>OX352772.1:59490206-60855609 GCA_947095535.1 Poecilobothrus nobilitatus
TTAGGTACCTACCAAAAATTTTGGATCAAATATTTGTTTTGTTATAATATTTTATTAACTTCGTACTTTGTGTTTAAATGACTAAATGTGATGGCGCAATGCATACTTTGCTTCCTTTACTTCCTTCGAAAATTTTGACAGCTAAAATGAATTCTTATTGTGCTTGACCAAAATGCAAAAGTATTCAAAGTAAGAAAACGAATTAAAGAAATAAATTGACGAATTTTCAATTCCGTACTTAGCGTTAAATACTTTGCCATTTGATATTTGAATTTTTTTTTACATAAACATAAAAAAAATTTGAATAGGTTGGAAAAATTTTAAATAGGTGGTAATGTGATTTTATACAATCGATTTTTTTGTCTAAAATTTTTTTTTAATTAAGCTTGTTTTAAAATTTTCATTTTGTTGCAGTAATAAATACTTTTAGTTTTGTAGTTTTTATTTATTATTTTCTTAAAAATTTTAGTATCTATTGCATTTTTACATAAATTTAATATTATCTAGAGATTTAAATTAATTTAGTAATCTGTACATCTGTAATATACAAGATTAGATTTTCTTAATAATTTATAGTTTATTTTTAAAACTTATTATACGTATAACGAAAATTGCAAAAAAAAAAACTAAAAAAATAAAGAAAATAATTTTATATTATGAAAATTATATATTAATAAACAAGCCGCCTAAAATTATGCAATTTCTATTCTGCGAATTATTTCAAAAATCTACTGAGCGGGCTTCGGTAGGCGTGTGGCGTATTAACCGAAGGAATTTGGGTTCGATCCCTGCACAGGTCGTAAGTGTTTTTTTCTTTACATACCCCCCTTATGACCAAATATAATGTAAATCTATAGTATATAATTGAAACAAAATAAATAATATTAGTATAAAATTTAATAATAGTATAAAAACCTATAATGACCTTGATAACGGATGGTTCAATAATATTGCATAACATTCATGTATGAATGTAATATTAATATAAATAAATAAATAAAAATCTTTAACCGATTTTTTACGCAGAGCTCTCGGTGGTAGTGTGGTTAAGCATAAAGGATAACGTTAGCATTATAAACGAGGGATTAGGAGTTGAAATTCTGCATAAGTTGAAAGTTTTTTTTAATTTAAGAAAAAATTACTGAAAAATATTATTAGAAAAATAATTTTTGTTAACAAACTCCTTCTGCTATCATTATGTAAAAGTTTAAAATAAAAAGTAAGGGATAGTTTAGTAATATTGCATTATCCCCCTGTGATTTGTAATATTAATTTAAAAAAATTAAATTTTTATACAATCTTTCATTAAGCTAATTGATTGCATTCTGGTATATTTTACTCCGTGTTAATATAATTATACATTTAGTTATGTTGTAATAAATGTTATAATCAAAGCTAAACCCTATACATGGAATAATGTAATGAAATAGAATTAAGCAGATTTTATTAGGTTAGTTTTACCTTTTCCAGTATTGAATGTCAGTGTTAATGTTCATAATGAATGTTAGATCTAAAAACAAACCATATATTGCCGTTATATGTATATTACATTGTGATGAAATAGAATTCAAATCAATAAAGTAGAGTTGATCAAAAAAGAGAAAATAGGGTCTTACATTTTTTTTTAATTTAATAAAATTGCTAAAATACTTTGAAATCACACTTGCATTCTAATAATATGTTCAATATTTTAAAAATTTAAGAATTAAACAACAAAAATGTTCAATGTAGTTGAAAATATTTGATTAAAAAATTAATAAAATTACTATGTACTTATTATGAAAATTACTGAGTAACTATTTAATTATTTTAAATATTTACTTTTCATAAGCAAACTCATTTATGTATCTAATCAATATTTTTAAACATATACATATACTATATACCTTTACTATACAATTAACAGAAACAACATAATATACGTTGTAACAACCTTTACAGATTAAAAGTAAAAAGTTTATTTTAAAGTAAATAGTATATAAGACAAACAAAATTTTGATTGTTATACTAACAGGTTAATAGCATATAACCTCGTTTTATATAGTCACATTTTCTGCAATACAAAATAAAATTTTGTAAAATTTGTTTATTATCTTCACTCTTTCCGTCCGTACATCTGTCTGTTTCCAAAACTTTTACACCGTTAAACCTAAAGCAATGTGAAATTTTAACAATTGATAGTCCTTGAGTAAAATTTAATGTTTTAGAACAATATTTTTGTATATTTTTTTCTACCCCATCACGGAGTAACAGTCCTCAAAATTTGAAAAATCACTATTTAAAAATAATATATATCTTAGACTCTACTTATCATATTAACAGATTCTGCTTAACAGAATTTGTTAGCATTATAAATGCAATTTTTTTGCAATTTAATATGCAAATTGTTGGCGTATGAGAAGACAAGATTTTACAAAATTTTGCTTCTTATATAACTATTAGGGGTATTAGGGATCAAAAATTGAAAATTTGTTATTTTTAGACACTTTTTGTAACTTAAACTACTGAACAAATTTCTTTACAGAACAAAGTAAAACTTAAAGTTTCAGCATTATAATTTTACATGTGTTAATTATATAGGTCTTCCTTAAAATTAAACAAAAGCTTCTTGTTCTACATATTATATATAAAATATACACATATAAAATTTGAAGAAAATTTTCCAATTTTCATGCAAGTCTCAATAAATTATAAACTGTTTTTATTGTTTTTTTTTTTTGGAAAATTTGCGTTTTTTTAAAATCCCGTTTACCCATTTAAAATCCGGTTTTATATATATCTAACCTCTGAACAAACAACCTCTTTTCTCAGATGTTTTATAAAAAGTATACTAATTATATTTTATTTCTTAAAATTTCTGGAAAAGTTTCCTTTAGTATGGAAAGAGTCGAAGCTGAATGATGTCAATAACGACTTTAATAATTTTATTATAACACTCTACATTACTGAGTTTATCAAAATTTAAATATTGTAAATTTATATTTTGATGCAAGCCGCGGCTAACTTAATATTAATAACTAAATTCTTATAACCATAGTAAAGTTATTTAATACAAAAATATTAAGGTATTGTTTTAAGTTTAACAGTTTGAGTTCTACGTGTACTGCAGGTGTTAATATCACTCAAATATTTCAAAATTCCACTCTCATCAGTGAACATACAAATAAACTTACGTTAAATCTCATGTATATCACCGGTAAACATCCCTGAATGTTTTAAAAAAGCCGAAGAAATTCATGGCACTGATTTTTTAGTTTTAAAAGTAATCAGTGGTCATGTATTGTTATTTTTATGTTCCCCGGTGAGCGTTGGATTTTGAACCATTTCAATAATGTTCGCTCATTCAACCATTCATCCCGGTGATACATGTGGGACTTAACGCAAGTTTTTTTTTAAGTTCACCGGTGAGTATCGGACTCATCGGACTCAAACTTATATTCTCCCAATTACTATTTAATTGCAATTACTACTACCGCATTAATATATGCTTAGTAAATGATTGAAACTCTTATAGTTTGAACAAAATTATTTTTTTTTGTTAATTTTCAACTAACTTTAAGAAATAAAAAAATGGGGTTTTGAGTTAACGAGATTTTAGGAAACGCTATAGTAAAATGAATTAAAAATTTCAAAAAAACTTTAAGCAGACATTATAACATAATTAGTAATTTAAGCTTATTATAAAATCTATCCGACATTCTGCCAATCTGGTTGACTGTTTAAAAAACGTTGACACCGTTTGTATTAATGTGATTAAAAAACTTATTTTATGGAAAAACGAGGAAGAATACAGTTGCCTTTGTCAACTCTTAGATACCCGTACGAACCGTTAGTATGTTCACAGCCTGTCACTTTGCTTACAATATTATTTTTTAAATATTTTAGTATTTTAAAATAATTTGGGTGAATTTTATAATTTCTAGAATTATGGGTTGTTTATTTCAAACTATAATCAAATTTATATTCAAACTATATGTTTATACATTCTTCAAAAGCAGATTTTAACATAACGATTATCAATCCAAAACTTTTTCAAATATTCTATAGTACCATTTAATACTAAGCGGTAAATGTATATTAAATTTACTAAGTACAAAACAGTAAATATAATTTTAAATATTATATTATATTATATTTAAATATTCCATTGACAGAATAATATCTTATAAGTACAATAAAATACATATATGTATGTAAATACGGCGCTATATAATATACATCTATACTCTTATCATTCATTCACTAGTGACATATACGATATGTAAATAAACATGATATTATATAAGTATGTATATATATTAATATCATATAAATAAAAATTCTTCAAGGAACCGTTATGTTATTTATTTATTTGCATTTTTATGTACTACGCATTATATTCTCAACAATTTCAAATTATCGAGTAAAGCAAATGCAAAAAATTTGTTGAAGAAATTTGCTAGAAAATTTGAAAAAATCAAGTAACACTTTCGTCAATTATAAAGTAACCCTATATTATTAAAAAAAGTTGTTAACAAAAATAAGAGTATAATGTTGAAGCTTTAATTTTTGTGTATTACTTCAAAAAAATTTTAACAGGTGTTCAAGTTACAGGTGTTTAAAAATAGGAAATTTTCAGTTTTTGACCGCTTACAGCTCCTAAACGGGGGGTGATACAAAAAAAATTTCTGAAATGACTCATACTTATTTTCAAAGGTCTAACTTCTGTCATGTTTCATTTCAAATTTCATGTTTCCAACTTAAGCCGTTTAGAAGATAGAAGGAGTTGAAGGAGTTTGCAAAATTTGAGTTTCACATAACGGTAAATTAAGACACCGTATGCCACAAATATATATTTACTGTATATATAATTTTAAAGCTAATAAAAGTAGTAATCGTTTGGCGTTTTCAAAATGAAGATATACCTTATACAACTTGTGCTATAATAATTTAAATATAGAGTTTTTTTGAACCTTTGGGAAGCTGTAGCTCCGTAACGGGTTGGGTTACAAAAAAAAGTTATTAAAAATAAAATTAATATTTTTGTGAGATCTATCAGTAGTTAAATCTATCAGTAGTTATTTCATAGCTCTATTGCAAAAAAAAATGTGGGGATCTAAAAGTTAGGTGTTCGAGAGCTACCCTAAGGCTTGGACCAAACTCAACCAAAAAAAATAGGGAACCTACAAATTACTCCCAAAATATTTTGTGTAAATTTCAAGATTCTAGCGATCCATACCTTTGAAGGTATATCTAGCTCGCTTATTTCGAGGTGTTACAAACGGAGGAGTAATTTTATTATACCCGATCCTATCGTACGGGTATAACTATTTATTTGTTTGAATGTAAACTCACTGGTTTACAGAACTGCAATCTATCAAAACTGAAAAAAAAAATTCAAAAAGTTATAGATCAAATTCTATTAAATATTTTTTTTAGCTGTGTAGTCCAATATTAGTCGGAGAAACAACGTATAATTCCTTTGGGTAGTTACCACCTACCTAGCTGATAGAAAAAGAGAAAAAAAAAAACATAAACTTATGACATAACTTTGTGTAATTTTAGTGTATTTATTACATTTTTAAAACTCTGCTGATGAAAACCCCCAATTTTCAATACAACCTTATTTTTCAGTAATTTTCAATTGAATTTTATTTATTATTTTAAAATTTTCACGCTCTTTAAATCCTGTTACTAATTAAATATTATTTCATATGTCAAATTCAGTCCTCATAATATAATTTTTATGTAAATCATAAACTATTTGATGGTTTTCCTTTGATAATTTTTTTTTTAGTTTTCCAAAATAGCTTAAAGCGAACATTTTTATACTAATCCTATTTTGAACGAAATTAATTTTTTATATTTATTTATGTATATAATATATATCATCGTATATATTATATATTTAAGTTAAACAACAGCTAGGCATATTATTTAAAGTTTTTAAAAATCACTAAAATAATTATAGGAATAGTATAAAATTAAATAAAGAGTATTTTATTGTTTAACTTGTTAAATACTCTTTCTTTTACTTTCATTATTTCATTCTAATACTAATTCCTGTTTCAAGGATTTTTTTTATTTGTAAATATTTGTAGGATCTTACAAAAATGTTCAAAATTTTCCATATTTTAAAATGTTCATTATTGTACTTTTGTATAGGTACTTAATGTATAGTCTTGAAAAGATATTTTAACTAAAATTTAATACCTAAAGACAATTAATATTTTAATGGTAGTGTCTCAAACAGATTTTATAAAATTAAAATTATCCTGCGTTGAAGAGATAGAAGAAAAATTAATTTTCAATTTATTGTAAATGAATGAAATTTTTCATTGGAAGAAATTGTTACTTTCATTACTGGTGCCATTCAGATTTAAGTATCTTTAATAAACTTTTTGAATCTTAACTGTTAAAACCTAACGTTTTAAAATTAGGAAATATCTTCGCCATAGGAAGTATGACGAAGAGAAGGTACAAAATGGTTTACATCGAGATTCGAAAAAAAAATATATAGATTAATCGATCACATTCTGAGGAAGCCAAATAAATATCTAGTTAAACAATCCTTCGATTGGAATTCTTAGAGAACGCTACATATTGGAAAACCTAAGAAAACTTGAAGAACAATTGAGAGCGTCGAGGTAAAATCGCTGAATAAGACATGATAAACCAGACACGCATCATCAAATATCTGGAAAATAATTGGGGTCGGTGGAAAAAATTTGTAAATATCTTTATAAATGTCCCAAATAGGGTTACAAAAAAATAAGGACATTATTTTATACGTAATTCGTTGAATTATATCAAAAAATAATGTATCATGTTAAAAGGATGTCTACTTTGCATGACAGACTATTAACGAATCTTTAAAAATTATCTGAAATTCGTTATATGTTTTAATTCTTTCTATCAATGTAAGAATTTGAAAATAGATACTGTTGGAATATATTCAATTATTGTTTTCCTTTTATAATTCAAAATTAGTAAAATTTTTTTAAAAATTAATGTATGTAAATATTTTACAGATAAAGTGTTCAAAGAAGGAGTTATCAAAAAATTAAATCAGTAATAGATCTATGTAGTATAGGTAATTTTAACAACAAATAAAGAAAACTAACTTTTATTTAACAATTAAGACGAATAGACAGCCTGTGCTAAAAAATATCAAGTTACTATTAATCTATGTATATGAAAATAGATAAGAGAACATACATATTTACAAGTTGTTTAAGTCCATAGTTTAAAGTCCATAGTTTTAAAGTTCATAGTCCATATAGTTTCATTTAAAACGAAGTCCATATTCTGAATGATCTGAGTACTTAAAAATCTTAGTCATGTTAATAAAAATAGAAAACTTTCGTCGTACGTCCATTTCTTTTTGACTGCTAAAGGTGCCAAAGTATGAATATACAACCAAATTTCAACTGATGCATGTAGCACTTCAAATTCAGAACAAATATCTAGAAGAGGTAGATATTAAAATCATTAATAGTTTTCAAATTTCAAAAAATTTAACGTCTTCAAGTTGTTGAAATGTATCGTAATTTATGTAAATTTTTTTTAAACAATGCCTCTCCTACAATTAAAAGTATTATGCCTATATGTGAAAGGTGAGGCTAAAAGTGAAAAAAAATAAAAGTGAAAAATTACATAGTGAAGCCAATTAGAACTAGAATTACTAAATATAAGAACTTTGACTTCATAACTCATAGCTGTTCATTTAATTACCTAAACTCCTGGAAAAAAAAATAAACAACAATACAATTGAGTTTCGGTTGTACTATTTGAATTATCAGATAAATATTAAGCAATTTTTGAATTTAAAAATATATAGTTCTTATTTTACGGACACCTTAAAAATTTGTTAAAAAAATATTATACTTAGCAGAATTTATGCAAAATATTCTAGATAGATTACATTATAATGAAACTATGAACACGGAGTTTATTCACCATTGAATAAAACGTATTATATTTGAATGGAGTTATTTAAGTAGGTAGATACTATGTAAGGCAACACCCGCCTGTTTAATCGTTTAACTAAAAATTCTCTACTTATTTAAATTCTTTATTTAATCCTTTTAGGGATTATAAAAAGTTATTAGATATTATAATGTTTTTTTTTTTTTAATATTTTAAAAATTTACATTTGAAGTTTTTAAATTTTTTGTAAATTTCCAACTTTTTGGAAGCATATCTATAATTTTTACTTATAACTCTCTACTTTTTTATTAAAAAAATTTTATTATAAAAAAACTTATTCAAAATTTTTATTTATTTGTTCTTTCATCATCTATAACAGAATACATTTTGTTAATTTCACGACGTAAAAGTTAACATTTATTTAATTTTTACGTCATTTTAGTATTCCCGTCTTACATTTATCCTTTACATTATCTAGTCGCATATAATATCATTAAATTCAATTATTATATTTGGCATTCTCACGCCATGGAAATACATCGATAATTTTTCCAGTATAAAACTGAAAACCTATATAGCTAGGGTACAATTAAATACGACTAAAAACGTTTAAAGTTATATAAAAGATTCAAATAAAAACGAGGAAGAGTGGAGTAGAATAGACTATGTCAACACTGAGATATTCATATGGACGTAATATATACCGGTTTTATAAAACTTGATCATCTTTTACGAAATTTCAGATGTTTTAGTACCGTCGTTATTCGTTAAGTACCGAGATATATTTATGTAAATCTTAAAATTGTATGAGATCTAACGGGAACTGTTGCACTAGTACAACCAAATTTTATAAAAGTTGTTAGTATACAACTCGGCATCTTTTCACGAAAATTCGGATACCTACTTTCAATTGACTCGGAATAATTATTTTCATTTAAAAGGAAAAATTTTATGACAGCTTCCCGAACATGTCGCACCAGCACCACCAAATTTTGCAGAAGTTATTGCCTTAAAACTTCATCATCTTTTGTAAGATTTCGGATGCCTAGCTTCATTAACTTCCACCTGAATCTGTTAATGTGAACCACCTTTTATGATAGATCAGGTTGGCAAAAGTATAAATTAGAGAATGTTCCTTCATTTCACCAAAAGAATATATTCGAAATATGAGTTTTGAAAATGTTACGTAAAATATTATTTAAAATTTTTTTAAGCAACCTCTTATATTATATTCATTTAATTTTAATTTTAATCTTCGACCTGATTCATGATGTGGGGTTAAGTCGGTAGCCTTTCAATCGGATATTCATGAATTCAAAACCCCGATCAGTTCATATAAAAAAAATTGGCAATTTTATATAAAAATAATATATGTAGGCATATCGTGCAATATAATAATAATAATAATAATAATAATAATAATAATAATAATTTTTATTTTATTTTTTTTTTCTTTTCGCGAGGGGTGAAAAATCTTTTAAAGAGCTTTTAGAGGGTCCGCACTCTAAAAGACTGTGAGACTCCCGTGATGTTAAATTGAGGCTCTCAGCTCTCTGGGTTACTCACTAAAAAACACCCGACTCGGCTCCCACGATGAATTCCAGCCTGGAACCACTCTCGCATTACTTCAAGTTGGATCGTGCTATTTTCGTTTGTTTTTTCGGTGATCTTTATTTAAGTTCCATCAATCTTCCAGATATTTTAGGAGTTTTTTCTTCCTCAGCACTGCTTCTATATAAACTGCTACTTTGTCCCACTGCTCTTCGCTTTCTAGCATAACGCCAACGATGTTTTCGGGGTATATATACCTTTTGTTTTGTCCATTGGCATTTTTTGATAAACTGGTCCTTGTTTTTGATTTCGCGAAGCAACTCCCCTCCGCACAAATACTTCGGCCGTCCCATTATGGAGTACAGATGCCGACCAAGTCGCCGCTCATTGTGGGTACAGACGCCCTTGGATTTTTACCCCGAGCCCGCAACATGCCGCCGCGACGGGGTAAATACTGTACGGAAACACGACATTTCTTAACAGAGCTGCTTTAACAGATCGGTATTACCTAGCATAATAATAATAATAATAGTAATAATAATAATAATAATAATAAAAATTGTTGAAAACAACAAAAACTCAGAATCAAATAGTTTTTGTTGTTGTACCTACATCCTAAATTACAAACCTAGATCTTAAACCGATTAAAAAGTGCCCAGGTAATAAAAAGAGATGCTACACTGCAGCTATCTTTGGTTACCTCATGCCAGAAGGCGCTATATAATACTGTATGTTGTGATTCAATGATGGCTTCATCATTGATATAAAAACAGTAATAACAATAGGCGGATTCATTGCTCCCTTACAAGCCAACTACCCTGCATCTAAGCCATAATATATTGCATTAACATTTAAGTAGGTCATCCCATTATATTGGCTACAGAGAAAGATTTGTTAAGTCAGTAAGAATCTGACACCAAGGGTATATGGACACCAGGTGGTGACTTTGAAAGATCTCCACCTCCGTTAACAAAAAATCAATATCAAAAAATAAAATTATTTGATTTGAAAACAAAACAAAAATGGAACTGAAATCATTATGACGTTATAATAAAATAAAAAAATCTGATCAATAACGCAATCCGTAGGTCGAAAGGTTTGGGATTCCAACCCAGCTCGGCTCAAATATAAATTTTATTGTATTGTATAAAATATATAATAATATGTTAAAGATTTTTATATGGCAACATTAATTTAATTAACATATGTATAAATATAACACTTTTATTGAAATGTATATATAACACTTTTAAAATGTATATAATATATATACACATAAATTATTGTACTTTTCTCATTCTATATTCAAAAGTCTTATTAAATAAATCGTTTTCTTATCTAACATAATATAATGTAAACAAAATAAATTAATACTTGCATCACAAATACACCTGAAAAGTAAAGGTTATTTTATTTCCTCATCACTTTATGTTGTATTTTTTTTGAATGCATTTCTCTGCCACATAAATGTGGACAGGAAATTACACAGCCTTCTTTGTCAAGGCATGGCTGTAAATGTCGTAAGGCGGAATAACTCTTACGACGTGTGTGGGATTCGAACCCACATTCCCTCGGTATTTACAGCGTTTTATACGCTCTTACCCACTAGGCCACCAAGGTCTCACTCAAAATAAATAAATAGCTACATAAAAATAAAGAAGATATTTTATATTTTGCGTTGAAATTTTTTTCTTGAAGTACATATTCATGAAATAATTTAAGATATTATTTCACAAGAATTAAGTCAACTGTAAAAAGGATTCAAAAGTGTCAAAAATTTCAGATTTCTATAATATTTTGATTTTTATTTTTTTATTTTTTTTTTTTTTAATGGCAACAAAAACTATAAATTGAACTGCATAATAATTAAATTTTGGAAATTGAAATGTTTAAAAAATAAAAACAGAAAAATTTTATTTAACACGAGTTAAAACAAAAAAAAAAACTTAAAATAAATTAAAAAAGTTTTGTTTGACTTTTAAGAAAATCAAAACTAACAAAAAAAACCAAAATAAGTTTTTAAAAATAGAAAAAGATCATTCCAAAATGCAAATGAAGACCCAAAAAAATAAAATAAAACAAAGTAAGGAAATATGACGTGACCCAAATTTATGAAAGTTTAAAAAAAATTTTTTTTTTTCCTGTTTATTTTAAAATAA
Organism: Poecilobothrus nobilitatus; assembly: GCA_947095535.1. NCBI lineage: Eukaryota > Metazoa > Arthropoda > Insecta > Diptera > Dolichopodidae > Poecilobothrus > Poecilobothrus nobilitatus. Next base: position 59,501,825 of record OX352772.1, read on the forward strand.
TTTTCTCTTGTTCAAAATTTTTGTCAAAAATATTATCAAACAAGTAATGGAAAAAAGACAAGGGTTTTCAAAAAAGCATATTTCCAAAATTAAAAAATATTCCATAATAAGCCTAGAGTAAAAAGTAGGTAACTGGAAAATATTTTTTTTTTTTTTGTAAGACAAAATTGAGAAAAATCAAATCGTCACTTTCGTCAATTATAACCCTATTATATTAAGAAAAGATATTAACACAAACAAAAGTATATTGTTGGAGCTTTAATTTTTGTACATTAGGTACATCAATTTGGTGCCCAAATAACTGGTGTTTAAAAATAGAGAATTTTCTGTTTTTGACCTCTTACAGCCCTTAAACGGGGAGTGACACAAAAATATTTCCTGAACTGACTTATACTTATTTCCAAAGTTATAACTCCTCTTAATTTCAACCTTTTAAGTTAAATCGTTTGAAAGATAGAAGGGGTTAAAATTTTTGCAAAAATTGAGTTTCACATAACGGTATATTAAAATGCCATGCGGTAGCCACATATTTATAAAGCTTATAAAACCAGCTATCGTTTCCAGATTGAAAATATGGAACCTTACCTTATAGAACCTGTGTTATAACTATTTAAAGTTAAGGCTTTTTCGAACTTTGTAGGGCTATAGCTCCGTAACGGATGGGATTACAGAAAAAAGTGGTTACACAAAATTAGTTCTTTAAGCGATGTCTTTTCGTAATTAAAATGTGCTTGCTTCATTTTAAACGGTGTAGAAGTTTTGTAAACACGCAGACGGACGATTGGAGGGACAGACGGACAGAGTCTAACGGTCAGTCTAACTAGATGGATAACGTAAAACTAATAAGCACATTTTTTAAAAACTTTATAAAAATGTGCTAAAAAAGTAAAGAATTTATAATGGTTATAAGATTGCATTAAAATGATACAAAAATATTATTTTAAATAAATTCAAAAAACATTAATTTTTAATCCAAATGGTTAATAATTTTATAAAATCTAAGAATAAATTTTGACAAAAATAAATAAAAAACTTCGTTTTATTCTTCGTTTTTTTATGTGGATCTTTAAAAGGCTTATTATAAGTACTGATCTTTATAGCCGTATGAACAATATTAAAGCGTATAATAAATTTCCCATTACGTTTGTGACACCTTTAAGGAGTCGAGCTAAATATAGTGTCAAAGTTATGGATCTGCTCAGAATCGAATTCTGAGTCGATTAAGCCATGTACATCCGCCCGTTGGTCCGCACTATAACTCAAAAATTAAAAAAGCTAGGTAGCTAAACATTTCTTATGTCACTTTTGCAAAATTGTTAATTTTGCTATTTAAATCCAGCTTTTTCGGCCGCCGGGTTCGAGTAGCTTTTTTTTATATGGAAATAATTCAGTATCTATTGAAGCTAGGTGTCTCAAATTTTGCAAAATCATGTCGAGTTACAGACCAACAACCTGTAAAATTTGGTTGTGCTGGGGCGACAGATTCCGATAGCTGCCATACAACTTCTCTTTTTAAATATAAATAACTCATTATCCATTAACGCTAGGTATCTGAAATTTTGTAAAGTGGTGTCGAGTTACATGCCAAAAACTTTTCTTAAATTTGGTTGGTCTAGAGCAGCTGGTTCAGGCTTCGTGCACCTCTTGGAAAATAATGAAGCTAGGCGTCTGAAAGCTTGCAAATGATGATCAAGTTTTATGGTAACAAATTTTGTAAAATTTGGTGTGTTCGTGCGACTGCTTCGGGTAGCTGCCATACAACTTCTTTGTTGAAATGAAAATAACTCAGTGTCTATTGAAGCTAGGTATCTGAAGTTGTGTGAAGTGGTGTCGAGTTACATGCCAAAAATTATTGTAAACTTTGGTTGGTCTAGAGCAGCCGGTTAAGGCTTCTTGCACCTTTTGGAACATAAAGAAGCTAGGCGTCTGAAGTCTTATAAATGATAATCAAGTTTTATGGCGACAACTTTTGTAAAATTTGGTTGTGGTGATGCGACTCGTTCGGGTAGCTGCCATACAAATTGTCTGCTTAAATGAAAATAACGCAGTATCCATTGAAGCTAGGTTTCTGAAGTTTTGTGAAGAGGTGTCGAGTTACATAGTCTACTCTACTGCATTCTTCCTCGTTTTTTAATAACCTAACCTAAGATTTCTTGATAGTTTTGCCAAAATCTGCCTCTGTGAAATAATGGGAAAAACACAATAACTGTAAAGAATGTAATAGTTCATGAATACGGAAAGGAAATACAAGGGAAAGTGGTTTTTAAATTGTGAATCTGGACTTTAATGGTCAAAGCTATATTACCCTACGCAAATTCTATCAAAGAGAAAACAATTTATTAGGATTATTCTTTCGGTAATGATGATCTCGAACGATATTAACATAGAAGTACCTAAATTCCAAATGAACTAACCATGTGTCTCTTTTGAATTAACCATGTGTTTTATATTTTTGTAAATATTTTAACAAGTCATCAAACATTTATTAGTCAAACATTAAGAAAAAATTAATTAATTTAAACTTTACATTCGATCGTGTTTGAGTCTAAGCTCAGACCAACTAATCGGATCAAATCTCTTTTATCATACTGTTATTGTATTATATTAGACCGAAATAATTGCTACTCTTTGGTGCAATTATTTCGGTCTAATATAATACAATAATCATCCCGAACCATACTATTAGAACATGCAATAAGATTCTAATTGTGAATCTTAATTCTTTCGTTTTGCAATTTACTGTAAAGATGCAGCATTGCTAATGCTGTTGTAATGTATATAATGAAATTCAAGTCAACCAAATCATACATTGTGATACATTATGGAGTGATCATACAAAATGTGAATAATATACTATATTATATTTTTTCTCCAATATTTGCTTTTGTCGATCTTGAAGTAAGAAAAACTAAAGCTTTTATCAATTCTATCTGACAGAGTACTTAATATTATATAACTGACTTCAAAAGGTACAATAGTATACAAATATTATATTATATTTTCTTCAATATAACACATAGCTATTCAACAGAAATATTTTTCTTTTTAATATTTAATATAAATATTTATTGCTAAATCAGTATTTTAACACACAGCTTGCCAATATTCTTCCTAACTACTTCTACATTATTTTGACGTAAGAAAAAAGTTCATTATAATAAAAGATAATTCGAATGATAAAAATTGGATAAATTTCAATTTTTACATTGCCTCTAATTATTTGACTACTAGAAACTCTACTCAAGCTAAAAGTAAACGAAAATTTAAAAAAATTTTTATAAAAAATAACTTTCCTATGGATAATGGTTAACAATATTTTTTAATTGAAAATTGAATAATGTTGCCATATGATATACAGAAATTGTTCATGTTAAAGATATTTTAATTAAAAAGATAATCTTTGGGGGAAATTTCATGAAATATCCGTTACACTAGAATATTTTTGCCTACATGATTAGTATAAAAATTTGTAAAAATCATTCATTCTTCACTAGTACCTACTACCTAATTCTTAATTTGTTTTTTAACATGGAACAAATTACATAAGAAAAAATGCAATATTATTATACTAACGGGAAAAACTGATTTTTTATACCCTACACCTAAAGTATAGTGTATATTAACTTTGGTATGGAGTTTGTAACTACCAAAAGGAAGCGAGTTAGATATATTTAACGATGTCCGTCTGTCCGTTCGTCTGTCCGTTTGCACGATAACTCAAAAACTAGTAAAGCTATCTTGATGAAATTTACATAGTAAGTTACTAATTATCAAAGGAAGGCTAAGTTCGAATCTGGACAAGATCGGTGCATGGATTCGGATTCTGAAAGCTTCCGAATGATTTCGGAGCAAACGAGATTATCTACAAAACCAACAAAGATAAACCTTTAAGTTTTGTGCAATGGTGTTTTTTAATGTTTGATTTAAGTCTCTAAAATTTGAGAGGATTTAGTCCGTGATTTCGAATTTTGGAAGCTTTCGAACGAGCCGCAGAGCAAACGAGATTATCTTCATAACCAATAAAGATAGAGTCTTTAAATTTAGTACAGTGGTGTTCTGGTATATTTTCTTTATGTCTCTGAGATGGACTTGATGATTTGGAGTGGCGATTCGGGTACCTGACACACGCCTCTTAATAAGCATATTTTCGAAATGAATAAAGATAGAAACTTGAAATTTTCTGCAAGGTTGTTAAAGGATGCCTCTTTTGCGTTCCTGAAATTCGAGTTGAATAAGGAAGAAAAGGGAAGAAGTTCAAGCAGTTGCCAAAAAATTTATGGATTTTTAATTTGATTGGAATTAATCAGGTGTAGGATATTAATAAGTCGGTTGCATCGATTTACTGTTACATTTACTTGTTTTTAATATATTTTAAGTTATATCTTGAATTACATTCTTTTCTAGTTACCAAACTAGAAAATTTTTTTCTTTTTTTTTATGTCCTATACTTTTTATCTCTTATTATGCAATCACCTTTTCGTTCAGCCAAAAAAAAAGCAAAAAAAATCAAACTAGTAAAATTAATGTTTTCTTTATTTTGTTTTTTGTTTTTTTTTTCATAATCTGTCCAAGTTTTTGTCTTCTCAAGATAATATAAATATGAAAAAGTCAAAGTTGTTTTTTTGTATTTAGTTTTGTTCAAAAAACAAAAAATTTCTTTTGGTTTCAAAGTTTAAACTTTTCATTTTACAAAATTAAGAATTGCACTAAAGGCAGTTTAAATGTGTTTGCGGCGCCTACATAATAGTAACGGTATATGTACAAAAGTACTTTTATCTTTGTTAAAAAAAATATAATAGATATTATAATAAATTTATTTTGTTTTATATTTTGTATTATGTATGAAGTGATGGATTTCTGTTGTTTTTTTCAGTTAATATTCTCTTGAAGATTAAAGTTTTTTTTTGTTTTTTTTTTTTTTTTTTGTATTCTTTGCGGTTATTAAGGAATCAAAAAAGGCTAGCGGTTATTTATGTTTTGTTTTCATTCATTTTAATATTTTTTGTCCGTTTATTTTTAGTGTTTTTTTTATTTTATTTATTTTTGTTTTTGTTTTTTTTTTTGTACCAGAATTTTCTTTTTATTTTATGTATTTTGCTTTTAGTTTCTTAACTCTCGTCTTATTTTATGGTTTTTTCTTGAGAAAAATTTTACTTTTAAGACAACATAGGCGGCAAAATACAACAAAAATAACAGTAACAAAAAAAAAAAAATAAATAAAAAATTTCTCTAAGGCAAAAAAAAGTTTGTGACCTCAATTTTATATTATAATATTATCTACTAATAAAACCTTTTTTTATATTTCATTTTTCTTTACTTTTTCTCCTCCACTTTTCTATTTGGTATGTATTTTATATTACCACTAAACTTTTCAAAATGAAGAATCGTGAGAAATGATACTACGTGAAAGTGAATTTTTGGTGATCGGATGATAAATAAAGGGTGGCAAAATGTATTTTTTTTTTACCAAAAGTTGGGTGTTGGGCGGCTGTTGAACACTTTAAATTTTACTGCTTGAGCGATTGTTGACTGAAAATATTGTGCGGTTAATTTTTAAATGGGCATTAGTTGTAGTTTACTTTATCCTACGCTCCATTACAAAAATAACATTGTTGGTATCAAACAAAGAAAGAAAATATATTTTTTGTGAATTACTCATTGAATTTTTTTAAAGTTTTAAAAGAAAAATATTTTTACTTTGTCGATATTGATGGGTAGTTTTTGTTGTTTTTTTTTCTTTTTCTTTTAATTTTTGATGTGAAATTTAAACGAATGGGGCATTTTTTTTTATTAAGCAGTAAATAAGTAAAAAAAAAAAAAACTGAGTTTGGGATGTTTTGAAAAAAATAAAATGATTCGTAAACCTAAACTATTATGCATATTTTGAATATAAATTTTTTTATATATTTAAAAGAAAGTTTTTTGAAAATTTCATGGCATATTTTTATTCTTTTTTGTTGATATTTTTCTTTTTAATTTTTTTTTTTTTTTTTTTTTAGTTTTATCAAATTAAAGCATTTTTACAGTTAATGTAAAAGAACGAAACTGAAAAATTAAAACAGAAAATACAAAAAAGAACAACGTTTTAAAAAAAAAAAAATAAAATAAAATAAATAAAAACCAATAGAATCTTGAAAAACAAGAATTTGGGGGGAAAAGAAAATTAGTTATAAAAATGTTTAGAATGTTAAATAAATTAAAGAGAAAAAGAGAATGAAACGAGAAAATGAAAGGTGAGTAAATAAACAACTTTTTAGGTTTGCTTAAAGCAATGTTTAAGAAGTAAAAATGAAAATAAACAAAAGTAAAATGAACAAAAAAAAAAAAAAAATAAATATTAATTAATATTTAACGTTATATTGATAACAGTTCTTTAATTTAAACGTAAATTATACGAATAGAAAAATAAATTTTCAACTCATATGAAAATTTTATAAGTAGTGACAAAGTAAACTAATTAGGTTTTAATATTGGTATGACCTTATCGTAGATTATGTTATCAAGTATTTTCTAATATTGCTTTGTAATCTATAATTTCTTTTAATCTAAAGGTTTTAGATACATTGCAGAAGTAATAATATTACATGGAAATTATAATTTATAACTAAAACTAATATTAAAAATACGAGTGATTTTAAAAAAGATGCAAAAATATTGTAAAGAAATGAACCAAATATAAGGTATTACATCATATTATCTCTAATATTTCATATATCACAAGATGTAATAAGAAATCGAAAGCACAATAATTTTTAGATTAACTCATTTAGTCCCACACTTACTGGTGAACAAAGAAAAAAAAAACTTACTTTAAGTCCCAAGTGTATCACCGGTTAACATCATTGAAACGTTTCAAAATTCCGTGTTTACAGGTGAATGTAAAAATTTGCCTTAAGTCGCAAGGTAATATCACCTCTGAACATTTTTACAAGTTATGAAAAATTACATGAAATTGATATGAGATTTTGAGAACATTTCAGTGATGTTCCCCAGTGATACGTGGGGCTCAATGTGTTTAATTAAGGTAATAAGTATTATTATGAAATTAATTTTTAAATTTTATGAATAGGTAAGTAACGTAAGTTCGGAAAAATTCAAAAAAAAAATTTTAAATATAGCAAAATATTTTGGAAAATCTAATAATGAAATTAATGTACAACAAACAGCCTAAAAGTATGCAATTGATATTACAATTTTTTTTTTTTTGGTAGGTATGTATGTGACAATTAATTTTTTTAATTAAAAAGCTCTAGCCTAATCCTAATAATATAAAATTTACAAAAATATTTTTTTCTTTATTCCGATATGTTTAACAACTAATCTATGCTTTCTTATTGTTTTGTCTTTATCTGGTATAGGCATGTCACATTTCACATTATCAGCATTAATATTTCCTGGGTTATATTCGATATTTTTGTATGTTGCTCGACCCATCTATTTTAGTGAAATACTATAGCGATATAAGTTTTGGTTTTGAATATAACAATTTTTATCGGAGAAGAGAATTTGCATTTTCTAACAGTAAAAAAATGTAGTTTTTCTTATCGGAACACTTTTTTTTAAAGTTTTTTTTCAAATATCAATTGCCATTGTATTATTCTCACTTATATGATATTTTATTTAAAAATAAAATTTTCTTCTTTCCTTTGACTTTTATTATGATGATTCATAAGATTATAATATTAATAAAAATTAATTATTTTTACTAACAGACTGACTGACAGTATAATTTCTTATTAATATTATTAATAAAACAAATAAATATTAAAGTTCCCGTGATTCTAGATACTACTTTTGAAAAAAGAACACCTTAAAAAATTAAATAAAAAACAAAACAAAACAAAACCAAAAAAAACGTGGAAAATGGAAAAACGGTTTCTGTTAAAATATGAATAAAATGGTTATAGCCTTGAATATACGAGTAGTATATTCAAAAAAAAAAAAAAAAAACTGAACGCTTTTAAATATCAGATTTTTTTTTTTTTTTACATAGATGGACCTTTGAATGTTAATTAATTTTCTCTTTAACTTTGATTTCAGGAAAAAAGAAAAAAAAGAAAATGAATAAACGAAGATTTGGTAATATTTTCAAAAATAAATCTTTTTTTGCTTACTTTTTTTATTTTATTAATTTTTAAAAAGACGTAAGAGCTTTTAAAAGAAATTTTTCCTCTAATATTTTTAATACTAAAATTTAAAAACAAAAAACAAAAAGAAATCAATTCATCGATTTTCTTTACCTTTCAAAAATTTGCTACATGCCCAAACAAGGGGGTGCCGCGCTTTTTTTTATTCTAATATTGTCTTGTTTAAATTTACCTTTTTTTTTTTCTTTTTGTTTTATTTTAAAATTTACATAATTAAATTCGTGTTAAAATAAAAATTAAATTGTTTTGATATTAAGTGAATCAAATAAATTACAATTTATTTATTTTTGTTTTTTTTTTTTTTGTACTTTGTTGATTTTTTAAAGAACCAAAAAAAAAAAAAAATACATTTTCCTTTAGTTATTTTTTTTTTTCTTGTATTCTTTAATATTTAATCATCTCAAAGGGAAAACGATAAATTATGTAAATGTTAAACAATTGTTTCAGCTGTTTAAAGTTTTATTAAATAAAAAGGAATAAAAAATGCAGAGAAAAAAAAAATACAAAAATAAATAAAAATGTTGGTTGACTTGGTAGTAAAAAAGAATAGATATATAATATTTATTCTAGAAATATCTGGTTGATTTTATAAGGTAATAAAGTAATTTATATCATGAATCATGAATCATGAATAAACATAGTCTAAGGACCTATTATTAAATTGAATGTATTTATACCATATCTTCATTTTGTATATTTTTTCATTGTCTACGCTTTATTTTTCTTTCATATATTTAAGTATTTTTAGAATTTAGTTTAGAATAAATTGAAAAAAAAAAATACCAAAATTAAATCATTATATTGTATAACGTATCAGAAGAGTGCAAATTATGTTAAAAATAACGGTAATTCTTAATTACACTGCAGTTCAAAAAATATAACATAAATAATAATAAGAAAAAATATTTTATCTATACCTATTTTAAGAACTGTCCAGATCCTTTCCAGAACTTCCCAAAAAATATAACAAATTAATGTTCAGCAAAGTTTTCCATGTGGTATTTATAGTAAAATTATGGGATATATTTTAAATTTTTCAATAGCTTCACATTTTTTCTTGCTATATGACTATATGTAATAATTTTGTTGTGGAAAAGCTTTTGGAAAGGACTTGAAGAATTTGAAGAAAGTATCAATTTGATATTTGTGCCTGTTTTAGGCATTTCCTAGAATTTAGAAAAATTTTATTTATTTGGATGTTTTATTTTGATTTTGAAACGCTAAAAAAATTTAGGATGGCTGCAGGAGCCGGAAAAATGAGAAAAAGTTATTAAGAACTTTAACAGCAGCATAAAAAGATGTAGGTACTGTTTACATTGGACCTACAAAAAAAATAAAAACGGCAACAACCCGATACAACTGTAAAGAATGTAATGAGGTAATTTTATTTAACTCATTAGGACATAGATACTATGCGAGATAATTAAGATGAACATGAAATTTAAATATTAAAATTTTATGAATTCTTTTATTTTAAATTTTTTAAATACTTTATAAAATTGATGAATTTTTTTATATATGTTTTTTTTAAATTTATTCCCCTGCCACATAAATGTGACAAGGATACTCATAAAGTATTTTCTGTAAGGCGTGGCTGTAAATTTCGGAAGGGAGAATTATTACGTGCGTGGGATTCAAACACACACTTCCTCGATGTTTACAACAAATAAGTTCTTATCCACAAAGCCACCGAGGCCCCTATATTTTGTTATTTTTAATATTTTCAATTTACCATGAAATAAAATAAATAAAATTATTACTCTTTTGACATCTGACGTGTAAACATTACAGTATAACAGTAGGTACTATGCATCAAATTGATATATTGGTGTCCGTATATGTAATTTTTACCCAACGAGAGGCGGAAGGTAAATAATATAATATACGCTTAGGTAAGGTTTTTTGCAATTTGTTATGCAGAATTTTAAGAGTTTGAAATTGTTTTAATCTTTAGATAAAGTGGTCGAAGCTCATTTATCCACTTTTTTATGATTTTCGCTAAACTACAATTTTTTTTTTTTTGTGGATTTCTCTGCCCCATAAATGTGAACAGGAAATTACACAGCCTTTTCTTTTCAGGCCTGGCTGTAAATGTCGTAAGGGCCCCAGATACAATTTTTATTTTGATACGAAATAATATTTTTGAAATATATATATGTATAACAAAAATTTGTATTATTTTTTGTGTTTTTGATTAAAATAAATATCTGAAAGTTTGTAAAATATAACTACATTTTTTAGTAACAGCATGACAGCATATATGTATAGATATCCAAAAATTGGCTCGTCCTGTTTTTTGGAGATTATGTTAATAAAAAAAAACATGTGTCTAGAAAATAATATTTCACTGAAATAAAACATTGGTTTGTGAAAAAAAACTTGAAAAAAAATTATATAATTTTATTCATAAACTTTAAAACATCAACAGACTTCTTTCACACGAGGTGCAAGATGCCTGAACCGGCTGCTCTAGATCATCCAAAATTTATAAAAGCTTTTGGCATGTAACTCGACACATATTCACAAAATTTCAGATACCTAGCTTCAATAGACACTGAGTTATTCTCATTTAAACAGATAAGTTTCCTAGATTCTTTATTTTTTGAGTTATCGTGCGGACGGACGGACGGACGGGCGTATATGGTTTAATCGACTCAGAATTAGATTCTTAGCCGATCCATACCTTTGACACTATATCTAGCTCGACTCCTTTAAGGTGACAAAAACGTAATGGCAAATTTATTATATACCATTGAACATAGTTCATACGGGTATAAAGAGAAGTTGTATGGTAGCTACCTGAACCTGTCGCCCCAGCACAGGTTCAGGTAGCTGCCATATAAATTTTACAGGTTTACCTGTAACTCAACTCGATTTTGCAAAATTTGAGGTGCCTAGCATTAATAGATATACTTAGTTATTTCCATATAAAGAAAGAAGTTGTATGACAGCTACTCGAACCCGGCGGCCGAAAAAGCTGGATTAAAATAACAAAACTAATAATTTTGCATAAGTAACGTAAAAAACATTTTAGCTCCCTAGTTCCTTTATTTTTTGAGTTATCGTGCAGAGGGACGGACGTACATGGCTTAATCAACGCTGAATTTGATTATGAGTCGATCCATACCTTTGACACTATATCTAGCTCGGCTTCTTTAAGGTGTCACAAACGTAATGGCAAATTGATTATACCCTTGAACATTTTATAAGCGTATAAGGCAAATTTATTATACACTTGAACATAGTTCATACGTGTATAATAATATTATCATATTAACAAATAAAATTATTTTTTTACTGTAAATATTTAAATTAACAAGTAATGTAAAAATCATGGGTGCAAAAATGTACATTTCCAAAATTAAAAACAAAAATGTTTTCTGAAATGACTCATACTTCTTTCTAACACTTCTCTTTCATACAATGCAAAGTTTCTAATTTAAATCGTTTATAAAGGGTCAACAAAGGGTGAATGGGTCAAATAAAGGGTCAAAAATCTTGGAATTCTGTTTTGCAATAATATGTAGGTATATATTTTGTATATTTTGTATATTTAGACAGCTTTTAGAAGCAATTTCATTTGACGTTTCCAGATTGAAGATATACCGTATAGAAATTGTATCATATTAATTTTCGAAGTTTACGGTGTTATACCTTCGTAACAGGTGTGGCTACAGAAAAAAAGGTGTTCCAAAAAATTAACTTTATTTTTGTGATTTCTTTTCGTACCTAAAACTTCATTGCTTTATTTCAAACCGGGTAGTCGTGTTGTAAAACTCGAACAGACAAATGGACAGAATGAAACTAATAGGCATATTTTTTTTAAATTTTTTTTTTTGGGAATATGCTAAAAATGTAAAATGATATGAAATTTAAATGTCTTTTAAAATGAAATCGATAATTATATGTGTATATATTATTTTATTGCAATTAACAACTCCTATTTTATGTTAAGCTAAATAAGTTTTTTATTCGAGATGCAATACGAATTTAATTGTTTCAGATTATGATAAATCTAATTCGTAATAATAATATTATTATTTTATAATTGATTAAATTATAGCTATATTTTTTTAACTAATTTATGCCATTTTGTTATTGGCAGAAAATTTATTAAGTAGTAATTTTTAATTATCGAAATAAACTACTAATAATAATTTATTTATTCAAATGATATTATGAAAAAATTTAATCACAATAAAATTTATCAAAAATTTACATCAGCTAATAAAAAATAAAACGGAAGTGAATTCTGTTTTTAAATTTTTCATATTGTTTAATTTAATGTATGTAAAGAAGAGCAAGTGCATAAAATCAAAATTAAATTTAATTCTGTGAGCTAAGCACATTAGATTTTATAAATTGCTAAGGAAATTACTTTTTATGAAATCTTATAATATTTAAATCAGAGAAAGGAAAATGAAACCAGATGTAAAAGAAACTACTTCCACTTGTCAATAAATACGCTTCTGATGGTCGAACTAAGAACAGAAATGAATAGAAAAGAAAATTTTTTTTTATTTAAGAATTTTTTTTGTTTTACTTTTATTTTATGACCTTACATTCACTTGCTGCACTTATTCTGGAAAATATTTCCGTTTATCTCCGATATAGCTAAAGGTACAGCTAGGTATACGGATTTCTTATATCGATGCAAAGATTTTTTTTGTCTTTTAATATTGTAAACATATATAAAACATCATAAATAAGACCAAAAATAGAGTACAATTTATATATATTTGAGCATAAACCTAGAAAATCGCTTTGGGATATCTTGATAAAGTGCAAAACAGAACAGCTCATTTAATAAATGATCCCGCCACAACCTCAACGTCACCACAACGCTCTCTCCAAATGACGCTCGCTGGAACAGGAATATTTACTATGTTTTATAGATACCTTATAGAAGTATGTTTTATGTTCTGAGGACATTTAAAGTTTAATGCCTCTTTTGTCAAACATTTTAAAGAGCAATAAAGAAAGCTTCTGCTGCCCATCCCTTTATAATTCAAATTTCCAGATGGTATAACTCGGCTTACGACAATTTGTTTGTTGTACGAACATCGCGAATAGGGAACTATCTCTACCTAGAATTGGAGAAAATTACGTCACTATAACTTTCAAAGTTCATAGATTTAATGTGAACATTAACAACTTTGTTTACAATATGCCTGTCAATTTGAAATCAATTTTTATTCTTTAAACATAAATGGCCTTTATCAGGCAATACATAAGGATACTGAAGGTCATATAACCTATTGTTTGGTCAAAAACGGAAGATGGTGTTTAGTGGGTTAAAGTTCCACACACTGATAAAGAACTCGTACTCATTTCTTCTCGTACACTTCTTTATAGATAGAAATCATCCATTGCGAAAAGAAAAAAAAAATTACATTATCATTATCGAACTTATAAAAATATTTTTTTTTAATATGTTAGGATTCATGAAAACTTGTAGGTCGTTTATTTTCGTGATTCCAATACTTTTCTTGTTTTAATACTTGTAAAAGTCAAAACATTTTATTTAAACAAAAATTAAAACTGTTTAAAAAAATTCAAATAAATTTTACTAAATAGTAATATTATCTTTTTCATAATAATTAAATACCAATTAATAATGCCTATTTACGATCTGATAATCATTTTATATCTGTTAAAGTTTTATACCTTTGTTATTACAATATAATAATGAATTTTAATTCCATTTTGGCAAATAGTTTTTAAATTTTATATTATTTAATTTGATCTTTTCTTGCTTTAAAATTTTGTACAAATAGAAAAGGTATAGGTCATATTGCGATCTATTTTCACTTAACCAACATTGAGGCTTACACTGTTAATTAATAATTGAGTTAGTGCCACTCTAATCTTTTTATTGCTAATAAGTTCAAGAGATACGTTCGTAAGACTCTTTGTACCACAGGTACATGTGAAGTAAATAAGAAGAACGATATGTCTAGAAAATGAGGATACGATTGATGATGATGATACAAATTTAGGGACGTAATAGTGAAATTGATGGTCTAGAAGTAGAAATTATCTCAATACATTGTCATTCAAATATTATGGACTTTCTAGACCTTCTTATCACAAGGGCTTGAATTGCAGCCTCTACAATTTATTTTGATATCATAAACTTATCCTGTAAAGGTTTTAAAAGATTTTACTAGGGAAAATAATGAAAAAGGAAGTTTTAATTATAAACCCTCCTTTCAGATCAAATATGAAGTAAATATTGTATGATATACGATACATATAATATTATATACACCCAATAAATATTATTGCAATATTAGAATTTTTTTTAAAAATATTTAAAGTATCAAACGTACTTAAATGTACTATTTTATGTTCTATAAGAACAGAGCAGCCATTTAATAAACCATCATAATGGACTATAAACGTATAAATTAAATTTTATAGTTTAAATTTAATAATTTTCTAGTAGGTATTTTATTGTTTTTTTAAAGTTGATAAATTCCACCAATATTCAATGTCTCTTCATCAACCTTTGAGAAATAATGCTTGTAGAAAAAATGTTGCTAAATTAAATTGCTAAAATTTGTAGCAAAAAATATGAAAAAATTTTGTTTTATTTTTATTAATTTTAAAGAAAAATACTTAGAAGGCAGAAAAATTTATTAAGAAAAAAATTCTTATTGATGTAGAATCCGATTACACGATATAAATGACCTCTCCATATTTTAAAATATCGGTTTCCATTGACTTCAAATTGTCAATAGTTTTTTTATATTTTAAAATAACTAATCCTTTCCTGCCTTCCCATAATATATTTATACTTTAGAACACACTATAGAAAACTGTTTCATTTTTTAAATCAGAGTAATGATATTTCTAATTTAATTAAAAGGACAACATTCATAGTAATTTAATTAGAGCAATTCTAAATTTACCTAAGCTTCAGAACTTTACTGTCAATAGCTAGCTATTACCTTTATGTTTAATTTAAATTTTAAATATTTAAATCTGATAAAATAAATAATCCGAAAAAGGAAAATTTTATTTCATTTATAGCTCAATCATTAGCACAATCTTGTCTTAAAATAAGTTTTACTCAATCAATTAATGAAGCGTATATTGTCTAGTAATTGATAATTCCCTATTATTTTGTCTACTATTGCTAATTTCCTAAAGTCAATTATTGACCATTATATTATAATCGATTGTATATTAAGTTTTTTTTTCCAATCGTTGGCCTTAGATTGCCGATAGTTCATGAACATTCAATACAAAAAACAGTTTTAATTCGCGTTTTCAAATCGCAGATATCTTTAAAATAGAAATGGGTTAGTAAAAAGCGTAATATATTTTTTTTTAATGCATTTCGCTGCCACATAAATGTCACAAGGAAATTACCCAGCCTTTCCTTTTCATGCGTGGCTGTAAATGACGTAAGGGGAATTATTCTTACGATGTTTGTGTGATTTGAACCCACACTCCCTCGGTGTTTTAGACCGTATTTTACACGCTAGGCCACCGAGGCCCCCGGAGAGAGAGAGAGAGAGAAAGTATAAAATATCTGACAAAAACAGAAAGTAACATAAAAATTTCCGTAAAAATCAAAAAATTAAAGTTTATTAAAAGGCTTGCTTAATAAAAATATGTTTTTAT
The DNA here is from genome assembly GCA_947095535.1 of Poecilobothrus nobilitatus. Taxonomy (NCBI): domain Eukaryota; kingdom Metazoa; phylum Arthropoda; class Insecta; order Diptera; family Dolichopodidae; genus Poecilobothrus; species Poecilobothrus nobilitatus. The sequence continues at coordinate 59,517,604 of OX352772.1, forward strand.
GTCTGAGGATATTTTGACCCCACTTGACTTATATCAGTTTTGATTATATCACTATAACTGATTATATCAGTTTTATATAAGCATTTTGTAACGATTTGATATATCTGTAATTTTTGTCACAAAACGGACCTTAATGAACAAACGAAGTTATTTTTACAAAAAAATAATAAACAGAAAAATTAGAGAGAGCATTCCTGGAACAACACATTCCAACTTTTTTTTTAAATTTTTAGTGCTCTGGTGTCAAAAAGATCCCAGAGGACGGAAGAAAGATTAAAAAGTTGCGATGTTTTTTAGATAGGTATAAAGAAATTATAAATTGAAACTTAAAAAAAAAAATTAGGTCCAGTATATAAAGAACCGAAGAAAATATACTACCTCACTACCCCCCTTCCCACAAAATAATTTCTTTTTCGTTTTGATTCCCCAAATATATCCTATAAATATTTAAGACCGAAAGAAAATCACCATCTATAAATATTGCAGTAAAACAAAAAAGACAACCAAAAATTGGATAAAAATTCACCCCACTATAATATTATGAGGTTTAATATAAAATATTTTACAGATAAAACTCTCATTAATAATTTTAAAAATTTTATATAATATGATTATCATTTTTATAATATTATGTAGGCATAATTAGTTGTATACTATATCATACTGTAATTACTACATATACATAATATACATAAATAATGATTATAGGTACTACATTTTCTTTGTATTATAATATAAACACCCAGTTATTTTTTATACATTTTTTAAATAAATGGTTGCAATATTATGGTTTCAGTATTATATAATAAATAATATTATTATATAACATATTATCAAATATAATATTATATCTACAAATTTCATTTTTATTACTAAAAATTCTTTATGTAAATTTTTCAAAAATAAGTTTATGATAATTAATATTATTAATATTAAAAAAAAAAAATTTATTTTATTTATTTTATAATATCTAATATATAAATATTTGAATAATAAGATAATATTTTAATAAGTTATAATATTAATAAATAATAATATAAAAAATAAATTATATTTTGTTAAATAAATATTTTGATTAAATAAAAATTCTCTTAATAAATAGATTATAAATAATAATATGTAGGTACTTTAAACTAAATCCATGAAAATTTGGGGGGATGATTTAAGTTCCACTGACGTAAATTCTATAAAACTAATTTCTTCTTAAATGAACCTAAGCTTCATTAAACTTAATGTGACAATTTCTAAATGGACTTAACTTCCATGGAAGTTTTGACTAGTTTTTGTTGGAAGTTAAATCTCAAATAAAATGGCCATAAGCTCCCCACTTTTTCTTTTCATCTTTGGAAGTTATGTCTCAAATAAAATGAACAACAGCTTCACTTTTCTGATATGTATGTAAAAGAAATAACTAAAAGAAGGATTTTAAAGTTGGTTGTAAAATCATGGTTGCACCCTTTTCCAGAATCCAACTCTAAAATCGGTTCTATTTTAGAATCTCGAATATGCAAATAATAAATATTCTGGAAAAAGGAAATTTATTTTGAATCTAACTCTAACATTCCTCCCAGTTGATGCATATGTGTATATGCATGTGTCCAGAATAGAAAAGGAGAGAAATCCTGATTTTGTAGCGTTCGGGATTTTTTCAACAAAATTTAAATTCGGAATTTTTTTTCGGTAAGATTTCATACACCCACATACACATAATATATTATATAGAACTTATGTCTCATAGCAAATTGGTCATAAGTTCCATAGAATTTTTGTCTCTATTTTAATGGAACTTAAGTCAATTTAAAAACGAACTTTACATCATGGAACTTTAGTCCATCTAAAAGGCCCAAGCTTTATGGAACTTATGTCCGTGGCAGTTAAGTCATCCCCCCGAAAATTTCAGTATAGTAAAAATAATTAAAAAAAAATGTTTTACTATAAAGTTAAAATATACGTAGGTAATATTATACGTAAAAATATTGGTTTTCTACCATGTTCTAATTTTAATGCTCAGAGGCATTTTATTCAAAATTATTTTTTATTTAAATAGAAAAAAAATTTTTTTAGTTTCAATTTAGTAACATAAATTTTGCGTCAATTCTGTTTAAACTCAAACTTTAAAAAAGAGCTTGTATTAGACCTCTATCAATAAGTTTCCTTAGATCTTAATCATCATTTATCTGCAGATCGGATTGACAGTTGACCACGAATTTTCTGTGGCTAGTCTTATATTATTTTTAATTTTTCAAAAAAAGACTATTTATATATAGCTTATTTATATAAAAGGCTATATATATATATAATATATACCTATTTGTGGGAGAAAGTGAAGAAAAATAGGATATTAGAGAAGGAAATACAAAGATTATGAAAAAATATGCTATAAAATTATTGTAAAAGAATTTTTTATTTTCTCTTTACAAATTTTAGCAGACATTATAGACATATAGATTTTAAAGAAATAATTTTTGCATTGGGAAAATATCTTCATTGCGAAAATGCAGGCGCGTATTAAAGTTTCTCTATTGCAACCTTCGAATTATTTAATAGCAAGCTAAATTTAAAATTGACTAAATCGTAACTTGTTATAACAGTTTTTAGCAATATTTTCAAAAACTAATTTAAAACGTATTCAGTTGAGAAGTATCACGGGAATAACGAAAGAATACCTCAAGCTGTAGAAAACCCTCTACAGCTTGAAAACATCATACAAATATGAACAAATTACAATTAATAACTATTTATTGATTACTTTAGGGAATTTTATCATCGAAAGACACTGAAAAGGAGCGGCTCTTATCAACGTGTGAGACTTAAACCCACTAAACACCATCTCCTTGGAAACATTTTGCTATGAAGCGTAAAAATAAGCTTAAGGTTTGTACAAATGTGATGAATGACGGTGAATGACATGAATGACATTTGTATATGTAATTTGGAATATTTAATGTAATATCTTATATTAGAAGACAATAATAATTATGACTTATAGTATTACCAAGACAATTACGTTATCTAGTTATGTGGCTATAGCTTATATATCGGATATCCATTAAAAATTGTAAAAATGAGCGAGAGGAAAATCAAAAGCATGTTGAATTTAAATATTTAATTAACCAAATTTTATTTATGATAGAACAAGAAAGAAAAATATTTTTTTTTTTATTATATCATGTAAAAATAAATAGATATCTGCCGATATTTTTAGAGCCCTTTTGCCTTAAAGCACATATGTGGGCACATATTAAATTATAATTATATTTAATATTTTGTTTACATTATTTTATTATATTTTAATTTTGACCTGACCGGGGTTTGAACCCGAGACCTTTCGTCTGAAAGACCTCTGACTTATGCACTGCACCAATGGTCAGATTTTTTTTTTTTTTTTACAAAATATAAAACTTGAAAAAGAAAAAAAATTTGAATTTTAATCTAATGTTTTTATAGACATATAGGTATGTTTTATCATTACATCATACTAGAAAGGTAGGTATCATCATTTTAAAAGTCAGCTATCATAATATTTTAAAAAGCTTTTTAAATAAGTGAGAGCCATTATACTGACTTACAAAATACCTCGGTTATTTTTATCACAGAAAAATTTTTCTTTCTATTAAAATAGGTTTTCTATAATCTATTAAAATAGATCTTATGATTTTTTTTTTAATTGATGAAGGCTGTGCTAACGCGTCAGAATTCACTAGATTCTAGCGTTGTAGTGTACCTTCAAAATGTAGGAGAACCTATTCGGCCAGAGTTGGTATTAAGTTTACCAAGATTTATGCCACGATAATGCCACTATGATGAAAGAAGCTTTGATGACTTCTCAGATCTATGCCAGAGAGTTCACCTAAATCTTGGAAAAAAAAACAACCAGAATTTTTCTGTCCTTTTTTTCATTGACAGACTAGGACAGTTGCAGTAAAAGTGTTCCTCGATTTCTAAAGATTTTATGATAAAAATTTTTGATTTTTTGTAATAGCTCGTAGCTATGATCGCTGTAGAAATTCATTTAAGTATTAGGATAAATTAGCTGTTCAAAATAGGAGTTACCTAGACAATTTTAACATTACGCAATACCTACTGATGATTCTATTAATATTAAAAAGATGAAACACTCCTAAAACAATATTATATAAAAAGATTATTATTTAGCAATAAATTCATAAATTATTTTAAAATATAATTTTAATCATTAAAAGTCTTTATTCGTTTTGAAGTCCTTAGAAAATTCCTTGTATTAATATAAAGTAATTAATGATCATTATTAGTTTTTAGTCCTTTAGAAGTTCTAATACAAGTCCTATACTATATACTACATAAAGGGATCATAAATTAAAAAGTCAATTATCAATAAATTTAAATATATCATTTTAACCATTGTGAGTCTTTATTAAAAGTCCTTATACTATAAAAGGATCATTATTTAATAAGTAAAATATTTTAATCTTGTAATCACATAATGGGGGACTCTTTATTGGGAATCACATAAAAATTTTTTTTGGAAAAAATAAAAAAATGCGTTTTTCCATTTTAATTTTATTTAATATTCGAATAAATAAAGAAAAACTTTATAAAAAATGAATCATTTTAAAATTAAATTCTTTATTCGTTATTATTTTTTCTTTTGTTTGTTTTTATGTATATACAATTTTAGGTTTTTGTTTAATGTTTGTCATAAAAATGCTTTTAAAAATGTTAATATTATATATTGTAAATAGTTATGTTGATTTTTATCTTTTTTTCTTGTTTTTATTTTTTTTACTTTTGTAGGCAAAATTAAATTACTTTTAATTTATATTATGAGTAATTAACTTTTCAATTTCAACTCTTTTGTAAATTTATTGTTTAATTTATATTTTTTTTAATCGTATTTATTTGAAAAAAAAAATAAAAAATAAAAGATTCACATATTGAGTATATTCAGAGCTAAAAGCTAATATTATTTTTGTAAGTTGTTATAATGAATGTTGCGATCTTTTCTATTTTTTTACCATTTAATTTAAATTTTGTTCAAAATTTTATAAAATCGTTAGAATAAGAAACGAGGAAGAATACAGTTGCCTTTGTCAACTCTTAGATACCCGTACGAACCGTTAGTATGTTCACAGCATGTCACTCTGCTTACAATATTTTTCTTTTAATATTTTATTATTTTAATAAATTGGGTGAATTTTATAATTTCTAGAACTATGGGTTGTACATATATTCAAACTATATGTTTATATGTACATTCTTCTAAAGCAGATTCTAACCTTCCACATAACGATTATCAATCCAAAACTTAATATATCCATATGATATGATATATAATTATATAATATATAATATATAATCCATATATGTATGTAAATACAGCGCTATATAATATACATATATATACTCTTATCATTCATTCACTAGTGACATATACGATATGTAAATAAACATGATATTATATAAGTATGTATATATATCAATATCATATAAATAATAATAAAAATTCTTCAAGCAACCGTTATGTTGTTTATTTATTTACATTTTTTTATACTACGCATTATATCCTCAACAATTTCAAATTATCGAGTAAAACAAAATGGAAAAAATTCGTTTTAAAGAAATTTGTTAGAAAATTTGAAAAAATCAAGTAACACTTTCGTCAATTATAAAGTAACCCTATGTTATTAAAAAAAGTTGTTAACAGAAATAAGAGTATGATGTTGAAGCTTTAATTTTTGTGTATTACTTCAAAAAAATTTTAACAGGTGTTCAAGTTACAGGTGTTTAAAAATAGGAAATTTTCAGTTTTTGACCCCTTACAGCTCCTAAACGGGTGGTGATACAAAAAAAATTTCTAAAATGACTCATACTTATTTTTAAAGATCAAACTTCTTTCAAAATTTCAAGTTTTTAACTTAAACCGTTTAGAATATAGAAGGGTTAAAGGATTTTGCAATAATTCAGTTTCGCATAACGGTAAATTAAGACACCGTATGTCACAAATATATATTTATTGTATATATACTATTAAAGCTAATAAAAATAGTAATTGTTTGGCGTTTTCAAAATGAAGATATGCCTTATACAACTTGTGCTATAACAATTTAAATATAGAGCTTTTTTGAACCTTTGGGGAGCTGTAGCTCCGTAACGGGTGGGGCTACAAAAAAAAGTTATTAAAAATAAAATTAATATTTTTGTGAGATCTATCAGCAGTTAAAATTTCATAGCTCTATATCAAAAAAAATGTCGGGATCTAAAAGTTAGGTGTTCGAGAGCTACCCTAAGGCTTGGTCCAAACTCAACCAAAAAAATAGGGAACCTACAAATTACTCCCAGAATATTTTGTGTAAATTTCAAGATTCTAGCTTTCTTAGTTTTGAGTTAGCGTGCTGACGGACGGACGGACATGGCTCAAAAGTCTTAGAATTTTTTTCTGATCCGATCCATACCTTTGAAGGTATATCTAGCTCGCTTATTTCGAGGTGTTACAAACGGAGGAGTAATTTTATTATACCCGATCCTATCGTACGGGTATAAAAATTCAATTAATTATAATACAAGAAAATAGCTGTATAGATAAATAATTATATTACTTATATATTACTTATATGATGAAAAGATGAGTGGACAGAGATATTGTTGCGAAATACAGAAATACAGTTGAAGCTCTTTAATAATGTAAATATTATGACTGTTTATAAAAGGGTATAATTGAGGGCGTAATTCCTTAAAATCAAACCTATTCGAATCCTACAGTAAGTATAATTCTCTTTTACGACATTTACAGCCACGCCTGAAAAGGAAAGGTTGTATATGCTTAATAAAATTTTAAAATATAACTAAATCACAAGATTTTAATATGACACAAAAACTCAAAACTTGTTGCCATAAATTTGAATTTAATATACGAACGTAAATTTAAATCTTTCTAAAAATACTTCCCACATCTATAATAGACCAAATAAATAAAATTTAAAAATTTAATTTATTGTTTATAAAGCTCGACACTAATTCGTTTTAGAAACATTATTAAATTTTACGTCTAAGTTACCCCTAGTGGTCAAAGAAAGGTTGACGTTGTTAGGTACACCAAAATTAAAGCTGACAACTTACTCTACAAAACGCATTTTTTTTTATCTCTCTATAGGAAGCCGTTGAAAAGTTATAGATTTTTATGAAAAGTCGCTAAAACATCTTTAACCCTTCATATATCAAAAAGGGGCCAGAATAGACCTGTCCTCTCCAATACAATTTTTTTTTTACAATTTAAATTAGAATTAAATAACAGCCATTGCTATTATAATATTAATTGATCATTTTAATTTTAATATTTCTAATGGTGGCGTGCTATAATTGAAAGTGGGATTAAGCCATATACTCGAAATTTTCGCGTATGGTTTTATCTCTCATTCAATTGTGTGATAAAGCCATATAGTTTTCTTATCATTTTGAGAGATAAAGCCATATAAATTCTAATAAAGGCATTTTAATTTCAATAAAAATTTTATATAATATAAAATTTTAATGACAATTCAAATAGATCAAACGGCGCTACGAACTAACCGCCAAGTCACTAACCCCCAAGTACAAAAATGAACTAATCTCCAATATTTTTTTACAATTTTAGCTTGGAAATTAGTTAATTTTTTTTGGGGTTTAGTACATTTTTGGAATTTGGGCATTAATTTATATGAACTACTTACAAACCATAAATAAAATTTAAAAAATATTTTTGGTGATTAGCTCATATCTTTTAGGGGCTAGTTCATTTTACTTTTTCATATACACGTCTATGAGAAATTCTGTATTAGGAGAGATTTTAGAGTTGGTTACAAATTCAGCGCTATACGCCATTTCCAGAATATGTCTATGATCATCCTAATTCAAAATCTCGCATATATATATATATAATATATATATATACATATCCTGGAAAAAGCGTATTGGCTCCGATTTTGTAGCCAATTCTAAAATCTCTCCTAATTCAGAATTTTGGTACCCAACTATAAAACCACTCCAAATTGTTTTCTTTACATAACAAATCACTAAACATATTTTGAGTAAATGCTTTTTATCGATTCGTTCTTTTTTTCGTCTGTTAGGCCATTATTTTTGGGGATTTGTTAATTTTGTTTTGGGGATTAGTTAATATTTTAACCTTGAGGGTTAGTTCATAATGAACAAAGATCCAAAAATATTAGAGATTAATTAATTTTTGACTTGGGGGTTAGTTCGTAGCACCAATATAATGTATATTATATTTCCATAATAATAAAGAAAATTTTTTTGTTATTTCACCTAAATATATGTTTTTTAATTTTTCAAAATTTATTTGAATGATATATTATAATGAGATATAATAGATATATAATGAGATATAAATATATAATATAAATTACATAAGATATAAGATATAATATAAATATATACGTACATTATATAGTATATAATGAGATATAAAGCCATATTTCCGCGTATGGCTTTATCACATATGGCCTTATAGGACGCCACCATTTATAATACTTAAAGAAGAAAAAGAAAATAAAAACTTCTGCAAGAAGTTTTATAATTCAGTTTCATTTCTATATACCTACTGAAAAGAAAATACTCATAGTCATTCATGCTAAAAATAAAATAAAAACAAAAACAAGAATAAGAATAAAAAATAAGTGATCGGTACCTACTCTTGTAAGTATAAAAAAAAGCGGTTTTTATTTCTCACTTTTGTTGTCTTATAAGAACAAAAATTTTTCTCAACGGTGGAACGGATTAACGATAATTGAGAAATTGTAAATTGAAAAAAGTGATAAATTAAATTAATGGTTTTTTTTTTATTTTAGGGAACATTTTTCATTTTTCAGATGATTTCCATTTCAAAAAATAGAATTTATTATACTTTGACTATATGTTTTTTAATTTATATTTTTTTTATACTGAAAATACACTGTCATACCGGCTGCTACCAAATAAAGATTAAACTGATGGTTTAAAATTAAGTTACCATCGCAATTAGGAAAATTTTTTTTTGTTTTGAATTAAAGTATTTAATGTATACGAAACTTAGAAATTAAATAAATCTCGAAAGTTGAAGAAATGAGAAAAATCAATTTTGAAATAGGTTACAATAATTATTAATGTATATAAAAATATGGTATAGGTAAATTCGCCTAAACAATATAAAAAGTTTTCCATGTATTCAAAAACTTTTTATAGGTATAAAATTCTAGATTTTAATGAATTTTTTTTTATCTGGAAAATAAATTAGCGTTTAAATATTTAGAATTATGCTGATTGAACATAGAATCCAATTTTATGGAATTAATATTAGCTTTTAACAAAAAAATTTAAACAAAAATTATAAAGTAGCTTAAATAATATTATATAATTATTATATTATTAATATTTGTGAGAAATTGTGAAAGCTCAAATTATAAAAATAAAGAAAAATTTATTCAAATTGACATAATTTATATCAGTTTTTTTTTTTTTTAATTAAACTTTATTTATTCCAATTTATCAAATTTACCTTAACCAAAAAAAAGTTGACAAAAAGTTTTTTATCAATATTTTTGTTTTTTTTTAACATCTAAAAATAAATTTTTTTTTTTGTTTATGTTAAGTTTTGTCAATGTTAAATTAGCTTTTTCTTATTTTTAATATACATATATATATAATTTCATGTTTTCTTTAAATTTTCATTGGAAAAATTGTTTTAAAATTCAATGTTTTTTCTTTTTAATTCTTATAAAACGAGCCTATACTAACTTAACCTAATTTAAAAGCTTATCCTACCTTACACTAATACACATACTAAAAATATGTTTCCATATATTTCATGCTGTACCTAACCACCAATAATTTTGCCTAATTATTGTATCCTTATGAGGAATACTCATGTCATACTTAAGGAGATCTCTATTAATGCTACCAGGATCATATTATATATAGTTTTACACGCAGCCCGTCTAGTATAGTGATATAATATAGGGAAATACATTCAGGTTGCATATAACCATTTTTATATAGATATATAAAATACTCAGGAGCTATAAAACCCCAGAGCAAAGTTTTTTTTAATGTACTCCTCATTGTGGTAAAATATAATATGAGATATTAGACCATTTTCTGGAGTATTTGTTGCTTTAACATAATCATTTCGAATTAATTTTATCATAAAATGACCGATTCTGTTTATGTTTGCTTCTTTGTACAAATATTTATTTGAATAAAAACATTTTTAGTCAGATTTTGGTTTGTGTGATTTGTTTATGCATACTCTTATGCACTTTCTTTCAAATTTTCTGATTTTTTCCATGAGACTAGCGATTTTATTATACCATGCTGGTTACCATATGATAATACTGGTCTGATCAATGTAAGGTATGATTTTCACTTTATTGTTGAGTGCCTTTTTATAAAATAGTTTTTCACATGTACCTATACATTAATTTGGTGCCTTTTTCTGTTGCGCTTTTTACCTTGGTTTCTGTAGTTAAGATTTCTATGTAGGTGAACTGCTAGGTACTTCACAGTTTTTTTGTTTGCTATCTCGTTGCTGTTAGGTGCTTTTATAATGAACCTTTTCCAGTTTTTCTTATAATTGTAATTAAGGTTATTATAAGTGTTTCTAATTATATTTATATCAGTAAATGAAAAGAAACTATAGTTTGAATTACATTTACTAAAATTGCATTCTTTTAGGCAAGACTTAAAACAAGTGTGGGACAAAAAATTATTTATAATTAAATTGTTAATAAAATGGAAAAAATATAGAAAAAATATTGAATCGTTTATAATATCTAACATAACAATTTATTTATCTCTATATTTATTTATTTATCTATAATATTTATTTATTTTCTATTGTTATATTTATTTATAACAATTTATTTATTCATCAAGAATAGACAGAATACCGAATATAGTGCTAAAACATTTAAATACAAAAATTATAGAAAAGTATGTTATTCTTTTTAATAACGCTATTTTCCGCAAGCATGGAAAGTAGCAAAAGTAATTATGCAAAAAAAACCGGGAAAAGATCCCACAATCCCCGGCAATTATAGATCCATAAGCTTGTTACCAAACATTATCAAGATTTGTCTAATTTGGCAGGATGAATTTACGATTCTTAATAAAGCCTGTGACAAATTTTTGTTAACGTTCGTTAGCAGATTTCCGCACAAGTACCTATAAAAATATTCTGCACAATTTTTTGTACTGTTATTACTATGAAAAAGATATTTCCAACACTTTTTACTTTTGTCTATATTGTTTTTGATATTTCATAAAAAGTTTTCAATGTAAAAATTTCTAATAGCATATGGCATAATAGTAATTAAAATAACCTTATTAAGTATCTTAAGAATATTGTGTTTAAGTTTTAACAACATAGCATTTGCGGCCGTTATTAAAGAACAGAATAAACCTTCACCATACGACAATCATCATGTCATTATTCAGAAATCCATTACTTACATGTGGTCTACCCATATAAGATGCATGTGTGTAACATATTTACCATAAAATATCATTGAAATATGTACATGTATAATGTGCGTATATTTAAAAATACTATAAACTTAATCAATTAATTTATAAAACATATTCACATTTCTGTATAGTATTTAATCTAAAATTAGTACATACATATTTAAAGAACAGAAATCTTATATTTTTATACATATACAGTTATTCCACATATTTTTAGCTTATATCAATTTGAAAACGTAATTACTTATTAGAAAAAGTTAACGTAAAAAAATTCTGATTGATTTATAAGGGTAAAACACAATCCTGTCTTTTTTTTTAAATATGTTAAACAGAACCTGAGTTTTCAAAATTTGAAGAGCTGTAGGTGCCGTAGGATCTCCAACGGTTGAGGGTACATAAAGACTATTCTGCAACATTACTCTTTTAAGTGGCGTATGCATGGTTAATATTTCATTGCTCTTTATTAAACAGTGTTATAAGGTTTGTAAACAGACGAACGGACAGAGTGAAACTTTTCGGATTGAAATTTTTCAAAATGTGCTTACAAGAATAATTTATAAAAATATGAAGTGACTTTACTTACGAAAAAAAAAATATTACATTATGGTCTCTTATAAATTGGAATGCGATTTTATGTTTCGGTATTAGCGAATAATATATTGTGAAAACTAACTTCCTCCTAATAGTATACGCAATAGATTACTAATTAATTTTTTGTAAACGAATTGAAGCATCTGTAAATGCATAATAATACGTGAACTATATTGATTAGATTATATTAACGCAGAAACAAAAGTTAATAATTTTTATTTCATAAAGCGAACAAAATAGTCCGGGAAACGCCGGGTATTCTGCTAGTAAAAATATATAACCAATTAACTAATTGTGCAGTGATGTATTTGTCAGCATTCTATCCGAAATAATTTAATCCTAAAATTCTGAACATATTAACTCTCCAATCGATTAATAATAAAGTAGCTTTTTATTGCTATTCTTCCTCTTCTTTAGAGTTATAATAACAATACTAATCAAGCTTTTACCTAATAACCATGTAGCTATATCATAAAACTTAAGTGCTCGGATAATGTTTTAAACTATCTGAAAATACGATATCCATTATTAAAAATATATTATAATATCTACAATATGGAAAGGAATTTATTTTGAAGGATGAGGTCGTTGTATAAAATTATGTAATATAATTTAAGAAATCATACTATTAAAAATAAATGAACCTAATCGTCATGACGAAGTGAAATATTTGGTATTCTTTTTTTACCAAACTTTAAAATGCCAAACAAAAGTTTTACTTTAAGATTCCGAAAAAATTTAAACATACTCTCGACTATTAAATAATTTGATTTTAAATAGAATCAAAAATGAGGTAAGTGGAAATTTAAATTTTCCGGAAGTTTTAAAAATTTCATGGAAATGAAAATTCTTTTTCCTTAAAAAAACAAAATGAATAAAAGAAAATTAAAAATTGATGTGATTTAAAGAGGAAAAATTTAATTTTCTTTTTTATTTTTTTCAACAAAAAAATCTTTAAAACTGCTTAAAGCCATTTATTTTAAATTAAATGGTATAATATTTATATAAAAATGGTGGTTATTACTGTTATTGTTCAATATTAAATGGTTTGATTCAAATTAAGCAGTTTCTTCATATTTTTATTCAATCAAAATAAATGGAAAATTTTGAATTATTGATTATTATAAACCTTTAGAATCATTGAAGTGGTTTCATAATAAATAAATATTCCGAGGTACAGTTTTAATCTTATAGAATTTATCCAAAAAAGCACTGTTCAAACCGTTAAATTGGCAAAAATTGAAAAATTTCAATTTTACAAAAATATTTAAAAAAAATAAATAAATTAAATCATTTAAATGAACCTGATCTTTAAAGAATTTACCATAAATAACGATCAATTTTATTTTTTATTGATAATAATTTGGGAAGAAATAAGAATTTTTTTTAAAAAGACTATACTATAAAAAAATTCTCAAATGTTTGGCTTCTTTATTGTTCTTTGATTTTGTTAGGAACCAAAACATTTTTTACCAACTCTTTCAAAGAAGATAAACGCTCTATTGGAGTTACAAATAAAGATAACAAGAACGATACTATCGAAGAGTGGAAATTAAAAAAATATAATTATTGTAATGTTTAGATTTCAGTAATGCGTTCATTAACGATTAACAATAAACTATAGCCTCAAAAATTCTTTACTAACAGGATCTTATCAATTGTATAATACATACTATACAAAGCAGAAAGTGTGTTTGGTTGGTTGTTGTTATTTGTAAATTTCTACACGTTGTATTCAATATTGTAACCAAATATTGTAGAAATGTTTTTCTGAATCCGGAAAGTCCCGAGCATTACTTTTGGATCCGGCAATCTGTTTCGGCTCCTTAGCCTTTTAAGTGTTTTTTGGTTTACTGTTGTCTTATGCATATGGTTTTACCAATATTGACATCATGGATTTTCTATAAACCATTTGATTGTTAAAGTGTAAAACTAACAAAAGAAGATGTTATTTCTGCAAGCGAATGGGTAATAAAAACGAGGAAGAGTGCAGTAGAGTAGACTGTGTCAACTCTGGGATACCCGTATGAATCATAAGTTATTCTCAATTAAACGGAGAAGATGTATGGTAGCTACCCGAACCCGTTGCACCACCACAACCAAATTTTGCAGAAATTGTTGCCATAAAATTCGATCATCATTTGTAAGACTTCAGACCCCTAGCTTCATTAAGTTTTAAGAGGTGCAAGAAGCCTGAGCCGACTGCTTTAGACCAATCAAATTTTACAAAAGTTGTTGGCATGTAACTCGACACCTCTTTACTAAATTTCAGATTCCTAGCTTCAAAAAACACTGAGTTATTTTCATTTAAAAAGAGAAGTTGTATTGCGCTACCCGAACCTGTCGTACCATCACAACCAAATTTTACAGAAGTTTTTGTCATAAAACTTGATCATCATTTGAAAAATTTCAAATACCTAGCTTGAATAGATACTGAGTTATTTCTATATAAAGAAAGAAGTTGTAAGGCAGCTACTTGAACCCGCAGACCGAAAATGTTGTATTTAAATAGCAAAATTAAAAATTTTGCAAAAGTGGCATAAAAAAAATGTCAGCCTCGTAGCTACTTTATTTTTTGAGTTATCGTTTGGACTGATGGACGGACGTGCAGACGTGCATGGCTTAATCGACTTAGAATTCGATTCTGAGCCGATCCATACCTTTGACACTATATCTAGCTCGACTCCTTTAAGGTGTCACAAACGTAATGGTAAATTTGTTATACCCTTGAACATAGTTCATACGGGTATAAAAATCGGTGTTATGAATGAGGAAGGTCGATTGCAACATGATAAACTTATAGCACATTTTCAACGTTAGTATGCTGAACAACCTTGGAAATTAAAAATAGTTGATCATATAGTTGATAATTGTTTACCAAAAGTTAGAACTTTAGCTGAAACAGAAAATAGTAAATGTAGTACAGAAGCATTAAAAATTATGCAATGTATTTGGGAAGAATTAGTACAAAATTGTCCAGCATATAAACAAATCAATTCACCAAAATGTAATAAAATACGAGAAAATATTTAAAAAAATGATTAAAAATTGGAAGTGGAAGAATTATTGTTAGTGATAATTAATGGCTTTAATAAATTATACTGATTTGTTGATGATTTTAAAATAAATTAAACTTTCTTGTTAAATAAAAAATGTTAGTTTAAAGTTTTAATATATTTTATGGCTGAAATTATATATTGGTTTTAACTAAAATGAGAGAGAAAAATCCAAAATGTTTATTTAAGACGTTCAATTTGAAATTAATTTTCTCTTCAAAATACTAACAAAAAATTAAACAATTGAAAATGCCGGCTTTTAAACACATTATTGAAAACAAATTGAAAAATTGGCTTATTAGTTTCACTCTGTCTGCAATCGTAGTCCAAAGAAATTCGCTCGAATGATAAGGTCAGGGCTCCTTAACTAGTTACGGATAATTCTTTTTGAATCGTGTTTAATTAGTTTGACAAATTTTTGATAAAATTCGGTTAACCCATGACGGCCCTCAAACTTGTCAAAAAAAATTTCTATCCGAAACTTCTCCAATTTTGCTTTAATGTCGGCGAAAAACAAATTTGACAAATTTTTGGGAAGTTCTGTTAACCCGTTCTCGCCCACCGACCAGTCAAAAGAATAATTCTATCCGAATGGTGTCCAATTTTTCAAAAAAATGTCGTCTTTTCATGATCATGTCTACACTATTCAACCGGTTGAATTCAAATTTTGTTAAAACTTATTTCAGTGCCAAAAAAAGACCGCTGTAAAGATTTCATTTTGTTTCATTACCTCTTTTCTTCGGGATGTCGATCTGTCAAAAAAATATTTCTAACCGAACGGTGTTCAATTGTCAGGCTATTTTAATGGCTTTAAAAGCCATACAACTTTTAAAATTAACCCGTTCTGGCACTATAACAATTTTAAAGAAATTTCAAAGAAAACAATAATACTATATTGATTATAATATTTAAAACACATTAAACATATTAATTAAAATTAGTGTAAAAACAAAAACTGATAATTTTTATTTCATAAACCGACAAAATACTCCGGGAAACGCCGGAAACTTATGCTACTAAAAAATAATTTTTAAGTTCTGAAATTATGAACTTTCAAAATAGTACATGGTCTGTATAAGGATGAAATTTTATTTTGACAAGCGAAATTTTATGTCAACCATTCATTTTAGAAGCAGAGAGTGAAAATAAGATATCTTCATAATTTATATAGGTTCATTATATTTACCATTAATCGCTTTTCTTATAAAATTATTATACTATGACAAAATATGCTTTTCGTTTTTTTATTTCGCAACGCAATGATATAAAATTTCGCAACGCAATGAATATGAAAATATTCGAAGAATTTGCGAAATAAATTAAAATTTTTTCAGTTTTTCAATAGTTATTTTATTCAAATTATATTAAATTCAGTATAAATTTAAATTAAAACAAAAATAATTTAAAAATTTATATCTATTTATTATTAAAAATTAATTAAATATGTTCAAAAAAAAAAAATAAAAATAAAAATAAAATAAAATTTTCATATGACCTATCAATTTTAAATTACACTACACTGAATTCTATTACAATTAAATGGCATGGAAAATTAACTATGGAATATATTTTTGGAAAAAAAAAAAGATTCAGTAATTTTTTAAAATTAAATTAAATGTATTTTTTTTGTTTTTAATTTTTTTTTTTAATATTTATGCAACATTATCTAATTAAACTTTCATTTTATATACTAAAATATGTTTTTCGAAAAAATAAAAATGTTTTAAACATATTTGTATAAATTTAATTAAAATGAAATATTTTTATATTTTTTTTTTTACTTTTAATACAAGTAAAGTATTAGAATCGAAAAAAAAAAAAAAATTATTTTCAAAATTTTGTCGAATTCCGATAATTCAAACTATCCTAAATTGTACAAAACTATTTATTTTTTTGAAAGATACATTTTAGGGGTTTCGGTGACCTAGTGGCTAAGAGCGTATAAAATACGCTCTAAGCACCGATGGAGTGTGGGTTTACAAAGATATATAAGATATATAGATGTATAAGGGTTTTGAAAGATACATTTTAGGGGTTTCGGTGACCTAGTGGCTAAGAGCGTATAAAATACGCTCTAAGCACCGATGGAGTGTGGGTTTGAATCACACACACATCATAAGAGTTATTCCTCCTTACGACATTTACAGCCACGTCTGAACAGGAAAGGCTGTGTAATTTCCTGTCCACATTTATGTGACAGAGAAATGCATTAAAAAAAAAAAAGATATATATTTATGTTTGTAATTACGTTTTATAAAACCAATAATTTTGTTGAGAATGCCACAGTTTAGGTGAATGCATTTCGACTCATTTATTATTGTAGGTCGGACAAGCGAAACTGTGACTCGACAATAAAATAAAAACCAAGTAATTGATGATTGATAAAAATCGTTTTAGTGGGTTACTATCACAAACCTGTATTTCTTTTGACTGTATTTCATTTGCCTGTATTTCATTTGCTTGTATTTCCATTTGCCTGTATTTCATTTGCCTGAATTTCATATTATACAAAAATATATTATATAAATATTCTGTAAAAGGCGTAAATTCACTAAACTCCCTCCTAATTCACAATCTAACATATAAATATATACAATTATTTTTTTGGAAAAAGCGTATTAACCCTGCTTTTGAGCAACTCTAAAATCTCTCCTAATTTAGAATGAAATACAGTCAACTGATCAGAAATAGAGGCATATGACACGCTCTCGTTTTAGTCTATAGGCTCAGCTAAAATTTCAGCAGACACATTTTTTCTCAGATAGTTCTCGGAAAATTCGCTATCAAATTTTTCGAAAGATCAAATAAAAATTTAGTTTTCTATTAAATATTGGACAAATCCGACTACCTGAAATAGGTATATGCATCTATTTCATTCCAATAAGAAATATTAACTGTAAATAAGTAGTTTCAATAGTCCGTTAAATCAGAACTTAGGGTAAACATTTTTAATTTGTCCTAATAACTCACAGATGATATCTGTAGAAATTAATTTAAGGATTATAATATTTTAGAAATATAAAAGGGAAAATATGTTTATAGACAAATTCAACATTACAATGCCTACTAATCAGTCTAGTAATGTTAAAAGACAAATTATACTCCTAACATATTGTGAAGTAGACGTATTTCAAATAAAGTAAGTATCTTAACGTGCTATAATTTAAAAAGATGTAGTATAGGTACGCCAAAGAAGATTAAAGTATGTATGTGTATTATGTGAAAATCACATATAGGTTTTTGTCAAATTTTGGAATTGTTTCGATAACTGATTGTAGTTATTGATAAATTTGCGAAAAATTTGCGATACTACAAACATGTTTATTATTATCCTGTCAAAAATATTTTCAATAAATACTATTAATTGTGTTTCCTATGTTTGAGCAAGTCTTATTGTCAGTACTTTTGTATCTATCACAGATATAACTTTCTTGTTCATATAATATGTTCTTATCTTTGTACTATAATATTATACGAAAAGTCAAAATGGGAATACCTTTTGATGTCTTTTTTTTTTGTTTTAATTTTTTGTATATTTTAAAATTAACCAGAATTCCACAAATCACTAAATAATGCCTTGAAATTAGTTATGTGGAATAGTAAAAAAACGAAAAAAAAAACAAAATATTCCAGAAAAAAAATAGTATGTGCATACCAGACCAAAAAAAAAAAAACAAAAAAAACCTATTAAAAGCCAAACAACCCCCTTATTTAATGGTAAGAAAAATTATTCCATTTTTCATTTAGAAAATTTCATTTTCCAAAAATAAACGAATAAAAAAAATTTTTATGAAGAATAATAATATATTTTTAAAGTATCTCCAATATAAATGCACAGTATTGGTTAAAATGATTTATAACATTTATATTATACTAGAAGTTCTGTCGTTGGTTTATTAGGATATTTTACCAAGACATCTGAATAAAAAAAAAAATTCATATGGGATACAAAATTTCTTGATTCCAAAAGAAAACAAAAAACATCATGATTCTAAACATATATATTAGTATGTATAATATGTTAATGTAGATTTTGTAATAGAAAAATCGTATCCAAATATGTTCTTGAATTCAAAACTTATTGGAATGTTATAATACGTAGTGTGTGGCTGAAAACTACTAAATTTTAATTATAGATAATATGTTTTTTTAATCAATCACGCTTAGGTATCATTCATTTTTTATTTTAATTTTTGACGGGGTCTCGGTGGCCTAGTGGGTAAGATCGTATAAAATACGCTGTAAACACCGAGGGAGTGTGGGTTCAAATCCCACACACTTCGTAACAGTTATTCCCCCTTACGACATGTACAGCTACGCCTGAATAGGAAAGGCTGTTTAATTTTCTGTCCACATTTATGTGGCAGAGAAATGCAACAAAAAAATTTTTTGACTCTTATATTCTACAATTGGGCATCTTCAAAGTTTATTATTTATATTCAAATGAATTTTCAGTTTCTTTAATCATTATTTTCATTAATTGATTACCCAACACTAGTTATTGTACCAGATTATAACTCAAATATTTTTCAACCTATTTGTGCGCCACCTATTACTGATTACAAGAAAATAATAAAAAAATTATGAAGAACTCATATTGAAGTAGTAAATTCTATTTTAAATTTATTTTGAACTTTGTAGAGCTTAAATGTATTATCCAGTTATATGACTTTTGCTTGCAATAAGAATCAATCACGAAAACCTTCGAGCTGAATTTTTCATTTCCGAAAAGTTTTCTAAATAATGCTGTCTTCAACCTAGTTTATTTCTCGGTGTAATTCTTGCCTAGTACTTTTTAAAATTATACTGAATAATGAATGAATAATAAATAATAGATCTAATTATAATGAATAATACTCGAATATAAAAACAGTTAACAATACAACGAAAAATCTAACTAATTTTTAAAAGCTTTATAAAGCTTTAGTGAGTACGATAATATTAAACGTATTAGGTACCCTTCTTCTAATTATAAATGTGCTACACTGTTTTCTATTGGTTATTTGCCTATTTCAAAGTTCTGGTTCTGAAAGCCTTAACTGTATATTTATATTTTAAAACAACTTTTCTATAAGTATTATGCTGGATTGATGATAATATTTTTAATTTTATTAACTTTAAAATGATCAGTTTTTCCAAAAATCGTTATTGTTAATAAATGTACTAATGGAACTCATTTCTAAATTCTGTCAGTACAATCTGAATGGGAGCTGATAATGAATGTAGATATAGCGGCCGAAAGTAGATAATATATGAGATAAGCCAGATTCCTTAATGCTGATAATGTTGTAGTACTTACTGGTTTGCATGTCGTCAAAACACTTAATTACTGTAAAAGCTATTAAGATGAGGAAGAGTATGAGTTATGCTATAAGCAGATTTTGAAACGTGTGATAATGTTGTAATACCTAATGGATTCCATGTCGTCAAAACCCTTAATTTCTGTAAAAGCCATTAAGATGAGGAAGGATGTAAGTCTGTGACGTAATTAAGTTGTTAATAACTTCTACTTAAACGGTGCCTTTTAAATTTTCGAAAAAATTTCCTTACAAAGCTGTATCTCTTTTTAGATGTGGATGGAAACTAGGATGACGTCAATATTGGCTTCATAAAAAAAAAAAAAATTAAGTATATTTCGAAAACTTAAATTATCAAATCCATAAATTTTAAAATTAGAACTTGTTTAAAATTAGAATAGACAAAAATTTTAGCTTATTACTATTTTTATAACATTTTATTGTTTCTAATTATTTGAATAACTTTTTTTTTAATTCATTTTTTTGTTTTTTCTCATATCCCAATGAAAATGTTAACATTTTTGTAACTTTTTTTTTTGTTTTTTTGTTTATAAATTATGTTTTATTTTTTTGTTATGGCTTCTAAAATTTTTGTTATTTAAAAAATTATTTCCACAAACATTTCCTAAATATGATTTTATAAATTAAAAGTTTGAGGAATTTTATAACTTTCACATAAAACTAAAAAATATTTAAAAAAAAAAAAAAAATCTAATGGTAAAAAAAAAAAAGGAAAGAAAAAATGAAAAAATAAAAAAAAATGAATGCAAAATATAAAATTAAAATAAAGTTTAATTGAAACCATATTTAAAATGTTATGGCATTGACTTGCTATGAGTTTTTTGTTGTCACAATGTTACCAAACGAATTAAATTTTGTATGAAAATATTAAAAAATTAATATTATTTTTATTATTATTTTTTATTTACTTTGGTATATTGTATTTATTTAAAAGACCGTAAATGTTCTAAATATCATTTTTGTTTTAAATTTATCAACACTTATATTTTGTTATAATGCAAACGGAAATTTTAATTTAGAATAGTTACGTGGTTTAATTATAAATTATTATATAAAAAAAAACAATATAAATCAAATAATTCAACCACAAAATTTAAAGCTTGACATAAAATTGTCCTTAAAAAAAAATTAATTATTATGCACATAAAAAAAAAAAAAGGATGGTTAACAGAATGTTGATCTAGCCACAAAAAAAATATTATTAATATTTTCAATGGAGATTTTCAAAATATTTTGGAAAACTTTACATAAATATAATATTTTCTCAAGCACAATAATATAATATTGTTTATTTTCACTTTAGAATAATTGAAGTTTTAGTGTTCAGATCACGATGGGGTCACCATCTGTGACAATATTTACAAGAAATGTAAATGTTTCTTTTATTTGAAAATTCTTTATAATATGGAATATAATTAATATAATGATCTTCTCAACATCTATAAAATGTACATTAGGCCGAAAATGGAGTATAACGGAGTATTACAAACAGCGCTGGGTTATCTCGACAAAGTCCAAAACAGAGCTTACAAAGTCCAAAACAGTTGCCTTATTGGCAACTCCAGTGTTACCTCAACGCTCACTCTACTTTGCCATCGCCGTACTGTCGGGTCATTGACCCTTTTTTATATATATTTTGTAGAGGTGAACACCTATTCTGAAGAAATAAAACAATTGATGCCTCCACTCAAAGCTTGTCAACGTGAAACATGGAGTGCAGCCGATGCCCACCCATACACTGTCGAACTGTCAAGATGGCGCAAAGCAGCATTCATTTGTTATTCCGCAAAACGGAAATCCATTTGTTATGCGCACTTCGCATTTATAGAATCTAATGCCTGCACATGTGTTTCCAAAAGTAAGTAATTCATTTGTGTACGATATAACGAAATTCAACAAGAACATTAACATCCTTCTCAAAATAACTATCCAAATTTCTTCATCCTCCATAATTCGAATTTTTCTAATATGTATTAACTGAGAGTTTAACGTTAAATGTTGTATCAACAGTATATAAGCTATTAGAATATTAACAAATGAATGCTTTAATAATTTATTATTATTACCATCATTAAAGTCGTCATAAATGTAAAAATTGTTTTCTGATCATGAAATAGGTAGACTTGTTAAAAAATTAAATAGGCAAATTATAGTGTATTTAGAAGATTTTGTATATTTTCATAAATAGCTTGTAAAAATCTGCTTATTAGATACTTTTATTCTCTATTCATTTGTTTACAATAATTCTCGACCGTTTTATATATAGAAATTAAATTTTAACCATGACCTTATAAAAAAAATAATTGTTTTGGGAAAACTATTTTATACAGTCCCCTCCTCCCAGTTCTTTATCTATCATTATAAAAATTATATTATTTTTTGCAAATTATTATTGATGGTTACCGTTAGGTATGTGAAACCAAAATATTCCAACAATTTGATTCATCCGTATATTCGCAATACTTTCAGTTAGATTCTTGAAATTTTGAAAGGTTTAAAAGATTATTTAAAAAAATAAGAATAAATTACTAAAAAATTTTCTTCCTATTTAAGAGCCTATTATAGGTCCAAAATTTAAAATTCCTTATTTATATCACCTACTCAAACTTGTAGTAAGAAAAATACAAAACAAAATAATAACAAAAATTAAAACTTCAATATTATATTTTTATAAATTGCTTTATAACCGCTTTCTTTAAAATTGAAGAAAAGTGATGATTGATTTTTCACAATTTTTTCATAACCATTCTAAGGAAAATACAATTTTTAAAGTAAAGGTAGTTAGGATTCTAAAATGTGTTTGCAATTTTTCGCACATAGTTTATTATAGGTGCAACTGTTTCCAGATAAAAAAAGAAGGATATTTCAAATAGGTCCAGATCTTATAATAAACCCTAAATCTTACAATATCTATATAGGCCTAAATCAATTTCTATTGGCCTAAATTTTACAATATTTGGAAAAAAATATAGTGTTTTTTGTTGAAAGTTTAATAAAATAGTTAGATTCAATTTGAATATGTAACTAATGTTAAATGTAAAAATTATAGTAATTTAATTAAGTTGCTATTTTCAAAATGTTCAACTTATAATATTATTATACCTTACTTTAGAATTTCCTATATTTTTGTAGCACTCCTGTACTACTGTTAGAAGTCTCCGAAACATTAATTATTTTATTTTTAATGTAACATGTAATAACAGAAAACATGTTGCAGGCTCACTATTCTAAAGTACATTATCCTATCGCTAAATATCAAACATTAAGAAGAGGCTATTCTTAACAGCCCTGCGCATTTTGTTACAGAAGTACACATCAAAAGTATGAAAACTAGTAATAATAACAATTTAACCGTATATATCATGTATTATAGGATTCTAGACTACACATTAATCTTAGTAACATTATTAAATATACCATAAAAAAATACAGTGGTTACAAATGAACCTTAGCTTCTGAACCTTAATAATGTTATGTATATATGGCAATACTTATATCCCGTATTATGAAAGTCAAAGCATATAACAAGTAAAAGTTATCATACATAAATAAGAATACGTCGCTTACTTTGTCTCTGAGAAAAAATAATATTGCAATCTTGAAAAATATTTTATTATATTTTAATAAAACACCATATTTATATGTTAAAAGTGCAAGAGTTCACAGATATATATATATATATTTTTTTTTTTAAGAAAAATATTTGATTCAAATTCTGACAAAAATATGATTTAAAAATATTATTTTTCATTAATAATAAATTAAGATAATAATTGAAAAATCTTATTTTCTACAATATGACATATTAAAGAAAATAAATGGACCAAAAAAAGATGAACTGAAAATAGAATATTATACCAAAGCATATTTGTTAGTCAATTTAAACATTTTGAATTTTTTATTTCTTTCCTTGTATAAAAATATCATTAAAAATTTGTACGATATTATCATAACATCTTAAAGATTTTTACAATAGTTTACTTTCCAAATTGAAATTTTATTTTATTAGACATATTTTCCTTTTCAGCACATTTCCAAACAAAAATTTGAAAAATGTTTTTACTATGTCCGTCCGTCTGTTTGCAAAACTTCTACACCATTAAAGATAGAGAAAAACAATTTTAACCATGGGTAGGTCTCATAAAAAAATTCATGTTTTAGAACAACTTTTTCATGTAGTCCTATTCATCACGGAGCTACAGCTCTCAAACTTTGAAAAAGCCCTATTTTGAAATGCGTATCTATTACTCATGTTTTCTTTAACATTTTTTCAATCTGAAAACGCCATTTTTTTACTTTTGCAAGTCAATATCAAAATTGTAGAATTCTTTTAAATTTAGTATTATTTACCGTTATGTGAAAACAAAATTTTTCATTATTTTTCTACCTTCATAGCTCCGGCACGCTTTTAGATAGAAACTTGAAATTTTGAAGTAAGACAGAATTATTATAATTATTATTAAAATATAAATAAATTAGTATTACTTTTAGAATTAATATAAGTTTCCTCAGAACATTTTTTTGCACCACCCCCGCTTATGAGCTATTAAGGTTCAAAAATTTAAAATATGCTATTTGTAGAGACCTGTAACTTAGGCATCTCCACCATTATTTTCACGTGACTTAACGGGTTTACTTAGTTATATAGGGTTCCACTTACAGCTCCTCAAAATTGTAAAAAAGTCCTATTTTTTCTTATGACCTTTTTTCTTTCACCTAAAGTATAGGGTATATTAGTTTTGGTATGGTGTTTCCAACCACCAAAAGGAAGCGAGTTATTTGGACATGTGTATATATTCTGAATCAGGATCACCTACATATATTATCGAATCAGAATTTAACGATGTTCGACCGTCCATTCACACGATAACTCCAAAACTAATAAAGCTATCTTGATGAAATTTATATAGAAGGTTACTAATTATGAAAGGACGACTTGGATTGCACCTGGACGAAATCGGTCCATAGTTTCAGATTCTGGAAGCTTCCAAATGATTTCGGAGCAAACTAGATTATCTCCAAAATCAACAAAGATAGAAACTTTAATTTTGGTGCAATGGTGTTCCTTCACGTTTGATTAATGTCTCTGAATTTTCAGAAGATTTTGTCTATGGGTTCGGATTTTGGATGCTTTCGAACGAGCTCCAGAGCAAACCAGTATATATCCAAAACCAACAAAGATGTTAGATATACGCTCGTGTTCTTCATGGAGTATGGGTTCGAATCCCACACACGACGTAAGAGTTATTCCCCCTTACGATATTTACAGCCACGCCTGAACAGGAAAGGCTGTGTAATTTCCTGTCCACATTTATGTGGCAGAGAAATGCATTAAAAAAAAAATGTTTTTTCTCGTTCCATTTTTTTTTTTAACCCACAAAATATTTTCTTAAAAAATGATATAAGCACATAGATAATAATAATAATTAGATAAGAACATAGGAAGGACCAGATAATATTTAAAATATTGATATTAAAATTTAGGACTAAAATTTTAGATACAGCATAATTTCAGGAATAAGTGTTCAATGAAAATCTATGATGTATTGAGAGAGATTTTCTTTTATATTAGTGTGTATAAAAATAATACAGGGACCTCGGTGGCCTAGTGGGTAAGAACGTATAAAATACGCTGTAAATACCGAATAAGTGTGGGTTCGAATCCCACACACGTCGTACGAGTTATTTCCCCTTACGACATGTACAGCCACGCCTGAACAGGAAAGGCTGTGTAATTTTCTGTCCACATTTATGTGGCAGAGAAATACATTAAAAAAATATAAAACAAGGTAGAATGTAAACCAACGGTTTTTAAAAGCGCACATTTCCAAAACTCAATACAAACTGTTTAGAAGTGTGCCTTACACAAAAATTTGAAAATTTCATGTAATAAGAAAAAATGTGAAAATAGGACATTTTTGAAATTTTGAGGGGCTATAAGTCCGGAATCCTATATAACTAAGAAAAGCCGTAAACACACGTAAAAATATATTATTGAAGCTTTAATTTTCATGTCTTGCCGAAGAAAAATTTGTACAGGTGCCTAAGTTACAGGTGTCTAAAAATAGCAAATTTTCAATTTTTGAGGCGTAATAACTCTTAAAGAGGGGGTGTTACCAAAAAATTTTTTGAGGAAACTTATACTAATTCTAAAAGTTCTTTCTTGTCTCAAAATTTCGGGTTCCTATCTAAAGGGGTGCCGGAGTTATGAAAAAAGAAATTTCATGCAAAATGTGGTTTTCACATAACGGTAAATTTAAATAGTAAATTACAAAATATCACATAATTTTGATATTGTTTTATATAGATAATAAAATTTTCGATCTTCTGGCGGTTTTAGATTGCAAAATTATTACGCAGAGTCCGAGATATATACATCTGAAAATGGGGCTTTTTCGCAATTTTGAAGAGCGGCAACTTTGGAACCCTTTACAATTAAAATAAACCTTTAACACACGTAAAAATATATTATTGTAGCTTTAATTTTTATATCTTGCAGAAGTAAAAAGTGTACAGGTTCCTAAGTTACAGGTGTTTAAAAATAGCAAATTTTCAATTTTTAAGCCCTAATAGCTCATAAACAGGGGGTGGTCCGAAAAAATTTTCTGAGCAAACTTATACTAATTCTAAAAGTTCTTTCTTGCCTCAAAATTTCAAGCTTCTATCTAGAAGCGTGCCGGAGTTATGAAAGTAGAAAAATCATGCAAAATTTGGTTTTCACATAACGGTAAATTTAAATACTAAATTTAAAAAAATTGTATAATTTTGATATTAATTTACAAAGATAAAAAAAATACCTGTCGAATGACGTTTTCAGATTGAAAAAATCTTAAGCAGAACATAAGATATATGCATTTAAAAATAGGGCTTTTTCAAAGTTTGAGGGGCTGTAGCTCCGTAATGGGGGGGGCTACATGAAAAAGTTGTTCCACAAAATTATTTTTTTTATGAGACCTACCTATGGTTAAAATTTTTTTTCTCTATTTTTAACGGTGTAGAAGTTTTGTAAACAGACGGACGGACGGACGGACGGACGGACAGAGTGAAACTAATAAGCACATTTTTTCAAAATTTTTTTGGAAATGTGCTAAAAATACACTTCTGCAATAAAAACGAATAAATCAATGGATCATGATAATACTCCTATAGGTTGAATTTTTCGATGCATTTTTATCTATACGCAAACACAATATTATATTCTTTTCAAATTTTATTTTATAAAAAATGTTTGTCATTGCGGGTTTGTTTGTCAAACGTTTTCTTTTTCTTTTCACTTAATACGATGAATAGCTATTTATTTTTTTTTGAAATGAATAGCTGATATATTTGCATGAATAATTGAATATGAATAGCTATTTAATATATTTGTAAAAATATATTATATACTATGTAAGTACATAAAATAAGATGTATTTAATATTATATAGTAATATTATACCTTCATTTTGCACAGTAAACCCTCCTTTAGTACAACACTTTTAAAGCGTGATCTACATAAAATGTGCAAAATTGTCTTACAACTGACTTCTTTTTTACAAGGCAATCTTTTTTTCATTGTTATACCCTACACCTAAAGTATAGGGTATATTAACTTTGGTATGGTGTTTGTAACCAACAAAAGGAAGAGAGTTAGATATGGACATATATATTCTGAATCAGGATCACCTCCTGACTCGATTTAGCAATGTCCGTCCGCCCGTCCGTCCGTCCGCCCGTCCGTCCGTACGCACGACATATGGGCGAAATCGCACTATGGGTTCGGGTACCTCCCATACAACTGTCAAAACCGAACAAGCATATTTTCGAAATTAATAAAGATAGAAACTGCAAATTTGATACGAGGGTGTTGTTTCCTGAATCCCTGATTTACC
Organism: Poecilobothrus nobilitatus; assembly: GCA_947095535.1. Classification (NCBI taxonomy): domain Eukaryota; kingdom Metazoa; phylum Arthropoda; class Insecta; order Diptera; family Dolichopodidae; genus Poecilobothrus; species Poecilobothrus nobilitatus. The sequence continues at coordinate 59,545,915 of OX352772.1, forward strand.
TAAAATTTCAGATGAATTGGAATGGTTGTTCGGGTATCTCCTACACAACTCCCAAGACCGAACAAGCATATCTTCGAAATTAATAAATATAAAACTTGAAATTTGATATAAGAGTGTTCTACCCTGTTCTGATGATGTCTCTAAAATGTGAGATGAATTGAGGCGGTGGTCCGGGTGCCTTCACAAGACCTAACAAGCATAATTTAATTTGAATTTTTTATGTGTAGGGTATAAATAAGTCGGTTGCATCGACTTACTGTTACATTTACTTGTTTTTTTATTTTTTAGATGCAAATTAAGAAAAGGGAATATCCCAATTTATTAAAAATTTATATGAAATTTTGATAGTTTAAAATCCTTTATTATAATGTAGCTGGTGCACATAACGTGGATGGCGACATTGACCTATCAGGTTTTCTTTTTGAAGTTTTGTTTTATACATAATATTTAATTTTTATAATTATTTGATTTTTGTTTCGTTGAATTTATTTAATTTTAAAAATACCAAAACGCAAAACACTTTTGGTAAATGTGGAATATTTTTTTAAAAGTATTTTGGATGAATTACATAGTTAAGTCTGGACTATTATTAAAGTTATAATTTTGATTAATTAGATGAAATTCGTTTTTTTTTTTTGGAAACCCCAAAGGATGATACTTGGAAACGCCAAAGGATGGCACTTGGCAACCATCAAAGGATATAATTATCTCTACAACCCGATTTCTTACTACGCGGATTTTTCTAAGGTCAAATTTATCACATTGTGGAAAGGTTAACTTCTGTATTTTTTCGTTATTTAAAAAAATTCAACAATTTTTTTTATTTACCGGAAGAAAACAATGCTAAAGTAAAAAATTTCTTTATGATAGAACAAACTTTAGATTTTACCTACAAAAAAAAAGAAAAAAAAAATTATAAGATAATAAATAAATAATAAAAAAACAACAAAGATTTTATTTTAAAAACTATTATTGTTAAAAAAATGTATTTTGATTTTTTAGTAAATAAAAATAATATAATATTCGGTTAAATTGGTTTTATTATTCGAATAATATAATAGAATTTCTAGATATTTTTTTTTTAATAAAAAATCTTTATTTGTCTCTAAATTGATTTTTAGAAATGTTTCACTAATTCTATTTTTTTGACAATCGTAATAATTCAAGAAGGTAAGTATATAATAATATATACGTAGTCGTTCCATTTTTGAATAGTTATTTATCTTAAGGATTCTGACTTTTGTTCAAACAAAAATCTCATTTATAGTTTATGTTGATGGCAAAAAGTTATATGGAAAGGTAGGAATAGCGTGTGTTTTACAATAAACTAAATACATACACTGCTTGTTCTGTCAAGCTTTTTTAAGTTAAACTTAATTTAAAAAACTTAATAAATGAAGATTTTAATACCCATATGAACTAATTCAAAGGTATAAATTTGTCATTACGTTTGTGACAACTTAAAGGAGTCGAGCTAGATATAGTCTCAAAGATATGGATCGGTTCAGAATCGAATTTCGATTAAGCCATATACGCCAGTTTGTCCGGACCGGCACGGAAAGTCAAAAAATAAAGGAGCTGAAATTATTTTTTATTGAGGAGGAGGCTGAAATTATTTTTTCGTCACTTTTGCATAATTGTTAGTTTCGCTAGTTAAATTCGTCATTTTCGGCCGCCGGGTTCAAGTAGCTGCCATTCTTTTTTTTTATGTAAATAACTCCAGTATCTATTAAAGCAATTTAATAGAAGCATAGAGCATTCACTAAGTAATTTATTATTCATATTTAACTAAGCTTCATTTTTTTAATCATTAATTGCTCTAAGCCTTGTACAATAACTCTGCTGTAGTTATTGTACAAGATTATGAGACTTTTATTTTTTTATTTTTACGCCATCTATAATATTATCATCTTATACAAGAATTATGGTTTATTATTATTTTATTACATAGCTATTACAATATGGTATTAATTATAATTTATAGGACATATATGTATACTAATTTTTAATTTAATTATATTCTACTAATTATAATATATAAGAAAAAAATGTCTATTATTTTTTTAATAATCTGTATAACGCAGCCTTTCGTATTAAAAGCCGGTGTCTGAACTACTACACTATTGGCTGGATTGAAGGTATAGGTATCTGAAATTTTGCAAAATGGTGTCTTCTCTTTTTAAATGAGTAGGGAAGCTATCATACAACTTTTCTTTTTAAATAAAAATAACTTGTGTCTATTGAAGTTAGTTATCTGAAATTTAGTGAAGAGATGTCGAGTTGCAGGCCAAAAATTGTTGTATAATCTGGTTGGTCGAGAGCGGTTGGTCGAGACAGTCTTCTTGCACCTATAAGACGCCTATCTTCATTAAACTACAATAGGTTACAAATGATGATCAAGTTTTAGGGTAATAACTTCTGTAAAATTTGGTTGTGCTGGTGGAACAGATTCGAGTAGCTGTCATACAACTTCAAAATTTACATAAATATATCTCGGTAGTTAACGTCGATACTGAAACATTTGAAATTTTTTAAAAGATGATGAAGTTTTATAGAAACAGAATATATTATGTTCATATGGGTATCCCAAAGTTAAAATAGTGTACTCTACTGCACTCTTCGCCGTTTTTGTTTGGTTTGTTTTGTCAAACTATTAAACACATACGAACGAGTATGGCCAGTTAGGAGAACGAGTATGAAAATGTTAGGAGAAAGAGGTATAGTGGCAATCTATTTTTTAAAATTTATTCTTAGAAATTATTTATTTAATTAATTTCACACTAAGTTATTCTGGTGTGATAGTACTATTAGAACTGATCATGCTGATCTTTTTTTTTTTTACCACATTTTGAAAAAGCCATATTTCTACATGAAATGAAATTAAAAGCCTCTCAAATTTTGAAAAAGACCTATTTTCAAATGTGTAGCTATATCTTAAGTTTTGCTTAAGATTGTTTTCAATCGAAAAGCGCCATTCGACATCATTTTAAAATTTAGAATTTTATCGGCATGTGAAAACAAAATTTTGCAAGAACGTCTAATCGTTTCGAATCTAAACGTTTCTAGATGAATTCTTAGAAATTCCAGAGCTAATATGGATCAAAAATTTAAAATATATTTGTAAACATCGGTGTAGATTTTCACAAAGTACTACAGCACTTGAAAGCAAATTTTTTTTTACAAAATGTCAAATCACGGAAAAGATAAAGTTGGTTGCTTTTCGCCGCGAGCGGTAAAGGTAAAAACACAATCAGAGAAGCGGGCGATGGTGAATTTCGTTGATGAGACACAACAAGGTCGAAAATTTTGCGGCGCAAACAGGTGAGTTGATGTTAAGATTTTTAAAACTAAAAAAAAAATTGAGCAAAATTTTAAAAAATATTATACAAATATAAATAAATTTAATAAAATATATAAATAAATTTTTAAAATTATTTCGATTATTAGGATGCTTTAAATTTAAAAAAAAAATTATTTTTCGTAGACGTTTGTGGGTGAATGAAAAGTGAATGAAAATCGGGAAGAAGATGGTCTCTTCGTAAAATATTATAAGAAAATAAAAGAAAAGCATAAAGAACATTTTTTTTAAACTAACAAGAATGAATGTGTTTTTATTTAATTTACTGTTTTACTTATTACTTCCTATATTAAATTTTATTCAAAAACCGTATCTATAAAATTGGTATTTTCATTTTTAAATCTCGCTCTATAACTACACTGTTTTAGCGGTGGAAAAATTAGAAAATATAAATATTTTCAGCCGGCCAAAAAACCGCAGTAGTTTTTTGTTTTTATTATGGTCATTCTGATCGAAATACATGTGTTTTAAACAAATTTTGATATATCGCCACGAACTCTAACCCTGATTGTGTTTTCACTTAAAAAAACTTGTACCATTTTTCCTTATTAATTAAAAAACAGTGAAAATAACCGCCACGAAAAAATGGCGAGAAAAAATTAATAAACTTAAGCATAGTGGTACCTAGCTTTTTTTTATTTTACTCTGTGTTTTTTTTCTGTTACATCAAGGATATGATTTATAAGAAAGCATCTGATTCTAATTAGTGCCATAATGGCAATATATCTTATTTGTCTGCTTCAAATAATAATTTTCCAAACGATTTCTTTTCTGGTGATTAAATTCTTTCTACTGGTGTTGATGTAAAAATCAAACTTTTAAGGAGTTTATTTAAGAAGTCAGAACGATAACGTAAATGTTTTTCAACTATAACAATTGTGAATTTGCACAGGGGATTTCCTAGTTTTCATTTAAAGCATTTTATGTACATAATCAAAGTACAACAAAACTTCAGTCAACAGCACTCAAAGCAGAATCGGATTTTACGCTCTTTACGATATTCTACATATCCCTCTTCTAGAATATTTTTTCATAGAACACTACTCGTGCATTCTACACCTAATTAGTTAAACAGCTAATTATTATATTTTTGTATAATACCCACTGCTTTCAAATTAACAAAAAAAAAAAACTTATTTTTCTCGTAAAAATCTAATTTTGATTTTAGAAATTTGTCTGTAATTTCGATATTTTTATTTTTTGTTCATAGCTTCCTTCCGTGTTACTTAATATATCCTATATGAAATTGTTCCTTAAATTACTCGGAAAATAATATTTCAGTAGATAGATATTTTTGAAATGTTGTTTTATTTCAATTTAGCAGATATAAGAGAACATAAAAATTAAAAAAAATTTTTTTTTGTAATTTAATTTTTTTCTCAAAAAAAAATTATAAAAATATGAAGAAGAACAATATTAATTTTAATAATTCCTTCTCTTTCTAATATCCTACAGATATATTTTATTTGTGCGATATGAACTTTTTTATATTTTGTTGGAATGGAAAAAATTATGGAAGTGTAGAGAGAGAAAAAAAAAATTATATATAATTTCCTTTTCCATATTTTATAACATTCTACTATTTTACATGAGAATTTCAGTAAAATATACTGGGAAAAATATAAAACTTAAGATCATAATATTTTATTTTCTTATTTTTTTCCAAAACATTTATTGTCATTATTATATTTGATGAACATTTACATGAACTTTCACTATAAATTATATAAGTCAAGTTAAAGAAAATAATAATGTGAGGGTGATAATAAATTTTTATTGTCATCAGTCTGTCTCTCATATTTTTATATTCAAAGTTTTTAAGTGTTTCTTCAACCTTTTATTGTTTTTATTCTAATTCTAAATATAGTGCTTTTCTTCCGTTTTTATTTTTCTTTCGTATAATTTCCGTACAACATTTTGACCTGCAAACTTATGGTAACATCGTTTTTTCGTTTATAATTTAATTTATAATTTTTTTTTTAGAAAAGTTATAATATTATGCTTTTTGATAAGTACTCCTTGCATATAAGATCTTAGTAAAGTCACGCTTTTAAAATCTAACCTCTGATACATCAGATTAATCTGAATTTCAGTATCCAATCAATAACGTATCATTCAGTGCAAAAATTGATCAATAAAAATAGCAAAAATTTAATTACCTCTTTCTGATCAAAGTGAGTTCTTGATTTAGCCTATAATATAGAATATTATTATATAGAATAATTTTAGTAGATCAGCAAGATAGTAGATCACGATTCGCTAAATGTTATGTTTGGTTTTATTATACGGCGTAGAATAAAAAAACAAATAGAAGCTTTAGAAGTGCTAATTTACAGAAAAATGCAAATCATCTCATAGGTAGACCATATTTATTCTAAATATCGAGGTTCAAAGACGTATAATAGGTTCAGAGTGGAAATTTCTTCAAGTCATCAAAAGAAAGTTTGCATATTTTGGACATATGATAAGAAATAAAAAATATAAATATTTCAAACTGATAGAGGAAGGCAAAATTTACGAAAACAGAGGAGTTAGCAGGAAATAAATATTATCATGGCCAAGAAATATTTGAAATTGAAGAGACATAAATTCAATAGGTCAATTTATTCTCCTTGCAAATTGCAAATAATCGGCAAGAATTCATTTTTAGAATCTAAATGATCGCTTTATATTCAAACTAGGATAATGGGAAAAAAAACTACAAGAACTATTAAACTATTCAACTTAAATAGATCCACCATAATATCAGTTGTTATATAGTATTAGGACCTTAAACGAACAAGTAAATAAGTACTGTACGGATTCTAATTGACATCTTTAGTTGCAAATAGTTACAATGAATAGAATCCATCCTAGAATCCGTCCATTTTAATTTGATATATAATGTAATATTACATATATATCATAAATATATGTTATATATAATGTAAACATATTCAGTTTCTTTTATTACGGGCTCAAAAATTGTTATACCTATAATATGATATAACAATACTATTAGACTGGCCTAGGAATATGATTCCAGCTAATATGATCGAAAAAATATGAAAAAAAAAGAAAATCAGTGAAAACAAAAAGAACGAAAGTAAAAACAACGGGGACTGCTTATTGAATTTAAATATCACGATATAAAGCTTTTCTGTTCTATTCTGTCTGTTTCGATTTGCTCTTATTGAGTCACTTTTTTTTGCTGGTATCCAGAAGCATACAGTGTTACTTTCTAATTCAAGATTTCTATTCATATTAATACAAACCATAATAGATATATTTTAAAATTTATGTGCTCTTCAAGTATATCCTAAAGTATACTGAACCAATTTTTTTTTAAATTTTTTCACTTTTATCATACAACACTTTATAAGTTTCACATTATTTATAAGTTTTCTTTTTTCAATTTTATCCTGCCATAAATGTACACGTGTAGTATTTTATTGTATTAAAATAAAATAATTTTTACTTTTGAATTAGTGTTAAGATACTCAATCTTTGTCATCTTCATCATCTTAAAAAATGAATGAACACTATTTTATTTTAAAGGTTCTCAAAAATGCTTGATATGAATAAGTGAGTCTGGAAAACTTGTTAATAATTTTCTATCTCATTCATATTCTATTTAATATCATTGTTTAAGGAATGGAAATAATGAAGTTTTAATATCTAAAATATTAAAACTATAGAAACAAATATTTAATAAATGTATTTATTAGTAGCTATGTATTTAAATTATTGTAGAATAATTTAATTTGATTTTGTTAAGTTTTGATTGAGTTAAATTAATAATTCATCTAAGTAACAATCTACTAACAATCCTTCAAAACGTAATATATTGAAGCTGCGAGATTCGTGAGAGTTAAATACCTACTTAAAATTAAAATTAATTTTTTTTTCGAATTTCGGAAAAGAATTCGGAATTCAGTAGGTACAATAAATTATTTTCCTCAATCAAATTTCTGCTCTTTCAAGTCTACTTGTAGAACTTTAAGATATTATTTTTTTATCCAGTAATAATCACTGAGAGCAATCTGGCGTTCCCACTACAAATGACTAAAAATGGCGTTCCCACTACCCACTACAAATTACGCTACAAATCCCACTACAAATTACGCTTCCAGGAAGCGTGACCGTAGCAGATATTATTTTCTCATTATAAGGTATACTGTTACAAAAAATTTCACGGGATCTTTTCGAAAGTACAGCAAATAAACTGAATGTTATTAAGAGTAATTATAGGCAATTAAAAAACAAATCCTTTAGTATGAAGAGTTATTAATGCGGTCTTATATTAGATTAGTTGTAACGAAATAAATTATTTGCAAAAAAAAAAAAAAAACAAAAAAAAACTTCACTTTAATTACTGTGTAATTATGAATATTGACCATTCGGAAAATATTAATAATAATATAATCATAAAACATTAAAATACTATCTATCTGCATTGTTGATACTATTATTGTGGAAAACGCAATGAAATTTCCATTTCGTTATCTATAGATAGTCGTGGCCTTGTAGAAAAAATAAATAACTAATTTCACCATATTTGCTAAGTTTTTCTTATATATGTTTTATATAATTTAAAATTTACTGATTCAAAAATTTTATTCAAACTAAAACCCTTAAAAAACTTTTTTTATTAATTCAAAATCATAATTATTATGGAATTTGAAAAGTAATCTATTATGTAAAGAAGCTATTGACGGATAAAATTTAAATAAAAGGTATATTCCATTCAATATAGAATGCAATTGCTGCGGTCTTATAATAATAATAATGTTGTAATGAATTAAGGGGATTACACTTAAATAAAATAGAGAAGGGATTCTTTGTTAAATATCAATAAAATATTATAAGGGATATTAATTTAACCCCATGAAATAGTAACTTTGCCACAGAATTGGAAAATGACATAAATCCGTTAATAAATTTACTGGTATACTACGTCTTGTACCTTCAATTTAGTTGTACACCAATACATAAATATATGGTTTGTTTGTTGGTTGGTTGGTATACGTGGCTGGTCCTGTCAGCAGTGACAAGGCCGTTTTGCTTGCAAAGGGTTTGCAAAGGGGTTTCTTATTTTCATTTCCTTCTTGATGGAATCTTTACTTTGAAATTCTTAACAATTTCCAGACATGGAACATCAATATATACTTAAGACATATTTATGTGGTGAATTACATAAAATTAAGTGTCAAGGTCATCACTTATAAAGGTTTTAAGGCATATATAATTTTAAAGCATCAGAAGAAGAACATTTGAGTTATTCAATACCTACTATAGTTTTCTTTAAAACAAAAATTGACCTTAAAATTAGGTGCGGTATCATATATTAACCTTAATCACATTACATCAATTACTGCTTTCAGTCAACTTTATGACCGAATTTAAAATTATATTTGTTCTTTTATATAGAAATGTTTTGGAATAGAGAAAACATTCGTTTCTCCAAAGAGTTTTAGAAAATAAGGGTATATCCTACTTATTATAAAGCTTCTGGAAAAAGCAACTCTTTTATATAAGTTAATTTACTTTAGAAAATAAATTAAGATACTTTTTATAAAACTTCTGAAAATATTTTTTTAATTAAGTACGTACTGACTGTGTAGTCAGTATATCATCTATCTGCTTTTCATTACCACGACAGCGCTCTGTATGCCACCATTTTATTTTGTTATCAAATAGCTCGGTAATTTTAAACATGCAATTATTTAATTTCTTAATGTGGAATTATTTCATGGAGCTTATTTTAATCTTAATCTCGTATTATTGAGTAATTCTCAAAATTTGTTATTGCAATTACGAGAGTAAAATTCAAGGTTATCATTCATTAAACATTTAAACTTAATCTGAAAAAGCTTAAATTATATTGAATTAATTTCACAAGATGAATCCATATAATTAAATAAAAACTTGTGGGTCAGCGTGATTAGCGTAGAATTAAAAAAATTTAAATTGGAAACCGAAAGGTTAAAATAATAATTGTATTTGTGCTTCAGAAACTGGGATTTGTAAAAACAAGATTTTGAAAGATTTTTATTTAATGATGGTGATTTTTATTAATGATTTAACAAATTTTTTAAAATGCTTTTTCGAAAGAATATATTGTTATGTTAGGTTAAAAAAAATATATTGTGAGACACTCAAAATCCCAAGCAATTACAAATAGCTGCAGCTAACTAATTTAGAAACAGAATAAAAGGAGAAGAATAGATTATAAGGAGAATAAAATATATAAAAAACAAGCAAATGTAACAGTAACTCGATGCAACCGACTTAATAATATCCTTCACCTGAAAAATTCTAATTAAATTAAAAATGCAAAAGTTATTTTAGATAGGTATTAAAATAAGCTTCTATGTGGCAGCTACCTGCTCCCAGTAATCTCCGTGTCTCCCTTTCGCAATTCTGCCTCCCTTATACAATTAATATAAACTTTTAAAACTTTTAAGTTTTTTTTATTAGTTTCGGATATAGTATATTTGTTAACGTTTAGAATTCGTAAGGCAGCTACACCCGAAGTGCCATTTCTCTTCACCTCAAATTTCAGAAACATAAGGAAATATAATAGAACATCCTTGTACAAAATTGCAAGGGTCTATTTTATTAGTTTCGTAGATAGGCTTGTTAAGCTTTGAAAAGCGTGTCTCAACTGCTTGAACCGCCGCCCTTTCCTTTCTTATTCAACTCACGAACGAACGAACGTGAAAAAGGCATGATTTAACACCATCGTACAAAATTTCATATTTCTATCTTTATTAATTTCGAAGATATGTTTGTTAGGTCTTGTAGAGTGTGCGTCAGCTACACGAACCGCCTCTCCAATACATATCAAACTTCAGGCACAGAAAGCAAACATTACAAAACTCCAATTTTAAAGCTTCTATTTTTTTTGGTTTTGGAAGTATGATCGCTTATTCTGTGACTCATTCGGAAGCTTGCAAAATCCGAACCCATTTACAAATTTTTCCAAGTTGCAATCTCCGCTTTTCTTTCTTAATTAGTAACTTACTATAAAAATTTCATAGAGATATCAATTTTTGAGTTATCTTGCGAACGGACAGACAGGCCGACGGTGGATGGTCATTAAATCGACTCAGAAGGTTACATTGGCTAAGCATATATATACATATACATATCACTTGCCTAAAATCTGATGACGTTTTGTGTTTGTTTACTTCAGATATTTGTTTGCTTCAGATGAAGGACTAGGGTTTGAATGAAAATTCAAAAGAACGATTTACAAAACCTGAATAAGATTTTTAAGTTGACAAATCTCTTCAGTTAAAATTTCAAAATTTAAATAGAATTTTGAGAGTGTCTAAATTTTTTCTGAATTTATTATTGTTATAAGTATATGAATAATCTACATAATTAGTTTGCATATGCAGTCAGAAAAGTTTATTTTATAATATTATCTTACCTTCAGTTATACATTCTATTTATTTACTTTTTATAAGAATAGGTATTATTTTTAAAATTTTTTAAGTTTAAAAATGTCTATCGATAAATAGATTCATATAAATTAATTAATAATTGTTATCAATATTAAAAACAAAAAAATTCAAGAACTTCTCTGGGAGTAGACTTATCAATTTGTCAAAAAAATATTTAATAACAAGTAGATATGTCTTCAGAACAAAGATACCGGAATTCACCAAGCCTAGACTGGATGGTGTATATATGAATTTAGCCCCCAGTGTCAAATACCTAGGAGTGGTACTTGATACGAAACTGAAGTGGAGACTTAATAGTGAGGAAAGAGCCAAAAAGGCCTGTGTAGCCCTGTATTCTTGTAGGAAAATGTTAGGTAAAAAATGGGGATTAAAGCCAAGAATGGCTTTATGGATGTACACAGCTATAGTACGCCCCATTCTTACCTACGGATCATTAGTCTGATGGCCAGCGCTGGAGAAGGAGTATATCCGAACCAAACTTGGTAAGGTACAGAGAGGTGCATGTATAAGCATTACGGGCGCGTTAAGATCGACACCAAGTAATGCACTAGATGCACTTCTTTATCTCCTCCCCGTTGACCTCCATTTAAAATTTCTAGCCTGTTGTAGTGCGGTCAGACTCAGAGAAAATAGGCACTGGCGCACAAAACCTTATGGACATAGCAGTATTCTAAGCTCGACAGCTTGGGATCTGCCAGATTCCACAGACTACACTATTCCAAGTTTGGAAATTGTCAAGAATTTCAAAGTAAAGATTCCATCAAGAAAGAATGGAGACAAGGAAACCCTTTGGGTGAAGTAGACATCACACTCTTCACTGATGGGTCTAAAATGGATTGCGGTGTCGGTGCTGGTGTCTATTCAGAAAAACTCAAAATAGAATATGCTTACAGACTTCCCAATAAATCCAGTGTATTTCAAGCTGAAATGCTAGGAATCTGGAAAGCATGCCAAATACTTAGGAGCAATACTTCTTTGGGGGGAAGCATTGCCATTGTCACTGACAGCCAAGCAGCAATCGCGGCTCTTAACTCTGCGATGATAACATCCAAGCTTATCAGGAAATGCTCTGACGAGCTTAAGAATATAAGCTATCAATACAATGTTACATTACTGTGGGTTCCGGGACATAGGAACATCACAGGAAATGAACATGCTGATGAATTAGCAAGGAGGGGTTCCAATCTGAATGCTTCACTGGAAGAACAGGTGGATCCACCACTAAACGGCGTTAAAAGAGATATCTTTCTACACTTTTTATCCCTAGCGAAAAGAAGGTGGAAAGAAATAACCTCATGCCGTACGACCAAGAAAATATGGCCGACGTACGACAACAAAAGAACGGACAACCTATTGAAACTATCTCGGCGGGACATAGCCAGAGCAATAGGTGTCTTCACGGGACACTGGCAAATTGGCGAACATGCGGCCAGATTAGGTATTCCATTCAACACATCATGCAGTAGTTGTGGTGAACAGAATGAGAAAGAAACCATTATACACTTCACGTGTAAATGCCCGGCGCTGGCCAGGGCCAGAAGAGCGGCTCTGGGTAGCCATGAATTTAACGATCTCAGCGATCTAGCGGCTAAGCAACCTGCAGATATGGTAAGGTTCCTGAATGCCGCCAAATGGATCTGAAACTAAATCCGTTATAGCCTAAATTTAAGCCTTGTGGTCACGGAGGTGGTAGCTAACGCGCTAATTGTGGTCTTGTCATGGTTGACAGCACCAGCCACGTAAACCAACCAACCAACCAGATATGTCTTATTCTTGAACGAAAACTACTACCTCATTTACAGTAAGACTTTGAGTCCTACGTGTATCACCGGTGAACATCACTTAAATGTTTCGCAATTTCGTGATTGCAAATGAATTTAAAAATAACCTTGCATTAAATCTCATGTGTATCAGCGGTCAACATTACTGAATGTTCTCAAGAACCCGAATCAATTTAATGTATTTACTGTTTTTTACCTTTAATGTTCACCGGTAAACGCGGCTTTTGTAACATTTGAGTGATGATCACCGATGATACATGTGGGACTTAACGCTAGTATTTTTTTATGTCCACTGGTGAGCGTGTCACTCAACGTCAACTATGACGGAATCAGTCGAATAGCATTGTGTCGCAAAAATTTACTTTGGAATTTACGATTTAATAGGATAAGGAGTGTTAACATTATATTGTGCAAAGTTATACAAACGGCATCACAAAAATAAATACATCTAGTGGCCTAAATCACAAATAGTGAGTTATTTCGAATAATTTCGATCATAATGCAACTTACACGATAAGATGAGCGAGGCTTCATATGGACAATTCAATAATGTAAGCGGAGAAGAGAAAGAACTAAAAGTTAACAATCTTATAGTTATATAGTGTATAGATTTACCATCCAAAGATAATTGTGCGGCTAGACATAAATGAAAACAGTGAATAAAACTATTGAAAATTGATTTCTATTATGAAAATATTCAAATAATTTTTATTCTTGTATCTTTTTACTTTTTTTATTCTCTTACAAAATAAAATTATTTTTAACATGAAAAAACAAAAACAAATTGCTACTGCAGTGGGTCCAGAGGATTATAAAAATAAAAAATGATTTTTCCTTTTCTTTAACAATGTTATTGTTTTTTTTTCTTCTTATTTTTATTTTGAACTTATCTGTTTTGTTTTGAATGTATTCGTTTCTCTTTTTATTAAGGAGTCATCTCTCTAACATATAAACAAACATAATATATTTTGTATATACCCTATGGCAGGATATCCTTAAACTTCTGTTCATAATACCTCTAACAAGTTTTTATAAATAGATGAAGAAAAGTTTTTATTTTTTCTTTGTTATTATATTTCTTTTCACGAAAGATTAAAGTGGATCTCATAAACATTAAGAGTTTTACTAATTAGATTTTTGTCCAGTTTTAAGTTGTAGATTTGAGTTACAAAAAAAAAAAAAAGAAAAAATGTTACTCTAATTTTTTCATTGTTTTCTTTTCTAAGTCAGTTAAATTTTATGTCTTTATCTTAGTCCCTCTGTTTGTTGATTTTTATTAATTGAATTAGAAGAAGAAAATAATAAAAACAAAAAAAACATACAACTCCAAATTTTGTAACAGTTTAACGTGTAGTTGTCAGTTTCTGAGCATGTTTAATTAATTGGAAAAGTGTCGAGAAAAAATAAGTAATAAAGAAGATTTAAGGAGAACATTTCGATTGTAGAATTAGTGAAAAATTAATGTGTAAAATATTGTCGAGCAAAACTATCCTTAAAAAACAAGGAAATCCATAAATAAAATTTTTCGCTTATTTTAGATTTTTACTAATTAAAGACAAGGGTATAGTTTTTGAGTTGTATAGGTAAAAATTTAGATTTAAGGAAAGTTCACCCTAAAAATAAACAATTTTATTTGAGTTGTATAGGTAAAGTATTGAGGTAAAAAAGAGATTTAAGGCAACGTTAACCCAATCAAGTTTTTAGTGAACATTATGTGATTTTGTAAGGTTATCAGATTTTTTATTGCTCCTTTTTTTCAAAGTCAATTATAATTAAAAATCCCAAATTAATTGCTTAAAAAAAAAAAAAAATAAATAAATAACTTTTTTCTACTTGATTATTAATGCTAGATTAAACATAGAACAAAATTGTTTTATAATTTATCGATATTATAGGGTAGGGTGATAATTTTATTTTTTAATTGTTGAAAATTATTTCATTCAGGATTCTTTTTTTAATTGTCGGAAGTTATTTTGATCAGGATTTTACAGATCCTATGCGACCCTACCCAAATAAAAGTTCAAAAAAATTCTTAGTACACATATTATGGTTAAAATCTTTTCTATTTAATTGTTCATTTTTACGTTTTAAAGTACTTTAATAAACTGACATGATTGTATGCATCAATACTCTCGGGACAAGTGATTTTGTGATTATTGTTCCATATATAAGTATCCGCAGCCAGAAGAAATTTTTTTAGATAATTTTACCTTGTGTTGAACACTGAATTATATTTCTTTTTGTTTTTTTCTTCTCACAGTTTATGTGTGATTATTCGGTATAATGATTTGATATTAGATACAAAACGGGATGAATGAAACAGGAGCAGTAGAGTGAGATTACAATTTTTTTTTTTTTTCTTGTAAGTAATTTGCTCAAGAGAAATTTAATTATTTATTTAGTCAAAAGAAAACATAAAATAAAAAAAATAAAAAATTAGAATGAAATGAAATGGAATGAAACAGAAATAAAGAATTATAATTAACTAGAATAAATTAATGAATTAAATTAATTAATGAAGGTCGTAGAAAGTTTTTCTTTATTATGTTTTATTTTATTTTTTTCTTTTTCATGTTTTTGGACTTTATATATTTTTTTTTATAAAAATAGGTCATTGCAAGATATTTTACTTAGAATTAAAAAATAAAATAAAACAAAAATATGAATTTTATCTTTTAATAGAAATTTAATTTAAAATTTGTTAAATAACGAATATGTCTTTATTAATAGATATTTAGCATTTGGAAGGTTTTAAGGTTTTACAGTTAATAAAACATAAAAAAATATTAATCATATAAATTTTATAATAATACTGATCTTATCATACAATTGTATGAATCAACCCATATTTTTATGTCAAAAAAATTAATTTTGAATGAATGGGGGTTGCCGCCCCCCAACCCTCACTAATAAAATTATTGAAACCTTGATTTTGAATCCAACTCTAAAATCAATGCTTACAGGATTGCCTACAAAAGTATTAAATGTTGACAGTTCTCTAAGAAAAATAGTAATTTTTTTAAAAATTTTGACGTTTTTATTTTCTGCATATTTTGAATTCAATTCATCAATTCATCAATTTTGAAAATTTCTAATTTTTGGATTTTGTGTTTGGAATTTTGAAATTTGGGATTATGTGATTTTTGATTTTGAAACTTTGGGATTTTAAAATTTTGTGATTTTGTTACTTGGGGGCTACTTTCATTGTTTTACACATTCTCTTAAAATCACTTGATTTTTTTTAACAAATCTATTAGTCAAAAATCAGTTCTTCTAGAAAATAAAACTTAACAGAACTTTTTCTTTAGTAAAATGAAAAGTATCTATATGAACCTGTTCAAGGAAATTAAAATACCTTCAAGTTAGAAGTCTACTAGTTTTTTTTCCTAATTAATTTTATTGCTGTAAAATAATATTTGTCAAAATATAAAATAAAAGTAGAAGTTTTTAATATTTACTTGAAACAAACTTTAAATTGTGAATTTTAAGTCATTTTTCAACAGTTAAAACGAAAAATTTCCGCATTAACAATTTCAGCCTTATATTTTTGAAAAAAAAAAAAAATGCTTGAATAAAAATTGATATTTTACATAGCACCATATTATATATTGTACAATATGACGAACAGTAGTTTTGTAATTTTTGAAAAATAAGTTTTCAATAAACTTTTATGTATGTAGGTATTTTATTTTGTAAAAAATCAATCTACCTATAAATATATATATTATATACATATATAAATGTTTTTATGATGTTTCTGGAAAACTAAATTCAAAAGAAAGAAAAATCCTTTTTTCCATTAAACTAAAAAAGAAAACTTATTTAACGAATATACTACGCTATTTTGCATCTACATAGGAACGTGTTTAAAAATTTGTAGCAATTATGGTCATAATAATATGGAAACTAATGATTTTTTCAGTCATTTGTAACTAAATGACTTAAACCCTGTAAATGTATTAATTGCAACTATTTAAAGCCCTCACTATATACATAATATTGCTTAAAGAAAGTGTAGTTTTAGTAACGCCGCATAGTGATTAACATTATGAAGTTAACATTAAAAACATGACTGAATGCAGGCAAAAAACAATAACAAATATCTCGAATTGTGATTTGTATCAAAATTTGTAATTTTTCTTCAATTTTAAAACAACCCTATATAATTAGGAAAAGCTGTTAATGCATGAAAATTTATAATGTTGAAGCTTTAATATTTCCATTTTATTGTCAAAACATTTCTACAGAAGGTGTAGAAATTTTGTAAACAGACAGACAGACAGACAGACAGACGGATGGATCGAATGATAGACAGAGTGAAATTAAAATAACATCTTTATTTCAAAATAATGTCTTTTTGAAAATAACCAAAAAATGTAATTATCTATACAGTTTTGAAAAGTATTTAAGTCAATGAACTGATTCGCCTCGATTTAAATCATCACTACCAAATTAATGTCACGGTACCTAAACATTTAATAGTTAAAATTTGTTTAGAATAAAGTTACCAAAACTGTACATAAACACTATATAAATTCTTGAATATATAATAACATTCCAAGCTAAGAATATGAGGAGATATGTCATGATATATTCAAAAATTTTGCAAATACAAAAATAAATAATCTGAATATGTATTGAATATGGTATAGATAGAATGACTATTTTATTTTGATTTTTAGACTTCCTTTAGAATAAATTTGAAATAAATTTGTTCATCCTTTTGAATCCTTTATTTACAAAAAAAAAAAAAAAAAAAAAACAAAAAATAAATTTCTCAACAAATAAATAATCGAGAATTGAAGCATGTTCATAAATGTAACATCTGTTAAGGATCATTTTTTTTTTTTGTTAAAAAGAAAATTTGCACGCACTAAACATTGAATTTTCCTTAAACTTATATTATTTTATATTTATTGTGCTATTTGAAAGATTTTTTATCAATCAGTTCAATCACAAATTCATTTAAAATAAAATTTAAAATCAAAATATTTCTTTTTCCAATAATATTTAATAAAATATAAAATTGTAAAATCTTAAGGTAATATAAAATTTTATAACTATAAATAAAAAAAGTATTAATTTAAATATTTGATTTTGTACTCCTAGTAATAAGGGATTCAATAAATAAAATTAATATAAAAAGATTTGAAACTCCACATTTTGAACAGTCCTTTTTAAAAATTGCCCAACATATTATTACTATTATAAAATGTTTGAGGAAATTTGCAAAGAAGGCAACCACTCTTAACACTTAAACCCTTAAAATCTGTAACAAAAATTAGTCGAAATAAAACATAGGTACAAAATTAAATTTTTTTTCTGTTCTCATTAACTTTAGAATGGGGCTTTGGTAACCTAGTAAGTAAAAGCGTATGAAATATGTTGTATACAACGAGGAGTGTGATTTCGAATCTCCCACATGTCGTAAGAATAATTTCCCCTTACGAAATTTACATGTCACACCTGAAAAGGAAAGGCTGTGTAATTTCCTTGTCACATTTTTGTGGCAGGGGAATAAACGAAAAAAACAGAAAACTTTAAAATACTATACCTAATGTTAGTTGATTCGACTAACACAAGAAAATGTTAGCTCTTCCTGTCTAATCTCAAATTAACAGTTCTGATTTTTTTATAATTGCATTATTCATTTGTACCTTTTACAGTATAGAAAGATTTATTAGGAAAGTGCTCTGATTATTTTTGAGTTATAACGACCCGTTTTAGCCGACACGACTTTTTTACGCGATAAATAATACAAAAAAGTATCAAAAGAAATTTTTGCTAAAATTTTTTTCGTATTTTTGTTACTTTTTAATTTTTTTTAAGAAAATGTTTAATAACTTTTATTTTTTGTTTTTTGTATCCTCAATAATACATTATTCAAATTTTAAAGAACAAAATAAATTTACTATGTCTAACAGGGAACAAAGAACAAAAAAGCAAGGCTAGTTAATTTGATATCGTCTGAGAAAAAAAGATTAGTACTTTAGGTTTAACTTTCAAACAAATTTTGTATCAAAACGAGCAAGAGTAAAGTAACAAAAATACAAAATACGATCAGTCCGAGTATAATATTTATAATATTATTATTTCTTTAACTTTTCATTTTTTTTTTTTTAAATAAATAAAAAATTTAGCATAGTACCTTCCTCGAGGCTGTTTCGTGTCTTGGACAGTCGGACAAAGCCTAATATACCAAATTTTTGATTCTGATCCGTTCGATACAGTTGAGTATTTAATGTACTTCCTTCGATATGATAGTGCGGAGGAGTAATTTTAATCTAGATGGCACTATATAATTACGGATAAGTATACGGATATAATTATTTTAATAGGTACTATTTTAGAAAATATTATTGTTATATTTCATTACCTTTAATTACCCTAAAATGTAAAAATTATTTAATACAAAGCAGTGAAAATCTTGAGACCACAATCTTGTTTTGATACAGCCTCAGAAAAAATGTGCAAATTAAACCGCCGTTTACGTCACATCCTTGGTAAAAAAGTAACAATTTTAAGTTGATTCTTTCGCTCCGCATAATTTTTCGAATAAGAAACTGGGATCTTTGTAACATCTTCAGTTCTACTATTATGAATCGAAAACATCGTGATAGTATATGTAGCTATATATGCATTTGATTGGATATTATATTATTATATCATTGTTTAATGCTCCGGAAAACATTAAAAATTAACAAAATATTTTCCAGTAAATTTTTTATAAAAAGTTTTGAATTTTTTTCATTCTATTGAAAAAAAAAAACTTTGTTAACATAATAACTTGAAGTGGTAAACAAAAGTCACAGATATGAGTTTTAAAATTAGCTCATACATTTTTGAAGGGAATGTAATCAGATTCAAAACTAAATTTAAAGACTTAATTCGTATCAATGTTTTTAGAAAGTAAGATTAAGTAGAACATGCGTCAATCCATTAATAATTTAAATCGACTTTATTTCGCAAGCTAAGTAGAAAATAAAAACTTTATGATCAGATTACAAAACTGATTCTCAGAGATGAGGTAGAAAATGTTGACAATGAAAGAGCAACATATTTCAAGATGCTTGATTTTTAAAATCAAAGAGAAAACAATATGACTAACATATATTTCAGATGGATTCTAATATAGAATTGGAATATGTATTCGACGTTGCAGTTGAAGAAAATATAAATTATTGTTGTAGCGATGACGATAAAGAGATACAATATAACCATCAAAGATGCAGGAATCCATCAAAGTTGCAGAATAATACATCATCATATCAATCTTTTGAAAACTCCTATTTAACAAGAGACAAAATGCGCTAAGACAGAACCTTCAATTTATTAAAACGCTTACCTATAACAATATTTATTCTACAAGTGATTCAAGTAAAATAGTAACCGATTTACTGGAACTGCTATAAAGGTTTAAACAGTCAGAGACTTTTAATTTTAGTTATACTTTTCTATTAGATAAAATTGAGGTAAGACTTTTGTATTTTATATTTTCAATCTGGAGTAGTAACCTAAATTGTTTGATAGCAATTAATATTATTTTTAAAATGTATTGGCTCTGACGGAGTAATAAAAATCCCTGCTATAGCAAATAGAAAGCTTGAAAACTGAATCAATTAACTAATCCCCGATTTAAAAAAAAAATTAGCTATAAAACTTATTATTAGATCTTTTTAAAAAATAAATAGAAAATGATCTGGTAGTCTTAATAGTGAAGGAACTGGAACAAGGAAAAATACTCTTTGTCATTCTTTGCCCCACATAATAAAAGTCTATATGAGAAAACTATTGTGATCTACTAAAAAAACTAAAAATTTTCAATTGTCTTTTCATTTTCTAAATTAAATTTTTAAATATTTGCTTTAAATCAAAATTTAGTTACTTTAACGGTATAATAGAAAAAATATAAAACTTTTTTTTTAAGAAAATATTCTTGCATAACACTTCTTCCTTTTAGTAATCTATTTTAAATCATATATTTTTTGTTTGAATATTATCATCGTTTATAAATCACACGGCAGTCAAAATATCTGTATAGAAAATATTTTATTCCGAATTTCTACTAAATCACTTTTTTTATAACCGTTTTATTCCGTTATTTGTGAAATTTTCTTTTTTTTTTTTTATAAAAATTCAGGTGTAGAAAAAATTTAAAATATTTATTTTTATTTTTACTTTTGACATACCTACATAAGTACATTTATATACGAACAAGATTCTTAAACTGAATCACATTATATATTGATGTTAGTATTATTGGAACATTTGTACATTTAAATTTTTAGAACATATTAGTTTTACTCTGTCCGTCCGTCCGTCCGTCATCGTCCACCCGTCTGTTTTCTAACCTCCCACACTGTTAAAGATTGAAAAAAAAAATTTTAACCATAGGTAAGTCTCATAAAAAAATTAATGTTGTAGAACAAATTTTTTATTTAGCCCCTGCATTACGGAGCTACAGCCCCTCCAACTTTGGAAAAACCTATTTTTAAATGTGTATATCACAGGTTCTGCTAATAGTTTTTCAATTTAAAAACATCATTCAACAGGACCATTTTTACCTTTATAAATCAATATCAAAATTATACGCTTTTTTTTATTTTTTAGTATTTAAATTTACCGATATGTGAAAACCAAATTTTGCACGATTTTTTTTAACTCTGAGATTTGAAATTTTTAGGGCAGGAAAACATTTTTAGAATTAATATAAGTTTCTTCAGAATTTTTGAACCACCCCCTGTTTATGAGATATTAGGACTCAAAAATTGAAAATTTACTATTTTTAAACACTTGTAACTTAGGAACCTGTACTAAATTTTCTTCAGCAAGACATAAAAATCAAAGCTTCTGTAATATATTTTTACGTATGTTAACCATTTTTATTAGTTGTGTAGGATTCCGGTGTTACAGTTCCTCAAAATTACAAAAAAGGCCAATCTCAGGTTGACTGTCAGAGTTTTACAATCTAAAAACGTTAGAAGACTGGACAGTTTCTTACCTTTGTAAAACAATATCAAAATTATACAATGTTTTGCAATTCAATATTTAAATTTACCATTATGTGAAGACAAAATTATGCAACATTTTTCTTCCTTCATAAATGCGGTACACTTTTAGATAAGAAAGAGGAAATTTTTAGAATTAGTATATAAGTTTCCTCCGAAAATTTTCCGGCACACTTTTTTAGGAAAGAGGGAACTTTAAGAATTAGTATAAGTTTTCTCAGAAAATATTTTTGTACCCCCCTGTTTAAGAGGTATTATGGGTCAAAAATTTAAAATTTGCTATGTTTGTACACCTATACAAATTTTTCTTCAGCAAAACGTAAAAATTAAAGCTTTAGTTATTATATTTTTACGTATGTTAACTGATTTTCTTAGTTATATAGGGTTCCGGAATACAGCCTATCAAAATTGCAAAAAAGTATATTTTCACATTTCTTATTACATGAAATTCTAGGAAAATTTCCAAATTTTGTTGCAAAGTTACAATCCTAAACAGATTGTATGTCTTTTGGAAATGCGCGTCTTTAAAAACCGCTGGTTTACATTCTGCCTTTATTTTTATCATTCTCTATTTTATTATATTTCATTTCATTCTAAACATATTAAACTTCAAATATTATTTTCAAAATTCTTAAATCTAAAGATAAGATTTATGAAATATAAATCGATTAAGATAACAACATTCACTCGACAGGTATTTAACTATCTAGATAATATTGTCGTTTTGAAAAACTTTTGAAAATATACAAGTTATATATAGTTATACTTGGTATATGAATTAACCGGTGTGTGTGTTGATGATATTAGAAACTTATTTTTAGAATACCAATATAACAATAATATACCTAATGAAGTTCAAGATTCAGAATGGTTATAAAATTTATATTTTAGGAAAAGAAATGTAGAATTTTCTTTAATTACAATAGAATCCTAATCTCTTAAATAGTGTTGCAGTAAAAAGTTAGATGAATTAAGCACTATGCTGGAAATATAGATCGAAACTTACCTCTTCTTCAAAGCAAAAATATTAAAACACAGAACAGAGGAGATTTTTTATTACATTAAGGCCTTATCTTTCAGATCTAAGAAAAACCTTGTTTTGTCTACTATTCGTGGAAATTTTCAAAAATTTTCTTCAATTTTCATCCAACCTAGCAGTTTTTTACCGGTAGGAGATTGCAAGATTTATATACAACAACTCTAATAATAATTGCCATTTTTAATGGCATCAGCTTCAAATTGCGTTACGAAACATCGCAGATATTTTTTCTGTCGACATTTTCAAAAAAAAAAAAAACAAAATAAGACAAATATATATATAAAACTATTTTCAGAATCAAAAAAATAAAGATTTTAATTTTTGTTAAATCTATCATATATAATAATTTGTATGTGGAAAAATTTATATAATATGAATTCGATTGAATTGTATTTTGTAGATACACAATATAATATATTTATCTATGGCGTATAAAAAAGATTTATTTCTTAGCGTTTTACATTCATAATACAAATAAAAAAATGTATTTTTTGACTCAAAAAAAAAAAAGGAAAGAAGACAAAAATTTAAATATTTTTTAAATTGCGATTTTACATTTTGAAGTTAAGTAATAAAAATTAAAAAAAAAACAAGGTAGAATGTAAACAAACAGTTTTGAAAAGCGCACATTTCCAAAAGACAATACAAACTTTTAGAATTATGATTTGCACAAAAATTTGAAAATTTCATGTAATAAGAAAAAACGTGAAAATAGGACTTTTCTGGAATTTTGAGAGGCTGTAAGTCCGGAACCGTATATAACTAAGAAAAACCATTAATACACGTAAAAATATATTATTGAACTTTTAATTTTCATGTTTTGCCAAAATAAAATTTTTACAGATGCCTAAGTTACAGTTGTCTAAAAATAGCAAATTTTCAATTTTTGAGGCGTAATAACTCTTAAACAGGGGGTTGTACCAAACAATTTCCCGAAGAAACTTATACTAATTCTAAAAGTTCGTTCTCGTCTCAAATTCCAGGTTCCTATCTAAAAGCATGCCGGAGTTATGAATGTAAAAAAATCATGCAAAATTTGGTTTTCACATAACGGTAAATTTAAATACTAAATTTAAAAACTATATATAATGTTTTTATTGACTTATAAAGCTAAAAATGTCTCTCGAATGGCGTTTTCAGATTGACAAAACGTTAAGCGGAACATGAAATATATGCGTTTAAAAATAGGGTTTTTTTCAAAGTTTGAGGGGCTGTAGTTTCTGATGGATGGGGCTACATGAAAAAGTTGTTCCACAAAATTAATTTTTTTATGAGACCTACCCATGGTTAAAATTTGTTTTCCCTATCTTCAACGGTGTAGAAGTTTTGTAAACAGACGGCTGTTAAATATATTACAAGTTTTAAGTTAGCGGGTTTTTAATTACAATTCAAACACATTTTTAAAAACAACCATTATCCGTTAGGTACTGATTAAATTAATAATAGGGATTTAGTACAAAATACTATTTTTTTGGAAAAAAAATTTTAGAACAAATCATATTTTATTCGAACATTATGAGGGGGTTCCACCACAATTTCCAACCTCAACGTTCTTTGTAAAGGCCTTAATCACAACACTAACGTCTGTACCAAATTTAATTCTAATCGGATAAGAATTACATAAGTTATACTGATAATAAGATTTGTGGAATTTAAAAAAAAAAAATGTTTTTTTTTGGTTTTTTTGGATTTTTAATTTTGTACATCCGGCTTTTTGAAATTTGACTGATAAGTAAGAACTTAAAAAACAAAAGCATTTTGTCTTCTAAAACTATTTCTGTCAAGTTTTAAAAATTAACTGCATTACCTTTGCTACGTAACGCTTTTGTCAAATTTATATATAATTGCTCATATTAATCAAATCAGCAATGAATTGAATTAAAAAAATTATAGTTATCTAGAAAAAACATTTCTTTTAAAGTATGTAGTTCATATTCAAAAATTGTTTCTCCTTTCCCACTGAAGTTATTATTTAGACATAATATGCGTATTGGTTTATAATTTTATTAAACAATTTTAGCTTGCTTATGATGAAAAAGTTAATTGATCAGTTCTTATATTGATTTTTAAGATCAATTGTTATTAATTCATCATAATCCTTACTTTTCAAGCATATTTTTGGTTTTGCTTCAACATGTACTTGTAGTAAAGATAAGAACATGTGCATGTACTTGTGGTAAAGGAACCATTTAGTTAGGGGTTAAAGTTTCCCTTAGAATATGATTTAAATCGATATTATATAAATTTCAGTAATTTTTTCCTAAGGAATATGGTAATCTTCTAAATACACCAAGAAACCTTCTATTAGTGTCAGATTTTTACTGAATAAACGAACCTCCCTCTTAAGATAATACAATGGTATGGAAACCCCTAACTGTCAACACAGTATATTGACTAGGGAGTAGAGATAGAAAAAAATATGACAGTTATTTACAAACTTTGAATTGGCGAGTCAAACTGTAAGTGAACTGTTGGTGAACTGAAACTGATGTTATCAGTGACGAATCTATCAACACTTAAAACTTACAATAATATATAACGCCTTCCGAAGTAATTTGAAGGCAGTTCCACTGTGGCAGCTATTACTATTAGGTAACACGATTAGTATTATTAAAATTTTACTATATTATTTATCATACCTGTATGAACGTATGTTCAAGGGTATAATAAATATGGCAGTAATTTTTTGACACCTTAAAGGAGTTGAGCTAGATGTAGGCTCAAAGGTATGGATCGACTCATCGAATTCTGAGTCGGTTAAGTCATGTACGTTCGTTCGCTCGTCCGCATGATAATTCAAAAAATAATAAAGGAGTTTTTTACGTCACTTTTTCAAAATTGTTAGTTTCAGTATTTAAATCCAGAGTTTCCATCGCCGGGTTCGAGTAGCTCCCATACAGCTCCTTTCTTTATATGGTAATAACTCAGTGTCCATTGATGTTAGGTGTCTGAAATTTTGCGAAATGATGTCGAGTTTGTGTCTTTTCAAATGAAAATAATTCAGTGTCTATTGAAGCTAGATATCTGAAATTTAGTGAAGAGATGCGAGTTACATGCCAAAAAGTTTTGTAAAATTTGGTTGGTCTAGAGCAGCCCGTTCAGGATTCTTGCACCTCTTGGAAAGTAATGAAACTAGGTATCTAAAATCTTACAAATAATGATCAAGTTTTATGGCAATAACTTTTGTAAAATTTGGTTGTGCTGGTGCAACAGGTTCGGGTAGCTGCCATACAACTTGTCTTTTTAAACTCCGAGTCTATTAAAGTTAGGTCTCCGAAACTTCGTGAAATGATGTCAATTTGTATATTGTAATAACTTCTGTAAAATTTGGTTGTGCTAGCAGCAGGCTAGTTATCACATCTTGGAAGTTAACAAAGCTAGGCATCTTAAATTTTACAGAAAATGATGAAGTTTTAGAGCAATAACTTTTGTAAAATTTGGTTGTCCTGGTGCAAAGATTCTGTACTAAAACATTTGAAATTTTGTAAAAGAGGATAAAGTTTTATTGAAACAGAATTTAATACGTTCATATCTCAGAGTTGAGACAGTCTACTCTACTTCAATCTTCCTAGTACGATATTAAATTAAAAGTTATATTATATGATTTGACCGGTGTTTCAACCCAAGACCCTCGCATAAAGATAACGTTTTAACCACTACGCCATGAATCAGAATATAATATGAATTTTTTTTAGTCGCCTAAATTTTGTAATATTGACTTATTATATTTTTTTATATAAGAGATTCTTGCAATAGCTCTGTTAAGGAAGTTATATAAACACTAAATTTAGTCGTAATATTATGAAATGTGATTTGGATAATCCAATCCAATTACAACCTCAGCCATAACTAATATCGACTTATCAATTTATTTTATATTTTATTTTATAAATTAAAATTGATTTATTTCTCAAATTACAACCCTTGGACGGGAACCGAAGAGAATCTTTTGTTTGATTACGAAAAGGAAGAAGATATAATATTTCAGTATAGTGTTATTAATATACAGAATATTTAAGTTTGATGTCAGAATGGGAGTTTTTTCTCGGAATAATACAGGATGGGTTGAAGGATTTTTTCCCAATGTTTTCGGATTTGCTACTTTTAAAAAGTCTCCATAGATACTTAATATTGAGATACTAATGTTCATTCAAATTTAAATGCTATACCAATACAAAAATTGTTTACATACTGTTTTTTGCTTAAACAGTAAATTTTTTTTTTAATTCATTTTTTATTTAATAATATGCTAATAATAAAATCTTTCTTTATTTACATAATATGGAAAAAAAAGAATGATAATAAAAATTATTACTGCGCAATAATGATGTTGAAAAATTTATATTTCATTAATTTAATCTAATGATAAAGACATCAGAATTCATCTGATGATGGTGGAAAAATATTAATATTATAATATTGTATGTGTCATTGATTATGTCCACAATATAATATAATATATTTCATCCTAAGGGAGTGTATAGCTTTAGGGATTATAACAAATAAAATATAAATAAAGCAATATTATGTATAATAATAACATTATGTTTGACAATTATTTTTATATTACAAATTTATAATGAAAGAATTTCTTTTTTTACTTTGTTAACCAAAAATGCTTTCAAGTGAAATAATTAAGATATTAGTGATGAATTGGTTATAAATATTCTATAAACACATCTTTTTGTACCTAAATGTTTTATTTAGAAAAAATATTTTTGTTATATTATGTATAATAGGTATATAATATATACACACAACATCATAAAAAGTAGATACCACTAACAATAGATATATATTGAAAAGTTAGATGTAGAAGGCACAGCAATTGAAGAAGCACTGCTTTTAGCTAAATAGCTCAGACAATAAAACTTCTTTTCAAAATACTCTTTGATGAGTGATCAAAAACAATATTTTGTGAAGGCGTGTTAATCTTTTAAACGCCTCTATTTCATAAATATCATACACATTTTTATTTAATTTAAAATTATTTATTAAAATTTATCTTAAAATTTTCGAATTATGTATTATACGTATTATCTATATATATATAAATGAATCCCTGTTTCCCTTGGTCACGTCATAAATTGAGAACGACTTTACCGATTTACCGAAGAAATTCCCAATGAAGCATTAATTATAATGCTTGATGCTTACCAACAAAGGATTAATACAATTAGGAATGACGCCCAATCACCTAATGCACGACACATTTAATCAAGATTTGAGACGTTAAGCCCAATACGATTCCGAAGTATTGAGAGAAACTGTTCAAAGAAATGTTCCCCTTTTAATTCAGGAACAAAAATATGCCTACGATATGCTCATGAAAGTAGTGAACGATGTATGTGGTGAAATTTTTTTCTTAGATGCTCCCGGTGGGACTTGAAAAACGTTTTTAATATCATTGATATTGGAAACGATTCGACCACAAAATGGAATTGTACTTGCATTTGCTTCATCAGATATTGCAGCTACGTTGTTAGAATGCGGCCGAATGGCTTCAGCACTCAAGTTACCGTTGAACATGCAAACTAATGAAACTCCAATTTGCAACCTTTCGAGGAATTTGGCGATGGCCGAATTTTATTTTAAATATTTTCGACAAACATTGCCACGATCAACGCCAACCGACGAATTTAATGCATGTTTGAAATCGTCCATTTATGGAAATGGTTGAAAACACTTAAAATAAATATGAACATGCGAGTCGAATTGCAAAACGACCCATCTGGAGAAGTTTTTTTCCAAACAATTGATCGACATTGGTAATGGCAAAAGTCCCGTTAACACATCGTCTAGATACATTACATTCCCTGCCAATTTTTCTCACTTTACTGTATCAAAGACCGAACTCAACGAGGTGTTCTCAAACATTGCTCCAAATTACAAAAATTATGTTTAGTTGAGCGAATGTGTTATATTGGCTGGAAAAAACGTTGATGTCAACGAAATAAATTTTCAGATTGAAAATAAGATAGTTGGCGAATTGATGATATACAAATCGGTTGATTCGGTTACTAACCAAGATGATGTTTTCAACTATCAAACGGAATTTTTAAATTTGCTAGAATTGCCCGGATTACCACCTCATAATCTGCAATTAAAAGTCGGATCGGTTATCATTATGTTGCGGAACATAAACCAAGTCTATGTAATGGCATCCGGATTGCGGTGAAGAAATAAATGAAAAAGTCATTAATTTTGAAAGGGAAGTACAAAGCCGAAGACGTTTTGATTCCATGCATTTCTATGATTCCGAACGACATGCCATTCGACTCTAAACGTTTACAATTTCCAGTGCCACTTGCATTTGCAATGTAGATAAATAAATCGCAAGGGCAGTCGTTAAGGGTTTATGGCATCAATCATGAAAATCCATGTTGGACACATAATCAAAAAATTGAATGGCATCAATCATGCAAATCCACAGACGGCACACAATCAATCTTTCACATGGCCAATTGTGTGTAGCCTGTTCCCGTGTCGGAAAATCATCAACATTATTTATTTACGCGCCAGAAAAGAAAATCTAAAATATTGTGTATCAAAAAGCATTACAATAAACAATATGTTTTTGAAATTATTTTTTTTTATTATTTATTCCAGTTTGAATATGCATAGCTGAAACAGGACAACGTCTGTCGGGTGATCTAGTAAAAGATAATTTTTTGTATTTATTCAAATATTAAATATATACATATTTAGAATATAATTAAATATAATAATACTCAGACAATAATAACCTGTTTTATATTAAAACGAGGAAGAATACAGTTGCCTTTGTCAACTCTTAGATACCCGTACGAACCGTTAGTATGTTCACAGCCTGTCACTCTGCTCACAATATTATTATTTTTATATTTTAGTATTTTAAAATAATTTGGGTGAATTTTATAATTTCTAGAACTATGGGTTGTACATATATTCAAACTATATGTTTATATGTACATTCTTCAAAAGCAGATTCTAACCTTTCACATAACGATTATCAATCCAAAACTTTTTCAAATATTCTATAGTACCATTTAATACTAAGCGGTAAATGTATATTAAATTTCCTTAGTACAAAATAGTAAATATAATTTTAAATATTATATTATATTATATTTAAATATTCCATTGACAGAATAATTTCTTATAAGTACAATAAAATACATATATGTATGTAAATACGGCGCTATATAATATACATCTATACTCTTATCATTCATTCACTAGTGACATATACGATATGTAAATAAACATGATATTATATAAGTATGTATATATATTAATATCATATAAATAAAAATTCTTGAAGCAACCGTTATGTTGTTTATTTATTTACATTTTTATGTACTACGCATTATATCCTCAACAATTTCAAATTATCGAGTAAAACAAAATGCAAAAAATTCGTTAAAGAAATTTGTTAGAAAATTTGAAAAAATCAAGTAACACTTTCGTCAATTATAAAGTAACCCTATATTATTAAAAAAAGTTGTTAACAGAAATAAGAGTATAATGTTGAAGCTTTAATTTTTGTGTATTACTTCAAAAAAATTTTAACAGGTGTTCAAGTTACAGGTGTTTAAAAATAGGAAATTTTCAGTTTTTGACCCCTTACAGCTCCTAAACGGGGAGTGATACAAAAAAAATTTCTGAAATGACTCATACTTATTTTCAAAGGTCTAATTTCTGTCAAAATTTCAAGTTCCCAACTTAAACCGTTTAGAAGATAGAAGGGTTGAAGGATTTTTCAAAATTTGAGTTTCACATAACGGTAAATTAAGACAGCGCATGGCACAAATATTTATTTATTGTATATATACTTTTAAAGCTAATAAAAGTAGTAATGGTTTGGCGTTTTCAAAATGAAGATATACCTTATATAACTTGTGCTATAACAATTTAAATATAGAGCGTTTTTGAACCTTTGGGGAGCTGTAGCTCCGTAACGGGTGGGGCTACAAAAAAAAGTTATTAAAAATAAAATTAATATTTTTGTGAGATCTATCAGTAGTTAAAATTTCATAGCTCTATTGCAAAAAAAATGTGGGGATCTAAAAGTTAGGTGTTCGAGAGCTACCCTAAGGCTTGGTCAAAACTCAACCAAAAAAAATAGGGAACCTACAAATTACTCCCAAAATATTTTGTGTAAATTTCAAGATTCTAGCTTTCTTAGTTTTTGAGTTAGCGTGCTGACGGACGGGCGGACATGGCTCAAAAGTCTTAGAATTTTTTTCTGATCCGATCCATACCTTTGAAGGTATATCTAGCTCGCTTATTTCGAGGTGTTACAAACGGAGGAGTAATTTTATTATACCCGATCCTATCGTACGGGTATAATGAAATATTACATTTTTAAATGAATCCAACTTTTTTATTTTAATTGTATCATTGTATGTAATTGTATTAATTGTATTTTTCTTTTGTAACATTGAGACGCTTAAGATGGATTTTGTTAAGAAGTTTATAGCATATTATATAAATGTTTATATGGAATCCAATATATAATTCAAGGCAATGTCAAATTTATCCAAAAAAACATTTTCATTCCTTTTTTATTTTTTTGCTTTTTATTGTTACATCTCATTTGAAATTTTAATAAAAATTAAACCATTTTAAAAGCATTGGTACGGTCGGCGTATGTCAAAATATAACGCTTCTTATTGATCAAATTTCACAGATGAAACATGTTTTTTCTTGCTAATATAAAAAAGAAAAATAAATTAAACAAAGAAACAATAAAAGATATGAATGAAAATCATTTTTTTTACTCTTTCCATTTTATTATTTTCACTTATTATTTAAAATAAAAAATTTCAGTAATTTCTCTTTCATTCTTATGAAAGGAAGCAACAATTGTATTTCGTTTAATTTCATTTTTTCTTTTTTTCCTAGCGTCAGCTGTTTTTTTCTTTTTGTCTTGAATTATATCATGATTTTTCATCATTTACTTGTGTAATTTTTTAATATTATTATTGTTTGTCGTGTTTTTTTTTTTTTTAAAGATGTCATTATATTTTATTTGCATTAATATTATGTTCAGTGGTGAGGTAACAAAGCATATTCATTAGTTTAGGCAAACTACTAACTAAACTAACTAAAACTAAAACTACTAACTAAAAGGGCAACAATATACCTACTTTAAACGAAGGCAATTGTTAAAAAAAATAACTATGGTCAAATGTCAATAAGCATTGCCAAGAAAATGTAATTTATTTTTAGCTTATTAAAACTATAACTTATTTAACTTAAATATAATATTTTTAATTTTTAATCACTGGTGTTTTCACTCATTTAAACTGTAATGTATCTACCTACATTGTTTCTTTGAAAGATTCTTGTAAGGTCTTAGTTTAGACTTTGCTTAAATATAAACGATAATATTTCGAATTGGAATTAAATTGAAGGCGCTATTTTAACAAATTGATAGATAATATAATATCTATACATATTTTTTTTTTTGCGAGGGTAGATAGGAACCATCGAAAGACATGATAAAGGAGTGAAACAAGCAAAAGTCCTTGTGTATAATGTAGAGGAATGTGTGGGACTTTA
Source organism: Poecilobothrus nobilitatus (assembly GCA_947095535.1). Taxonomy (NCBI): domain Eukaryota; kingdom Metazoa; phylum Arthropoda; class Insecta; order Diptera; family Dolichopodidae; genus Poecilobothrus; species Poecilobothrus nobilitatus. The sequence continues at coordinate 59,578,098 of OX352772.1, forward strand.
ACCGTGGGAGATGGTTTCACATTCGCGACGAACGAATTTTCCTAAGCCATCTGAATTATGCCATATGTGAATTGTAACTACATAGGGGTGGGTAGCAGAAGCTTATTTCTCCTTGTTTGTCTTATCTAAATCTATATCTAACTAACATTTTCTAAACGGAATTACCTAAAAATTTTAAATTTTAAAAATTCATTCGGCAATATTATTCATTTTTAATATGATCGTAGTAAATAATATTGATTCGAGTATCTGAATGCTATTTAAAAATTAAAGCCATGTATAGATATTCCTTTGTTATAATAATTACTTTATCAAATAAGTATAGGTATTATTTGATTTTGGTTTTGTAAAATTTTGTGTCCTTAAATTGAACGAAAAGAAGAAGATTCAAGAAGGGCCGTGAAATTTGACAAAAACTGAAAAGTTTCGATAATAATTTTAAATACCTTAATAGTAAAAATATAAAATTACAATACTTAAGTGAGTTGCCATATTATATTACCGTTTATATGTTACTACACTTTGCTATTGATATTATTTACCTTCTACAGCAAAAAAAAAAATTATTGAGTGGAAGAAAAATAAGAGTTTTTTTTTATTCATATTTCCATATCAATTACTTCTTTTTTATGTAAAATATTTCAATTTATCCTTATGAATTTTTTTTTTTTTTCATTTACTCATATTCTTTTTTTTTGTTTACCGTTAGACATGAGAAAAAAGCATTTGACTAAAAATTAAAAAAAAAAATAAGAAATGATTAAATATATGAAAATAAAATAAATAGCAAAACATTAAAGGTCTCCAAGATCGAAGAAAAAAAAAATGGAAGGAAATAATAATAATAATGACAGAGAAAGAGAAAAATAAGATGAAAGATGGAAATTTTTATTTTCTTATTTGGTATATGTTTTAATTTTTGTTTAATATTCAAAAATATGGCAAAAAATTAAAATATAAAAAAAAATGATTTATTAAAACTTTCTTTATAATTTAAAATTTTATTTTGCAAAGAATTTATTTTTAGAGTAAGGTCTTATGAAAATATTTAATTTCCGGAAATTTTCGTCAAATACTTTAAAAATAAAATTTTATGTACATTTTATTGGTATTTTTGTGTTTTTTTATATTTCCTCTCTTTGTGTTTGCGGAAACTCCACCAATTTTTGATATTACATATTTCATTTCCTTCGACATAACTAAAATGCAATAAAATATGATTGCAAAAATACAATGTAATTTGTTAATCAGTAGTACTGTAGTATAGAGCTTAAGTAATTATAAAATTATTTATTATTTTCATTTGGTACCATATTAATGTTTAAAACCTAAAAAAATCACCTTAATTGAAAAAAGGATTTTATATAACATATAATTAATTACACTCTTTTAAGATAATTAACATCTCTCTATACTTTACTTAATAAAATTTAATATCATCATATAGGGTTATTTAGTTGACATGGTTATTCTTTTCTTACAAAACCAAAATTACCAAAAGCAATCGCCTAAATGTAGGAGACACTTGTGTTTTCTATAAATATATGCTGAGTAATACCTCTCGCAAAATTGTAAATTTGAAACAATCAGTCGGAATATAAGTAAATCAGGTTTTTATGATAATTACGTAGTGAAACCTATAAGATCTAGATCGAAATATAGAAACTAAATCTTAGCTCTGTGGTTCGTATAATATGCAGAAGTTCAAAGAATCAGTCAACTTGCAGCTGATATAATTCCCATTTATTCCCACTCCTATATTTCCATAATTCCCACTCTTTCTCCTCTTTATTCTCTTTCCTTCCCTCATCCTTTAGACATCAGTTAGATTCATTATCTCGTTATACGAACTATGGTCGGAAGTGCTTTTAGTGTGTAAAAATCCCGCAATATCAAGGTCTATTATTGTAGTAATAGGTTCTTGATACCCACCATTAAATATTTATGACACTCTTCTTTAAGTAATTTATTAATACTTTATATTGTAATATTATTTATTTGATTTATATTACATACATATTTACTTTATATTCATAAAGGGAATTTCTAATTGAAAATTACCTTTTCAGTAATTGTCCTAAATAAAAATAAAAACCTATTGGCTTGGCTACCACTTGGCTTTCTAAACCCCTCTTCATAAAATACTCTTTTTTTGAATTTTAAAAAAATAATAGTCACATTCGTTTATAACATTTTTCATGATTGATAGATAAAACTAAATTGTATTATTGTAACTATAAGTCAACTTTCTAATACAACGTGCTAATTCAAAAGGCGAATCTGATGAATTCTTATTGATACAGAAAGTTATAACATATTATTTATTTATTCTTAATATGAACATTTCTTACATTGCTTGGAAATAAAATAAATCCCTTTATCTCCCATAAAAATCGTTAATTAAAAACTAATTGCTAGATTTTTCCCAGGAAAAATTGGGATTAATATAACACAATTAGTTTTATTTGATTTTATAAAGTTTTTGGCTAAAGATATTCATATCGAAGGATAATATTATGCATTTATATTTAGATTACAAATTAGACACTTTTCTAAGCATTGCAATCTATTGTATAATTTTTCTGAGTCAATGCTTTTTCCATTAACGTTCTCGCCTACCTTTCCATCAAACTTTTTTTTCAAGGAATAATAAAACAAATTGAGAAGTTTTAGTATTTTATTTTAATGTGCTGTCAGCAGTTTGTTTTTATAAGTTATGGTACAATGTCCCAGTAATCGATGATCGATAGGTTAAGATTGGCATAAAAATGCATTTTATGAGTACTTTGTTATGAGTAAAAGCTTCGCTTAGTAAGTGTAGATATATAGAATTCATGTCGTTTTGCATTTTATTTTGTCTATAGCTTAAGTAATGTGGTATTAAAATGCTAATTTTTGTCTAAAGGAATCGCTAAATATCTACCTTTATTTTGTCCATTTTATATTGAGGTTAGGTGACATTACTTGCATTTATTACACTAAACCAAATTTTCGGTTACTGATTATTAATGCCACTTCAATTGCAGTTCAATATTGGTTTGCGAAAACAATTTTGGTTTAGCTATTTCTCTATATTCTTTATGAAAAGAATATAAATCTTATAAAGATTACACAAAATATATAGTTATTTTTAAAATATCAATAAATTTTAATAAATAAACCAAGATAACCCAATTTTTTTCCGAAAATAAATTTTTTAATATAAGCACAATAAACAATAGTTTAAGAAATTGTTTAGCGCTGAAGTTTTTTCAAATTTTTTTGGCATTTAATATTCAATCTAAAATACAATACGTAAACGAAGGAGAAACAATACTTGCATCTGAATCACTCATATTTAAAATTAATAGAAAAAAAAAAAAAAACAAAGAATATGTTTCAAAAAAATTTTAATTGGAAATCCATTAGCTTTCTATTAATTTTATTGAATTTTTTCAAAATCTTTACAAAACAGCACAAAAAAAAAACAAAATATTATTTTTTTATTCAACACACGTACAAAAAACTACGATTTATTTTTTTTAAATCGAAGAATAAAGAAAGAATAAATCCTTTTAAAAAATGTTTTCCTTTCAAAATCCTTTCAAATCTCTTAAGACTCAATTTTTCCTCTGACAGTACAATATTATTATTGTACTATTGGTAAATGTTTATTTCGTAAAATATCCATTACCTGAACAACCTAATTTTGCTTTTTCATGGAAGAGCTTATTAAATACTGAAAAACATTTAAAATTTAAAAATATAAAAAACAAAATATATCAAGAGTATCTAAATATTGTTTCGACGACTGGATGAAATAAAAGCTTTCAAAAAGATATTTTATTAGAAATTATTTTCCTATGTAAAACATTAACACCAACAATAAGGTCAGTACCTATGGGCAACTATATTTTTCAAATATTTTTACTATAAATATAATTGTACACCTTGAGATTTTTTGTAGGTTTTATAAAATAATTCGATTTCAAAAAAAAAAACAAAAATAAATAAACAAATAACAAGAAAAAGCAAAGTTTTTATTTTTAATTAATGGAAAAACCAGTAACGATGGAAAATTGATCTCTTCAAAATTCAAATTTAAATGTAAATTAATTTTTATTTTGTTTTTTATTTTTCTTTTTTTGTAAAATTTGCTTCTTTCATTTCAAAACACTTCTTTCCAACGACAACAAAATAAACAAAATTGTAAAAGAAAAAAAAAAAATCCAATAACAATATAAAATTTAATATCGTTTAGATAATAACGGTATTTCCTCTTACCTTATAGCACTCTACCAAATATCATTATATTGTCGACAAAGAAAATTTTTAGAAATTTTATAAATTTTCATTTGATTCTGGAATTTTGCTATGTTTAGATATTTGTTATGGGTATTTTATTTGAAATTTAGTTCGAAATCCGCAAAATTACTTAAGAATTTTTAACTAAAATATATTTGTGATGAAAGAGAAGAATTTGGTTTCTATTTTTATTAAGTTCAAGATTACAAAAAGAAGAGTTATAAAATACAAAATAAAGGTAGAAGTTAATATACCTAAAGTGTTCTATTGCAAAATAGTTTAGTAAAGAGCTTTTACGTTAATTTGAGTCCTTCGAACTCAATTTTAAATGCAAGTCAGATAATAATAGTCCGAACACAGTATAATATAAAAATAAATATTAAAAACTTTATTGCCGAAAATGTAATGATATTTGATAACTGAGTAATATAAATACAACATAGATACTACAACCTAGAATTGACAATCATATAAACTTGATAAACAGGAAATAATTTACATAGGTATTTAAAAAAAAAATATGTCTTCAGAAACAAAATATTTTCTCGCGTAAAGAAAAATGGAATAACGCAATAAGATTTTATTAAATAATAAAGAAAAACATTAGTTAATTAAAAAAGAAAAAGCAAAAATAAATGAATTATTTTAGTTCAATTGAAAGTGTAAGATTCAAATTAACTGTATGAATATATTATAACCTGTAAATTGTTGTTCAAAAACTTGGTATATTATCAAAAAAAATTCGAACGATCTTTCAAAAATACAAAAAATAAAAAGAAATTGATAAACAAATAAAGTAATTAAAAATTCAGCGATAACACTTAGTACATACGGAATTAATAAAAAACAAAAAAACATTATTGAACATTATTTTATAAGCATCCCACGCAATCAATATAAAAAAAAAAAAAAAAAAATTATATCTTCATTTAATGGAAAAAGATACAGTTTACTTAGTCAACTTAAAGAGAATACTTCATGAATAAATTATATTTTATTTTTTTACTTTCATTGTCTCTTTTCATCCTTTTCTTTTTTTTTTTTTTGCTTTTTAATGAAAAATATTTCCTGGAAAATTTAATTAAAAAATTTTTTTTTTTATTTTTTATTTTTTTTTTTAAAAAGAAAAATAAAATTTTATGGTAATTCTGTCTTGTATTGGTATAGTTTCTAGAAATAATATATAATTGAATATAAGTAACACATTTTTTTATGGTGTCCATTTTATAAATTTAAAATATTTTAAACTGTTATAAAAAAAATATAAAAAATATGATAAATCAGAAATTTATCTGTAATTAATCTACTACGCGTAGATATTTGAAATTTGATATTAAGTGTAAAAAGTATTGTCAAAATGTGATTCGACTTAATTATTAGATTCATTCAAAACCTTCCTATCTAATACAAGAAGTTGGATTTAACGAAATAACTGTTGGTTAGTAAATTAAAAAAAAAATGGACAGGAGGAAAAAAGTAGAATATTAAATTATCATTAGATACATTTTTCTGCCAAAGAGCGGTTTCTTATATATAGGAACTTTTTAAAAACTTTAAAAAAATTTTAGGTCATTTTTATCTTAGGTCTGTATAAAGCACAAAGCATTTATAAAAATATAATTTGTACGAGTATTCTGATTCATTTGTTTTGATTAATAATTTTTAATATTGTATTCAATAACTTTCAAAAATCATTTGCCTCTAACAATACTAAAACAAATTTGATCGCAGTAGTTAACTCATATTTTAAAAACCCCTTCCTGTAAAATTTTAAATTCGTTAAATAAGACTCGTACAAAATTTGGCGTTTCAAAAATTTTACATTATAAAATCTGAAGTATTTATCTAATATTTCGCGACATTTTCCAAACAGAATCTTTAGTGTGAGTATAAGAATTAAAATCGCAAAATCAGGATCACAATAATTTAGCTACTGAAAATTTATTCACTACCTAATTAAAATAGGTAAGGGGTATTTTATAGTTGACTACGAAATCATAGTTATACGTACACTTTTTCCAAAATTCTTTTAGAATTTTAGTTTAAGAATCTGGAGTCTATTTCATGATCATTACAAGTCAACAAGTATAAATTTTTTCTAACAAATTTATAAAATTGTAAAACATTTTGCTTCATGAAAAATAGTTTTACCAGTAAAAATTATACAACTGCTTAATTTTGAGCACTTGTAGAATTTTATAAATTTTTATTTCATGAAAATATGCTAGCAAACTTGTAAATAAAAGCTTGTTTTACAGCTAGAACGTCTTAGACGCTGTAAACATCTAGAGAGTGTGGGTTCGAATCCCCTACACGTCGTAAGAGTTATTCCCTCTTAGAACATTTACAGCCACGCCTGAACAGGAAAAGCTGTGTAATTTCGTGTTCACATTTATGTGGTAGAGAAAATGCTTTAAAAAAAAAAATTTGTTAAGTTTAAAGTTAATTTTTAAGCTAAATGTATACTAGCAGCGGCAGTTAGTAGCAATGACGAAGCACCATTTAGATGGAGAAAGATGTCTAAACCTAGAATAAACTTTAATTCTCATTGCCTTTTTGAGTTTAATGAAAGATTCCGGTTGTCTTCAAGTAAGGGAGCATTCCTTATTAATAGTATTTACCATCGTTTAACGTCCTATCAACAATTATTGTTAGTCCTACAATGGATGAGAAATGGTAGACAATATCATGGCATTGCTGACATACATGATGCTTCAAAAACTACTGTTTGTCGCATCGTTTATCGAACAGCTAAAGCAGTACGTGAATCATAATCTTCTTCAAATGTTTGTTAATTGGCCAAAATAATTAAAAAAAATTGATAACAGTAAAAATATTATTTATTGTTCATGAAACAGGTTTTCAATGTTAAAATTGTAGTTTTATGTTTCCGAGTAAAATTGGAAAAATTGCAAGTTTACAACAATAGAGCAAGGAATAGTTTCACTTGTTAATATGAAACAAAATATTTTTACAATTTATTGTAATTACAAAGGAATTTTACTTGTACTTAGTTATAAATTGTAAACTTATTAAAATCATGAAATAGGCCCATGTTGTTTTCAATTTCAATTTAAGCGTATGTCAAAATTATATTTGTATTATTTTTTTCAAAATTATATTTTTTATTTTTAAAAATTATATTTGTGCTATCTGAGTTCACAATAGAAATTCTGTTTAATTGAAAAAAATCTCTTTTTGTGAAGCGATCTATATGTTTTTAAAAGCTCGTTAGAGTTCTGCCGTAGACCTACACATCGACTATAGCAAAAATTTTGTTGCACACGACTTTACCATGTAAATACGTTGAAATATAGAGAAATTTTCGTTTCTACAATGTGCGAAGTCTCTACAGATCTAAATCTTTTTTGCTGACATGTTGGTTCTATACCGTAGATTTTCATGTAATTCATACATTATTATTTAAAGAATTCTGTATATATTATTATGTTTCTGAATGCAGTATTCGTAAAGAAATTTTATACGAATTTGGGTCCTCAACCCTTAACTCGTTTAATATTTCTCTATAGAATTCAACAGAATGTCTTCATTGCACCCTTTCTTGGATCCACAATACTTTCAATATTTTTATACCCTACACCTAAAATATAGGGTATATTAACTTTGCTATGGAGTTTGTATCCACCAAAAAGAAGCATGTTACATATGGACATGTATATATATTCTGAATCAGGATCACTTCCTGAGCCGATTTAACGATATCCGTCCGTCCGTTCGCACGATAACTCAAAAACTAGTAAAGCTATCTTGATGAAATTTATATAGTAGGTTACTAATTACGAAAGGAATGCAAAATTCGAATCTGAACAAAATCGGACAATGGGTTCGGATTTTGGAAGCTTCCGAACGAGCCCCAGAGCAAACGATATTGTCTCCAAAACCAACAAAGATAGAATCTTTATTTTAAGTACAATGGTGTCCTGTTATGTTTCTTTTTCTGTGAAATTGGAAACTGACACTTAAAATGATTTCGGCCATGGGTTCGTATTTTAGAAACTTCCGAACGAACACAAGAGCAAACGAGCATATCTTCAAAACTAACAAAAGTAGAACCTTTAAATTTAGTAGAATGGTGTTCTACCATGTTTTCTTTATGTCCCGCAGCTCAAGCAGCTGCCAAAAAACTTATTGATTTTTAATTGAATTGTAATTATTCATTTGTAGGGTATTAATAACTCGGTTGTATCGACTTTACTGTTAGATTTACCTTTTTTTTTATCATTTATGTTGTAAATTAGATTAGTTGCTTCGTTCCTAGTTTATTTTTGGAAAAATTGTTTGCAATAAACTGATTTATTTTAAATTCAATTGAATTTATTTCCATAGAGATATCATAGAGCAAAAATAAGTAGACCTTGTAAACATTCGCTAGTAAGAAGTCAGACAGATTTATAAAGAATTTCTCTACAAAATTTACAATTTTCTGTAGAGTTACATAATATATTATAGTTTAAAATATAGATTATTGTTGTCAATAGTTTAAAAATCATAATAAATATTATGTAAAAGAAATATAATTATAAAACATTTCAGGGTCATTTGAATACAAATTTCAAATCAAATGTATTGTAACTGAACATAATATTAAAATAATAATCCACCACCTTCCAACTAACAGTATACTAAAACTAATAAAAATGCGTACTAACAGTAAAGATATTCTTTAACAAAAGATACTTACTTTAGTTCTATAAAGTGCAATCCATTAATTTTAAATTTATTTTGTATTTTTCTTTTATACCATCGCCTTTCTAGATAGAATTTATGGAAACCTTTTAAATTATGTTCGTTAAGATTATTTCTCTCCTTTTTTTTTTTTTTTGGTTGCTTTTTCATGACTATTTCATTAAATGTTGCAAAAATAAACTCTACACATTCTTATTTTTATTCTTGTATAATTTAAAATCGGAAAATTTCAGTTTTTAATGGTATTCAATTTTGGTGGTAAAAACGAGAAAGAAACAGTAATTAAAAAAAAAAATCGAATAAAATGTAAACAACATAAAAGGAAAAACTTTAAGGAAAACTAAAAATTTTTAACACTTTATACGAGAAATAAGAAAAAAGGAAGATAGGAAAAAACACCAAAAAAAAAATCTCACTTTTAAAATAATCAAGGATGGAGATAGAATTTAACATTCATTTTTATAATAATAATCGCTTTTCTCTTGCATATATTTGCAAGATCCAAAAAAAAAAAATTAAAACAAAAAAAGAAATAAAATTTATATTTAAACCTTATGTCTGAGGCATATTATACCTATATATTCAAAAATGTACTTATAAGATATTATTTAAATTTTTTATTTTTTTACTCTTGTAGGCATTGAAGCCATTGAACAAAGCAGAACAGAAGCATCAGTAACAACATCCTGTATTACGAATTTCCAAGATATGTACTTACATGGGAAAATAAATATTATTTTTCATTAGTATTCATAGTTTGTATCTGAATAAACTTACTCTATATTACTTGTCTACACACTTTACATATTATATATACTTTGAAAAAAAAAACACTTGTTGTTGTTATTGCTGCTGCTGCTGCTGCTGCTGCTGCTGTTCTTTGTTCGTTAAGAGTCCTTTAGTAAAAAAAAAAAAGAATAAGTACATGATGAGGCGAACAAAATGAAAAAAGATATATTCATGAGAGAGATATTAAATGAGAGGCATCACTACTTAACCGTACTTTACGTTACACTTCGTTAACTAAAAGTAATTGCAAAAAAAAAAAAAAAACTGTTTACATACGAGTACATTCTTAAGATATAATTTTAGATATTCGAGTACACGAAAAATTATTCATTTTTTTTTTTATGTAACAGTTTTAGTTTTTTTTTTATATTATATTTTTTTAAGGCATTCAAAAGGAATTAACAAGAAATGCAAACTTTAACTTAAAGATATTATTTGCAATTAAATGTTAGTGTATAGTTAAAGAAAATAAATGCAGTTTAAAAAACGATAATATGAAAAAAATTTTCTTAGTCAGTGTAATTATTAATATACCTATCTTATTCTTGATATAAAATCTCGGTGTGAATATTCTCGATATTCTTGATCGATATGAGATTTCAAGTTTTGTTATTGTCTTCAAAACGAGTGCATAGATACTTTAAAATTTTTCAAGTTAAGTATTTTTTGAAAAACAGAAATTATGTCACATTTTCCTTTGCGTACAATCTATAGGTATTACCACTTGAAATTGTGTAATAATTATGGTTTTAGTGTTTCATTCCATAATGGTATGTCTAAATTCTCTGAATTTAAAAAAAAATATAAGCTATAAAATAGTCTCTTTGAGATTTAAACACATTAAGTAAAGAAACAAATGTTGCTCATAGATAAAGTAACTTCAGGATACTTAAATTCTTAAGCAGATTCAAACAACCAGATGTTAGTGTTTTCATTTCGAAATATTTTATTATTATCGATGTATAATTATTTTGAAATATTTTTCGCCATTTAAATGTGGTAGTTTTGCTCTCCTGATCAATAGAGGTCATTTGAAGAACATTTTCATAAGTAAAAAGAATAAAATAATAACAAATCAATAAATCAAAATCAAATAATATCTAAAAGTTCAATAAATTTTCTGTTAACAAACCCGGAAAAATAAATCACATTTTAGACAAATTACTTTGTAATTCCTTTCAAATTTTTTTTCTATTCCTAAAAATTAAAAAAAAAAAAACAAAACTTATAAAAGAACAAACAGACAATATAAAAAATTTTTTTTTTTTTTTTGGCTTTCAAAAGATTTTTTCTGAAAATTTCAAAATTATTTCATATTATTCTTTTTAATAAAACATAATTATTCTAATGGAAAAAGAAAGTTAAATATTTAAAAATATTTTATAAAACTAACGTTTAATTAAATTTGTCATAACTAAGAGGTACAACAATATTATAAAAAGGTTTTTAAATAGATTGAAATAATTAATTTAATAAAGAAGTTTTTAGCAAAAATTTCTTTAATTATTTTTTAATGCGGAGAAATAATGCAAACATTTAAATATACAACAGTAGTTATAAATAATTAATGATTAAATAAATATTTAAACAGACTAAAATAACTTTTAATAAATTTGGTAGATTGAGACTAAAGTTAAATAATGACAAAGATTAAGAGTCATTTTTTGCAAGATATCATAGCAATTCAAGTGTTTTATAACACATCTGAATTGTCATCAAAAGGTTGTGCATTAAAAGATTGCTTAACCATGATTTTTCAATTGCAGTTACAAAGTACTAGGGTTGTTGTTTTCGAAAAAAAAGGATTTGAACGATTAAACTATTTCACATTTTATACGAAAATGCTTGATATATACAGTATGGTTGACATAGTACCTAACGGCCGACATAATACCTAACACTATGGTATAAAACTAACGGTTATGTAAGATATTTTATTGTGAATTAATATTTGGCCTTAAGGAATATTATGTTACTTTGACTATGGAATTGTTTGTGTCAGAAAACAAAGCATATATCATACAGTTCTTCAAAATGCAAGAGCATGAAAATATTGCATTTTCTGCAATGTTATACAGAAGCTACAAGAAACATGGTTTGTACAATACTTAAATTATACCCGTATACGAATGTGGTTCTATGGTCATAATAAATTTATTATTACATTTGTAATACTTTAAAGAGGATGAGCTATATACTGAAATATATATATATATATTTCCGCTTTGAATCCATTTTTGAATCGATTAAGCCATATGTATGTTTATGCTTCGGTCCTCCCGCCCACAAGTTTACACAAAAATGAAGTAGCTAGGATTTTGAAACTTTTACCTTTACAAAATTGTTAGTTTCGCTATTCGAATACAGAAATAGTGTGATGGGCATGTACGAGCTTTTGCTGCCATACAACTTGTTTATTTAGATGAAAATAACTCAGTGTCTTTTAAAGTTAGGTATCTGAAATTTTGCGAAAAGAAAAGAAGAAAAGTTGTTTGTCAATAACTGCTACAAATTTTTACTGATCTAGAGAACAGATTCGCGTACAGGTACGGGCATCCAACATGTTATTTACTTTTTATGTAAATAACGTGTTAGATGTAAAACGATTGTTCTTATTGTATTTTACAGTTAGAGTGGAAAAAAAGCGCAGTGATATAATATAATTTTCAAAAATGTGAGTTACAGAACGATGAAACTATTTCCTTATTAAAATAATAAAATTTGAATTTTCTATCAAGAAACAAATTTTTTAGATTTTATAAAAAGTAAAACTAAAATGGTTTATAATTTTAGTAATAATTTTAAATAGGGGAAAAACAGCCCATCAAAGATAACCAATAAATACTTCAAAAAATTAAAATTAAATTTGATGTATTTGTGGAAACAAAAACCAACATTTTACCTAAAATAAAAAATTTAGCTAAAATATTTTAGAAAATAAAAAGATCGCACTTTTTTTTATTAGCAAACAACAAAAATAACTTTTGAATGTAAAAAACTTGAAAATTAAAATATAGTCAAAAGCTTGACAACAAAAAATAAAATTTTAATTAGGTATCTAAAATTGAGAAACCTTTATTTAATAACTTTTTATTAAAGGTCATTTCGCCTAAGAGTAATATTCTTTAATTTTACTTAACATCTAATTTAATTAAATCATCCCAAAATTTCTTTATTCGGATTTTTTTCATCTTTAGATAATGAAAACAAAAAAAAAAAAAACAAGAAGTGAAAAAGATGATAGAAAAGTATAGAGAAGTAGCTTTAATTTATAATTTTAAAGCTCTTGGGTAATTTTAGAAATTTTGTTTTGCTGATAGTTAATCCGATAACAGTAGGTACTCATGAACAAAATGAAGTTTTCACTTATTACAATTTTTTTGATTCTATTAATATTACTATAATGTAGATATAATAATTGTAGTGGTATAAGCAGATTTAGTTAAAACATGTAATTAGTTATAATATTATTATAACAAAAATATTTAATTGCATTTAAAAAATATATAAGGAAGCATGTTTTGAAAACCACTATAGCTATCAATTTACATCACCTAACTATTCGAATATGTCAGTCTGTTTGTTTTAATCATTCATATTAGTTTATTATAGGCACAAAAGAAGTTGTTTTGAAAAAAAATACAAATTATATCATAAAACCCAAGTACATAATTATTACTACATAGTACAAAGGAAGGAAGTCGTTTCAACATTTGCAGATCGTAACAGTAACATAGTTAGGCCGTAACATAGTTTGATAACTTTCCATTAGTTTCTACAATAATTTTATCTTAGTAATTTCTATTTTATTAATCCATTTTTTTTATTTTGATCACTTGTTCAATTTCTTTTATTTATATAACCCTGAGGCACTTATTTTTTACCACATAATATTTATTTTATTGTATTTCCATATAAATGCGTGATATTGGTCGCCACTAATCAAGTTTAATTTCCATTATGTAAAATTTGTTTTTCCAAATCATGGTGTTGAATAATACTTTAGATCTTTGTGAATTCCCTCATATTAGTTTCAAGTAACCGAACATTGCTTTGGCTTTGTTAATTCTAATTTCACCAACATATCGGGCTTATAGGACCAGATTATAATAGTTTAGCTTGCACGTTGTTTATTGCTTGCGGCAGAAAGTTGATATAATCACTATAGTTCATATCTGTTAGTTGTTAGATGATTGCGGTTCTATTGGAGCTAATTTCTTACATGGTGTCATCTAGCACTTTATCATCATCAGTTTTAACTACAAATTATTAGGAATCCAAAAATTCAATATTTTAATTTTAGATCCATTTAGACAATGAAATACAAGTAGGTATTTTCTTTTTGTTCCGCTGACTGTAATTGTATTCTCCATTTGGGATCTTCGGAAAAGCCTCGAGGATTTTCGTACTTAATTATTTAGTATTTTATATTATATCCTTTTTGCTAATTACCAAAAGGATAAAAATTCTTTATAAAAATTATACACTTTTACTAATCCGTGTACATAAACATACATACCTATATTATATACTGACATATTATATTATGATGTGGATAAAGGAAACCATTGATATTATTAAACTTCGGTTGATTTGGTTCTTTTTTTTATAGTCTGTAGGTATTTGTATTTTAAAAATAATGGTTTTAATACTTAAAATCCTTATTTGTTTTTTTTTTGTAAGTTACAACAGTTTTTCTTTTAATTTTTCTTATCAAAATTTTTTTTGGAAGGTTTTTAAAGAAATTAAATTATGATTCTATCATGCTCTTCTAAACATATTTTTTAAAGGTTAGTATATTAAATTTTAAAGTTTATTATGTTTATAAATTTTGATCTTTCAAAAAATAATGAATAATTTATAAAGTAACTTTAATTTAATGTGTTTTTAGGAAGCACAAAAAAATACGAAGAGTTTTAAAATAGATAAAAGATATATGAAAATTTAAGGGTGTGTCAAAGTTAAAAACTATTATCATTATTTTTGTTAAAGTCGTAACAATATAATATAATTCTTTAAGTTAACCTTTTACGATTGGAAAAGTCTGGTTAGGCATTTTTAATTTTATGCGATTTTAATCCTGTTCCTAATAATTATTTCTTCTAAGAAATTGATTATAGTGAGGGACATAACATAAATTTGTGGATGATTGTATATTTTGACAAAATAAAAAAACATTTATTTTATGAAAAGACTAAATGTAATTATTCTAATAATCAGAGTATTGATAACAGAAAGAGCTATTGGAAAGGAAAGAATTAGAGCAATAACGACTTGGAGTAACTTGACTTTTTCAATAAATAAATTTCAACTAAAGATAATTTTATCCAGGGGTATTAGTGATTTAGTGAGTAAGAGCATACGAAATACTTTGTGAACACCGAGGGAGTTGGCGTTCAAATCCCACACACTTCGCAGAATAATTCCCCCTTACGACATGTACAGTCACGTCTGAAAAGGAATGACTGTATAATTTCCTTTAAAAAAATTTAAATAGTTGAAGAACATTTTTAAATAGTCACGTTCGTTATGAAGCTACAGTATCCCATAAAATATTCTATAAACAAACGATTACAGTTCATCTTCTACTGAATAATCTGAAAAAACAATTCAATTTTAAACTTAGGCTATTAAGAATATATGTAATTAGGCAAATCTAACAAAAAAATATTGAACCAATTAAAATATAATTTCTATATGTAGACATAAATATTAAAAAAATAAAAATTTGGAAATCGCTTTTGTAATATAAATAGTTTTTTTGAAGTTGTTGATGCTGATTACTCAAACTGGTTGCGTTAGACAAACAAACCAAATCACTTCTTTTTACAATATTTTAGATATTTTATTTCATTAAAATAGTGAACACATCGAACAGACCGATCGAAATTAACTTGGAGTGGTTGAATTTATATAAAAAAGAAATTACCATTATTTGTTAAGTCCGGTTTAAAATGCAATCCTAAGAAAGAATATATTATAGCTGATATAATATATTGTACTTTTCCATGTTATCTATGTTGCCTCCTTTGCCACACGTATCACAATAATGTTATGGTAAATTTATTGCACCATAAGAACTATAATATTCATACCGTAAAAATATAGAATAAACTAATACTAGAACCTGTAATGGTAAGAGTGAGAGATGTTCTTGTTTGCGAGTTTATTTAATTTTAAAAATGTTTTAAATACTTTTTAAAAATCAATAACTATAAAAAAAGAAAAAAATACTAAAAATCTAATCATCATAATATTTTCTAATTTAAAAATTCTAATTATCATTACTTTCATTGTCAATTTTTTTTTTTTTAAATATAAAATCAATTTGTTTTACCCCTAAAAGTATGTGAAAAGAATTAATTAAAAAATAAGTAGGTGCATACATCTATAGTATCTTGTAATAAAAAACTAATTCAACTTCTGTCATAAAAAAATGTAACACTTGAATAAAACAATGCCTTTATAAAACAAACATTAAATTTTTTTTTTAAATTTAAAAATTTTCAATTTTTTTTTTTTTTTTTTTGTGTAAATAAATTGAAAATTAATTACATTTATTTAGATATTATATTTTACTAAGTTAAGTAATATATTTTTATACATTTAGTTGTAAATTTAAAACAAAAAAAAACAAACAAAAAAATATATAAATCAAATTTAAACATTTTGAAACTTTTAATTACATATCAATCAATTTATCATTTTTTTACCGTTATATGTACAAATAAAAAAATTAAAAAATGAAAAATAAAATCAATAAAAATGCCACTTCAATCTATGAATAGCATCAATCACATCAATAGAATTTATTCTTTTCATTAAGTGATACATTTTTTTTTTTTTTTTTTTGTAAATTCTAGTAGATATAGAGAAGAGCAGAGAAGCTTTTTTAAACTAATATCCAGAAAAGAATAAAAAATAATAAAAATTCAACATAAAAATTTCATTAAAAATGACTACTGTAAAAATGAATCACTTAAGTCTTAAATAAATAACAAATATTGAATATTGTTTTTATTTTGTTTTTTATTATTATTATTTTTTTTTTCATTTTTTTTGTTTTTTTTTTCATTTTTTTTGTTTTTTTTTTTTAATTTGATTTTAAAGTTAAAAAGCAATCCATAACCCACATAAATCAAGACCTAGGACATGCATTTACAATACATATTAAAAATATACTCGGGGCTCGTGTTAATGTGTAGTAAAAATTCTATGTTGAATCGCAATTTATATAATCGTCAGTTGCAAATTTGGAAAAATACAATTTATGGAAAAAGTACATTCTGTAAAAAATTTGAAAGCAAAACCAAAATTCGTCAAAACAGTAACTGAAATTAATTTTAAAATAGCACCAAAACAGAATTAAATTGTATAAAGAGCCTGTAGTTGGTGTACGTATGTTTAGGTTATTTTGTATTGTGAGTGAGGGCTATTATATATTTTTATCTATCAAGTTCGAAATAAATGCTTTAAAGGTAAGTGGAGAAAATGGAATAGGTATCCGTAAAAGATTCGTAAAATGCACAAACAAAGTTTGGAGGAAAATACAGTTAAATTTCTTTATAAGGCGACGACGTTGTCTGTAATAATATTGCTGTTGCTAGTTTTACCTTGCCTTAATGTAAAAAATTTAAAATATAAAAAAAACTGTAGGTATATTTAGCGTACAGTACATTGTACAGAGGGCGAGAAAACCGTACAAATATTACCACAATTGTACAATTGTACGAATGGTTGACATACAAAATATTTAAAAATAAAAAAATTATTCAAATTTTATTTTGGTTGTAAGAACTGCTATATACTCAAATTTAAGTATATGAGAAGAATTAATTGAATTCAAAAAAGACTTCAATTAGAAATGTTTTCTAATCGCTTCAAATAATATACAAACATTCATACATTAATACAACAATTTAATAGAAAAGTATCTACAAAACCAAAACAATTACATATTTGAAATTTTAAAAGACTCTGCCCACTGGTCATACATAAGTGCATGCTTAGATACATTATTGATTATTAATACCAGATCAATATCATAAATCAATATTTTCAAATTTCAATGCGTATTGTGACAAATGATGATTTTTATCAATTTAAAAATTTTTTTTCTTTATACATGCATAAGTTAAAGCATAGTACATACATATTAGCAAAAAATAATCGAGGTCGAAACTCGAGACTCGATAAAAAAAAAAAACACAATTTAAAAGACAGTAAGTGAGAATGTGTTTTTAAAATTTTGTATTTTTTTTTTTGTTATTCTGTTGTTTGTCAACAGTATAACGTTTGTCACTCCGTGCATGCAAAAAAAAATCCCGAACGTAAAAATCCCGAATTTAAAAAATCCGGGAAAAAAAAACTCCTGAAAACCAAAAATACCGAAATCAAGGAATTTCTGTTCAAATAAGTACAAATGTAAAAAAAAATATAAACAAGGTAGAATGTAAACCAACGGTTTTTAAAAGCGCACATTTCCAAAACTTAATACAAACTGTTTAGAATTGTGAATTGCACAAAAATTTGAAAATTTCATGTAAAACGTGAAAATAGGACATTTTTGAAATTTTGAGGGGCCGTAAGTCCGGAATTCTATATAACTAAGAAAAGCCGTTAACACACGTAAAAGTATATTATTGAACCTTTAATTTTCATGTCTTGCCGAAGAAAAATGTTTACAGGTGCCTAAGTTACAGGTGTCTAAAAATAGCAAATTTTCAATTTTTGAGGCGTAATATCTCTAAAAGAGGAGGTGTTACCAAAAAAATTTCTGAGAAAACTTATACTAATTTTAAAAGTTCTTTCTTGTCTCAAAATTTCAGGTTCCTATCTAGAAGCGTACCGGAGTTATGAAAGTAGAAAATCATGCACAATTTGGTTTTCACATAACGGTAAATTTAAATACTAAATTTAAAAAAATTGTATAATTTTGATATTAATTTACAAAGATAAAAGAAATACCTGTCGAATGATGTTTTCAGATTGAAAAAATCTTAAGCAGAACATAAGACATATGCATTTAAAAATAGGGCTTTTTCAAAGTTGGAGGGGGTGTTGCTCCGTAATGGGAGAGGCTAAATAAAAAACTTGTTCCACAAAATTATTTTTTTTATGAGACCTACCCATGGTTAAAATTGTTTTTGTCTATCCTTAACGGTGTAGAAGTTTTGTAAACAGATGGACGGACGGACAGAGTGAAACTAATAAGCACATTTTTTCAAATTTTTTTTGGAAATGTGCTAAAAAAGAAAATACGTAGATGCATCGAATTTCATAATGTAATAATATTTACCTTTTTATTGGATTAGAAAAATCATAACAAAAATTTGCCGGGTACCTGAAAAATAAATAAAAAATATGTATTAAAAATTTTGAAGTTCATAAAAAAATATTACATTTTAACAGCACAGTATACGTAATTTTAAGTTAAAACAAAAGACATTTTTTTTTTGATGAAAGTACAAAAAGAATCTATTATTTCAATTATACATAATAGGTTTAATACAGTTTGAATTATTTTGGTTTTTTATAATTTAGTTTCAGTGTAAATCAATACGAAAAGCTATAAAAAGACCATTCATTAAAAATTTAAATTATTTTACGTCAAAACGACGCAAAGAGAAGAACAAAAAGAAACAAATAACAAAAGAAAAAATATAACAAAACTCTGAACCTTCAAAATATCTAATGAAACTAAATTATTTTTCTAAATATTTCCTCTCCGACATATTTTAATTATCACGTCATAAATACGCTACCTATTAAAATAAAATTACGAAGAGAAGTTAATAATTCGATGTCTCCTAACAATATGCAATTTTTTTTTTAAAGTATCATAAGTGTTATTTAATTTTCTTATAAATAATTGTCAATTGAAAAACTCATTAGTCTAGTAGTTAAATATACGATAAAATAATCAAGTTTATGCAGGTTCAAGTTATTCACAGGTTGTAAGCATTGGATGGACTACTTGGAAGGAAGGAAAATAAATTAACAAAATCTCTCTTCCAACCAAGTATACCATTACACTCGTACAGTAAATTCTATAATATTATAATAAAAAACATTTAATATTACTATATACAATTATAACGGTATTTAATAAATAAAATAGACCTTAGCAGATTATATTTTTAATATCTAGTATTGTATAATCCCATCCAATATCATGATTTTATGGAATATCAAAATAAATTAATAAATAACTGAAATTAAATTCATTGGGCTGATTATAATTTTATTAGTGTTGTGGAAAAAAGCATACATGTCAAATATTTTGTGTCACGTGATATGAATTTTTAATTTTACATTAATTTGTACAATTTTTAAATTACAAAATTTCAATAAAAAAATTTTTTTAATACATTTAATTTTCCACCTGTATTTTTTGTTTTCCTTTTTTCCTTTATTTTATTTATAATTAATCTATGATAATATAATATGACTTCAACACCTAACCCCATTTATTATTTATTTTAACCCCTACTTATAAAGTCTATTTTATATTTCTCTTTTCTCCCTAAAACTCCCTAAAACAACTTCACATTTTTTATTAACCATTTGAGGGTTTAATATGTAAATTAATTTGGCATCAAAATACAATAAGAGAATAAAAACAACAATAAAATTTAAAAAATATATATATAGCTATATATATATGTATTTATTATGTATTTTATAAAAGAAGTAATGAGAAGGGTGCCGGAATTTCGGAAGCATTATGAAATCAAAAAACAAATTGTTTTTTTTTTTGTGGTTTTTTTTCTTTTTTAAAAGCAAATAAAATTCAACTGTTGCGATTTTAATTGAAAATCAAATTGTTATTTTTTTTTTTTTGTAGATTGATATTTCAACAGTAGTGGATAAAATAATTTCAACTTTTTATTTTCTAGTTAAAAATATGCAATGTTTAAATATGCAATTTTTTTAGTTCTTTTTTGTGTGCTAATTGTTCAACTGTGGTATAATAAGTCTGTTTGTACAACCGGTATATTTTGGATTATGAGAAAACGTATGCTGGGAAAATTGAGATAATATGGATAATGAGAATCAGGAATTCAACTATAGGAATATATTCCGGATTTACAATCAAGTAATCAAACGGCTTAGTGAAATTAATCGTTTCAGAAACTTAGTGAGTTTTGAATTAACTTTGAACTTTTCTTAGAAGTTTAGTTAAATATGAATAGAAAATCACTTTGACGATTACCAATCCTTCTTAGAGGAGTGGAGAGCAAAATAATAAAGAAAAACAAGATGATAATATGTAGAATATTTCTTAAAAAATGTAATTTATATTTAATAAAATAGACATTTACATTTTGCAATTTATTCAAATTATCGTTTTTCTTTTTAATTTTCGGAAAATATTTCTTTTTTCAAATAGGTACTACCTAAATGTTATGCTACATGCTACTACCTATGTTTTGATTGAATAGCTGCTTATTTTTTTTTTTTCAGTTTATTCGCCCCTGCCAAATGTGTCAAGGAAACTACACAGCCTTTCCTTTTCAGGTGTGGCTGTAAATGTTTTAAGGGGGAATTATTCTTAAGATATGCATGAGTTTCGAACCCACACTCCCTCGGTATTTAGGCTACCGGAGCTACCACTAGGCTACCGAAGCTCCTTTTAATACTTAATACTTAAAATATGAGAAAATATGAAAAAATAATCTGTTTCTGTTCTGTCATAAGAAGCTGATATGATGAAATTCTTTAAAATTTAACTTTAAACGTGGAAGAGTGCAGTAGAGTAGACTTCATTAGGCCTCAAGAGGTGCAAGTAACCTAAATAGGCTGCTCTAGACCAACTAAATTTTACAAAAGTTGTTGTTATGTAACTCGACACCTCTTCACTAAATTTCAGATACCTAGCTTCAATAGACACTGATTTATTTTCATGTTTTTGATACTGTTTCTGTTCTGTTCTGTTGTGATACAGTACCTGTTCTATACAGTACGATAAAAAAAGCAAAACTAATATAATATAAGGATAAGGATCTAATTATATGAAAATAAGAATAGAATTAAAATAGGTATGCGGGCCGGGAAATTTATGTCGATTTTCAAAATATCGACTCGCAAAATGTCGACTTGTACAAAATGTCGACACCCAAAATGTCGATTTGGACAAAATGTCGATTAAAAAAATGTCGACTTGAATAAAATATCGACTTTCAAAATGTAAAGAGTTTTCAACTAAATAAATGATTGAATCTCTGATTTTGTAGTCTAGTATAAAATTTCTCCTAATTCAGAATCTCACGTATAAATATATATAAATATTCTGGAAAAGTCGTATAACCCTGATTTTGAAACCAACTCTAAAATCGTTTCTAATAATTTTTTTTTTTTGGCACACATATTACATGTTACATAATAATTATACTAAGTACTAAAAATAGATGACTTTCAATTTATAGAAAAAGCTAGCATCTTTTATTTCTATAAAGAATAAAAGTTATAGGTTTAAACAAAATTTATTCAGCAAAATACTTAAAATCTAACTTTTTTAAAACCTTTATTTGAGAATAATTATGTATAACAATATTTTCGATTTAGGGCTCGTATTATAATTTTTTTTTCTAATTGACTGTATGAATTAACATAGAAATATAGTCTCAAATAGCATTTTTAATATTAATAAATTTTCATATCTGAAAACAAATAATTTTGATGCATACTGTAAATATTTCCTAATATTGCAACAATGTTTTTGTTATTTTTTTAACAAATATACAACAGTGAATTTTGATTTCCATAATATATAATATTGAAAATAAAAGCAAAAGAAAAAAAATTATTCTATATATTCTGTATAAATTTTTAAACATATTACAAAGATAAAATATATTATATCATAATATATAACATTAACTACATATTACATAATAAATAATATTACACTAACAAACATATATACTTACATGCAAATTGGTTGAATACCAAATGATTTAATCCACATGGGAAATATCAAAAATAAATTACATTTAAGACTAAAAAAAAAAAAAAAAAAAAAAATATCATAATATATAGAATATATTTTATATATGACACTAATAATACACATATGAGTTAAAAAAAAGTATGATATATACTTTTGTATGTAAAATAAAAGTGTCACCATAAGACATCAAAAAGCCTCCCAGCACAAACACCCAGTAAAACTCCCAAAACATTTATTTCCTCATTGGAAAAAAAAAAACAAAAATCATATTAAATTCGTTCGTTCGTTTATTCGCAGTTGTTTTTTTTTTATTTTTGTCATACAGCATCAGTTCTTAAGTTACGGTTTCTTAAATACTAAAAATTTTATATACTTTATAATAAAAATATAAAAACAAAAAATAAAAAACCAACAAAAACAATAACTTACTTATTGATTTTCTTACATATTTTTATATTTATTATGATTTTGTTTTTCTTTTTATTCGCTGCTACTTTTGTCTTATTAAGGTTGTCTCTTTTTCATGTATCTGAATGAATGAAAACAAGGATTAAGTAGGAGGCTTTCTTTTCTTTTTCTTTGTATGTCCTTTTTCTTTGACTTTTTATTTTTCAATTGCCTTATGGCATTTTTTTTCCTTTATAGAACATTTCCAAAAAAAAATTTTGAAAAAATGCGCTTATTAGTTTCACTCTGTTCGTACGTCCGTCCGTCCGTCTGTTTACAAAACTTCTACACCGATAAAGATAGAGAAAAAAATGTTAACCATGGGTAAGTCTCATAAAAACATTCATTTTGTACAACAACTTCTTCATGTAGCCCCATCGATTATAGAGCTACAGCCCCTCAAACTTTAAAAGAGCTCTATCTTTAAATGCGTATCTCTCATGTTATTTTTAACATTTTTTCAATCTGAAAACGTCATTCGACAGGTATACCTTTGTACCTTTTCTACCTTTATAAAGTAATATCAAAACTATACAATTTTTTTAATTAAATATTTAAATTTACCGTTATGTGTAAATCAAATTTTGTATGATTTTTCTACATTCATATCTCCGGAACGTATATATGGACAGTTATGGACTTGAAATTTTTAGGGCAAAAATAACTATTTTAGAATTAATATAAGTTTGCTCAGAAAATTTTTTTGGACCACCCCCTGTTTATGAGGTATTAGGGCTCAAAAAACCAAAATTTGCTATTTTTAAACACCTTTAACTTAGGCACCTGAACATATTTCACTTCGACAAAATACAAACATTAAAGCTACAGTAATATATTTTTACTTGTGTTAACGGTTTCTTTTAGTTGTATAGGACTCCAGAGTTACAGCTCCTCAAAATTTCAAAAAACCCCCATTTTGCATATATCTCAGGCTTTGCGTAATAATTTTAAAATCTAAAACAACAAGAAGACCGAAAATTTTAGTATCTCTATTAAACAATGTCAAAATTATCCAATATTTTGTAATTTACTATTCCAATTTACCGTTATGTGAAAACCACATATTGTGTGAAATTTCTTTATTCATACCTCCGGCACGCCTTTAGATAGGAGCCTGAAATTTTGAGACAAGAAAGAACTTTTAGAATTAATGTAAGTTTCCTTAGAAATTTTTTTTCTATCACCCCATGTTTAAGAGCTATTTGGGCTCAAAAATTAAAAATTTGCTATTTTTAGGTACCTGTAACTTAGGCACCTGTACAAATTTTTCTTCGGCAATTTTTCTTAATATATTTTTTTAAGTCCGTTAACGATTTTTTTTAGTTATATAGGGTTGCGGACGTACCTACAGCTCCTCAAAATTAAAGTAAAGTCCTATTTTCATATTTTGTTTTATTACAAATCTTCAACTATTTGTGCAAGTCACAATGTTCTAAACACTTTGTATTATCTTTTGGAAATGTAACGCTTTTAAAAACCGGTGGTTTACATTTTACCTTGTTTTTCTTTTATTGCCGTCTCTTTCATTCTTACTTTGCTTTTTTTTTTGTATAATTTTTTCTTCATTTTATTTTTTTTTTTTTGGTAGGTATTGAAATTGAGGCCAAATGAAGTGATATTTTTTTTTTTTTTAAATAATAATATTGTAATATATGAAAACCAAATATATACATATTCACATAATATGTAGGCATATATAGGTAGATATACAAAATATAAGTAGATGAGTAGGTAGCTATTACATAGGTAGATATTATTATTAGTAGATCTAGATATCTAGTAGATAGATATTACTATAATAATATATGTAATATGTTTCCTATAGTAATACTTTCATTTTACTGAAAAAGAAAATTATCTATTTTAAAAGAATTAAAAAATATTAACCTTGAAACGACTATAAACTGTTGATAAAAATAAGTTTATATCAAACGCTCTTAATAGTAGTAGTGAACCAGTGACCTTTAGTATTCCTCAAAGTTATAAAACAGTAGAGTTGCCTAATAAAATATAGCCTTATATCACAGCTCGCTTTAAATTTTTAATTCGTCTTCTACAAAAACAATAACTACTTTTAATCATAACTTGAAGCAAAAATTTTATTTTAATCTTAAACGGGAAAATCTAAACCATTTTTTTTTATACTGATACTAAAAGCTAAACAAATAATTTAAAAACAATAACTTTTAAAATATATAAATGTATAACAAAATAGCAAATGTAAGCTCACAATTTTAACTTAGATATCTTATACTTCAGAGAGGGTCTTCGGTGGACTAGTGGATAAGAGCGTATTTAATAAATTGTAAACACCGATAGAGTGTGGGCTCGAATACCACACATATTGTAAAAATAATTCCCCCTTATGATATTTACAGCCACGCCTGAAAAGGAAAGGCTGTGTAATTTCCTTGTCACATTTTTGTGGCAGAGGAATATACTAAAAAAAAAAAAATACTTCACAGAAAACCCAATATCCTGATGTAAATAAACAAAATATTCAAATATTCAAATATAGAAAAATTCGTTTTTTATTGCGCCTTATTATTGAAATATAAAATTATAAAAAAATACAAACAAAGAGAATTGTATCCATTGCAATATAGAAAATTGCACATATAATAAAGCATGGTACTGTTTAGTTATTCTATTAATAATAATCTAAAAATAATTAATTGAAATCAATTTTATTAATAAACTAATAATGTGCGCTTGCAAAGAAAGCATTCAAACAGTTGATTACATCGCAGGGCAACCTAAAATCATAGTTGCCAAACAAAAGTTTTAGAGCTTGCTAAGATCTTTTCAATGATATCCCACATGAAGACATTCAAGGATAAATATCAATCCATACAACCGAAAAATTATAATGTCAGATTTTTCTGAATTGTTACACACTAAACTCTATCAAATGGCTTTTACCGCAAGTCTCTCTAACATAATATTTAGCATATAATTAATATCTAACAAATAATTAATGACTTTGATTGTAAATAATTGTCCACGCGGAAATATTATGGAGAAGGTTTAGTCCGAAATTAGCATATACCGCTTTAATTCTCATTATATTCTATTTATTTAAATTTTGGTTTTGAATCCTATATAGTTTTTCAAGGTTTCTTTGTCGAGATTTAGTTTCTTCCATTTATCTTCCATTTTTATGTTTCTTCAAATCATTATAGACTCAAAAATTTCTTAGAACCCTCCATATATTTTTATATCGGTATATAATATGAATATAATGAAGATGATAGTAACATTTTAGTTTTTTGTTTTCTTCTATATTTGTTTTTTTTTGTTATTCGTAAGGATATTCAAGGATAACTTAAATTTTTGTAGCAATACTTATGCATGTATAGTAAATTTAAAAAAAAAGTCAATTTGCAAGTTTCCGTTTTTTTTTATTCTTCATTTTTTACTAAAAAAAGAAAAACAAAAAAAGAATAAAAAATGCCAAACCCCAAACAAATTATAAAAGATTATTTTTTTTCTTTTTTCGAATTCAAAAAATGAAGAAAAATATAAGAAAATAAATTGTATATAGTTACATACTTTGTTAGTGTGTATGAATGAGCAAAATGTATAGGTACGTATATTTTATTGCTACTGATATCGTTTCACAAGCATGTATTAAATAAGTATTGACAGGTGCTTTGATAAAGGACCACTTTTTCTTTTCTTTTCTTTCTGAAAATCATCATTTCAAAAAGAAAAATAAAAAAGAAGAGGAAGGGTTGAAATTATAAAATCAAATCAAACGATAAAAAAAAAACCAGAAATACATAAAAGAAATTATTCTAAAGATAAGAAAATGATGTATGTAGATTAAAAAAGATATGGTCTTATACATACCTGATGTATACCTGTATTTTGTATTTTGTATAGTAATTTATAGTAATATAATGTAAAATACATCATATTACAAAAAAAAAAAATTTTTTAACTGTAGATATTTTTAAATTTTTAAATATTATTTATTTTCCATTTTATTTTATGCTATAAATTTTTGATTAAAATTATTTGATCCTTTTTTAAATTCTTAAAAGGTCTTAAGAAAAATTAAGTTTTCAAAATATTAATAAAATATTTAAGTAGGTATACATAAAGAACTTTAAATTTTATCTCTTTAAATTGATTTTTGATACTTTATTACATGATTTTGTTAGTATCCAAAATCTTTGATTATATTAAATAAAAATTAAATTATTCCGTACTTAATGCGCAACTGAAATGGGGATATTTCTTGTTATTTCTTCTAACATCTAATAAAGTACACAAAGTCACTTATTCTTTGAATGACATTAAACTTCAATGTAGGTATAGTAGCTATATTGTACAAGATTAAAAAATACAAACAATTTTTTTAACTATTTATGCGCCATCTGTTATCTTTTACAATAATTATATTATTTATTTTTATTTGTTGATATTTTCAGTTATTTCGTTTAATAAATTGGTTATTGCTGTGATTTCAAGTATATCATTTATATATTATAATAAAAATTATAATTAATAATGAATTTGGACGCAGTTTGAAATCATTAAGATCTTTCAATTGATAGAATGGTAACGTAATGACTGCGACCATATACCAGAATGCTAATAATGTAAACTCATGGAAAATATGCCAATGATAATCAGTAACATAATTTATAAACTAAAGAATAAGAAAAAATATGAAAATAACTATTTGTATATGTATGTGAGTGCCTAATGAATATAAATTTGTAATATTTAAAAAAAAAATAATTGATATAATTAACGAACTCACTATATCTAGCAATAAAAGAGGAACATAAAATATTTTCATTAGAAGAAATTTATATTGCGATTATGAAGTATTTTTGAATCGAAACTGTTTTAATGGCATCAGCATGCACGCACCATTGTTGAACATATAGTAACTTGAGGAAATAAAAATAATTTCAATATTAAGCCAAGAATCTCCTACAACTGAGTAATCAACGACATAATGGATCTACTGATTACAGACAGAAACTAAAGCTTAGTCAAATATGAATAATAAATGGGGTAGTGAATGTAGATCTTTCCTATATAAATTGAAAGGAAAATAAAGCAAGTTGAGGATCTAGATGGCCAGTACCGTCGTAGTTATAAATTAGTTAATAAAATTACTAATTAAACTTGTCTGGCTAATTAAACAATACCTTGTTAAGTTTAAATTGCTAATTCTAATTAAATTATTGGAATAAAATCATGAATTATTTTATTAGAAAATAAGCATTACATAAAATACAAGTTCTACTAAAAGTTAAAATTCCTTCTTACTATTCTTTCATTACTATATCAATATTTGAATTTAAGATATGACATTTAAAACAAATTGATTTCATCTGAATTGTAACATTTTTTGATTTATTAGCTTTTATTATCGATAAAAAGTTATGAAAATATTTGTGACAAACCCAGAAATAAATTTTTCAAATTTCAAAATTCTTTTATTGAAAATTTCGATGGAAAACACAAATTTCATGACAAGTAAACCTATTAAAATATCAAAACAGGCCATTCGAAATACAAAATATGGAGAATAACTGAAAATCAATAAATAAAATTTGATGCAAATAATGTCATCAAAGTTTTTGTAAACTTTCAAATGTGACATAATGATAATATCATATGTATATAGATATAGGTTGGCAAAGTATATATGTACATATAACATAATATGTTGTTTGATATTTGATTAGTTTGATTTTCATATTCCAACTTCTTCATTTAATAAGCAGAACAAATATATGCTTAGTTTGATATATTATATTGTTATTTGAGGTATAAATGATACTGTGACCGTTTGATGTAGATCTAATTGTGCCCCCACTTATAATACTTCTGCCAGCCCTACAATACGAAAGCAAAAATTTGTATATGGTTGATTTGCTGGCAGTTCATCTTTGGCAAAGCAATATGCTTCTAGGTGCACATATCTTGTTCGAAGTAAAGCTCCGCAATTTTTGAGTATGTGATCTGAAATTTCTTCTTCCTCTTGACCTAACCTGCATGTACCGTCATTTTCTATTTCAATTTTGCGATTTTTAATTATTTAAAATATCACTTGTAACCAATATTAGTGTGTATTTATTGGAGAAGTCATTAAAATCTATACCACGTAAAAATTCTGTAAATTGGATCAAAAAAAAAACTATGCTAGTCCATTTTTAGGTGACAACTTATCATTAAGTTCTATTTCTAAGTATAGGTCATAATTCTGACGATCTTCAACAAAGTAAATTTTCTTTCCGTTAGGAAATTATTAATGTTCAAAAGACGTTGAGAAAACCAACTTTTAGATATCATATTTTTAAAGTGTTACGTATCAGAATTTTATTTGCTAAACAAACTTCTATCGTCGCCAGATTTAAGAAATTAACAAACTATTCAATCAACTTATAAATTTTGACACAACACAATACAAATGTTACTAAAAAACTAATTGTTTTAACTATTTAATTTTTCTAAATTTTCGAAATCAAATTTTTTATAGATACGAATCATAAAAAGCATACGATATTAAAGGGGTACACCTTTTAGAAATTCCAGTTGTTAACACTTTTCTAAAGTTCAGAGTTGGTATGATTTATAAGATGATTAATATAATAATTGATGCTTTTCCTTTACCTATTTACTTTAGATATTATGATAACCTTTAGATAACTCTGTAATGTAATTATTTTGTGGTGGTTATTGATTATGTTGACACGAGGCATGATTTTGTGTTAAAAAACTTAAGCAAATACAAGTTTACACAATATACTAAGATAATTTAAATTGGGGCAGAGACTTTTCTTATTAATTTATTAATGTTTGTATGATTTTTAGTGGTTATTAGTACAGTTCTTAAAATAAAAAGCTAAATTAGATATCACAGCAGAAAAAATTACAGGACAGTTGAAAAAGTCATCAAGAATTTGATTTTGCACACTAAGACAACATGGCCTAAACCACCATACTACCTCGGAATGTGCTTTAAATTGTGACCATCTGTTAATATTAAATGAGTATTATTGAAAACGATTTATTTCCATTTTTTTAATAAAAAGGATACTACTTTTAGCAGACATATTTATGAGATGTTTTTAAAGAAAATTTTTCCTTCAGTTTTTTTTAGGTTATAAAACAGAATAAATTTTAATGTGACATAACGTGACGTGACGCTGACGCTTGTGACGTGACGCTTTTCCGAAATTTTCTTTTAATGTGCAAACATATTATGTATATTAATTTACATGTTTAACACAATATTTAATAAACATTTCAACAAATTAAATTCTTTCTCTTTCCTTTAATTTTTACTACCGGTTCTCGTTAATAAAACGTGCTTTAACATTCCTTTATTTTCTTCATAATTCATCTGTATTTTAATTAATAATGAAATTAGAAAAGCATGTCTAACGCCTAATGATATTTTCAAAACCTAATAAAAAATATTATTATTTAATTTCATAATTTAAAGCCGCATTTTTTTTTTTTTTCAAATTTTTCCTACAAAGCATCATATACACACGTTTAAAAAACAAGGTTTATGATGACATGTGTGTATAGGACAAGGACACATAAAAAGGCAACACAAAATTTTGTGAGAAAATAAAAATAAAAATAATTTAAAAATTTGTTTATAATTAAAATTAATAATAAATTTTAAAATGTTGGAGCAAAAATTGATAATACATATTGAAATAGCCTTCTTTTATGTAAATTTATACTGCAACCATAATAACTAATTGTAGCCTTATCACGATGGAATTTAAAGACTAGTATAATAGCACTACTAGATTTTTAGTTCTATTAAATTACTAAAACTATGTACAAATTGCTAAAGCTAATTTCAATTATAGTGAAAAAAGATTGGGTACAAGAATGTAGATGGACAATTCAAATCGACACAAAAATCATTGTCAATATGATCGTCAGTGTATTGATATCAATTAAACGGCTTGATAAGAAATATTTGATTTCTGTCAATGCTTGTTTTCAGAAAGTGGATCCAGAAAAAAAAAAAGATTCTTAAAGAGATATTAATATTACAGAAGGAATGAACCTTATTAGAATTTGTTACTATTTTTTTCAGACAGCAAATTAAGTAAAAAAACTTTAGACTATTTATTTCAAAAAATTATTTAAATTTACTTAATTTCTGGTTATTAAAATTATTGATTATATCACTAGTTTTTTTTAAATGCGTTGTGATTTTTCTTCAATTTGAATTAAGGTTAATTTTCTTCAAGGTATTACTATACATATAAGTACATTATAAATTCAACTTAATAAAAAAATTTAAAATCCTGTTATTGTAGTCCTTTTTTAGTATTTTTGAATATGCAATATACAGAGTGCATGCAGATTTTCTAAAAATATACCTATAATATATAAGGCAGGTTAGTGATTAAGAAAACTTTTCTGGAGTATGGCTAATATTTCGATGAGTTCTCGAAACGACAAGGACCATACAAAACATATTTTCGTAAAATAAATTTTACCTTTTTTTTGGTACAACATATTAGGCGATGTTCAGATTTTATACTGATATTACATTATTTTTGATATAAGTGTAAATCATTATCCGGTCAGATTATTGCTGAAATTTAGAAATACTAAAAAAGGTAAGAAAATTTAAAGTTAGGTATGATAAATTTACAATAATCTTTAACTCTTAACGATTTCTTTTTAACCCTTTCTTATAAAATTATGAAGTTAATTCAAAACTCAGTTAAAGATTATTAAATTCTGCATCCTATTGTCCTATTCTTTCCTATTCCTACTCCATAGCCAATATGCTGCGTTAGCCAGTAGGGGTTTCATCCCATTATATTGGCTAAAGGAGGAAGTGAGTTTAGTCAGTAAGAATCTGTCCCTACCAAGAGGCAATTATTGGTGTCATTATAAGATTCCCACATCTCTTAGAAAGAATTAAAAAAAAAAAAAATTTATAATAATGAAAGTTTGTGGTTTTTGAAAATCTTGATTTAAATTTTCATTTCATTTTTATATATTATACCCAATAAAATTAATGTTTTGCACTTTCTTGCTCCGTTATATTGTGAAATTTTATCAGACGAAATCAACAATCCGGAACAATAAAAAAGTTTTTATCTTCGTCATCTTTTCCCTTTATTTTGATGGCCTCCGACAGGCGAACACCCTATATCTGTATAATGTATTATAATGTAATAGTACAATATATAATGTACATAATAGTTTTTATGTATATGTATATTATACAACAAATTTTTATAAGAACAAAAAATATCGAGTAAAAATAGATCTAAATAAAATAATAAAACGAAAGAAATTAGATTGATTGCGGAAGCACTTTTCTTCATTTTATAATGAGGTGAATTTTTATTTTGTATGAACGAAACAGAAAAAAATTATGAAAAAGAATTTATATTTATATAAAAATAAACAAAAATTTTTCTTTATTGCACAGATAAAAGGAAAACTTTAAGAAATTTGTATTAAATTAAAGAAGAGTAAAATGCTCAATACAACTTTAATAAATAGAAATAAAATTTCTTACATTAAATAAGGATAGGTTTTTCCTTTATACCAATATTTTTAGTTGAAAGTAGTTGAATAATTCCTCAAAAAAGAAAGTCATTAGACGACATTATTTTAACAACTTACTTTAAAAATAAAAAGAAGACTTCATAATATATTCAAAGTTTTAATAAAAATTGATTGCTTACTCCTTTTTCGATTTTTGATTTTTTTTGCTTACTCCTTTGATTACTCTGATTTTTTTTTGCTTACTACTTTGAGAAGATAACTCTACTTAGATATACACACACAGCTATACACATATATTTTCACTACATTTCAGTGTATGTTAGATTTCATCAATTTTTGATAGACTTAATCAATTTGATAATCCATGTATTGTTTGGATATTCGTGTCCTTGAGTTCCTTCAAGGTTTACCTCTAAGGCGATTCGTGCTACGCTTGTAAATAGTTTTCAAAGCGTGTTGCCTGTACGATTTCAAATTCTTCTCTTGGTTTGTTTGGCCATGGGTTCTTCACTGGTTTATTTTCATAGGTCTTCATCTGTTATTGTGATTCTCCCAAATATGCAGCATATTATTCTAAGACATCTAATAAAAACCAACACTAAATACGCTTGAAAATAGTTTTCTAAGCGTAGTGTCTGTATGCTTTTCATATTCTTTTCACGGTTTGTTTGTCTATGTGTTTTTCATTGGTTTGTTCTCAGAGGTCTTCATTTGTTAATGTGATTCACCCAAAGACACCAAAATAAAGACTTCCATTATTGCAATTCAGTATATTTGTTCATTTTTCAAATGCCCAAAACTTTTATGAAAATTATGGAATTTTCTTTTTTATATTAATATCTAGTACAACGTGTTTGACAAGTTGTTCAAGGTGTACTAATTTATATAATATTATTTCACTGCATAACACTAAATTTATGGGACATATATAATCGAATTCTTTAAGGTATTTTGTGCGGCGTCACGTTTTTTCTCATGCAGGCATCTTTGAATGTGTTATCTAAAACCATTGCGAATATGAGATGTGAGAATGAACATCCTTGCTTGACTCTATAAAATTTAAAACATGACAAAAATGTTCATCTGTTTAGAATAAAACTGTATTAATTATTTATTTATTTATTTATAACAAGTTATAGAGTTTATATAATCTTTGTTTGCTTCAAATACTCTATTCAAACCTTAATGATATATTAAATACACTAACAAGAACTAAGTATACAAAATATTCTTTAAACATACCAACAAAATGTCATGTAATAACATTCAAAAATTAAAGGTCTAATATTTACAAGCATTATACGAGCATCCGATGTTACTTTATACCACACCATTTTTTTTTATTACAACCTTTCTCTCTGTTTAGTGCAATTTTGTAGATATAGTCTTGTTCTGCCACGCAGATACACGATAACCTTAGAATAATTTAATTAAATTTAATGAAATTCGGAATATTTTTATACCCTACACTTAAAGTATAGGATATATTAACTTTGGTATGGTGTTTGAAATCACCAAAAGGAAGCGAGCTAGATATGGACATGTATATACATTCTGAATCAGGATCACCATCTCCGTCGATTTAGCGATGCCCGTCCGTCCATCCGTACGCAACGATAACTCAAAAAATAATGATACTATCTTGCTGAAATTTATACTGTAGGTTAAAAATGAGTACAATAAAGCGGGGATTGCAAATGGGCGAAATCGGATCATGGATTCGGGTACCTCCCATACAACTTCCAAAACAGAATACGCATATCTTCGAAATTAATAAAGATAGAAACTTAAAATTTTGAACGAGGGTGTGTTTTCCTGAATCCCTGATATCACTCAAATATGAGATGAATTGGAATGGTTGTTCGTGTACCTCCAACACAACTCCCAAGACCGAACAAGCATATCTTCGAAATTAATAAATATAAAAACTTGAAATTTGATATAAGAGTGTTCTACCCTGTTCTGATGATGTCTCTAAAATTTGAGATGAATTGGGGTGGTGGTCCGCGTGCCTTCGCACACTACCCAAGACCTAACAAGCATATTTTCGAATTTAATAAAGATAGAAATCTGAAATTTTGTACAAAGATTGTAAAACATTTATTTGTTTAGCTTATATTAAATACCTAACTAAAATAACATATGGATTTTTAATTTTGAATTTTTTAGGTGTAGGGTATAAATAACTCGGTTGCATCAACTTACTTTTACCTTTACTTGTTTTATATCAAATAGGTATATTTAGTTTACTGTCCGCTTTTGAAGAAAGAGAGGCCGATGTATAAAATAAAGTAAAAACAATAGGATAGCTGAAAAATATTTTGTACTGCTGAGAATGAATATAAATTTACTATACATAGGTATACATATATAAAAATTTCGTTAGTGCCTATATTAATTATATAAAAAATTATTTTGAGATGTTAACATATAAATTAATTTGAAAATCATAAGTGTTACTTTTGACTACTGAAAATATTTATTCAGAACACTTATTGATATATATTAACATAATATTATACAGGATGTGTAAAAGTCAATGAAATTTTCCTTTTTGGTTTATTTTTTGTCCACTTTTATGTAATTTTTCATTTATTTTTCGATTTTTCATTTTTATTTCTTTTTCATTTACTCTTATTGTAATTAAAAATATTTTTACTGTAAAAGAATAAAATTTCAAGAAGGAAAAAATAAAATTTTCCAATGGAAAAATATTCTCGAATTTTTCATTGCATTTTTTCGATTCATACATTTTATAAACATAAATAAAATATATTTTCCTCTTTTTTGTTTTAACCTTTTTTTTTTGTTATATATATCCATTTTTTTTTTTTTTTTTAAGATTTAAGTTTTACTAAAGTACTTTT
Source organism: Poecilobothrus nobilitatus (assembly GCA_947095535.1). NCBI lineage: Eukaryota > Metazoa > Arthropoda > Insecta > Diptera > Dolichopodidae > Poecilobothrus > Poecilobothrus nobilitatus. The sequence continues at coordinate 59,613,672 of OX352772.1, forward strand.
TTTATAGCTGTCGACTTAACTAACCACTAACTATATTGTAGGATTTAGGATACATGATAGGATAGGATAGGATAAGATACATGAGGATGTGGATCATAAATAAAAAATACGCTTAGTTTGTATATTTAAGAGTCTAAAAGATAGTAAGAATTAGAAATAGGAGAACGAAACTTTGGAAATGGAAGAACAAAGAAAATAAAAAGATAATAAACCATTAAAATATTACTCATTATTCGATTAATATAAATTGGTACAAAATTTCAAAAGACCTTTTAAAAAGATCTGTGTTTAATTTAAATTTTATTTAAAAACATTTTCAAAGTAAAATCGGAACGATAGAATTAAAATAGAATATAAAATTTTATTAGTAAGGAAAAGTTTGTGTTCAGCGAGTATAATTGGATGAAAAATTTATTAAAATTAACCTGAATTAGAACCAATTATTCAAAAGGGTTCAAAGGAGTTGAAGAAGATCTATCTAAGAACAAAAATATAATAAACCAGAATTACAAATTCTCCATTAAAAACTGTCGTCTAACTAGAAACATAAAATACCTATAACTAACATTTCAACTTACAAAATATTACAAAAAAACATGTAATATAATTTAGTACGTTCACATACTACCCTATCTACTACCAAAAATTTACTTCAATTAAAATATTATAGATAAATCTCTTCAGTATACTTTTTTTTAATGCATTTCTCTGCCACATAAATGTGGATAGGAAATTACACAGCCTTTCCTGTTCAGTCGTGACTGTAAATGTCGTAAGGGGAAATAACTCTTATGACGTGTGTGGGATTCGAACCCACACTCATTCGGTGTTTAGAGCGTATTTTATACAACTCTTACCCACTAGCCCACCGAGGCCCCTATTCCGAGGCCCCTATTCTCTTCAATATTTTTCTATGATTGCAAAAATTTCTGTTATTTTAAGTCACGAGTAAATTTAAATAATAGAGCAGTGTACTAGTGTAGATATAATTTGAGATAAATGGACTTAATTAATTGGAAAATACTTTAAAAACTACCAATCGCGACATATTGATAAAAATATATTGATTGCTTTAAGTCCTTTTTTGTTGAAATCCTTGAAATATTTTTGCTAAAGAAAATTTTATCCTTAAACATTATCCTTAAAATCAATCATATCTTTTATCCTATTCTAGTAGGAAATATATGTATCTATGAAAAATTTATGTATCTATGGTATCTATAGTAATTATACTGAATTTTGTTATTGAAAATTATTCACGATTTAAAACAAAACTATATATTTATTTATTTATATTAATATTACAAACCACATAAGATATTGCAATATTGCAAAACCATCGGCTACTAAGGTCGAATACTATTATTAAATTATACACTAATATTAGTTATTTTGTTTATATTATATATTTAATATTTGCGCTATATTTGGCAGCAAGGGTGATTTGTTTTTAATTAATAAAACTTGCTACCTATGCAGGATTTGAACCCGCAGTCCCTCGGTTAATAAGCCAATTACTTAACCACTACGCCACCGAGGCCCTAAAACAGTTTTTATTTATTTATATTAATATTACATACATAAATGTAATGCAATATTATTGAACCATCTGCTACTAAGGCCTCCCTCCCTAAAAAAAAACTATCGGTCTCATAGAATTACAATATTTAAAATTGCATACTTATAGGGTTACGTCTGTTTTTAAAACTCAGTACCTAATGTGAGGACTAAAATTAGATAGATATGCTATATAATACTTCTTTTTAAAAGTTTTAAATTTATATTTCAATACTGTTATTATAGAAAACGATTAAAAAAGTTACAGCATACTTTTTTTATATTAATGTTTCGACAATATTTAATATTTTCTGGAATAATAAAAAAAAAAACTCAAAATAAATGAAAAAAAAAAAATAAAAAAAAAAAACAAGCTAAATAATGGTAAGAGCACTTTATAATTAAAAATTGCTTGCAACATGCAATTTAATTTCTATCCTCAAAAAAAAAAATAAAAATAAATAAATAAATTGTATATATGAAAAAAAAGTACAGCAATAACTGCAACATGTAACATATTTTCCCGATGTGAATTCTGTAGGAAATATTCCTGTTCAACATTACAACAACCGCATACATATTATTATTTAAACTTAGGTACTTATATATAAATATAATATATAGTATATATAATATTATTATTATATATAATAATATTATATACTATATACTATAATATTTAAACATGCACGTATGGTCATGTAAAATCATCATCATATTATGTATACCTATATATGGTGCATGATGACGAATAACTACTCTTCAAAATAATTAATTTTAATTCAAAAATTTAATACAATTTTGGAGCTTAAAGCTAAGTATTTAATACTTTAAATATAATATTATAAAAAAGAAAAAAACGAAAGGATTTTTTTCCTTTTTTGTTATATTCAATCAATTAAAACAATGAAATAAAGTAAAATACAAAGATACAAAAGTGCTACACAATGAATGAAAAACAAAAACAAAAAAGAAAATTCAAAAATAAAAATGAAAATGATTGAAAGAAGATTAAATTTAGCAGAAACACGTTTGAAGTTAGTGCGCCAGTAATGGCTACATTTAATAACAAAAAAAAAAAATATTGCTATTAAATATTATTATTTTTATGATTTTTTAATTTAAAAATAAAAGTTTAATTATGAAAATAATAAAAAAGAATTTCAAGTATTTATCTTAAAATTATATTTGGTCAATTTGATATTTTGTTGTTTGCTAGAAAAATGACCTATACAAAATTTTAAAGAAGGATACTTTATAACTTTTTTGAAGCAGCTGAATTATACCTTTATATTGTTTAATTTTTTAAATGAATAAATGATGAGTAATAGATACCTTAACACACAAATGAAAAAGGTCACCATCTGTGTGAACAGTCAGTTCGCGATTAAGGCTATTAATGTGAGCATTACAACCTTAAAGTAAAACATAGGTCACGTGAGTGCAGTGGGATCAAAATGACGCAACCTAATGCTAAGTGAGACCCACACGCTGCATTGTGGAGATCACCATCTTACCTACCTGTCTAATAGGTACGTTTTTAATTGTGTGATGCAGGAAATTCATTTAAGATATTTTATATATTAAGATTATCAGATTTCTTATACTTAATTTTCGTAAAATAATTTCTCATATCTTACCTACAAAATTTTAATTTTTTTTAAATTAAAAAATTGTCATAATTTTATGATGACTAAAAAGTCCAAATTTAATTGAGAATGATCAAATAACAGCTATATATTTTTAATTTGACACCAATTATTTGTCACTTTTTCACATACCTAAATCTAAAAATAAGTATTTCGCCAATAAGCAATAACACGAATAATATTTCACCAATAACACGTTTTAAGGTCATTCAGGGTTTTTGCGGTTTATTGAAGTAAACCAATGATTTAAGATAACCCCCAATAAAAAAATTTGGAATTATATCGTATGATCTGTCTGAATAGTTCATATCGGATTTTCTGGAGATTACATGCTCTGTAGTGTTCTCTATTGAGGGTAACTGCAATAGCATTTCCTTTTTTGAAAAAAATACGGTCCAATTACACCTGCCCACTATAAACCAACCAAACTGTTAATTTTTCTGGATGTAAAAGTTTTTCATAAAGAGCATGTGGATTTGACTTCAATACGGTACTCCAAATGTGACAATTGTGCTTATTTATAAAGTCGATTATATTGACCATAAATTCCACGTAATGCACAAAATGAAGCCCGAATGGATTTATTATTGTTGTAATAATTTTTATCAGTTTCTCCACACTGTTCAACTGGATATCTTTCCATTGTTATTTCTCAAACATTACTGAACACAAATCTCAACTTTACAGAGAATCTTAAAAAAAAAATGGTTGCTATCATGTTTATAAAATATAATAATAGGTAGGTACTAATTTGATCACCCATAAATTTTAATTTTTATATTTTTAAAGTTTCCAGCTTTAGTTGATGTTAAAAAAAATGCCACTGTTATAGCGAAAAAATTTTGCAATAATTATTTTTTAAAATATCAAGAAAATGAGCACAATTTTTGAGTACAAGTTTCTAGTAGTCCATTTTGACAATAACTATTGGTACAACATAATCTTTTTAAAGACTAAAATATCAAGGAGTAAGAAATTTTTGCTAAAATATATCTTTTTTATTAGATGTTACGGTCATAAGGCAAAAATAACGTTTTCAGTTATATTGTCATTATAAATTTTTGATTTTTAGTGTGTTTTCAAAGGTAAGAGAACATATCAAAAAAATTGATATTAATTTAGGCTCTTTAGAAGAACTTTAGGAAGCTTTTTAAAGCCATATCAAAAAGTTTCCCTAAACCTTGCAATAATAAAACTTTAATCGTAGTCGCGTACTTTCAAACGTAGAAGAACCAATATAAAACAAATTGATGTTAAGTTTCTTTAGATTTATGCCACCGTGATATTTCTCTGGCAGAAAAAGTTGTAAAAAGTTGTAAACCTTAAACAAAAAAAACTGTTGATTACCTCAAACCTAGGACCTATATAAAAAGAGTTAATGTTAATTTCTTTATATTTATGCCACAGCGAGAAACTGAGAGTTCATCTAAACCTTTAAAAATGAAACCGACTAGATATTTTCGCTTTTTCTTGAAAGAACAAGCAGATTCAGTGTTCTTCGTTCTCTAAAGTATCCATTAAAACTTACTAAAATTACTTTGCAACTAAAAAAACCTATATGTCATTCTTTAGTTTAGATCTTATATATAGTGAATAACTTCGCTATAAAGGAATAACTTATGAAAATATTTGTTTTACCTTTCGCAGTGAAGATAAAGATCGCAAGTATCCGAAATTTATTGTCATTATTGGTTATACTTAGTTTTAAAGATAAATAATTTATCAAGACAAAAAAAAGAAGCAAAAATTTTAAAATATCAATTAATTAAATTAAAACTTATTTTGATTCATTTTAAATTAACAATTTCTTTTTTCAGAGTAAATTTCATTATCTGATCTAATACTTAGCTAGACTGTAGAATTTAATTGAAATTTTTATTTTTTTAACTTAAAGTTAAATAAAAAAAATATTTTCTTTTTACAATAATTTGCACCATTTCATATTCCTCTTTAAATTCAATAAAATGTTGAAGTCCTTATTACCTTTATTTCGATTCATAAGAACAAAGTAAAATAAAAAAAAAAAAAAATTAAAAACACTCTAAAAATCTAATTTCCATTTAAAAACTTCAGAATATATATATATATATATAATTTTTTTTTGTTTTGCTTTTGTTTTCGGCATATCCTGTTTTCAAATATTATTATCTATACAAAAAGTAACTAATACACTTTATTCAAAATATTTTCAATTTAGTCCTTGATTCACTTTAATCCACTGTAATTTTATTCCTATATTATAACTAGGTAAATATTAAACTTTAATGATTATAACGATCCTGAAAAAAAAAATTTTTTTTTTTTATTATCATTTTGAACTTATTAAATTGAATTCGGGCCACATTCACTTTAAAACATTTTTTTTTTAAGTTTGTGTGTAATAAAAACTAAATTACATTTGTTTGCATTCTTATAATAGAAAAAAATACAGTAATCTTTTAAAGTTATTGGATAAAGTTTTTTTTTGTTGGTTATTGAAAAACCTGTAAAAGTTAAACTATAGAACAGCTAATCAAAATTTATTTGCATATTAGAAAATATGGAGGATTCTAACTACAATAGCTCTAAGTAGTTAAAAATGTTTTTCTAATGAAATTAATCAATCATTAAATTTTAAAAGAAAATATTTTATTTTTAGGGTAAATAAAACTACCCTAAAGATGTGTCTACTCTTAAGTATTTGATTCCAATGAAAAAAGCACTTTTGATAAAATTTTTAAATTTTATGAATTGAATAGCAAATTGTAGAATGGATATGGAACGTTAAACCAACAGTGGACAAAATATTAGATGGAACCATGTTTTACATTTCAGCAGTTCTCACAACAAAAATGTTCCCATAGCCAGTTTTAAACTACCTAGGAATTTCTACGGCGTAGAAATATGAACTTATGTAAGGTAGGTAGGTAGGTATGGTGGTGACCTTCACAATGCTGCGTGAAGGCCTCAATTAGCACTAGATTGCGCCATTTTGATACCACTGCACTCATGTGACCCGTGTTTTTAGATTGTTTGCGGTTTTATATCCAACCCAAGCGGTTCAGATACAAGATCAGTTCTTTGATTTTGTGTTCAGAAAGCTCGGTGAGGTTATGGAAGAACGGCTTGCCGAGTGAGAGAAGTCTGGCTCCAGCTAGGGCCGGACATCTGCAAAGAAAGTGTTCCAGATTCTCACTTTCGTTTGCTTCTTTGCAGCTCCTGAACTTATGTAAAGTTTTACCTAAATGCCGAAGAAGTTAAGAATTAGATCAATTAAAATACATATAGATACAGATGTAATGCCATAGATACAAATAAAATAGCAGAAATATTAAATACAGTTAAATCTCGATAACTTGAATACTTAGAATTTAAAATAACAGATTTGATCAATTAAATGATTAATTAAAAAAAGAATCTTTGACAAGCTCTATCAGTTATTTATTGGTTAATCATTTACATTGGCTGACTTATGGCGTAGTAGTTAAGTAACCACCGTTTCAATTGAACGGTCTTGTATTCAAAACCCTGCCAGCTTTCATTTAAAAAAAAGTGCTACAAAATTATAAATTTGAAGAAAAGTACTCACTAATCTATCCTTTTCGGCATATAAATTATTACCAAAAAAAAAATCTTATAGAAAATATCGTCTTCTAGTCTTTGGCAATCCAAACCAATCTAACTTCTTCCTCTCTCGTTTGTCTCTAAGCAGACCATTACACTGGGGTTTTAAATTTCCATCCCGTGTACTGGTCCATTGCATTCTAGCCTTTGGAAACCCAATCAAATCCGCCTTCTTCTACCTCTTTCGTCTGCTTCTAAGCAGATCATTAGACTGGGTTTGGTTACACAATATTTCATACTTACTGCTTAGGTTAACAGGTTTCATCTCGTGAAATTGAGAGTGGAAATGTGAGAGTAGAAATTGAATAATAAGAGGTTGAGTGTTGTTAATAGGAAGCAACAACAATTATATATTAAGGTAAGACTAAAAAAGATATTGGGCATATAAACAAAGCAAAACTTCTAGGGATCCGAAAAATTCCAACATTGTTGTTTGATTGATGTTGGTCAACCATATCTTTCTTGTATCTCAAGAACCATGTAAATTGGCCTTGCAGTTTTCTCAGAAAAGGAACTAAAAAAATTATACTTGCCTATTTATATTATAACATAGAAAATTTGAAAAAAATCATTTTTTCAACACTTTTGAATGATATGTACCTGAAACCTTGATATACTGCAGCCAAGAAAAAAATATTTCCAGAAAAATTTGATACAGATGAAATATAGTTCCAAATTTCAGTTTCCTATCCGTTTAACCGTTACCATGCATGCAGAGAAACATGCAGATACACAGATTATCAGACTTATGCAAACATTTTTAAGCATTTTTGAAAAACTTGTATCTTTAAAACGGCTCAAACTGAAAAGTCCAAAGTTTCCTTCAAATTTTTATCGAAGCCTTTGCTATATTTCGTACTAGGACCTATAGTTAACGGTAAAACTTATAACTTGTAAAAAAAAGCACTAAAATTGGAAAGATAAATCCATTACTATTTCAATCAGTTAAAAATGAATAGTAATTTTATATCGTTTTAATTTATATCGTATAATTTTAATCGTTTAATAGTTACAACTAACAGTGAAGCTATACCTTTTGTTATTCCGTTCAATAAGGTGCTAAATACTATACTGCATGTTGTAGCCCACACATTGTCTTCATTCTATATTTAATAGTAATAATAATAATTAATAGTAATAGCTGCTACAACAGTGTAGTCACCTTCAATCATTACCTCATGGAGAGATGTTATATAGTATATTGCTTGTTGTAACTGTTGATGTTTTCGTTACTAATAGCAATAATAATAATAGGGGAATTTATGGCAATCCCACTTCTCAATTCAAAATTTATGCATCCTTATCTTATCCTCTCCTATTCATGCTTTCTATCCAATATACTGCGTTAGCAGTTAATGGTTTCATCTTATTATGACAGGGAAAATAATTAAAAATCTGACACCACATGCAGATTTTCTTGATATCTTTGGAAAATTCCCTTAGGAACCATAAGAGTGTTTTTACAATATTCTCTTTTTATTTTATTATAGATTATTACTTGAACCAATAGTTTTTTTAAAATCACTGTAATTAATTTTTAAAGCATTATAATATATTAATACATAAAACTTTATTATTAGCATATAGATATAGAATAAATATCTATATAGAACATATACATTCATAATATACTTCTAGCTGCAAAGAATAATATTGTATAAAATTAGGTGAATGTTTTATTGTTTTGTTTTTTTTTTTTTTTTTTCTGTTTCTTTTGATAGGATTTTTTTTTTTAAAAAGGATACGCGTGTAAAATTACCTTTAATATCATTAACATTTTTATGAAAATTAGGATAAGTTTTTTTTTTTTTTGCTATTTTTTTTTTGTTTTTTATTCCTTAATACCACTTCATTAACATTATGTACGTGTATACTTAAATATATATATACGTATATTTATTCAAAAATGTGTTACTATATAATCTGATAGGCTTTTATAATCTTAAATAAAATTTGTAATTATATTATTAATTTATTTATATATATATATATTGTATTTTATTATTATCCACCATCTTTCCATAATAAGGGTATTTATTTTGACATTTAATTTATAATAAAATAAATCTTAAAATAAATTATAAATAATGTTATACACAAACATACACAAACATACACTAACAACATGTCTATGGAATTATATAAATTTAATTAATTTTTTCATTTCTTTTTTGTTGTCTATTTTATTGTCTATTTATTTATAAAGAATTGATTTTCATAGTAATAATAATTAATAATCTTTATTTTGTTTCGATCTTATAATGACAGTAATATCAAATTCTTACATATATATATATATATATATATATATATATAGGTATTATGTACGTATATGTATGTTTATTTTATTAATTTAAAGTATATTAATAATATTTTGTTGAGGGGCGAAAAAAGAACAGAATTCAACTGGCATTAATACAGGAAAGGATTTTAGGAAGAAAAATTCTTTTGATTGAGTATAATAAATTATATTTATTTTAATTTGTTTAATAAAATGTGTCAATAAAATTTTAATTCCAATTAATAAAAAACATAAATTATTAAAATATTATAAAATAATTATCTGATTTTCAGCACTTAATCCTTAAATATTTTATGTGTTATTCTTTAAATAATATCAAAAATATCAGTAACAGAGTCAAAATTATTTGCTACCAAACATTAATAAGGCCTACCCTTATATATGGTGTACCCATATGGTACAATATCAGTGCAAGCCTAATGGAAAAAATCCGCAAATTTGAAAGAAAGTGTATAAGAGTTTGCATCAATAAACATAGAAAACCTGAATCCGAGTACAAACATTTTTACTCCAATAAATATTTGTACAAGGAATCAAAAATCATAAGAATCGATAATTTTATTATAAAATTAATTCGCAACCACTATGATAGAGCATTAAATACTCCAAAAAATAGTTTAATATCACATATATTTTACCACAATGAGGAGTACATCAAGAAGACTTTGTTCACGGGCTTCATAGCACCTGAGCAGTTCATCTTCTTAGACAAGCATGGTTATATACAAAACCAAAATCATGTCCCTATACTATTTCATTATAGTAGACGGGCTACATGTAAAAAAATTGAATATGATCCAGGTAACATCAACCCAGATAATATGAAATATGACATGTCGATACCAGATATAGATAAATCAATAAAAAATAATTATTAGTGGTTAAGCACGTTATAAACAAAAAATATATTATTAGTATAAAAGATTAGTACATTAAATTATTAGATTAGTGTTATTTTTAGTATTAAAATAATAATTTTTAGTTATAAGTTTCTTAATTAGTTGTAAGAATAGTATAAGTTAGGTTAAGGTTTTATTTAAAAAAAAAAGTATAAAAAAAATTGCCTTTTTTAAATTTTTTCCAATTAATTAAAACTAAGGAATTAATACATACTCAAAGGTATGATTAAGATAGTCAGTAAACATTCATAATAATTACTAAGACAAACAATTTAACATAAAAAAAACATGTTAATTTTTACATGTTAATTTTTAAAGCACGAAAAACCTTTTTTGTTAACTATTTTTGTAGGTTAAGTTATCATAAGTATGTAAGCAATCAACAAAATAAAAGTTCAATAAAAAAAAAAAAAAAAAATCTTTAAATAATATTAAAATTATTTTTTAGAAATTTTGATTTGAATTTATTAAATTTAATTAATATAGTTTTTATGATTAATAATTAATGTATTTTATTCGTGAAAAGAATATGGACAACTTAAAATAATTTTAGATCAATATTCAAAAATTAAGAAACATCGTGTTTTGGAAATGAAAAAAAAAGAAAGATCAATATATTTTTATAATGATGCACATTTTCTTTTCTATATCTGGCTTTCAAAAATTATCATACCGGACGATATTTCACGTACGCATCGCAGGGCATTGGTTAAAATTTTCAACTAGCAATAATTGCACCTCGCACCTAAAACCTCATTGGTTACGATATCTCCTCTGCGAGAAACTCTATTCAAATGTACGAAGAACGTTAGAACTTTCGTTCATCACATTTCTGCAAACATTAAACCTAAATTTTTAATTGATGGCAGAATCTTTTCTTGTCCAAACAATACATATAGTACTAGTGTCTACAAACCTATTGTTTGGTCAAAAAAGGAGGTGAATTTTAGTATATGGTTTTAAAACTCCACACGTTAATAGAGGAACAGTTTCCGTACGGCACCTCCTGAAATTTGCCGTACGTAAAAAAATTTCTAAAACGAACTTTCGTAAAAAGTTAAAAAATGTGATTTAAAATAAATTAAGGGAAATCGGAACAATTAAAAGAAAACAAATTCAAATATAAATAAAAGCAATTCCATTCTAATAGGTGACAAGAAATTTTTTTTATTAATTATATTATAATAATATTGAAAATAAAAATTATGGCCTTTTTCTTTATGGCTGTTCGACATTGTGTTATTCTTATTTATATGGACTTGGAAATATAAAAATAAATTTTACAACTTTAACTAAACAATGCGTAAGATTAATATAAAAATTATACCGAATAATATATAAATATCATTTTCAAATAAGCTGTTTTTGTTAAACTATAAGTTATTTATAAAATTATTATGAAGAAGAATACCAGCTACTAAGGCCATTATAAATTTAATACAAAATATTAATAATTTTTGATTATTTATTTTATATGTACACTAATATTTGGGGGGCCTATGACAGTTACTCTAAATCCATTTGTCAAAAAGATTGGCATAAACACAGTTTGACATAAAAAGACTTATAGCATAAAGCCAGTTAGCATAAAAAGACATTTCGCAAAATTCCATTTATACTAATTGGACACTTCAAATAAAATACTTTTTACAAATAGGACATTTGGCATAATCTTTTTGTAGATGATATTTTTGTTGTTGTTTACGCAGTAAGGTTGGTTAAATTAAACAAACATATTTCAACAATAAAGTATTAAAAATAGTGAGAGCTGCCGCACCCAAACCCCTGCTAAACCAATTATTGAAACCCTAATTTTGGAACCAACTCTAAAATCATTTCTAATTTTATCTTCGCCCTACATATTGTAGTCCCTAGCTTGGTAGTTTCAGATTCTTACAGAATTTGAATATATGTTTTAATTCCTTTGAAATGTGTACGTAAAATAAAAGATATTAAAAAGAATCCCCCGCTAATCCCCGGAATTTCTACAAAATAACAGCCAGTATTTATAAAAGTCGGCATTTCATTTTCGACAGAATGCATTTGGCTTCATAAATTTTATATTGTATCAGGTTGCAGTTTTTTTACGACATTCCCGTTATCTGAAAAAATGTTGCTAAATGTTGTTTTCCTAAAAATGATATTTAATAAGAATTTTCATATTTATATAAATTTTTTAAATCTTTATTTATCTTTCTAAATTTTTACTCTTTTTATTTTTTTTTTCAATTTTTAAAACACAACTAGCAACAAACAAACACAATAGGTAACAAAATAATGCACTAATTAATGATGAAATAATGTAAAGTCAAACACAAAAATGTAATTGTTTTTCAAAGTCAACAACAGTTGACTTTAAACAAACATAAATTGTTTTCCCCGACACCGATAGTTGATTCAAACCGATCAAAGTCGAAAGTAAAAAAAACAAGGTAGAATGTAAACCAACGGTTTTTAAAAGCGCACATTTCCAAAATTCAATACAAACTGTTTAAAATTGTGACTTGCACAAAAATTTGAAAATTTAAAAAATAAAATTTAAGAAATTTTTTGTAATAAGAAAATATATGAAAATAGGACTTTTCTGGAATTTTGAGGGGCCGTAAGTCCAGAATCCTATATAACTAAGAAAAGCCGTTAACACACGTAAAAATATATTATTAAACCTTTTGTCTTGCCGAAAAAAAATTTCTATAGGTGCCTAAGTTACAGGTGTCTAAAAATAGCCAATTTTGAATTTTTGAAATTGTATAATTTTGATATTAATTTACAAAGTTAAAAAAAATACCTATGGAATAATGTTTTCATATTGAAAAAATCTTAAGCAGAACATAAGATATATGCATTTAAAAATAGGGCTTTTTCAAAGTTTGAGGGCTGTAGCTCCGTAACGGATGGGGCTACATGAAAAAGTTGTTCCACAAAATTATTTTTTTTATGAGACCTACCCATGGTTAAAATTTTTTTTCTCTATCTTTAACGGTGTAGAAGTTTTGTAAACAGACGGACGGACGGACGGACGGACAGAGTGAAACTATTAAGCACATTTTTTCAAAATTTTTTTGGAAATGTGCTAAAAATTGATTGCATATGTGCACCTTATGTGCATAAAATATGTACCTAACTCAGAATATCTTAATAATTTTTTTGATTGTTTTCCCCGACACCGATAGTTGATTCAAACTGACCAAAGTTGAAAGTAAAAAAAAAATTGATTCTTCCGAAAGCACCTTATGTGCATAAAATACCTTATGTACCCAACTCAGAATATCTTATTAATTTTTTTAATTTTTAAAATTTTTATTTTTAATTTTTTTTATTTTCTCTAGTTTTTGTTCTGATTAAGTGCTTGATTAAGTTATTCATAATTTTGAAAGCAATTATGTAGAGTTCTTTTTTTCTAATGTTTATTAGACTGAGATATTTATCACTATAGAGTAAATCAGAATGATGCGTTGTAGGAAGATTGTTTATTATTTTAATGGACTTTTGGTTAAGTATATATAATCTTGTTAGGTATATAGCAGATACGATCTATTCCAAATAAGGTTTACGTAAACTAAATTTAAAACGATAAACGAAGAATAAATACAGAATACAGATTTCTTATTTACATACTTTCTCAACCTCTTTAAAATAAATACGTATAGGGAGATACTTTTCTTGAAATGTATAGTCTGTATGATCACGACATTTGTATTTACTATCTATAACAAGCCCTCTAGATAGTTAAAAGATTTAACAACGTCAATTCTTTGGTTGTTAAAAATAATTTTACTGTTACTAAAAGTTTTATTTTCAAAAAACATAATTTTGAATTTGCTTGAGTTTAGAAGAAGATGATGTTTAGTAAGCCACACTTTAACAATACCTAGATCGTATACTATTTCATCTCTTATCTCTGCTTCACTGTCGCATGTATATTTTATTACAGTAGGTATCATTTAATTATAGTTATATTGTTTTGTTTATTATATTTCCATTATATATTTGCATGGCCGGGATTTGAAACCTAGACTTTACGCTTGAAAGACGAAAGACTGTCACATAGCATGATTGGTCGATAAAGTATGTTTCGTACATTCCTTCTTTAACTCAATTAAGTTTTATCTTTATTTAGCATATTATTTATTTTTGATTTTTTTTTTTTTTGAAATTATTAAAATAACGGGACTTTTGTTTAATAAATAAAAAAATTAACAATTCTTACAAAAATGACAATTTTTCAAAAATAAAATAACTGCTGTACATAATATTATGATTTGGAACATTTATTTTCTTTATAAGTGGGTTGTAAAATTCCAAAATTAATTTTTTTTTTCAAGAACAATTTCCAAAGAGATTTAAAAAAGTTGATGTCGAAAAAAAAAGTTTAACAACGAAAAAAAAAAAATTGTCTTTTATTTTAAATGAAATTTTTAAAATAAATCAGCTTTATCTTAACCAAATATTAAAACTTTATTATATCAGATTTACCTGCGCTACTTCAAAAAAAAAAAAAAATTTTTCTTTCTATCTTATTTTTCTCTATTTAAGTTAAGATTAGTTTGACTCATTTTCTGAAAGTTAACCCGTTCTTTTAGGTAAAAAATATATACAAAAAACTTTAAACTCTTGAGGTCAAATTTCAAATAGAACGTTAATAGTCTATAATATAATAATATACGAAGATTTTTTTATAATAACGTTAGCAATGAATAGAAAAAAAAAAAAATATGAGCAAAAACTAAAAGAAAAAATTCTTTAAGGATTTTCTTTCTCTTTTTAATTTCTAAAGAATATTTTTTTTTTTTTCCTTTTCGATGTAAACAGAAAACTGTCTGATGACATCAAGTTCACTTTTTCTTTTTATATAAAATATCAAAGTGCATTCGGGGACATGACACTTATAAAAAAAAAAAAAAACAAAAACAAAATGTTTAAAAAAAATAATATAGAATGGCAACACTTGACTCGTTTTTTTTTATTCTATTCTATTCTTTTATTTTCTCTTTTAATCTTTTTTTTTTTTTTTTTTAGTTTTTTAAGAATTTTTGTAAAATGCTGTAAAAGTCATAGTCTAATACTATACGATTGGTAAAAAAGCTACTAAAGTTTATTTTTATCGTTTTTTTGTTCGCTTGTCAGATCTTGTATAAGAAACAGGACCTGAATATGAAATAGAGTTTTTAAACACCTTTAATGAACATTTTTCGAAATTTTTTTTTCCACTTCGGTTTACCGTTGAGTGAGAGAGATGGACAAAAAAAAAAAAAAATGGAAAATTGCACATGTATTTTCTTTTGTTGTTCAGATAAATATAAAAATAAATAAGGGACAAATTCTTTATTATTGTAATTTTGTCACAGACAATTTAGCCTTTGTGTTGAAAAGTTTAAAATTGTAACAGTAGTGTACAGTGCTCTTAGTGGTCACTTTATAGTTTTAACGGTTATTTGTTTTTTGTGTATACTTTATTTTATTTTTTTTATTATGTTAGTTTGTCGGTTAATATAACTGTAATAATATATTGTTTTGTTATTATATGGAGTATTGCCAAGCAACAAAAATATAATATATTGAATAGAACAACTGGGTTTTTTTTTTAAGAAATATAAATAAAAAAAAACGGAAAGAAGTGTGATGAAACGGAAATAGAACAATAGAATTAAATTATAGAAAAATAAAAAAAAAAAGAAAGAATAGAATAAATTTTATATTAAAAAAAAAAAAAAAAAAATTAATTTTAAAAATAATTTTCTTTTGTGTGGAAAAAAGTAAAATTTAATTTTAAAAGATTACAGTGTTATATTGTCTAAAAAAAAAAACTATATACATTAAAACATTTAATAAGATAAGGGAGTTTATTTAAAATAATGTAAATTTAAAAAGAAAATTATTTTAAAATTTTTTATAAAATACATATATTTTTTCTTTTAATATTTAGGTTAATTAAGAATAGTTAGTAGTATTTTCTCTAATTAAGTTTCACCTTATTCTTCAACTGCATATCTAAAAGAATATTTTTAATATTCGTTTTTTATTTGAGAATTCCTTTTATTTTTATTTATTTATTTTTATTTTAATAAAAGTGAATTGAGTGAAAAATAGTCTGTGGTTTCCTTGAAGTGTATCAAATGACAACTAAAATTTTCGCTTTATGCATAGTAAAAAGTAGAGTAAAAGTATACTTTTAATATATAAATATAACATTAAGTATAAGGATGAGCCCAAAAAGAGTATATTAATAAACACAATAAACCTTAGTTGAGGAATTACTGGAGTCCAAAAAAAAATATTATTTTGATATAATTACTACTCAATTTGATGACTCATCACAGATGACACAAAAACGAGACATAGAATTGATAATAACCGCAGACAATTTGAAAAATAGGAGTCTTCTGAAAAGTAGGAGTCTAATGAGATAAGACCATATCTTTTTTAAAATTCCCATTTTTATAATACATAAATAATATTGCATACCTACAATAATAACTTTTCCATTTTTATTTCAAAGATTTTGTTTCTAAAAGTTCTGCTTCAAAAATTAAATTTATTTATGTATCTCTATGGTGAAAATGATAAAATAAATAACTAAAACTTAATTATTGTGAAAATAGAATTTAACATAATTTTAAAATGTCTTTAGAAAAGTTTTTAAATTATTAAAATATTTCATATATTTTTTGATTGTTGCATTGTCAAAAGAATTTCTTGTGGTTGTTATAGAGATTTATATTAAAAAAGGAATATTAATGAATTTATTTGATTATATTTATATTATGAAATGTATAATATCCTCTGGCGAAACATTATTATTTTGAATAGTATTTAGGTACCATAATATTAATATGGGTTGCGTACGAATGCTCGTTTCTCAAAATCTCATTTTATCAAAATCTCACTTCTTAAAATTTCGTTTATTTCTTCGGTTGGCTACGAAATCTCGCATTTCAAAATCTCGTATATTAAAATCTTGTGTCTCAAAATCTTGCGCTTTAAAACCAAACACGTTTTTTCAATTAAATTAAATAGGTTGGGTGAGTGAGTATGAAAATTCAAAAAATAAAATGTATACATAATAATTTTCAAATTTAAATTTATGTTGGAAGCTTAATGGATAAGAGCACGTTGTAAGTACTGAGGGGGTGTGGGTTAGAATCACTCACACGTCTTAAGAATAATTCCTCTTTAAGACATTTACAGCTACGCCTGAAAAGGATTCTTCTCACATTTATGTGGCAGGGGAATAAACTAAAAAAAAAAATTAATGTTGTATATAGAATACAACTCTATTCAGAATCTCGCAAATAATATAAATATTCTGGAAAATCCGAATACTCTGATTTTGAATATAATTCTGAAATCCCCAGTAATTATAGTTTTTTCATACATATTTAGTTATTGATAAAAGTTGATTTTATAACCAGTTCTTTTTAAAGCATAGAAATCCGGCATTTTATTTTGTAAATTTTTTTAGCTATTCGACTATTTTTATACATTTTTTTTCAGCAAAAAGACTAGCCCCCAATAATTCTTTTAATTTTTCCATTTCTACTTTTTGAAAATTGCTAACTGCAAGAATTTGAGACACGAACCAGCGAGATTTTAAAATACGAGATTTATAGAAGCACGACATTTTGAAACACGAGTTTTTAATTTACGCTCTCGTTTTTTTTTTTTTGTATCCTTTTAGCGCATTTTTCAAAAGAAGATTTGGGTATCAGGGATCAGATATTCAAACTCTAATCCCTCCTAATTGTTTTTAGTCATAGTCACATTTTTTTAATATCGAAATCTATGAAATAGTGGGGGCTATCATTCTTAACCCCTACTTAAAGAAATTGTTGAAATTCTGATTGTGTTACCAATTCTAAACACCCTCCTAATTATATTTTTTGTTCATATTACATAACATGGGTTTGCATGATTTTGAATCCAACTCTAAAATTCTTAAATTTAAAATCTCACATATACATAATGTATACAACTATTCTGGAAAAAGCGTAAAACTAGTCTTTTGATCCAACTCTCCGAAATGCCTCCTAATATTATTCGATAAAAATTTAAAATTACAATTTGTATTTTTACCTGCATTTTCGGAAGAAAATAGAGATTTGTCCAGATTTAAAAAAAAATAATTAAATTTAAAAAAAAAGTGATTTTGATGAAACGAGATTTTGAGATACGAGTATTCGTAGCGCTCCCTATTGATATACCTATACATACATAGCTAGATTTTACGTATGCTAGGCACCCATCATTAAAAACTCATTAAGTACAAACATTCGTAAATATATGTGGGACGAAATAAAATTATTTTGTTTTGAAATAATTCTTATTTTATTATAGGTACTAAACGAAATAATTCTTATTTTATTATAGGTAGATAATGCTATTAGTACCTTTAATTTACGTTTAATTTAGTTTTATGTCAACATCATACCACTTAGACGTATATATGTATGTGATGAGTTGGTCGGACAATTCCTCTGAAAATCATTCATCATAAATTCCTCTGAAAATCATTCGGGCGTTTTTAAGGGTGTAGAATCTAAAACAACAAAAACAAAAAATTTCCTTTTGAAAATTTCGCGTCCGCGTCCGTGGCCGTGTACTCGCCCGCAAAAACTTGTTATCAGCATAACTCATATGATTCTTATCCGATTAGAATGAAATTTTGTATAGAGGTTAGGGTTGTGATTAGTACCTCTGCAAAAAACCTTAAGGTCGGAAACTGTTGTCGAAATGTTGTGGAAATGTTGCATCACGAAAATGTTGCTGAACTTTAATGCAACATAAAAAAGTTACCAAATAATGTCGATTTATCATGAAAATATTGCTGAACTTTGATGTAACATAAAAAAGTTCCCAAATGATGTCGATGTATCAGGAAAATGTTCTTAGCTTCAGTGGGTCCGCCTTAAAATATCCGAATAGATACACTTTTTAAACTTGAAAATTATGTAGAGTATGTAAGAACTTTTTAAAAACGGGACCAGTTTTCACCCCTAAGATAGATGAGGAGGTACATTCATAAACCAAGTTACTGCCCCTCCATGGGGTACTTTTTTCTTTTTTTTGAAAGAAAATAGTATCTTGTATTAAATCTCTATTATTAAGTCAATAAGTAACGAATAATGGTTTTTAAACATGTGTTTGAATTGTAATTAAACAAGCCACTAACCTAGGAGTAGTCCAAAACTGGTATATATAATATTGAAATAACTCAGTATCTATTCAAGCTAGTTTTCATTTTGCAAATAATGATACAGTTTTATGGCAACAGCTTCTGTAAAATTTGGTTCTGCTGGTGCAACAACTTCGGGTAGCTGCCATACAACTTCTCTTTTTAAATGAAAATAACTCAGTGTCTATTGAAGCTAACTATCTGAAATTTAGTGAAAAAGTGTCGAGTAACATGCTAAAAACTTTTGTAAAATACGTTAATTAAGTTAACGTCGGTACTAAAACATCTGAATGTTTTTAAAAGATGATCAAGTTTTATAGAAACAGGAAATATTACGTTCATACGGTATTCCAGACTTGCCACAGTCTACTCTACTGCACTCTTACTCGTTCTTAAATATGTTTAAGTTTTGATTAAAAAATAAAAATATACCTATAATTAATTAAAACAGTTTTAAAGTACAATTGTCTGAAATTCTTTGAAAGTATAAAATTTATATATAAATTACAAGAGCTATCAGTCAATTTCTAGTTACATTCGATTTTAAAAATGATATAACGTGCCATCACTCATATTTAAGTGACAAATGAAGTGTCAGTACTTTAAGTATAATATTGTAGAATATAACAGTTTAATAATGATGTTTTTTTCTCGCTTACTGTTAAAGAAAATGTATTATTCTCTTTGAAAAGTGACAGATGATATTTCAAGTTACAATGGCTTTCAAATACCATTATACAAATTTAATTTTCTTAATTTTGTTAAAAGAATTTTGTTTAATTGAAAGTTTTAGAAATTCTCATTCGAATAACTCATAATTAGAATCATAATATCAATAAGAAACTTAATGAATTAACTTTATAATTTAATAAAATTATAATTTATTAAGATTGAAGATATAATTATACTTTTAAAAATAAAGGGCTTAAAATAGAGCTCAAATTTGTATATATATGATTTTTTATTAACATTATTATATCTATAGATACCTCAGTTAAACTAACTTTGTTATGTTTTTTTTTTGGGAAATTTTAAAAACTTTAAAACTTCTACCAATAAGAAATAAAAAAAATAAAATACTTTTACTAAATTAACAAGTTTATTTTTTAAAATTTTTTTTTTATAATTTAACGTATCAATTATACAACACTAGTGGTTTATCCACTACCGTATAAATAATATTTAAATTTTCTGTTTTCCTTTTATAAATTATATTTTGTAGTCGTAAGAATTAAACTTAGATTTAGAAGAAAATTGTAAAAATAATTTATAATGTAATGAAGATTTAAATAAAAATAAATAAATAAATAAAAAAAAAAAAAAAAAATTATACGGTACCACTATAATAGGCTAAAAAATTAAACAAAAGGATATTATAAAAAAAAGAAACATAAATGAAAAAAAAAAAACAAATTTGAGGAAATACTCATATAAATACGTCCTGAATATACAGTTATTAATATTATGTAAATGTAACTTGAGGATTGAATTAAAAATAACGGAAATACTAACTATAATAACTTTCCTCAATAATCAAATCACATTTTATACAATATATATATATATCTATATATATCTTCTTTAATATATTAATAGTAATTTAATAAAATAGTTAGGTCGAATGTGTGTTTTAATATTTACATTCATATAAATATCTATGTATATTTGTTTTAATGGCCTATTTTTGATCACAATCATTCAATCAATTAGGTACCTACAAAAAAAACAAAACGTCCTTTCATTTTATTTGAAACTAAATAGTTATGTTATGTCACTTTAAAATATGTCCCAATATGTTGTTTGTGAACGATACTGAGAATATGGAGTAGATAAATTACTATGAGAAAATTATTTTATTTCAGTTCTATGGATTATTAAAAATTCATTTTAAAAAATCGAAAATAAATAAATGGGAGATTTCTTTGGGATCCTATTAAAAATAAATAAATAGTTATATTCTTTGGGATTCTATTAAAATTCTTCGTCCATTGATTAAAATTGATTATAGCTAGGTGATACTACAACCCTTGTTTCACGAGATCTCGGCGGAAATTTAAAAGGAGTGAAGAATATTCAAAAAGTTGCTTATTACCCTTAGACCAATCTTTAAGTTTTTAAAACATTACTTTCAGTAATTGTTAATCACTGAACTGAAAATAGCTTTTGTACAAAATTTTAAAAGACAAATATTATTTGAATTTTTGTGCTTCATCTTTGATATTAGTTTTTTTTTACATCCATTATGATACAGAGATGGGATTCGATTGGTAGATTTATTAGTGAAAAAATTACATTTTTGTTTTGATAGAAATATGGATCCTAAAAGTTAATCGACTCCAAAAGCTAAGCAACCCTAAGAGTTAGGCAACCTAAAAAAATTTATTCCGACGATTTGCAAACCAAATCGTATTCATTTAGAACAAAATGTTCTTTTGCATATAAACGGGTAAATGGAACTACGATAAAATCGAGGATATGGCTTAAAAAACGATTTCTTTTCAATATCCAAAATTTAAATGTACCGACATCTGCAATCTATATTATAATTTTTTATTCCTACCGAAAAACTGCCTCCGGTGAAGCAATAAACTACGAGGTTGGCACATCTGATGTAAATGTGTTATTTTATTAATGAAGCATATCATGATAAAAATCTATTGTAAACCGACTCAAAGTCTTTTGTTTTTACAAAAGTTAAGAAAAAATAAAGTTTTTGGGTAAAAAGTTTAGGAGCAGTTTTTTAAATCGAAAATAAATTTTAACAAAAAATTAAACGAACCAAATTTAAGCACAGTTAAAATGTGAACATTTTTTTCCAGAAAATAGTTCTCCCTCAGTTAAATAGAATACCTAAATTAAAATTCAAAACATAAGTTTTTAATTAATTTGTTTTACAAGTTTTCTTTCTCTTTAATATTTTTCATTCAAATACTAAATAAAAATCGAATTGAAAATAATCCGAAATCCTACGCATGTACGCATTTTTTATATCCTACACAATATTATATTTTATGGATACACTTACTTACAAAAAAAAAAAAAAAACTTAAAAAACTTTTAATCTAAACCTGTCTAAAAAAAAACAAAATTATTCATCATTATCCATCCAACAAAATCAAAATCTATCTATCAGATCAAAAATTTTTTTTTCTTCATTATTTTTCCCTTTCATACAAATTTCCTTATATAATGCTTCCTAAATTGCATTATAAAAACCCGTCAACTGTCTAATCATCATTATACCAAATATTATATTCAACTTATATATTTATCTTTATGGTGATCTATTGATATGTTCTTGATTTTTATATGTGACTAACCTTAGATGTCAATATTCATTGACTTTTTTATACATTGTGATGTGTTCATCATTAACTTCTAATATTGAAAAGCTCTAATCGAAATTCCAAAACTTATGGAAACATATGAAAGCGACCAACAAAAAAGAAAAAAAAAACTTCTTCTAATATCTGATAAACTAATATATTGAATCTCCTTAATTTTTATTCGAAAAAAAAGAAAACAGGATAAAAATAAAATCCTAGAAAAAAACTCAGAATATAAAATCGAAAAAAAAAGAGAATCGAAACATAACAGAAAATGTTAAAGGTGAAAATATTAAAATGTTAATACGTCAGTGAAAATGTTTTCATCATACTTAATATTAATAAACCATACTTAGGAATAAATTAGTTATAAAAAACGTTTATGAGGCATATTTTATGAGATCCATCTTAAATGAATTGTAAAAAGATAATACATTTATTGGAAAATATGAAAACCTTTTTCTTTCTGAGTTTTAAGTTTGATTCAGTGGTTCACCTTTTGAGGATAATATCAGTTGTAGGTTGTAAGTTAAAGACTCCTTATCATTGACATCATTGATTTATATTCAGAATTATTATTAAACATTTAATACTATATAGTATATAGAGAAATATAAGACTTTTACTAGAAAAGATTGTTAATAAGTAATAATTACCTAATTAATTATGGCAACAATAATATTAACAATGTTTCGTATATTTAAGAATAGGTACACTGTTGAGCAAAATTGAGTCATAAAATTAATTAGATTGATACTGCTCATGAGAAGGGGCACATAATCCATCAGTTATACTTTTAAGTTTGCCGAAACAACAGCGATATACCTCTTTTTTGAAACAATAATTAAGTTGGAACAACATGTAAGACAATTATTACGTCTTATCACAATTTTATATCGATGACATCCTTCGATGACAAAAACAAGGCGCAAGCTATATATCGATGAAAAAAAAACACGGTATATAATTTATAATTTCTACCCACAGAAATAACAAGATCATAACAATGCTCTGTAGCTTGTAACCAATACAGAGGAGGTCTAGAGGAACTATATAAAATGAGAATATTCAGCAATGAAGCAATATTATGAAGATTATTTACCAACGTACACCATCATGTTTAACTTCAGATATTTGTTAAAAAGTACCTATTTAAAGATGATATATAATATTCAAAATATAATAAGTAATGGGGGGGACATATTATATATGATGCAATAAAAAAAATAAATTAAGCATCAAATAATAATAAGAAAACTAGAATTGTTTTCCTGAAGCCACGAAGCAGTGTAACAAGAGAAGCATTAGATTAGATTAGTGATAGAAAAACTTTAAAAATTTTATTTTAGTTGCAAAACAAATATAAAATATTTTTAATTGGGTACTGTAGACAGTCAAAAATAACTTAAGATATAGATATAATATTATCTCTAGAGTAAAATTGGAAAAAAATTTCTTAATATGAAATGTATTAAGAATGATTTTGCGTATTTAATGTTAATTAAATCGAAATATCAATAAAATGTATGTAGGTACTATCATTAAAGAGAATCATTTTTGATTTAAGGTACCCACTATAAAATTATGAAAGTATAATATTTTGGAATTTAAGTAATGTTGTTAGGAAAATCTATAAAGTTTTCTTTTTATTCTAGAAAAAAACCCAATAATACAATATTCAGTCCAAATAATATTTAAATAAAAGTATTTTATATTGTTGATACAAAAAAATATTGAAACGTATTTCTTATCATGCCTTAATTTCAACATAGACGGCAATTAGACATAATATCGATACAACAATATTCATTATATACACATTATGTATATGTCATGTATACATAAGAATCATAATATAAAAATCATAAAATTACCATCTTATCTAAATAAAATTATCAAAAAAAAAAAAAAAAAGAGGAAATAAATCGTTATAGAGAATTATATTATAACACCTATTATTATAAATATATTTATTCAACTATTATACATATGTATACATAAAAGATATACATCGAATAATACAACTTTTGACAACACTATCAACACTATTATCACCACTAATAAGAAATAAAAAGTCAAAAATAACCAAGTTTTAATCATTTTCTTTTCTTTTGCTCATTCTTTTTTTTTCTTTTTTTTTTTTTTTATTTCAGGAAAAAAATATCTTTTAATCAGGATTTTCATCTTAATATTTAATGAAAATATGGATTATGTGGAGGACCAAAAATTCATCACAATACTGAAACAGAACAACACTTAAAAAGATTTTTTTTATTTTTTTATCCTTTTCAAAATTATGAAAATAAATTTAACAAAGCTAACAAAAAAAAAAAAAAAGGATTTTTAATTTTTTAAAGGATTTTAACATTTTCTATTTTTGTTATTCTTTTTTGATAATATATAGAATATATTAATTCAATGGGTATGGTGTTTATAATGAGATTTTTGCCTAGATTATATTCATCTTTATGTCAAAAAAAAAAAAAGAGGCAAATTATTAAAGGATTAAACACTCATAATATTATGGTATTCAGGTATTATAATATAAAGGTACAGTATAATACAAAAGAAGAGTAACTAATAAGAAGTTAGCAATCCTTATACATATACCTACTTCTAAAAATTAACAAGTCAAAATAATGGTGATCTCATATAGTGACATAAAAATTAACGATAATAAACGCGACCTGAATTGGAATGAATACAATAAGGAACATTTGTTATGCTTACTACTAGAGTCATTCCTGTTTATCTTGAAACTTATTTTGGTAATTCAAAAGAATTACCTCATTTAAAGCTAAACTAATTAATTTTTATGTTTTTATAAAATTTTACAATTCTTATCTAATTATTTCATTATTCTACGATAAAGTTTTAAAAAGCTTCAACGTCCAATTTTCATTAAACTTTATCATTATCAGTTCCAGATGATGTACGTACTGTTATAGACAATTCATTTATATTTTTAGTTTTCTTAAATATTTTAGATTAAAAGATCGGGGGTCTTTAGATTATTGTCGGGCGTCTAGGTCGCGTATAAAATACAGTGTAAACACCGATGGAATCCCACACATGTCGTAAGAATAAAAAGAAAAGGCTATATGTAATTTCCTTATCACATTTATATGACAAAGGAATAAAAAAAAAAGATCTCTCAACAAAAAACAAAAAGTCCTTTTTTTGTGAACAGTCCTTTTTTTGTGACTCTTTTAAGACTAGTTACAGTACAGTCAACTTAATTCAGTCAGATGTGACAGAAAAATTCAGCTTCAGCAATTGTCTAACCACAGATAAAAATTTATTAACTTTCGATTTTGAATAAAATTTCTAAGATTTATATTTAAAACGAAGATTGATTGATTTTAAAGCATTTTTTACATTTTTAAATTCATATACATAATGTAGGTACTTATAATTGCCAACATTTATAACATAACATAAGATTTAACAGGTCTTAACAGCTAAGATCTTTCTAAACTAAATAACAAGAAAAAGTTAATTTGTTTTGATTTGTCACTCTTGCTGCAATATAAACTCGCTTTAGGTGTCTTGTTACAAATAATGCTTGAAATTATACTTGAGCGCTCATTCTCTCGATTCTTTACAAAATTTGGAGTAATTACTAATTTCATTACAATTATATGCCAACTGAACCAAAATTATACACAGAAAAAAGGTTGCCTGAACAGTTGAGTTCAGTTTTGTTTATTTAACAAAAACGTTTAAAACCATTTCTGAAGATTTTCAGAAATAAAGAGATTTAGTATCTACTCACACTTTTTGAATGATTTATGCAAAACAAAAAAAAAAGAAGAGAATTATTCAAATTTAGACGACCTTCATTTTCGTAAAATTATATTATTATTTTTAAAAATTTATCTGTTTCTTTTTTTAAACTATTTTTTTATTTTTCCACTCAATCAAAATATAAAAAACACCATTAGAAAGAAAAAAAAATCTTTAAATGTTTGTAAGAAAGCAAGAGTTTTTTTTAAATAAGAGTTTTTATACCGTTTGAATGAGTACTTTTTATTACTTCTTAGATTATTCTCTTCAAATTTTAATATTGACTTCTCAATTATTTATGGCAACAATCTAATGAAATCTACTGTGAAAATCATATTCCCGTATAGTAAAAAAATAACTCCAATGACTTAAATGCCGGAAATACCTATATTATATTTTGTTACTATTATTTTGTTAAATACTGTACTATAACATATGAAAAAACAAAATATATACTTATAGATACATATTCAACATACATAGATCCTACAGAATATTATTATTATTATTATAATTTTTGAATGTTGTTAATAATTTCTTTAAGGATTATTATTGGAATAGATTATTAAAAAAGGACTTTTAGGAAAATTATACAAATTAATGATATGTCCTTAAAAAAAAGATCAACTGAATCTTGTTAGCACAATTTCATATCTTTGTTGAATATCAAGTAAAAGAGTTGTTATTTAGATATTATACAAAAAAATGATTATGATTTTATAATTTTTTTTTAGGAATAAATGAGTGGAATGAGTGTATATTTAAAAAAAAAAAAAAATTTATTTAAATTATTTAAATAGTCAATGAATATTTCTTTTATGTAATTTAATATTTTTATTGTTAATATTATTTTGGTTATTTAAAAATTTAAACTTTAGCCCAAATAAATTACATGTCCATAACTGTTATATATTGGCTTTTTAATTAAGATACATCAGAAATTTTTATAAAAGATGATTAAAGATGATTAGTAACCACTTAACTTATATGCGTGGGGTTTGGCGATATGCCAGACAGCAGTTAACTTCCTCGTTTTTAACTGTGGTTAATTTTTAAAACTAATAAATAATCATTTATATTTTAGATTTGCGTAGCATCAGCTGATCCAAATCAATGCTGTAATTTGCAGATAATGACCTTGAAACAGAAACAAGAACAGTTAAAATTGAGCATTAAGTATCACAGCACGTTAACTAAGGAAGTTCAATATAAAAGGAAGGAAGTTAACATAGAAAAATTAAAAACTCCTGTTTAAAAGTTGTGTAAGCATTTAAATACTAAAATAGTATACCTTATTGCATGAACGCCTAGAAAAATTGTTCTCTTGGCTGTTCTCATCCTTTCTTAGTTATCATCAAAGATTTGTTTAATTTTAAAGTCCTCTTGTGTGACATTTCGGAATTTTCTTTATCTTCTACTTTTCAATAATGCTATTGATATTCTTCTTTCCTTCACTTAGTTTTCCTTGTCTAGCCTTTTGTACTTTTGCAGAATTTTTTTTTCTGGGTATTTATGAAAATATTTGTTATCTTCTTATTTAATTTTTCGAAATTGCTGAAAAGTGAAAATTTATTTTTTGCTGATATTAGTATGGAAGTTAGTTAGTATGGAAAATACGAAATGTTCAAAGAGGAGATGTACTCTTGTAAAGATTTCTGATAAACACCAATATTTATTTACCTTATTGATCTCATTATTATTATAGATTAATTATTTTTATTGTTAGATCTTCAGCTCTAATAGTCGCTTTCAATTTTATTCAATATTGTGACATCTGCCACATTTATTAATATTTATATCATATTATAAAGAAATTCATATTTTTATTTTTTAGTCTTCCATCCAGTCTAATTTTAATTAATCCGTTGTTATCTTTTTTTTTGAAAAAACTATTTCTAATAAGATATAAAAATCATAATGATGCCAAAAATATATAACTGACATTTATCCGACGTCATTAATTAAACCTTATGATCAATAATTTCCTAGAGCAGAATCTGTACCACCTAATATTTTAGTTACTTTCGCATTAAAATCGTCGATTATTTACTTGCAATGACAACAGATATTATGCATTGACGTTTAATGTCTTCGCAAAAACTCTTAATACACTTATCTTTGTAGTTTTTAGTTCGCTTTAGTTTAGTAGTTAGTTAACTTAGGCACCTTTTTCTTTGCAAAGCAAAAATTAAAGCTCCAGTAATATATTTTTACGTATGCTAACGGTTTCTTTTAGTTGTAGAGTTCCAGAGTTACAGCCCCTCAAAATTGCAAAAAGCCCTATTTTCGATGTATATATATCAGGCTCTGCGTAGTAATTTTACAATCTAAAAACGCTAAAAGACAGGATATTTTCTTACCTCTATAAAGCAATATCAAAATTATGCAATATTTTGTAATTTACTATTTAAATTTACCGCTATGTGAAAACCAAATTTTGCATGATTTTTCTTTTTTCATAACTCCGGCACGCTTTTATATTGGAATTAGCTTGAAATTTTAAGACAAGAAAGAATTTTTAGAATTAGTGTAAGTTTCCTCAAACAATTTTTTTGCACCACCTCCTGTTTAAGAGAGTTATTAGGGTTCAAAAATAGAAAATATGCACCTGTACACATTTTAAAAATTAAAGCTCGCCAGTAACATATTTTTATGTGTGTTAACGGTTTTTCTTAGTTATATAGGGTTCCGGACGTACAGCCCCTCAAAATTCCAGAAAAGTTTTATTTTCACGTTTTTTCTTATTACATGAAATTTTCAAATTTCTAAACAGATTATATTGTCTTTTGGAAGTGTGCGCTTTTAAAAACTGTTGGTTCACATTCTACTTTTTATACCCGTATGAACTATGTTCAAGGGTATAATAAATTTACCATTACGTTCATGACACCTTAAAGGAGTCGAGCTAGATATAGTGTCAAAGGTATGGATCGGCTCAGAATCGAATTCTGAGTCGATTAAGCCATGTACGTCCGTCCGTCCGTTCGTCCGTTTGTCCGTTCGCACGATAACTCAAAAAATAAAGGATCTAGGAGGCTGAAATTTTTACGTCACTTTTGAAAAATTGCTAGTTTTGCCATTTAAATACAACATTTTCGGTCGGCGGGTTCGAGTAGCTGCCATACAACTTCTTTCTTTATATAGAAATAACTCAGTATCTATTCAAGCTAGGTTTCTGAAATTTTGCAAATGATGATCAAGTTTTATGGCAACAACTTCTGTAAAATTTGGTTGTGGTGGACCGGCGGGTTCGGGTGGCTGCCACACAACTTCTCCGTTTAAATGAGAATAACTCAGTGTTTATTGAAGGTAGGAATCTGAAATTTAGTAAATAGGTGTCGAGTTACATGCCAGCAAGTTTTGTAAAATTTGGTTGGTCTAGAACTGCCGGTTCAGGCTTCTTGCTTAATGAAGCTAGGCGCAATAGATTCGGGTAGCTGTCATACAACTCCACAATTTACATAAATATATCTCTATAGTTAACGTCGGTACTAAAACATCTGAATGTTTTTAAAAGATGATCAAGTTTTATAGAAACAGGCTATATTATCTTCATAGGGGTATCCCAGAGTTGACACAGTTTACTCTACTGCACTCTTCCTCGTTTTATTATAATAATAAAAACGACATTTGCATTACCTTCGAGCAAATCTGGCTGTCCATTATTAATAATATAAAGCATTTTCCAATTTCAAAATTCGATATTTTTCTCAAAGCCTTTTTATTCACATGGGTGGTGCACTCAACTCAGATGAAGTAATACGTTGTAAAAGTTGTACATTGGTTGATTGCATTTTTTGACATTTAAAACATTCACATTGCTATGCATTTTAATAAGTTTCCTAGGTATTTGGTCCAGGATGCTGTATCTATGGTTAATCGCCCTACATAAATATAATACGAAATTAATTATTATGTATTATTTGAACGGTAAATTATAATTAGTAATAAACGGTTTTTTTTATATTTTTTTTTTATTTTTTACTTTTTTTTTCAAATAATAAATTAAATTGTCAATATTAAATTAAAATTAAATCAAATATTAAATTAAAGGTTTTTATTAATAATTTGCCAATTATCCGAAAACTTTAACATAATATTGTGACACAAATCGCAAATAGGTAAAGCCAAAAGTTTTTTTTTAATTTTTCTTGCCGTAAGCCGAAATTCTAATTCATATACAATGTCGGGAATTTTAACACTAAATCAAACAAAATTAATTCGTATTAATACAAGCTGCAACTGTGTAAATCTAATTAATTAAGTTTTTATAATTAATACAAATTTATAAATTATAATTAGGAGTCCATTCAAAAACAAAAAAAAAACTATTTTTGCACCATATATAAACTAACAAATTTTCATTAAATTTCAGTATCTAACTTGTTTTCAACTGAAGAGACAACAAAAAACAATATGAATTTCGCAATTTTGGCATTATTTGCTTTTGTAATTTTAATTTATTTATTTTTGGAATGGTAGAGTTAATTGTTGAAATTAAATCTTTAATTTTAGATTTGTGTAGTAGCAGCTGCACCTCTTCCAAATCAAGATAATATATTTGAATTTAACTTTAATCAATGCAGTGATTGTGGGGATGATGAAACTCCATTAGGAACAATAACAGGATCAATAACATTAACACCAGATTTAATACCAACATCACTTTGGCCAAGAGGCCAGATCTTTAATTAAAAGTGGTGAACACTCTTATAATTATGGTCTATAAAAACAAAATCAATTATAATAATAATAATAATGTATATTGTAAAAAGAACATATTTAAATAATCAATAAAAAAAAATGTTTTTTATACACAAAATAAAAGATTTTAACAAATAATCATAAAGATAAAATAAAACAACAATTTCTTTTAATTGGTATAATTTAAAATTTCAAATAATAATAGGTATATTTATATTCAAATATAATAGGTATATTTATGATAAGGTTGATAATTTATTAGTCAAAAAGTTTGATAAAATTAGAGTAGTATGAAAGCATCGAAATAAAATGTTCAATCTTCAATCATTATAATATGAATCTCAATGTTCAATTCAACTTTTCAACAATTTCGCACTTTTCCGCTCAGTTTAGAGTAGCAGCAAATTAATAAGGGACTCCTTGAAATTATTGAAAATGTCAAAACTCACATCCGAATTAAATCTCTTAGCATAGCCTAAAAAACGAATGTGAAGAATAATAATGCATGCACTTAAATGTGTATCTCAATTAAAGGACCAAGATTCTCTAGAAATTTACATATCATGACGAAGAGAGTATACAAATATTAAAATAAAAACGACGAACAATACAGTTGCTTTTAAATACTCGTACGAACCCGTTACTGTGTTCATAGTCTATCACTTTGCTTATAATATAATTTTTTTAAATTTTCGGTACCTATTTTAAAATAATTTGGGGTGAGTTTTATAATTTCTGGAACTATGGTTTATATATAATTCTTCAAACGTTTAAAAGATAGAAGGGGTTAAAAATTTTGCAAAAAATCTGTTTCGCATAACGGTAAGTTAAAATGCAGAATGGCAAAAGTATATACGTATTAATTTATTTTTATTTTTGTAAAGCTCATAAAAGTAGCTATCTTTTTGCTGTGGAATTGAAAGAATACCTTTTAGAAATGTTTGCTATAGTAATTTAAATATGGGCTGTAGCTACGTAACGTGGGGCTGGGCTACAGAAAAAAACTGTTTTTGTTTTTTTGAAAATTATTAATTTTTTTTTAATTTTTTTGAAAAACCTATAACTGTGAATCTTTATTAAATTTAATATTAACTTACTAGAAAATCGGTCTTATACAACTTGATCAAAAAATTTGAATTGCTGTTTTCCTTGACTTGCAGAGGGTTTTTTGAAACTGTTGACATGACTATTCTTATTAAAGATTTGAGATGTCGTAATTATCAATTATTATAGTTACGATGTGTGTAGGATTCAAACCCATACTTCCTCGGTCTTTACAGTTAATTTTATACGCTCTTTCTTACTAGTGAAATAAAGTGCACCGATGCCCCATCTAGAAGTGTTTAATGATAAAAAATTAGATGATAAAATCCATAACAGATATATTTGTAAGAAAATTTGAAAAAAAAAAAAATGCTTCTCTAAAATTGGAAATAAAATCTCCTTAGAAAATTCAATATTAGAATCTATAATACGATTATGAAGCCACAATTTAAATATCACTCTTTTATCTTGTTCCTGTCATCACGTGAAATGTTGACAAAACTTCAAAAGTGAAATAAACATATGCGAATCACACTGAAGGTTGGTATATATGTATGTATATCCATATACATAACCGCCTGGAACCCTATATACAACTAAAATAAACCGTTAACACACGTAAAAATATATTACTGCAGCTTTAATTTGTATATCAAGCTGGGGAAAATTGTGTACAGGTGCCTAAGTTACAGGTGTTTAAAATGACAAATTTTAAATTTTTAAGCCCTAATACCTCATAAATAGGCGGCGGTCCAAAAAATTTTTCTGAGGATTCTAAAAATTTTTTCTTACCTCAAAACTTCAATTCCCTATCTAAAAGCGTGCCGGAGTTATGAAGATAGAAATGTTATGTAAAATTTGGATTTCACATAACGGTGAGTTTAAATACTAAATTTAAAAAAGTTATATAATTTTGATATTGATTTAGAAAAGTAAAAAAAAAGAAAACATTCCTGTCGAATGCAGTTTTCGGATTGAAAAAATTTTAAGTACAACATACGCATTTAAAAATAGGGCTTTTTCAAAGTTGGAGGGGCTACATGAAAAAGCTGCTCTACAACATTAAATTTTTGATGAGATCTACCCATGGTTAAAATTTGTTTTCTCTATTTTTAACGGTGTAGAAGCTTTGTAAACAGACGGACGGACGGACAAAGTGAAACTAATAGGCACATTTTTTCAAATTTTTTTTGAAAATGTGCTAAAAATATAATATTTTTAAAAGAAATCTTGTACTTTACGTTAAAAATAATTTTGAAATTGGGTTCAATGTATAAAACTAAGCTTGAATTCAAATCCCACTTTTTCATCTAAAACGTACGAGTTCAAGGGTAGTTTTTGTTTCACAAGCTGTTGGTCACAAGCTCAGTTTTATTTATTTGAACAATTATTTTATAATTGTTTTATTAAAAAATAGAATTTAATAAATTTTAATAAATAAATTGTAATAATTTAATTATTGTACAAATAGTTTTTTCTTTTGAAAAAAGTGCGCCCTTAAAAATATTTACGTCAAAATAATCTGGATATCACATAGCAATGCGAATATTATGATAATGACAAAATAATAAGAAATGAGAACATTCTTGAAAAGTAAAGAGGTGAAAATTAAATAAAAATATTAAATTATTTTTTGCAAACTTCTTAAAAGAATTTGTTTTTTTTTTTTGTTAAGTCAAAGAAATTATTTAACTGTTAATTTAAATATAATATGTATACACATAATAATATTAAGTACATATACATACCTAACAACATACAAGATATAAAAAAATGTTATGTTATAACAAAATAACTGTGCCACTAATTGAAAAATAAATTTGCTTGCGTGATAAATTCTTTGAGTATTTTCCGTTATTATTATTAATCTTTTTGTTTTGTTTT
This sequence comes from Poecilobothrus nobilitatus, assembly GCA_947095535.1. Classification (NCBI taxonomy): domain Eukaryota; kingdom Metazoa; phylum Arthropoda; class Insecta; order Diptera; family Dolichopodidae; genus Poecilobothrus; species Poecilobothrus nobilitatus. The sequence continues at coordinate 59,647,598 of OX352772.1, forward strand.
GTTTTTTTTTTTGTGGTTTTTGTTTTGAAAATATTTTGTAAACAATTTTTTTTTTGTTTTTCCTTAAACAGTTAATTTTTATATACGTTTTATATTTTTTTTATATTATGCCGTTATGACTTGTAAACCGATTAAGGGGTGTTAACTGTAATAGTCGTTTTCTCAGTATTTAATTCAAAAAATTAGATTTTTGGAATTTTTTTTACTCTGCGTTAGAAAAAAAAACTCTAGCATTTTGTTTTTTGGGAAGTTTTTTTTTTTTTTTCAAGTGTTTTTTTAATGATATTCGTTGATACTTTTTGATAGAAGTCGGTCAAATTAATACTGAAGTATAATGAGCTAAAGGGGAAACTTAATTTTGTGACTTTTTTTTTTTTTTTAAATAGGTAGGTATGTCGTGCAACTTCAGAATATTTTGAATAACATTTTTTTTTTTAGTTTAATTGTTAATTTGATTCGGAAAACTCGTTAAATGTTTTTTTTATTTTTTTGTTTATAATTCCAGAAAAATTATAATTTCCGGTTAACATTTAGTTAGAATGTACCGTGAACTAAATGATTTGTAATAATTTTTTTTTTATATTGAATTTATTAAAATGAGTTAATATTATTTTATAAGGATGAAATAATTATTTAATTAATTAAAATAACAAAACAAAAGTAAATAATAGATTAGTTTCATTATTTTTTTTTTGTTTTTTTTTTAAAGGAAAATGAAAGAAATTGTTAAAAGAACCGTTAACTTAATTATATGAAAGTTTATCGTATGTATATATGATAATATCGAATATTATAGATATTAATGGCTTTCATTATGTGTTTATGTTATAAAATGTATACGAACTCCTAACTTTAAATTTTTTAACTAAATGAAATAAATTTTTTAACTAAATGAAATTAAAAAAAAAATATTCCTTTCTAATGCCTTGAGGTTCTTTTTGAATGTCTTGGACTTAAACTTTGAAGGTTTTGAATCCGAAATGTCAATTTTAAGGATAACAGTAGAAATCCAACCTCTTTGAGACAAAAGTCCCATGGGTCTTCTAGCTACTTACCACTATAAGACACTACAAGACAAAAGTCCCAAAACAAAAAGGTTAAAAGTCCCATGGAACTTCTGGCTTATTTACTTGGGTCAAAAGGCCGATGGTACTTTTGACTCATTTATTTGAGTTAGCAGTCCCAATAGTAATATTTATTCGCTTAAAAAATATCAAAATTAATATCATAATTAGAATAACAAAAAATGTTATTTTGTTTTCATCAAATAACACCTGTTTTGTTTTTTGCATCCTCAAAATACATTCTTTATATTGACTTTTTTATGTAGTCAGATTTAAAAACATGTTGGTATTATATTTATATTAAAAATGTATGTATGGATATCTATCGGTATCGGAAAAATAACAAAACATTTAAAAATTAAAATTCAATAAAATTCAATTTTGGTTGGAAACTGCTGTATTCAAATCTATAAAAGTATCAAAAATTGCATTCAAAACTAAGAATTTTTCAAAAAAATAGAATGGCAAAAGTTCCGTAATGGAAAGTCAAAAAATAAGCCATATGATAAAAGTCCCGGAAAATGAGCCAGAAGTCTCCAAGAAATATTATAACTTCGATGAGTGAGCCAAAAGTCCCCCGGGGACTTATGACTTCATAAACTGAAATATTTATAATTCAGTATTAAAACAATCAATTATTACCAAAATTTATAAATGTATAATTATTGACTTTAATATTTTTTTGATAAGATTTTACAGTTGCATACGAAATCACGATATTCTCTTTTTCGAGAATGATAAGATTTTCGAGTGGGATGCAAAATCAGGGTTTTACGCTTTCCCTAGAATATTTATATATATGTATACGTGAGATTCTGAATTAGGATGGATTTTAGAGTTGAATTCGAAATTATAGTATTCTCTTTTTCCAAAATATTTATATACCTATGTATATGCAAGATTCTGAATTAGGAAGGATTTTAGAGGTGGTTACAAAATCACAGTTATTCGCCATTTACAAAATATGTATACATATATTATGTACAAGCGATATTCTGAATTTTGGAGAAATATATACATTTTCTAGAAAAATCGTATAACCCTGATTTTGTAACCAACTCTAAAGTCTTTCCTAATTCAAAATCTTTCATATACATATACATGTAAATATTCTGTAAAAGGCGTATAACCCTGATTTTGAATTCAATTCTAAATCCTTCTTAATTCAGAATCTCGCATATACGTATACAATAAATATTTTGGAAAAAAGAAATACTACGATTTCGAATCCAACTCTAAAATCCATCCTAATTCAGAATTTGACGTGTATATATATAAATATTCTGGAAAAAGGCAAATCTCTGATCCCGTAATCGACTACCCTCATAATTATATTTTAAGTGCCTTTTTGTTGAAATATGTATGTGCAAAAATAATAAGGAGAGATTTTAGAGTTGATGACGAAATCAGGGTTCCCCCTTTTTCCAGAATATATATTTATATACATAAATACATTCCCACCGTACGCGAATTATGGATTTTTACAACACAAGAATTTAAATTTATATTTAAATTATTTTATTTTTTATTCCTCAACTTTAAAGTTTGAGTTTGATCTTAAGACTGAATTTTATTTGACAAAGTTATACTTATATATTAATATGCTTAAATTAACTTAGTGCTAAGATCATCAAAAAAATAATGTTGTTTTTTAAAATTTATAAAATCAACTAATCAGGAATGCTAAATGCATTTCCTGTTATTGTTAAAATATAAAAATGCTTAAAACAAAAAAAGGTGAATGAGCTACTATAATATTATTATGCCAACACAATACCATGCAACATTATATTAAGTTGTGTCAACATGATGTATCATGCTACATTGTGGCAACACATATCTCATGCTACATTATGTCAACATAATATTATGTAACTCGCGCTGAAGCTACGGGGCGAATATTTTTTTTACTAAATATTTCAATAACAATGGATTTAAGTCCCTAATTATCTGTTTTTGACATGCATATTGTTTAAACATCAAAATGTATTTAAAACAAGTAATAAGAAAGTATTTTATAGTTGTTTACAGAAAGTAGTGGTCTGCCCGACGCGACGATTGTAGAAAAGTACAGGCAAATAACAATCAACGTCACTTTTTTTAGAAATTGAGCAAATTGAATTACAATTTTCAAAGACTTTTTACGTAAAAAAATGTTCTAAAAGTGTCTGTAATGCTTACAGCTCTATAATTAACTTTTATCTTATTCTTAAAGAAATACACCAAAAAAAAATTAAAAAAATTAAATATTTTCTTAATTTATTTACAAAAAAAAAAACATAGTTTCAAAAAAGTTCAGTTTTGTACGAAAAAACAATCAAATATCAAAAAATTAAGAAAAACAATCAATTAACAAAAAAAAAAACACAAACATAAAGAGTTATCCGTTAAATATAAATTTTTGTAAATTCAATTATTACTTAATTTTTATCGTCTAAACTTGATTCGAATGCGGCAGGTCTTCGAAAAACCGCTGTGCTTCGTCTTGCAAAATTTTTTAAGTACCATTAAATCATGATATTTTTTAGATGAAAGTGGAATTAGACTAGTGTAAGACGGTTCTAAATTTTCTGAAAAATCTTGAATACTAGGATTTTTATTTCTGATTATGTATGAATGCCATCGGGTGTTGTAAGTGTTTCTTAAATTGGGTTTGACCCGTTAAGATTTAACATGATCGTTCCATTCATCAGGAAGTTCTATTTCAACGTTTTGTTTTATTAATCTCATATCTCTGTCACATTCCATGTAACTATGGCCTCGAACGGGATATGATATTTTAACCGAATCGAATCGATTGAAAACATTAACAAGCGAATGAAAAAATCTTATAACGGTAAAATTTTTGTTTTGCCCTGCACAAGAGTCACAAAAAAGATGTATAGTTCGAACTTTAGAGGAAATAATAGTCTAGCATTGATGTTACTTCATCAGATCCTTTCTTTGCCTTTAATAAATGTAATCCATTTTTGATTTTTTCTCCTTAATGTTTTTTTGTATTTCAGATTTTTGGTTTTCCGTTAAGTTTGCTTCAGTTAATTTAATCTTTAATGAAGATTTCTCACTTTTAAATTGATCGTAGCTGGAACATGTATCGCTTCTTCGATAACCAAATGAAATATTGTAATCACTTTGTAGAATAGATCAATAGCTTTTATAAGATGCTGAGTTGATTGGATTTAGTTCGGCATACATGTTATGAAGTTTTTTTTATGTTAAGTGCTTCAGGTAAATATAATTTTGAATTATTACGTGCAATACTGTAATGAGCTCTACGTCCTTTCAGTGATTCAATATGAGCCTTCACTTTTTTACGAGTTTCTGGTTTCATTTTATGTTTCCTATTAGTATGCTTACCTCTGCCATCTATTGGAGCAAAAAGCCTTGTAGCAAACTGAAATATTAATTATATTGTTATTTGTTCCCGATCTAATTCTATAAGAACTTTGGTGAAGGTTAGCATTATCCTCATTCCCACGACTTCTGCGTTGTTTTATTGGAGCAACAGTTATTAAACCAGCAAGATATGAATCTTGAGAATATCTATCGGCAAGAAGATTAAAGTTTTTTATAACTATTGCTCTTTCAGATGAATTTATATTTTGGAAACATTTATATCTAGAACAATGACAATCCTCTCCGGTTATATATGGCTCATTGTTCTATTTTTTTTGGTGACTTCGGTTAATTTTCCTCTTCTCGATTTCTTTTTTGAAGCAGCTTAATAAAGATTTAAATAAGATTGTATGTCTAAATTTACTTTTTTTATGAAATATTTTATCTATACATTTTAAAATTTTTTTTTTATATTTCATAATTTCAATTCATATTATTATAAAATTATTAATTTATTTACAAGTTTCTTGCACATGTTGTCTTTCATTACTAGAACTTGAACTTGTTGACATAATTACCGCTTATTATATTAATATTAGTATACAAAGAAAATAAAAATTATAACAACTTCTTTTAAATGATCTTACTTGACTTGATACATCATAGATAAACTGAGTTAACGACTGCACTAAATTTTAAACAAAAAATTAGACTGACGCCACTTTAAACGTTAAATTCCCATTAAAACATTTTTATCTTGTAATAGTTAAGGGAAAATAATCAAAAATTTCACATATTAAGAAGTAACGTACATTGATTGCTTTTTCGATTAAAAATGTGACCTTGATTGTTTTTTCTCTGTACAGGAAATTTTCGAAAGGCTAAAACTTTGTTCTTGATTGTGTTTTCATTATTTATTGTTAGCAGAACGAAAGATGTCAATTTTTCCTTTTCAGTGATACCCATATTGCATTTTCGAAAAAAATTGACATTGATTGTAATTTGCCTGCACTCTTCTTATTTACGGAATTTATTTTTATTTTAATGGGACTTTTAACTTACTTTAATGAGTTAAAAGTCCCATTAAAAATATGCCTCAAGCCTCGTTGGGATTTTTGTCCTTAACACTAAGACATACGGTCCATGGACTTTTGGATTGTGTCAAAAGTCCCAATGAGACTTCTGGCTATGGGAGTTTTGATCCTACACGGGTAAAGTAAGAAGTAATGCTAATAAGCAAGATAAGTTTTTATTAACAGATACTTGGCAGAAACCCGGTGTCTAAAGAAGTTTTTGTGAATTTTGTTTTTTTGTCAATTCGATTTTGTCAAGTACTCTAAGGTACATAAAGCAAAAACCTAAAATACTTCATATTAGGTAAAGCTGTAAAAACACTGTCCTATAACTGAAGATTTAAAACAATGACTAGTCCTTTATTTTGAATTCTTTGCTTTAATGTAAAAAACTTTAAAAAATAGCTATTGCAAAATAATAATATTATATAAGTATCTATGTACGTGTATTAGAAATTTAGCTATGGCAAAAAATAGAAACTGTAGAGAATCTTGAGTGTTTAATTGTAGTAGAATATATAAGTTTTTTCTTAACATAATATAGTTTTAATTTTGTGCATTTCTTGAAGTAAAAAGTTTATAATATTATTTTTTTTCAAATTAGGTATGTAGAACGTCAAAAATAAATACTTATAAAACGATGTTGAATTATAAAAAAAACTTTAATCAACTTGAGATTCTCTAGTGTCCGCTTCTCTGGCCAAGATGTATACAAGGTATATAAAAAATAGAACAAAATTTGCTGAACCAAGGAGAAAAAGTTATTATTGAAATTTACTAGCTTATATAATATAAAATCAGATAAAGTAACCGTAAAGTAGAAAGGACTTAAAATTTCTTGTTATCACTAAAAACTGATATAAAAATCCAAATTGGAGGACCTTATTTTAAAATTTCAAAAATGTAGAAATATGAAAGAGTAATTAGCTGGATGGTATTCCCATAAATTACTACTACGACGTTTTACATTTCTTTTCTTCTTGATTTTTTAAATAAATAATATAAGAGAAATATTGACAAAATAAATCAAATTCTATGAGAATACATCAATAGGAGTCAGAACAGCTGGACAAGATTTGCATGTAGCTATCACGGTATCGTTTATAATTTAAAAAAGTTTCAAGAAAAAAAATGTAAAAATATAACATGAAAAATATTTGAATTTTTTTGGTATTTTTAGCAAAAATAATACCAAAATTCAATATTAACAGATTGGCGTGAAAACTGTGATGATAATTTAACCAAATTATTCAATTATGTATAATATCCTATAAATGCTTTCAAAATATTAACACACGAAACCAAACAAATTTCTCCTTACATTTTAATTGCATTTATAAAATATTTTATAAGTAAAAGTCAGAGTATTTTGTCTAATTGTTAATTCCCTATAGTTATAAAGGAAATTAACCTACTTTTATTAGTTTCACTCTGTCCCGCCGTTACTTTAGATATTTTTTTATTACCACCATCTGTTTAATAGTTATTGTAGTCAAAAATTTAAAATATTCTATTTTAAGACATATTTTGCGATTAAGACCCTGTGCATTTTTCAAACAAAATCGGAAGAATTAACGTTCCGTCTTGTTATACCAGTATGAACTATGTTCAAGGGTATAATAAATTTGCCAATAATAATGTAGTGTCAAAAGAAAGGATCGGCTCAGAATCGAATTCTGAGTCGATTAAGCCATGTACGTTCGTCCTTCCACCCGTCCGCACGATAACTCAAAAAATAAAGGAGCTAGAAGGCTGAAATTTTTTTTACATCATTTTTAGAAAATTGTTAGTTTTGCTATTTTAATCCAGCATTTTCGGCCGCCGCGTTCGAGTAGCTCCCATACAACTTCTTTCTTTATATGGAAATAACTCAGTATCTATTCAAGCTAGCTATCTAAAATTTTGCAAATGATGATCAAGTTTTATGGCAACAACTTCTGTAAAATTTGGTTGTGATGGTTCGACAGGTGGGTAGCTGCCATTCTCATTCTCTTTTTAAATGAAAATAACTCAGTGTCTACTGAAGTTCAAAACATAAAGAGGTATATCTTTGACTCCCTGGAGTAATCATATTTTATTGGTGATTGTTCCGTTTTGCAAAATAACAATTATTTAAAGCGTTTACGAACATCAAACAATTTGCTTGTTTCAGGGTTTTAACCAAATTTCATAATATACTTAGGTCTTAGTATATACTTAAAGGGAATTATTTGCAAATCTAACTACATAAATGTTTTTTTCTTTTTATCACCTTATTACTCCTCTTGGGAGAACCGAATGTCTACTAGGCATCTCCATTTAACTCTGTTTTGAGTAGTTGTCTTAGCTTCCACCATTTGCTATTTATTAACGAGACAGTTCTCACAACATCATGCTTTTCCAGGTGATGTTGGGACGACCTAACCTGCGACTTCCTTGCGCGTTCCATTCCATTTCTATTCTTGCTACACAATTTCGTAGTTTTCGAGTTGTATGTCCTATTCAATTTCACTTTTTCTTTTTGATTTCTTGCCCAATTATTTTTACCTTAGCAAGCTACAGGAGGATCTTTTTGTTAGACCAGTATATTCTACATATGATACTTAGACAATTATTAATTAATACCTGTTTAGTTTCTGTGTGATGTTGTTTGTGATTAACCAAGTTTCATTTCCATAATATGTCAAAGTTGTATTTAAATATGCGTTGAATATTCTCAATATCGTTTCTCTGTATATTGTAAATTCCTTTGCTCTTGAATATTGCTGTACCCTTATTGATTATGTTGTTAATGTTGGTGCTTATGTTACCGCTGTTATTTATAATGCATCCCTAGTAGTGGATGTGCTCTAAATATTTATGTGATTTATAATTGTTTATCGTTAAGTGACGTATTCTTTTGATGTTAATGGCGCTTGCTTTTGTTTTGTCTATATTTATTTTGAAGCCCACACTTCGTTTGGTGTTTTTCTTTATTTAAATTAAATTGCGCTTTTGAAAAAAATCATTTAAATTAAATAATTTTAAGCATATTTCACCCTGTGTTCCATCATTGTAATAAAAATTAGGATATTTTTAAAGGTTGGAGGTGACGGTTGAAAAAGTGAGGTTATATTAATTTTTTATTTTTATCATTTATCTATAGAATAATTTAAATGTCTTCTAAATATCTCTTGACATTTTCGCCTTATAGTTTTCTTCACGCGTAGGAAAATATTTTTTAAAGGTAAATGTTTCATGATTTGCTTCAATTAATTGTTTGTTGTTTAATAAATTCCAATAAATAAATAAATGAAAGGAAAAAAAATTTTTCTTCATAATTAATTTATTAGAAAGTATCGGGAAATTATAACTTGTGAAGGAAGAAGTATTTTAAGAAAACACGTACTTGTTTTTGAATTCAAATTTAATTAATTAAATTTCAAGGTGGATCCGTTTATAATATATTACAAAGACGGAAGAATAAAATCAATAGAATAATTATGTATAATGGAATTGGTTACTTTATAAAACTTAAATTTATGTTATTAATTAATTCATATTATTGGTATGGAAATTTAATAAAAAGGAGTTATTAATTTTGGGCTTGTGCTATCTTAGACTAATTTAATTTAATTTTCTAATATAGAATAATTATTAAAAAAGAAGTGTAATTCATTATTTTTACGTTAATTGTTTTATAATATCTCCTCTTTGCGGAAGAAAACAAATTGAAAAAAATGTTTGAACGTAGGTAATTCTCAAGGTGTAATAAATTTGTCATTACTTTTGTTACACCTTAAACTATACGAGCTAGTTATGAAAAAGTATATAATATATTATAATCTTTCTGAGAAGCAAGTTCTAAATTGATTTAGCCATCTACGCCTATTTCTCCGTCCGCCCGATTACTCAAAAACTAATAGAACTGGGATTCTGAAATGTTTGCTATGTGGCTTTTGTAAAATTCTTAAATTTGCTATTTAAAATGAACAAGATCGATCAGCGCGTTCGAGTAGCTGCCATATAAACTTTCTCTTTATATTAAAATAACTAAGTATCTATTGAAATTGTTCATCTGAAATTTATGAAAATAAGTAAAGTTTTATGAAAACGATTGCTATAAAAATTAGTTGGTCTAAGGAAGCAGGTTCGGGTAGCTGCCACATCTTTTTTTATAGATGCATAATTTATATCCTTATATCTTGATACTTAATTAACGAAAACATACGAAATGTTATAAAAAATAACATCGGGGCAACGGAAATATACAAAATTCACCTTAATAAATCTCGATACAATTAAAGTCAGGTGGATATATCTTAAATTATCTAAAAGACAATTAAATTTTATGGAAACAAAATAAATTGTGTTCGTTCGGGTATCTTACAGTTGATACGGTCTACCCTACACACTACCTAGTTTTTATAATTAATCTGACAATGGTTCAGTACTTCATCGACTTTTCAGTCGAAAAGTGAAGTAATATATCCTGTAGTAAATAATATTTAAAATTATATCCTATTATTAGTTGTAACCACAATTAATAATAAACCATATTGATGTTATTTTCACATAATTTCTCGAAATGTTTTCTAGTTATTTATAAATAGTAGCTAATAACAAAATTATCTGACTAATGACGTAGCGATTAAGTCGTGGGCTTTCAATCGAAAGATATCAGTTTCAAACACCGGTCAGATCACATCCAATACCTATCAACAATTTATATATTATTATAGTTAATATAAAATAAATAAAATAAATATTTCTTGTTTAACATAAATTATAGATGGCGTTTAATAGATCTGTTTCATAATTTTGTATAGAGAGTTCATAAGTATTGTATAAATTGCACGCTCAAATGATACAAACGACGTTTAATAATTATCGTCGTGAGAATGTAAAATTATATAGTTTAATGTTTATATACATTGTACTTACAGTAACAAGCGGTGTGAGCGCGTACAAGTTGTGCCAGTTCTAGCTGATGACACATTAATAATATTTACGCAGGAAATGCCCGCCTGTAGTTCAAGTGGCGTCATGATTTATTATTTTATTACACAGGCGCATTTTGACGTTGCACACAATGCACTGTGTAACATTTATAAATTCTGATAAAAGCTACGGCCGAGTAATTAACGACTTAATGTGATTTAGATACCCTACTAAGAAAATATTGAATTTTTCATAAATATATTATCAAAAAAATAACTAAACACTTAAATCTAGGTGTTAATTCATTAAAATTCATAATACATGCAATGCAACTGTTTAATATTTTAAAACATTTTTTTAAATATTTCTAAAAAAATTTATTGAATTCATTTTTTAAAGTAAATTAAATGGGGTTTGTTTTTGCGCTTGTTCCATATTATTATTATATAAATTCATTTTCGATTTAATTTATTACATTTTGTTTTTATTTTTTATTCTTCAACATAAATTATTGTCATACAAAATATCAAAAAGTCAAAATATTACAAAATATAGTGTATCATATTTTATAGTGACAATAGTAATTACAAAAAAACGTTTTTTTTACAAAAAAAAAGGAAATTCACTCAATAAAATATAACAAATAAATAATAATAATATTATATCTATAGATATATGTATAACTTTATGCATTTTTATAAATAACTACATATGCATTCTTAATATTCTTTTTTTATTTATATAATGCGAAGTTAAAGTGTCGCCGCGTTGACTTTTTTGCACATTATCAAGTAAATACTTTGGAAAAACTTCTGAAAACTTCAATTTCGCTCAAAATTTCTTGAAATTTTGTTAGACACCGATTTAGGAAAAAATTATGACCACATTTTTAATGCAACAACGCTTAGTTTTTCAAAGAAGCAAATTATTTTAAAAAAATAAAGTTTACTTAGCACTTGTCACTGATAAAATCCAAAAAGGTATTAAATATAGATATATAGCTTTTACATATTATTTTTTCTCTCAATCTGCTGGAAAAACATTGAGGTTTTCATTTTTCACAGGTACTAAGGGACTAAGCATTAAACTGTCTTTCCTTACCTGATTTGACAAGGTAATTTTATCTTCAATGTTTATATTATATAAAATACATAAAGCTGCTTCTAACAAATGCTTGAAACCACTCACTCACTCATTAATTCGTATCAAAAAGATGAAGCTCTTCTAGATGTTGTAGAGACTAGTTGCAAAATGCATTTAAAATAGTTTGGTGTGTAACCAGTCAGAAAAATCTGAAATTGGATCTTTTTAGTTCCAAAGGAGCCCTTTTAGGCCTTAATATGTTGTATTTGGATATCAATATTTTCACCCGAACGTCCTCATGTGGGGTATCATTAGAAAGCTCTTGGTAAGCTTAACATATTGTGTTTCCAGGATGCTCGGCTTGGGTCCAGAAAACTTTTTTACGACCTTGATATAAAAACAGCTGTATATGATAATATAGAATATCACTGAAAAGATTTTGGCGAGCTCTTCAACTTTTGTTTTTGGGGACCAATATTCTAGGACGCTCTGCTTGGTTCCTGAAACTGTTTATTATAAAAAAAAATCAGCGATACTATAATGCTTTTTTAAAATGTCACGCGATTTAATCATCGGTTTGACGCTTTCAGTGCAAGCACACATTACTAGTATTATATAATATTATCAATTTGAGTCCTTCAAAATTAAAAAGCTTTAAGCATTTTCAATATAAGAACGCGAACTTAGGAATAAGAAACATTATCTTATAGATTTTGATCTGTACATACAAATCAATATAATAATACTTCTAGTTCAGGATAAAATTAGTTAGAATTACCTTTTTCCACAAAGTTAAATCAAGATCATCGATACCATGTACATACATCTTATATTTTTGAAGACATTATAAAATAATTTTTGAAAATTCAAACAGATTTAAAATTAGCCTTCTAAAAATATTTATTTTCTTCTTTCTCTCGTGGAATAAATTTTATCAGCTAAAATTTTTGGAAAAATTTTCTTATAACTGTTTTTAGGGTTCCAAAATTTTCTCTCAAAGGTCTGGGACTGTTTTTAGAAAGTTGAATTTTTTGCATGCGAATAATTAAACATTTTGCATATAAAGACCAGCTTATGAGCTCGGCTAAAAAAGAAACAATTTATTAAATTTAAATCAAGTGTCTACAACCTTTTTTGTTTATACATTTTTTAAATTTCAATTTTCATTCGAGTCGACTTATTCTGTTTTTATTCTATTACAACTCTTTTCTTACGTTATTACTTATAGATACAACAAAGTCAAAAAAAAAATTTAATCCCATTTTTCATCAAAATTATTAATTTTTGTCATACGATATAAGAATATTTTTTCATCCAATTAACATTTTTCTTTTATCACTTTTTTTATCAAAATAAAAAATAAAAAAATCGTTTCGAAATGTAATAAACAATAAAATGAGACCGTACTATATGTTAAAGCAAGAGTTTTGGAAGATGCACATTTTAATAATAGCATTAAGCTACGTAATCACTAAAATAGCGTTTTATTTAATTCACTTTGATATATATTTTAGTATTAGATTGATTAAAAATACTTCAGCATAACCATGTAAATAATCGATTTTTTTTTTCGATTGACGAATAGGGTGAACTCTATCAAAAAATTGACTTTTCTTAAATCAAATAGATGCCTTATAAGCAGACGAATTATAGGTTCGTTTAAGTGAAACTAATAAGTAGATTTTATTTTTAAATTTTTTTTGGGAATGTGCTAGAACATAATTTTACAAAATAAATATATTATAATGTTTATATAATATGTAATATGAATGTATGTACCTAATATTGATAAAAGAACATTAATTTATTGAATTTCAAAAATGCTTATTTACACGAATATAATATTATAATAAATAAGTATGTACAAATTTTTTTTATTATTTATTGCATTGATCGAAATCGAAAAGAAAAAAAATATTATGTAGAGCATGTACAGTTATGGCAAATATATTTTTACCTATAAACTGTATTTTATTAACTGTATTATTATTAGAAACGAAATATTATATATGTATACCAAATCATAAAAAAAGAATGTATTGAACAGAACTGTGAAACATGGACAAGCTTTAAACCTCTATCACATTGTATGTGATAGAATTTGATTAGTAAAAAGCATAGATTTTAGTACAAATGTTATTGTTAGAGGGTTTTTCGGCCTACGCCTACAATTTTATATCTATTGTCAAATATAATTTTAAAATTCATAAATTATGTTTCAATTGAAAGCATTGAAAGTATCGTTAATAGTTAACAGTAGTAGGTGAAATTTCTTTTAGATATATAACACTAAAAAGAATCTCAGCCAGGATGTTGTATTACATGGTTACATACCTTGTTATACCTATTATAACTCGCTCAGATTTGTTTTTTTTTTTATTACTTAATTTTGTTATGATTGTTTTGTTATAACTTTCATAATATATTAATACGTACTTAAGACAAAAGGGATATGGTTTAAAATTGCTAGATATTAATGTATATTGCAGTGGAGTAGTGTGAAAAGTAAAATGTAGTTAATGATTTTAACCGATTGTTTGTATCTTTAAATTATGTTGAATCAGCTATGCTATTATTAAATTTATATAATATGTATAGGTATATTATTTATTTAGATACAGGCTGGCGGGGGATTGAACTTAAAAACTCAAACGTAAAGGCCGGTCTGATTTGTCTATTGGTTCAATATTGGTTAGAATGGTCGAAACATCTAGTATCAAGTTTTTCGTCATTCCCATTCTATTTTATTTCTGATAGTAATTTTAATATTACCATTCTATTTTATTTCTGATAGTAATTTATTATTTTTTTGCCACTCTTGTTCGTTTAATTTTGACAATATTATAATATAAATATGTTTATTACATTATTTTATTTATGGAATTTACAAATTTTCTCTTTTATAACTAGATAATTTTTTTTTTTTTACCAAAGGAAAACTATAAATGTATTATAATATTTTATATTATTAAATTTTTGTAATATGATTCGTCAAATCAATCATATATAAATATGATTGAAGCGTAAAATTGATGAACCTAGGTTAACCTATGTTTGAAAGAATCATTTTGTATAATATATTATAATGTAGTATAAAAAGCAATAAAACAATCAATAAAAGTGCCAAGGATTAAAAAGTTTTTCTTATTTTTTTTTTTTTGTTTTTCTTTATTGTTTGTAAATAAAATATCGAAATGCTTTTATTATTGTTGTTAGGTGTTTCTATAATAAATTTTATTACTTAAATATTTTATCAATTTATCTTATCAATTATATTTATTTAGTGATGTTAACTTTTCTTTTGTATTGCAACGCTTAATTAAATAATTTTTTTTATAAATTATCGTTTATAACACTATCACTTTATGTTTTTTATTATATCCTTAAGAAAAATGGATTATAAAAGTAAATAGACCTTAAATTTTTCTAGTTTAAAAATTATTTAAATAAATTCAATTCCACTGAATTTATATTGTATCTACATAATATTAGTTTTTTCCATAATATACTGTAATCAATCATAGACTGTACGTCTATAAGCGTAACCAAAAAAAAACTGGATTAAATTTGTAGTATAGTGTGAAACAAAGTCTAGGTCGCAAGTTCTAGATGTAAAGATAGTTGTCTATCCCCGCTGTCCAATATGAACATTGTAGTATTATTGTAAGAATTCTTTTTAGTTCCAGCTTTAATGAAAATGAAACTATAATAGCTACTTACCGATAATACATTTAGTATGCAAAAATATAGCAGTAAAACCTTTTATTTTTATTAATTTATAATTTTTGTTTCTAACCTATGTAACCTATATAATATAATAACCTATATAATAACCTATAGAATCATTCCAATAGCACATTAATTTGAATTTGCTACAATTCATCTTACGATGAAGGTTTGCGTTTTCCTTGTAAAAAAAAACAATGATGATTAATATGTTTAAGAGGTCAGTTAGATAAAATTTTAAATTACAAAATTCTGTGATTCAATATTCTAAATTTTAAAATTATTCTAAATTAGAAATTAAGAGTTTCAAAATTTTGAGTTACACAATTATTTTGAATTTTAATAGTATATGAGGAATTTCCATGAATTTCCATAGCTTATATCATAGAAAAACGGTTCGTCATCAACATATCTGGTTTCGTTCGTACTTTAAAAACTTCAAAACTCAGAATTGTACAAAATTAGAAGAGTTCGAATTTTCGGATGTAGAATTTTGTTACTATCTTTAAATGAAAAGGATTGAAGATTACTTTGATATGCTTAAGTTTTAAATATATAAGCTGTATAAACATAAGAACATAAGAAAATTCTATATATTATATAATATATTAATTGATGGAGCCATATTATTAGATATAATATTTGGTTTCTGAAGTTTTCCTTTTTGATTTGAAATTTAGAAAATAAATCGTATAACCATATTTTTGAGTTTCATAAAGTAAATATTATTAAATATTTTTACTATCAGATATTATTATTAAAAAGGTTTTTAGCATATTTTTATACCCGTACGATAGGATCGGGTATAATAAAATTACTCCTCCGTTTGTAACACCTCGAAATAAGCGAGCTAGATACACCTTCAAAGGTATGGATCGAATCTGAAAAATATTCTAAGACTTTTGAGCCATGTCCGTCCGTCAGCACGCTAACTCAAAAACTAAGAAAGCTAGAATCTTGAAATTTACACAAAATATTCTGGGAGTAATTTGTAGGTTCCCTATTTTTTTTTGGTTGAGTTTGGACCAAAACTTAGGGTAGCTCTCGAACACCTAACTTTTAGATCCCCACATTTTTTTGCAATAGAGCTATGAA
Source organism: Poecilobothrus nobilitatus (assembly GCA_947095535.1). Classification (NCBI taxonomy): domain Eukaryota; kingdom Metazoa; phylum Arthropoda; class Insecta; order Diptera; family Dolichopodidae; genus Poecilobothrus; species Poecilobothrus nobilitatus. Next base: position 59,663,874 of record OX352772.1, read on the forward strand.
ATTTTAACTGCTGATAGATCTCACAAAAATATTAATTTTATTTTTAATAACTTTTTTATGTAGCCCCACCCGTTACGGAGCTACAGCTCCCCAAAGGTTCATAAAAGCTCTATATTTAAATTGTTATAGCACAAGTTGTATAAGGTATATCTTCATTTTGAAAACTCCAAACGATTACTACTTTCATTAGCTTTAAAAGTATGTATACAATCAATATATATTTGTGGCATACGGTGTCTTAATTTACCGTTATGCGAAAGTCAAATTTTGCAAAATTCTTTAACCCTTCTATCTTCTAAACGGTTCAAGTTGGAAACTTGAAATTTTGACAGAAGTTAGATCTTTAAAAATAAGTATGAGTCATTTCAGAAATTTTTTTTGTATCACCCCCCGTTTAGAAGTTGTAAGGGGTCAAAAACTGAAAATTTCCTATTTTTAAACACCTGTAACTTGAACACCTGTTAACATTTTTTTGAAGTAATACACAAAAAATAAAGCTTCAACATTATACTCTTATTTCTGTTAACAACTTTTTTTAATAATATAGGGTTACTTTATAATTGACGAAAGTGTTACTTGATTTTTTCAAATTTTCTAACAAATTTCTTCAACAAATTTTTTGCATTTGTTTTACTCGATAATTTGAAATTGTTGAGGATATAATGCGTAGTACAAAAAAATGTAAATAAATAAACAACATAACGGTTGCTTGAAGAATTTTTATTTATATGATATTAATATATATACATACTTATATAATATCATGTTTATTTAGATATCGTATATGTCACTAGTGAATGAATGATAAGAGTATAGATGTATATTATATAGTGCCGTATTTACATACATATATGTATTTTATTGTACTTATAAGAAATTATTCTGTCAATGGAATATTTAAATATAATATAATATAATATATAAAATTATATTTACTATTTTGTACTAAGTAAATTTAATATACATTTACCGCTTAGTATTAAATGGTACTATAGAATATTTGAAAAAGTTTTGGATTGATAATCGTTATGTGGAAGGTTAGAATCTGCTTTTGAAGAATGTACATATAAACATATAGTTTGAATATATGTACAACCCACAGTACTAGAAATTATAAAATTCACCCAAATTATTTTAAAATACTAAAATATTAAAAAAATAATATTGTAAGCAGAGTGACAGGCTGTGAACATACTAACGGTTCGTACGGGTATCTAAGAGTTGACAAAGTCAACTGTATTCTTCCTCGTTCAACAAAAATTTGAAAAATTTACTGGTTCACTCTGTCTTTTTGTCCATCTGCCAGTTTGGCTGTTTATAAAACTTCCAACCGTTTAAGAAAAAAATAAACTTAAACCATGGATAGACCTTAAAAATTAATGTTGTTGATAAACGTTTTCATATAGCTTTGACCTTTCAGGAGCTGTAACTCCTCAAAGTTTAAAGCCCTTTTCAAATATGTATATCTTAGATTTTGCTTAATACTTTTTCAATTTTAAAATGCAAATCGGCAGGAAATTTTTTAAAATTTATAAATCATTATCAAAATTATTTAACTTTATTAAAAATTTTTTTCAAAATAACCATTATGTGAAAATTAAATTTTGCCAGACTTTGATTCCTATTTATTATCTGTGCAACACTTTTAAATAAAATCTTGAAACTTAGATATATACGAAAGATCGTTCAGAATAAGTATAAGTTACCTCAGAAATCTTGTTTGTACCACACCATGTTGACAGCTATAAGGGTCAAAAACTCAAAATTTTAGATACATGTAACTTCGGCACCTATACACATTGTCCCTTAATTTTTCAAATGCTAGTCACAATTCTAAACTGCTTTTATTGTCTTTTTGGAAAATGTACATCTTTTTACCTTTGGTTTTGCATTCTGTCTTGTTTATTATTTTGTAATTAAGTCGTTAGACGGCAATAGTCGGCTGGTCGGCCAATGTATTTTTATCATTTCTATTTGTAATCCAAAAAGCCCTAACTAATATGCTCAAGTTTTGATTGCAGACATCAATAATATGGTAATATCAATCTTATTAAGAAAAAGAATTATTTTCCTAGGTACCATTTCTGTAATACAAAATTGCTGTAAATCTAAGTAAAAAACATTTAGTTTTAATTTAATTGGATTATAAGATATTAAACTTTTTGGTTGAACTCCAAAAAAAACAAACCACTTTTTTAAATATTCTATTTTTTATGTAAAAAAAAAACTTAAGTAAAGCACGTTCATATATCAAATTACATTCTAAAACTATTTAACTAAGTTATTTATTTAACGTGTCCCACAAAAATTGTTTAAAATTTTATAAAAACGGATTTTAAATAGTTTGTAGTTCTTTTTTTACCTTAACTTAATTTGGTTGTATTTTGAAGTATTAAGTCTCAATCGTTTTAAAAAATTTTTTTTTTTATAGGATAGCACAAAGTGTAAAAATGAAATTTTCAATAAAATTTTTTTTTTACCTCAAAATCAGGTGATAAAAACCTATAACAAAATAGGTAGGTACAATGAATTTTTTTTTTTTTTGTAGGAGAAAGTGAAAAGGAAAATTATGGATGAAGTTCTTAATATAACAAATTAACCGAACATAGTACAAAGTTTTGGATTTTTATTTAAGTATAAGGAGGACTATTTTACAAAATTGGATAATAAAACGAAACCGTACTTAGTTTTTAAATCCTTAAATCTTGTTTTTGTTTTTTAACCTTCCCAAATTTTTTTAACATAAAAGTTTTTTGGGGGACAAATTAAGGTCAAAGAATGGTGCATAAACGTAGGTGTTTTTTTTTGGTACAAAAAATTTCAGGATTATTTTAATCGTGCTAGTTCCATAAAACATAGGTTTTTGTTAACGCTTTACTATTAGTATCTTCAGAGTTTATTATATTTTCTTCAGTTTGATCATGGATCGAATTTCATCTTCAATTTTTACAACTTGTCTATGTTCCTAATAGTCCATGTTTTGTAAAATATTAAATATTTATAAATGATAGGCGAGCCACTATAGTAAATACCCCTTATTGTGTTTAATTTTAGTTACGCTTTAACAGTTTTTTAAACGAGGAGTAACTAGTTACGTCTGAAAGCAGTTCTTAAATTTAAATTTTATCGTTCAACCATAGATTTATAATATAATATAATTTTTCTAAACTTCCTTTTCAATTTCCCACTATTGAAAAATTAAAGAGATAGTCTTTAATAGCCTTATGTTAAGAAGTTAGAAAATATTAAAGAAATAATTCCAAACACGTGGAAAAATACGAATTTTGATATCGAAACTAATATAAAAACCCCATATCTTTGAAGTAAATGAACAAAGCGTCCCCTTCTAATACAATATGAAATTAATTCAAGACACTCATCCCATTCCTTTTCACATTTTCTATTGTTTATTTAATATTCGATTTTCAATAATAGTAAAACAAAATATAAAACAAAAAAAAAAAACAATGTACCTAATATTATTTATTTTTATTAAATGTTGCATGATTTCGTTTAATATTTAAAAATAATACCAAAAATAGTTAAAACAAATATTAAGAATGTTAAATAAAATGAAACAAAAAAACAAATAGTAGTTAAATAGTAAAATACAAAACAAAGTATTTTTTTATATCAATAACATAATAAATTATTTTGTTATATCACGTTATAACATTTTAAATCAAAAGGAATATAAAAGAATGAAAAATTTAATAAACAATCGAACAAAAGGAAAACAAATTAACTACAGAGTCTTTAAATTCTTAAACATATCGATTTCTTAAAACAACAAACTAGAAATAATACTAGAGAAAACTTTTAATGTAAATACTTCACACTTAATATTAGTTTTTCTAACAGTAAAGAAAGAATTTGAAAATTGAAAATATCGCTTTCGGAATAAAGTTAAATATCTCATAGTAATTGCAAATGTCTTTATGTCTTTTTTCTTTATACGCATTTTGCCTTTATTACTAAATACAATACTAAATACCATCAATTCTTTGTATTGATTCCAAGAATTTCACCGCTTGCAAATTCCTTAGTGTTTTTCGAAACTTCTATAGTTCAAATTAACTGTTGAGATGCGCATATTGACGACAAACCTATCAAACTTGATGGGTAAAGTATTCCGGTAGAGAACAATATCAAATAATGCTCTGTGAAATATAATAAATAAGGGGCCAGGTACTAAATTAATAATATAAGGCAAATGAAGGTTGATAGGGCACAAGTTTAGAAAACAGACAGAAAAAAGGAGCAAGGATGACAAGGGCTGCAATCTGCAAGGTGCTAGAAGACGCTGTTGACCGACCAGCACCTGGTGATGTAAAATTTTAAAACTGAATACAATTAACAAATCTTGCAAGAATAATATTGCTGCTAATCAAGTTCGATGGAAATATATAGTCAAGGTTCTGTGCTCCCGAGAGGGTTAAGAACAAAAAAAAAATATTGACTGCAACAATTTAGAAACAAACAACAGTTTTTCAGTTAACATGGTTACAACTACACTCGTATGTATTTAATAAACCACTCCGTCTTTTATTATTATTTTAATTCTATGATTCGGATTGTTTTTGTTAGCCAAACATTTTGTAAAATATCCGAAATTAATAAGAGCTATCATTGAAGATTTAGAAATAAAACTAAATTATTTCTTCCATTTTATAAAAATATTATGTCAAAAATATGGCTATTAAAAATAGCAGATTACACTTTATTGTGAATATTTTTGTTGCTTTATTTTTATAAAAAAAAAACAATTAACAATAAAACATTATTTAAAATACGATAAATTATTAATATTAAATCACTATCATCTTCAAGAGCTCTAAAATCTCTTAAAACATTTTTGAAAAATTAAAAAAAATCGTTATTAATTTGAGGTTTCTCACAAACCAACGGTCAATTTGATTAAAATCTTATACTGTTTATACAGTATCGTATCGGTGCAATTGTCAAAAAGTACAGACTTCAACTCTTTCTAGTTTAATCAAATACTAGTTGAAAAAAAATTTTATATTTTGTTTTCGTTTATCAATAAAACTTTATTGGAAGCCATAAAAAGGACAGTAACAATATCTTTAAAACATCTTGAACGAAATAAATATATATCTCTATATAATGTATATTTTTACAAGCTACATAAACGCTACGAATGTCCTTCTTTACGCAAATGTAAGTTTGGCTGAATGGGATGGAGAAGTCGGAGGGATATCAGGAATAACTTAAACATAATTTTCGAATTATTGGAAATTGTAGAAATGAACATTACTGATATAGAGGAATACATGTTTCCTGTTTCACATCTTAGCAGTTCTTAAAGAAATCCCTTATTTAATTGTGTAGAAATGAGCATTTGCTGCTACGTTGGAGAGAGGCCTTTTTTTTTATTCATGTTCTTTTTTCCATTTTGATCCAAAAAGATTTTAGAAATAACAAATTCAAGATTATGTCCTTTCAAGATTATCTTTTACAAGATAACTTCGTGATCCCTTTTAAAATAATTGCATTATTAAGTTTACGTTGGTACGTTACGTTTGTTACGTGCATGTTTAAAACCGTATATACATAGTTCAATGGTATAATAAATTTGCCATTACATTTGTCACACCTTGAAGGAGCAGAGCTAGATAATATAACAAAGAAATGTTTATCGCTTAGCTTTGCTAAAATTTTTAATTTCGCTATTTAAATTCTGTTAGTTCGAACGGCGTGCTCTTGTATCTGTCATGCAGTAACTTTATTTATATGAAAATAACTAAGTGTCTATTAAAGCGATGTACATACATATATATGCATTTTGTGATGATATGAAGTTGCATGTCAATAACTTAGGTAAAATTTGGTTGGTGCAGCAGGTTATGATAGCTGGCATGCAACCTGCTTTTTTATATAGCTATGTACTATTTATACGCTTATATCTTGGTACTTAATGAAGTTTTATTGTAGTAATTTCCATGAAATTTGGTTCCTCTAGCGTATCAGGTTCAGGTAGCTTACATATCTTAAAATAAACTTGACATCTGAAATCTTGTAAAAAATTATCAAAAATAATTAATTTGAGGTTTTCACAAGCGGTCTATTTGATTAAAATTACTGTTTATACAGTATCATATTGGTGTCATTGTCAAAAAGTACAGACTTCAACTCTTTCCAATTCAATCAAATACTAGTTGAAAGAAAAAAAATTATATTTAATTGTCGTTTATCAATGAAAATTTATTGGAAACCATTTCTAATTACCATTTTGCACAAAGCATAGGACAGTAACAAAATAAGATTTTTTTTTTCGGAGTCTCAGAATTAACTCAAAATATTTTTTTTCGGAATCTCAGAATTAACTCAAAATATTTTGGTAAAAATGTACAGTAGGTACTTACGTAAGCAACTTTTTTTTTTTTTAAACCGTAACTGTTCAATCAATATCTTTTAATTCAAATTATAGTCAAATATAAAAATTTAGATTACATCACTCACTATGTTCGCACTCATATCACTTTTTTCTTTTTTTTTTCAAAATGAAATTTTCAAACTTTTGAAAATTTCCTATACACCATAATAGCTTTTATTTTAATAATACTAAGTAAAAGCTACTTGTTAATGAAAATGTTCTTAAAAAAAAAAACTGTTCTTTCCATTAGGTACTAACTAGTTCAATTATCCTTTTTTTTGTTTTGTTTTCTCTATTAACATCATTTTTGAAAAAAAAAAAAACAAATCGACAGTGACTCGAAAACACTTTATATTATTATTTTTTTTTGTTTTTTTTTTATAACTGTAATATTGTAAATGAAAAATAACAAAATCTATAAAAAAAAAACAGATATTGTTAAAAAACCTGTTGTATCGTATGTTAAGTTAATAGCTTTTAAAAAGTAAAAAAAAAAAATAATTTGTACTCTTTTTAATATTATATATTACCTACCTATTTATATAGGTAGTAAGTACCTATGTATGTATATACATAGTACAATTCACTCACGGAAGTTGAATATTTTTATTTTATTTTTCCAATAAAAGATTATTTATACTACAATCATCCAAACGCATTTCACTGTGAAATTGCTCTATATTTTTTATTATTTTTATTCATACATATGTTCTAATTTTAATTAAAATGTGAAATCAATTCGATTTATAAAATAAAACTGGACTATTTTTTTTAAGCCAAGTTAATTTAAAGTAATATGAGCTATATATACATTATTTACTGTAGGATTTTATTCTAGAATTTGTGGCTAAAAAAATTTCTTTGTAACAATATTGTAATAGTGATTTAGGATAAATTTATTTTAACGGAAAAGACATCGTAATTCTGTGAACTCTGACTTTTCTTTTGGCCTTTTCTTAAGATAATCTTCAAAAATACACTAAGAGTGAGTTGAGAATGTTCAAAATTTACTGAATAATCTATACCCCATTTTGTAATGTAGCATTTGTAATGTAGCATTTCAAAAAGCCAAATTCTTATTGGCTTGTAGAATAGGATGATACTCCAACTAATTAGACAGTAAATTTACTAGCGAGTAAGGATGCGGTAAAATAGAACAGGGATGTGTAATTTTTTTTAATTTCCTAGTGGAAAATAAAATATATGAATTATATCCGTCATTTTTTATGGAGGTAATTGCACTAGATTAGCGAAGTTCTGTTTTCAGCTTGTTTATTATAAAAAATTAATTTAAGTTTGACTTTTGGTTTTACCATTTTCACTTCAACTTTAAGTTTATTAACTAACATTGCATCGTTAAGTGCATTGAACTCAACTTTTAGTGAAAATAATTTTATAATAATGAAAATTCACAAAAAAACGAGGAAGAGTGCAGTAGAGTAGACTGTGTCAACTCTGGGATACCCGTATGAACGTAATATATCCTGTTTCTATAAAACTTGATCATCTTTTAAAAACATTCAGAGTTTTAGTACCGAACTACAGAGATATATTTATGTAAATTGTGGAGTTGTATGATAGCTACCCGAATCTATTGCGCCTAGCTTCATTAAGTTCCAAGAAATGCAAAAAGCCTGAACCGGCTGCTTTAGACCACTCAAATTTTACAAAAATTTTTGGCATGCAACTCGACACTTTTTCACTAAATTTCAGATAGCTAGCTTCAATAGACACTGAGTTATTTTCATTTAAAAAGAGAAGTTGTATGGCAACTATCCGAACCTGTCATATCATCACAACAAAATTTTACAGAAGTTGTTGCCATAAAACTCGATCATCATTTGCAAAATTTCAGATACCTAGATTGAATAGACACTGGGTTATTTCCATTTAAAGAAAGAAGTTGTATGGCAGCTACTCGAACCCGGCGGCCGAAAATGCTGGAGTTAAATAGCAAAACTAACAATTTTGTAAAAGTGACGTAAAAAAAATTGCAGCCTCCTAACTCCTTTATTTTTTGAGTTATCGTGCGGACGGACACTGAGTTCTTTCATTTAAAAGGAGATTTTGTATGGCAGCTACCCGAACCCGTCACACCACCACAACCAAATTTTGCAGAAGTTGTTGCCATAAAACTTGATCATCATTCGCAAAATTTCAGATACCTAGATTGAACAGACACTGGGTTATTTCTATTTAAAGAAAGAAGTTGTATGGCAGCTACTCGAACCCGGCGGCCAAAAATGCTGGAGTTAAATAGCAAAACTAACAATTTTGCAAGAGTGACGTAAAAAAAATTTCAGCCTCCTAGCTCCTTTATTTTTTGAGTTATCGTGCGGACGGACACTGAGTTCTTTTCATTTAAAAAGAGATTTTGTATGGCAGCTACCCGAACCCGTCGCACCAACACAACCAAATTTTGCAGAAGTTGTTGCCATAAAACTTGATCATCATTCGCAAAATTTCAGATACCTAGATTGAACAGACACTGGGTTATTTCTATTTAAAGAAAGAAGTTGTATGGCAGCTACCCGAACCCGGGGACAGAAAATGCTGAAGTTAAATAGCAAAACTAACAATTTTACAAAAGTGACGTAAAAAAATTTTCAGCCTCCTAGCTCCTCTATTTTTTGAGTTATCGTGCGGACGGACACTGAGTTCTTTTCATTTAAAAAGAGATTTTGTATGGCAGCTACCCGAACCCGTCGCACCAGCACAACCAAATTTTGTAGAAGTTGTTACCATAAAACTTGATCATCATTTGCAAAATTTCAGACGCCTAGCTTCATTAGGTTCCAAGAGGTGCAAGAAGTCTGAACCGGCTGCTCTAGACCAAACAAATTTTACAAAAGTTGTTGGCATATAACTCGACACTTCTTTACTAAATTTCAGATTCCTAGCTTCAATAAACACTGAGTTATTCTCATTTAACCGGATAAGTTGTATGGCAGCTACCCGAACCCGCCGCACCACCACAACCAAATTTTACAAAAGTTGTTGCCATAAAACTTGATCATCATTTGCAAAATTTCAGACTCCCAGCTTCATTAGGTTCCAAGAGGTGCAAGAAGTCTGAACCGGCTGCTCTAGACCAACCAAATTTTACAAAAGTTGTTGGCATGTAACTCGACACCTCTTTACTAAATTTCAGATTCCTAGCTTCAATAAACACTGAGTTATTCTCATTTAAACGGAGAAGTTGTATGGCAGCTACCCGAACCCGCTGCACCAGCACAAATAAATTTTACAGAAGTTGTTGCCATAAAACTTGATCATCATTTGCAAAATTTCAGAAACCTAGGTTGAATAGATACTGAGTTATTTCTATATAAAGATAGAAGTTGTATGGCAGCTACTCGAACCGGCCAACCGAAAATGTTGGATTTAAATAGCAAAACTAACAATTTTGCAAAAGTGACGTAAAAAAAATTTCAGCCCCCTAGCTCCTTTATTTTTTGAGTTATCGTGCGGACGGACGGACGGACGGACGGACGGACGGACGGACGGACGGACGGACGTACATGGCTTAATCGACTCAGAATTCGATTCTGAGCCGATCCATACCTTTGACACTATATCTAGCTCGACTCCTTTAAGGTGTCACAAACGTAATGGCAAATTTATTATACCCTTGAACATAGTTCATACGGGTATAAATAGTCATTTCAAAAATAACCCGAAATTCAGAACACTTTTTTCTTTTTAGATAAAATTCTTAGTTTAAGAACATGAACAATTGTATTTGTTATTTATACATATATTATTATGTACTGTTATAAACTAGCATATGTACAAATAAAAGAAAACAATATATCTAATAGGTTTTTGTTTTTTTTTTTGTTTTTGTACTTTGGTTATACTAAATAAACATATTCATATTGAAATTAATAACCGCAATGTAAACAAAATAAATTTGCTTTTTGTTTTTACCGTTATAATAATAGAAATCGATTGAAAAATAAAAACAATCGAAAAATAAAGGTAACAATAATAAAAAAGAAGAAAAATGAACGACTAAAAAAATTGATAGAGAGAAAATAAGGTGTAAACAAATTATTAATTTTTTCTTTGTTTTATATTAAATTTCAAATAATTTTTAATAAAAACAAAAAAAATATGTATTTCATTTTAATCAATCGATTCAAATATTGTATAAAGAAATTAATATTATAATAAGGTGACAAGTGTTTTTAATAATTTGACTTAAGATAATGCTTATAAAAGAAAATTGTTTGATTTTAATAAAAGACATTGTAAAAGTTGATAAAATATAATTACCTTTAAAAAATTATTGTATTGATCCATTATTTTAGTTATTATAATATAACACTTCAATAAAGTCATTAAAATAATAGGCAGTAACTAATCGAAGTTTCATAATTGCTTTTAAATCTACCTTTATCAGAGTCATCAATTCAAAGCTAACTCAAAATATATCTTACTAAAAGTTAGCAAATTAACCTACTTTAGATAGGTTTTCCAATCTTTTTACATAGAGACATCTCAGAAGTAAAATTTCTAGACAATTTTTTCAACACACCAACGTGCGATTCAAATTTAACATCAAGAGTCGTTAAATTCTACAGAAAGAATTGTGGAAAATTTTTAAATACCCATTTTAATATTTCTGTTGAATAATTTCGAATTTCTAATAATCAAATAAATTTAAAAAATCGATTGAGTTTAGGTTTTGTAGACCACCTATCCTTTTTGCCATATTTCTTTTATTTATCATGTTTTGTTATTGCGAAAACCGAAAGTAAATTCGATATCCAAATTTTAAACATATTAAAAATTTACTTTAGCCTCAGATTTTTCCAATTTAAATATTAGAAGAGTCCATTTCTTAATATTAGAAGGGTGCTTTCGATTACAATGGACTATCACCGTTTCGAATACAATGGACTAGTGATTCATATCACCCAAACAGTTTCACAAAAGTAATTAAACAAAAGTTTCACAAGAAGGTTAAACAAAGAAAAGTTTTGTAAAAAATTAAAAATAAAACAAATTTTCTGCTAAAATAACTTTTCGTTACGAAAGTCACACTAACACTGAACTCATATATACATAATTTTTAGCACATTTCCAAAAAAAAATTTGAAAAAATGTGCCTATTAGTCTGTGCACTCCACTCTGTCTGTCTGTTTACAAATCTTCTACACCATAGAGAAAAAAAATTTTAACTATGGGTAAGTCTGATAAAAAACTTAATTTGGTGGAACAATTTTTTCATGTAGGCCCATCCATCAGTAAACTACAGCCCCTCAAACTTTAAAAAATCTTTATTTTTAAATGCGTAAGTATATCAAAATTATATATATTTTTTAAATTTAGTATATAAATTTACCGTTATGTGAAAACCAAATTTTGCAAGATTTTTCTGCCTTCATAACTACGGCACGCTTTTAGATAGGAGTTTGAAGCAAGAAAGAACTTTTAGAACAAGTACCTATAAGTTTCCTTAGAAAATGTTTTTAGACCCCCTTGTTTATTAGCTATTAGAGCTTAAAGATAGAAAATTTACTATTTTAAACACCTGTAACTTAGGTACGTGTACACATTTTTCTTCGGCAAGACAAAAAAATTAAAGGTCTAGTATTACATTTTTACTTGTGTTAATGGTTTTTGTTTTAATTGTATAGTGTTCCAGAGTTACAGCCCTCCAAAATTGAAAAAAGCCCTATTTTCAGATGTATATATCTCAGGCTCTGCGTAGTAGTTTTACAATCTAAAAACAGTAGAAGATCGGAAATTTTCTTACCTCTATAAAACAATATCAAAATTATACAATATTATGTAATTTACTACTTAAATTTACCTTTATGTAAAAACCAAATTTTGCATGATATTTCTTTTTACATCACTCCGGCACGCTTTGAGATAGGAACATGAGATTTTGAGAAAATAAAGAACTTTTAGAATTAGTATAGGTTAGGTTAAAGTGGCTGCCAAAAAGGCACACTTAGACCGTATTTGGTCCATTGTGATACCACATAGAAGCTTTTCTATCCCACTCGTTAAAACCAATTTGAGCTTTTTGCAAAGCGAAGAATACTCTTCACATTTTTACCTGCCAGATCGCTAAGGCTGTCAAAGAAATATTTCCCCAAATGGGTATTCCTTCTTACCGACAAGGAAGGGCATGTACAAAGGAGATGGAGAGTACAGGCATCATGATGTCTAATGCTGCAGAAGGGGTTGTTATTAAAGAGCCACTAATACATAGTGTGGCAGTTCTTTGGGCCGTAGTGATTGCATTGTGGTTGACCTCTTTATCGATTGCCTTCCACCATACTAGGACCCTAGAAGAGAATTAGTATAAATTTCCTCAGAAAATTTTTTTGTACTACCCCCTGTTTAAGACCTATTAGGGCTCAAAAAATTAAAATGTACTATTTTTAGACATCTGTAACTTAGGCAGCTGTACAAATTTTTCTTCGGCAATACACAAAAATTAAAACTCTAGTAATATATATTTACGTGTATTTCGCTATTTAAATTCTGTTAGTTCAAACGGCGTGCTCGTGTAGCTGCCATACAGTATCTTCATTTATATGAAAATAACTAAGTGTCTATAAAAGCGAGGTACATATATGCGCATTTTGTGATGATATGAAGTTGCATGTCAATAACTTATGTAAAATTTGGTTCGAGCAGCAGGTAAGGATAGCTAACAGACAACCGCCTTTTTTATATAGCTATAATTTATACCCTTATATCTTGGTACTTAATGAAGTTTTATTGTAATACCTTCTATGAAGTTTGGTTTCTCTATCGCAACAGGTTCAGTAGCTTGCATATCTTAGAATTAAACTAGATATCTAAAATCTTGTGAAAAATTATCAAGTTTTATGGAAACAGCATTATGTTCATGTGGATATTCTTGAGCTGATACTCAAGTCTTCCTCGTTTTCTGGAATTAAAAAGGGAGTTTTTAAAAAGACAGATTTAAAAAAGCAAGATTTTAGAAAGGTGAGATTTGAAAATATCGATATTTCGTACCACTCTCATAAGCCTTATATATATCCCAATCAATATTAATTATGCTATTACCTGAATTAATGGAAAATTAATGAAATGGGTATAAAAGATTTTCTGAAGTTTATTACAAATTTCAGGTATATTGTAGGTGCAAAGCCAACAAAATTAAAGAGCTTTTCAGAATTATTTTTACATTTTCTAAAATATAGATTTAAAAGTTCTCTAAATTCTTTACCTCAACTTTTTATAGTATCTATGTTATATCTGTATCTATGTTATAATAAAAATTAATATTCAATTTTTTAGTAATCCAGACGCCTTCTCAACTATTCTTATAGTTTTTGGCTATAACTTGTGATTTGTTATTCTATATAATATATTTTTTATACCCGTACGATAGGATCGGGTATAATAAAATTACTCCTCCGTTTGTAACACCTCGAAATAAGCGAGCTAGATATACCTTCAAAGGTATGGATCGGATCAGAAAAAAATTCTAAGACTTTTGAGCCATGTCCGTCCGTCCGTCAGCACGCTAACTCAAAAACTAAGAAAGCTAGAATCTTGAACTTTACACAAAATATTCTGGGAATAATTTGTAGGTTCCCTATTTTTTTTGGTTGAGTTTGGACCAAAACTTAGGGTAGCTCTCGAACACCTAACTTTTAGATCCCCACATTTTTTTTGAAATAGAGCTATGAAATTTTAACTGCTGCTAGATCTTACAAAAATATTAATTTTATTTTTACTAACTTTTTTTCGTGGCCCCATCCGTTACGGAGCTACAGCTCCCCAAAGGTTCAAAAAAGCTCTACATTTAAATTGTTATAGCACAAGTTGTATAAGGTATATCTTCATTTTGAAAACGCCAAACGATTACTACTTTTATTAGCTTTAAAAGTATATATACAATAAATATATATTTGTGGCAGACGGTGTCTTAATTTACCGTTATGCGAAACTCAAATTTTGCAAAATCCTTTAACCCTTCTATCTTTTAAACAGTTTTTGTTGGAAACATGAAATTTTGACAGAGGTTAGATCTTTGAAAATAAGTATGAGTCATTTCAGAAATTTTTTTTGTATCACACCCCGTTTAGGAGCTGTAAGAGGTCAAAAACTGAAAGTTTCCTATTTTTAAACACCTGTAACTTGAACACTTGTTAAAATTTTTTTGAAGTAATACACAAAAATGAAAGCTTCAACATTATACTCTTATTTCTGTTAACAACTTTTTTTAATAATATAGGGTTACTTTATAATTGACGAAAGTGTTACTTGATTTTTTCAAATTTTCTAACAAATTTCTTTAACGAATTTTTTCCATTTTATATTACGCGATAATTTGAAATTGTTGAAGATATAATGCGTAGTACAAAAAAATGTAAAGAAATAAACAACATAACGGTTGCTTGAAGAATTTTTATTTATATGATATTGTTATATATACATACTTATATAATATCATGTTTATTTACATATCGTATATGTCACTGATGAATGAATGATAAGAGTATAGATGTATATTATATAGCGCCGTATTTACATACATACATATATGTATTTTATTGTATTTATAAGAAATTATTCTGTCAATGGAATATTTAAATATAATATAATATAATATTTAAAATTATATTTACTGTTTTGTACTTAGTAAATTTAATATACATTTACCGCTTAGTATTAAATGGTACTATAGAATATTTGAAAAAGTTTTGGATTGATAATCGTTATGTGGAAGGTTAGAATCTGCTTTTGAAGATTGTACATATAAACATATAGTTTGAATATATGTACAACCCATAGTACTAGAAATTATAAAATTCACCCAAATTATTTTAAAATACTAAAATATTAAAAAAATAATATTGTAAGCAGAGTTAGCTGTTAACTGTGTTAGCTGTGAACATACTAATGGTTCGTACGGGTATCTAAGAGTTGACAAAGGCAACTGTATTCTTCCTCATTATACCCGTACGATAGGATCGGGTATAATAAAATTACTCCTCCGTTTGTAACACCTCGAAATAAGCGAGCTAGATATACCTTCAAAGGTATGGATCGGATCAGAAAAAAATTCTAAGACTTTTGAGCCATGTCCGTCCGTCCGTCCGTCCGTCCGTCCGTCAGCACGCTAACTCAAAAACTAAGAAAGCTAGAATCTTGAAATTTACACAAACTATTTTGGGAGTAATTTGTAGGTTCCCTATTTTTTTTGGTTGAGTTTGGACCAAGCCTTAGGGTAGCTCTCGAACACCTAACTTTTAGATCTCCACATTTTTTTTGCAATAGAGCTATGAAATTTTAAATACTGATAGATCTCACAAAAATATTAATTTTATTTTCCATAACTTTTTTTTGTAGCCCCACCCGTTACGGAGCTACAGCTCCCCAAAGGTTCAAAAAAGCTCTATATTTAAATTGTTATAGCACAAGTTCTGTAAGGTATAACTTCATTTTGAAAACGGCAAACGATTACTACTTTCATTAGCTTTAAAAGTATATATACAATAAATACATATTTTTGGCATACGGTGTCTTAATTTACCGTTATTCGAAACTCAAATTTTGCAAAATTCTTTAACCCTTCCATCTTCTAAACGGTTAAAGTTGGAAACTTGAAATTTTGACAGAAGTTAGATCTTTGAAAATTAGTATGAGTCATTTCAGAAATTTTTTTTGTATCACCCCCCGTTTAGGAGCTGTAAGGGGTCAAAAACTGAAAATTTCCTATTTTTAAACACCTGTAACTTGAAAACCTGTAAAAATTTTTTTGAAGTAATACACAAAAATTAAAGCTCCAACATTATATTTTTATTTCTGTTAACAACTTTTTTTAATAATATAGGGTTACTTTATAATTGACGAAAGTGTTACTTGATTTTTTCAAATTTTCTAACAAATTTCATTAACGAATTTTTTCCATTTTTTTACTCGATAATTTGAAATTGTTGAGGATATAATGCGTAGTACAAAAAAATGTAATTAAATAAACAACATAACGGTTGCTTGAAGAATTTTTATTTATATGATATTGATATATATACATACTTATATAATATCATGTTTATTTACATATCGTATATGTCACTAGAGAATGAATGATAAGAGTATAGATGTATATTATATAGCGCCGTATTTACATACACATATTTATTTTATTGTACTTATAAGAAATTATTCTGTCAATGGAATATTTAAATATAATATAATATAATATTTAAAATTATATTTACTGTTTTGTACTTAGTAAATTTAATATACATTTACCTCTTAGTATTAAATGGTACTATAGAATATTTGAAAAAGTTTTGGATTGATAATCGTTATGTGGAAGGTTAGAATCTGCTTTTGAAGAATGTACATATAAACATATAGTTTGAATATATGTACAACCCATAGTTCTAGAAATTATAAAATTCACCCAAATTACTTTAAAATACTAAAATATTAAAAAAATAATATTGTAAGCAGAGTGACAGGCTGTGAACATACTAACGGTTCGTACGGGTATCTAAGAGTTGACAAAGTCAACTGTATTCTTCCTCGTTTTATATTAAACTGAACTGATTAACTTTTTCAATGTGGAATTATTTTGATACTTTTAATTTTCAATAAAATAAAGAATTTTTTAATATCCTGAACAAAGAATTAATAACGATACAAATATGATAATAATTATAAAAATATAAAATATAATGCATATTGAATGAATGAATAATGAATAATATTTTTAATCATTCATTTTTAATATTTTCTTCCCTCCGCGATTTTTACATACATAAAAATATATACTTACATAAATAGTGAAAAAAGAGAAAATAAATTTAAAGAAATTAATTGTAATCAAAGACCAAAATAAAAAAAAAAAAGAAAGAAAATTGAATTTTTTTAAAAAAGAATCGGATAATGAAATGAAGAAAAAACCATATTTCCTTCATTTCTTCCTTCCTTCCTACCTTCCGCATTCGAAAATTTAATAGGCATTTACTTGCCTGATGACTCTTCAAAATAGAAAATTATAAAGCATTGAAAGAAGAAAAAAAGGAATGAAAAATTAAATGAATGGAGTCTATAATTCAAATTATTTTTGATTTTATATTTTAAGAAAATTACAACTATTTTATTTTGTATGTGACTGCCGACTCGCTTTATAGTCAAATTTTCTAAAATATTTTTAATTTAAAAATAAATTATTAAATGTATCTATATAGACACCAAGAAAATTTTGTAACATTTTTCAATTAAAATGTCTGTTTGGTTGAAACAATGGTTAAAAAAATTAAATTTTTGACAATTTAATATTCAACTCAATCGAATTTAATTTATTATTTAGCTTGGAAAACTACAATAAATTCAAAGTATTTAGTTAAAGATTATTTATCAATATTGAATTTGTTTTTTTAATTACTTAACTTATATATAGACTCCTAAACTGCCCAGCCGATTGTAAAACTTGTATTTAAAGGTTTTTAGTCATGCAAGAATAATAGATGAATCATGAAATATGAATAAGTCCTGCAAAAATAATAAATAAATTATGCATGCTAATGATAAACATGTCAGCTAATCGTAAATATGCTAGAAAACTAAGTATGTACTTGGGTCTTAATGATAGATTTTACAAAAGAATTGACACTATAGAGAGGAAAAGACGGAAAAATCAGGGTAGCTTCTTTTTTCGAGATTTTGGTGAACTCTCTGACGGATCTGAGAAGCTTTCGAAGCTTCTTCCGTCAGAATAATATCATTTTGGCATAAATCTATCGAGACTTAACACCAACTCTGGCCGAATAGGTTTTCTACGTTTTAAAGATACAATAAGGATCTAGAGTGAAGTGATTACTGTCATGTTTCTAATTAACCTTACCACTTCATAATATAGAAACAATCCGAATATTGAAAAATATATTTGACAAGTAAATACTAACTGGCGGAGAATGATATTATTTTAAGAAAAATATGTTTTTTGTTTTACGAGGGTTGGTGGAAAACTCGAAAGTCATCAAATGAACTGCACGTGGTTTCGCAGAGTAGTGTTGGACTTTAACCTACCAAAACTAGCCCCTTTTATAACCATACTTTAGGATGGAAACTTTAATACGTAGAAACTCATACGATTATGAGGGATAGGTAGTAAAATTTGGAGGGATATTTTGAAGAAAGATGTTAATGTTTACCAACTTTAGGGAACAAATGCGATGGTTCCCCAAACGGAACGTGCGCATGACAAATGAATTTCCATAAGCTGTATTTCGCCATCTTGATAACTCTATATGGTAGATATGAGTTTCCATTGCTCTCCCTGTTTCCTGTTGGAAAACTTTGAGTGGGGGCATTAACCGTTTTATTACTTTGAAACAGGATCTAATCCCTACGAGATATCTATAAAACAAAATCATTGACACAACTGTACGACGATGGCTGAGTGCAGTGAACATTGAAGTTACTATGGGGTTGTTGATAAAACGAATTGCTCTGTTTTGCATATCATCAAGATAACCCAGAGCTGTTTGAGGTGCTGCAGACGAAATGTGTGCATTATACTCAATTTTCGTCCTAATGTACGTTTTATAAATATTGAGAAGATCAGGTGCAGAAAAGTAAGTTTTGCAGCGATACAAAAAAACCCAAACATTTAGCTGCATCTTTAGCTATACCAAAAATGTGATTTCACCAAGCCAATTTTTGGTTCAACTCGATATCGAGCATGTTTAAATCTGTTGAATGCTGCAAGACTTCCCATTGAAAGAATATATTGGAAATAGTAATGTCAATTTTTCACGAGATCAGTCATCATTGCGTTTTTTTGATGTTGAAATCAACTCTGTTGACTTCACCCCATTTTTGAATTTTTGCTAAATCGTTATTTACGTCACTAATAGTGAAATTTTTGCTGTTATATTAATCTACTGATTAATGTTACAGCGGTTATGAAACTCATATGAAGCTACAGACATGCTGTCGTCTTCGAAACTATGGACCGGATTAGAGGTTAATGAAAGTAGGTCATTGATAAAAATTAAGAAGAGAGTGGCTGATAAAATTGATCCTTTATTTTGAATTTGTCAAATGAATATCCATCGACCAGTATACGAATCGTACGATTCAAAAGGAAAATCTCCAATAGATTTTAAAAACACCCTACCTAGACCTAATGCTTTTCATTTTGCCAACAGAGTATCGTGATAAACTCAGTCAAAAGCCTTAGAAATATCAAGAGCCACAACATCAGATTCACCATAGAATGATGAAGGCTGATGTTTAACTTCTCACAAAGGTAAGTCAAGAAATCACCGGTTGATCGCCGGGCTTTGAATCCGTATTGCCGGATGAAGCAAAACCTTTGTGATCCAGGTATTTTAGAAGCTTTTCACAATTTTTTCCATAACTTTGGAAAAGATAAAAGTTCTAACAATGGGCCGGTAGTTAGAGGGATTGTTTTTTTACCGTTTTTGAGAACTGGGAAGACATGTGCAACCTTCCATTGGGTAGGATGAATATCCAAAGTGAAAGAGAGGTAAAACAGGTTGCGGATATATTTTGAAATACTGGGCTAGAATATTTATATTTTTGAAATGTGTTGAAAGCGATGTCATTTTTTGTATAAACTGCGATACCTCTTTTGTGTACGAAGTGTGAAATAAGTGAGTAGCCAGTAACATTAAAGTTAACATTGTAGCTAGCTATTTTTGAGTACCATACAGGTTTAACGATCTGGACCGGCTGACTTATTTTTATAAAGATTTTTCAAGATTTTCACCACCACTTGCATCCTAAAGTAAATTTCACCCAAGAAGCAGCCAACTTCTGGAATGAAAGGTGGCATCTGATCTGACTGTGACAGTGTCGAATTGGATTGCTTGCTAAATAAGTTCGCCTTCCTTATAAGATTTGATACGGTTCTGTTATCATTATCAACAATTGGTGAAAAAAAAGAGCCTCTAACGTCTTCCTTTAGAGTTTTGGCAAATGTCCAAAAAGATTTGTTATTCTTTGGCATGTGTTGATTTTACGTTTCTACTTTTGGTTGAACAATAATTTTTGCTTGTTGATAACTCTCTTGCATCTGTTTCTAACCACTATTAACTCGGAGAATTATTGCTAGAAAAATTAAGCCAGTCTCTGTTATGAATGTTGAAATCTCAAGGCAGAATAATTTCAGTTTTTGGTAATACGTCCAAAATTTCATGGATCTGGTTCGAAAAATTTTCCACAGCAGTTTCTTGTTCTTTTGAGTTGGGCGATCTGTATTAAGTAAACATAAATGTATGATATGCTTTTCAACGAGAATTTTGACCCAGATATAGTGGAAGGTTGGGCTGGAATATTTATATTTTTGAAGTGTGTTGAAAGCGATGTCATTTTTTGTATAAACTGCGATACCTCTTTTGTGTACGAAGTGTGAAATAAGTGAGTAGCCGGTAACATTAAAGTTAACATTGTAGCTACTGACTTGTCTTTCACATAGAGCTAGGATTACTGGTTTAATTGAACTAAGATGGCAGTCGACGGCATGAAAATTCGTTGGCAATTCGCGAATGTTATAGAAATTAACATTAAAATTGATAATTTTGTTAGAAAACAATTAATACAAAACAAATCTAAATCAAAAACAAATAAAATCGAATGTTAGAAGCATAAAAAGAGCCAAGCCAAGTTTTGAAATAAAGTAAAATCTTGGTTAAGCTATTGAGGGACTGACCGATCCAAATATACTTTGTACGACAGGGAGGTACTACAGAATTTAAAAAGACATTAGTTTTATATAAATACAAAAATTTTATATTATATTTTATTATACAAATTAAGTTATCGTAATAACGGAAAATGTTTACTTCGATCATTTTGTTGATTTAATAACAGTTATAAAGATAATTAAATTTATGCTTTGTTGTTTTTTTTTTTATTATAGAAAATATAAAACAAATGGTAAAAGTTAATATAAACGAGAAAGAATACAGTTGCCTTTGTCAACTCTTAGATACCCGTACGAACCGTTAGTATCTTCACAGCCTCTCACTCTGCTTACAATATTATTTTTTTAATATTTTAGTATTTTAACTAACTAATATAGAACTATGGGTTCTACATATATTCAAACTATATGTTTATACATTCTTCAAAAGCAGATTCTAACCATCCACATAACGATTATCAATCCAAAACTTCAAATATTCTATAGTACTATTTAATACTAAGCGGTAAATGTATATTAAATTACAAAATAGTAAATATAATTTTAAATATTATATTATATTAATACACCATAGTATATTTATATTGTTATAAGTATATCGCCATACATTGCAATATTTCTTTAAAAATATTTCCATTCATAGAATAAATTTCTTATAAGTACAACAAAATACATATATGTATGTAAATACGGCTCTATTTAATATACATCTATACTCTTATCATTCATTCACTAGTGACATATACGATATGTAAATAAACATGATATTATATAAGTATGTATGCATATCAATATCATATAAATAAAAATTCTTCAAGCAACCGTTATGTTGTTTATTTATTTACATTTTTTTGTACTACGCATTATATCCTCAACAATTTCAAATTATCGAGTAAAACAAAATGCAAAAAATTCGTTAAAGAAATTTGTTAGAAAATTTGAAAAAATCAAGTAACACTTTCCTCAATTATAAAGTAACCCTATATTATTAAAAAAAGTTGTTAACAGAAATAAGAGTATAATGTTGAAACTTTAACTTTTGTGTATTACTTCAAAAAAATTTTAACAGGTGTTTAAAAATAGAAAATTTTCAGTTTTTGACCCCTTACAGCTCCTAAACGGAGGATGATACAAAAAAAAATTCTGAAATGACTCATAGTTACTTTCAAAGATCTAACTTCTATCAAAATTTTAAGTTTCCAACTTAAACCGTTTAGAAGATAGAAGGGTTAAAGGATTTTGCAAGGATAAGGATATCAGCAGTTAAAATTTCATAACTCTATTTAAAAAAAATGTGGGAATCTAAAAGTTTGATGTTCGAGAGCTACCCGAAGTTTTGGTCGGAACTCAACCAAAAAAAATAGGGAACCTACAAATTGCTCCCAGAATATTTTGTGTAAATTACAAGATTATAACTTTCTTAGTTTTTGAGTTAGCGGGCTGACGGACGGACGGACCTTTGAAGGTATATCTAGCTCGTTTATTTCGAAGTGTTACAAACGGAGGAGTAATTTTATTATACCCGATACTTATCGTACGGGTATAAAAATGTGAAAATTTGGCAAAGGGAAAAAAAATTTTTTTTTGGAATTGGAAATAGAAAAGGATATAAGTATATTTTCAAATTCTGTAATTAATGGTGTCGATTTTCTTAAGCATAATTATTGTTTTATTAATTTTTTTTTTTTTTTTATGGTGTTTTGGGTATGTATAACCATATGTCATATACCTACGCTAAAAATAAATTAAAATAAATTCATATTAAGATTAAAATCCAATGTTTTTATTTTTAATATTGATATTACATAATATTATTGCAGAAACTTTACTAATGCAATGAAATATATGTACCTAAATGGTGTAAATAAATTGGCTCAAAATCGTAAATTGAATTTTTGTTGTTTGTTTTGTTGTCAACATAATTACTTTAGAATATTATATTGAAAACAAATTAAATCCTACATTTATTGTATTATGTCTTATAACATTTTATATTAATATCTAATAATATAACGTGTACAAATAAAATATAAACAGTTAGTAAAATAAATTTAAAGTCATTATAATATTAAAAAATAATTTTTCAGCTCTGAAATATTGAAATAGGTACCTACTGGATGAGTATCTATTGAGATTTTTTTAAGATCGATTGAAAGTTTTCGTTTTAAGTTTTTCAACAGCTTTTCAATATGCTTCCGTATGACAACAATATGCTAGGTGTATTTTTCAGATTTTTCAGATTACTTGAGTCCATGATAACTTTTAAAATATTACCAATATTCTACTGGTCTGTTTCGCATTTTAATATTAAGTGCGACAAATGATTCTAAAATAATTCGGCAGTAGAAACAGTGTAATATCTAAATACATGAGGAATATTTCTGACAGTTTAAGACATTTATCCTGTAATATATTATTTACATGATCTTTAAAATTAAATTGTCTTCTTTAAAATAAAAAATAATTTTCGTTTTCTAATGCATATTTGCTCGTTTTATTAATTACTAGGTAATATCAGGTTCGCGTTCCTGCACCGCTCAATAAATAAAACATATGGGTTTTTAATTGAAGATATGGGTTAACAAATTTCAAGTCTGCTAATAGTGCCAACTGAACTATCAAAGAGCATCAGGTACACAAAATCGGAAGTCAAAGTGAAGTCAATCGGCTAAAATGCTTTTATTTTAGAATGAAAAAGTTTAAATATTTCCACCAAAACCTGAACTTGGTGGCCCGTTACAGCAAAATGGTTAGCCCAGAAATACTTTCCATACCCAAAAAAAACCTTTATATACAAATTTCCATGATGATCGGCTGAGCATTTTAAGAATCTAGGTATAAATCGCAAACAAACAAACATTCGCTTTTATGTAATATATAGATTACCATTTCGTTTTACCTCAACTGCTGTCAATGTGATCTGTCAATATGAAATAAAAAGGTTTCTGTTAAAAAACTATTTGTCATATTATTTATACGAGATATCTATACATAATTTTTTTTCTAACTAAAAATTACAACAATTTCTCACACTTTATTTTTTTCATTATTATTTTAAATTGCATTAAAATTATTACTGTAGCTGTACTTTTACATACTTAACACATATAAAATAATATCAGAAGAATATTACCTAAGTATATTATATAAAATATTTGTGCTTGTTTAATTTTAAATGAAACAATAACATAACATTATTTTGTAATATGAGAACCTTAAAACAATACATTTTGTTTACAATATAATATATGTATATACATACATAGATTTATAACAAAAATAACGGTAAAGGAGAATAACAAAATAACGGTTAACGGTTTGTTTGTTGTGGATTATTGAGTTCAAAAAAAGATTTAGTTCAGGGTTTTACCAAATAGGTGTACCACCAATAAGTTTATGCATTAAATTATGTACATTTAACATATACATACATACAAAATGCTTAGACATGTGTGTATGTATATATGTATATACTATAAAAAAGAAACGAATTGGAATGTAGTGTGAGAATAACATAGATGCTTTAATTGTTAAAGGGGTTTTCGTGAAGTTTTTTTTTTTTTTTGTTTTAGTTACTTCTTTTTCGATTGCTATTAATGGGATTTTTAGTTCCCAAGAAAATTACTCTAATATAATATTATGTTTTGTTTGTTTTCCTGTTTCTATTTTCATTGTTGATTTTAGTTTTTTTATTTTTTTATATGTGAAAATTATTTGGGTCTTTAATTTTATTATAGAGTTTTGTGATAGGTTTAGATTTTCCAAAAAAAAAAAAAAAAATACAAATTCATATTATCGGGCAATCTATATTTAAAAATGCTGCTGATGATTTACATATTATTATTATATAAGTTCGAATATATCAAGACCAGATCTTAATATTTCTATGTGGCAAAACTGTGTTTTAAGTGGAAATCAGTACAAATTTCCATGAATAGAAAAGTATGAAAACTATACTTTGAGTCAAAAGTATTAAAAAATTATAAATATGATATTAATTAAATAAATATTTAAAATAAAATTTTTTTTGTAACCATATTAAATTTAATAAATTTGTGATGCCATGTTAATATTAACTAATGTTTAAGCTTTAATTTTTTATATCTTTAAAATAAAATTTGCATTGGTATGTTACAATTTCACTTATCCTGATCCTAAACAAGTTTACGGAGATTGGGAGAATACCGAAATTTGTTTTTAAACTTAATTTTAATCTGTTCTACTACTTATTTTCAAAGGTATTTTTAAAGGTAAACAAAAATTTTACAGCCTCATACTCATTTAATTTTATGAACATTAAGTCAATTTAAGAACTCAAATTGGACTGCTTTTCTTTAAGAATGACAAGTGTACAAAATATGTGGAAATATTATTATTACTATTAAGGTCGATTCCTAATACACAGACACGTGACGACACAGTAACGATGTCATATCGTGATTTTTATTCATACTATGCATTCCTTATGAATATATTCATATTGGACGACAACGATATTTACGACACCGTACCGAGATCATAACGTAATTTAAAATGTCGTCTTCAACGATATTTTTATTTTGTCAGTCAACGTCGTCACGTCATCGTTACCGGTATGAATATAGTCATAAGAAATTAATGTTATCAATTCAATAAGAAAATTACAAAATAAAATAAAAACCGCGTACGATGTTATGTCTGACTAGACTACCG
Organism: Poecilobothrus nobilitatus; assembly: GCA_947095535.1. Classification (NCBI taxonomy): domain Eukaryota; kingdom Metazoa; phylum Arthropoda; class Insecta; order Diptera; family Dolichopodidae; genus Poecilobothrus; species Poecilobothrus nobilitatus. The sequence goes on from OX352772.1 coordinate 59,689,649, forward strand.
TGAAGACTACGTAATTTTATTATAATAAAAATACGATGTCATCACGTCCGACATCGGTGTAGTGTGAATAGGAATATATTGCCGTCACGGTACGACATCGTCATGGTGTCATCACGTGTCGGTGTAATGGAAATCATACTTTAGAAATTGGTTTCAATCATTTCAAAATCAATTATTAATTGAGACGGTAAGTATTTATTTAGACCTTATCTAGGTCATTTAAAATTCCTTACATTGAAATAGATTCGATTCTAATTGTTAATTGTTTGTTATAATTTTATATTTGATTTAAAAAGAATTGAATAAAAATTATATGTTTACATTAGGATATTTGGATGTATGCGAGTTATAAGGTTTAATTTAAAATTGGTTTGTTTACATTTGACATTTTTGTTGCTGTTTCTTTATATTTTTCTATTATTGATGTAAATAATATTAAAACAATACATTATATTTTTAATGTTGAAGCAAATAATAAATGGTAGTTCAATCAGGTTGATCAATCTAATAGTGTGCGCTTTTCCTGTGATATGAGATTTGGCCACCGAATGAATTATGAGTACTCTAACAACTGTACCATTCATATATTAAGGATATTAAGGTTACCATTCTTAAACGAATAACTGAGATAAAACTTTTTAAAACTATTCGAATTATCATTTTAAATATTATTTAGTTTTAACACTTCTGTATTAGAATTATAATATGTAGATATAAAAGGAAAATAATATTTGTGGCCGGAAACTCAAAAACAATCACATCCAGATAATAGGATTATTCTTTTAATATTTAAAAATAAAAATAAATGTATGGTGGTTTTGTTTCTGCTTTGATGTTTTATTTTGTTATAATGGAAAATCAATTTTTTTTTTTTTTTTTTTTGTTATCCATGTTATCCAAAGTATCTTTTTTGTTTTTTTTATTTTTTTTTAGTTTTTTGATTAAGTTTTTGTATTATATTTTCTTTTATATAAAAGATACCTTCTAAGAACATTATTGAAGAGTTTTGTATTTATATGCAAGTTATACATAAAATATATTTTATACATACTTACATAAGGTATTTATATAACATTATTATGTATTTAAATATAATATTTATATAAGAAAAATTAAATAAAGGCGTTGTTGTACAACTAATAATATAAGAACAGTTAACTGCATTAATATTAACTCCATTAGTTTATTGTGTTTAACTGAACTTTGTTAGGACTCATTGTATTAACCTATCCTTTAACAAAAAAAAAAATTGAAATCCTAGTTAACGAAAAAAATAAGAAAGAATGGGGTAAAAGACAAAATAAGAAAAATTGAGGGTAATTAAATGTTTGTTGTATTGAAAATAATACATTAATATACAAATAATATAATATATGATTATATATGTACATACATTATATATATATAATATTAAGTTAAGTGAAATTACCATTATTTCGTTTTTGAAAACATTTTTTACTTAGCTGTTTCGTTTTTTTTTGTTTTTGGTTTTTTAATTTTCTAATTATGAAAAATTTGAAAAGATTTTTTATTGTTGTTTTTTTTTTTTTTTGATTCCTTGTTATTGTGAGAAAATGAGAAAACATGAAAATTTCCAATGAATTTAAAAGTACTTAACTTCATTTCTATAGAATTCGAAAAAAAAAATTAATTTTTTTTTGTGTTTTCACTTATTTTTTGTTTTGTTTTCTGTATTTAATTTTAGATAATTTGTAAAGTATATAGGAGTTAATGGTAAAAAACAATAATTCTAGGTTAAATTTTAAATGGTTAACCAAATTAATGAGAGAAAATTTTAAATGTTTACACTTAAAAGTTTTTTTTTTTTTGATGAAAGCTGAACCAACTTGTTAGTATTAATAGACTCAAGGTTTGTAGTACATCTTAAAAACGTAGAAGAACTAATTCGATTAGAGTTGTTGTTAAAGTTCCCTAGATTTATGAGACGATGACACCATTCTGACGGAAGAAGTTTTGAAAACTTCTCAGATCCATTTCAAAAAGTTCACTAATATTTTGGAAAAGAAACTACTACTGCCAAAATATTTCCGCTTTTTTCAAGACATACTAGGACAGGGGCAGACAAAGTCCTCCACAATCTCAATTCATTTGCAAAAACTACAGTTAAGAATCACATGCATACTTAATCTTTTAATATGTCTACCAATAAGAATATGAACCGTTTTACACTTAAAACTTCAATTCCTTTAATAAATATGGCGCCTTCGAATAATTTTATTCCAAATAAGCTGGAATTTGGTTATCAGTTAGGTACCATACTATCTAAGATAAACTAAGTATGTATACGGAAATTTAATTTGAGTTAGAAAATTATTCTAATCGCTAAAGGTTAACCTTATTACAATTCATCTTCTTTAGGGTAGGTACTTTTTATGTTTAATTTTGGGATTTATTACTCTAAATATATGAGTATATAATAAAATAACATATTCCAGTTTATTTCTCTTGATCCTTGTTTTTTTAATCCCTATTCAAATAGTTTAGTTAAACGTTTTTCGATAATCATAACTTCTAAAAAAAATTTAAGGATTTATATCCGTTACCTCACGCAAAACGAAAATCTTAATAAATTCAATTTTTAATCCATTTTTTAAATGAAATTTTGATTGGAAGCTTACCATAATAGTTTTTAAAACTAAGCGTTAATTGGCATTTCAAAAAATTTTCCTTTATAAAATGACGTGATTATTCATATTTAAACATACTTTAAATTAATTAGAAACGTTGTACAAGACTAATCTATCCTTTTAATTTTATTTTCACGATAAAAATAATTATTTGTTATTATAATAATGGGTACAAAAATAATTGAAATAATTTCGACATAACTTTTTCGATTATTAATTGTTTTCAATCTTTTTCTTTTTTTTCCTTTTTTTTTTTTTGTTTTTTGTTGTATGGTAGAAAAATTCGAAAAGTTGTAATAATAAGAAGCAATTAAATAATCAGTTTTGAAGAAGAAAAATTAATTTTCGTTATTTTGCTTTAATACAAATATAAAAAAAAATGAAATGTGGTGAAGGTTCCTTCAAGGGCACAATATTTTTTTTTTGTTCTTTATTTTCTTTGGTGTTATATTTAAAGTTAAAGAAGAAAAACGTGATTTTTTCAAATATTTTTACTAATTAAATATTTTTTTTTATTACTAGGTCTCATTAATAGGTGATTTATTCAATTGAATGTGTATTTCTCTCAAAATTCTTAAATCAATAATATAAATCGACTATAGAATATAATATTAAGGTATTTATTTATTTATTTCCTATATTTTTAGTTACAATATGGTATAGTATTCTTCTCCTTCCAATACCCTAATTAAGGTATAGAGGCAATAAATTACATTAAATTTGAAATATGTGAATTTATAAACTTTTAACCAACATATTATTCTGTTAATAATGTTAAACAAGGTATCACGTTTTTTATATTTTAAAGAATTTAATCTAATGATTTAAAGAATTTAAATTTTAGGGTAACCTGTTATTCTATGAAAAATTATATTGGAAAATTTAGTCATTATTTCTGTCCACATTTGTATACTTTTTCTTCTGTTATTTAAGGAAATGCTATAAAAATTTCCCCTCTTGTCTTAAGTCTAAACATGATTATTTTCCAAATTTATCACCTCTTTTGCTTCTCCAAATAGTATTTTTTGATTAATATTATTTTCCTTCGATTGTCATCAAAATGAAACATTTCGTAGAATAACAGTTTTGATTTACGCTATGAGAAATTTAATACCGGTAAATTATAAATATTAAAAAAAAAAAGCCGTAAGTAGTGTTATTATTAATATCGGCACTCACTGGCCACCCAAATTGCAAAGTATGAAGTGAAGTATGAAGAACTAATGCCTAAAAAATGTTAATTTTTAATTAAATAATTCCACTTATATAATATGATCGAATTCCACAATTTAAAGATTACAAAATTTTGTAGATTGTAGCAAAAATCTAAATAAAACTATTAAATAGATTTTTTTTTAGTGCATTTTCCTGCCACATAAATGTGACAAGGAAATTACACTGCCTTTTCTTTTCAGACGTGGCTGTGAGTGTCGTAAGACGGCATTATTCTTACGACGTGTGTGGGATTCGAATCCACACTTCCTCGGTGTTTTAGAGTGTATCTTAACCACTAGACCACCGAGACCCCCTAAAGTATAGATTCTAAACAAAATAATTAATAATACATTTTAATATTCATTACATGTATGTGCACAATATTTCCAACTCGAAATATGTTTAAAAGTTAGATATTATAAGAACGTTCGATCCTCACTGGAAAAAAAAACCCTATTAAAAGATTATTACAAATAATTTTACTATGAGAATACTACCCTTTAACATTTCAGTATTAAATGACACAATCATTTTAACGAACAACTTTAAATTTAATTTAATTTCAAAGTTTTAAGTAAAAATAATGTTAAAGTACATTGAAAAAAAAAAAAAAACTAATAAATTTAAAAGTGAAAAAAGTGAGACTTAAACTAATAATAAATTTTTTTAAAAGTCAGAATGAAAGAAAGCTCTTTAAAAAAAAAAAAAGTTAAAGTAAAGCAAAATGTAACAAAAACGACAAAAAAATTTATAAAAAAGTTTTAAAAAAGTACCTGAGAAAAAAAAAAACATAAGAAATATTTAAAAAAAGAAAATGCAAACAAACAAACAAAAAAAAACACAAATTTGGATCTAACACAAAAACAAACATAAAGAAAAAAAAAATGGTGTCTTTTGAACTAAAAAAAAAGTAAAATGTAGTTAAAAATGAATTCAAAACAACATTAAATTTTTTTTTATAGCAACATTCTAATATAATTAAGTTAAACAAGTTCCAAAAGTTTAGTTTTTTTTTTTTGAAACGAAAACAATAAAAACTTTTAAATCATAGAAATAAAGATTAATACCTAAAAGTTTCGTACCCTTTAAACGGAGTACCCTTTAATAGAACCAAGCTTTTAAAAGAAAATATTTTGTTAGAATGTTTATTTTTTTATTTTACATATTAGACGCCGTTGAAAAATAGTTTTGTAAAATTTTTGAAGTCTACTAAAACTTTTACAATATATTTGTGTCCTTTCACAATTCTTAGAATTATAAGACATCTACTAAGTCTCATATTATTTATATGATATCAAGCTTCAGTTTCTTGAATAATATTTTTTATTAATCATAATTATTTTTACCATTGAATACTGTACTCTAGCTATTGTACAACATTATAAAAGATAAATAATATATTTGTGCGTCATCCATTATCGTATACAAGAATTTTTTTTTTATTTTTTTTTTTTATATAATGATATTAATAATTGTTACGATATAAACTGTTACGATATAAACTGTTACGATATAAATTATTAATATTAGTCTGAACCAAAGACTTTCGATTGAAATAACGGTGGAACGATTTACTACTACGTCATTACCACGTCAGACGATTCCATGTCAAAATTTTACGTCATAAAATTACAATTATTCGACAAGTATTTATAATTTTCATTGTTTTTGATTTGTAATATTTCAGTGATTGGATGATATTTTCAAAAATCTTAATTGAAGCAAATCTTAATTTATCGATGTTAGTTGCTTTAAATTAAAGATAAAATCAGTAGGTATCAATCCACTGTTCTTTTGTTCGGTTAAATATATTAACTATACATAAGCTTTCGGTAACAAAATAAAAGCGCTTTGAAGGAGTGATTTGTTTTAAATTTCTATTGACATTGGATCTTAAAGCTTGAATCTTAGAATAATATTGTAATCATAAACTAGATACAAATTAATATCTAGTTCAATCGTAAAATGATTATAGTAATTTTCAAATTTCAATATTTAGTTACCAATATCGGTAACAGACAGATAAACATATTTTTTTTTTTTTTTAATTTTCATTTCTTATGTGAAGGTACATTGTATTAAGTAAGGGTTGAAGTTCCAAAAAGGTTAACCGATTGCTCTCATAACTTTTAGGGCTTAAACTACACTAAAAATAAATAATTGCGATGCTGCTTTTATTTGGCGATGAAGGCCCTAAAGGTCAAAGTTAGATTTTACAAAATTTGTTGTTGTAATATTTATTTAACACAATATATCTGTTAAACTATTCAAAATATTGATTCCGTTAAACAACCGTTACATAGCCTAAGTAAGTATGAATTTTGTGTCGTTATATTATATAACACGTAAATACGATAACTTTAAAAACTATGTACTGGATAAATCTAAAAATGAAAAATTCGTTATAAACTTGTATTGCCTCAAAAATTTAGTTTTTTTTTTTACCAATTCAAAAGAATGAAGGCGATTTTCCCAGCAGAGGAAGTAAAAGAAAAATATGATACATTATTATTTATATTTTATACACTTATTTATACACTTCTCTTTATCTTCCTTGAAAATTAAATAAAGAAATTATTAAATAAGAAGAATTTTTTTTTAAGAAAAATCATTGATCATTTAAAAGCCCATTCCGAATTTCATCAAATATAATTCCTAAAATTTAAATCAGTATTTTAGATTTGTGTTGACTTATCAAATTTTAGACAAAATTCCCACAAATTGTAAACCATAATTGATTATTTAAAAAAAAAAAACATATCTTTGTATACAATATACAAATATACTTATTAAATCATTTTCTATATATGTATGTACATAGGTACATTATTTACTCATATTTTGTTTTTTTTTTGCCATGAAAATTTCAATTCCAAGTGACTCTCAAACCAACTCTTTTCTGTTTTTTTTTTTTTTTCTTTCTTCTACAGACACTAATTTTTATCATTTACTTTAATTCTACTTTATCGATTTTTTGATCCATTCTGTTATGTTATATTCTATTCTATTCTGTTCTGTTTTTAAGTAAAAGAACTTTAAATCCAATAAAAATATTTTTCTTACTTAGCAGAACAAAACCGAAAAAACCCCAAATAGAATGGCAACAACAAATAAAAAAAAACAAAAATAACACAAAATGTCCCTGAACATTCTTGACAATCGTAACGTAACAATAAGATTTAAATAAACAACAAGATAAGAAACAAAAAACAACAAAAAAACAAAATGAAAGAAAGAGAAACAACATTTTAAGACTGAAAAATAAAAAAAAATACACACTATATGCATTTTTTTGTTTTTTTTTTTTTTTGTTTCTTTCTTGAGTATTCAGAAGAATAAAACAAAAAAAAAATAAAAAGTAAAATAAAGTTATTTTCTATCTCTATCTAAATTCAATACAAAAATACCTCGCCCTATCTATCGATTCATTGATTTTACATAAAGAGGATTTTGAACAACATAAATAAGAAAAACATAAAAAAAAATTTTTTTTATTTTTGTTGTTATTTTCTTTTTGTTTTTCATTCTTTGAATAAAGAAAAAAACAAAAAATTTTAATAGTAATGTAAAGGAAACAAAATGTTAGTAGTTTTGTTGGTCCAAACAATGCTAACAATCTAAAAATAAAAGTTCTAAAAATAAAGTAGATTAAATCAACTTGCTTTTCTTCTTTATCAATAATATATAAGTTAAGTTTCTTTAAAAAAAAAAAAAAAAAATTTGTAAAAATTTAAAGGAAAACTTTTTGAAGAAAATTGAGTTTAAATCAACCCGATAAAATGAAAATAAAATGCTGAAATTTTTTTTTTTTTTTTAGACGTAAGTATTTGAAAAGTTAATTAGAAAATATTCAAAATAATTTTTTCTTTTAGATAAAATCCACATAATTTATGATTTTTATTAGAATAGATAGAATAGATTATAGAAGAATATTGTCTTCAATGATATTAAAAGTATAGGTATACTTTACATTGCGGATATCATTACAATGATATAGATTATAAGTACTTTACATTGCGCAATTTTTTAAGGAGAAAATTTTTTAAAAAAAAATGCATTCCTCCACTACTTAAATCGTTCTTAAGTTGGAACAATTCAATAGCATTAATCTAATGGATCATTGTTATAATATTGAAGCTATAAAAATATAAACAATACTTTACCTCCGAACAAAATAGTATGCGGATACTCATATGAAAAGTATACGGATACTCATATTATGAAACCTTAAAATAAATCTTTAGTTCTTTTCTTGTTTTTATTAAAATCAAGGATCTTATTATTCAATGGAAGGCATTATTCAATTTAAAAAAAAAAAGGAAATTGATATTTTTTTATGATTTCAATATTATAATTGAAATAAGATTGTTCATTTATCACTAATATAAGTATAGTAATTGGTCGGTAGTAGACATTTTGCTGCAATCTAGCTCCAACCAAATTAATGCTTGCATTGCAATTTCGGCAACTAAAATAATACACAGTGTATAATTTTACAACTTTGTTTTATTTATTAAATGGAATATGAAACAAAAATATGCAAATATATTGGTTTTAGGCACCGTAATATACATTCGGAATATCTTATATCTATAAGGATAAATTTTTTCCAAAGCAAATGTTATGAAATATTTTAATAAGAGTTGTATTGGAACTAAATAGATCTTGGAAGAGGTCATATTTTTATTGGATATTATTTCAGTTAGATAATTCATTTTATTGCTCTATGTAAAAATGTATATCTTAAATCCGAAACTGAACGAAAATAATGTAACTTACAGTCTTTAATTCTTAATCAATTCTTAATCATTATTTATTAAATGAATCCAAAATATTGATTCAGTTTGTATAGCTTTAATTCAATATTAGCTATTCTTTAAATTTTCTTTATTTATTCAATTGTATACAAATATTTATTTTTATTCTATCAAATTTCTGATTTTTTTTTTCTGTATTTAATTTTAACACTTCTTTTAAAAATATTTTAAATGATCTTGATCTAACTCATGAGATAGTGTTTAAGTTGCCAGCCTTTCAAAGAGGTGTACTGTATCTTGTTATATGTTGATGTATTGGTCACTGATAACAAAATAGTAATAATAGTAGGTGGTTTAATTGTTTCTTTACATAATTTATCACATCCTAGTCCTATTCTTTCCTAACAAATATACTCCGTTAACAATTAGTGGTTTCATCCCATTAATTTGGCTAAATGCAAAATATAGGTTTATTTAGTAAGATTCTGACACTTCGAAAGATGGTATTATCGTGTCTTTGGAAAATTCCCATTTTCCTTAGGGAAAAAAAGTCGGCAGATTAAGTTACCAAGTAAGACTATAGTAATTTTTTGTAAAGTCCATTTTTAATAGCAACAATGTATTCAAATTTTTAACTTTCTTCACAATATGGTTCTTTTGATATATACTTTCAGGAACTCTTTTTTAAAGTTTTAAAATTAAAAAAAAATATTAAATAACCAATTTTAATAAAATTCTAAACAAAATATATTCAATTACTTTCTAAACCCACTATTATTATATTTAATCAATCCTTATATTATAGGTTCTATTAAAATGTCTATCTAAAATTGTATAACCACTGCCGCAGCTTAAATATGCCAACTTTTTTTTTCTGAAGCATGAAATTATTTTTTTTTAAATATAGGTGGAAAATAATATTCAACTAGAACTTTTTTAATTAGAAAATTGATTTTTGTGTGATGCATTTAAAATATTTTTTTATCTAAAAAAATATTTGATTTTTGGAATAATTTTTTTTATTTATTTTAAATTAGTTTTTTTTTTTTTTTTTTTTGTTAAACGATTCCATTCTTCTTCTTTGAAAACTGAGTAAAGTCATTGTTTTATTATTCTTTATTAAAAAATTTAAATTCAGGAGTCCAGGTATCCATGAATAAAATGCATTTCTCCATACAAGCATTGAAGTTGAACAAAATAACTGAATAGGTACTGAACCATAAATAATATACCTATATACCTAGAAAAAGAAAAAAACCTAAAATAAAATCAACAAAAATAAAATTTAAGGGACTTTCCGATCAATTTATTTTGGTGTCAAATTCTATTTCGATTTCGACACACCCTGCCAAACAAATTTTTTTTTATTTTTTGTTTTGTTTCAGTTGTTGTTGTAAATGGATAATAAAAACAAAATCAAATTTGATTATCCTTTTCTTTTTCTTTAAAGCTTTTAAGTGTTTTTATATTTTTATTTTATTTATTTATTTAAATTTAATAAAAACCATAAGCAGCTAAACAACCATTTCTATTCTTTTTTTAAAGATAAACATAAAAAATAAAAATAAAAATCAACAATAAAAAAGGAGGAAAAAAAAATTAAGTTAAAATAAAAAAAAATAAAAAAAAATCCTAAACTACCTCAAAATATATTTTGAATTTTTTTTTTTTTTAAACAAATTTTAACTTTTACTTCAAAAACTTAGTTTGAAATGTTGATATACTTCCGTCCTTCTGCCAGAAATTGAAACTTATTAGCTATGTAGAAATGTATAGGAAGCAATTTTAATTTCTCCTAAAGTCCAATGTAAATCAGATAATTTTTACTATAATAACAAATAAAAAATTTCCTTTCACATTTTTAGCTTCCTTTAAAAATAAATAATTAATACATTCCTGTAATATTATTTTTGTTGTCATTTTGTTATTACGATACCTAGTTTAATACATTAGGATACCTAGTTTGATTACATATGTTGTTAAGTTTCTTATAATGCCCGGAAACCTTATTCTTATTTAAATCTAAATTTGGATAAAGGTAAAATATAATGTAATATATTATACACTCAAAGAAGCAAACGAAAGTGAGAATCTGGAACACTTTCTTTGCAGATGTCCGGCCCTAGCTGGAGCCACACGTCTCTCACTCGGAAAGCCGTTCTTCCACAACCTCAGCGAGCTTTCTGAACACAAAATCAAAGAACTGATCTTGTATCTGAACCGCTCGGGTTGGATATAAAACCGCAAACAATCTAAAAACACGGGTCACATGAGTGCAGTGGTATCAAAATGGCGCAATCTAGTGCTAATTGAGGCCTTCACGCAGCATTGTGAAGGTCACCACCATACCTACCTACCTATTATACACTCAAAACGTTCTTATATTCTCATATAATATCCTATTAGAATTTATGCTAAAATTATTTTAGTGTGAAGGTTTCATACCAAATTTAAAATATACCTATACCTAATAAATTCTACTGAATGTTCTGAAGCAATTTAAAACTTTCAATTCTAAAATTTGAATTTGAATTGTTGCTACATGTACAACAAGGCTATATAAAACAGTATCATATCAAAAAGATTAAATAATTTCAAAAGAAGCTTCACAAAAATATAAGAAATGCTCGTTAGTAGAGTTTAAATAGATTCCGTACTTTTATCGCACTCTCTAGGATTTACATGTAGTTTCTGCAAATAAAACACCTAAAAACAGAAAGTTCATTTATATTATATTGTTATTTAAATGTAAAGGTTATTGATTTGTTAAATGGCAACAATAATATAACTAGAAAAAAAAAAAAAAAACTTACTACTTAAGTGAGAGTAAGAAATTGAAACTGTAGCACTTTGACTTAAAGAGTACTTACTTAACCGAATGAATAACGAATCACACATGATATTATTGTTCTGAGACCATATATTTCAGTTAAAAAAAAATTCTCTCATTTTTTTTTTTCCACTACTCTAAATTTCCATTAAAGATGAAGAGTGTTCAAAATGTCATCAAGCCTTGAATAGGGTAATAGAAAGAAAAAAAAAGAAAGAAATGTTCAAATTGAAAGCTGCCCTTCAAATATGTTTTCTTATCATATAGGTAATAACTTTGAATTTTTTTTTTCAACACATACATAAATAATACTAATACATGTATTTTATAATATTGAAATAACTATCGATTAGACATACGTTTTCATAATATAATATATAATAAAAAAAAAAACAACCAGATAAAGAAAAAAATATTTAGTATTTTTTGTTCAGGATATTCCAAAAAAAAAAAAAGGAAAAAAAAAATTATTTTGTTATCCTTTAAGGATATTCGTTATATCAATACACCACATATATAATATAGTACTTAATAGGTATACACCATTATATAAAAATAAAGTATTTTTCTTCGTATATTTCGTATATTTTATATTTATTTTGAATGTCACATCTAATAGGATTTGTTCTTTTTTGTTTTAATTTTAATTTTGTTTCTTTATTTTTATTTTAATTTTTTCTTTTTCTTTTTTTTGTTAAATTTTCTTATTTTCTTCTTCTTCAGTGTTTTTTTTTTTTTTTTTTTTTTTTTGTAAAAACGAAAAAACAAAAATCAAAAGAAAATTTAAATTAAGTTTTTAGAACCATATTCTACCACCATATTATCTTAAAATGTTCTTATAATTTTTTTTTTTTTAAAAGAATTTCAATCAAAATATATGAAGGTATTCTCAATGGAATAATCTTTATTCGTGTGTGTTGTGTACCTACTCATATATATATATGCAATTGTTTTTCTAAAATGTATAAATTAGGCCTGCCAAAAAGTATTTCTTATCTTAAAAGTAAAAAATATTTTGATTAAAATTTTTTTTTTTTATATAAATATATTATATAAAATGTTTATAAATTGTTTTGAAAATTTTTTATAAAAATTTTTCGCCCCCATAAAATCTAAAAAAAAAAAAAAAAAATATTTTTAAAATTATCGTATACATTAGACGTGTTACTTCTTAAAATATGTTTAAAAAGTTTAAATAAGGGTTAATTTACGTTTTTAATAATATTATGTTTAATAACAGATATTAGATATACGTATAATATCGTAGGATGGTGATTTTTTTAAAAGTTATGGAAGAATGTGACATTCTAAAGAGCAAAAAATTAAGAGAATGGATCAGAAAATTTTGTTTATATTACGACTTAAAATGCCTTGCTATATAACGTATATATTATTTTGATTTTTCTAATGTGGTGATGGTGAACAATAAATAATTTTTTTTTTAAATTTAAAAATTTTTACATATATGATTTTTTAAAGATATTATTCATTTTAACTATAATCCTCAAGTAATTATCTAAAAAATAATACTTTTGCTTCACAAATCATTATTCAAATTAACGTGTTAAGACCATTCAATTCTATTCTTCAAGGCTAGTGACCCGAATCACTTATAATAAATAAAGAAAAAAACTTGTTTTTTGAATTTTAACATTATTGTTTAGAACATTTTGTATAGTTACGTAAATTGTAAGATGTTCTGATTGTAATCGAAAATATACTACGTACTAACGAAAGTGATGAAGCAATCATCTGATATACCACGAAATCATATTTATGTGTACAATGCACATTATTCTAAAATAATATTTTTACACAAAAAATGCCTTCTTTTTCTTCTTTAAATAATATATCTGTTACCGAATGTTGGCTACTATGTTGGTGATCTTAACTTTGTCCCCTGCTACTAAGAGTATATATTTTATTGATGCATTTAACCATGTTCTGACATTCTTCAGCCAAGATATTTTTCTTTTTCGGGTCCGCCTTTTTTCTTTTATTTTACAGTCAAGAATGAGATTTTGAAGACAATATTTTTCCGGATAGCTCATTACATGGGTAAAGTGAATGAGTTTATAATGTCAATATTTTAAAAAAAAATCAATATAATAAGTAGTATATTGTGTTTTTTTGTTATATAATATGGCAATTAATCTTTTAAAGCTATTTTTCTTTCCTCAATCAAATTTGTAAAAACTGTTTTCGTAATTTTGCTAAATTTTTTAGCCTACATAAATTTTTAATAGTTATTTGGTGGCGCTAAAACTGCTTAAATACTAAGTGCACACTTCCAAATAAAAGGACACCAAAATTTCTTAAAAAAAAATTTAGCTATAATTAATATAATTTATATTACATTTTGGACTCAACTACAAAAAATAAAGGAACCGTTCCGCCATCCCCCAAACTAATACAATGTTATGAAGAAATTAATCAATCTTTCCTTTGTAGGTGTTAATTTCAGGTGTACAAGTATTTAATTATTTATTATATTATTTATTTGGGTTAGTTTATTTTAATATTTTGGCCCGACCGAGGTTAGGATCCGAGTTCATTAGGCCGAAAAATTGAAAACTTTCGCACTGAGCCATTGATGGAAAACAACTTCGTTTGATTAAGCATTAGTTTGAAATGTTATAATATAAAATACTATTTTATTATCGATTATTTATATTCGAGTTTATTATCGAGATTTATTATCGAGTTTTTATATCTTACAAAATGATTTTGAATTCTAATAAAATTTCATTTAAAAATAAAACTAATCGAAAGTTTAAACTACAAATTGTATGGTTAACTTTACATGCGTACTGAAGAGTATAATAATAGTGCTAGAAGAAGACACTCTTAATGACTTCAAAATCATTTACTGTTTTATGATAAGTGGCACGACTTCCAAAATGCAAAATGTGGGATTTGAATTTGCAAATGTAGAAAAGAAAGCTTCCCACCACCAAAGAAGTAAATTGTTCATCATCAAAACAAAATTTCGATTTTTTGTTACAAATTTTTTTTTTTTTGTTTTTACAACCGAATTATTTTATAAATCTTATCCATATTATAAAATATATCATACAACAATATAAAGTCTTAATCAGTAAAAATCTCATTCTCCAAAATAACTGACAATCTTAACAACAATACATAACTTATATCTACCTACATATTATATAATATAGCTTTATATATTACTATTTTCATATATTATTATTTTGTATGCTAATACCTTTTATATATTTAAAATTTTCGATTTTTATTTTTTTATTTTTACAGAATTCTATATACTGAAAAAACAAACACTAAAAACTAAAAAGTTTTCCAAAAGACACTTTGTTATGAAATCATCCCTTATATCCGATAGAATTGTACAAAACTTAAAAACTATAAATACTGACATTCTTTAAAAGCACATATTGTCTTGTACAAAAATCCATATACTGAAAAAATAATACCTGCACCAGTAGCTTACATATATATATATATTTTTTTTTTTGGGACTAATGGTGATGGTGATGCTCATGGTGATGGTGAATAAGAAAATAGAATTCGAGGTCGCATATGGGATGAAATATACATATATATACGAGAGGGAGTAAATAAATTTTGTTTCATTTTCTCTTTCTTTCTTTTTTAACAAATTTGATATAACAATGTTTTTAACCAGCATCAAGAAAATATAAAGAAAATAAAACAGATATAATAAAAAAAATAAAAAAAATTTAAAATAAATGAAAGAAATGGAAAAAAAAAAATAGTAGGGATTTATTTTTTTTTTTTTTTGTTTTTCACTATAGTATAGTGTCATTTCTGGATTACGATATTAAAAAACAAAAACAAAACACAAAAAAGAATTTTAAGCAGAAGTACAAGAAAAAAAAAACAGAATAACAATAATAGTTTATAATAAAAGAGAAAGAGTTAAAGTAGAAAAGAAATAGAAAAAAAAAATAAAACAAAAACAATTCTTTTTAATAATAGAAAAATATGCAAAAATTTAAAGCTGGATGGTTTACATACGATTTATAAGATTTTTTTCTTTATAAGAATTTTCATCTTTTTTTTTTAAGGTTTTCCCTTTTGATTTTCTTTTTGTTTTTTTTTTTTTATTATGTTTTAGATTTCAAATGGTATATTTACAAGTTATAATATTTTCGAATTTTTCATCATTGACATTTTATAAGTGGGTGGATTTTCTGTCCCCTTTCAATTTTTTTTTTTTTACTCTTATATTCTTCAAATTGAGTTTAAGAAAAGTTTCTTAAAAATAAAAAAAAAAAGGAAACGAATATTTGTGGAAAATAAAAGTTAGTTCAATTATTTTTTGTTCAAAATTGAAAAATTTAAATTCGATTTATTTTTTATACCAAAAAAAAAACAGAAAAAAAAGAAACCATAATGAAATCAGTAAACAAAAAAATTTGGTAAAAAGAAGATGAATTTATAACGTAATCATCATATGAATCTATAAGATAGTTTTAATGATAAAAAATAAGTTTATTTGTGAAATAAATTTTTAGAGAAAAATATACATAGATACCATTTGAAAAGTAAAAACTTATGTATTTTATAAATTTTTGAAAATAAAATTTTCTCAAAGATTTTATTTAATAAGATGTTAAATTTGATGTAAAATTATTGAGAAAAGCAAAAAGAAAAATTATTGTATATAATGGTAGTATGGGTATACTGGAAAAAACAATGTTCGGTATTAGCGGAAACTTCAAAACTATTGTACAAAAATATTTTTAAAAAATCATCTTTTTGAAACTCTTAAAACATTATTAAATTTGACAAAAAAAAAAAAAAAAATAGAGGTTTCAAAAATAAATCTATTGGGTGTTTTTTTATTTTAAAATGTCAATTTTAATTTTTAACAAGTAAAAGTAACAGTAAGTCGATGCAACCGATATATTTATACCCTACACCTAAAAAATTCAAATTAAATTAAAAATCCATAAGTTATTTTAGTTAGGTATTTAATATAACTAAGCTAAAAAAATAAATGCTTTTACAACCTTTGTACAAAATTTCAGATTTCTATCTTTATTAAATTCGAAAATATGCTTGTTAGGTCTTGGGAAGTGTGTGAAGGCACGCGGACCACCACCCCAATTCATCTCAAATTTTAGAGACATCAACAGGGTAGAACATTCTTATATCAAATTTCAAGTTTATATATTTATTAATTTCGAAGATATGCTTGTTTGGTCTTAGGAGTTGTGTGGCGGATACCCGAACAACCATTCTAATTCATCTTAAATTTTGGACAAATCAGGGATTCAGGAAACAACACCGTAGTACCAAATTTGAGGTTTCTATCTTTATTAATTTCGAAGATATGCTTGTTCGGTTTTGGGAGTTGTATGGGAGGTACCCGAACGACCACTCCAATTCATCTCAAATTTTAGGCAAATCAGGGATTTAGGAAACAGCACCCTCGTATCAAATTTGAAGTTCCTATCTTTATTAATTTCGAAGATATGCATGTTTGGTTTTGGGAGTTGTATGGGAGGTACCCAAACAGCTCCTCCAATTCATCTCAAATTTTGGATAAATCAGGGTTTCAGGAAACAACACTCTAGTACCAAATTTGAAGTTTCTATCTTTATTAATTTCGAAAATATGCGTATTAGGTTTTGGGAGTTGTATGGGAGGTACTCGAACGCATGGTCCGATTTCGCCCATTTACAATCCCCGCCTTACCTTAGTCATTGTTAACCTACAGTATAAATTTCATCAAGATAGCATCATTATTTTTTGAGTTATCGTGCGTGCGGACGGACGGACGGACGGACGGACATCGCTAAATCGACTCCGGCGGTGATCCTGATTCAGAATATATATACATGTCTATACCTAACTCGCTTTCTTTTGGTGGTTACAAACACCATACTAAAGTTAATATACTCTATACTTAATGTGTAGGGTATAAAAATTCTATTAGTTAGCTAGTGAAACTCTAAAAATATTTGTTAAAATAATACTGAACACACTAAAGACGAAATCTGACGTAGTTATAAATAGAGCAATCAATTTTATGCATAATATACGTCATAATATGTCCCACAGCGTTTTAATACCCAAACAACGTAATACAATAATTGAATAATAATTAAAACTTGATTAGGAGACTAAAACGGCAAAAAATATTGGAAGACAACATTATAAGAACTTAATCTTATACTAAAATAGCAAGAAAAAAAAATTTATGGTTGGTCTACAATCTACATTGACTGTTTCCTTGAATGTTTAAAAGCAGATAGTTTTACTATAATGAAAACTGCTAGATTATTAAATTAAATTCCAAGAAATTCCTGAGAACTCCTCTTATTTTATAACAAACGGTAAAAACAAAATAAAAGAAATTAGAATAATATGTATGACAATTATTATTTTATATCATCAGTTGCCCTTCTTCTTCAAATTTGATTAGTAGGACGTACTGGTTTAAACAAAATACCTATAGGAAAGTAATATTGATTTAAAATGTATTTGTATTAATTTAAGTAGAAGAAAAATGAATTAATACAGAATGCACAGCGAAGAGGAAATGGTTTACAAAGCCCTCAAAGTATCATTTATTCGACACGACTGAAGTAATTTAGGTAATAAAAGAGTTAAGTAGAAGTTGGAGTTGGTTGGAAAAAACCATCACGTAAAAATTGTATTTCGAAAGTTAAATATAGTATCTATGGATACCAATATACAAATAGACATAATGAAAATAACCCATCACAAGTTATTGTTGCAATTAACTTTTAAATTTAATACTAAATTTTAACTTTGCTTTTTTGTTTAAAATTCTTTTTCGACGTCCAATAATATGATGCACTAAATTAAAAGATTTATTTTAGAATTGTCGCAAAAGAAGATTTTTTTTTATACCCGTACGATAAGTATCGGGTATAATAAAATTACTCCTCAGTTTGTAACACCTCGAAATAAGCGAGCTAGATATACCTTCAAAGGTATGGATCGGATCAGAATCAAATTCTGAGTCGATTAAGCCATGTCCGTCCGTCAGCACGCTAACTCAAAAACAAAGAAAGCTAGAATCTTGAAATTTACACAAAATATTCTGGGAGCAATTTGTAGGTTTCTCATTTTTTTTGGTTGAATTCCGACCAAAACTTCGGGAAGCTCCCGAACAACTAACTTTTAGATCTCCACAATTTTTTTGAAAAAGAGCCATGAAATTTTAACTGCTGATAGATATCATAAAAATATTAATTTTATGACTATACTAATTTTTCCCGTTAAGGAGCTGCAGCCCCCCAAAGTTCGAAAAATCTCTATATTTAAATTGTTATAACACGAACTCTATAAGGTATATCTTCAATCTGAAAATTCCAAACGATAGGTGCTATTATGAGCTTTACAAACATGTATATAAAAAATATATACTTGTGCTATACGATGTCTTAATTTACCGTTATGCGAAACTAAATTATTGCAAAATCCTTTAAGCCTTCTATCTTCTAAACTGTTTAAGTTGGAAATTTGAAATTTTGACAGAAGTTAGACCTTTGAAAATACGTATGAGTCATTTCAGAAATTTTTTTGTATCACCCCCCGTTTAGGAGCTGTAAGGAGTCAAAAACTGAAAATTTCCTATTTTTAAACACCTGTTAAATTTTTTTTGAAGTAATACACAAAAATTAAAGCTTCAACATTATACTCTTATTTCTGTTAACAACTTTTTTTAATAATATAGGGTTACTTTATAATTGACGAAAGTGTTACTTGATTTTTTCAAATTTTCTAACAAATTTCTTCAACAAATTTTTATACCCGTACGATAGGATCGGGTATAATAAAATTACTCCTCCGTTTGTAACACCTCGAAATAAGCGAGCTAGATATACCTTCAAAGGTATGGATCGGATCAGAATCAAATTCTGAGTCGATTAAGCCATGTCCGTCCGTCAGCACGCTAACTCAAAAACAAAGAAAGCTAGAATCTTGAAATTTACACAAAATATTCTGGGAGCAATTTGTACGTTTCTCATTTTTTTTGGTTGAATTCCGACCAAAACTTCGGGAAGCTCCCCAACAACTAACTTTTAGATCTCCACAATTTTTTTGAAAAAGAGCCATGAAATTTTAACTGCTGATAGATATCATAAAAATATTAATTTTATGACTATACTAATTTTTCCCGTTAAGGAGCTACAGCCCCCCAAAGTTCGAAAAATCTCTATATTTAAATTGTTATAACACGAACTCTATAAGGTATATCTTCAATCTGAAAATTCCAAACGATAGGTGCTATTATGAGCTTTACAAACATGTATATAAAAAATATATACTTGTGCTATACGATGTCTTAATTTACCGTTATGCGAAACTAAATTATTGCAAAATCCTTTAAGCCTTCTATCTTCTAAACTGTTTAAGTTGGAAATTTGAAATTTTGACAGAAGTTAGACCTTTGAAAATACGTATGAGTCATTTCAGAAATTTTTTTGTATCACCCCCCGTTTAGGAGCTGTAAGGAGTCAAAAACTGAAAATTTCCTATTTTTAAACACCTGTTAAAATTTTTTTGAAGTAATACACAAAAATTAAAGCTTCAACATTATACTTTTATTTCTGTTAACAACTTTTTTTAATAATATAGGGTTACTTTATAATTGACGAAAGTATTACTTAATTTTTTCAAATTTTCTAACAAATTTCTTTAACGGATTTTTTCCATTTAGTTTTACTCGATAATTTGAAATTGTTGAGGATATAATGCGTAGTACAAAACAATGTAAATAAATAAACAACATAACGGTTGCTTGAAGAATTTTTATTTATATGATAATGATATAACATATATACTTATATAATATCATGTTTATTTACATATTGTATATGTCACTGATGAATGAATGATAAGAGTATAAATGTATATTATATAGCACCGTATTTACATACATATATGTATTTTATTGTACTTATAAGAAATTATTCTGTCAATGGAATATTTAAATATAATATAATATAATATTTAAAATTATATTTACTATTTTGTACTTAGTAAATTTGATATACATTATTAGCTTAGTATTAAATGGTACTATAGAATATTTGAAAAAGTTTTGGATTGATAATCGTTATGTGGAAGGTTAGAATCTGCTTTTGAAGAATTTACATATAAATATTATAGTTTGAATATATGTACATACAACCCATAGTTCTAGAAATTATAAAATTCAACCAAATTATTTTAAAATACTAAAATATTAAAAAAATAATATTGTAATCAGAGTGACAGGCTGTGAACATACTAATGGTTCGTACGGGTATCTAAGAGTTGATAAAGGCAACTGTATTCTTTCTCGTTTTTTGAAGATTTCAACTATAGGAATATACCTCCATATATGTTAAAGGGCATTTAATTTTAACAGTCCATACTCTGACTTAGGTTGCCCGAATATTTCTCCTAGATATCGTTTTAAAAAATCAATTCCATAAACTTTTAACTAAAAATTTTTACAAATTTTATGTAAGAATAAATTTCAAGCAACAGGATTAGCGAAATTTGCATTTAATAAAAATATTTAATAATTTATATAAAAAAAATTATTTATCTGAAAGAACTATCCAATTAATAATAGAAATAATTTAATTTATTTATTAATATAATATTATTACACAGAGTGTTCTGAGGATAGATCCACTGAAATATTTCCAATCTAATGCGAATCTGTCCTCAGTTGCTTTCGACGTATTGTTTAGTTTATTAATTGCCACAAAACCTTTGACTCACATGCTCCACAGAAAGTGATCTAGTCTTGTTTAAAAATCTATTCTAGATTTTTCAATCTTAATTAAATCGGACATCTTTAAAATTTATTAACATTTTTTTGCAATTTCTTTAGAACATTCGAGTCAAAAATAATGCAGTAAATATTAATGTAAAACAAAAAAAAAGTAAAAAATCCGACTGTTGGCCGTGATAGACTGGCCCCTTTTCCCATGATTTTTTTCTATAGTTTTAGCCTCACAACTCACTTCCTGAAATATTTTCTCATGCGAAACAGCCTGCATATTATCATTATTTAATTAACGAAGTTATAATATTACGCCAAAGTCCACAAATTTAATTTTAACTTTTTGAACATTTTTTCCTTAATTGATAGGTTGCCCGAATATTTCTCCTAGATATCGTTTTAAAAAATCAATTCCATAAACTTTTAACTAAAAATTTTTACAAATTTTATGTAAGAATAAATTTCAAGCAACAGGATTAGCGAAATTTGCATTTAATAAAAATATTTAATAATTTATTCCGACATTGCACCCTCTACAAGTGAAAATTTCTTATTAATATTGTATAAACCATTTATTTAAAACTGGAATTTGGAGCAGTTTAGTCAAATCAACTCATTTTTCATTGTTGGTGCAAAAAAAAAAAAAAATATCTGTTAAATTGGAAAAAGGAATAAAGAAAATGAAGAAAATTCATTAAGTCATTGTAAAGCAAAAGACTTAATTCCATAAGAATTCGCTTTAAGTTTATCGTAAGAATTTTTAAGAACAATTAAAACTTTTTTTCAAGAAAAAAAACTTTCGAAATTTTTTTTTTTTTCTGCAAAGTATTTTAAGAACTTCAAAAACTGTTTTTAAATTCCAAACGATTTTCAGAAAAAAAAAGAAAAAATAATAGTTTTATTTTTTCTTTTACTTTACAGCTAAACAAACCGTTATTCTTTCACAAATCCTTTCATGAATTAATAATCTCTATCATAGGGATTAAAAAAAAAAAATTTTTATCGTAAAATGAAAGGATTCAGTATAAAATTTAATGCAGGCATTAATTAGCTGGATTTTCTAAAAATTTATAAGTTCTCTTTAAAAGTTTTTTTTTTTTTTTTTGTAAATTTTCTATTATAGTAAAATTTATGCTATTGTAGATTAGGGTTAGGGTAGGTTTGTTCGAATAAAATTTAATAAAAATTTTAATGTTTGACTAGTTTAGTTTTAAGTAAAATTATTTAGTGATACTTGAATAATGATAGAGGGAAGATGAATAGGGCTTTTGAAGGGAAAAATTGAAAAACCAACCAACCATTATTTACTTACTTTTACAGTGAGTAGGTACATTGTCGGATAGGTACATCAGTAAGTAAGTACATTATCGGTTTTCACGTAATATGTAAAAGTCAATCTAATGTGTACAAAAATCATATCAAAAAACAATTGTTATTAAAAAAGCAAAGTATGTAGTAACTCTGAGAAAAAAGTAATAAAACATAGTTGGCGATGATTACCATAACGCAACGTGCAAAAATTTAAGGTGAACACTAAGAACTTAATTCACAATGTGTCTGCCAATTTGAAATCTATTTTAATTCCCTAACTCAACTTCCTTTGAACAGTCAGTACATGAGTACTAAAGATCGTAAAATATATTGTTTGATCCAAAAAAGGTGATAGATTTAGTGGGTTAAAGTCACACATACTCGTAGACTACTTCTGTTCATTCTACGCCTCTAGAGTGTCTTTCGAAAATTACCACCTACCCTCGTAAAAAAAAAACAAAATTAGAATATTCTATAAAATTAGAACATTTAATCTAATTTTGAAATGTGCTTTTATAAAATTGAATTTTTGGGTAAAAATATTACACCCGCCATCATTTTAAAAATTGAACTAAAAAATTATGAATATTATTAAGTTCTATTTTCTTATAAAGTGGCGATAAGATTAAAAATGAATAATTCTGTAAGAAATTAAATTAAATACCTACTTTTAGCTTGGAATAAAATCAAAAAGATGCATTAAAACAATAAGTTTAAGTAACTAAGTAATAATAGATATATCTATTCTCTGACATGGATCTGAGAAGCTTTCAATTAAGCTTCTTTCGTCAAAGTGGTATAATCCTGGCAGTGAAGGAAAGTTAATACCAACTCTTGCCGAATAAATTATCATATACATTTTAAATGTGCCTACCTACAGTTTGCTGATACTTACGGACCTACAATCTAGTTATTACTAACGCGTTAGATCAGTCTTCATCAATTAAAAAAAAAAAAAACAAGTAAAAATGAAAAATTTTAGTAAAATAATTAGAATATTTAAAGAAACGTTTAATGATGGGCGATTTCAATAATGGGCCATAAAGTAATATACAAAAAACAAGAAGCACAGTAAAAAATAATCATATCAGAATCAAAAGGGTATAAATATTATCAGATGAATTCAGATTGTATTTAATATTTAATATTAAAGGATCACCTTACATTAGAGAATTAAAAATTGAACTTTTCGAAATTGAATCTACTAATTATTTAATAATAAATCATTCAAATCAATTGTAATAATTTCGCGAAAGACATGATTTTGGAGATAAAATATTGAACCAATGATGAAAGATCTTATTTTTACCAAACACTTGATATTGAAGACAAAATAAATCCGAACACTTCAAAATGACCAAAATGTGAGCAAATAAAATTTCCAAAGCATAAAACTTTTTTTGAACACAAAATCTCCGAATAATTCCGAAAATCCTGCTAATCGAAATATTGATAACTAAAATCTTGAAAGTATAAAAATTATGAAGTAAAAATCCTTAACCAATATAAAGTAATAAACCAAAAATCTTTTTGGGATAAAATCTCAAATTTGCAAAAATAATAAGTGTGTAAAAGATTAAAATAAAATTTGAGTGAAGAACAATGACAAAAATCCCTTTCACTGCTAAAAATGTGGAAATTCGTCTTTTGATTTTATAATAACATATTTAAATATTTATACCTGTATGGCTGTATGTTGAAGGGTATAATAGATTTCCCATTATTTTTGTGACACCTTAAAGGCGTCGAGCTAGATATAGACTCAAAGGTATGGATCGGCTAAGAATCGATTTCTTGTCATGATTATTCCATTTATTAAGCCATATACGTCCGTCCACCCGTTCGCATGATAACTCATAAAGGAGGCTGCATTTTTTTACGTCACTTTTACAAAATTAATAGTTTCGCTCTTTAAATCCAGGATTTTTGGCCAGCGGATTCGAGTAGCTGTCATACAACTTCTTTCTTTATATGGAAATAAATCAGAGTCTATTGAAGCTAGGTATATGAAATTTTGCAAAATCGAGTTGGCGAGTTGCATGCCATCAAAATTTGTAAAATTTAGTTGGTCTAGAGTAGCAGGTTCAGAGAGTCGCCATATTACTCTTTTTTTCATATAAGAATAATTTATATGATTGAGTTACTTGTTGTACTCAATATCTGTAAAACAATATTTAACTAACAATGTAACAGTTATGTGAAAAACATTGTATTACATTATTGTGCGCATCGTGCATTCAATGTACACTGGTATACAATACTTATATATATCATAACACAAATACAATATCTATATACATAAATACAATATCTACATGAAAAAAATAATTTAAAGCAAATTTTATTGGTTTCAAATGATTAGTTACATTATGTTAAAAATATAATTTTTGACTAAAAATGTGATTTGTATCTCAAGACATTAGTTTGCGATATACAAAAGTACTTTATAACAAAATCTATATAATAACAAATTGTATGCAATTACACATTTTATACCTTAGGACAGGTTATAAATTAAAACAATGTCAATTGTTTGTTTTGGGCAATTTTGTGTTGTTTTGTTTTATTTTTATAATTTTTGGACTTTTAAGTTTTGATTTTGGTTTCGCTGATTGTGCTTTTTATTTTGGTTTTGTTTTCGTAAATTTTGTTTTGGTCTCTAGTTTTATAGTTTTGGTTTTGAGAACAAGTTTTCAGAGGCGACATGTTATGTAGTCAAGAGAGCCATGACACCCATGGTTTTATGTTTTATGTTCATAAAGCCGAAACTATTAAGGAATAATGTTTCGTCATCAGTAAGTCATCAAGTCAAGCTATTTCATCAGTAAGTTGCAATGTCCTTAAATTGACAGGCGATGTGTGGATGCCCTTATGTGGATGGGAAAACCAAACCATAATTTTGGTTGTAACTAAATTTAGGAATAATGCTTCATTATTAGTGAGTCACAATGCCCTTAAATGGATGGGAGATATGTGAGTACCTACCCTTATTTAGGTGGGAGAATACCATATTAATTTTTGTTGTTTTTTGATTAATATGACCCATGAAAAAAGGACAAAAACCCTTATTTAGAATTTATGACCCATCTAAAAATCTAATCGCCCCCTCCGCAACCTCATTATGATGTACCTAATAGGTCATAAGATCCAACATTCTTTGTGGTGTTGTATTCCATAGCTAATGGGATATATTCCCCCTCAACTTTACGTGAGCCATCAACTCCTAAATTTTGTTTAGAATATTGCGTCCCAGCACTGGTAGGATATACTCCTTAAGAATATTTTGGAAAAACCCAAGTGTACTATAGCGCGGATCCTCATGACATATTACCGTTTCCAGCCCTGAGTATTATAAATTGTATTTTGAACACAATACAGGTATTTTAAATAAAACAAAATCAACTTACTGCACTATCCTTCTTCATGTTTTTTAATTATTATACCTATATACAAAATTGTTATTGTAATTTATAATTATAATTTAGTAGTTTTCAGCCACACACTACGTATTATGAATTCCGTTTCAAGCTTTGAACATCAGTAACTACATATTTTTTACGATTTTTCTACTCTAAAACCTATACATAACAACTAAATAATAAAACAAACAATACATTTCATATTTACATTACAGTAGCATGATACCTACGATAGTCGGTAGTAGTAACAAATCGTACACAACAGAATAACAAAAAAAAAACACAAAATTATAGAGACATTCTCACTTACTCTCTTTAAAATTGAGTATTTTTTTTTTTCCTCTCGAGCCGACTCGATCTCAACCAACGGCTCAACTATTCTTTGGCTATATGTATGTAATTTAGTATGTAGTATGTACTTTAACTTATGCATGCATAAAGAAAAAAAAATAAAAATTGATAAAAATCATCATTTATCACAATATGTATTGACATTTTAAATAATGATGAATGATATTGATCTGATATTAATAATCAATATGCATCTAAGTATGTACTTATGTATGATCAGCGGGCAGAGTCTATTTAAAATTCAAATATATAATTGTTTTGGTTTTGTACTTTTCTATTAAATTGTTGCATTTATGTATGAATTTTTGTATATTATTTGAAGCGATTAGAAAACTTTTCTAATTGTATTCTTTTTTTAATTCAATTTCTTCGCATATAAGTATTTAAATTTTAGTATACAGCATTACAGCAATACAAATTTTAGTACTTAGTCTTACAGCAAAAATTAAATTTGAATAATTTTTTATTTTTAAATATTTTGTATGTCAATATTATGCAGGGTTACCATTTGTAGAATTGTGGTAATATTTGTACGGTTTTCCCGCCCTCTGTACCATGTACAATCTTAATCAAAGATTGTACGTCAAATATACGGTCTTTTTCAGATTTTAAATTTTTTACATTAATGCAAGGTAAAACGAACAACGGCAATATTGTTACAGACAACGTGGTCTATAAAAAAAATTAACTGAATTTTGCTCCAAACTTTGTTTATGCATTTTACGAATGTTTTACGGATATCTATTCTGTTTTCCCCACGTACCTTTAAAACATTTATTTCGAACTCGATAAATAAATAGACATAATAGTCCTCACTCACAATACAAAGTATTCTAAATATACGTACACCAACTACAAGCTCTTTATACAATTTAATTCTGTTTTGGCGTTATTATTTTTAAAAATAATTTCAGTGAGTGTTTTGACGAATTTTGGTTTTGCTTTCGGAATTTTTACGGATTGTACTTTTTCCATAAATTCTATTTTTTAAACTGCAACTGCATATTATATGAATTGGGATTCAACATAGAATTTGACTACACATTAACAGGGGCCCCTAGTACAATATTTAATAACATTTAAAGTATTTATAGAAAATGTAATTAAAAATTTTATATAATTATTTTGTACAGAGAAAAAATTTAAAATTTTTTTTTTTATTTTATTTTTGCACTTTAACTCACCTGTTTCATTCCATTTTTATTTTTGTTTTCTTTTTTCCTTCGTTTTCTTTACTTTCTGTTGTAATTTTAACAAAAATTACAAAAAAAAAAAAAAAAAAAATTAAAATATATTAAAAATGCATTTATAAGTTTTTAATCCATTACATCAATTGCAATATTATCATTAATTTTTATATAAATAAATACTTTATCAGGTATACGCATAAATGAATGTACCATTTTATTTTTTTTTTTGTTATTTTTTTTTAATTTTATTTTTTTTTTAATAAAACTTTAAATATAATTTAATAATAATAATAATAAAAAACGGATGTGATTTTTATGCTCAATTAAAAATAAGATCATATTATTAAAAAGTAATGTTTAATTATTTATATGTATATATGTATATGTATATATATATTTATTTAAATAATATTTATATTAAAAAAAAAAAAGAAGAAAAAAAATTCACTATTTAATATTATTTTTTAATAATTCTGTTTTAAATAAGTATTAACTGTAAAAAGATTAATATTTTTTATTAATTTTTATTTCTAAAATGCACATTTTCTATTAATTTTATTTAAAAACAAAAAAAAAATGTATTTATGATGTTTTTAATAAATAATTCACAAAAAATTAACTTTGTGTTTTTTTTTTTTTAAATTATCAAAAAAAAAAAAAAAAAAAATTAAATATTATGATAACTAATTAAAAACTTAAAGTTAATATTTATTTATTTTTAAATATTAATATAACGGTAATGTATTTATTATAATTAATATTGTACAGAGTGTAGTCGTTTCAATGAATCCGTAATCGGAGAAGCAAATAAATAATCAATACCTATTTTAAATTATTTTATTTTTTTAATAACATTAACGACCACCGCATCCAGTATTATATTTTTACTAAACCAAATATAGATATATTTATTTTTATTTTTATATAATACAATTTTTTTTTTTATACTTATTTAATATAATACTATATTATTTTGTTATATTTTATTTATTTAATGACTTTTAATTTTTTTTTTTTTTTTTTTTTATTAATTACTTATATCCCGTTACAAAAATTTAATTGAATTATCAACATTAAAAGTGATGTTACAATAATTTATATATAGTTATGTATATACTTACGATAATTTTTTAAAATATATTTTATGATTTTATATTAATAATTTTATATAATTTTTTTTTTTTTTTTTTGATTTAATTATTTTAGATATTGTCGTTTTATTTTAACATTTTTTATTTTATGTTTTAGTATTCGTTTTGTTTTTTTTTTATTTGATTTGTTTATTTGTTTTATTTTTGTATTTATTCAACTAGTATTTTTTTAATAAATTTATGTTGTTACTTTATATTATAACAAAGTATACTATTTTTGTTGTACTATCTATTTATTTTTATATTATTGAATTATTATTATTTTTGTTTTTTGTTTTGTTTTGTTGTTTTTTGCTATTTATTATTTTAATAAATTAACCACTTTATTTTATTTATTTTTTTTTGTTTTATTTTATTTTGATATTTTTGTTTGTTCGTCGCTTTGTTTTTCGCTATACGGCTCAATGATATTTAATGAAATTTAATAATGTTTCAGATTATTTTATTCGTTATTTCCAATTAATTTATTTTTCTGTTGTTGTGATATTTTTGCTGTACTTTTGTTTTTTTGTTTTTTTAATTTTTTTAATTGAATATTTTTTGATCCTACAAAAATGAGACAAAAGAGAACAAAATATAGAAAAGGATAAAATATAGATTTTATTATAAATTTTTGTTTGATTAATATAAAATATTATATGTATGTATGTGTGTATAGATAAAGTTAATTGAATTTTTTGATTTTAATATAATATTAAAAAAAAAAATAATAATATATATTAAATATTAAATTAAATTAAAATAAAATAATTATTAAAAATTTTAAAAACAAAAAATTAAAAATATTTTTTTTTTTTGGTTAATTAAATAATAATTATTTAATTATTTTATGCAACTTAGGTATTTCCGATTTATTATTAATTGGTTTTTTTTTATTTAAATTTGAGAAAAAAAACCTGTAGGTACTTATGTATTGGTATTATTTTTTGTCTTTATGTTATTGTACCCTTTAATTAAATTGCTTTGAGCAAATTCCCGTAATTCAACAAAAACAAGGCAGAATGTAAACCACCGGCTTTTAAAAGCGCTTAGAATTGTGACTTATTGCGCCAAAATTTGAAAATTTCATATAATAAGTGAAAATGTGAAAATAGGACTTTTTTGCAATTTTGAGAGGCTTGTAAGTCCGAACCCTATATAACTAAAAAAAACCGTTAACACACGTAAAAATATTTTACTGAAGTTTACTTTTATGTGTTGGCGAAGAAAAATTTGTATAGGTACCTAAGTTAAAGGTATATTTAAAAATAGCAAATTTTAAATTTTTGAGGCCTAATAGATCCTAATAGAGCCCTATCGACCCAAAAAAAATTTCTGTGGAAACTTATACTAATTCTAAAAGTTTTTTCATATTTCAAAACTACAAGTTCTTATCTAAAAGCATATCGGAGTTATGAAGGTAGAAAAATCATTCAAATTTTTGTTTTAACTAACGGTAAATTTAAATAGATACCAAATTTAAAAAAAAATGTATAATTTTGATATTGATTTACAGAGGTAAAAAAAAAATTTCTCACGAATAGCGTTTTCAGATTGAAAAAATATATTAGAAACATGAAATACACGCATTTAAAAATAGGGTTTTTCAAGGTTTTGTGGAGCTGTAGCTCCGTAATAGGTGGGGCTACATAAAAAAGTTGTTCTACAATATTATTTTTTTTTTAAGACCTACCCATGGTTAAAAATTTTTTCTCTATATTTAACGGTGTAGAAGTTTTGTTAACAGATGGACGGACAGATGGACGAACAAACGGATGGACAGAGCTAATAGGTACATTTTTTCAAAATTAAAAAAAAAAAAGGTGCTAAAAAGGTGGATTGTGCGATTTTTAATTTTGTTTTTTTTTTTATTAGATGCATATAAGCTCGTCTGTGAAATTTATCTTTTAGATATTTTACGATAAAATTCAATATTATAAAATTTTTGTATTGATTTTTTTTTTAAATTATTTTATTTGTATTCTA
Source organism: Poecilobothrus nobilitatus (assembly GCA_947095535.1). Classification (NCBI taxonomy): domain Eukaryota; kingdom Metazoa; phylum Arthropoda; class Insecta; order Diptera; family Dolichopodidae; genus Poecilobothrus; species Poecilobothrus nobilitatus. The sequence goes on from OX352772.1 coordinate 59,720,246, forward strand.
ATTTAGAATAAAAGTTCTAAAATAACTAAGCTTTAATGAATAACATAATATGTATTTCATTATTAAACAACACACTTATAGCAAAAGAGAACTGTCATTTGTTAAAAACTTCTACTATAACAGTCATTAGCTATAATATAACATCATATGACTTACTGCGTTTACATGACATTTAATCTTAACTACATTATAGTTATAATAGATTATAACAATCATTCGTTGTCATTAAAAATTTTTTGTTAAGTCATACAAGAGAGAGGGTTTAAACAAAATCATATTTAGTAATTTGATTTTTTTCAAATGATTTGTTATGAGTATTTATCATTAGCTTTGTAAATTTGTATATATGATTACATATTATATATATATTGTAAATTTGTATAAATGATTAGAAAACTTATCAAATATTCATATGATAACTAATTATCAAATATTCATAGATATGATAATATTGAATTTTACAAAAAATTTAATTTTCGCATGAAAATTAAATTTCAAGCCAATCTCGCCATTCATTTTCAATAAAGGATACAGAGAGCATAAAATGCAAAGTTAAACAGTCAATATAAAGTTTTTTTTATTTGAGATCTAATATTATTTATTGCAACTGAGCCAGAATTATTTTTTTTCTTTTTTATTTCTCGAGAGATCATAGGGCTTCGATTTGGCATTTCCATCTCACACGGTTTCCTGCTGATGATTTTGCATTCTCCCATATGAGGTTGCATACTTGCATTAGCTTAGTTCACTAATAATTATGGTGCATCTCCAGGCGTTATTTGAATGCTCACGTTTTCTGCTTTCTGGGGATTCCATTCCAAGGTCATGAGGCTTATATTGTTACGCTGTTTTCTAAACATGTGGCCTATCAATCTCCATTTTTTCTTTCTTTGTTACCTCAGTATGTGTTTCCCTCCTGTAAGTAACCATAGCTATCCGGCAAATAATGCGTAGATATTTATAATATAAAAAATAATTATAAGATAAGATATAATATATAGATAATTACAGCTTGTTCGGAGTTATCGTACAGCTAATTAATGTTAATGTTCTCCATATGGCAATTCTTTTTACAGTGTCAAAGGTATCTTGAAGACGACGAATAGCAGATAAAGGGGATATCGCTATTCAATCGATTCTTCGATGATGGTTCGTAGCGTGTTTGATTATTCTGCGTAGTTTTTATGAAGACGGAAGCGTACGCGATGAGTACTGCTGCTGTTTCAACTTTTTCCCGAATTCTGCCTTCTATGATAGTTGCAATGATCTTGACTGTATTGAGGAGAAAAAATGTGATATTAGTTGTAAATGTGATATTAATTGATTTATTTTTATTTATGAATTGGTTTTATTCTACAGAATTTTAACTATTGGTTTAACCATTAGTATAATGTTATTTAAACTATTGCTGTTTGTAATTTAGAAGAGAAATTTGTGATATGTTATTGATGTTAAATGAAAAACGCTTCAATGCCTGATAATCAGCAGTATATAATGCTTTATAACTCCAGCCGTATTACGTCTGGTTATACTTCGAAATAACGGACACGAGCTTTCAAGGAAGTTGACTGATTTTTAAAAGATATTTTAATTCATTTTTCGGCCACCATTTCGAATGACATTTGCGGTAATAATGACATATATATTTTGAATCGAAACATCATAAAGTAGCGTTAGCTGATGACATCGTGTTAAGAGCTAGTGCTCGTTATTTATAAGTTTTTCCTTAAGTCGGATAAGTTATTTAAGATTAAAAGTTATTTCAACAATCGCATTTTGTTACAATCTTTCTTCTAAAAATCTTTCAAGCTATCTAGCTAGTTTTTGAAAAAATACTTGTGTTAAAAATGCTAAAACGTGATTCCTTTAGTTTTATTTATTTTTATACCCGTAACATATGTTCAGGGGGATACTAAATTTTCCATTATGTGACCCCTTAAAGGAGTCGAGCTAGATATAAGCTCGAATGTAAGGATCAACTCAGAATCGAATTCTGAGTCAATTAAGCCATGTACGCCTGTCCACCCGTTTGTCCGCGCGATAACTCAAAAATGAAAGAGATAGGAGGTTGAAATTTTTTTTACGTCACTTTTGCAAAATTGTTAGTTTCGCTACTGTAATCAAGCATTTTCGATCGCCGGGTTCGAGTAGCTGCCATACAACTTCTTTCTTTATATATGGAAATCAAGTTTTTTAGAAACATGATATATTACATCCATATGGATATCCCAGAGTTAACACAGTCTACTTTACTGCTCTTTTCCTCGTCTATGTTAAATTTAATGATCTTAACATATTGAATTTACAAATAACTTTATTTCATTTCTTCAATTTAATATGTGTACTTTCCTGACATATTTTTAATATTTTGTATTTCATTCAACGAAAACGGAAACGGAAATAAAATAAACAATATTTTTTCAAAAGTAAATATAAAAATAAAATCAATTTTAAATAATATAAGTTGTGTAAATTATTATTGTGAATGTTTAGTTGTAATTTTTCCTATAAGAGAACGACATTTAATACAAAAAAAAATAAAAATAAAACAGACTATAAAAATTTGATGTAATATAAAAGAAATCATTTGACTTTTAAAATGCTTTGATTCCTATTTACTTTCTAAAGCATTACACTTATAATCAATTCTAACTATTTTTCTTTTTTCTTTTTTTAGCACATTTCCAAAAAAATTTTGAAAAAATGTGCTTATTAGTTTCACTCTGTCCGTCCGTCCGTCCGTCCGTCCGTCTGTTTACAAAACTTCTACACCGTTAAAGATAGAGAAAAAAAATTTTAACCATAAGTAGGTCTCATAAAAAAAATAATTTTGTGGAACAACTTTTTCATGTAGCCCCCCCCCATTACGGAGCTACAGTCCCTCAAACTTTGAAAAAGCCCTATTTTTAAATGCATATATCTTATGTTCTGCTTAAGATTTTTTCAATCTGAAAACGTCATTCGACAGGTATTTCTTTTATCTTTGTAAATTAATATCAAAATTATACAATTTTTTTAAATTTAGTATTTAAATTTACCGTTATGTGAAAACCAAATTTTGCATGATTTTTCTACTTTCATAACTCCGGCACGCTTCTAGATACAAGCTTGAAATTTTGAGGCAAGAAAGAACTTTTAGAATTAGTATAAGTTTGCTCAGAAAATTTTTTTGGACCACCCCCTGTTTATGAGCTATTAGGGCTTAAAAATTGAAAATTTGCTATTTTTAAACACCTGTAACTTAGGAACCTGTAAACATTTTACTTCTGCAAGATATAAAAATTAAAGCTACAATAATATATTTTTACGTGTGTTAAAGGTTTATTTTAATTGTAAAGGGTTCCAAAGTTGCAGCTCTTCAAAATTGCGAAAAAGCCCCATTTTCAGATGTATATATCTCGGGCTCTGTGTAATAATTTTGCAATCTAAAACCGCCAGAAGATCGAAAATTTTATTATCTATATAAAATAATATCAAAATTATGTAATATTTTGTAATTTACTATTTAAATTTACCGTAATGTGAAAACCAGATTTTGCATGAAATTTCTTTTTTCATAACTCCGGCACCCCTTTAGATAGGAACCTGAAATTTTGAGACATGAAAGAACTTTTAGAATTAGTATAAGTTTCCTCAAAAAATTTTTTGGTAACACCCCCTCTTTAAGAGTTATTACGCCTCAAAAATTTAAAATTTGCTATTTTTAGACACCTGTAACTTAGGCACCTGTAAAAATTTTTCTTCGGCAAGACATGAAAATTAAAGGTTCAATAATATATTTTTACGTGTGTTAACGGCTTTTCTTAGTTATGTAGGATTCCGGACTTACGGCCCCTCAAAATTTCAAAAATGTCCGTTTTTTTTTATTACATGAAATTTTCAAATTTTTGTGTAAGTCACACTTCTAAACAGTTTGTATTGAGTTTTGGAAATGTGCGCTTTTAAAAACCGTTGGTTTACATTCTACCTTGTTTCTTTTTACAAACTAGTCTTTATCAAAGTAGAAAAAACTTTTTGTAAAAAAACATACGTAAAAAATTCAATAAATTAGTTACAATGAAGGGCAAAAATATGTTAATCATAATGTTATGTAAGATACGTCATATCTTATGAAAAACATTAAAATTCATATTCTCTTGTTGATTATTATAAAGCAGTAAGTATTGCTTTATATGATAACACTATATAATTACGATAATGAGGTTTTGAGCATTAATTAACATGAAACGTCTTCGAATGTGATAAGTCATCAAGAAAGAAAGAAATATTTTTTTTTATTTTTTTTATTGCATTTCTCTGCCGCATAAAATGTGAACAGGAAATTACACAGCCTTTCCTTTTCAGGCTTGGCTGTAAATGTCGTAAGGGAAATAACTCTTACGACGTGTGTGGGATTCGAGCCCACACTCCTTCGGTGTTTACAGCGTATTTTATACGCTCTTACCCACTAGGCCACCGAGGCCCCCAAGGAAGAAATAGATGAGCAAAACAAATAAAATAGTATTTGGAAAGGAAGGCTTTTATCCACACAGTTTAACAAACTTTTTTGTTAAAACTGCAATCGATATTAAAACTGCAATCGATATTAAAACTGCAATCGATATTGATTAGATCCTAGATCGTAAAGTAATAACAGTAACTTCAAAGTAAAAAGTGATTATGATGATATTGAACAAAACATTCAAGAATATTTTAAAATGCTACGATTAGATCTTTTGATAACAGACCTACTATAATATAACGGAATGTGGAACATCCTTTTTAAGATTGGTTTTTCTTTCTAAAATTTCAAAGCAGAGCTTTTATAAGACCATTAGTGACAAGAGTACTGTAACATAACGAATCTTTATTATATTTTATTATTTTTCAATAGTGATTTCAGCAATGGTCATGTAAAAAAAACCATAATAATAAATATTGATAACTTCATCTATTAATATGAAGGAATGAAAAATAACTTTTTGATTTAATCCTTTTATTTAAACTGTAACACAAATAAAAAAAATAATAATTTGTAATCGGTAAAACTAAGATATATAATACGTCAAACAATTTTTTTAATAAAAAAAGAGAAAAAATAATAATAATAATTTTAAAAAAGATAAAAAATAAGAAAAAAAAAAACACAACAAAAAAAGTATCTACGAGTATATTTTCTAATCAAGTTTCAAAGAAAATCCATAAAGAGTAAGAAATGAACGAATAAACCTTATATAAAGGATAAAAGTAAATTTTAAAGTAATCCCAAAAGTTGATGTCCCTATTTGATCTTGATGACAATAACGACAAATAAAAAATAAAATAAAACTACTTAAATAAAAAGGGAGGGGCGGGGGGGGGAGGTTGTTATATTAGAAATACAAATATACTTTTAATAAAAAAGTTATTTTTACTCAATCTCTTTTTTTTCATTCTTCGTCTTGTCTTTTATTTATTAAAAAAAAAAAAATGCTCTCTTAGGATCTATAACCAACTTGTGTTGACAAAAACGAAAAAAAGAAAATGAAAAAAAAAATTAAACTATATACATATGAGAAAGAAAAAGAAACAAAAAAAAAACAATATAATATATATACACAATACATGTACGATTTAATGGATTTTCTATAACTTTGTCTTTTTGAAAGTTTAGCTGTCTCCTTTTTTTTTTTTTGTCTTTTTTTTTGTTTTGTTTTAGTGAATCGTATTTCAAAAGGATTTATTGCTGCAATTTCCAATAAAATTGTTTTTTTTTTTTGATATTTTCTTTAATTTTTTTTTATTATTATTATTATTGTTTTTAAAAGTTAGTTTATTCTCTAATATTATTTGTATGCCTTTATAAATATTTATAACAATCAATGTATATATAAACGATATATAAATATATCTGTATGAAATTTAGTCAATATTCAAAAGAAAGTTTTCTAAGTTTTTCAAAGTACTCAATTGAAAAATTTATTGCTAAGATATCGAGTATCGTGTGTAATAAAATGAGTTTAAAGGTTAAAATAAAAGTAATTACTAAAGTTTTTAACATTATTAGATTAACGATTATCAACCTTTGATTTAAAGTTTAATTTAACACGTCCTTTTATCAATACAAACGAATTATAATCATAATATATAGTTTTCATTAGGTTAAGAGAATTATTTTAAGGAAATTGTGTTTTTTTTTTTGGTTGATGAAGGCAGAGTTAACGGCTAAACATTAGTAATCACTAGACTCGAGATCAGTTGTAGTAGTAATAATGTCTCTCAAAAAAATTGTAGTAATTTTTCAAAAGTAGTAAACTTTGAGACCTGTGCTGGATTTAAACTGTTTTTGATGTTTGAAGAACATCATTCATCTAACCGTTGTTTGATGTTTGAAGAACATCTATTCATCTAATTTCAAGATTTAGAAATACACTACAGAATATATTAAATAGAACAATTCTATGATACTACTTTTTGATAATAACAAAAGAAAACCTTCTGCGATGCACAAATTTAATTATGAAACCATCATTTTTACAGCAATCAGCCATTACAGCAACATTGGAGAAAATCTATGATGCATTAGATGATGGTTTCTATGTAGGTGCGATATTTATTGATTTAACAAAAGCATTTGACATGGTAAATCATTCCAGATTACTTAATTTCTTAGAGAACATGGGAATAAGAGGAAATTGTAATCTCTTATTAAAAAGTTATTTAACAAATAGGACCCAATGCGTTAAAATAAACCGATAAATTTTGAACGATGAACTATTAATAAAAACAGGTGTACCACAAGGGTCTCTTCTTGGGCCGCTTTTATACTTACTATATATAATGAACATACCAAAAAATAATATCATGTCAATATACAATATTTATGCGGATGACACCAACCTGATTGCAAAAGCTAAAACATTGAAAGAATTGGAAGGTGTACTAAATAAGAACTTGGAAACATTATGTAATTGGTTAGAGTATAATGAGCTAAGTATAAATGCCAAAAAAACTAATTACATAATATTCAAAACCCAGAAAAAAAAATATGATGATATTACTCTGAAGATAAAAAATAATATAATTCAAAGAGTGGATAGCGTTAAATATTTAGGAATGATATTTGATGAAAATTTAAGATGGGATAATCACATTAAAAAAATTAAGAAACAAATTATCCCTATATGTATGGCTATAAAAAGATCTGGTGGCATTCCGTATCATGCAGCTAAGCTTGTTTACAATGGTCACATTTTATCAAGAATTAGATATAATATATGCAGCTGGAGTCACTGTTCAAAATTTCACGTAAATTCGATTGGAACTATAATGAATAAGGCATTAAAAATTTTATTTAAAATAAATCCTAAAACTAGTACTAGGAAATTATATAAAGTAACTAATGTACTTGATATAAATCAACTAATTTATTTTGATAAATGTAAATACATTTATATACTAAATAGTAATTTCATGTTCATTATATACTAAATAGTAATTTCAAGTCAAAATTAATTCTAAATAATAGGGAGAATGTACATAATTATTTTACTAGACATTTTACAGAAAAATATTGTAATACCTAAAGCTAGAACATCCAAACAACAAAAAAGCTTAAAATGTAGTGCAATTAAACTCTTCAACTCTTTACCTACGGAAATTAAAAATTGTCAAAATGTAGCGATATTTAAAAATAAACTTAAAAAATATATAAAAATTTTTATAAATTAAAGTAGTAAAAATTATATTTAAAAGTAAAATTAGTGGTAATTAAAATTAATTTGTATTTAAATTTTAATTTCTTATACATAATTTTATATTTATATTGTAAAATTATCTGAAATTAAATAAATTATTATAATAAAAAAAAAAAAAATCATGAACCATCATGATCGGAACTATGAAGAAAAGGCATCAACACCTTCGAAATTGCTCCAAAAACTTATCAGTGCATTCTTGAACTTTTGCATTTATGAGCGTTAAAAAACTTGCATCATATGTCATAATATGTTGTCGAAAAAAAAAATGTACTAGACTTTAGTCAACGTTTCACAGCTCTGAAGATGTTTGATAACACTCAGAAAAAAAAGTAGCTTGAAAACAAATAAAAATTTATAATGCGAAAAAAGGAAACATTAATTTTTTATAAAGCTTGTAAGTTTATTTGTTATATATTCGTATTTTGTAGTGATTATAGTTATAGATTCGATTGACAAAATGGTTTTTTACATTAGCACAAAAAGAGGAACCAACAGATGCGTAATTGCCGTTTTCGGTAATATATGTTTGCAACAAATTTTCTGTACCTAATATAAATAACTACAAATTCATCCACCTCAAACTAATCAAAAAAACCAAACGACGCTATTTTGTAGAAAATCTTGATATTGATTTGGCCAAAAAAAGCCCAATATATCCAAAAGTAATCTTAAGGTTAAGGGTTTTATGTTAGCATACAACTGATTAGGAGATAAGCTAAACTAACACCATTATCTGTTAGTATTAAGAAAAAAGTAGGTAGGTACTATTTTAAAACAAAATTTTTATTTGGTCTCACAGTGTTAGTACTTAAGGATTAAATTAGATTTGTCAGTCTTCATTAGGTTAGGTTTACAGGTAGATAGAACAATTTCAAATAAATAAAAGAAAAGCTTCATGGTCAAAGTTTTTACGAGATTGATTTAAAAATCAAGTATACTCAGTCAAGACAATATATTATTTCATTATTTAACAAACTTCAAAATTTAATTTAAAAAGCTAAAAATCAAAAGAATTTTTTAACCAAAGTTCTAATATGGTGGATAGATTTCAAAAATAGTGAAATCAAAAATTTGTTAAAAGTTATGGTGTAAATTTCCGAATTTATTTTAGGTATTATGAAACGGCAACACATTTGCTCTTAATATCAAATGCCAGTAACTTCAATATTAATTATTATGTAATTTATTAATAAAATATATTAATGTTTAACAAATGGGACGATCCGAGCCAAAGTGGACTAAGCGTCAATTTTGCTAAAATGAGTTATTTCCATTTCATATTCAAAAATTAAAAATTCCTTCATCGTTTGGAGTTTAGTTTTCTATAAGCACTTAGCTACTTTAAGTGGTTAACCATATTGTCAAATTTGACTATGTGATTTTTATCTGCCTTAGTCCACTTTGGCTGTCAAATTAAAATGTTTTAACCATAAGAAAAAAATAATTAAAAATCGGTCAAATTGAAATATTAATAAAAAATTAAGTCTTTATTTTAACTTGTTTGTAATTAACCGTTATTTTTATTTTTTTAGTTTACTCCCTTTTCCCTCCCTTCCCTTTCTATTTCAAGCGTAGCTGTAAATGTCGTAAGGAGGAATTATTCTTACGACGGCTGCGGGGTTCGAACCCATACTCCCTCGGTGTTTACAACGTATTTCATACGCTATTACGCACTAAGCCGCAGACCTCCCTATTAATTGTTATGAAATTCTTTTATTCTTTGTCAAAAGAATAAATAAATTTTAGTATAAATTATTAGTTAGTATGTTCTGTTAAATTATGTATAGATTTTTTAGTTAATTTTTTGAATTTCAAAATGCAACAAGTGTGTTTTAGTTTTTTTTATTGTATTGCATTGCAAAAGACGATTTCATTGAAGAATATTTTAATATTTTTTTCGTTTTTTTATAAAAAAATTCATAGGAATCTCATAAAATACACCTCATTTTTTAAAACTTCATTAAAGACTTCAAATCTTTGTTAAAATGACGCAAAAAATGGGAAATGTCGAAGGAAATTAAATATGTTAATATAAATGTTTTTCATTTTAGATAGGTACCTACATTAAATCTATAGTGTATAGCAATTAACAAATAGTTGGTTTAAATAGAGGACATGAGGACACAATTTTCTTCTTTTATTTAAGCTTAAAAAACGGTTCCGTATTGTAAATAATTTGAAAAAATGGAAACGGTTCCGTTTCCATTTTTTCAAATCCCCCGTAAATCGAAATCCCGCCATATTAAAATCCCACCATATTATAATCTCGCCATATTAAAATCCCGACAATTAAAATCCCGACATTGAAAATCACGATTTTTCTTTGTTTATATCGGTAACATAACACCTCCGTTTGTAACACCTCGAAATAAGCTAGCTAGGTATACCTTCAAAGGTATGGATGGGAGCAGAATAAAATTCTAAGTCGATTAAGCCTTGTCACTCCGTCAGTCCGCCAGCAAGATAACTCAAACACTAAAAAAGCTAGAGTCTTGAAATTAACACAAAAAAAATTTATACAACAATTTGTAGGTTCCTTATTTTTTTTTGGTTGAGATCCGACTAAAACTTCGGGTAGCTCTCGAACACCTAACTTTTAGATCCCCAATTTTTTTTTAAATAGAGCCATGAAATTTTAACTGCTGATGGATATCATATAAATATTAATCTTAATATTTACAACTTTTTTCTGTAGGCCCACTCATTACGGAGCTACAGATCCCCAAAGTTCGAAAAAGCTCTATATTTAAATTGTTATAACACAAGTTGTATAAGGTATATCTTCAATTTGAAACGATTACTGCTTTTATCTGCTTGTGGCATACGGTGTCTTAATTTACCGTTATGCGAAACTCAAATTTTGCAAAATTCTTGACTACTTCTATTTTCCAAACGGTTTAAGTTAGATTACTTTAAATGAGAGAAGTTAGTTCGTTGAAAATAAGTATGAGTCATTTCAGAAAATATTTTAAAATAACACCATTTCGGAGCTGTATGGGGTCAAAAACTAAAATATCCTTATTTTTGAACATCTGTAACTTGAACACCTGTCCAAAATTTTTTGAAGTAATACACAAAAATTGAAGGTCCGACATTATTTTTTTCTTTCTATTAACATCAGGGTTGCCTTAAAATTGACGAAAATGTGACTTCATTTTTAGCACATTTCCAAAAAAATTTTGGAAAAATGCGCTTATTAGTTTCACTCTGTCCGTCCGTCCGTCTGTTTGCAAAACTTCTACACCGTTAAAGATAGAGAAAAAGAATTTTAAACATGGGTAGTATTTTAAAATAATTTGGGTGAATTTTATAATTTTTAGAACTATGGGTTGTACATATATTCAAACTATATTTTTATACATCCTTCAAAAGCAGATTCTAACCTTCCACATAACGATTATCAATCCAAAACTTTTTCAAATATTCTATTTTAAATTTAATATACATTTACCGCTTAGTATTAAATGGTACTAAGTACAAAATAGTAAATATAATTTTAAATATTATATTATATTAATGCTCACATAGTATATTTATATTGTTATAAGTATATCGCCATACATTGCAATATTTCTTTAAAAATATTTCCATTCATAGAATAATTTCTTATAAGTACAATAAAATACATATATGTATGTATGAAAATAAAAGTTAGTTGTTCGGGAGCTACCCGAAGTTGAAAAAAATGTAAATAAATAAATAACATAACGGTTGCTTGAAGAATTTTTATTTATATGATATTAATATATATACATACTTATATAATATCATGTTTATTTACATATCGTATATGTCACTGATGAATGAATGATAAGAGTATAGATGTATATTATATAGCGCCGTATTTTCATACATACATATATGTATTTTATTGCACTTATAAGAAATTATTCTATGAATGGAAATATTTTTAAAGAAATATTGCAATGTATGGAGATATAGTTATAACAATATAAATATACTATGTGCGAATTAATATATTTACTATTTTGTAATTTAATATACATTACTGCTTAGTATTAAATGGTACTATAGAATATTTGAAAAAGTTTTGAATTGATAATCGTTATGTGGAAGGTTAAAATCTGCTTTTGAAGAATGTATAAACATTTAGTTTGAATATATGTACAACCCATAGTTCTAGAATTCACCGAAATTATTTTAAAATACTAAAATATTAAATAAATAATATTGCAAGCAGAGTGACAGGCTGTGAACATACTAACGGTTCGTACGGATATCTAAGAGTTGACAATGGCAACTGTATTCTTTCTCATTTTTTAAGAGAGGTGAAGATTTTACAAAAAAATAAAAAATACGACTTTGGTAATGTCAGATGCTTTTATGAGAATGACTAGAACCATCTCCGCCTTTAGTCAATGTAATTAGTTGAAAACCTCTAACTGAAAAGGAATACATTGACTGAATCTATTATCTAACAGAAGAATTATATTTTTTATTATTATTTTATTATATATTACAATATGATATTAATTATAATTTATAAAACATATATACTTAATTTTAATTTAATTGTATTATACTAATTATATATTATAAGAAAAATCTATATTAGTTTTTATTAATCTATATGACCCAGTCGGGGTTTGAACCCGAAACCTTTCGTATGAAAGGCCGGTGTCTTAACCACTACACCATTGGCTGGATCTTTTTCCGTAGGTACTGATACTTTCAGATCAGTTTTGAACCAACAGTTTACGACACTCTGGTAACAAAATAAGTAAAGAAGAGTCAAGTTCTTAAAACAAGTGCACTAACATAATATGTATCCACAAAATCATCTCATACAGAGTTGCGAATGAAATGAAATTAGAACAGTTATTTTAATATTAAGCTAGAAATGAGTTAGATTTTTCAAAATAATGTATAGAAGGCAGTTGAAAATATAACAATTTTCCATCTTTACTAGAATCCACATCTATTTAAGATTATTAAATAACAAAAGACAACTTTAGAAAATTTTTGACAGACTGATTTTTTAATAATTAATTTTAATTTTTTTTTTTGTTTTTAATTTTTTTTTTTTGTACCTACCAGAAAATAAATTTTTATTCTTAAATTTATTAAACATTATTACACTTTCACTGAAGTGATCAAGGATTCTAGCGGGCTTTTTATTTTTATAAGTTTTAATTTTCTTGTTTTTTTTTTTTTTATGGCAAATCCAACAAAATTCCTTGTATAAAAATAAGCAAATAATAAAATAATAAATTCAAAATCATTGTACTAAACTTTGATTTTTATGGAAGCACCGGTAATTTTTTTCTTTAAAAAGAGGAAAAAATTGTTGCCACTATTATTCTTTACTATTACTGGCATTTTTTTTTCTGCTTTTTTCTCTCTCCCTTCCCTTTTCTTTCGCAATAATAAATAATACCCTACTACAGCATCTACCCAACATGAAAAAAGAAATACAAATAAAAGAAAAAAAAACAAAAGTTGCATTTCATTTTTTAATTTAATTTGCAATTTATTCATAAAATTTTTTTTAATTTATTTATTTTTTTTTGTTCCGATTTTGTTTTTACCACATTTTCAAAAAATTTGGAAAAATGTGCTTATTAGTTTCAATCTGTCCATCTGTCCGCCCGTCCGTCCATCCGCTTGAGTATTTACAAAACTTCTACACCGTTTGAAATAAAGCAATGGAATTTTAACTATGAATAGACATCGTCAAAATTTGTGGGAATAACTTTTTTCTGTAGCCCCACCCGTTACGGAGCTACAGCCCTACAAAGTTCGAAAAAGTTTTATCTTTAAATTGTTGTAACACAGATTTTCAATCTGGAAAAGCCAAACGATAGCTGGTTTTATAAAGCTTTATAAATATATATATAAAGTAAATATGTCGCGATATTTTAATAAACCGTTATGTGAAAGTCAATTTTTGCAAAAATTTGGACCCATTCTATCTTTCAAACGGTTTAACTTAGAAACTTTCAATTTTGAGAGGAGTTAGATCTTTGGAAATAAGTATGACTCATTTCAGAAAATATTTTTCTGTCGTACCTTGTTTAGGATCTGAAAGGGATCAAAAACTGAAAATTCTCTATTTTTCAACATTTTGGTAAATTGGGCACCTGTCCAAATTTTTTTAAAGTAATATACAAAAATTAAAGCTCCAACATTATATTTTTATTTGTGTTATGGAATATTTTTTTAAATTTTGGAAATGTGCTTTTTTGAAAACCCTTGGTTTTTTTCCATTACTTGTTTTATTTTATTTCATTTGACTTTAAATCTGTTTTATATTTTATATGATTGTATTTCTAAAAATCAGAAAAAAAAAACACAAACATAAAACATCGAAAAATATACAATTTCCAGCTGTCTTTAAGATATACGTAAATACGCTTCGCAGTTGCCTGACTTTTACGTAACAAAATGGTATCAGTTCGATTGAATTGGTCTCTATTAAGAAGAGTGATACTTTCCTTAGATTTTTAAAACATTTGCCTAACATTAAATTGATATCTCAAAAAAATCTCATTATTCCGGAAATCGTAGCATAACATTATAAACATTTTATTAGTTAATAATAAAACAAAGTACTTGGAATTAAACTTCGGTTCTTTTTTAACATCAACCTTGCCCAATCGCGAATATCAATTTTATTCGTATCAAATGAACTAATTTACCAGTAACTTAATTTTAATTAGGTATATTTCAAATTGTTTCTAATTATTATCTTTTGGACTTAGACAATGCTAAAATGACTTTAAAAATACGGTTAAGTATATAAAAATTGAGAAAAAAAAAAAAAAAATTTAAAATAAACCTTCTTTATCTAGCTCTGGTGACCGAATGGTTAACTATATTGTTTTAAAGCCGAGGAAAAATAGCTTCCAATCTCGTACAGTTTCCAAGCGTAATTGATGATGGTTAACCAAAAATGCATCAGTAATTACTAGCCTCTAGGTTTTTTTTTATGTATAGTTAACATTCAAACGTAAAAAATTCTATAAAATATGAAATGTAATAGTTTAATTTCTAAATTTTAACTTCTTTCAGAACATTGATGTTTTTGCTTTCTAAAAGTTCAAAACTATCTAGAAGAACCACTTGCAATTCTTCTGAGTGACTTTTGAATTTTTTTATACCAACCCTCGTAAAAAAAAAGAAATCTACAACTTCAACTACAAACTACATAGGTATTTCTTCAATAGTAAACTTCATAGAAGGTACTATAGAAAAAAAACAGTTTTTGGTTTGTCAGGAGGATTAAAGATTTTAAATGTATATACCTACCTTCCAATTAATGTCAATAAATTGATTATTTGTTTTTTTTTTTTCCAGTTTTTCATCTCTTAATTACGTTTGATTTAATGAAAATTACGTTTGATATATTATTTTTACTTTTAGGTACTGGCTTGACCTAGTTTTAATTTAAATCTTTAAAAATGGAACCTGTGAAGTATAATACAAATAACTGTATTTTGTAGCAACAATACATTATTTTAATATTATTAAATTGAAT
The DNA here is from genome assembly GCA_947095535.1 of Poecilobothrus nobilitatus. Taxonomy (NCBI): domain Eukaryota; kingdom Metazoa; phylum Arthropoda; class Insecta; order Diptera; family Dolichopodidae; genus Poecilobothrus; species Poecilobothrus nobilitatus. The sequence continues at coordinate 59,735,462 of OX352772.1, forward strand.
AAAAATTTAAAATGTCCTTTATTTTTATTTTTTATTTTTTTTTTTCGGTAATTATTTATATCTTAAGATAAATAACACAAACGAAGTCATTAAATCATTATACCAAATATAAAACGAAATTAAAAACGCAAATAATATAAAATGTTAGTATGTAGGTAAGTATAAAAATATATAAATCTACTGTGTATATATTATATATATACGAGTATATATATTTTGTGAAAAAAGTCACACAGAGTCACACAAATTCATATAGAGGATTTTTCCAACATAGACTACTTGAAAATTTAATTGGCTGATTTATGTTATAATATGCGGGTATCCTTCATTCCTTGAAAAGAAAAACAATTTATTTATTTTTTTTATTTATTTATTTTTATTTTTATTTTTTTTTTGATTATTTTGCATTCACAAGTTAATTCCTTTTAATACATGTATAACATCCGTATAAACATACATAATATTTATGTATTATATAAAATGATTGCACAATAACGTTATATAATTGTTTGTTGTAGTAGGAAGAAATATAACAGTAAATTCAAGATAAGTGACCTACTTTTTTATTAATTTTTATTTTTTTTATTTTTTTATTCTTAAAGTCGAGTAAAATGCCAGTTAAATATACAAAAATATTTAACGGATTTGATTTCAGGATATGAGAAATTATATATATATATATGTATTTATATTGCATAATATAATATATATAGGTATATTTTATATATTATACATTTTATATAAAAGCATATATAAATTTTAAATTTATAATGCAATTTTTATATTCTTACAGATTAAAAAAAAAAAAAAAAACAGAAAAATATAAAAAATAAGAAAGGAAAAGAAGAATTTTTTAAAAGATTAAAAACCGAATAAGAAATTAAACTAGAGGAAAATGAAAGAGAAAGGAAATGCAAAAAAAAAAGGAGAAATGATTTTAATTTTTTTTTTTTTTAAATATAATCAATTGTTACAGTAAAATTTCTTTCTTCCTCATTTTAAATTTTAAACGGTTTTATGACCTGTAAAAAAATTTAATTGTTCAGAATACTTTAAATGAAAATCTAGTTAGAGAAAATATTTTAATGTTACCATATTGTAAGTTGAATAGTTAGTCGGTACATTTCAAATATAATATTATATAAAATTCGAAAAATGTTATACATGACGTTATACTAAAATCTAATTATGAACTTAGGAAAATTATTTAAATGGATTCTAGGTATAGGCAAAATAATTAATAAAAATTACGTAGGTGTTGTTTATTTTGGCGTCATTAAAGCTAAAATAAACTTATGATCTAAATACAATATCTACCTACCTATGCCAAATTGGTAAAAAAATTTAACACTTTGTGAAGCTATTGAAGAGCATACCATAATATTTTAATTTTCGAGAAGTATTTTGCTGATGAGAGCATTTTCGAATGAAATAAGTTCTGAGCTAAAATGTAAACTAATATTCCAATATATACATTCTAAAGGAGTTGGAAATCTTCTAAAGTCACTAAAATTGTCCCTAAGTAGTGTCAGATTCTTACTGACTAAACTCACCTCCCCATTTAAGAAAAGAAGAAACCGCTAACGACTAACGTTGTATATGCTGGATGAGGATAGAACGAGGATGCTAAAACCTTTAATTAAGACAGCTTAAGCTGTGCTGACACTTAGATATATTTCTTGCGATTTGTCAAATATACTGTTAACTATACAAGTCTCGATTACAAATTACTCATACATTTTGTACATTCATAAAACACTAATGGATCCTTTCAAATCACAATTGAATTTCTGAAAATGTTATATAGAATAGGTAATTATATTTTATAAAATTAGAAACAAAAAGTAATTTTGTGGCTATTAATTCATCTTTTATATTAAATACATATTTTGTTATTTTAAAGTGTCTGTTTAGAATGTAAAATAACTGTTGGATATACATTGTTTACATTGATGTGTACATTGTACATTGTATCTTTATTGCAGCTACTAAATTCAGCATTTCTTCAAAATATGATTTTTCTACTCGTATATAATTCTTAAAACTACTTCCATCCTATGATGTTAACTTTTTCAACAACATATAACGACTCTTCATGGCTATCATATTTTTTTTTTTTTAAAACTCTCTAACCCACCGTCGTCGTTTTCTTCATATTTTTTTTTTTTTTATATTTATATTGAAAGTTTATTAACAATATAAGAACAGAAGTGAATTATGTTTCTGAAAATTAAGCAAAATTAAGCATAATGTTTGTATATAATATACTTTGATAAAATTATAGTAAACGCTATACACGCTATGCAAATGACAATACTTGCAGCATAGTGCAAAATAAGCTTGGATCTTAATAACTAATTTTAAATCTAGATATCTTAAGATACCTTAAGAAACCTTAATTCATTTTTAATAATATGATGATTATATTTTAAGTTTAAATCTGTTTAGACAAAGTAAATATAATTCATTTATCTAAAGAAATTAAATTTCATTGAATAATTAAACAAATTGCTCCTGAATTTATGCAATTTTTATATCAAAAAATAATATTTTAAAATTATCTTTTTTCTTGCACTGGTAAAAAAACTTTTATTGCTTGAATTAAAATTTTTTTGAATTACCTACCAAATATTTCTTAGATTACTCAGATCATATATTGTTAAATTTGGTATAGCTTTCTAAAGTGTATTGACAATAAAAATGATTATGGAATTTATAACTTTTTTCCGTAGTTCTATGTATAGATTTCTTTGTATAAAGTTCTTTATATAAATTTGAAACGCAAGAAGATATGTAATAAGAATCAATAAATTAGCAAAATGTGCAGCTGAAGTTGGCCTAGAAATAAACATTGATAAAATCAAAATTAAAAGTGGGGCCACCAACAACACAAGATCAATCACAATTAAAGATACATCAATTGAAGAGGTAGATAAATTCAATTACCTAGGGAGTATTATTACCAAACAAGGTAGCACTAAAGAAGACTCATCGAAAATAAATTGACGAAATCTGGAGCAACATTTAGAAGAATGTGAAAAATATTGAAATCATTCCAAATCGCAAAAAAACACAAAGCTGCTTTGTTATACCGTAGTGAAACTTAGTTGGTCAACAAGAAAGAAACACAAATTACAAGTATTCATTAACAAGTGCCTCCGAATCCATATGTAGAATACACTAGTCAAGATGAATACGTAACCAAGAGTTTTGGGAAACAACGGGTGAAGAGCTAATTGAAACAAAGGGACGAAACGAAAATAAAGATGGATTGGTTAAGTTTTTAGAAGATCTTCTAAAATGCATAGCTAGACGGGCTCTCGAATATGGAACCCTCAAGCGAAAAGAAATGTGGTCTGCCAGGAGAATACATAGTGTAGAACAGTAGAACGAGAAATAACACAAATGAAAAAGACATGTTCACAAACGAAAGTAATAGCCCAAAATAGATGCAGATGGAGAAGCTTTGTAGAAATATGATGCCAAAGAGAGTAGAAAAGAAAAAGCTAATATAGGTGCATTTTATACAACAGAATTCGTTTTGTTTTTATATTTGGTCTGTAAAGCTTTATTATCTATTTTTTTTCATTTTCTCATTTACCCTTAAAAATATGCAATAAAAACTTTTTAATTAAGAAAACTTATCATCTTAATCATAAATAAATAAATTATTCATAATAATATGTAAATGATAGAGTGACCACGATGACCGAGTATTATAGCATATAACTCATAAGCCAAGCTAAATTGCTATTTTAAATTTTGCAAAGTATTTTTAATTGAAAGGTAAATTACCAAAAAAACTAATACCTAGCTAAATGTACCAAATTTGCTTAATATACATCTGGGGAGCAAAATGTAGAACATAATATAGGTAATATTAAAATTTTAGTTAATTTATATTAAATATTTTGTTCAAATATTGAAACATGGACCACCATATCCGTGTTATGCAGCATATAGCATATTATTAACAAAGGAAATACGGCTTCATAGTATTCTGCAAAATATCAAGTATTTTTTAATAGGAATTTCCCAATGCAACCATCTATTAATTATTATTATTATTATTATTAAATATTATAGTATCTAACCTATATAATGATGCTAGGCGAAGATGATTTTAGTACTATAACAATATAATACTGTACAATAAGTAATAAATATTAAATGGACAAATAAATAAAATAAAAATTATAACTTTGAATCAAAAAGAAGTAATTTAGAAATATTTATCTTTTTTTTTAAATTACATTGAAATTTTTGTTAAAAGATAGTATAATATTGCTATGTTTCCTTAATTTTCCCTAATATAACCTTTTTTTATGATAATGTTTGAGAACAGGCAATAGGTATGAAATTGCGGAAAATGCATAAAACTGAGCTTCAACTAAAATTTTACTCTTAAACGAAATTTACGAGTTGAAGGGTAGTTTCTTGTTTAAATTATCAGCTCAGTTTTATGCATTCAACTCAATATATATTCCAGTAATTCTTAGTAACGTGAAAATATTTGAAAACTAGTTTTCTCTTCTAACTATTATGTATAGTTAAAGCAATTCAGCAATAACTTAAAGATATTTATACTATCTATGCAATACCACCATAATGATAAATATTAACTGTTTTAGCAATATTCTCTTCGAAATAATTCATCACTTCTTTGTTTAGACCTTTATTTATAGATTTAAAAAAAAAAGTTATTTTAATTTTTTTATACAAAATATCTTTAAAATGTTTAATAAACTTTTTTAAACAAACAAAATTTTGATTAGGTTCATATTGAGTAAAAATTTTATATTCCAATAAACAAAAACATAAATTTCAATAATCACCCAGTCATACTTATACTCTGTCTTTGTTTCTGTTCTGTTGCATCACTCCAGCATTTTTAGCACATTTCCAAAAAAATTTTGAAAAAATGTGCTTATTAGTTTCACTCTGTCCGTCCGTCCGTCCGTCTGTTTACAAAACTTCTACACCGTTAAAGATAGAGAAAAAAAATTTTAACTATAGGTAGGTCTCATAAAAAAAATAATTTTGTGGAACAACTTTTTCATGTAGCCCCTTCCATTACGGAGCTACAGCCCCTCAAACTTTGAAAAAGCCCTATTTTCAAATGCATATATCTTATATTCTGCTTTAGATTTTTTCAATCTGAAAACGTCATTCGACAGGTATTTTTTTTAACTTTGTAAATTAATATCAAAATTATAAAAAATTTTTAAATTTAGAATTTATATTTACCGTTATGTGAAAACCAAATTTTGCATGATTTTACTACTTTCATAACTCCGGCACGCTTCTAGATAGAAGCTTGAAATTTTGAGGCAAGAAAGAACTTTTAGAATTAGTATAAGTTTGCTCAGAAAATTTTTTCGGACCACCCCCTGTTTATGAGCTATTAGGGCTTAAAAATTGAAAATTTGCTATTTTTAAACACCTGTAACTTAGGAACCTGTACACATTTTACTTCTGCAAGATATAAAAATTAAAGCTACAATAATATATTTTTACGTGTGTTAAAGGTTTATTTTAAATGTAAAGGGTTCCAAAGTTGCAGCTCTTCAAAATTGCGAAAAAGCCCCATTTTCAGATGTATTAATCTCGGGCTCTGTGTAATAATTTTGCAATCTAAAACCGCCAGAAGATCGAAAATTTTATTATCTATATAAAACAATATCAAAATTATGTAATATTTTGTAATTTACTATTTAAATTTACCGTTATGTGAAAACCAGATTTTGCATGAAATTTCTTTTTTCATAACTCCGGCACCCCTTTAGATAGGAACTTGAAATTTTGAGACAAGAAAGAAGTTTTAGAATTATTTTTTGGTAACAGCCCCTCTTATTACGCCTCAAAGAGTTATTACGCCTCAAAAATTGAAAATTTGCTATTTTTAGACACCTGTGCAAATTTTTCTTCGGCAAGACATGAAAATTAAAGGTTCAATAATATATTTTTACGTGTGTTAACGGCTTTTCTTAGTTATATAGGATTCCGGACTTACGGCCCCTCAAAATTTCAAAAATGTCCTATTTTCACATTTTTTCTTATTACATGAAATTTTTAAATTTTTGTGCAAGTCACAATTCTAAACAGTTTGTATTGAGTTTTGGAAATGTGCGCTTTTAAAAACCGTTGGTTTACATTCTACCTTGTTTACCTATATTATTATTATTATTTTGTTAACTCTTCTTTTTATCTTTAATAAATCTTTTGATTAAATAATAAATTTTGAAGATCATCATCAAATCTGATTTCATTCTGATTTTCCAGAAGATCAAAATATTCTTATTAAAATTTACGACTAGAAGGAAAACATTTTTTCTTTAGAAATAAATCGAATTAAATTTTAATACTATAGAATCAAGGAAAGATTATCACTTATTCTAAATAAAAATTTCAATTTTCACCAAAATGAGTGCAATACTTTCAGAAAATGAAGAAAATTTCATGTTGGGAAGTTCATGTTTTAATTTCGAGTTATGAAAAGTAGAACATTTCATGTTATTTATTCAAAACTATGATTAATTATTCAATTTTTGACTATATTTTAAAACCAACAATAATCATACATAATTTTGAATTATAAATAATATAGTATTCATTTATTGGTCGCTCTTTTTTGCATATTTGTATCTTACAAACCAAAGAAAATATTTTTAAATATAATTTTAAGAAAACACTTTCAATATTTATTTTTTCAAAATTTATTTATTTTACTGCACCAGAATCAATTCTTTTTACAAATTGAATTGAATTGAAAATTGGAAAAAAACAAAAAGAAAAACAAAAATATAAAAAATAATTTTTATATTATTGATTCAGAGAAAAAGGACTTAATTGAAACCAACCAGATATTTAAGGATCTGGTTCTACTTGTATCATTGACATAAATTTAATAAATATTTAAATTAAAAATACAAAAATGAAATAAAAAAAAGAAAAAATGTATTTTCTTCATTCTTTTCATCTCATTTTTTCTCTTAAACTTGTAAATGTAAGCTGTTACTTCTTTTCAATTTAGTATAAAAAAAAAAAAGCAATCATCAGAATAAAATTTCTTTTAGAATACAAATTTTTAATGGCGGTACATATTTAAAAAAAAAATAAAAAATATATTTTCCTTTATATTTTTATATCATAGTTTAAAAACCGTGCCTAAATATTCAAATTTATTTGCAATTTTAAAAGAAAAATTTTTTTTTTTTTTATTTGTAACAAGGATAATGATTATTTACAATTTATAGCTGATTCCTTGATGCAGATAAGTTCGTCTGTCAAGGATATTCCTTAAAATTTATTAAAAGTATTCTAGGACTCACAAAATATACTTCAGATATTTTAAAAACTGTTCACCTCTTTCTTAAGAAAATAAAAGTGTACACAACACAAATCGGTTCGCTATAACTATTTACGCTAGGTTCAAAAAAATTACAAGGATAATGATTTTTCAGATATTTTAAAAACTGTACACACCTTCTTTTTAAGAAAATAAAACTCTTCATTAGCACATCGATAGTTCTAGCTGTAGGTGCGCGAGCTAAGTGGCAAAAAATCTTCATATGAAGATTATAAACAGCAGATTTTATTAAAAGCACTTCCTTCCTTCCAAAATTTTTTTTTAGAATCTATGTTTTAAAAGTCCACATTTTTTTTTCCTAAGGGAGGTGGGAATTTTTCAAAGACACCAAGAATTTTCCCCTTGGTAGTATCAGATTCTTTCTGACTAAACCCACCTCCCCCTTTACCCAATATAATGGGATGAAGCCCTTACCTGCGAATGCAGTATATTGGCTGGGAAGTAGGGATAGGAAAGGATAGGGAGTGGATACGGAAACATTGAATTGGGAGTGGGACTGCAAGGAAACAATGAATCCGCTTATTATTATTACTATTTTGCTAACAGTGACTATAGCCGTTAGAACAGTTACAACATGTAGTAGTATATAATTCTTATCAATAATTCTATAAACTTCACAATATTTTTTATTTTTTTGTCAGAAAACCATTTTTCAGATTCTTTTTAAATATTATTTTACTATTTTCACAGCATCTTTATAATAATAATTATACTGCTATTATTGTAGTCCTAAAATTTATATTTCTTTAATTTTTTTTTCATTTATTTAAAAAATTTGTTTTCAGTTTTTTTTTTTTTTAAATATTCAAGAATTCTCAAAGGATAATGCTGAAGGATCCTAACTTCAAAAAACAAAAGCGAAAAATTGAGGTCTGATGTGCAATATTAAAATGAAGATATTCTTTGCCTTTATGTTTAAATACCAAAAGAAAAGAAAACAAAAAAAAAAAAATCCCTTTCAAATGCAAACATAACATTTCGATTTTCTATTTACGGCATTGAGATTTTACAAAAAAAAAAAAAAAATCAAAAGTGGATTTTTAAAAAACCCTACCGTTTTCCTTTTTTTTTGTTGTGTTTTTTTTTTAATCTGTTCTTTATTCTCTTTCAAATTCAAATTATTAAAAATACACAACTTACAAAAAAAAAAAAAATTGAAAATTTTGAAAAACCCTAAAAAAAAATCGTTATTTTACTGTTAAAAGCATGAAATTTTAGAATTTAATTAATAAAAGAGCAAAAATTATATAAGAGAAACAACAATAGCACGTAAATGCTTTGTTGTATAGTAAAATCTAAAATCAACCATTATCTGTTCAACCGGATGAAGGGATTATATTAAATGCTAGCCGGGTATAGTTTTTTTCTTTTTGTTGCTTAATATTCTATCCAATGGATAAAATAACATTACAGTCAGTTTTTCTAAATTACAGAATTTTATTATGTATTTTATGAGGACTGTTAAATCGCTTTGGAGTATTATTTTAGATTTAATCTGGTAAATAGTAAAAACCTTTTAAGATATTAAGAAGTAATGTAATATTAAAGTAGTACATATTAACTAAGTGTAATATTTTACCATTTTTCATTTTAAACAACTCGCTGTTACAACATATTATTTTCGTTTCTGTTAACTTAAAATTTTTAAAAGTTATGGAAGAAAATGACTCACATAAATAAAATTCATATATCAGGTTAAAGTATTTGCATAAAATATAAATTAGGTCAAGGTTTTTTTCTTTTCATGGACTGATAAATTTAATTTTCACTAAAAAAAAAAAAAATTCAAATATAAAATTATCTTATTTAATATTTACGTAATATAACTTATACCGTATACGGTATTATTAACAATGTGGATGAAAACGTAATCTGTAAGATAAAAACATAATGAATTTGACGCTTTAATTACAAAATATACTTTATATCGTATACGGTATTTTAATGTGAATGACTTTGACACTTTAATAATTCAAATGTTCAATTAAATTGTCACATTTGTTAATTCAGTAAGTTTTAAGGAGAATAATTTTCCTAAATTTCCAGCATTTTTGTTCATTTATCGTAATAAATTATATATTACCTATGTGGGCATTTTATCATGACAACTAAAATCACAAGTTAACTTTTCTCTTATCTTCGAATTGACATATAGACAATGACAATGAAATGTCAATAACGATGTTCAATATTTATAAAAACATTTTTAATTTATTTAAGAAATATGGGCATCCATTGAAACATATGTTATTCATATTAGACCGAACTTCAGTTTCTTTAATCATTATTACATAACCGATGAATATTCGGCTGTAGCTAAGTTGTACATGATTATAAAACAAAATTTTAGGTATATTTCTGTGCTATATTTTATCTTATACGATAATTATTAATTTTATTTATTTGATATAACGATTTAAATTATAAAACTTAAATAATATAATCTGACAGAAGTTTGAACTGTAAATTTTTCGATTAAAGTATTGGTGACTTAACCACTGTGCTTTTAGTTAAATAAACATAATATGTTTGAAGATATTAGAAACGTTAAAAAAAAAAATATTAAATAAATGATATTGATCTTCTAAATGGATTAACTATAGATATTTGAAAAATATCTTATAATTTTATTTTTTTTTACTTTTTCTTTAATTTTTTCTTTTTTACTTGCAACATTACTTACAACTATATTTTTTATTAGAAATTAAATTTTCATCTACTGGGAAATAAAATGATTTTATACAAAATTTTTTGGTTTTTATTATTTTCGGCAGATACCTAAGTAAAATTTTTAATCTCTTGGTATTTTGGTATTTTTCTTTATTATTATTCAAATACCCATTAAATTCTAATCAACTTCCGCATTTTAATATTTTTATATTTATACATGATGTTAATTTTGATAAAATGCAGAAAGAAAATTACAACAAGAATTTAATATAAGAGAAAGGAGTTGGGAAAGTTTATACTTTTAAGTTAATTAAAATTTCTAATTTAACTTTTTAATCTGTTGGATTAGTGTCGGATTAAAGATCTAAGGTTACAATCATGATTCATGAATTATACCATCCTTTGCATTTTACATTGTGAAAAAAGAAAATTATTCATATTACTTATTTGTAGACTTCTCAAAGTAGCTAGAAATAATTTAGATAATTATGTTACGGATAATACTTTTATCAAACTTAAAAATGTTATAAACCTTAAAAATTGAAATTCTTATCTTAAATGGTGTACTTGCTAAAATTAGATTATTATTTAGTTAAACTCCCTTTCCTTCTTTTAGCCCTCGGTTAATTACCCATGTGATTGTGCTTAAACAATACAATAAACAACAACGAAAGCTTCTTTAAGTCTTGTAACCATTGTCATAATTGAACAGAAACATTATCAGAGACACAAACGTTAAACGAGAGAATCAATTTTTAGGAGGTATATTTTCAATTACTCAATACATTACATTCGTCAAATACAAATAAGTTTAGCAAACCTTTAATTTGTTAATTTGACAGTCATACATATTGTGATGAACGCTGATCGCAGTATAAAATTAAAAAAATCGAACTACCTTGACCTTTTCTTCTACGGGAGGTGCGCATTTTCCAAAGACACCAAGAATTCACCTCATGGTAGTGTCGGATTCTTACTGACCTCCCCCTTTATCAAATGGGTAAAAATTATAATGGGATGAAACACCTAACTGCTAACGCGGTATATTGGCTGAGAAGTATTAATAAGAGAGGATGGGACAAGCATTCGAAAATTTTGAATTGGGAGTGGGGCTGTAAGGGATCAAGGAATCTGCCTATTATTATTACAATTTTGCTAACAATTACTATAGCCATAAATATTTACAGAATGCAGTAGTATATAACACCTACCTGCATGAGATAATAATTGAAGGCAACCTCACTATAACTGTAGAAGCTATTATTATTCGCAATAGTATTAGTTGTTAATATTATTACTAATTACTACATTATCAGGGCCATCAGTGGATTACAATATGCAGTAGTATTATAACACCTTCTTGCATGATATAACCAAATATAGCCCCACTGTAGCGGCTATTATTATTATTATAGTTATTATTATTATCATTATTAATTATACGGCATACATTTTTGCGATATAAAATTACTACACTAATTTTTTTTCTTTTTATATGATTTGACCGGGACTTCAACCTAAGACCCTTCAATTGAAAGGCTGGCGACTTAACCATTACGCCATGAGTTAGATAACCTTTGATGACAATTGTGCAATTTCACAGAGATTTTCCTAGTATTTTAATATTATTTATTTAATTTATATTATACTTATATTTTATAAACTAACTTTATATATTGTCCACAAAAGGAGATTTGCATATTACACTCAATTTCTTATTACTCTAATAGTTTTATTGCAGTCATAGTGGCAATAGACTTCAAAAGATAGTCCAGATTTAAATTTGGGAGAAAATTTTGTATCTAGAAAGAAAAAACTCAATTCATTTATAAATATGGATTTTAAAATTGAACTTGTCTCAAATTAAAACTGTAATATTCTGATTCCTTTTGATATTCCACTCTTTTCATTTATATCACTTAACTATTTAAGTATTCATAAATTTATTACCTACCTATCTATATATTATTTTTAATACATTGTTCACAAAAGTAAAATACACGTACAAACTTATTGTTCTCATTTCGAAATCAAATGAAACTTTTTAAAAGAAAATATATTTTTATTTTATTCTCATGAGTGTAACATGTTCCCATTCATACAAAAAAAAATATTTTATAGATGATAATTTAATATTATAATTTATAAATTTTTTTGATGATAATCTGGTTATCTATTGATTACTTTTGAAGCTGGACATTATATCACAGTTATGATAATGTGGTAGGAATAAAATTTATTATAATATGATCAAATTTTTTTAAGATTAATAAAATTAATGTAAATTCACAATCTTCATCATGTTTGAGTAGGAATTTATTCTTATAAAACAGAATAAAATGTTTCTATACCTCAAAAACACAATTACTAAATGGAACAAAATGAAACCGAAAAAGAGAATGCTCTAAGGCTTACAAAATCACATATGATAACTATTAATCTTCATCGTCACTGTAGTTCTAAAACGTTCTATCAATTTTTTTGCAGGCTACCGTATAAAACTTTCCGGTGATTGGAAATAATACCCCAAGAAATAAGACTAAATTGGCTATATTTTCCTTTTTTAAAAATGAAATTAAGTAGAAATCAAAATATTTTTGGTCTTATCACTGATTCGAAGGGGTAATACAGTTGAAGCAACCTTATTTTCATTTTCGAAATATAAATGTTTTAACGTTTTTTAGTTTTCTATTCAGAACATTTTCTTTGTTTCACTTATTCCAGAAAGTTTCTTAATCGTTTTCCAAAAGTTATTATAAATAGATGTCCGCTTTAGGGTTAACTATGAATGCTTGTTTAGGAATATAATACCTTAGAATACTTAGATAATATTTCAAAAGGTTTAAATAAAACAAATTGTAGTAAAAGATTTTATAGTAAACTTTTTGTAAAAAGGTATATAATATATTGTTCTCCTGCAAGCCTTACAATAGTTAAACCACTTTTCGATTTCGATATGTATTTCCATTTCTGCAGACAAAAAAAGGCGAAATCGAAATATTTTTTTTCAAATTCGCCTTAATTTCTTGAGGCATTATTCTACTCATCAATTTTTCATTGACTTTTTAATATTTTTATCCTTGACAAGTAATTCTAAATTGACTTCTATTCAGTTTGAAGTATGAGAAATTAAATAAAAATCAAACCAGTTTTTAAAAGGTCAAGTTTCAAATAACTGACAAAAATATTATTTTAGAAAATTCATGGATAAACTCCAAAAATATGTCTACTCAATTAAAAATGCATTAAAATAATTTTTAGATAATTATTCAAAAAAACATATTTAAATAGTTTAGATCTCCTTCGAAATATGATTTTGCATAATTTTTTTTTTAAATTTGTCTAACGGTATTTTTAATTTAAAACTTAATTAGTTGCAATTTGGATTAATTAAAAAAATTGAATTCATATATAAATTTAGTAAATAATATAACTAATTTATGATTTTAAAACAAAGTTTTATATTTTTTATACTATACGATAATCAACGTTTTTAAAGTATCTGTGTTTTTAATAAAAAATAAAATTCTGAAAAGAAAATAAATTATGTATTATATAAATGTAATTAGTCCTTTTTGGGGCTTCGGTAGCCTAGTGGGTAGGCGTGTGGCGTATTAACCGAAAGAGTGTGGGTTCGATCCCTGCACAGGTCGTAAGTGTTTTTTCTTTACATATCCCCCTTACTACTAAATATAATGTAAATATATAGTATATAATATAAACAAAATAAATAATATTAGTATATAATTTAATAATAGTATAAAAACCTATAATGGCCTTGGTAGCCGATGGTTCAATAATATTGCACTACATTAATGTATGTAATATTAATATAAATAAATAAATAAATAAATAGTCCTTTTTTAGCAATTTAAAATTTTGTTTTTTTATTGTAAATTTACTAATTGTATTTCTGCTACTGTCTGATCTCATCTACATAGGCTTATATTATGCTTTTAAATAATTTGTGAAAACAACAAGTTCAAGTTCGAAATAAATATTTTTATTACCGACCTCTTTAAATTTTTGTATTTGTTATATCTGGCCATTTCTCCTTTTAAAAGATAAAGTAAGAAAAAACTTTTCTATGGATGGGTGATGGAGAATTATGGATTTCACTCGAAATTTCCTCTGTATATAAAATCACAATTTTTTGCAAAATTTCATTAAAATTTAATGTTAAGATAACAAAATTTGGTTTTCACATAACGGTAAATTTAAATACTAAATTTAAAAAATATATATATATAATTTTGATATTAATTTACAAAGGTAAAAAAAAATTCTGTCGAATGGCGTTATTAGATTGAAAAAGTGTTAAGCGGAATATGAAATATACGTATTTAAAAAACGGGTTTTTTCAAAGTTTGAAGGGCTGCAGTTTCCTCATTAATGGGGCTACATGAAAAAGTTGTTCCACAAAATTAGTTTTTAAAAATTAGTTTATAAGACCTACCCATGGTTAAAATTGCTTTTCTCTATCTTTAACAGTGTAAAAGTTTTGTAAACAGACGGAAAGACAGACGAACGGACGGGCGGACAGAGTGAAAATAATAGGCACATTTTTTTAAATTTTTTTTTGGAAATATGCTAAAAAGTTTCTCCTGATAAAAAGTTTCTGTAAGATAAAAATAGTTACTAATTAACTTTAAGAGGTACTGAAATTTATAGTGAATCACAAAGCGAGAATTAAAATAAATTGAATATACAATTAAAATTTTAAAGAAGATTTCAAAAAAAATAAATATTGAATCTCTAGACCGTTGTTGAGTTGAAAGTTCTTGTATGTCAAACTGATAATTTAGTGCAGAGTTTACGGCGTCTTCAGTCTTCCAATAAAAAATTCTCGGGTTCAAACCCCAGTCAGATAATATACTCTGGTAGTAATTTTATACCGTAATAGATTAAATCGTAATATAAAAATAGTTAGAATAGAAATATTTTAATTATTAAATAATTCTTGTATAATGTTCTAGAATAGCTACACTCGACTTAGTGAAAATAATGATTATAAATAAATGAAATCTTAGTCAAATATGTTGTGTACAAAGCGACTTAGTGGAATATATGTCCTATTAATACTCCTCATATAGTCATATAGGAGAGAAAACGAAAAAAAATTATGTTAAATTGCTACCGCAAATTATCCACTGATAATCATAATTTTTTGCAAAGTGTATAAAGCAGATTTTATTCAAAAGATTTGTCAACACTATTTATTAAATGGATTCCATGAAAAAGCACTATTATCTTATACAAATACTGCTCTTATATAATTTGACTCATTTCAATAATTTAATGTTCTTTTGTGGGACGTGTTTAATGTTGAATCTTTTAAATTAAAAGACATGAAAATTTAAGTTCCTAGTACAAATAAGAGAATGGTAAAAAAAATGTTCTAATGAAAAAATAAACCTATCAATAATTAAAATAGATTTTTTTCAAATGTTGAGGAACTATAATAGCTCCGTAATGGGTGGGACTACTAAAATAAAAAGTTTTTCAGTAATGTTAATATTGTTTTACCACACCTATCCATTAATAAAATTTTAGTAGTCTAACTTTAACGGTGTAGAAGTTTTACAAACAGACAGACGGGACAAACGGATAGAGTGAAAAACTAATAAACAAATTTTCAAATTTTTTTTTTTAAAACATGTATTAAAAATAACAAATTGATAATTTTATCTTCCAAAAACAATTTTAAAAGAATTAAGTAAATATAATTAGATATATATAATTTAGAATTAATTTTCTTTTTTATTAAATTTTTTTAAAAATTCATATCTTGAAAGTTTAATATCTTAAAATATCTACCATATTTGCTTTTTTTTTTTTAATATAAAGTTTTAAATTTTTTTAAAAACTGAAATTAAATATAAGTAAAGTTTTTTTCATATTATAATACATATATAATATACATATCTATACAAAAATATGTTGTTCTATTCATGCATATATAAATACATATTACATAAAAGAGAACGAAAAAAAAAAAAATAATACTAAAATAAAACTTTAAATTTCAAAAAACCATTAAAAAGTATTTAAATTACAAAACTATTACAGTGCAAAAAAAATAAAAAAAAAATAAAAAACAAACACATAGCGACTTTCATTTAAAAACTTTCAAAGTATTGGTGTTAGGATAATAATATAAAATGAAAAGATGTAGAGACAATGGGTATGGTATAAACTTTTCTGTTTTTCTTTGATTTTTTGTTTTTTTTATCTATTTTCTATATTAATTTTTTTTGTTTTTTTTTTTTTTTGTCATTTTAAAATCCCATTTCTAATGACCTAAAAAATATTTCCCTACAAGTATAAGAAATTAAAAAAAGAAATATATAGGTACCATAATAATGCATAAAAATAATATATGGTTTATTTTTTTCAAGGGTTAAATTTATCTAGGTGAAAAACATTAAAGTGATTTTAAAAATAATATTTAGCTAAAAAACAAAATAAATCTGTTTAATATTTAAATTAAATTTTTTTTTTTTTTTGTAAAATGATACAAAATAAATTTAAAACTAAATTAAATTATTAAAAGAAAATAAAAGTATAGATTAAACCTGTCGCAAAACAATTTAAAAAAAAAAAACAAAAGATCAAGAATTTATTTATTTATTTATATTAATATTACATACATTTAAATGTAATGCAATATTATTTGGAACTATCGGCTACTAAGGCCATTATAGGTTTTTATAATAAAAAGATGAAGAAGAAACGGTGAAGTGAATGTATATTATAATAATTGCATACTTTAAGGATAAAAATATAAACATAAAAAAAAATCACATATTATGAATTTAATAAATTAAATAAAAATTTTATAAGCACTTAATGAAGAATCATAAAAATTAAAATTTAAGAAAAATTAAGTTTTTAATTAATTTTTAATTTTTATATGCAACTATTCCGATATGATCTTATAATCTGATTTTTGTCGTACGTACACAAATTACTGAAGATTTATAATAAATTGAAGTTTTATTATAATTAATATATCCATTTTTATATCATTGGAATCAGCTCACATTTTTCGAAAAATCAAAAATAATATTTATTGATAAATTCATATTACCCTTATAAAGAATTATGTACTTTGTACAAAATTCACTGATTTACGTGCCTTTATTTTACCAGCGAGCGAAGAATACGTCTTATAACACCTCCTAACGCGTTTCGTTCCTTCAAAAGTGTTTGTTATTTTAGACAAAAGTAATCAGATTGAAAATTAAAAATAATATTCTGTTAATTTTTCAGTTCAGTTCACGGAATTTGCATAATCTAGATGGATACCTTTAAATAATATATTATGCATATACCTAATAGATACAAACTACAAAATACTAATCTATATTTCTGAAAACATAGATAGATTAAGTAAGTTTTATTTTAGGAATACGATTTTATTATAAGTTTTTAATAAAATATTAAAAATATTAAAGCTTTAGTTTGGAAAATAGGGGCTTGTTTTTCAAGAACTTTTTAGTAATACCAAAATAAATTAAACTAACAGGAAAAGTTACTTTTGATTATTTATACAACTTTCTAAACATTTAAAATTTTAATATTCAACTTCCTATGATTTTCTTTTAAATATATTAAATCCATATCATATTAGACCTTGTGATACGTATCACCAAAATTTTGCATCAAATTAAAGGTCGCACCAAATATAACTTTTAACTGAATTACACAGTAAGCAATTCATAATGGTTACATGAATTGTCTTTTATAAATAAAATTAAAAGGTCCATGGTTCGAACCCCAAATCAATGAGAAATTTAGGTGATACATCATTAGTTTAGTATGATATTAATGATAATATAATTGCTTTATAATATGAGTATAAGGCAGTAACAAGTTAAGTTTTACCTTTTTTTTAGCCTGTACCTAATATGTAAGTTTCAGCAAGTCACTTTTAACATGGAAAACTATCTAATTATTTTCAATACTTATCGAATACCTACTCATTATTTGCATTTCAAAATAGATAATGCATGGTAAACCCAGCTATATTTAAATGTAATTAACTTCTATTTCACATTTTTATATAGCAAAAAATATATTTAAAGAAAAAACAAATAATTTAAAGATTTAATAGTAGAGATGGTTTTGGGATTAAAATTTATTTTAAATTTACTATCATACCTATAAAAGACTCAAAAAATCTATAAAAATATAATAAAATGCACGACTTATATTATTTTAAAAAAATTCAAGTTTCAAGTGACTTAAATTCCAAGTCACTTCAAAATAAATGAAGTGTTTTATCAATAAACCGCAGTAAAGATAAATAAGTAAATGGTATCCGTAAGCCAAAATTATGTTGGGCTCAAGATACCCCTCTTTTTTCCGAAAGGCTTAGTATTCAAAACTTGGCTGAGATTATTAATTTTATATTAGAATTAAGATACATAACCATATAAAAAAAAATAAAATAATTCTTGTATATAAGATAATTGATGGCCCACAAATAAAAATATTTGTATTTCATAGTCTTGTACAAAAATTGCAGCCGAGTAATTACAATAACTTAATGAAACTAATAATTCGAGAATCTGAAGCTTTGAATATATGACCAATAAATGCTTTGTGCTCCTTATAGTAGTAGAAAGAAAATAGAATAAAATGAAATATGGTATAGTTTATGCTAAATGGTAGTTTTTAAGATGTTGAACAAACCCCGAAGTAAAAGTAATCTTGAAGGATTCTTAATATGCGAAATATCTGAAAAATTTCAATATAGCCTTAGACATCCAAAATAATTCAAACATTTGAAATTTTCATATTTAACAGTTAGGAAATAATTACAATATTACTGATTTTAGATTTATATTATGGTCAATATATTTTTAAAACGTTATCCTTTAAACATATAGACTTAAAATTATAAAAGTCGTAAAAGTTTTTTCAACATATCTAGTTATCGAAAAACATTTTTGTCAAATAGTGTCTAATATTTTATTATAAAAAAAAAACAATTTTAAGAATTCAACTTGTTTGTTTTCATTTTAAATCATTTTTAAATATTTTTTAATTATTCATTTTGATATAATTTCATTAAAAGGATTCATGAAGATTCACCTGTAAAAAAATCCTTTTATATTTTTAAAATTATATTTTTAAATTTCCTTCCTGTATATATAAACTATATTGTATATATATATTATAGTTATTATATGCAGAATATACCTACATATTATATGAATATCTTAAACATAATTTTTAATGATAAGTCAACCCGGATGAATTATATGAAATTTAATTGGCTAGAAAATTATTTTTAACCAGATCTTAATTACTAAGAGATTAAAGTTTTCCTCTATTATATTATATGTAATTTTCATAAAATGTTTGTTTGTTAGTTATTTCTCAGTAATTGCATTTTATTAAATTATTACTATTCTTGGATAAAATATTTATAAATAAAATAGCACCATATTTTGAATCATAACTAACAATAATTATTATGTAAAATATATTAATAAATAGATAGATACATAGATATCTATAGATTTAATAATAAAATGAAACTTAAGATTTGAAAATTGTAATTAATAGATAAAAAGAAATTTAGATAAGGTTGGAGTCATTTTAATTTTGAATTGTATAGATACTTTAAAATGAATATCTTTATTTTATGGATTATGAGTATAAGTATATGAATTTATTATTTTATGGATTTTTTTCTTTATGTCTTCATATTAAAAATCTATTTTAAAATGTTTAAAAATTAACTTTAGGTATTAAATTTTTTATAAAATAAATGATTATTACAAAACAAAAGTCAATTAAAATAAATTTTAAAAATTTTAAAATTATTTAATATCTTCATTAACCTGATATTAAAACTTTCATTAATTTTTGAGAAATTGTTTATACATGGCATCTGAAAAAACAAATTTATTACAAAATTTAATTTTTTTTTAAAATGAAAATTTTGTTTAGAATGTAACTAATCTGATATTTTAGACACTCAAGATATAATCACTCTAAACTACAATAGATTTTTTTCTCTTGTCGATACCAGTTTCTAGTTAATAGAACTTTCCGAGAATCTAGGCTAAAAAGTAAAAGGTAAGAGAAAAGTAATTGTTATTGAAATCCAAAACTCTTCATTGAAACTTCTAAAAAAATAACCTGTAAATAGATCAGGTTACCAATGCTCTGAAGTATTTCGTAAATAATTGACAATATTTTTTTTTTTGTTTTTCTCTTTGTGTAAGAATGCTGTGAATCATCGAAAGATACTGCAGGCAAATGTTAGGCTTTCAATCATTAAAAATGCCACTCTCATCTTCAACGATTAAAATTACTCTCAAAGAAAAACAACTAATTTTAATTTTTATATATCTTCTGAAGTTGCAAACTTCCGTGAAGGTGGTCTACGTTTATCGGTTTAGTTCTTTTAAGTTTTCTATTGGCTTTTTGGGAATATATAAGTAGAAGGTTTGATATTTCTAAATATTTATGTGCCTTTCCCAACGAGTCTTATATTTTATAATTTTTTCATTTACATTAGGTTTCGTTTACCAAAGATCTCTTTGGATATTTTTTTGTTTGGCAAAACGCCACAACTGTATACCATACAACGAAGTGGCTTAATTATTTAGTTATATAAGCTTTTCCAATTTGATTGATATGATTTGTTTTCAAAAAAAAACACACTAATTGTTAAGGAAATTCAAATGTTTTTTATTTAATGTGAAGTACAATCGATACAATTAAGTGCTGAATAAAACGTCATTCAAATGGCCTCCACGACTTCTTTTACAGGAACGAATTCGATAAATCCAATTTTCGAGCACTTTTTCCACTAAATCAAGTTGTATGTCATGAATAGCACGTTCAATATTGACTTCTAAAGTTTGAAGAGAATCTGGTTTATTGCTAAAGACTAATGACTTCAAATAACCCCACAAGAAATAGTCTAATGATGTTAAATCACAACTTCTTGGAGGCCATTCAATGTCACAATTTCTTAAAATAATCGAATCTCCAAACTTTTTTCGCAATAATTCGGTTGTTGCACATGCTGTGCGGCACGTAGCCCCGTTTTGTTGGAACCAGTTCATAAAAAGTTGGTTATCATACCACTCTCCATTGACAGTAACGGTGTTACCAGCTTCGCATTTCGAAAGAAGTACGAACCGATGATTCCACCAGACCAAAAACTACACCAAACTGTCAATTTAGGTGAATGTAATGGTTGTTCTTGAATAATTTGTGAATTTTCTTCGCACCAGAATCGACAGTTTTGTTATGTTATGACATATGTTTTTTTTTTAAAAAGAAATCATATCACTCAAATTGGAAAACCCGTTATAACAAAATTTTGTATTCCATTGGCAATCTAGATATCAGAGTTTCCACCTAGAAGCGATTATATTTCTCTATATGATATATTTTCATTCTAGTTCGACTGCTTTCATTTTCACGTACTCTTTCCACTTTAACTTAACATCTAATGACATTTTTAGTAACAAATTTTGTTGAATAAAAAGAAACAATGTTCTCAATACAATTTTAAATCCATATAATCCATAGACATAATTAAATTTGCCAATTAAAATCTATATACAATTAAATTTATCAATTATACTTTAATTAGCACAAAATTTTATTTTACAAAAAAATTGTAATTGTTCAACCCATGTACAAAGATTTGTTTTAATTTTAAAAATTATAAATTTTTATCTCTTTAAAGATTCTCTTCCAAAAAGTCAAAAACCAACACTTAAAAAATAACTTTAAAATTTTTAAAAACATAATAATATACAAAAAAAAAAATTTAATGACAAAAAAATAAACAAAGAAAAAACTTTAAATAGGTATTACAAAATACTGCAGAACAAAAAAGAAAAAAGTTTTAATTTTTGTCTGATCGTAAAATTTCTTCATTAAACCTTGAAATACTTTCAATAATTTCGAAATTTTATTTTTTTACTCCATCCAGAGTACATATATTGAGAAAAATAAAGTCCTTGTATCTATTTACAGTTTTTTTTTTTTATTTACTGATACAAACTGTATTGTGTGTCTCCTGTACAGTAAAATTAGTTTTAAAAAAGAAAAAAAAAAAAAAAAATTCCTTAAATGATAAAAATACTTTCTTTTTTTTTATTTTTTGTTTTAAAATGGTAATTAAATTGAATATCCTTCTAGATTTTTTTTTTGTTTTTTTTTTTAATTTTATATTTTAATTTAAACTTCTTCATTATGGCAATATTGTAAAACATAAGAATTCTGGCTTTTTCACACAATAATTTTCATCAAGGAGAACTTATCCTGAAAAATGTAACTAATTAAAAAAAAAATCAGCTGTCTCTATCACAGTACCGACCGCTATTATATTAAAAGGAAAATATGTACATTCATATATATACATTCATACATACATACATGTAGGCACATTTATTTTTACATTCAAAAATAATGAAAACTGTAAACAAATATAAAACAAACATAACATTAATATTGAATCTGCTAACAAAAATTTTACAGTTTGAATTTTGTGTCACCACCAATATGGTTATGCTTAAGTCCGGTAAAAAAATCGTTTGAATGAGTTCGTTCCGCATTCGAAAAAACTAGTATGCTATGAAGTTCATTCGGCTGCAAACAATATTCTTGCAGGTGTCAAAGTCATATGTTTCGTAAAATATTTTTTGTATCTAATATTTTTTGGTAGATTTTTTTTTTTGTGTTTGTTCAGTATGTATAAAAAAATAATTCAAAAGTTAAATACATTTAAAATAAGTTTTAAAAATCAATGGTGAATTTTTGTCAACATTTTGTTTTCAAAATATTATTTTTTACGCTGAATAATTCACAGATTTAAAAATTTTTTTTTTTAAATCTATAACTTTAAAAAAATACTTATTTGAAGTAAGACCCAAAACAAAAATTATCTTTACTTTTTTTCTTTTAAAAAATAAAAGTTATTTTGCACTAAATAGCACTTCCTTCTTAACTGCTTGCTTTCGAATGATTAATTGTGTCAAAAAGAATTTAGTTTATTTTCATTCATTTTATATTTTGACAGACTATACAGCATTACACAAAAAAAAAATTCAAATAAAAATTACGTTTTGCAGCCGTGAATAAAATTTTGATTCGAGCATATCATTTTGTGGAATTTTTGTTACACATATACACATATACAGCAGACATCACCCTAAACAAAAATTTTCGGGTTTATTCGGCAATTTTTTTTTTTTTCCAGGGTTATAGTGGAAATTTCGAAAGTATACCAAGAGGAACTGCATATGGTTCCTCAAGGTAGTATTGGACTTTACCAACCAAAACCATCCCTCTTTTCAAACCAAACTTTTGGATAAAATCTTTGTAACAAAATGTACAGTTTGATTTTGTAGATAGGGAAGGATGATTGGGGAGGATGATTCGGTAAATTAGAATTAGCAAAAGTGGGATTATGAGGGATGGATAACAAAATTTGGACAAGTATTTTGAAGAAAGATATTAATGTTGATGTGAAAACAATACCTACCTTATACATTCATGTATGCTGTCCGTAAAAAAAAACTAAAAACAAAATACAAAAAGAAAATTTTTGCTAAAAAAAATTTTTTTTTTCTTTTGGCTTTGGGAAATTAAAAAAAAGAAATAAAAAAAAGTGTACTAAAAAAGTTAAATGAAAAACAGAAAAAGAAAAAAAAAGAACCAAGAAACAAACAAACAAAAACTGTTGTAAAATAAAGTTTTTCTTTTTTATATTATTATTACACAGGTTAGTTTAAAAAATTAAATTTTATCATGTAATATCAAATTAAGAACAGGTACCCTATCTAAGTTTACATGGTAACTATGTACCTTTGCACCAAATAAGAATAATAAAAAAAATAAAAAAAAATTTAATTTCAGTTTTTAGTTAACCATCTAGCAACAAAAAAAAAAAAAACAAAAAATTTAATCATGTTTTTATAATTAAAATTCAAAAAAAAAAAAAAAATGGAAAAATTCAAAAACAATACAAAAAGTAAAAAGATTATTAAAATTATTGTAATTAAATTAAATTGTTGCTAAGTTACTTAATATTTAATTACATTTAATAATATTTAATATTGCATTTAACTATAAAGGATTGAATTTAATTATAATATTTTGTACTTTTTTATACTAATTCCAAGTTTTTCTAAAATTATCAGTTTAGAAAAAAAAAAAAACTTTATTGTGTCTTCAATTTGTAGGAGAGTATCAAAATTCCAAATTATAAAACTCTGGAGTTGCAAAATCTATATCGCAAATCATTATCTCAAATTACAAAACCGCAAATCGCAAAGATAGAAATTAAAAACAGAAAGTGAAAGTTTAATGGGGCCACAAAATCAGGGTTTCAAAAATGTGGTTATTAATGAGGATTTTAATGTTTTTTTTCGAAAGTATACACGAAAATTTTAAAAGATCCAAAAATTATAATCACAAATTACATATTATAATACCAAACTACAAAGTCACAAATATCAAAATTCCAAACTTCAAAATCCCAAAGATTGAATTTGAAAATGCAAAGTAAAATTTTAATGGGCCACAAAATCAGGGTTTCAAAAATTTGGTTATCCACAGTTTTAATACTTCATTTCGGAAATGTTTATATAAAGAAAAACTAATTAGGAGTATTTTATATCTGATTAGAAAGTCAGGGTTTCAATAATTTGTTTAGCAGGGTTTTCGCGTTTATCAGTTTCGACTATTTTAAATAAGTTATTGTTACATTACATTTATAATATTTAATTTTTAATAGTTAGGCTCCAACAAAAAATTCAATTTTGGTGGGGAATGAAATTTCAAAATTTGGGATTGTGCATTTGGAATTTTTGTCAAATGGGATTGTGTATTAGGGATTTTAAAATTAGAATTAAATACCTAACTCTTTACTTATAACTTTCTTAAAAAAAATATTTTTAATATATCTGTTAAAGTATAGTAGGTACTTATACGAAAATAAAATAGATTAAAATAATGTAAAATAATAATGTAATAAACTCATAAAAATACTTAACATTTTTTTATAGTACTTAACACTTTCTAGAAATATTTTATTAATTTGACCTAAACCTATTTTGTAAATTTAATCTTCCGTCCGTCCACAATTTTTAAAACTTTGCTCCTCTATTGGGATCGAAAACGACTCCAGTCAATAAATCACATTTGAATAGGAGGAAAATTATTCTAGGATAATAATAATATATTCTTTTTAATAAGAATAAAATAATTTATTATATGAAATTCAAAAACGTACAAAACAATATTCAAAAGTAATATAAAATGTGCAAAATAAGAATTAAAATTCTAAACTGAATGAAAAATATGTTTTAGCAAAACCGAATGACTAGAACATGCTTTTTGTAAAATTGGTTGATAAAACATGTTTTATTAGAATGACCAAACTTTCCAGAGCATTCCTGGAACAACACATATTTCCAATGATTTTTAACAACATTTTTTTAAATTTTTACTGATATGGGGTCAAATAAACCCCAGAGGGTGGACGAAAGGTTAAATAACTTTGAAGAAATGCTTACACTCCGTTTGAAATTTAAACCCACACTCCTTGAGTTGTTTCTTCATCCAGAGAGCCTCTTTTAATAATTACTTAACAAATATACAAGCTTTAAATTTAAAAATGTTCGTATAAATTCATTCAATTATTGCCGTGAACATTTTTTTTCCCTTCCCACTCCAATAAGAAGCATAGAACATCCCCTAAGTTATTTATTATCCATATTTGAATAAACTTTGTTTCGGAAATCATTAATTTCACTAAGCCGTTAATTAGCAATTGTACAAAATTATGAAGTGTAAATATTTCTTTTATTTCTACGTCATCTATTATCTTATTCAAATTATAAAAAACATCTATATTATTATTTTTTATTAATCTATATTAGCCAGCCGTGATAAGAAACCAGAGACATTTCGAGTGAAAGGCCAGAGTTTTAACCACTAATAAACCATTGACTGTATGCCTTGGAAATTTACTATAGTTTAACTATTAGTCTTGTTATTATAAAATTAACTTTGAGATTTTGATGAATGTCCACTTTTTTTTTACCTTCATCTTGAGTAGATAGGTACATTATAATTTTGACGATATGTCTTGTGAATGGTATCTATGACGATATCTATACAGTTTAATGTTAACATTCCACAACACTTTAAGCTAAGTGAATAATATACTCTTTATTTAAAAGATTTAAAAGGGAACTTTCAAATAAGAATAATATTTTGTAAATTTTTTGTAATTTTTTTAATTTTATTTTTATGTAGATGGCATAATATGTAGTTTCTCTATTAAAAATGCACACCTCATAAGTCTAGAATAAGCTGCGTATTTAAAATTTTGTCAAAAGAAGTTAAGTTTTATGCTAATGAATTTGGCGTAGATGTAATTTTATGCTACAGCAAAACTTGGTTAACCTAATGTAATAGGTTCGGGTAGCGAAATTTATATAAATTGCATTATTATTTATTCAAAATTATATCTTGGTACTTGTCTTGGGAATGAGTAGCTGTAATACAACTCCGAAATTTACATAGGTAAATTATATATCTCAGAAAATTAAGTTAAATATTTTAATTTGCTAAAAATATGAATAAATTTTATGGTACCTGCATAAATTATTATCTTCATGCAGTAAATCCTACAGTTGAATCGAATTCATCTCGAATTTTTCCTCGTTTTTTTGAAGATTTTGGTACGAAAAATTTTTTAAAAATAAAAAATTCAAGATTTTGTCCATTTAAGTCAATTTCCTTTTTTTTTTTCAATAATATAATGTCATGATCCCATATTTTGATCCCATAAATATTCGAAAAAGTTAAAGGAAGAAGAATTCCTTTTTTATTTATTATTTTGTGTATTTTTATTTGAAAATTTAATTTTTGGCATCTAAGGAAACGAACATGTAGATACGAAAGTGAAAAATTCAACCATGAGCCCTACAACAACACTTACCCATAACTCAAGTACACAGCAAACACCAAAAAAAGATCGCAAAAATCTATAAAAACTACAAACAGCAACAGTAACAAAACTTGACATGCTTTTTAAGATTACATAAAGCAGAAATAAGTAAAACAACACTAAAGAAAGGATTGCCAAGATTAACTGGATTAAAAATTACACGCATTAGGTTAGGAAGAGTCAAAGCACTAACGGAATACATATACAAAAAAGAAAAAACACCAATATGCAACACATGCCAAACCAGACTTAACATAAACCACATAGTATTATATGAATGCCCAAAATCGAAAGACATAATCACCCCGAACGTGCTTGTTCCAGACACACAAGAAAAAATCAATAAAATCATAAAGGTGTGCAAAAAACTACATATATGGGACGAGATATAGAGGCTAATTTTCATGGAAAAAATTTCATCCGCTATCGGATATTTAGAAAGAGTAAACTATACTTAATACTACCAATAGGAAAGAGGGAGAAAAATAATGAATTCAAATGTCATGTATCCATAAGAATGTTAGTAGTACGCACATTTTTTTTGTATAACAAACACATTTTTTACGTATGTGTTAAAAATATCGGTGATAATTAAGAAAATTTTGCTTCAGCGAGCTAAATTTCATCCGATATTATCGCATATCTCCGATATTTTCTGAACGCTTGTACAATTTTATTGTTAATTCGTCCGATATTTTTGTGTTTTTTTCTCTGTCACACAAGTAGTATTTTTGTATCTTCTGCCTAACAAATATAGCCGATATTTTTCTCCATGAAAATTAGCCTTAAAAGACAAAAAAATTATTAAATAAATACTAGGAAATAAAAACATAAAATTAGAAAACTTTAAAACATAAAATTAGAAAAAGAATTTTGTTTAGTTTTGTTTTGTTTAAATTTGAAAAACAATTTTGTTTAGTTTCGGATTCAGAAAAATATGTTTTGTTATTTTGTTTTGATTTTATTGTAAATTTAAAAAAAAATTTAAAACTTTTGTAGGATTATGAAAAATAAGAATATTTTGTTTGATTATTGATTATTATATGTATTGACTATTATAGTCTATTATAGAAAAAAAAAATATAAAGATAAAATTATAAATAAGAAGAACCACACCTGCAGGGACACGTTAAAAATTTATAATAAAAAAAAAATAATAATAATTTAATTTTTTTGTACAAATATCTTGGATACATCAATAAATATTGTCAAAAAAATCATAAATCTGGCAACACTATTAATTATTATTTAGCGATAGTGTTTATCTAGTTAAAATTAAACACCTTTTTAAAACAAAACTAGCGATTATTCCCTTTATGCTTTCCCGAAACGCAACATTTGAAAATTAAAATATAAAATTATATACTCAGCTTAATGAAAGAACACAAATAAATTATACTAGATAAACCTGGCGTAGCATACACTAATCTGGTAATCAAGAAATAATATTATTGGTTAATAATACTGGTATCTTAGTAATCTAGAAATAATATTGGTTTTTTGTCACTTAAATTTTTAATAAAATAAAAAGAAATATCTTTCTGTTCTAATAAGGTTTTTATTTATCTTAAAAACAGTTTTTGAGTGCTATGTTTTTTGAGTTCATTTGTAAGAAATATGTACTTAACATTTTACAATAATAATAAAAATAAATTTAAATAAATCGTAAAAATCTAAATTTCAGGATTTTAATTTTCGGAATTTTGTAATTTCGGGATTTACATTTTCGGGATTTTGATTTTTCGTGATTTTGTTTTCGGAATTTTGATTTTTGGAATTATGTATTCAACCCTAATTTTAAATTTTTTTCTGTTATGTGCAGTATTAGTTTTTGCTATGAAAAATAAAGAAAATTGTTGCAAACGTTTACGGCTTTTATATAATAGATAGGTGTAGTGTAGACTGAAGACTTATATTATTCTGAGCAGCTCTAGAGTTGCAATTTAAAACAAAATATTTTGTGATCTTTGATAATTTATAATGACTACTCAGAATTTTTAAACATTAATAGAACATAAAATAAATTTTTAAATTAAAATTATTTCTGAAATATTTTTATTTTTTACCACAAAAAAAAAAAAACAAAAAAAAAAACCCCATAAAATTAGAAAAAAAATTTATAATTTATTTGAACAATTTTCATAACAGTTTTAAAAAATAAATTTGAAAATATACTAATAAATTATTAATTATACGTGATGAAACCATTTTCTTTTTTAATTTTAAAATTTTGGTTTTTCTTTTTTCTTTTTTGTTTTATTTTTATTTTTTTTTTTTGTACTCAAAATTATTATAAATTCCAAAACAAAATGCATAATTAAAAATTTAAACATTGAATCGTTTCAATTGAGGATTGTTTTTAAATTTATATCCAGTAATTATTGTTGAATATCAAAATATAAATTTAAATATGTATTATAAAATATATATAGGACACAGCTATTATTTTTTTTCATTTTGATATTCTGAAAAAATTTTGATCCAAATTTCAAAAAAAAAAAAAAAAAAAAAAGAAAAAAAGTTTTTCGTTTAAGGCTTGTCTTTTATTAATCAATGTTATCTGAACTGTATTTTAAATAACCTAAATAAATGAAATTTTTCTCTTCTTTCATACTTTATTTGTTTATCTTTTTTTGGGAAATTGTTATAACAATGCAATTAAACACAAAATGAATACCAAAAATACCTTGTATTTTTTTAAGTAATATTTTATAACATTCATATATCTATAAAATAAAATATGTATTTAATAATTATTCTGAGTTTATGGTTATAAATAAAATTGGGTTATGTATAAGGCATTTTATAATTAAAAAAATGACTTTTGGTTATTTTCAGTTTATCCATATATACCTATTGTATTAAAACCTTTTTTTTTTTGTTATAATAAATTGTCGTCCTGTCAGTGGTTATACGCTACAAAATATCATTTCTTATAAATTATGATCTGTTATGATCTGCGATTTATTTAACTTTCTTATAGAAATTTTACTAAAAAAATATAAGTAGGTATTTGACATTGAGAAAAAATAAGCAGTTGAGAAATGTAGATTTAAAAGATCTCAACAAGAAGAAAAACTTTATAACTAAGGACGTATTTTGATAACATTCGTCATTAGGTTATTTGAATCATCGGTAAAGAATACATTTTATATTATATCGATCAATTTTCTATGAATAATTTTTATATTATATAAAAGAAAAATATAACGATATAAATAAAATCAAATATAAAAATGTGAAACTAAGAATTTTACCTTATACCTTACAACTCACAGATAAACAACTGTTCTTATACATTATCTATAATATTATGGCTATTTTACTAGCGTATTTGCTTTTTTTTTTTTGTACATATAATAATGGTAATGGTATTAGCCTAAACATTATTAAAAAATTAACAAGAAAAAAATAAAAATATTTTCTAAGAAATAAACGGTGCAGAGCCAAAATTCCCATTTGTGATTTTTTTGAGATTTTATTAGAGATAGAAGGCACCATGGAAGGATAATGAAAAATTATCTGTTCAAAATTATATATATATATATAGATATATTTTTTTTTTTGCAGAATTATAACATTTTTTTTGATTGCAGGGTTTTTCTTTCAATGGGACTTTTGACGCATTTTAATGAATACCATTAAAAAAGTGCCAGAAGTTCAACTGAGAATTCTATCATTAGCACTAAGGCAAAAATCTTATGGGATAAATTGATGCCGGACACTTTGAAAAAATAAAAAATAAAAATTCAAACATATCAGCGATACAAATTATGTACCCTTCATATTTTGAAGATAAAAATTTTTGAAATTAAATTTAAATTTTTTAAATCAATTTTCATTCCCTAATTTAACTTCCTTTGACTAAGCATGAGTACTAAAGATCATATAACCTGTTGTTTGGTTAATAAAGGGTTGTGGTGTTTAGTGTGTTAAAATTTCTCACACCAATATCGGATTGTTGCTCGTTCAACTTTTCTATAGAGTATCTTTCGAAGTTTTCCACCGCCCCTAGCAAAAACAAACATGCTTTAATAAATTGGAATAGGTTTTATTAAAAATATTATGTAAACTAACATTTTATTAGTTTCCTGTGACTTTATCTAGTTTTATTAATTTTTTTTTAAATTTTTCTGATTTATTTCACTTTAAAAATACGATATTACATCTTAAATAAAAAAAGTTAATTTATTTTATGATTCAAATGTTAATGATCTTAAATGAAATGACTTTCCGGTTGGAAGTAAAAAAGAGGATAAAAAAAGGAAATTGAAGTCGAATATTGGGACAGTATCTATATAGTTACAACATAGCTAAAATGACAAATAAATCGGGAACATGACCACAACTGAAGCGTCTATTATAATTCATATAGTACAATGTTGTACAATTGATATAAGAAGGAAATTAGTTAACATAAAGATATTATGTATTAAGACATAGATCCCTTTGATGATTCTTTAGTATTTGATATTCAAAATACTAAAGTTGATTAATACAACATAATGTACTAAAGCCTAGAAATATTTAAAAAAAAAAATTAAAAATCCATTACTACTACTATTATAATGACGATAATTACTTAAAACATTAATATTTCCTCCACATTATTTTTAAATAAAAAAATTTCGTGTATATGTATTTTAATACGTTGGTGCATTTTCTTTTTTAAATTTCAAAAGATTTAAATTTATTATTTTATACCTTTGAGTTCAGTTTTAATTTTTCTTTTTTTATTTATTCATTTATCTACTTTATGATCTTTTATGATCATCATTTAACATTTCACCGGTATTATATCGTTTTTTCTTCATCTAAAAAATGCATTCACTTGTATGTTATCCTTTTTCTGTATATTTTTAACAAAGAGAATAATTTATAGCTTTGGTATAACGCATTGGTAAAATGTATAATGGTGAATTTTTGTTGGATAATGTTTTCAGTGTGTAATTTTACTTTAAAAATTATAAAATGTTAAAACTTCATCAGTCAGGTATTTATAAAGAAAAAAATAATGATTTTAATTGCAGTTAAAAATTATATAATAAATAATATGTAATTACCAATTACAGTAGTACTAAAAATCAAAAATTCTTTAAATTAAAAAAAGTTTTCCTTTTCTTTACCTATAAAACGAATTTATCTGGAAGTCATAGTAAATGAATATTAGCAATCTCCATTTTAGTTATATCGCCGACATTCCAATTTGAAAGCTGATCTTGGATTGAAACATTGGCCAGTTCATAAAATCCAATATTAGTAGTTTATATCGTAATATAGTTTATAATATTATCGTAATATAAAAATAATTAATAAGTAAATATTTCTTGTACGGGATAATAGATGTCGCACAAATAAAAATATTTGTCTTGTTCGATAGCTACAATCGAGGAATCAAAGCAGATTAACCAGCAGCTAAACGAGATAGTATTACTATTTTACGAGTGCGTAATACGAAATGTCAAATTAATATCCGTGTGATGAAGGTGCCATTTTTACTATTAAGGTATTTTATTTATTTTCGCCTTTTTAAAATATAAGAAATGTCAAATTACTATAGCTGAGTTTCTAGCTATAGGAAAATATCAAGCTAGTAAAGAAGATAGTTGAAAAATTATAATTGTATTGTAGAAAATATTTATGTAATTAAGTACACAATCTTCCTAGTACTATCTTATCTGGTCTTAGGGTTAGTAGAGATTATGATTGAAGAACTGAAGCTTCTCCAAATATGAATAATAAGCGATTTAATGGATGTTACTCTTTGAAAACCATTACAGCGATTTTTTTAAACTGATTGAGATTTTTTAAAGTTAACTGTGCCTGCTTATTCGTTTACTTTAATTAAACAGATCTCCTGCCATACTTTTAAATTATAAATATATTTTTAATTACTCTCCGGAGCCTCGGTGTCCTAGTAGGTAAAAGCAAATGAAATACGTTATAAACACCAAGAGAGTGTGGGTTCAAATCACACACACATCGTTATAATAATTCTCTGTAAGGATATTTACAGCCACGAAGACAACTGAAGAGAAAAGGCTGTGTAATTTCGTTATCACATTTATGTGGCTGGGAACAATTTACAAAAAAAAAAAAATTACCCACCAAGCAATTTAAGTTATTTTAATCTTTGACTTAATGATATAAACTATTATAAATTTTCAATTTTAAAAAGAATATAGTGTTTCTCTTTTGACATAATGTTCTTTGAGTTTTCAGCAATACTGTAAAAATTTATACATAAATATAAAATATAAAATGAATAAATTTATATACAACGAAGAAAAAAATACAGAGGTAAACAGAATTCAATTAAAACTTTAAGAGTTTTTTATTTTTTTTTTATTCTTAGTTAATTTTAATTAAAAAAAAATAAAATATGGAATGAAACAGTGGGAATAAAACAAAAATAAATCAATATATAAAGTTCTGTAAAAAAAAAAAGGTTATTATGCATGAATATAGTTTGTAAGTAAAAGTAATTAATAAAATTATAATCAGTTGACGTTAACTATCTAAAATTTTTTTTTATTTTTTTATGCAATCTTTTTAACACGTTAACTACAAATAATTAATAATGTGACACACATATTTTTATAATAATATTTTATCATGTGTATTGATAAATTTCATTCTTTTTCATTAATATGTTATTAAAATATATTACATTTTTATAATATAGGTATATTCCAATCCAAGACAGTAATAAAAGAGGCCTCGGTTGCCTAGTGGGTAAGAACGTTTAAAATACGTGGTAAACACCGAGGAAGTGTGGGTTCGCCTGAACGCCTGAAAAGAAAAGGCAGCTGTGTTATTTTCTGGTTACATTTATGTGGTAGGGGAGTATATATACTAAAAAAAAAAAAAAATCATAAGAAATAGAATCTTCTTCCTTATTCAATTTAAATTTATCTTTTCAGTTTTAACCGTTTGTTGCAAGAGTTTGTATTTTTGGTTATTGAACATTTTTTTTTTTCATTAGTTGTTTGATAATGTCACAAAAACCTTCTATGAAAATTTTGAAAAATCAGAGAAATCTTGGTGAAATGAGATTTTCCATATAGATATGATATTATATTATAATGTACCTATCACCCATAATGTAATAACAGGAAATTTATTTGAATACAATTTTCTTTGACTTATACTTCAGTTCGTTTTTATAATAAAGAAAAGAAATTGAATTTCCAGCATCAAAAATGTATGTTGAATTTTTCCAGCAAGAATAAAAATGTAAAATTGAAAAAAAAAAAACAAAATATAATATCACTTTGTACAATAAACAAAGAAAACAAAACTAAATGATTTCATTTTGTATCTATATATTAAATAATAACTAAAAATATATCTACTAATTTTTAAATACCATAAAATTTTTTTTAATGAAATAATGCAAAGGAGATTATCTCTCTTTTTAAACAAAATTGTGATAACAAATTTTTCACACTAACATTGCAACCCAATTTAACACATTTGGACAGTAGCTTTGTTCAAGTCTATAACATAGACCAATGATTGATGCAGTAAACAAGAACGTCGAGGTGTGTTTAGGTCAGACGTTTTGACTTGACTTATCTTTCGTTTTAGTTCTATGTTCTTATTAATTGATGGTTATCCAGATCTTCAATTTTTACTTAATTTATATTGAGAAGACCTCTTAAGGTCTTCACTAATAGATATTATTATAAGACCTCTTAAGGTCTTTACTAATAGATTTATTTCAAATATTCTTTAAAGCTTCTTGTAAAAACTTTAAAATAAATAAGAACAAAACATTTGTAAATAGAATGGTAATGGGTATTAAAAAACTATTTGAAGAATTTGTTTATACTATCTATTGTTACAATTGTTAAATTAAAGCTAGTTTCTTTTCAATGATGAAGAATGACCAATAAAACTAAAATTACTGAAAATCTATAGCACAAATCAAATATGAAAGATAATTACCAAACATCATCACAACTTTTGGTACCACAGTGCGGGATGCGCCCTGACATCCATTATAGCACTCCAATATTATTTTTGGTCTACTGCCATTTTTATACAGCTCCGAACACCTATATTAATTTTAAATCATTTTCTATATCCTTTCTAATCACCTGACCTCTATGACATGTGCCCAAAAACAAAACAAATAAGTAAATTCAAATAAAAAGTAAATATTAAATAAGTAAATTTATGTAAATCATATTTTTTTAAATAATAGATCTCGTCCAAAACAAAGAACTAGCTACAAAAGGAATAAACAAGGAAATAAAAATCGAATTTATTGAGGATAACAAGAATAAATAGCAATCTGAAATATTGTTGCAACAAAATCAGATCAAAATACAGTTACTTATTAGTTATTCTTTTTTTTTTTTGTTTATAATAAACAACTAAACAAAAATAACAAAAATGAAAACACTAATCCTATACAATCAACATTTTATTTTAAAGTTTTTTTTATAAAATTCTAAAGATTTTAAAATTATTTGCGTAGAACATTTTTTTCTCATCTAATCTAATTTTCATTTTAAAATTAAAAAGATATAAAAAGTTAAATAATCCGGATAATTTTATAGGACTAGAATTAAAATTTAAAAACCCCTTCAGCAAATACTTTAATACTTTTATTTTTTTTTTATTTTTAAATAAAAGATAAAATATAAATTCAAAGAAAACCTTGAATATTTTATTCAAAATAATGATGATGGAATTTTCAATGAGAAAATTGACAATGTAATTAAATATATTTTCTTTAAAATTCAGGTAATTATATGAAAAAGAAACCTGTTGTTGAAATATTTTATGTAAGTCAAGGATTTTTTGAATAATTAAATGGTAATTAT
Source organism: Poecilobothrus nobilitatus (assembly GCA_947095535.1). Classification (NCBI taxonomy): domain Eukaryota; kingdom Metazoa; phylum Arthropoda; class Insecta; order Diptera; family Dolichopodidae; genus Poecilobothrus; species Poecilobothrus nobilitatus. Next base: position 59,771,337 of record OX352772.1, read on the forward strand.
TTAGTACTTTAAAAAATTTAAAAATTTATTTTAATTTTTTTTAGACAAAATGTGAATAGTTCTGTTAGGTTTTACATTTTTTTTTTTAGATTACATTCAAAATACTTTTTGAGGTAATATTTAGAATTTATTTAAATAGTTTTTTTTTTTTTAAATTTAAATTATTTTAATATTTATTATGAAAATGATTAGATAAATTTAGAACCTTTTTTTAAGACATATATAATTAACTATATCTTAAGATAGTTTTAATTAATTTTTAGATTTTGTTCTACCCTGTCATCAAATCTAAAATCTTTTTGATTTGATTTTCCCGCTTTTTTGATTTTCTCTTATAAGCATTTCCATTGATTTTCTCTTATAAGCATTTTAGAAACTTTTGAGCATTTATACGGTTGCTGATTTTAGCTTGTAATGTGTTTTTAATTGAAGATTTTTCTAGATTTTATGTTGTGCCAGCCAGTTCAATAGTAATAAAGAATATTTAAATGTAGATGAATGTGAAATATCGTTCTGCGGTGCAATATTTTGCGGTAACATGACTTTGTCGACTGATTCAAAATTATTTCTGTTAGAAAAAAGTTGTTAGTTATAATATATTTAGAATTTTTCTTTTTCTAGTTATATAAATTTATTTCTCTTGACGTAATTTTTCGTTTTTGAGATTAAGATTATGATACTGAATTATCACGAATACTTTCGCTACCTACTGAAGATATTGATTTCAGAAGTACGTATTACTTTATTTGTATTGATATTTAATTTGTTTATTCGTCATCTTTGTTTATTATTTATTCCTCTTGAAAATTCCCTTGTCATTATACTTCATCCAAAGCTCCTATATGATATGGTTTTCTAAAGCCAAAAATTCTCTATTTGAGGCAAAGCAGTTGTATTTTATAGAAGGAGCTACTTATTCCTTATCATTATCTGTTAATGTTTTCTAAATATTATCTAAAATTAAAAACTTTATAATAAAAGTGCTTGTAAATCGAATCATGAATATAATTAATTTATAAGCTATACTAGCTATAATAGAATCACAACCTACAACCTTTACCTGATTTTCTAATAAAAGCACTGCAAGCGCGTTGAAGCCACAAACAAAAACGCAGCATAACATTTTTACTATATCATTCAAGATAACATATTAAATATATTTTCTTTTTTCCAAATATTAATTTTAATAACTATATTTGATTGCCAACACAATTAGTAATGTTTAATAAAACAAAAGAACAAAAATCACAAAATTTTATTTTATAATATAAAAGTTAGTCTCCTTTTCAGGTATTATTTAAAAAATATAAGGATAATCACAAGATAAATAAGTAACTGGTAATTTTTCAGAAATTTTTCCTATTTTGTACATCATTTTTACTTAAAAATTATTAGCTATTAGGAAATATTGTAAGGACGATAGATATTTTTACCATTCAAATGAGAATACTGTATTTAATGAGGATCTACGATATTTATAATGATATTTTTCTTATTTTTGACATAATATCTGAAAAATTTCTTTTTAAAGAAGCTTAATAGAAAAATTTAAGAGCATAAAGCATAAAATTTAATTGCATAAGCAAAGTCTACTATTAAATTATGACTATTATCTTCAATTTTTATAATAAAATACACTAGTTCTATAACAAATTAAAATTATTCAATAAAAAGCATATTTTTGCTGACTTAAATACCAACAAGATAAGTTTTTGCAGTTAAAAAGTTTTTATTGCATATTTCTAGGGGTATATAAAATAAATTATAGACAGTAAAATAATATAAAATAGAAAGCATTTCGTTTTATTAAATAAATGTTTTTTTTTTTCAACATTTAGCTAATACAAATAAATAATTGAACTAAGATAAAAAAAAATTAATTTAAACTGTTATAAATTTCATAATAGTATCATTATAGTTTAAATAAACTTCAGGAAACAATCAAATTTAACAATTACCTGAAGTGCCTAATGCAAAAACAAATATATTTCGGTATCTAATTTAAGAAATTGAAGACAATAAAAGTTTTTAATTACTCTCAAAATAGAAAAACCCATAAAAAGCAAAATCTAATATCTTCAATTTGTTTTAAAAAATTATTACCTTCAGGTGACTCTAATTTCGGTTATTTTATTTATTTTTTTTTTTTTCTTTTTTTAAATTCTTTTTTGGATGAAAAATTCGATTTAAAATGCTGTCAACTCCAAAATGAATTTTGGGATAATTTCAAAAAATAGAAAATTTTTTAAGATTAAAAAAATATAAAAATGTTTTTTAAGTGCCTCTAAAACCACAAAACTGAATTTAAAATTTAATTGGATTTCACTTGAACTCTTCTATCAATACATACATATATTATTTCCATGTTTGTATTTTATATATATGTATGTACATAATAATATATATATATATACATATAGATACTTTTAAATTTAATTTTAAATTTAATTCTCATTCAAGTCAAATTAAAGTATAAAAGATTTACAAAAAAAAAAAAAGAAAACAAAATATTTTAGTAAGCACATTTTCTTTTTTTTTTTAAAACATGTAATTTTCTGATTTTCTAAGATAAAAACCACACAATGTTTTTATTATTATGTATATTATGTATACATATATGTATCTATAGTAAAAATAAAAAGACATTAGTGAAAAAACAAAACACAACATAATATTGCAAAATAATGCAGAATAGAAAAATCAAGGGTAGGTACTGCTTCTCGTTTTATTCTCATAACATAACAAACCAAAATATTAAAAAGGAAAAATTTAATGGATAAGAACAGCTTTAAAAAAATCCGTTGCGAAAACAATATAACAGGTATTATGTAAAAGAAGTAAACATTACAATAAATATTTATTTGAAAAATACATATTAATATAGAATTTTGTAATATTAATAAGCTCATGATTAGCTTCTGAGGCCATCATTATAAGTTAAATATTATATTATGAAATTTTGTTAACATTAAATAATAAACACAATCAGTCATCACAATAAACTCAATAAACGAAAAATTCGCGACTAAAAAATTACAACATATTATTGCATTATTTTGTATTGACTTACAATAATTGAGATTATCGAAGTCCAACGAAAAATTTATCTTTGCCGAAATTAAGAAATTTTTCATTTTTTAGCTTATGGCCGAGTTTGACATATTCTGTAAGAAATAAAAATTGAAAACCTGGTTTATTTTGATTAAAATATCGCTGCGCGATGTACATTTGACGCAAAAAAGATAAGTGGAGCTAATTTCACCGGTGGTCCATTTTGTGTCAGAATTGTATTTGAATTGTGTCGGAATTGTGATTATTTTACTTTATAATATCTTTTTGGTTGTTTATTGTTTTGATTTTTTAAGGCAATTTATTTTTTAAACTATTTTTCTTCCAATTAAAAATACTTGTAAGGTATAGCTAGTCGTAGCTTGTAAGCTAGTCACTGAGGCCGATTAGCATCAAAATTTAAAATTAAAAGAAAAAATTATTTTATTAAGGGAACTCAATATAACTACTTGCATATTATTATATAACATATCTAAAAAAAAAATTTTTTTTTTTGAGTCGAAATAATTTCTACTAAAGAACAAAAATATATTACTGTATACATTTTTTAACACGTTATTTTGACTATAGTTTGATAAGGTTAAACTGTTTCTGATTTGACATGAATTCAATTAACGTATACTAATTATTATTTACAAAACAATAATTTGAATTTGAACCAGATGACAGCGAAGTGTTATGAACATTTATTTAAATGTACATATGATAGGCGATATGCCAAAAGTCCCGGTCGGATTATAACTTCTGTAAAACGGCTAAACGTTCTAATGAAGGTGGCTAAGGCTAAACGGCTAAGGAACTTAACTGAAATATTTATAATTCCAGAACAAATACATAAATACTTTGGAAAAAGTGGCTACCTTGATTTTGTAACCAACTTTTAAATTCCTCCTAAGTTCCAATATAAAATATTGCATGGATGAATCTGTAAATACAAAACTTTATGGGGAATTATGTCTTATTTTAAGATGACTTTTGGCTCACTCAACATACATATAAACACAAAATCGACCACCGGCGTAAATAATAAAATATTCAATCTACAATGAAATAATTTCATGACGGATTAGGAAAGAAGCGAATAAAATCCTTAAAAAAAGTGGTTCTCAATGGTCGTCTTCATGGATGTTGATTTCATTTTCGATATTACCTTAGAAGAAATGTTGCTGTAAAATATAAAGTAATTGTCTAGATTTTTAAAAAGAAATTTAGAAGCTTCTGCACAATATTATGAAATAATGGCTTTGCATATTATACGAGTATAATATAATTTCATTTTCATTTCGCTGAAAGCATTTTTGCTATTTGTTTCCGTTTTTTGTTATTTTTTCCCTTAATTGATCAAAATAAAATCATTACATTGAAAAGTATTAAAAAGTTCTTTAATTTTTTTTTTTTATTGTCACAAATTATACTATTGTTAAGGGTTTTGTCATTATTGTGTTAGGAATTTTGGCATTTTTTTTAAAAGTTTTTCCATTTCTAAAAATTAGGTCTTTTAACATTGACAATATTCCTACAACTTCAAAAAAAATTTTAGGAGTTTTGACATTAGGAAATTATTGACATTTTGGAGATTTGACGTAGAGCCTAAGAGTTTAAACTCATGCCGTAGTGGCTAAGTCGGAGGCCTTTCAATCGGAGGGTCTTGTATTTAAACCCCAGTCAAGTTATATAATATACAGTTCCACTACCAATTTAATAGTTCTGTATCCCTGTCCTATCCTGTTCTATACCTACTATATAGTCAATATTGGCTAAAGAAGAGAGTGGATTTAGGCAGTTTTTGGAAGACTTTCACCTCCCTTAAAAAAGAAGAATAGATGACCGGATTATTACCTAAAGATTTTGATTCAACTTAAATGTAAAATACTTCCGTTATTTATACCAATGTGTGTATGTAATATAAGATATCAAAAAACCCTCTTACAAAAATATTTTAATCATATTGCCGAGTACTTAGGATATTAGAATTATGAGCCAGCGCAATTCATAATAATTTTAATTTTCCTTCATTATTCATAAAAGCTTTAATAACTCTAGGTATTTAATTTTTCCAAATTAATCGCCTATTAACTATTAATTACATATGTTCCATTTAGTATCATTAAAATATTTCAGGCAATGAACATGTGATAACTTAATTTACTTCGCTTCAAAAGGATTTAAAGTATCCATACTAAAAATGTAATAGTATTGCCGTGTCGCACTCCCATAATAGGGTTATGTCCCACGATGGTGGCTTATAATTACAACACCGTAATGTAATTATGAAGTTATAGCCCAACATGGTGGGACATAAACTCACAAGAAATTTTGGTGTTCGGTGTAAATTTTTAGACTCACTAAAATGCATATAAAAGTTGTGGTCTTTTGACCACAATACCATAAAATATTAGGTCATAACACCATAAATTTTGAGAAAAAGGCGTAGCGATAATATGATTGATATATATTTAAATTGGACTTCTGGGTTTTGGAATATGTGTGAAAATGTTCAACGGGTATGGGATAATAATGGGTACGGGATAATGCCGCGCGCGCTGTGCGCAGCCGTCAGGTGCCGCGGTGGTGTCCAGGCTGCGCGAAAGCGGAGTTGGCTAGAAAATAACGGAAATAAATGTACTTGCTGAAAATATCCGGATTTCAGAGTCTATTATGAAATCAAACTTATACTCTTTTTCCAGAATATGTACGATATATATGTGTATATGCTAGATTCTGAATTTGAAGAGATTTCAACTGTACAGAAGTGCCTTGAAACATCAATATTAAAATAAACAAAAAAATAAAAGAATACATTTTATTATTATTTGAATAAGTTTAAATTTATGTGGATTGAAATAAGACCAAAGGCATTATTATGAAACAAGGTTCATGAACTATAATACTCAAATTTTCCATCCATGGACTTTATGATAACTCAATACATTTATAGTTTATAATATAAAATTTTTGTTTGTAAAGCATCTGAAAAAAATCGTAAATAACAAACAATGCGATTATGCGACAATGTTTTCTAATAAATTCCTGAAAAGTTTTTTGCTAACTTTTTAAAACTAATATGCTTAAATGCAATAATATTGCATTTAACTTTTTTGTTTCAGTGAAAGTTTATATAATTTAGTTTGTTTTGTTATGTTTTTTTTACATTTAAAAAAAGTAAAAATCCATTGAAAAAAAAATATCGAAAAGCGTTTTGAATTTACCTCCATAGATTTTTTTAAGTGTGTCATAATCCCATCAAAATCACTTGTGGTGTTATGTGCCACCACCGATGTGACATAATACCATATCAAAATGATGAGATTATGACTCAGAAGCTAATGGGCTTATTTCCCACTATCCACCACCACCACCATTACATTATGGTCTTATAACTCACCATGGTGGAATATGTCCCCATTGTGGGCTTCGGGCCTGTGGGAGTATGAAACGACACCATGTCAGATAAATATTTAATTCCAATAGGGTAACGAGAAAATTTTTAAATTTTCTTTTAAAATATAGAATTTAAAAAGTTAAATTTAAAATTTAAATATATCTCTATTTCAATGAAATTATTTTTTTTTTAATGCATTTCTGGACAGGAAATTACACAGCCTTTCCTGTTTAGGCGTGGCTGTACATGTCGTAAGAGGGAATAACACTTACGACGTATGTGGGATTCGAACCCACACTCCTTCGGTGTTTGCAGCGTATTTTATACGATGTTACCGACTAGGCCACTGAGGCCCCTGAAATTAATTTCAAAACATTTTTTTTTATTTTTATTTAAATTGAAAGTTTATAATAACTTACTTTATTCCGTTCAGAACTAGTTAGGTATTAAAAGGAAAGCGAATATTAAGGAAAAATAACAAAACAAATTTTAAAACATTAAATTAAAAAAGGAAATAATGGTAATAAATTTTAAATATGTATAGAGAATAATTATATTTAATATTTTGATATTTAGTATTTCCATATCTATAACAATTTCTTATTTTTTTTTCTTATTAAATTTTAAAATTTTTATTTTTTGTATTTTATTTTTTTTGTTATAATTAATATTTATTATGCATTTGCACAACATTAATTCGCTTGCACTATGATTATTAGTTTTTTGTTTTTTCTTTTTTTTTATATATATATATTTTTTTTTTTTAACAAAATACGCACACAAAAATATTCAATATAAATTTAATTATTAATTTATTTTTATTTTTAATAGCACATCGCGCTTCTTTTTTAATATATTTTTTTTTTTTTTTAATTTTTAACACATGTCATTATATTTTTATTATATTTATATATATTGTGTTTTATTTAAAACAATTTTTCTTTTTTTTTTGTACATTGTTACACTTAAAACTATTTTCTATATTATATTCTTTATTGCTTTATTCTCTTAATGTTATAATGCTATTTATTTTTATTATTTTGTTGTTGTTTTTTTTTTTTTTTAACTATAATATTCTTTTACTCTAAAAAAAACCAACTATTTATATGTATATGTATATTTATTTATATATATATATAATAATGGACTTTGTATAATGTGTTTTGTATAAGTTTTTATGGTGTCTGGAAATGATTTAAAATAACAATAACGATAACAGTAATCAAAAAAGGATATTCAACTGTTCTTTTTTTATTTTTTTTTTTTTAGGAAAGGAAGGATATTTCGCATATATCATTTAGTTAACATAATATAACATAAAATTATATATACCTACTTATAATATGTATAGGTTCTTTTATTTTATAATGAAAATAGTGAGTATGAGAAAATTTAAAATTAAAAATTGTTAAGTACAATTTTTTAAAGGATTCAATTTACTTCGAATTCAGTTGAATGGGTCAAAATCATGAGCAATGAATTATTTTCCATTAAAGTTCTGATTTGTATTATTGCATTTAAGGCAAATGCGATTTAGAAGATCTTTAATTGAGTAAACTTTTAAAGTCAGATGTATCAGAATCATATAAGATTTCCAAGTAGCAAAAGAATTTAAAATTTTTAAGTTATATTTGTATTGTATAGTAGTTGTTTGTCCTTTTTTTGAATATCTTTTGGTTGAAACCTCCACAGAAAACGTCCACATTATTTTATACTAATTCCCTCGCCTGTAAACTGCGAAATCTATCAGTGTATCATCCCATTATATTAAATATAGGATGGGGTGACTTTGGCGTAGAAAAATCTCACACTACTTAGGGAGAATAGGTTTTTTAGTTGTCTTCTGAAGTTCTTTAGAAATAAAGAAACAACAAAAATTCTTCAGTATCAACTTGTTACCTATTTATTCAATGAAAATTATAGTTGAAACCCTAAGTCTATGATAGATTCTTAGTTAAAGTTTTAGAACAGTTATCCTCATCTGATAGTAATTATTTTTTATTATTAAAAATTAATGAACACTGATACAGAACATTTAAAAATGTTCTAGAAAACTAAATTGAAAACTATGCTTGCTCTTTTGATATTGAATTAAGTTTAAAAATGTGATGAGCCTTTTCTTAATTTAAATGATAACAATATGTTATACCTCTAAAGTTTGATTAAAAACTAAAAAGACTTTTTTGAATTATAATATAATCGTTCTTTTTTCTTCTTTCCACTACAGATATCGCACCTAAAAATAAAAGTTTTCGTCTTCTTAAAAAAAAATTCTTATTCGTGGTGCTTAAAATGATTGGCGAGTATAGGTAATTTCTATTTTTTGTGTTAAATTTAAAAATCTACTAAAATGCTACTTATTTGATTTTTTCTTTAGTTACATACGCACATTCATCATATGAGATATTTGTATTATAACCGTACATGCATTGTAAATAAAATTTTTTAAAAAATAGTTAAAAATAAAACTGATGAAAGAAATACACAAAAAAAAACTTTTGTTTTTTTCTTTATTCTCTCTCTCTTTCCCTTTTAGTTAGTTTAAAACAATAAAATTCATTTATTCTTGTTTTTGTTATTCTGATTCAGTTTAAAGTGATACAATTAAAAATGGAAAGAAAAGTAAAACACAAAAAAAAAAAAAAAAAGAGAAGGAACAGAACAAAAAAAAATAAAGAATTATAGCACAATATTCAACATCCATTTAACGGTTATTATCCTTGTACAGTTATTTGCTGTTATTTCTTCTTTTTTTTTTTTTTTTTTTGTTGAAATTTTTTTAATACCAAATTGCATACCAAAGTAACAATGAAAATAATAAGAAAAAATAAAATTTGAAAATTATTTCACCACTTGTATTTTCACACTATTTTATATTCTCTCTTTCATTCACTGAACTTTTTATTTTTTAATTTTTTTTTTATTTTTGGTTTTCTTTTTTTTATTTTTTTTTTAATTTTAATTTTTGACTGTAAAATGTATGATATTATTTTTTTATACAAAAAATTTCTTTTTATAAATTTTTTAATATTCTTTACCGTTAGAATATTGTTCCGTTAAAAATAAATTTTAAAATTTTATATTATGTAAAAAATTGTGAATGAAAAAATGACAATTTTTTTTTTTTTTTTTAAGAGTTCAAAAAAGCATATTTTTGATTGTGTGATAGCTACGTCATGTAATTAAAATTATGTGACAAAAAAAGATTATAATAAATTGTATTAAATTCTTTTTATTCATGTTATGAAAATTATTAAAAAATTTTTACACCATGATCTTTACAATTTTTTGCCATCAAATGTAGACAATTAATATTTGCATCTATTTTAAATTCCTTTCCACTTTATTTAATATTTTCACTCGCCTTAACTTAAATTAAAATAAAAAAAAAAAGCTCTTATCGTATTGCATCTTGGAAAATCGAATACCAATTGGTGGTAGTGAGTGGAGAATTAAAATATTAAAGGTTAAATTCTAATTATCTTCTTATAGACACAAAAAGATTTTAGTAATTATAGTTTGTCAGTGACCGAATTATTTATTTGCCGTCACCATTTATTTTTAACAACCAAGACTCAATCAATTCCCGAGAAATGAATTTTTAACAGTAATTTAAATCTAAAAACAATATTATTACAAGTTTACCAGAATAAATCGAATTTAAAACTCTCAAAATTAAAATTGATTAATAAAAATCTGGAAGAAAAGCGAAAATCTGGATAATAATCACTAATTAGTGTAAATGTTTTTCTTTTGTTCAAAACTCTTTGTTTATTGCAACAAAAATGATGCCTTGACCAAATTAATAATAAATATTATGGGAGACAAGTAATTAATAATCCTTTGATTAATCTTTTACTAAATAATAAAAATTTTACTTTAAAATCAACTATGTATCAATAAGACAAACAAAACTACTTTGGAAAAAAAATATCACCTTTTATAACGGTATTTCCCCATATATACTTTATATTCTTATTAAATAAAAGTTATGAATATAAAATGTTTCATAATATAATAATTAATATAGTGTTTCAGTAAGTGTATAGTGTTTAGTACATCATGGAATTTATAATTTGGAAGATAAACCTAGATTCAAAACCTGCACTAAAGAAGTTAAATAATTTATAAAATTATTAAAAATTAGGTACCTACTGGAAAATAATTTTTCAATTAAAAACTCTCCTTTCCGTTCAAATTTTACAAATTTAATAATACCTATAATTTAATGATAATATTCATGACCAGTATCCTGAAACAAAAACGTCTTTGTACAAAATAATATTTTAGCTACTTACATATGTATTTACTTTTAATATTAAGAAATTATAAATTTATTTTTATTTTATTCCAAAGCAAAAAATTAGGACACTTTTATTTGTTGATTACAGAAATTGCTATATTTTTAAAAAAGTGCCTACCAAACGGTCAGACAAAAAACTTTTATTATAATTTAAAATATATAAAAAATAAAACATCCCAAAAAACAAAGCAATCTATGACTAGGTACTCGAAAGTCAAAACCAAAGAAAAAATTAAAAAATGATATTTTTTTCATGTTTTAATTTTCGTATTACTTCTTTAATCCTTAACTTTTTTTTTATTTTATTCTTTTTTTTCCTTTTCCGGTTTCTTTTTTAATTTTTTTTTTTATACTTTTTACTCTTATTTCGTCCTGTTTTTTTTCATTATGACAATGTTTATCAAAACAAATAAAAAAAAAAAGGATTATTACCGTTATTTTTGAGTGGACAATATGACCGTATGTCCTTTTTTTTCTATTATATTTTATACCTTTTCCTGTCCGATTCTTTATTTTTCTTTACTTTTTTTTTTCACTTTTTCAAATTTTATTGCACAATTCAATTCTTCACTTCAATTTCGATTTAATCTCTAAACCTGTTGTTTTGTATTCAAATCAAAATTTTTAAATTCTTTTGCGAAACATAAAAACAAATAACTGTACCTAATAGAAAAGGACAACCAAAAACAAAAATGGTAATAGAATAAAACATTTTAAAATAAACACAAAAAAAGCAAAATATTCAATTAATTTTTTGCCTATTCAAAATATAGCCGATGCCAAAACAAAGAAAATATTTGGAATATGTAACTGTTTCGTATAAAAAATAAAATAAATATAAAATCAAAAGGAAATTCCGAAGAAAAACTAACTATAACAAAATAATATGTAAAGACTTTACTTTTTTTTTTCTGTGTTGGCACGCTTTTAATCCTTTCACTGTTTCTTTTTAAATTCAATCTCCTTTTTAGTTTTTTTTTATGTTGAATTTTAAATTAGTTTTTTCCTATTTTTTTTATCGTTTTTAAATCGAAACGTTATTAGTTTACGTGATCTTTCAAATTTCCGTTATATATACATAATATTGTAATCTGTTGTTATATTTTTTTTATTGTAAAGTTTTCATATCCACTTTTTTTTTGTTACAAAATTAAACAATCAGAACAACGGTTTGCTTCAAATAATTTTACGTTAACCGTAATCTGTGTACCGACGGAAATTATTTTAATCTTTTTATACCGAAAACGACCGTTATGCTAATCGCAACTGTCTTCTTTTTGTTTTTCAATAATTGCTTTTTCACTAATTTGTTGCATCAACAGTTTTTAAAAACAAAAATAAAAAAAAAATTACAATGCAATAAAAACAAAACGTAACCCAACTTTTAGAATAACTGTAAAAACCGATTTTAAAAATTTTATTTAATCAATCGATTTTATTTTACTGTTATCAGATAATGTAAATAATAGGAAAGAAAAATATTGTAAAAGAAAAAATTTTGTAAAAAAAAAATTTATTTGTTTTTTTTTTTTTCTTCACCTTTTTGTTTTTATTTCATATTTTTCTTTCTCTTTTTTTTTTCTCACTTTTCTTTAATTTTTGTTGTTTTTTTCGATTTCGATTCGACACAAAACAATGAACGGTGAACGTTTCTTATCAAAAACCCGTCGTGTACTGAATTGAAATTTTGTGTGTGAAATATACCACGAGGTAAAAGTTTTTTTTTTTTTTCGTTTATTAAAGTAAAGGAATGTGATTTTTTTCTTTTTATTATATTTTTGATTTTTTTTTTTACATAAAAAAAAAAATAAAAACATAAAAAAACAAAAGAAAATAAGGACAACAACAAAGTAAAAATAAGAGAGAAAAAAAAGCTTTTATGCAAAAAAATATCCTTTTCACGCACAAGAAAAATTTTATTTTGCAATTATAAGGATTCAGTTGAATCAATGTTAAAACATTTTTATTCAATATTTAATTAAAATTCTCTTCGAAATGAACTGAATGACATAGCTTAAGGTAGAGAGAAACAACGCAATAGAATAAAATAGAGAAATCTGAAAAAAGAGAGAAAACGAAAATAATTTGCAGAGAAATTTTCTCTCGTATAAGAGTAATAATGTAACGGTAATAATATTGTTGTTCTTTTTTTGCAATTCTCTTTTCCTTTAAAAATTAGAGTTGAGAACATAACGGTAAATAATTACATATTATTTATTTTGTATAAGAGAAAAAGTTATAATCAATTTTAAACTTGTAACAAAGATTTCTATTTAATGACTAAAAATATTATTTAAGCTTTAGTTGAAAATTTATTGGTGCCCTTTAAAGGTTACTATCACGGAATTTAAAAAAAAAACGTGCAATATATATGAAAAGCAAAAGAAACATGTTCTTACAACCAAAACAATATTTTGAGCGGTATTTTTTTATTATGCGGTCGACGAAATTTAATTTACTTACTAATATTTTCCTTTCGATCATTGCTTTTTAGATCTTTTAAATTTTTGGAGGAAGATTTCAGTTTTCTTCCGCGCTCAAAATGGAAATTATTTAAAGAAAGCTGTAAGTCGAAAAAAGGACACAAATGCAAACAGGAAATAAAAAGAAATTTATTGTTTTGCGTAAGAAAAATAAATCAAAAATCGATATTTGGTAGGTAGTAGATAAATGAAAAATGATCATTGATTTAAAATTTAAGTTCACAACGTATACAACTTGAAAATTTACCTATTTTATGGGATTGAACTTGGAAAATTATCCACTTATTTTCTTTAAAATATTAAATATTTTTTAATTACCTCATGTAATTTAAAAACTTTATTTAGATATCATTTAGGTTGTACAATAGTTAATTGTTAGACATTTTATTTGATCTTATGAAAAAAATAAATGTCCAGTATTTTTGTACGTAAATGTTTCATCATATCACTTTCATACAATAACTGTTTCAAACATTAAAGAAAATATAACTAATCCTTTATTGAATTAAATAGTTTTTGTGTGAAAATATGTATAAAAATAAAAAATAAATAAATAAATATTACGATATGATAATTATTGTACCCAAATAAGATAATGATAACGAATAAATTGAACTTAAATAGTTTGCTTATTTTAAACAATAGTTATATTCAAATTTTAAACAACTAAGTTTGAATATGTCGACTTGTACAATCGACTTAGACAAAATGCCTACTTCAAAATAAGTGATGTTGGCAATAATGGTTATATTCTTGTCGCCTCAAGCCCCAGCTGAACAAATTATTGAAATCTTGATTTAGTAACCCACTTTAAAATCGCTCCTAATTTTTTTTAAATAGCCATTTCAGCAACACAACATTCAAAATGGTCAGGGCTACCGATTCCTATCTCTCATATATGTACTGCAGATAAGGTGTATAACCGTGATTTTGTAACTAACTCTGAAAACTCTCCTAATTATATTTTTTGCGTATATATTTCAGAATCAAATTACCAGAAATAAGTGGTATAATAATATTTCAAAAACAAAACTATTAAAAATATAAAAAAGTAAAAATCTTAAATGTCAAAATATGGAAAAATAAAATTTAAAGTATAAAATATATAAAAAAAAATTTTTGAAAAATAAAATAAGTAAATTGTGAATAAGTGTGAATAAGTGAGAATTCTTTTCATCATTTTATAAATAATACCTACAACCTACAAATAATTTTAAAATAGGTCCCGCATTATAAGTTATTTTAAATTAAATTTATTCTATCCATTCATATATTAGAATAATGTATCGGCAAAGAGCCAATACAACAATTTTTGTCAAAAAATTTAAAACTTTTAAAAGTAGATGCTTTTGTTGACATTTTAAGTGTCGAATCAACATTTTCGAACAACGTCATTTCGTATAATCGATATTTTTCATGAAAATCCAGTTTTTTAAATTTACTTAATCGAAATCTACATAATGTCAGCTTTCCACTTTTTATTATATTACTTAGCAACATTTTTATGAAATACTAAATAAATATTTTCAGTACCTACAACTTTTTTTGTTTTTTTTTTGTTTGCCACATAAATGTGAACAGGAAATTACACAGCCTTTGCTTTTCAGATGTAGCTGAAAACGTCGTAAGGGGGAATAACTTTTACAACGTGTGTGAGATTCGAATCCACACTCCCTCGGTATTTACAGCGTATTTTATACGCTCTTACCCACTAGACCACAGAGGGCCCTGTACAATTTTTTGTATGCTTCCTATATCTTTTCAATTTATCTATGTATCAATATTGATACATAAATTAAAACCCTTTTTACAATTTTGATTCCAATATCTTACAACACATTACATATCTACAATTTGCGAATAAAACATAATTTTTCTAATGTTTGCAACCAATAAAAGACTTTTAATCTCTCACATCTCGATTTTTGTATTTGAACTTTTGGTAATATGAAGCTCAGAAAAAACTAGAAAAAGAAATAATGCAAACATTTCGCAACATTTTTAAATATTTGGAAATGGAAATTAAACCATTAATTTCCTCTTCAAATTTCATTAGAAGACAGCATTTTAAAAATTTTTTTAAAGTCTATAAAATAGATTTTTTCTTCAATCATCATTATTCTAAATTTATAAGGGTCATCATTATTTTAAGGGTTCACTAGAGTTTTGTTTTAACTTATTTGAATTTATAATCGGCTGTTTGTTTTAGTTTACTTCAAATTAATTTATTATTATAGGATTTATAGCTAGTACTTCTCAAAATGTTTTCAATATTTTCTCAAGGTATATATGAATAAGAAAACGAATCGAGTTACAAAAGAAAGATATATAACTACCTTTACAGGCCCCAAACCTGCTTGTATCATAGGTAAATAGAAAAATTGTAGAAGCAACCTATGGAGTAAAAAATTCGGGTTGAGAGAAATTATAACCGGAACAGATTAAAGAAAAATCATAAGCTCCAGTAAATAGAATCTGAGATTTCTAATAAGCTTCCTGTCGGACATTGCCGACTTAAGGGACGGGAAGGCCGAGGGAGGGAAAAAATAGGAGCAGATAAGAACGTAGTAATAGGACGAACATGATATATCTACATTAAAAGGTCATAATCTTACTTATATTCCTTGAAAATAATGTAATCTAATCTAGGTACCTTTGCATAAAAATTTAAGTTTGCAATAATACAACAATTAACCTACCTCTATTAGGTATATCTAACCTATCTACTATTTTTTATAAAAATATATGTAGTTTTTAATATTTCAATATTTGAGCTGTCAAAAATTTTAAATTAAATTGAGATTATTATTTAATTAAAACATATTTTGTTCCCAGTACATTAAAAAAATATTTTTTTTTATTCTATAAAAACATTTTGATAAAATTTCTTTGCATTTTTAAATTTATTTAATTTTTTGTTTTTAATTTTTATTTAACTTTTTTTTTTGAAAAACTTTTTTTTTTTATTCCTGTTAAAAATACTTTAATTATAATAATATTATTAATGTGTAAATATGAAATGGTAGTATGGATATAATATGTTATTATTCCTTTAGGATTAAAATATGCCTGATAGGTACAGGTTAAAGTGTAAATTTATTTTTTACCAGTTTAATCAGAAAGGTTATTATGTTTTTTGTTTTATTTTTTTTTTTCTCTTTTGTTATAAGTATCTAAATCGTCTGTCCATTTATTCTAAACTGTAGTTAAAAATAACATAAAATATAAAAAAAAAAATCTGAAAATAAAAATAATTAATAAATTGAAGTTGTATTTAAAAGAAATTTAACTTTTGCATTACAAATTATTCATCCATTTAAATGAAATAAGGATTAAATAATAAAGTTTCTTTTTATTCAAATAAAACTGAAATAAAATTTTTTGAATCATTAATTTTACTAGCCGTTAAAAACTAAAATATTTTACAAGATGATGAAATTCAAATACATATCGCTATTTGTGTGCCATCTGTTGTCTGGTGCAATGATTAACTAGGTTATTCAATAAGGCTTTTAAACAAGATAAAGGAATTATATAAGGTATACAAGATACGAGGAATTTCATTTTCATAGGAGAACATATCTTAATTAATTATAATTAAAAACTATGAGGATCTTATAAATCAATAATAATCTTTTTATTTTTGGCTCAAATAATTGGTTTTGTTTTATGATCTGAAGCACCGTCATTTAAAATTAAATTTAAAAAGAAATATTAAAATTACTCAAAAACAGGAATTTTAATATACCCGAGACTATGGTACTGAAATAAAAAGGGATCCTATCAAATAACAGCTAGGTCATGATAAAAATAAATTAATATTAACAATATTTCATAAATCGCTTTGTCGAATTTCTTACAAGACAAATAATTAGTTTTTTGTACCTAACCATAGTGGCATACCGCATTTGAAAGGTACACAACTTTTAATGTAAAAAATATTATTATCATTTATTAACTGGGATTTGTTAGAGAATAATATTACAGTAATTTTCATGGCCACTGCAACTATAATAACGTTTAAATATTTATTTTTTTATTTATTTTTATAAAATTGATAGGAATAGTCGAATTTACTACCTCTAATCTATTTATCTATTAATGTAAAAAAATATATATATTGCACATTTTCATATGAGTTCATTTTTCGTTATAAAAATTATGCTTTTGTCGGTATAGGTACCAAAATAAAGCAAAATATAAAATGCTTCAAGGCATTGAAAAAATTTATAAATTTCCATCGGTAGAGATTGGAGAAATTCAAAAAAAAAATTAAGGAAAAACATATTAAAAAAAAAACTGAAAATCAAAAAAGAGAAAAAATTAACAAAATATACTGAAATTTAATTCTTTGAATATTTATATTTTATTTTATTAAAAAGATATTTTACCTTGAAGGTTGATTATCTAGCCTCCGTAAAATATTTCGCGATAACATGAAAAAATATAATAAATAAATAGACACCACCTAGACCTATAGATACAATTTTTTATTTTTCCGCAAAACTTATTTTGACGTAAATTTTTAAAATTTAATTGTACACCATTAAAGAAAAACAAACATACAGTAGGAGCAAAACAACAAATTGGCTTCATTTATTTGGAATAAAATTATTTACAAATATGAATAATATAAAATTTCAAAAAAAAAAAAATTTTATATAATTCTATATTATTACTTTTTACGATTTCTTTTTTTTTCTCCTGTTTTATTGCCTTCGGGAACATTGGGCTTCCACAAATTCTCCTAAATTTTAAGCCCAAGACTTTTTACTTTTTATTACTTCCATTTAAACGCTTCTTGTCCGAATTGCTTTAGGTCTTCCCACGTTTCTTCTACCTTAAGGGTTCCAGTCCAATGTCTGACGTACCACTGATATTGTTGGGCGTCTGAAGATGTGGCCCATCCTTCTCCATTTTCTTCTACATATTTACGTTTCCATCCAGCTCTTGGCTGGATAGTATCCATAATTCCTGGTTCAGTATTCTTCTTGACCAGAATCTTCGGCATATTATTCGCATTTGTTAGTGAAAACATGCGTTGAATATTCTTATGTTAGCGACGCAGGCTGTGTGTGGCGATTTCCACGTTGCCCATAATCTAGCGAAGATACTTCTTGCCTTTGAAATTCTGTGCTCTTTATCTTTTTTTGTACCCCTATCTGTTGTTAAACTTTAACTTTAAAAACGATAGAATGGATTATATATTTTATCCGGATCAATATTTTAGCCACATTATATTCAAGTCACTTGATTGAATTATTCTTAAAGAAATTAATGAATTTTTATTAAATATATAAAATTATAAAAATATTTAAATTTATAATTAAAATATTTTTTTTAAACTTATTTTCCGTCCATACTCATTTACCCATTGTGAATTTATGAACTGTTCATGAAATGGTTATGTTTTCTACACCGGTGAGTCACTGACCTTGTTTCATGGATAGATACTTGTAGTGACATACACCAACTGTATGAAATAAAGAAATAAAACAGTTAGTGGATCAACTGAAAGTTTTCTAAACAGAAATAAGGAGTGCCACAAATGCCCAACTATGCGTTGCAGACTTCTGACTGTAGCGTAACATATACAATCACATATTTTGCCTTAAGTTCGTAATTCATTTATGTGTAAATAATATAGTAATTTAAGAAAGACATTAACATCTTAAAATATCTAAAAGCCTCCTGTAAATTTTCCATACATAATTTCCCCCGTCTCTGAACCACATATTTATACTGAAATTCAAACTGTAGTTTTAAAAATAGTGGTTTTGGTTAAATCCTCACCAAAAAAATTTCACCATACCATTTTGTATAGATCTGTTAAAGTTCTTCTGAATCAAAAAATAAAATGTTATAAAATGAAGTAAGTTTTGTAGATAACCCATAGCATTTAGGGCGGTGGAGTTTAGTGGGTTAAAATCCCACACACTCATAGAGGACTCGTGCTCGTATTCACTTCTCTATAGTGTCTTTCGATGATTCCCACCTACGCTCACAAAAAATAAAAAAACCAAACCCATATCTTAGAAATTACTTTTATTTGTAAAACGGAATACATCAGTCACAACTTTTTGTCATTTACAATTTACAAAATGTTTAAAAGTAACTTTTGCAAATGGACGATAGAAGTAAAAAAAGGAAATGCAACACAAAACTGAATTCTGTACCTCTAAAATTATATTAGTAATAGTGAAGTTAAAAAACAATCAGAATATTTCAGTTAATGTTGGCTGATATAAGTGATCTGTAAAATAAATAGTCTATTAATAGAGTGAATAATATCTTTTTATCGTCGCCTTCAATTGGTGGGAATCCTCCAAAAACACAAAAAAATTTCGCTTGGTATAGTGTCAAATTTTCTCTAGTGTCAGATTCTTACTAACTAATATCATTCCCCTTTTCAGCCAATATAATGGGATGAAACCTCTAACTGCAAATGCAAAATATTGGCTAAGAAGTACGGATAGGAGAGAATAAACCAAGGATGTGGAAACATTGAATTGGAAGTGGAACTGTAAGAGGAGAATGAATCAGCCTATTATTATTATTACTATTTTGCTATCAGTAATTATAGTCATCAACAGTTACAACTTGCAGTATTATATAACACCTACCTGCATGAGGTCATCATTGAAGTTGGTCCACTGTCAATTTTAGCAGCTATTATTATTTGTATTAGTATTAATTATTAATATGATTCATATTTATTACAGAGTCAGGGCCATCAGTGAATTACATTATTATTTTTACTAGGCCAAACGAAAATTCTAATAAAACCAAATTTAAGGAACCTTAATAAAATTTTTAAAAATCGCAGAAACAATAAAAGATTTAATAAAGAAACTTTGTAAGATTTATAAAATTTATAATTTTTTTATTTTAGTTTAATCCTCTGCTACATAAATTCTACAACTTTTCTTCTTTCCAGCTGCGGCTGCAAATGTCATAAGAGGGAATCATTTTTATGACTGACTTGAATGGTATTCGAAACCGCACTACCGCACTATTCGCAAAGAAACCGCACTATCTACAAATTAGCGAATAATTTACGTCAGTTGGATCAAATAATTTTGGTTTACTTCGTTCACTGTAGCTCATTGACACGGATACTAGAATTTTCATTTGTCAAAAATTTAAAGAGTAGGATATAACTTTTAAAACTTCATATCATGTTTAATAAATAGGTACAAAAATAATAGGTACAAAATAAGTTTTTAGGGATTAACATTAAAATTAAAATAAAATCATTCTGATATTTAACTGAATAAAAATATGAATGCTAAAAAGCAATTAATTTTAACAAATTTTCAAATCAATTTAGGAATAAAAATAAAAGAAAAAATATAATCTTATATACAATGACTTTCAATACAGATAATGATAATATTTATATTCTAAAAATCGTATTAATGTGTAATATAGACTATTTTTTTTTCATTTTATTCAAAAGATTATCTTTCATAACCTACACAATACCTATATTAAGCACTAATGAAAACTCTTCATCATAACTAATATATAATAAAAAAAAACAAAATAAAAGATTTTATATAATTTTTTTTACATTTCATCACACATTCAAGTATCATCAAATTTACACGGTTATATACTTCTTATTTTTTTTTTCTTTTAAGCTGTCACTTTTCTTTTCCCAATGTCAGTCTGTATTAGGAAAACGTCACTTTAATTTTTAAAGATATGAAAAATTCTTTTTCATTTATAAAAATTCATAATATTTTTGTTATTTTTCGTTTTTCCTTTCGGAAAATTCTTTTAACTTCTGTCAAATATCATCTATTTTTTTTTTTGTTGTTTTTTTTCTTTCATAAATTCAAAATTCTAACATGTTCACACGAATCAGTAACGTATTGCCTCTGACATCAGAAGAAAAATGAGCAAATAGAAAAACAAAACAAAAAAAAACAAAAAACAACTTCATATTTATTTTTTGTTATTTTTTCGTCATATTGTTTCCTTTCATATTCCTTTATTATGAAAAGAATCTCGCAAAAAAAAAAAAAAAAAAGAGAAAAGAGAAAGGCAATACGTGCCACCTGTTCTAATTTTTTCCTTTCATTTTTTAATCTACTGTTACCTTGCCGCGCGTTTCAATAAACAGCACACAAAGTTCCATGTATCTCTAAAAAAAAACAAAGAAAAAAACACATTAAGAAAACGAGTTAAGTCATGATTGTAATCTTATTTTTGTTGCTATAATATTCTTTCTCTTTCTTTCTTTATTGTTATAATTTTTCACATATTAATTTTCCACTTACATAACGGTCGTTTTACAACATAAGGCAACAGCCTTTTTTTCCTTACTGTGTTATTTTTTTCTGGATTTTCACTCAACAATCAACCATTGAGCCGTATTTTATTTAATTTTTTTTTTTTCTTTCAAAACTCTTCCACTTTTTGTCTCTTTCTCTCTTGTGTCAACTTAATTTCGATAAAAAAAAGAAACATAATTTCTGATAGGTACATTAAAAAAAATGAGGATAAGAAAAATAAAATATAATAATAATAAGTTGATATCCTTAAAAAAAAAACCTATAGCATTAAAATCTATTGAATTGAGGCCATGAAAATTATGTAAAAATATTTGTATACAGGTAAATTGATTTTCTAATTAGGATTTTTAGGATTAAGATATTATTAAAAATTTTAAGAAAATGAAAAGAATTAAAGAAACAAGGATTCAACCATAAAATACTCTATAGATAGTCTATCAAAGCTGAATGTATTTAATGCTCTTGACCTGTACCAGGAAACATAATTTTTTGAATGCCAGGTTATAAAAATCTTTTTTTTAATCCCGTACGATAATGATCGGGTATATTAAAATTACTCCTCCGTTTGTAACACCTCGAAATAAGCTTGCTAATACACCTTCAAAGGTATCGGATCAGAAAAAAATTCTAAGTCGATTAAGCTTTGTCCGTCCGTCAGCAAGATTGTTTTTGGTTGAGATCCGACCAAAACTTCGGTAGCTCTCGATTGTCTAACTTTTAGATCTCGACATTTTTTTAGAAATAGAGCCATGAAATTTTAAATGCTGATAGATATCATAAACATATTAATTTTATTATTACCTGTTACGGAGCTGCATCCCCACCAAGTTCAAAAAGCGATTACTGCTTTTATTAGCTTCAAAATATATATACAATAAGTATATACTTGTGGCATACAGTGTCTTAATTTACCGTAATGCGAAACTCAAATTTTGCAAAATTATTGATTCCTCCTATCTTCCAAACGGTTTAAGTTAGAAACCTGAAATTTTGAGAGAAGTTAGATTCTCTGAAAATAAGTCATTAGTATGAGTCATAAGTCAAGAGTATGAGTCATTTCAGAAAATATTTTTGTATCGCCCCCCGTTTCGGAGCTGTATGGGGTCAAAAACTAAAAATTCCTTGTTTTTAAACACCTGTGGCTTGAACACCTGCCCAAATTTTTTCGAAATAATATACAAAAATTAAAGCTCCAACATTATATTTTTATTTCTGTTAATATTTTTTCCTAATAATATAGGGTTACCTTAAAATTGACGAAAGTGTGACTTCATTTTTCTAAATTTTTCTAACAAATATTTTAACAATTTTTTTGCATTTTTTTTTATTAGATAGTTTGAAAATGTTGAGAATGATGCTTAGTATAACAAAAATTAAATAAATAAAAAATATAACGGTTGCTTGAAGAATTTATATTTATATGATATTACTGTATACATACTTATATAACTTATGTTTATTTACATATTGTATATGTCACTGATGAATGAATGATATATAATACATATGTATAGTATAAATTATTATACATTTCCCGCTTAGTATTAAATTGTACTATAGCTTATTTGGAAAAGTTTTGGATTGATAATCGTTATGTGGAAGGTTAGAATCTGCTTTTGAAGAATGTATAAATATATAGTTTGAATATATGTCCAACTCATAGTTCTAGAAATTATAAAATTCCCCCAAATTATTTTAAAATAATAAAAAATTAAAAAAATAATATTGTAAGCAGAGTAGCAGGCTATGGACATACTAACGGTTCGTACGGGTATCTAAGAGTTGACAAAGGCAACTGTATTCTTCCTCGTTTTTTTTGGAATTAAAGTTCAGTATTGTATCGTTTATGATATTTTGTAACATAAGAACATTTATAGATGTTACGGTTTTTCAAAGAAAATTTTGTAGTATGATGAAAAATAATATGAAGACTATGACTAGAAATCAAAATTTTATAGAATTTAGCTACAATAACAATTGAAAAAATTTTTTGTCGGGAATTAGTTTTAAATTTTTTTTACATTTTTAGTTTTGCATAGAACTGAAAACCACACCCCTTAGCAGTTTTTAAAAACACCATAAAAGAGAACTAAGCCTTTGTCTTATGATTATCTGTTTTTATGTTCCATTATTCTTCAATTAATAATCTCTAGACCACGGAATATTCTTAAGCGTTCTAATTATCAATCAATTGCCTATTTTTAAAACATTAATCCAACTCTGAATTGATTCAAATATACCAGATATCAGCTTCAGAAAATCCTGAAAAAAATATCCTCGAATCCTCAATTCATATTAGTACTACAGAGGAGTAAAAATGAAATTATAATATTTCAAAAAAAAAAATTATGGATTATAAATTTCCATCAAACTTTTATGACTTCCTTTCGTTTAAATGGGTTCAACTAATCAACACTACTTATAACGGCATTTTCTGTAAATGCGGTGTTAAACTTTATTCAAAGAAATTTTATAAATTTTCAATATATTTCACTGGTCATTATATACCAGCATCTAAAAAGGATAAGTAAAATTTTATTCAACTTCACTACATTATTGCTTATAGCCTTATCAGGTAATCGGTATATACATATAAACATAATTATATAAAAAATTCAATGAATATATATGTATATATATATATATATGTATATTATGTGTTTGTCAGTGCAGATACTCTCAAATCATTTAGATGTGAAAAAACCCATTTTGAATCATTATATTTATATTTAGTCCTTAAGAATAGAAGCTAAAGTCCATAATATTATTAATACCTAAAAATATACATACCTATTACCTAATATATACACCAGTTATAACATCAATATTATGTATGTAGGTAAATATGTTTAAGAGTATAAAAATTATATTTAAATACACATAATATTATATTATAGATGTACAATCATTTATTTGCTTATTTGTTTGTTTGTTTGTACAGAAGAAAGAGAAAATCATAGTGAAGTATATCACGTGTTATACCAGATTAGTGAAAAATTACAATCACGTTTGGGTTAAGTATGAATTCCTTTCACCCTTGTATGCAGGCATACAATATATTATGATCATTCTGAAAAAAAGTATCATTTTAAAATAATAATTGTACCTAGGTATATATTATGTATACATACTGCAATATTGAAGAGCCTGGTACAATATAATAGTATGTATCCATATATATAAAAATATATTTGAAGTGATGTGCAAAATTATGTTAATAATTTTTTGGTGTGGAAATTTTAAGGGTTAAAAAATGTGAGACCAATATTTACTTAATACCAATTTAAGGCTTTTAAACGAAATTTTAGGCATCGCAATAATTAGAAAAAAAGTATGAAATATCTTTCTTTTTAACTCTACTTTATCATTAGAATTGAATCGAAGCCTGCCCGGTACTTCCATATTATGTTATTTTAATATTAGATACTAGATATATGTTTTTAATTTTTACCTACATAAAAAGCGATTTATTACGAAACATTTTTAGTAAGTTCGTTGATATTTCTATGACAAGTCCCTGTTCTTAAACTGTAATATCTTTCAAATATTAATATAAAATATAGTTACTATAAACTTCAACAAATCAAATAGGTACCCTTCGTTCGATGCTTTTAAAATGGACAATATGACAAAAATATGACAACATTTTATAAACTAGCTTTAGGATTTTTCAAACCTTTAGTATTATAATAGAAGGGAAGTATTCTCGTCCATGAATGATGATAGATGATCATAGTTGAAAACTACTGGAAACTATTGGTAATCAAACAAAAATGTATTTTTATTAAATTGACTTTTTTGTAATTTAATCTTTGTCAGTAAGGCAAGTGGGTCAGAATTTGAGCTTTTAACAGGTAAAACTGTCAACTGTCAACCCAAATTGATACTTCAATTTATTCAAATGAAAAGAAAGAAATATTGGACGTGGATAGGCGACACCTTAAAAAAAATAAACCATAGAGCAGAACCCCCAACAGCACGCAACATATTTTGCCAACTCAATCAATGCAACCTGACATGAGAGAATGCAAAAGCAACAGCCGGTTTCCTAGCTGGTGTAAGATGGAAATTTCAAATGAAAGTTTTGTCCTGCAATATGGCTTCATTTTTGTTCTGTTTTTACTTGAATTTGATTTAACGCTATTTTTAAAGAATAATTAGCTTTTTCTCACTCCCCCATATTCAATATTAAAAAGGAATATCCCTAATTGATTTTATATTTGTTTTTATTAAATTTTTTTGTTTTATTTCTAAATTTTAACATAGTACGGAATTTCGCAGTTTGATTGTAATGCTAAAGCATGAAGATGGGTATAATTAATAAAAATAAACATATTATATATTAAGCTTATTATTAACATTATTTTCATAATATTGTATATCTTAATGATATATCACAATCTTTTTCTAATTCTTAAAATTAAAAAGAAAAATTTCACTTTAAATTACCACATATCTTTACATATACCTAATACTAAACAAGTAAATGTAATAGTAAGTCAATGCAACCGACTTATTAACACCCTATACCTGAATAATTCGAATTAAATTAAAAATCCATAAGTTTTTTGACAGCTGCTTGAACTTCTTCCCTTTTCTGTCTTATTCAACTCAAATTTCAGGAACATAAAAGAGGCATCCTCTTGGGATATGCTTGACATTCTTGTAGAAAACTTGAAGTTTCTATCTTAATTAATTTTGAAGATATGCTTATTAGCCTTTGAGAGGTGTGTGTCAGGTACCCGAATTGCCACTCGAATTCATCAAATCCATCTCAGGGACGTAAAGAAAACATGCCAGAACACCATTATACTAAATTTAAAAGTTATACTTTTGTTGTTTTTGGAGATATGCTCGTTTGCTCTTGTGCTCTTTCGGAAGCTTCCAAAATACGAACCCATGGTTCAAATTCTCTCAAATGTCAGTTTCCGATTTTACAGAAAAGGAAACATGAAAGATTTGGTACACAATTGTACCAAATTTAAAGGTTCTATCTTTGTTGGTTGTGGAGATAATCTTGTTTCCTGCGGAAAAACTCGGAAGCTTCCAGAATTCTTACTAATGAACCGATTTTATCCAGATTCGAACTTAGTCTTCCTTTCGTAATTAGCAACCTACTATATAAATTTTATCAAGATATCTTTACTAATTTTTGAGTTATCGTGCGAACGGACGAACGGACGGACGGATATCTTTAGATCGACTCAGAAGGTGAGATTATATACATGAGAATATATATACATCTCCATATCTAACACGCTTCCTTTTGGTGGTTACAAACTCCATACGAAAGTTAATATACCCTATACTTTAAGTGTAGGGCGTATAAAAAGGCGAATATCAACATTAATTCTAACTATTATAATATGCTGATGGTTTTTGCTTTACACTGTTTATTTACATTTTAAAAGATACAATGGCATAAATTTAGATATAGGTAGAAAGATATTTAAATTGGTATGTGGTTAAAAAAATTTATTCTAAACTCGTATATAAAATGCTGATTTCAAGGTAAAATGAAGATTTGCGATTAAATTTCACCAGTTTTCACCATTTTTTATCAATTTTTTTTGTTGTACCATTGAAAAAAATTTCTTAGGTATGTGTGAAAATCTTTGAAAGGTTTTTTTTATGTTTTGTTATTTTTTGTTAAGGTGATATAAAATTTATTAAAAAAAAACAAAAACGAAGAGAAGGAAAAAAACAAAAAGTGAAACAATTTAGATAGATAAGTCTGATACATGATGTGTTAACGTATGGTTTTTATTTTTTGTTTTGCCTCAGTTTTATTTTATTTTTTTTTTTCTGGTTTTTCTTGTATTTTTTGAATAGAATAATTGATATTCTATGGTCATGATGATGATTTTTTATTTCTGTTTTTATTCTTGTGGAAGATATAGATATAGTTTAATGAGCCTTTTAACTTGCTTAAATTTATGTCACCTAAAAACAAAAAGGAATAACTAGATACTATAAAAATGTAACTAGATTAAAGATATAAGATTTGAACCTGAAAGAATATATAGGTGACTACAATATTTAATTATGTTAAAAGTAATTATTTAATTATATCATTAATAAACAAAAAAAAAAAAAAAAGGATTTAATATAATTTTAAGAAGAATGTAATATTTTGATATAATTTTTGTCAGTGTTGGAAAATGTAATTTATTAATGAAAATTTATGCTTTAAAAGAAAATAATTACTAATTAATCTTTTATGTATAGGTAACTGTTTTTACATAATAGTAACTTAATAAATGTTTAGTTTTATGAGCTAAATAAAAACCTGGGAAATTTTAAAAAAAACTGTTCATCTTATCCCAATTAACAGTCATAGTAGACGATTTTTAAAAAAGCCTTCATAGGCCTTTACCTTACACTTTTTTGTTTTCTGCCAAAGCTGAATATTCAAGTAAGAAGAAGGAAAAACACTAAAAATGTTGAGCTTGTGTCTTGCTTTATAGTTCTAATACGAGTCAAAACACAAATTACCAAAACTGTTAAGAAATGTAACATCCAAGATCCTCCAAGATCGTCTAACCACTCTAAATAGTAGATACAATTCTGTTTCCATATTTCTAGTACTATAATTTCAGCATAAGTTTTATTATGAGAAAAATTAAACTTAAGTTTTATTTTTCCTAATTATAAGTAAATGTTCAATTTTCTTAATTTTAAAGTTCCGACAAAACAAAACCATTCTCCTCAATATTCTAGGGGGAATCAGTTGTGTCCACCACAGAATCGATCGCAAGAACAGGAAAACTTAATGTTTATTTTTCTAAAAAAATTTTTACATTATTATTATCATCATCATTATACTATATAACTTTATATATATGTGTATATAAATTTTATGTGTATATAAAATATATTATATGTATATTATGGGTATATTTCATTCACAAAATTATAAAATTGAAAATAAATAAAAATTGAAAATGAAAATTACACACAAAATAAATTGAAAATGAGGATGAATCTAAAAGTTTATGAAATCAAAAGTTGTTCTATGAAAGAGTTGATACTCTTTATACTTGTATAATAACTTTCCCTTAATAACTTTTTTCATAATATTTTTCTGTTTCAAAATATATTTTGTGAAAAATATAAACAGTGAGGGGCCTCGTTGACCTAGTGCGTAAGAGCATATAAAATACGCTGTAAACACCGAGAGAGTGTGGGTTCGAATCACACATACATCGTAGGAGTTATTCCCCCTTACGACATTTACAGTCACGCCTGAACAGGAAAGGCTGTGTAATTTCCTCTCCACATTTATTTGGCAGAGAAATGCGTTAAAAAAAAGTGGTAGTAAAGGTACACTTGTGGCTGATGGAAACGGAAAAGTTTTTCAATTCGAAATATTTATTTCAAAATATTAAATATATTAAAATTATTGTATTTGTATTCCTTCAGCCATTTGGACCGGACACATGCACACATACGGAAATATAGGTAGTCAGACATCATTACAAAAACACTTAATTCAGATTTTTACATACCGAAGAAATGGGAAAAATCTGAGGTTCAAAATTTTAATGCCATCACAATAACTTCCTTTACATTATATGTGTGTACGATCGGTAATAAAAGGAAAAATATATAATTAAATATTCTTTTTCTATAAATAAAAACCCGGTAAATACGCTTTTCATTCATTGTATAGTATTAAATTTAAACTGAAGATAGGAAAAAAGGATTTATTATATGAGTTGTATATATAAGATAGAATATAAATGATATAACTAAGTTCTTTTTTTTTATTTCTTCACTATGTTAATACCGTTAATTTTTTGATTTCTTTATTTGATATTTTTTTTTTTTTTTACCGAACAATGTACATCTTAATTTATATTTTTTTATCCTTTGATATTCTTGGATTATTTTTTCAAACAGTATGACGTTTGACTACCTTTTTCTTTTCTTCATTAAAATTTTTTCACTTTTTTACTCCTGATTTTACAGAATAAAAATATAAAATAAAACTAGTAAGAATGATATGTTAAAACAATGTGGAAAAAAGTTTAAAATGGAAATCCGAAATTTGTAGATAATCATTTAATTGTGAGCTTTAATTTTAAGAGTTTTTTTTAGAGTATTTTTAGTTTCGTTCAGTTTTCCGTACAATTCGTTAAATTGAAAAGTTAATGGTTTTCTAAAACAAAAAAAATTACAGAAATTAAAAACTTTTTCATAACTCATAATTAGTTTTATATTAAGACTAAGCTTGAATTTTTTTTATAAAAATATAATAGTTTAGACCTAAAATACATGTGAACGACTAAATAGATAAACAAAAAAAGAATAAAAATAAAAATCTTTAAATCTTTATAGCTATAAAGAGTAAAGCCAATAACTTATCAACTTTTTGTCAACAGTTTTACATTTCTTATAAAAAGCTGTCGAAAACTGTGTAACATCTAAAGTAAAAATGATTATTTTTTGATTTCCTTTAAATACAAGCAAGTAAATAAAATTTAGAAGTCTGTTGAGTTAGGATTCGGCCATAATATTATCTACTATTGGTTATTATATAAAACAGTGGTACTATTTATTTGGATATAACCTGAACCAAAGGTCTTTTGATTAAAAGGCCAACAACTTAAGCACCCTACACTATTGGATAGATTCCTGCATCATTGAACAAAATAATCCAAGTGAAAAATAGAAACAACTAAAACTAAAGTTTTTTTCAAACCACAAGAAATTTTCAGATTTCATCGTATATTTTTTTGCTTTTATAAAAAGGAAAAAAAATATATAAATTGAAATTGAATGTGTTTTTTTTTTTCACTGCACATTTTTCCAACATTTCTCTTTGAGGGTTTTATAATGTTGTAAAGTGGTGTCTGATGCTTTTTTTATTAAAGAAAAATTGAAAAATGTTTTTTTTTTTTTAATTTGTTTTTTATTTATAAAGCATAATTTTGTATAGTTACCTAACTTTTTATACATTAACAAAGAATCCAATAACTATTATATAATAAACTAAATAATAAAAAACAAATAGCTATGTATAATATAGAACAAATTCTTTTTATGACTAATTGAAAACTTCATTTAAAATTTTGAAAGGTTTTAAAAAAAATTAAATGAGTCAAAGTAAAGTTAATTTTAAGAAAATTTTAATAATTATATTTAATCAAAAGCAAAACGGATATTACTTTAAGCTTACGCTTTTCAGAATGCTGTTTTATTTTAATTTTTTAATGCCTAAAAATAACTTAAATATCAACTTATATTTTTTTTATTTTTAAATAAATAAATCGTTTTATGAAGAAAATATTATCCATTCCATAACTCACTATAACTCTTTTTTCTGGTTAAAAACTATAACAATCTACAAATTGAAATTAAGGATTAAGTGCACGTATTTCGGTAAGATCATCCTAAAAATATGCAATTTATTTTTAAGTTGTTTTCTATTAATTCTTTATCCATTTGGGTATCTATAAATATAATTTAGTATAGTTTTCAACCACACACTACGTATTATGAATTCCGTTTCAAGCTTTGAACTTCAGTAACTACATATTTTTTTACGATTTTTCTACTATAAAACATATACGTAATATTAATAATAAAAAACATAAACAACACATTTCATATTTACATTACAGAACGTACACAACAGAAATAACAAAAAAAACGAGGAAGAATACAGTTGCCATTGTCAACTCTTACATACCCGTACGAACCGTTAGTATGTTCACAGCCTGTCACTCTGCTTACAATATTATTTTTTTAATATTTTAGTATTTTAAAATAATTTGGGTGAATTTTATAATTTCTAGAACTATGGGTTGTACATATATTCAAACTATATGTTTATATGCACATTCTTCAAAAGCAGATTCTAACCTTCCACATAACGATTATCACTCCAAAACTTTTTCAAATATTCTATAGTACCATTTAATACTAAGCGGTAAATGTATATTAAATTTACTTAGTACAAAATAGTAAATATAATTTTAAATATTATATTATATTATATTTAAATATTCCATTGACAGAATAATTTCTTATAAGTACAATAAAATACATACATGTATGTAAATACGGCGCTATATAATATACATATATACTCTTATCATTCATTCACTAGTGACATATACGATATGTATATATATGTATGTAAATATATCAATATCATATAAATAAAAATTCTTCAAGCAACCGTTATGTTGTTTATTTATTTACATTTTTTTGTACTACGCATTATATCCTAAACAATTTCAAATTATCGAGTAAAACAAAATGGAAAAAATTCGTTGAAGAAATTTGTTAGAAAATTTGAAAAAATCAAGTAACACTTTCGTCAATTATAAAGTAACCCTATATTATTAAAAAAAGTTGTTAACAAAAATAAGAGTATGATGTTGAAACTTTAATTTTTGTCTATTACTTCAAAAAAATTTTAACAGGTGTTCAAATTACAGGTGTTTAAAAATAGGAAATTTTCAGTTTTTGACCCATTACAGCTCCTAAACGGGGGGTGATACAAAAAAAATTTCTGAAATGGCTCATACTTATTTTCAAAGATCTAACTTCTGTCAAAATTTCAAGTTTCCAACTTAAACCGTTTAAAAGATAGAAGGGTTAAAGAATTTTGCAAAATTTGAGTTTCGCATAACGGTAAATTAAGGCACCGTATGCCACAACTATATATTTACTGTATATACACTTTTAAAGCTAATAAAAGTAGTAATCGTTTGGCGTTTTCAAAATGAAGATATACCTTATACAACTTGTGCTATAACAATTTAAATATAGAGCTTTTTTGAACCTTTGGGGAGCTGTAGCTCCGTAACGGGTGGGGCTACAAAAAAAGTTATTAAAAATAAAATTAATATTTTTGTGAGATCTATCAGCAGTTAAAATTTCATAGCTCTATTGCAAAAAAAATGTGGGAATCTAAAAGTTAGGTGTTCGAGAGCTACCCTAAGGCTTGGTCCAAACTCAACCAAAAAAAATAGGGAACCTACAAATTACTCCCAAAATATTTTGTGTAAATTTCAAGATTCTAGCTTTCTTAGTTTTTGAGTTAGCGTGCTGACGGACGGACGGACGGACGGACATGGCTCAAAAGTCTTAGAATTTTTTTCTGATCCGATCCATACCTTTGAAAGTATATCTAGCTCGCTTATTTCGAGGTGTTACAAACGGAGGAGTAATTTTATTATACCCGATCCTATCGTACGGGTATAAACACAAAATTATAAGAGACATTCTCACTTACTCTCTTTAAAATTGTGTATTTTTTTTTCCTCTCGAGTCGACTCGACCTTAACGGCTCTACTATTCTTTGGCTATATGTAAGAAATGTGTGTACTTTAACTTATGCATGTATAAAGAAAAAATTTAAAAATTGATAGAAATCATAATTTATCACAATATGTATTGAAATTTTAAATAATGACAAGAAAGAATACAGTTGCCTTTGTCAACTCTTAGATACCCGAACAAACCGTTAATATGTTGACAGCCTGTCACTCTGCTTACAATATTATTTTTTTAATATTTTAGTATTTTAAAATAATTTGGGTGAATTTTATAATTTCTAGAACTATGGGTTGTACATATATTCAAACTATATGTTTATATGCACATTCTTCAAAAGTAGATTCTAACCTTCCACATAACGATCATCAATCCAAAACGTTTTCAAATATTCTATAGTACCATTTAATACTAAGCGGTAAATGTATATTAAATTTACTTAGTACAAAATAGTAAATATAATTTTAAATATTATATTATATTATATTTAAATATTCCATTGACAGAATAATTTCTTATAAGTACAATAAAATACATACATGTATGTAAATACGGCGCTTTATAATATACATCTATACTCTTATTATCCATTCACTAGTGACATATACGATATGTAAATAAACATGATATTATATAAGTATGTATGTATATCAATATCACATAAATAAAAATTCTTCAAGCAACCGTTATGTTGTTTATTTATTTACATTTTTTTGTACTACGCATTATATCCTCAACAATTTCAAATTATCGAGTAAAACAAAATGCAAAAAATTCATTAAAGAAATTTGTTAGAAAATTTGAAAAAATTAAGTAACACTTTCGTCAATTATAAAGTAACCCTATATTATTAAAAAAAGTTGTTAACAGAAATAAGAGTATAATGTTGAAGCTTTAATTTTTATGTATTATTTCAAAAAATATTTTAACAGGTGTTCAAGTTACAGGTGTTTAAAAATAGGAAATTTTCAGTTTTTGAGCCCTTACAGCTCCTAAACGGGGGGTGATACAAAAAAAATTTCTGAAATGACTCATACTTATTTTCAAAGATCTAAAATTTCAAGTTTCCAACTTAAACCGTTTAGAAGATAGAAGGGTTAAAGGATTTTGCAAGAATTTAGTTTCGCATAACGGTAAATTAAGACACCGTATGCCACAACTATATATTTATTGTATATATACTTTTAAAACTAATAAAAGCAGTAGTTGTTTGGCGTTTTCAAAATGAAGATATACCTTATACAACTTGTGCTATAACAATTTAAATATAGAGCTTTTTTGAACTTTTGGAGAGCTGTAGCTCCGTAACGGGTGGGGCTACAAAAATTTTCAATTTCAATTTCATAGCTCTATTTAAAAAAAAATGTGGGGATCTAAAAGTTAGGTGTTCGAGAGCTACCCTAAGTTATGGTCCAAACTCAACCAAAAAATAGAGAACCTACAAATTACTCTCAGAATATTTTGTGTAAATTTCAAGATTCTAGCTTTCTTAGTTTTTGAGTTAGCGTGCTGACGGATGGACGGTCGGACATGGCTCAATCGTCTTAGATTTTTTTTCTGATCCGATCGATTCCTTTGAAGGTATATCTAGCTCGCTTATTTCGAGGTGCTACAAACGGAGGAGTAATTTTATTATACCCGATCCTATCGTACGGGTATAATGAATGATATTGATCTGATATTAATAATCAACATGTATCTAAGTATGTACTTATATATGACCAGCGGGCAGAGTTTCTTTAAAATTCAAATATATAATTGTTTTGGTTTTGTACTTTTCTATTAAATTGTTGCATTTATGTGTGAATGTTTGTATATTATTTGAAGTGTAGACAACTTTTCTAATTCAATTTCTTCTCATATATAAGTACTTAAATTTTAGTATACAGCAATTCTTACAACCAAAATTATATTTGAATAATTATTTTATTTTTAAATATTTGGTATGTCAATTTTATGCAGGGTTGACGTTTGTACAATTGTGGTAATATTTGTAAGGTCTTCTCGCTCTCTGTACCATGTACAATCTTAATCAAGGATTGTACGCCAAATATACGGTCTTTTCATATTTTAAATTTTTTACATTAGGGCAAGGTAAAACGAACAACAGCAATATTGTTACAGACAACGTGGTTTATAAAAAAAATTAACTGAATTTTGCTCCAAACTTTGTTTGTGCATTTTTCGAATGCTTTACGGATACCTATTCTTTTTTTCCCACGTACCTTTAAAACATTTATTTCGAACTCGATAAATAAATAGACATAATAGTCCACACTCACAATACAAAATATTCTAAATATACGTACACCAACTACAGGCTCTTTATGCAATTTAATTCTGTTTTGGCGTTATTTTAAAAATAATTCCAGTTGGTGTTTTGACGAATTTGGTTTTGCTTCCTGATTTTTTATGGATTGTACTTTTTCTGCAACTACAAGTGTCTATAATATAAATAGGGATTCAACATAGAATTTGACTACATATTAACAGGGGTCCCTAGTTTATTTTGCAATATTGAAGGGACGTTGATGACCGAGTTGTTAATAAAATAAATAAAAGTACCATATTATATATTTCTTTTTTTTTTTAACTTTATTTTAACCTTTTTAACATTCTTAAATTATCTTAGCCTATAAAAGTTTAGTTTTTCTATAATTTAATTAACATTTAAACTTATCCTATCGTTTCTATTGTTAATTTTATTAATTATTTTACTTTTAAAAATCTAAGTAGTATTGCATTTAGCAAATTTATTTTTTCATATTCAATTTAGGATAAATTCAGAGTATTAAAAACCAAAAAATCTCTGTTTTTTTTTATATGAAACCTTAACCTAACTTAGTCTAACTTACAATACTTAACCTAGCTAAAAATATTTTTCTATATAATACTTAATGCTAATTAATTGGAATTATATAACCACCAATAGTTTCTTTTTAATGATTTGTCTTTTTCTTGTATAGACATATCATATTTTAAATTTACTCCGTTAATATTTCCCGGGTTAAAGTCTATAACCCTGCATATAGCTCTTCTATTATGATGTAATAGAGGGGTATGGTTTTTGTTTTGAATGTAACATTTTTTATCTAAAAAGATGAAATGTTCAGTGGCAATGAAACCGTTTAGCAAAATTTTTTTAATGTACACAATGAGGAGGTGTTAGAATATATGAGATATTACACCATTTTCTGAAGTATTTTGTGCTCTAACATAATGATTGCGAACTAATTTTCTTATAAAATTATCGATTCTTATGATTTGGATTTCTTTGTACAAATATTTAATTGAATAATAATATTTGTAATAGGATTCGTGTATTCTATTAATATTAGTACTTACTCCTAAGCATTTTCTATTAGTACATAGTTACATACTCTTAAGCACTTCGCTGCCATAAAGGCTTTGTTACTATTTGATATAATATACCAAATTATATTATATATAAAATTGGGTTATGTTAAGTTACTCAAGTTTAGATTAAGTATATAGTTTTAGTTTAAATCTTATCTAAGCTTGCGTAAGTTTTATTTCACATTAGTTTCTTTAAATTCCTTTTATCTTCCAAAAATAGATAATTTGCAATAAAAAATCAGAAATAAGAATATTAAAAACATCTAAACAATAATTATGGAAAAAACTAAACAAATTAAATAATTATTATCTAAGATTAAGATTGATAAAGGTCTAATTATTTATAAAGTGTTGAATTGGTTATTAATATTATAGAAGAATACTACAAATTAGTTACGAATGTAGATAAGTATTGAAAAGATTGGGAAAGTCAAAGAAAACTCAACTACATACTTTACTTATGTCAGACATCCAGTGAAATATAATAGTCTCCCATATCTAATTCCTGAAGTTAAGGTTGAGTTTTCAACTTAATTTTTCATAAACATAATTCAATGCGTAAAGAAAATCTTTATTCGGAGCACCAGTGGACAAAATTAAGATCGCTAACATGATAGCCAAGGTCCGATATTGTATACGACTTTTAAAGAAAAAGAGATGGAAATACTTTCCCCGTTATAGAATGTAAATTTTTAGAGCAAATGGTAGTGTTTGTGATATTAAGAGTGCAACCCGTCTAAAATGTAAAAGTATCGCTGAAAATATCGTTGTTGTGAAAGGCTTGATGAAAATCGAGAACAATCAATTAGATATCGTTCTCAAGGAATTGGACTTTCTTATGACACTTCATATAATATTCTTTATAAATATTTGCATTTCAAGGGGTATAAAATTCAGTTGACCAGAAAAGTTTAATAATTGTGCAATCTTCAGAAATGCTATATGTGAACTGGTCACCAAAAATCATGCGATAAAATTCCATTCAACTTTTTTCATTTTTTACTTCAATAAGCCACAATCATTCAATAATCCAAAAATGAATATTATTCGAGTTATTGGTGAAATAAATGTAGATTGGAGTTTTATGTGAAAAAGTGGCAAAAATTGCTGTTCCAGAATCAAATTTTTAAAAAACTCCAGAGGCCCCATGGTACCCATTTACATGAAATGATTTTTTAAATAACAAATATCCAAAATAAATAGAAAATTGTATTGATAACTTATAGCGTTTTGTTTTTCCTCTTATTTGATCACCTAATATAATTGCAATTGATTGCAATTTACCCAATTAATTGCATTTATGCTACTGTAAAATTAAAATGTATGAATCAAAGTATTAGGTAATTAAAATAATTTTTTTCAAAATATCACCTTTAATTAGATTAAATAGTATAACTATAAAAATTTCACTGCAGTTTTATACTTTTTAACTTTATAAAAAAAAACCTCCAGTAAAATAAAAAATCATTTTTATGGTTGAAATTGTTTAAATTTTCCAAAAATAATCAAAAAATATAAAAATTTTCATAATTTTGCTATAATTTATATTTGAAATTTTTCGTTTCTTCATAATTGATATCTTTATCCTTTTTAGCACATTTCCAAAAAAATTTTGAAAAAATGTGCTTATTAGTTTCACTCTGTCCGTCCGTCCGTCCGTCCGTCCGTCCGTCCGTCCGTCCGTCCGTCTGTTTACAAAACTTCTACACCGTTAAAGGTAGAGAAAAAAAATTTTAACCATAGGTAGGTCTTATAAAAAAAATAATTTTGTGGAACAACTTTTTCATGTAGCCCCCCCCATTACGGAGCTACACCCCCTCAAACTTTGAAAAAGCCCTATTTTTAAATGCATATATCTTATGTTCTGCTTAAGATTTTTTCAATCTGAAAACGTCATTCGACAGGTATTTCTTTTATCTTTGTAAATTAATATCAAAATTATACAATTTTTTTAAATTTAGTATTTAAATTTACCGTTATGTGAAAACCAAATTTTGCATGATTTTTCTACTTTCATAACTCCGGCACGCTTCTAGATACAAGCTTGAAATTTTGAGGCAAGAAAGAACTTTTAGAATTAGTATAAGTTTCCTCAGAAAATTTTTTCGGACCACCCCCTGTTTATGAGCTATTAGGGCTTAAAAATTGAAAATTTGCTATTTTTAAACACCTGTAACTTAGGAACCTGCACACATTTTACTTCTGCAAGATGTAAAAATTAAAGCTACAATAATATATTTTTACGTGTGTGAAAGGTTTATTTTAATTGTAAAGGGTTCCAAAGTTGCAGCTCTTCAAAATTGTAAAAAAGCCCCATTTTCAGATGTATATATCTCGGGCTCTGCGTAATAGTTTTGCAATCTAAAACCGGCAGAAGATCGAAAATTTTATTATCTATATGAAACAATATCAAAATTATGTAATATTATGTAATTTACGATTTAAATTTACCGTTATGTGAAAACCACATTTTGCATGAAATTTCTTTTTTCATAACTCCGGCACCCCTTTAGATAGGAACCTGAAATTTTGAGACAAGAAAGAACTTTTAGAATTAGTATAAGTTTCCTCAGAAAATTTTTTGGTAACGCCCCCTCTTTAAGAGTTATTACGCCTCAAAAATTGAAAATTTGCTATTTTTAGACACCTGTAACTTAGGAACCTGCACACATTTTACTTCTGCAAGATGTAAAAATTAAAGCTACAATAATATATTTTTACGTGTGTGAAAGGTTTATTTTAATTGTAAAGGGTTCCAAAGTTGCAGCTCTTCAAAATTGTAAAAAAGCCCCATTTTCAGATGTATATATCTCGGGCTCTGCGTAATAGTTTTGCAATCTAAAACCGGCAGAAGATCGAAAATTTTATTATCTATATGAAACAATATCAAAATTATGTAATATTATGTAATTTACGATTTAAATTTACCGTTATGTGAAAACCACATTTTGCATGAAATTTCTTTTTTCATAACTGCGGCACCCCTTTAGATAGGAACCTGAAATTTTGAGACAAGAAAGAACTTTTAGAATTAGTATAAGTTTCCTCAGAAAATTTTTTGGTAACGCCCCCTCTTTAAGAGTTATTACGCCTCAAAAATTGAAAATTTGCTATTTTTAGACACCTGTAACTTAGGCACCTGTAAAAACTTTTCTTCGGCAAGACATAAAAATTAAAGCTTCAATAATATATTTTTACGTGTGTTAACAGCTTTTCTTAGTTATATAGGATTCCGGACTTACGGCCCCTCAAAATTTCAAAAATGTCCTATTTTCAAGTTTTTTCTTATTACATGAAATTTTCAAATTTTTGTGTAAGTCACACTTCTAAACAATTTGTATTGAGTTTTGGAAATGTGCGCTTTTAAAAACCGTTGGTTTACATTCTACCTTGTTTCTTTTCTATTTCAGATACATTATATTTCAGTAAAAAATTACATACAAACACATATTATATTATTATATGGGCATACTATTTAAATATAATATAATGTTGCTATAAGGATAAAGCTATATAACATTTTAATATAATACGGTATATACAATATATATATGAATATGAAAGACAGAAAAATCACAGTGATGATTTTATAACATTTCAGCACATCATCAACTATTTAATTTTTTTCTCACACATCAGAATATTATATGAATCGATAATGGAAAATCCACCCTACCTCCTTCTTTTCAAAATAAAAAAGGATATGAAAAACATAAAAACCTTATATGAATTTATCTACATGTGCATTAACAGTTATATTAAGTAGATCTACACTAGACTACGAAATTAAAAATCTAGACAGATTAATGGATCAAGGTAGTGATTCAAATTTTATAATACTAATTTTATATTTTTAAACAGATATAAATATAAATATTATATACTAAGGTACCTACCTATATCTACCTATATTATTTTATGATACATACATATTAGACAAAATCATTTTTAAGCAAACTTTAGTACAAGCTTCTCTAAAGTACGCTAGCGCACCAGTTACGGCTTTAAAAACAACGAATTTTAAATTTTTGACACATTATATTCTCTGATAGTTTGTATTTTTTTAAATCACTTGGGAACACAGTACTTTTTTCTTTGGCATATTTCAGTTTTCAATTTAGCAATTAAAAGAAGTTGAAGTGCTGTGTCAAATTTATCAAAGAGTTATAAAGTTTTTGATAAAGTATGAATGATGGATGATATAGTAATTTTTTTTAGAGATGTTCAATAATTTTAAATTTTTGTTCCTTTATTACAAATTTATACACACGTATCAACGCTATATGAGGTTTTAAAAACTAGACAATTTTCAATTTTTGACTCTTAATGGTTCTTAAGTAGGGGAAAATACAACTTTTATTTCTGAGATTACTTCTTTCTGAATAATTCACAAAGATCTTGTTCCTTTCAAAATTTATTTGTTCATGACTGAGAAAGATTTAAATTAATATGTTCATTATTGCTTATAGGTTAACACTTAGATACCTAATTATATCATAATAGTTTTTTTGCCACATAAATGTGAACAAAAAATTACACAGCCTTCCTTTTTCAAGCGTGGCTGTAAATGTCGTAAGGTGGAATAATTCTTATAAGATATGTGAGATCCAAACCCACACTCTCTCTATGTTTACAGCGTATTTTATACACTCTTATTCACTAGGTCACTGAGAGCCCTATCATAATAATGTTAAGCCATCATAACTATATTTATTATTAATGGTAACAATGTCAGTTAAAAGCCAATTTCTTAACCAAACCAATTCATTAGATATAGATTGTGATCTATTTTTATTATAATCTCTTTATGTATTATAAAATATTTATATATTTATAAAATATTTATTTATATTTAGAATTTCCTCAACATTTTTAATAAAGTAGTCTCAGTATTTTTTGGCAATATACTGTAAAGATTAAATAGGCGCAAAAGACCATTTTCATAATAATATCGCACAAAAAAAAACTAAAAAAAAAAAATTAAATTTTTTACGTAAATCTTTCTTTCAATTACCACAATACATTCATACTCTACAAACATAAAAATTTAACGTCAAAAATTTTACCATTCAATACTCAAACACCATCAACTCTTAACAATTCTTATAATATCGAACAATCCAAAAAAGTTTAGAATAGGAAATGCTTATTTTTTCCGCAAATAAATCGTTCAACATTTCCGTAATTGTGTTCATCAAAAATGTATATATACATAATGTATACATGTATATATGTATGGGCTTTTGTTTATTGACATACGAAAAGTAAAAAAAAAAGAAAGGATTTTTGTGGGTGACTTTTTTTCTTTTTTAGCAATAAATGGAAATGGGTTTTCGCCAAAAAAAAAAAAAAGGATAAAAAAATACATAGGAAGGAAAATGAGAGGAAGAAAAAGAAAAGAAAAACGAAACAAACAAACCATAAAAGAAAATAACAATGAAAATTATTTCTCATTTTCACTCCATATTCTACATAAGGACGACTTCTTTTGAAAAATTATGACTTTTAACTTTTTTTCTTTATGTATTATTTTGTATTTTCCTTTTACTTTTGTTTTTTTTTGTTTTTTTTTTAAATACACATAAGTGAAAAGAATAAAAAAAGGAAAAAAAACAAAAAAGAAAGAGTCGACGATAATAAATGCTCACTTCACTAAAAACTTATTCTTGATGACTGTATAATGATGATCATCAATTCAATTTATGTGTTTTGGGTGGATTGGTGCAAAATAAGAACAGAACCTAATTCTAGAGGGAAATTGTTTGAAGGTACAATGATGTTGATTATTTTTGTCAACCAGATGATAGTTGTATAAACAAAAAAAATTATGATTATGGCTAGAATAAAGAAAATCAAATAATGAAGACATTTTTTATTATACTTTTAAGAAACAAAAATGAATTTCAGTTAATATTTAATATTGTTAAAACAATTGTTGCCATAATCATTCTTTAATATAACCTCCTTTTCTTCAACAACAATTTTTATTAAAAATTTATTATTATTTTATCTCTTCTTCTTATTTAGCAGCTTGTTCATTCTCCATTATCTAATCTCTTAAACTCTCTCTACTATACTGTATGTATTAGCTACTTCACCGTTTGAAGGTCCATCCAATATTTCTCAGTCATGATATCTAATCATCTACTTTCCGCTAACAGGATTTCTACCTCAATTTCTACTTCATTTACTCAAGTTTACAAATCAAGTTTACTGCTCATTTCTACACCGTGGAAATTCCTTTTTGATTCAAAACTAGTAATGGGAAAGAGTTTTATTGGGAGAAGCTCTAAAATTGGAACATGCTTCCACCCAATGTGTTACCACAATTTGCATTTCAACTTTTTCTTATTATCCTATTTGCCTTCAATTACTCTTCCTATTGCATAATTTTTATAAAGAACTTTTTTCTAGAGTTTGAGTAGCGTGTAAAAAAACGTCAATTTAAAATCAAACCTGAAAAATATAATATAACAAAGTGTAGAAAACTGAATATGGCCATTCAAATTACTGCAGTTATTTTGTATAGTTCTGGCAAGTGAAAAATCTTAGTGCTAAATTCTATAAATAACTTAATGTCATACATATTTATATAATATATGTATAGTGGATTATTTAACCATTGAGAACCACTGTCAATACATTTAAATTTTATAATTCAATGCAGAGAAAATATTCAGTAGAAACACATAAATGTTTAATAAGAAGTGCTAAGTTTTTAAATCAACCGGTCATATCTAAGTGAGTACCTATATCACAACAACAAAAAACAACCCATGATCACAAAGAGTTAACAGAATCAACAAAATGATTGGTCATATGTGTAAAATCAATATGCCGAACTTGAATGGATGGAAATCTATGAAACTTTCAAAATAGAGTAGCAAAATAATTCATGTCAGGCCATTCCTGACAAGTTAGATGTTAGACTTTATCACGGTAACCCTACAAAATCTCAAATCTCAAAATTCAAAAACTTTTTATATTCAGAAATTCATAAAATCCATACAGCATATACATAATCCAAACATAGTATAAGACAAATACCACATAATCCAAACACTGGTAATCCAAGCACCACATAATCCAAACATAACAAAATCTTAACATACATAAATCCAAATGTGAGACTGCGTTTTTTGTGGAGATAGCTTCCATTATTTTGAATTCTGTATAATTGAAATAATTATTTACAACAATAATTACTTAGGCACCTTGTAGTTGATTATAGGCCATGTACAGAATAATTTATGCGAGGTTTAGGAAAGGTTTTATAGTTGGCTACAAAATCAGAATTTCAATAATTTGTTCATCCGAAGTATACGGCGGCAGCCTCCACTATTTGAATGCCTTGTTGTTAAAATATGTATGCAAAAAAAAAATTAAGAGGGATTTTATAGCTTGTTTCAAAATCAAGATTTAAAAATAAATAAATATTATTTAATTTTATTTAGAAATTGTGTTATGAATTTTGAGGTATTTGCATTTTATGGTATTTGAATTTTGTGGGGTTTGGATTTTGTGGCGTTGGAATTCTATTTTTTTAGATTTTGAGTTTTTGATTCATATTCATACTTCAATTATTATCTATACACTTGCATTTATATTTCTTTAAATTCAGGCTTACAGTTAAAAATTCAAAGGTAAAAAAAAAAACTTAAACAAACTGAAAAGTTTTTATTTGTATGTTCCAAAAAAAAAAAAATTAAAAAAAAAACCAATAACAGTTAAAAATATGATTTCCTCGTTAATTATTACCTAGATACTTCATAATATTTGAAATTATTTTTATTGTACATAATAATGTATTTTTTTTGTATAATTGTTATATTGTTAATCCTAAAAATTAAAGAGTTTTTCTACTACTTTTCAACTCAATGGTTTAATTAGAAAAGTTTAATTTTTCTCTGTTTTTTAATATTTTTTTTTAACTGAATTTTTGTTATTATAGGCTTTCATTATTTCTTGTTTTTTTTTTTACACTGTATTTTTCTTTCCTTTTTTAATTTCTTTTGTTTTGCATTTTTTGTTTTTATTTTTTTTTATTTTTGCAAAG
Source organism: Poecilobothrus nobilitatus (assembly GCA_947095535.1). Lineage (NCBI taxonomy): Eukaryota > Metazoa > Arthropoda > Insecta > Diptera > Dolichopodidae > Poecilobothrus > Poecilobothrus nobilitatus. The sequence continues at coordinate 59,815,576 of OX352772.1, forward strand.
TTACTTTTTTCTCTTTCAGTCAAAATGAATTAAATTAAAAGTTGATGTTTTAGACAATCTTTGTGATGACATCTTTAGTTTTGTTTTGGTAACAAAAAACGAAACAAAAATATTACAGAAAAGAAGAGAGAAGAGACAAAAAATGTATTTTTTTTTTTTTGTTATTGCTGTTTGCTTGCAGGGGTTTATTAAATTTTTTTTTTATGTTATTCTGTTTTTGTTTCTTTTATTATTTTCTTTTTTTTTTAAAGTCATTTTTTATATCTTTTATAAGTCTCTCAGTTACAAAAGAAAAAAAAAAAAAAAACAAAAAACAAAGAAAAAAGAAAACAAAACATAATAATAAAATTAAATTAAATTAGGAGATGAAATGAAAATGAAGATTATAATCACAAATAATTAAAATGTGTATGAACATAATATACCTATACATATAATATTATGTTTTTGTAATAGCTATATATAAATAAAATATTTCTTTATTTCTTGAAATTAGCTGCAAAAGGATTGTTTTCTTAAAGGATTTTCTATCTCTTTTTCTATTCGTTTTTTTTTTAAATAATATAAAAGCAACAAAAAAATATAAATGACTGATTAAATGGGTATTATTTTGATTGCTTTTCAATATAATAAAATTGTCAATTTTTACAAATAATAACAGTAAAAAAAAAAAAAAAAACAAAAAGAAAAAAAATAAAATAAAATGAAGGATTTATTTTCAGATTATTATTAATTAAATATTCATTTTCTAATTATTTCTTTATCAGATATTTTTTTTCTTTTGTCTGCCAGCGCGGGCGATTTGAAAATATTAAGGGTTTAAAATTTAGAAATTCTAAAAATAAAATATATAAAAAACTTAGTGAAAATTTCATCTTGATTATTATTTATAAGCAAAATTATTTTAAAACAACTCAACCCAAAACAAATTTATAAATAAAAATTAATTATTTTATTATTAGTTGTGTCAACAGCAAAAAAAACAAAAAGTGGGTAAAATAATAATTAGGTAGTATGAAAAATTAACAAAAGAATCTGCTGTAGACGTCCGTAGTTTGAGTAGAATTTTATAAAATTTACAAAGAAAAAATCCCTGTATTGAACCCTAAATTTTAAGCAATTATTTTTCCGGTCTTTTATGTTAAATATTTAATATTTTGGTATCTATATTATAATAGGTAAATTTAAATTTTTATTAGTGAAATAAAATAAATTGAAAATTTTTAAATTCAACTGATTATAATTTTTAAGGATAAAATTTTTTAAATTAATGGTGTCATATTGAATTTATTAATTTTACATTAATTAGAAAGATCTTTAAAAGCTATTTAACTTTAAAAAAATATAATATTTTATCTAATAATAATCAACTATAAAATTATCTATAAAATCTTAAAAAAGAAACAGTACTACTCAAGGTATCGGTCGACTATTGCATCTGCCAACATTTACATTTAATGACACCCCTCCAATTTAAGTTCAAAATCCCTTCTCCTTATCCTCTCTCCTTTTTTCATCCTATACCTCGGCTATTATACTGTTTTACAGATAAAGGGATTAGGCCATTATCCTGGCTGCGGGGCAAGATGGTTTTAGTGGGTAAAAATCCAACACTATTATACTGAGGAGACTTAAATTTTCTTGGTGTCTTTTAAAAATCTACACCTCCCACAGGAAAAAAATAAACTAAAACCTATATTGTAAATATTATGTTATAGTCTAGGTAAAATTAAATTTTACAGTTAGTAATAATATTAAAATTTAAATTTTAAACTAAAATTATTCTTTAAAATACCTCCACACTTTACCGGCAAATTTTCTGAGTGACTATTTAATTTTAAAATCGTCTTGGAAATTAAAATACTACCGATTGAATAAATATGAATGAATCTTATAATAATATCGACAATCCATACAAATTTTAATTGTAACACAATATTTCTATTTCATTATGTAAACATGATTAAAATAATATACACAGACGCAGCATAAAATAATATACATAGACGAAGCAGACGTAACAGATACAATACATTTACAAGCATAGAGACATATCATCCACTGACGTACAGAGGCACAATCCACGCACATATAAAAATCTAAAGTTGAAATATTTCAAAATCTGGAGGTTTCTTTCGACTATTTTTCTGTTAGGTAATTCTAATGTAAAATAAATTAAGCGATCCAGTCAAATTTTATAGAAGATGTCGAAAAATAAGGAAGGATTATTTTACTTTTTTAATTAACTTTTATATATTTTCAACCTTACCTATCAAACAGAAAACAATAACTGAAATTTTAAGTAACGAAAGAATAATTGTAAATGGTGTCCCACAAGGATTTATTTTAAGACTTGATCTCTTTAAAACATACATTGACGATATAGGTTAAACTAAATCTAAATGGAAATATTCAACTATATGCTTATGATGCCATAATACATATGGTGAACATTAGAGTCAAGCTTGAAAAAGGCTATCAAAACTGACTGAAGCATAGACATAGGAGAATGGTTTATAAAACATCGTCTCTTGCTACATGTAAAAAAAAACAAAAATATTGGTGATTGAAAACAAGAAAATTACAACAAAAACTTTTTATTATAATAACTCGGTCAAAGTAGTAAAACCTTTTAACTATCTACGTTTAGTAATTCTAATTGACAGTAAGTTCAATTGGCATAATCATATTGAAAATATTATAAAAAAATTTCACCGTATATATTCATTATGTACAGAATACAAAAGGCGCTCAATAGCGATATATATGTATAATATAATATTAGATTCATCATATTGTATTCTTTCAAATATTATATAGTTGAATCCATTATGAGGTCGATCATCAAGGTGGTATCTACATAAACTTGATATTTTAAATAAAAAAAGCATAAAAATTATAAACTACTATCCAATCATGTATCCAACAAGTCTATATTATACATACGCTATTTTAATTTTGACAATATTTTCAAAAGCGAACTATCTATTCTTGCCTTTAAAATAGTTAATAATCTTATTAAACATAACTTCATCTTCAATAGATCAATCGATTTTCACAACCATTATGGTTCATGGTATTATACCAGAAACAAGTCAAATGTTTACTTAACATTAAGTTTTGTATGCAACTAGTACCTACTCAACTGCTAGAAAAAAAATTTAAACGAAGAAATATTTTACCCCAGTAAAAATTTAACAGTTTCAAGAAAAATATATGACGTTTATGTAACGTCATAATAAAAGTGTATTATTTTATTTACTACAAAATCAAGAATTATAAATTTAAAATATGGCTCAACTTTTTAAAGATAAACATGTTTCTTCTAGTTCTGAAAAAGAAGAATTAAAAATTTCGCTGGATATATTCATCATATTATGCATCATTTCATAAATACCAAATATAAAAAAAAAATAAAATGGGGTAAATCTTTATCTAAATAGTGGAACTTATTTTCTTCCAAGTTTTGGCGAATATACTTAGTAATTTATTTGCATAGTTACTGTTAGCTAAATACCACAAAATAGGCCTCACTTTAACCAAAGAACAATATTATAATAATAAGTCTCATCTCACACAAATTTTGAAAATATTTTTTTTCATATGTGGGTTATGATATGACGACCCACATCAAAAATTTTATTTTCTCTCTCTCATCACATCAAATCTGCTCTTAAAATATATATTATTTATTACATTTACCATTTAAAATCATTAAAAAAAAAAAGAAAAATGTAAAATACAAAATTTTAAAGAGAATAAGAGAATGCTCTTTTATTTTATTTTTTTCCCCGACTGTACGCATCATAGATGTAAAAATTGAAAAAGTGTTCTGATGAGACCTCTTATAATTATATGTTCTTTGCTTTGTATTTTTCACCTTGAAAGTATAATTATTTTCCACATTCGTTTCTTCAATTTCTTTGAATTCCAAATATTGAAAATTATGACTATTAATAGTCCTCCTCATCTTCATTTATTTTTACATTCAAAATTTATAAAAACAGCTCGAAATACATCTAGTCAAAATGACATTTGCTGGAAAAATAAAAATTTATCCGCCTAGATAAATAAATCTAAGAAAAAATATGACAGCAATACTTTCAATTTTCAACTAGTTGAAAAACTTTTTTTTTCCAGCAGCTGAGTATTGAGGTGCATACTAATTGCTGGAAAAATTTTTAGATTTGACAAATACGAGAAAAATTTTGACAGAAATTCCATACACAATTTTTTTTCTAGCAGGTGAATACTAGTTGTATACCGCAAGCTTTAAAACAGACATTCAAAAAAAAAATTTGTCTGTATAGCTGTCTAAAAGCATTTAATGATCTACCCCCAATAAGTCAACTATCATCTGTTTTTTTTTAAAGAAAATTAAGGAATTTACTCTACTGTACTTCCATTGACTATTACTAAAAATCTATAATACTCAAAAAGAGTTCAAGATTTTAAAATGATATACAAAGGGAGAACGACTTCAATTAAATTTTTGTTAGCGTAAGTGAAAGTGAAAATGATATAAAGAATTCAAAATTAACCATATCCTAAATAAGAAACAAAAGAATTACTATTAAAGTAGTATAGTACTATTAGCGTTATATTGAAGAAAAAAGACATTTAATTAAATTAAAATTATAAATTTAAAACTTCACAGCGTCCGACAGCTAAAAGCTAAGGCCTACAAAATTACCCATACTTTTGAATACTTTTTATAACTTTGTTTTTTGTTTTTTAATATAATTTCAAATAAATTATTCTAGTGATTACTTATACACTCGTATATATATATAAGTAAGCTAGTAAGTTAAGTTATAAGTAAGAATTATCTTGGGTCTTTTGGGTAGTAAATTTGATGGGTAGTAAAAAAAAAAAAAGTAAGTATTTGTTAAAGTACAGAACCATTAGTTTATAGTCAAGAATCATTATAATATTAACAAATCATTTCCTCAGATTATAAAAATCTTTGTTTTACGAATTTTTGTAAGATAAAAATATTAAATAACTATTATTCCAGTTATCAGCAAAATAAAAAAAAAATATATAACATTTTGAAGAATTTTTTAAAAAGTCGATGTCATTTTTCTTTTTTAATATTTTAATAATCCTTTCATTTTTAATTTAAAGCTATTGAAATTTTTAAAGGCGATTTTTGTTTTTCCTTGTTTTTTATTTTTTATTTTGTCAATAAAAGTTTTTTTTAGATAAAAAACAAACCCATCACATTTTCTGTTTTTTTTTTTACATCCTTATTCGTTTGGGTTGAAAAAAAAAAGTTACATACAATAATAATATATTATCGTTTACTAACAGCCATTTAAGTATGAAACATAAAATGTTTTTTTTTTATAAAAAATGTAAGTCTTGAAACAAATATATTGTCGCGCTCTTTTCAAAGTACAACCAAATAAAACGATAAATTTTAAACATACATTCAGAATTATGTCCTCCATCAAAAACACAAAAAAAAAAACAAAACACACAATAATACGCACACAAACATTAAAAAAAAAAAAAATAAAAATAAAAAGATTATTATTAAACTCAAATTATGTATCCGTATGCTTCTTTTGAACTATCAAAATGGGAAATGGGTTAAAAAATATTGTTTTCCAACCCGATTCAATAACATTTTGTTTTTTTTTTTTATCAGATATGAAGTTTAATACTATTTCAAATATACGCAAATAACAGGATTTTTTTTTTTTTTCATGTTTTTCTTCTTTGGTCCTGTGTCATTATCCTTTAAAATAATAATAATGGTAACAACAAAACGAAGAGGAAAGCACTTATGTAACCAACAAATACAACAATATCCGAAATTATAAACGATAAAAACAAAAAAAAAAAAAAAATTATCTGCTTTTCGGTTCATTTTACAATTCAATCGATCGTGATGAATGTTTACAGCTCAATCAACAAGGCATTTTGTATAACAGAAAAAAATATATAAAAATAAAAATTATATTTTTGTCCTTTACTGTTATTGTGTGTTTTTTTTTATTTTGTTTTTTTTTTTTGTTTTTGTTTTCTGACGTACAACGAAATATTTAAATTTTGTTAAAATCAATATAAGTGTTATAAAAATTGTAAAAATATTAAAATGTTGTTAAGTATCCCTTTTTTTTCATAAATGAACACATATACTATTTAAGTTTCAAAATGAAAATTTTTAATTTAAATACCGTTATTATAATGGCAGTATACATATTTCATCTGACAACAGTTATGAAGTAGTGCCTCTTATTTCTATTGAATTTTGTATCCTTGAACGTAAAGCGAGCCACGTTAATTGTATCCTTGAAGATGGTAATTCGTATTCAGTACTGTGTCAAAAGAATTTGAAGGAAATACATAATGTCAAATTGTACATAGAATTTGTTCAATGACGGACGGACTCACACTGATTAGACTATGTAGAATAAGATGATCAAAATGTAGAAGTAATATTTTATGGCACCAAGGAAGGTGAAACTTTCGTTAAAGTAAAGTTAAAAAATATTAAAGTATAAGGGCTATTAAAAAATTTCTAGGTAGGTACATATTAATAATGAAGAAATTTAATTATTTTTTTGATGTAACATTGGTATACGAAATGTAAAAAATTATAAAATGAAGGAACTAAATTAATATATATTTTAATAAGTATTTCAAAAGAATAAGTGCCTACTGTCTAGTGCTAAAAAAAAAGTTTTCGAAGAAGTTTTTTTTTGGTATAAAAACATTACAAAAAGGTAATAATGATTTTCTTAGAATAACATACAATTCTTTTGATAAGATATCTTTAAAAATGATTACTTTGATTATATTAAATAAAATTTTAACTAAATAATAACACCATAATCAAATAATCTTTTAAAAAAAATAAAATCTGTTATTATTTAACAAACGTTCCAAACATAAATAGGTTTGTTCCAAACATAAACGTTCAGAGGTTTATTATATTGTTTTGTATGATAATTCTACTCTTTTGTATCATATTTAAATCTTTTATAATTTTTAAATTCATAAATATGAGTCAAGATAATCAAACCCTTTTATAAATCATTATACGTTATTTCTTTCTTTATATCAATACCTATTTCTGAATATCAATATTATATGCCTTTTTTACTTTTACTGAATATATTTTTACTTTAAGTGAATGTTATTAACTTTGAATGAAGACATTTTTACATTAAGTGACAATTTCTTTCTTTAAGGGAAGACATTTTTAATTTAAATGATGAATCTTTACTCCAGTAATATATAAATATTTATATAATGTTATATAGGTAAATATTTAATGTACATATATCTAATTTATGTGATACATATATATTTAGATGTGATATATAAATGCATTTGATATTTATGTATATATAAATGTATATCTATATATCTTATGTATATTTTTACTTTAGCTTTACAATAATGTTTTCACTTAAAGTAAAAAATCTTCATTTAAAGTAAAAATTTCTTCACTATAAAAAACAAAAATATCTTTACTTAAATCAAAAATGTCTTCAGTTAAAGTGAAAACGCTATATGAAGCAGACAGTGATATATAATACATATTATATATAAAAACGTTCAGCTTCATTGAATAACTGGGATATGATACCATTTTAAGATTTCTAAATATGAATATCTACAAATAATAATAAATGATAGTGTAAATGTTTACATATTAGAGCTAATACTATGATATCCCATATTGAATCTTCTAAATGTTATAGAGCATCCCCAATACCGCTTATTATTCCGAAGATGTATCCGTTGGTTACATCATGCAGGAAGGTATTATGTACTACTCCGCGTTATAATGACCATAACACTAATGAATCTAACTCTATATTAAATAATATTAATACTAATACTCATACCTAATAATAGCTGCTACTGTGACAGTAGAGTTGTCTTCAAGTATTAGCTAATGCAAGAAAGTATTATATACTATTGCATGTTGTAACTGTTGATGTTTATCTTCACACTATAAAATAGAAAAATGGTAATAATAATAGGCGGATTCATTATTCCCCTACAGTCCACAAATAATTCAATATTTTTGGATCCTTGTTTTATCCTCTTCCACCTCTATTCCCTAGCGACTATACTGCGTTAGTAGTTAGAGAGGTTTGATGCCATTATATTGGTTAAAGGGGTACGTATAGGTTTTGTCAGTAAGAATTTGAAACTATCTAGAAGATTTTATCGGTGTTTTTGAAAGATTTCCATCTCCCTTAAAAATGTTATACAGCAACGGAAATTTTATCCATTTTAACGGAAAAATCTACCATAAAAATTCCTAAAGATGTTGAAAAAAAAATAAAAAATATTTTATCGTCAAAACAGAACATTTAAGTGCACAAAGACAATATATTCATGTTTAACCCGACTTCAATTTAAACATTCTCTTACAAAATAAATAAAAAATGTTCAACAGACAAACAAAACCAAAAAAAAAAAAAAATCTTGTTTAAATATAAATTTGTATGTAAAGAATAGAATATTAGGAATTGTTACTTGAACGGGTGAATTGTTGAATAAATTTTCAGAATTTAGATAAAATACAATAATGTGTGTATTTTTTAATGTAATATGTATGTATGTGTATTTTTTCTTTTCTAGTTTGTAGATTATAGAAAGGACAAAAATATATATTACAATAAATATTTGTTCCACTTATGATACAAAATAAATTTATCAACAATGCATTTTTGAATTGCTGACAAATCAATAAATATTTTGTTAAGGAATAGCTATAGCTAATGTTTATATTTACGATCTTTAAAATTTATTTTATATTAACGAAAAATTTAAAATTTAAATTGCAACATTTTTGTGTTAATGTAAATAAGAACTAATATAAATATTTTATAAATATTTAAATTTTAGTTTAGTTGATTATTAAAAAAGATTACATCATATTTTTGAATGTTTTAAATTTTAAACGTATTAAAGAAATATATTTATTTGAGTTAAATGTTTACAATATATATATTTGACATATAAAGGGGATCCAAAAAAAATTAAAAGAGTTTTCATGAGTGTTTAAAAATTTAGAGGAAATGTCCTTTCTAGTACGAACAGAATGAAGTTCACATTTTTTATCTTATGGTTTTCCCAGGCTTTTAAAACTTCCACACTATTTAAGGTAAAGCAATGCAGTTGAACGATGCAGCTGTAAAGATTTCTTTACCAATTTTTTTTTTTAATCTACATTCTATATCACAAAAGTGGATCGAAGTATTGCATTCAAATGTCAATAAATTAAGTTCTACCGAATACCTTTTTAATTCAAAAGATGACTGTTTTTTCAAAAATGTTTAAGTCTCAATTAATTTTATTTAGTATTTAATTTGTCTATCAAAAGAATAGAAACAAAATGTTAAAAAAGCTAACCTTATTTAACCTATATTGTAGTGGTTAAGTCATCGGTATTCGAATCGAAAACCCCAGTCAGATCATTTTTAATTGTACTAATTTGTATCGTAAAATAAAAATACATAATTTGTAAAAATAAATAATCCTTGTACAAGATAATAGATAGTTCCCCGAAAATAATACTATAGTATCTCATCTCCTACAAAGCTATATAATTCAATAAAAGAGGAACATCTTTGTATTTTAGAAAGGACTAAATGGGAATAAATTATCTTCATCAATAAAAATAGAAATAAAGGTTTTGAAATTTTTTTAAGGTTATGTTTTTAATTATTAAAATTAGTTTCCCAAATTTAACTGAAAATTTAAAAGAATATGACAAAAGGATACGTTTTGTAGAAAGACTTTTTTGTAAAACAAAATTTTTTTTATTAATAATGGGTTAAAGAAAATAGAAGCTAAAAGCCAAATTTACTTTCGTGAAACGTTAAAGGATACGAGATATATATGGAAAAGTAGGTACATGCATTCCTCTTTAGGATTAAATTCCACCATCTGTTCTCACTATGACTAAAAAAATAATTAATCTTATCCGGGTATTTAAAATTTTGGTAAAAGAATCTTTACTCTTAAGAATCCCAACATTTTTATTCTTGAAAAAATATGCCTCCAAATCTTCCTACCAATCTCCCATAATCCAAATTTCCTAATTCCAATATTAAAGGTTCCTTCCTAAAGTTTAGTTTTAAAGGGGTGTGCTTTTGGTTGGTTAAAGTCCAACACTACCCTGAGGAAGCATGTGCACTTCTTCTTGCTTACTTTCGAGTTTTCCACCAACCCTCGTAAAAAAAATAAATAAATTAAGTTTTATGCCAACAACTTCAGTAAAATATGGTTGCTCTATTACAATAACTTCTCGTAGGTGCCATTCAACTCCTTTTTTATATAAAAATAACTCATTGTCTATAGGAACTATACTAGGTATATTAAATTTTGTGAGAAGAAGATGTCTTATGACAATGATTTTTGGAAAACTTGACTATTCTAACACAACAAGTTCGGTTACGTGCCAAATTTATATCCTAATATCTCAGTATACTTAATAAACAATCAATTAAAAGCAATCGATAAAGCTAAAGCTAAACAATCGATAAAGCTAAACAATCAATTTTCTAAAATATGATCAAGTTTTATGAGAATAACTTTTATGAAATTTGATTGGTTGTGGCAATGGGGTCGAGAGTCAGATATTTGGAATTTTGAAATAGATGATTAGATTTTTATGCTAACAGGATAACTTGTGTTTTTAATTTGTCACTTCTTTATTCTTTTTAGTTCTTTATTAATTTTTTAAGTTAGTTCTTTATTAATTTTTGGAATATGCAAAGTTGAGAAGAAAAAGTTTTTTTATATTGAAGAAAAAATAATTACATTTTGAATTTAAATATGAAAAAAAAAAATTTTAAAAGAATTAAAAAAAATAAAATCTTTTCCTTTCCAATAAAAATTAAATTATAATAAAATGATATTATTTTGGACAATTTCCCAACAATTCATTTATTATAATTTAATTTTCCAATAGACCTACAAATTAAAAAAAACATGCAGCAAAATAAAAATTTACTGAGAAATTAATACCAACTTTTTTTTAATTTAAATTGAACTGAAAACAAAAGCAAACGAGGAACTGTTCTTTGTGCTGCAATAGAAAGTAATTAATTTTGTCCAATTTTGCTTGTTCCATTTAATGGGTCCACAAAATAAAAACAAAAAAAAACCCAAGAATAAAAATTAAAACTTTTGAAAATGAATCCACGTTTTACAATCGCTTTCATCATTACATTTATTTAAGAATCTTCATTAGTGTAACACTATCTATCTAGTACATTAGAAGACTATAAAAACTTAATTTATTTTTAGATGAGAGTTTTTTTACTCTACAAAATCTTAAATGAATTCTTGAATATCAAATTCAAAACCACCTATAGATATATCCCTTTCCAATAAAAGATTGTATAGTATATCTACCTATATAAATTGTATATACATAATATACATAGCTCGAATTGATAAGTACTGCCTTCTTTGGTAAACCTAAGCACGACCAAACTCAAACCATTAAAAGTACTTTAGGCAACCAACTAAAAAAATTTTTTTTTTTTTTAACTTTTTCTTATAAAAAATTACTTTTATTATATGCAAGATACTTGAAAAAAAAATAGAAGTACCTACTCCATTGAAAATAAAGTAAAGAGTAGTATAGGTATGAACTCAAATAAAAATAAAAAATTTTCTTTGGTTTAGTTCTCATTCATTAGATTTAGTAAGAATTATTGTTGTTTTTTCTTTGAAAATGCCTAAAAAACTAGTGTTGACTGTCATTTAAAAATTTAAGATGCACTGTTTTTTTCCTAAAGGCTGAAGTTATTATATTTAATCTAGGTAATATAATCTAACAAATATAATCTATATAATATATAAAAACTAGTGTTTGTTTGTTTGTGATTAATAGACTCCTAAACTGTTCAGTCGTTTATCATGAAAATTTCTATTTGCTTAAATCTAAGAAAATGGAAAATTTCTTTTGGTAAATAGCTAATATGTCTCTATTTAGAATAATAATTATAGAATATAGAAATAATTATTTATAACTACTGACAGGTTTTTCGGCTTATAAATCAGAAACATGAAAATCATAAAAATGATAGTGGAGCTTCAAATTTATCTGAAATAAAATCAGGTATGCATGTTTACAAAGGATAATAATTAAATATATAGGTACTTATATTAGAATTTAGTATATACATTACATATCCAATAAAAATAAAACCATTATAAACCTAAATTCAATTTATTAAATATCTATATTTTACCCCTTAGTTAAAGAATTAAATTTGTGCAAATTGATATTTTTAAATACGAAAGCAATTTTGTAAACTTGAATTCAATTAATAGATACAGAAAAATTTTTATTTTCATTCTTATAGACATTCGTATACCTAAAAATTTCAATTATTTATTCGATATTGGTTTTTCTAATTTTACTTTTATAACGGTAAATCCTTGCACAGATTTAAATTGCATTCATGTAATGAATGTAAATTGAACGGAATTCAAAAGAAAAAATCCTAAAGAATATTATTTATTAAAAGTTAAATTTCTTCATTGTTTTCTTAAGGCTGCTTTTCATCAGAAATTTCGTGCATATCATGATAATTTTAGAAAGAAAAAAAAATATAGTGTATTACCAATGAGAGAAAGAGAGGGAAATTAGAGAGGGGAAAAAAATATATATTTCAGAAATATCGTTGACAAAATCAGATAAAATACTTCTCTAAAGAATTTATAGACGATATTCAGCTAATTTATGGACGATATTCAGCAAAATAAAAATATCGTTGAACGATATTTTTATAGAGTTTTCTCTTGTACACACATGTCATTTTTGTATCTTCTGCCTATGCTCTAACGTTTTCGTGGATATTTTTTTCTTATGAAAACCAGCCTTTATGGTAGAAAATATCCGCTAGAGTTATCTAGGGTTAACCAAATTTTCTTGAAATCCACTTTAAATTTTTCATATGAAGTGTAAAATTTCCTATGTATATAATATGAAATAAATCATACTAATCATACTGTAAAATATGCTACCAGAGGTCCAAAACAAAATTTTCTACGGTAAAAGATCTTACGTCAAAAGGTCCTATTTAAAACCCCTCCAGACAAAATACACTACGATGAAACCTAAATGTTTGGTATAAAAACGAAAAATATAAAACTAAAATCGTGTATTTTAAAATAAAGCAATTGTGGTTCAATTTAAAATGTGTTCTTTTATTTGTCGTTTAGGTATTACGGTATTTCTTTATTTATTATATACATATATTTATGAACTTCAATATTTTGAACATCGACATCAGTGATGTATTAATTCTTTTTTGAAGGACCGAATCCTGATTTTTCAAAGAACTGTAATATCTCACCTAATCCAGAATCTCGCATATACAATTGTACATACTTATTTTGGAAAAATGGTATACTCTCATTTTGAATCCAACTATAAACTCAAATTCAGACTTTCGCGTAAAGATATACACAAATATTTTGGATGAACGAAATACACTGATTTTGAATGTAATTCTAAATCATTTCGAGTTCAAAATAGACCATATATGTAGGTATATCTATGTGAATATTCCGTAAAAGGCGTAAATCTCTGATTTTGTAATCTACTTACTCCTCCATTAATTATTTATTTTACATATATTTAAACATTATAATGGTAGCTGCCACCCCAAACCCGCGCTAATCAAAATATTGAAATCCTGATTTTTAAACCTACTGGAGAATCTGACAGATAAATATATTATATATATTTTGGTAAAAGGAAATAATCTGATTTAGGATCTAAACGTAAAATCTAAAGAATCAATTAATATAGACCTTCTTAAATCTCTTAGATTGGTCTTTTAAAGCAGAGTCTATTGTGCATAGGAGATTTCATATAAGATCTTTTGTCGTAAGGAATTTTTTTCATACATTTTTGAAATTGAAAAACGAGCCTTTTGCTCTAGGGTATTTTTACAAAGAATCAAACGAACAGTTCCCCCATTGTCATAATTTGTTGCACAACATTAATACCCATTTTTGAGTGTTCTATTCATGGTTAAAATGAATTCTTGTCAATTAAAATTAATTCACTTTTTGACTTATTACTTAAAGAGGAGGAGGCAAGTGGAAGCCCTATGCACTATGCTAGGAGCAGTTATAGAAAAAACAAGTCAAAATAAATCTATTAAAAATTTTTTTTATTTGATACATATTTCTAGTTTTTATGATTATAGGTAGGTACAACATATTCTTATTTAAATAAGTTTTTAGAATTTGTTTAGATTGGGTTTAAAAGTTAATTTTTTTTTTAATGAATATTCGAAGGAGAAAAACCTAATCAAAGATATCAAAGTTAACAAGTTTAGCTTCAATAAAATATTTCAATTTTGTAAGATGAATTTACGGTTTTAAAGAAAGCCTGAAACAAATTTTTGTTAAGCTTCATTAACCCATTGAAACAGCCCACACTAGTATTTATTAAAAATATTTTGCCTTTAGTATTGTTATTATTATTATTGAAAAAATGTTTTCAAAACCTTTTACTTTTGTTTATATTGTTTTTGATATTGCATAAAAAGTTTTCAATGTAAATTTCTAATACTATAGTAATAAAAAACCCTTAATTAAATATCTTGAGAATAATGTGTTTAAGCCGTAACAACATAACATTTGGGCAGTAATTAAAAAACTGAAATAATCTCCTCTCAAACAACTAACATGATGTCATCAGTCAGTAATGTATTATTAAATATGAGGTGCACTTATATAAAAATATATGTGTATAATATTTAAAATCTGTATATATCAATATATATCTCGTTATATAGGCATACAGATAAATGTTGTACAGCTGCACTAAACTGACTAAATCATTACATTTGCGGAAATTCAAATTTTTATTGTGTAAAAATGAGATAATTAAAACAAAAATTTTATACGACGTGATTTTCAAGAAAAAGGTAGATACCACGACCAACCTTTATTTTATTTATTATTTCATGAGCATCGGTTCTATATTCCGTAGTTTTTGTTACAAAGGGTTAAAACTTTTTTTGTATGGAGCAAAGTAAACCGGTTAATTGTGATGTTAATAAAATCAAAGTTAGGATATCAACAGTTGTTGCATCATTAAAAATTGGACACGTTTCTTCAATAAAACAATAAGTTTAAAATCCAATATGAACTAAAACACGAAAAAAGAATATTTCAAAATGAGAAACAGCTTCACATCTGATGATAAAAGTAATAAAATTGTAAAAGGAACAACCGTTTGTTAAGAAAATAAAGCCGAAAATTGTTTACCTACTTAATTCGTACGTACCTCCTGATTATATAAAATTGATACTTTATATACTTTATATACTAAATTTATACTTTACTAAAAAAGAAATTCTTTTGTTATATCTCTTGGTTTCTTTTTATAAAATTTTCGAGCCTACTATACATTTTAAAGGAATTTTTGTCTTTTCTTAATTATATTTATACTGTTCAACCGATTGAATTCTAATTTTGTCAAAACTTAAAGTTCCTTGCCAAAAATATTCTGCTAGATTAAAATAGTAATGATCCGTTAATCCGCTGCGATATGTTGATCTGTCGAAAAACCCAATTGTGTCGATTTTACTCTTAAAAACTTCGAATTTCGTTTACTATAGCTCTGCTGGTAACTTTCAAAATCAAAATCTAAATAAGTATGCCTAGTATTAAGTGACAATTTGTAATGCAGATTATACAAGATATTACAGTTAAACTAAATCAATAATTTCAAGATTTTGGCATATAGTAAAGGAAAAAATATTTTTAATGATAGTCAAAACATTAAGAAAAAATGTTAATAATATTGAAACCAATATTATAGTACCCATTTTTTTTTTGCTATAAAATGATAAAACTAGTAGTCTTTTCTTATAGACTTAATTAAAAGTACATTTATTAAAAACAATTCACTAAAAATAATAATAGATATATTAATGTAGAAGTTATCATAAATTTTGTCCCCCTAATTCGAACTTAAACCAATACCAGAAGTCGGCAACTCTCAATCAAATTAATATCAAATCAAATAAATTGGTATTGACTCAAAAATCTTCAACTGTGTAAATCTAATTAATTAAGTATTCGTTATTAATTTAAATTTATAATTAAAAAAAAAAACTATTTTTCCGCTTATATAAATTTGCATATTTTCACTGACATTTCAGTAACTTGTCTTCAACTGAAGTGACAACAAAAAAGAAAATGAAATTCGAAATTTTGGCACTATTCGCTTTTGTAAAAAAAAAAATTTTTTAATTATATCTATATTATCTATATTATATATCTTTATTATTATATTATCTATATTATATATCTCAAATTTTAAAAATAAATAATTTATAATTTTAGATTTGTGTAGCAGTAGCTGCACCTCATCCAAACGCAGATAACAATCTCCAGTTTAATTTTAATCAGTGCAGTGATTGTGGATATGATTCGTTCAACTCTACTGCAACAGGAACAATAATAGGGGTCATACCATTAACACCAACTGGTGGTTCATCAATTATTCCGCCAGCAAGTTAATACAGGTGATGAGAACGATATCAATTAACTAAGATCTGCATTATAAACAAAATGAAATAAGTTAAAAAGTAATGTATTTTGTAAAAAAAAAATATGTCTTAACAATATTAGTAAATGTTTTTGTAATAAAAAAAAAATGTAAATATTAATAAAAAAAAGATAGGTATCTACCTACTTCAAACATTATTTTAACGTTTTTGTTAGAAGAAAAAAATCCTTTTCCGTCAATGAATAGACTAGAGAACTAGACCTTTCATATATGTATTTTGCATGGACTTTGTCTCAAATTTAACAAAAAAATAAAAATACAAAATAAAGATGTTCATCAGTTAACAATATTTCTTTGTTTGCTTTAATAAACAAATTTGGTATTCACATGTAGGTAATGCAAAGTTTATATTTATATTATGCCATTTATGCAGCAAATGTGTTAGGACTTTTTAAACTGCGGATAATCTATAGAGTATATACCTATAGCTATAAGATTCTTTGTTGAATAAGACCAGCACAGTATAAAGATTCGATTTCATTTTTTTACTTGGAAATTACACTACTACACGAGGATCATAGGATTTTCTGCTTCTGGAGCGACAAGCTGTTAATCTATACCGAGCAATGTAAAATTTTTGCTGGATATCTTTGATCTAATTTTTTTCTATTTTAAATAAAATTTAATACAAAACTAACGATGTAAAAGCAACCACCTCTTACATATTAAAAAAGAAAGTCAATGACTATTAGATTGTTAGCTACTTACATGTGTATTCGCTGAAATAAGTGCATTATTAATTCTCATTTCTTCAGTTTATCAACAACTTTATTATTATATAAAGAACCTAAAATAATAATAAAACTTTATTTTGTTTTTTGATACAATATATGAAACTAATGAAATATAATCTTGCGTCGTTCGGTGGTTCAATAGTTTTTGGTTGACATCTCTTTTCTACGACCTTCTTATACAGTATAAAGAAATCGTTTGTAGTGATAAGCATTTGAAAAATTATATAGCAGTCACTATCTGGGTTTATGAATATTATTCTTTTGTTGATGACATAAAATTAAAACGGTAAAATTTTTGTTAGCAGATTCAATATTAATCTTATGTTTGTTTTGTATTTGTTTACAGTTTTTATTATTTTTTACTTCTAATATTTTTAAATGAACAAAATATCATGTACATTACATAATAATGTAAATGGATGCAGGATGTATGATTATTATTGTTATTGAATAAAACAAAACATTGTTAAATTATTAGAAGTTATTTTGCTTTGATATAAATTATTATGTAAAAAAACTATAAATTTCTACATTTCATGTAGTGGCGGTCGGTCCTGTGGTGAAGTAGCTGATTTTTTTTTTTTACAAAAAAATCTAAAGTAATATTAAAGTTGATATACCTACCCATATCATGTCAATGTGGAATTCCAACTTATTATTTTAAATAATATAGAATAGGGACTCTAAAGCAATAATATCTCACACCAAGAATTATTATCTAATAATTAAAACTCACAAACAAATACATCTGCTAATATATATAAAAAGGGCTTTACGAACTAACGCCCGAATGAAAAATGAACTAACATCCGAACACTTTCGAGCTTTAGTTCACAAATTAACGCCCGAAAAACTAAAAAATGTTCGGGTGTTCATTAATTTTACTTATAGTATAAATATTATGAGTGGGTTTTCGAAAAAAAAGAAGAGATTTCACCGAAATTAATTTTCTGGACATTTTTAATGATCTAGAATCCAAAAAACAAAAAAAAAAATTTGATTTGAAAATTCCGCGTCCGCAAAAACTTGTTATTAGCATAACTCATGTAATTCTTATCCGATTAGAATAAAATTTGGTATAGAGGTTAGTGTTGTTATTGGATCTCTGCAAAAAACGTTGAGGTCGGAAACTATTATGGAATCTCATAATGTTCGAATGAAATATGATTTGTTCTAAAAAACCACGTTGTCAGACAAAAAAAAACACGTCGGGTTTAAATCATATTTGGTATACGGGTTGGTTCTACTCTCCTACATGAGGACACAAAATTTGAAGTTTGTAGCTTAAGTGCGTCCGCCTTAAAATATTCAAATACAAATATTATTTGATATATTCTAGAGCTCATAGTAATGTTTGTTATACGATTTGAATGAAATTCGGTATAAATATTACTCTTGCAACATAGTTGATGCTAAAATGTTGCATCATAAAAATGTTGTCGATGATTAAGTGATCGTTGTACCATGAAAATGTTGTTGGAAAATGTCGCAGAACTTTGATGCAACATAAAAAAGTTGTCAAATGATCTTGATGTATCATGAAAATGTTGCATCATGAATATGTTGCTGGGAAATGTTACTGCAACATAAAACTATTTGTTGGCAAATGATGCCGATGTATCATGAAAATGTTCTAAGCTTCAGAGGGTCCGCCTTAAAATATCCGAATACGAATATTATTTGATATGTCCTAGAGCACAGAGTAATTGTTATACGATTTTAATTAAATTTGGTATAAATGTTGCTCTTGCGATATTTTTTATCCTGTTTTACCCCCGATTGTGGGCCAAATGTTTGATTTCTTCCAATGTTTTACCGCTATTATCAATTTCCTTAGCCACAAACCTTCTACATGTTACTTTAGGTCTACCCACACTTCTTTTTGCCTGTGGATTCCAGTCGAGCGCCTGGCGTGCAATGTTCTCTGGCGCTTTCCGAAGTGTGTGACCTATCCATCTCCATTTCTTGTTCTTGATCTGGCAGAGTATGGTTTCTTGTCTAGAGATAGTTAGTAGGTCCTCATTTGATATTCTTCTAGGCCATCTTATATTTTGAATTGTTCGGAGGCATTTATTTTCAAATACTTGTAATTTATTTGTTGAAGAGTTTTTGATTAACCAGGTTTCACTGCCGTAGAGTAGAATCGATTTCACACATGCTTCATATATCCTTATTTTCGTGCCTTTGGTTAACTGTGGTGATCTTCAGATTGGCCAAAGTCTCCCGAATGCCATCTTTGTTAATTTTATTCGATTTTCCATGTCTTCTTCTGCTCCTCCGTTTGCGGTAAGAATACTGCCAAGGTAGTTGAAACTTATCACATCCTCTATGTATGTGTTGTTTATTGCTAGTGGATTGGAATTGTTTGCATTCAATCTTAGGGACTTTGTTTCTGCAATATTTATATTGAGTCCTACTTTATGTGCTTTTGTGTTTAGGGAATCTAGTTTTTGTTGCATATTCCTGTGTGTATGTGCAAGTAGAGCAGCGTCATCAGCATATTCGAGGTCCTCTAGGCGAGATGTAAGGGTTCAATTGATTCCTGTTTGGTGTATTAGTGATTCTTCCAATACGTCGTCGAGAACGATGTTGAACAGGATTGGGGAAGGTGGACTCCTTGTTTGACTCCAGCCTTGAGGATTATCGGATCGCTAAGGTTTCCATTGTGGAGAACCCTGGACTCGACGTTGGTGTACATATTTTGGATGATATTTCTGATTTTAGGAATAAATTGAATTGCTGGAATAAAAAAGAAAGACGAACCTCAAATTTCGCAGATTTTTGTTTAACCTTATTCCAGCAATTTACTTTTATATTATAACAGTCCAAAATGCTTGCACTAGCAACTCACTTTTATATTATAACAGTCCAAAAAGCTAAAGTTTTGCAATCAATTTTATTTTCTACTTTTTAGGGGGCGAATTCGGTTTTGATAAAAGCATATGTATTTTAAAAATTATTTTTTTTACTTATTATTTTATTTTATACTTTTTAGTTTTAAATGAAACACATAATTTAAATTTAAAAAATATGGGATATTTTTACATACATTAATTATTGTTTCTGATATAAAATACGTTTTGCAATTTTACACCAAATGTTTAAGTAAATTAAGAGACGTTAAATCGATTCCATTACAGCAAGAGTAAAAATTTTTTATTCCAGTATGTAATTCATAAATAAAGAAAGTACCTCGAAGGGTAAAATATGTACCAAAATACTGTGATTATATAAATATTACAATCCAATTTTAGTTGAAGCAACATTTCTAACACGTATGAAAATGATATACATAAATGTAAATTACTGTATATTTCTATAGTATAGTATTAGTAGTATATCGTATATCCAAACCTTGAACACCTCACCTTGAACACCTACCTACATACCTAATCCCTTAATAAGATCATGCAGTAAAAATTGTTGACAAATATCTTGATTTAAATTATAAACAAATGGAGCGGAACCTTGAACACCTACCTACATACCTAATCCCTTAATAAGATCATGCAGTAAAAATTGTTGACAAATATCTTGATTTAAATTATAAACAAATGGAGCGGAACAAAATAATTTAGGAAATTAGTTTAACATAATATTATTTACATACGTACGTACATATTTACATACGTAGTTTTAATTTTTTGTGTTGACAAAATTTTGTTTGTAAATCATAATGCGTAATGCGAAAAAGCATAATTTTGTAATGATCTTTACTTTTTATATTCTTTACTATGTACATACAAAAATATATTATGTATGTATGTAGTTTGAATTAAGCAATTGGAATTATTTTGAATGAAATTTTATATGTATATCTATATACACAATAGACATAATAAATGTTCCTAAATAAAACACATAAAACATTAATTTTTAACGCCATGCATATTCAATATGCAATAAAGAATGTTGACAACAAATATTCTGATTTAAATCCTAAACAAATGTTTTAAAACAAAATAATTTAGCAACATAAAAATATTATACCTATATACTTTGTGTTTTGCTAAATTCTAATACAAAATACATGTGCACATCAAGATTGATTGATTTAAATTATTATAGGAGGAAAGATCAAATAATATGTGTATATTATACATAAAATTTTATTAAAAAAATGTTGATGAATACAGTTAACAAAAAAAAAAAAATGTACGTACACGAATTGGATTCGAACCAAATCACTCTTACTTTCAAAACCCCTACACTCTCCTCTGCACTATACAACACTTAAATATTTAATGAACATATTACGAACATAAAATCTTAATTTTTAACCATGTATATTCAATATGCCTTAAAGAATGTTAACAGCAAATATTTTGATTTAAATACTAAGCAAATGTTGTAAACAAAATAATTTAGCAACATAAATAAAAATATTGTATGTATGGATTGTGTTTTGCAAATTATGCTAATACAAAACACCAGGAAAGATCAAAAATATAATGTGTATGTTTGTATGCATGAATAAGAGATAAAAATGTAAGTTTTAAATTCATATATACAAAAATGTATACATATTTTATTCAAAAAATGTTGATGAATAGATAGTTAAAAAAAAAAAATATTGCATGTGAACTGGATTCGAACAACATGACCCTCACTTTTGAAACCTGTACACTTTCCTCTGCACCATACAACACTTACAAATGTTGCTCACAGATTACGAAGATAATAAAAATATAAATAAAAAAGCTGTAAAACACACTACGAGTTTTGGGCTACCCTTAGGTTAGCAGTTATAACTCTCAATCAAACAAAATATATTAATATTGACATAATTAATCTTCAGCTGTATAAATGTAATTAATTGTTCTCTTATGAATTAAAATTGCTAATTTATAATTAAGTAAATGCAAAAAAAAAAAACAAAACTAAATCTGCGCTTATATAAACTTCCAAATTTTTCATTAAGTTTCAGTAACTTGCTTTCAACAGAACAAACTACAAAAAAGAAAAGAAAATGAAATTTCTAATTATGTTATTCGTTTTTGTAATTAAAGAAATATTTTTTTTAATCTAATCAATTTTTAAAACATTTAGTTCTAGATTTGTATAGCGGTAGCTGCACCTGATCCAAATCAAGATAACAATTTAGAATTTAACTTTAATCAGTGCAGTGATTGTGGACATGATGATCCTCCAATAGTAGTAACATTGGGAGGAACAAGAACATTAACACCAACAGATTGGTCAGGAGACCACCAGACTGTCTTTAACTAAAAATAATAAGGACTATTCTAATTAACTATGAAGAAAAATAAAAATAAAATTATAATAATAATAATGTATATTGTAAAAAAAAAAAAATATATTTAAATAATCAATAAATAAATAATATGTTTTTATAGTCAACAAAGAATAATTGAAAAAAGATGTTTTTATAGAAAAAATGTTATTAAGTGATCATAAAAAATGTTAAGTATAAATATTTAACTTTAAAGATTAAATAAATTTTTCTGATCTTTGATGAACAAATATATAATATCAAAATATATAAGTAGATAATAATGTGACACGACACGATAACAAATCAAAGCCCTAAATTAATCAAATATAAAGACGGCATATTATGTCTCTATGTGATCCTGATTTCTGGTATAAGTATCGAAGTACATTTCTCTTTTCTATATACACTTTAGTGTTTTACAACTTGCTATAATAATTCAAAATTTTTGACTATTTGGCTAGACAACACTAGACGGTTTAGTTTTTATATCTGATTCAATAGATATTGTAAAACAAACAATATCGACCTTTTATATTGATCGGCCACAAAAAAAACGAACATTTGTTTCAAAGTAGTTGGTAACATAAAATTAACAATATCACGCTATACTTTAAATTAGTCACACCCAATTATTTTAGAATGTTTTATGGAAAATTCAATAATAATAGTAAATGTCTGTAATGATGAAGATTGACGTGGATGCCTTTAAGAGTTTAATATTACCTTTTGAAAGTAATACAGGATCTTAACAGGAGTTAATTATTTTTATTAAATTTCATTTATGTGCAAATTGCGAAACAATCACGTGTAACACCTAATCTAAAGTATAGCCAAAATATCTTAATATAAAAATAACTACTTAAAGTTTATAAGCAAAAAAGAACTTTTCCAAAAGAGAAAATGTTAGGAGAAAGAGATCTTCGAAACAAATTTCTTTAATTTTATCAATTATGTGCACAAATTTTTACCTTGGTCTAATTTTTAAAGATCTTATTCCTCTCAAAATTACTAAATGTCTAAATTTAAAATTTTCGATGACGGTATTTCGAATGTAAAACAAGAAGTTTTGTAATTACAAGCAGTTTTATGTAATAGCAAAAAAAAGGTTGAGCTGCAATTAGAAAATCGAAATTTTACACTATCACTTTCAGAAGCCTAGAAATTGTTATAGGCTACATTACGTTCCAGTTTGGCAATTAATTAATATGCATGAAGGTCAGAAAGTTACAATTTGTATTTTTTGCTGTCATACAGTATACTAAACTATTTCATATGCACTCGACAATTTTATTTACTTATAGATAGAATTGACACCCGAATAGATTTAACAATTTAAAGTCACAGCGATGTAAGAAAAATATTTTGATGTCGCCTCTGTGAAGAATACCAAATTGATCATTATTTTCTTAACTAAAAGTCTATTTGGCCATTTCTAAAGTGTTCTCCCTATTCAGTTTCTGTAACTTCGTTCGAAATTTAATGGACACTGTCAACTCAGTCTAACGAAATCTCACTTTTTTTAATGATCATTTTCAAAGTTTTCATTTTTTAAAATCGTACATTTTTTAATCTTCTATTGAAAAATCTTCTTTTTTTAAAATCTCCTTTTTTTAAAATCTCCTTTTTTTAAAATCTCCTTTTTTTAAAATCTCCTTTTTACTCTAAAAACTCCTTTTTTTAGAAAAAATCTTTCTTTTTTCATAACAAAAAAAAACTTGAAAGACTTGGGAGTTGAGAAAATTACAGTTTCAATAATTTATCCAGTGATGTTTCAAGCAGTGCGATTTTTCCGGAGCTTAGCAAAATGTCAAAAAACGACTGCAAGTGATACAAAGTCCAAAAAAAAAAAAACCCAGAAAAATAATAAATTGCAAATTTCAAAATCCAAGTTATATCTTTTTATATTTTGAAAAATTATAAAGTGCCCCTACTTGAGAAATTGTCGAAATATCAATGTGCAAAAAATAATTAGGAGGAACTTTAGACTTACTTATAAAATCAGGGTTGTGAGCTTTTTCAGGGTGTATATAATATTATATATAGGTGACTCTCACTTCGGAGAGATATTATAAGTACGAAATATTTTTTCCCTGATTATATTTTCTGGGATTTTCATGTTGAGATTTCGCGTTTTTCTTCCAATCCTTTATTACTTTAATATTATAATATATACACGTTTAAAAGAGGAGGCTTAAAAAAAAAAAAAATAGATTTTGAACAAAAAAATTTTGAGAAAAAAAATTTTGAAAAGAAATTTCATAGTAGACTCATTTGTCAAATATAATTAAAATATAATAATTTGTACCTATTACGTTATACAAATATTTTCTTTATTTTTAATGAGGTTAAAATATAAGAAAATATTTTTTTTTTTTCTTTTTTTTATTTTTAATGCATTTCTCTGCCACATAAATATGGACACGAAATTACACAACCTTTCCTGTTCAGGCGTGGCTGTAAATGTCGTAAGGGGTAATAACTCTTACGACGTGTATAGGATTCGAACCCACACTCCCTCGGGGTTTACAGCGTGTTTTATACGCCCTTACATCAAGGCCATCAAGGCCCCGTATTACATCAAGGCCATCAAGGCCCCGTATAAGAAAATATTAAATTTAATTTAATTTAATTTAGTACTACGCATTATTAATGTAAACTAAAAAGAAATAACAACTATTAAAATAATTAACAAGACGACATTTCTGAAAGTCGGCAATTTTAACTTTCAATCAAATGAAAGAAAATTTATATTGATATTTTAATCTTCAACTGTGTAAATTTAATTAATTACCCTTTTGTTTAAAAATTTCTAATATCGCATTCAAAAAAAAAAAAAAAAAACTACTTATATAAATTTGCCAGCTTTCATTAATATTTTTAGTAACTTTTTTTCAATTAAAGTGATAACAAAAAATAAAATGAAATTCTTAATTTTAACTCTATTCACTTTTATAATTAATATTGTAATCACCTTTTCAATAATTATATAAATAAATCAAAGCTTTTTTTGTGAAAATGTTAAAATCTTATGAATAAGATACTTAACATGCCAATTAAGCAAATCTATAATTTTAATAGATATTTTATATGTACCTATTTCAATAATTTTAATATTTTTTATAGATGTGTCTAACAATTATGGCTGATCCAATCATGGCTGACCCAATCATGGCTGAACATCTTCCAAATCGTAATGTATTTCTGTTTAATTTTAATCAATGCAGTGATTGTGAAGAAACAACAACAACAACAACAACAACAACATTAACACCAATGATTACTTCAACTATGGGTGGTCGTTATCAAGTATCAGGTTATATTGATGTCGAAAATGAAAAAAATAATATTGAAATCGAAAATTAAATAAGATTATCTGTATGAATAAATGTGTAAATGCATTTTATAAAGAAAAAATTTATTCATAAATAAAAAAAATATATTTAAAGTGAAAAAAAATATTTTACTACTGAAATATCTATAGTTTTTTTTTTAGAAAATATTTTTAAATCACAAAACAGATGATTACATGATATAATACCAAGATTATAAAAGATTATAATTTCGAACCCAAACTCGTTACTTTAAGTAAAAAGTGGGACGTAATGAAGGGGGAAGGGCGAAAAGTGGGACAATGGAGGAATTGATCAAATACTTTTCAACACATTGAAAACTTAATAATCTAAAATCATAATCCACTAAATAGTAAAAAAAACAAGGTAGAATGTAAACCAACGGTTTTTAAAAGCGCACATTTCCAAAACTCAATACAAACTGTTTAGAAGTGTGACTTACACAAAAATTTGAAAATTTCATGTAATAAGAAAAAACTTGAAAATAGGACATTTTTGAGATTTTGAGGGGCCGTAAGTCCGGAATCCTATATAACTAAGAAAAGCTGTTAACACACGTAAAAATATATTATTGAAGCTTTAATTTTTATGTCTTGCCGAAGAAAAATTTTTACAGGTGCCTAAGTTACAGGTGTCTAAAAACAGCAAATTTTCAATTTTTCAGGCGTAATAACTCTTAAAGAGGGAGCGCTACCAAAAAATTTTCTGAAGAAACTTATACTAATTCTAAAAGTTCTTTCTTGTCTCAAAATTTCAGGTTCCTATCTAAAGGGGTACCGGAGTTATGAAAAAAGAAATTTCATGCAAAATGTGGTTTTCACATAACGGTAAATTTAAAACGTAAATTACAAAATATTACATAATTTTGATATTGTTTTATATAGATAATAAAATTTTCGATCTTCTACCGGTTTTAGATTGCAAAACTATTACGCAAAGCCCGAGATATATACATCTGAAAATGGGGCTTTTTTACAATTTTGAAGAGCTGCAGCTTTGGAACTCTTTACAACTAAAATAAACCTTTCACACACGTAAAAATATATTATTGTAGCTTTAATTTTCATGTCTTGCCGAAGCAAAATTTTTACAGGTGCCTAAGTTACAGGTGTCTAAAAATAGCAAATTTTAAATTTTTGAGGCGTAATAACTCTTAAAGCGGGGGCGTTACCAAAAAATTTTCTGAGGAAACTTATACTAATTCTAAAAGTTCTTTCTTGTCTCAAAATTTCAGGTTCCTATCTAAAGGGGTGCCGGAGTTATGAAAAAAGAAATTTCATGCAAAATGTGGTTTTCACATAACGGTAAATTTAAAACGTAAATTACAAAATATTACATAATTTTGATATTGTTTTATATAGATAATAAAATTTTCGATCTTCTACCGGTTTTAGATTGCAAAACTATTACGCAGAGCCCGAGATATATACATCTGAAAATGGGGCTTTTTTACAATTTTGAAGAGCTGCAACTTTGGAACCCTTTACAACTAAAATAAACCTTTCACACACGTAAAAATATATTATTGTAGCTTTAATTTTTACATCTTGCAGAAGTAAAATGTGTGCAGATTCCTAAGTTACAGGTGTTTAAAAATAGCAAATTTTCAATTTTTAAGCCCTAATAGCTCATAAACAGGGGGTGGTCCGAAAAAATTTTCTGAGCAAACTTATACTGATTCTAAAAGTTCTTTCTTGCCTCAAAATTTCAAGCTTCTATCTAGAAGCGTGCCGGAGTTATGAAAGTAGAAAAATCATGCAAAATTTAGTTTTCACATAACGGTAAATTTAAATACTAAATTTAAAAAAA
The DNA here is from genome assembly GCA_947095535.1 of Poecilobothrus nobilitatus. Lineage (NCBI taxonomy): Eukaryota > Metazoa > Arthropoda > Insecta > Diptera > Dolichopodidae > Poecilobothrus > Poecilobothrus nobilitatus. The sequence continues at coordinate 59,843,293 of OX352772.1, forward strand.
TTGTATAATTTTGATATAAATTTACAAAGTTAAAAGAAATACCTGTCGAATGACGTTTTCAGATTGAAAAAATCTTAATCAGAACATAAGATATATGCATTTAAAAATAGGGCTTTTTCAAAGTTTGAGGGGGTGTAGCTCCGTAATGGGGGGGGCTACATGAAAAAGTTGTTCCACAAAATTATTTTTTTTATGAGACCTACCTATGGTTAAAATTTTTTTTCTCTATCTTCAACGGTGTAGAAGTTTTGTAAACAGACGGACGGACGGACGGACGGACAGAGTGAAACTAATAAGCACATTTTTTCAAAATTTTTTTGGAAATGTGCTAAAAAAACTCAAAATTCATTTGATATTTTCAGGTTTAGTATACATTCTATGATAATACATCATTTTAATATAATTATACGAAAGAAGTAGTGATCAAAATAGAATATACTGTCATTCTGCTTATAACAGAATGAATTTTTTAACTCTATAGCTATCACAGATACCTTGGTCAAATTATTTTAAACTTTTGTCTTATATTTTATAACTTTTAAAGGTATTTAAATAAAATCGAAAATTTGTAGAGCACCTTCAACTAAGTGGTCTTATTCAATAAAAATCGGAAGAACTATTTAATATAATCATATATAGTATCAACATTAAGAAGCCTAGAAATTGCTTAAAACAGTTTTTGGATAAGTTTTATGATTTCGTGAATTATAGTTTGTACGATAAAAATCCAAATAAAAATAGAAAATATACGTATTAATATTTAAAAGTCATAAAATTTATTTTAAATTAAATTTTTTTTTTATTTAATTGAATCTTTATAAATGTGTGTGTATATGTATTAGATATATTACTTAGTATCTACAAGTATCAGTTAAAATAATTTAGCCATCATTTACTTGTATTAGTTTATTAATACATTAAGACTTACCTACTTGTTATACAATTTAATTACTATTAGTGAAGTTAACTGAGGGTTAAGAAACTAAAAATCACCTATTGAGAAATAGGATAGGGAAATTTCTTATATTGGTGCATTATAAAAACGTGCAAGCCATACAAGACATTGCAATGTGAGAATAATTAGGTATGCAGATTATTGATATTTTTAGAATTGTTTCTTTTTGAGTTTTAAGAAAAGAAAAATTTGGAGTTTGATTTTTGGAAAAATTTGAAAAAGGACTAATAGTACCGTACTAATTTTAACCCTACAGTACTAGCGCAATATTTTTTTCATAAGCACTCGCGCTGGATCATATTGATCCAAACTTAAAAATATTTAAATGTGCGTTAATAATATAAGATATCATCCGAATAATTTCTTTTTTCAGATTATATAAATTTTTTACAAATAATAAAACATTTATTTAATATATTTAATTAAATTTATTTAAAAAAAAACAAAAATTAAAAAAAAGTGTCAAAATAAAAATATACATAAAATATTTTGTACTTATATTTTGCATTTTTAATATTTTTTGTTGTAGCTGCTATAAACCTACACCAAACTTCATTTAACTTTACAGTTTCATGTAAAATTTGATAATAAAAATTTCTTCAATAGAAAGTTTAATAGTATTTAGAAAAAAAAATTCAAAATAAAGGCAAATAAAAATTTTAGGAAATTGGAAATTAAGTACTGGGAAAATGAAGATCATTGTACTTAAGAAAACATCGTTATTAGATCCCTACACCATCATAAAATTGAACACTGTCTGTTAAGCATAACAGCGAGACAATATTTCTTCAGAAATTTCAAAAACAGAGCATTTTATATACAAAAATATTTTTGATATCTTACTTTTATTAGGTATAATTAGAACATTTCTCAAAAACTTTTTAAAAAATTTATGTTTCAGTTTCACTCTGTCGATTAATTCATCTATTCGCCTAACTGTTTAGAAAATTTCTACAACTATTTAACATTTTTGTACCCGTATGAACTATGTTCGAGGGTATAATAAATTTTTCCATTACGTTTGTCACACCTTAAAGGAGTCGAGCTAGATATAGTGTCAAAGGTATGGATCGGCTCAAAATCGAATTCTGAGTCGATTAAGTCATGTACGTCCGTCCGTCCGTAGGATAACTCAAAAAATAAACGAGCTAGGAGGCGGAAATTTTTTTTACGTCACTTTTGCAAAAATGTTAGTTTTGCTATTTAAATCTAGCATTTTCGGCCGGCGGGTTCCAGTAGCTGTCATACAACTTCTTTCTTTAAATGGAAATAACTCAGTGTCTATTCAAGGTATCTAGGTATCTGAAATTCAGCAAATGATGATCAAGTTTTATGGCAGCAACTTCTGCAAAATTTGGTTGTACTTGTGCAATAGATTCGGGTAGCTGTCATACAACTCCACAATTTACATAAATATATCTCTGTAGTTAACTTCGGTACTAAAACATCTGAAAGTTTTTAAAATATGATCAAGTTTTATAGAAACAGGATATATTACGTTCATACGGGTATCCCAGAGTTGACACAGTCTACTCTCTAGTCTACTGCACTCTTTCCTCTTTTTTGTTTTTTTACAATAATTTGAATTTCTCTCAAAGTTGGAGACTTTGACAAGACCTTGTTTGTGAATGTACATACATATCTCACGTTTTGCTTAATATTTTTTATACAGAAAAGTTTTTAAGCTTTATAGAAACCAATATAAGAAATATATATTTTTTTTGAAATTTAATATGTTAGTAGGTTTATAACTGACTGAAAAACTATTAAAAGACTCTTGTGCCAAAACGCGGTAACAAATCATACTCAAAATAATAAACGCAACGTTGCTGCAATAATTAAAGTTAACCGGTTGCAAAAATTAGGCTAAATAACATAAGAATTACATCCTCTCATACTGCAAAGAATTTAGAAATCATAATTAAAATTTTGTAGTAGCTTCCTTGTAAAGAAATAACGTTTTCGCACACTTTTAGGCAGAAGAAAAACAAATTCAAAATTATTTTTGATACACTCTTGCTTCGGAACTCAATAACAGAGCTTAATGCAGACTTTTTGCTTTATATATTAGATAATATTATAAATATGGTTACGTATTGTGCATATTTTATGTAATGTTATAAAATTTTATGTACACTGTTTATAATTCAATGAATGTAAAATGCAAATAAAATGAAGTATGTATAGTGTATTAGTAGACTGAGTAAACTCTACAGCATCCTTATAAACATCAGTAACTAATACCATTAACTGTTAATCTTGATACCATTAAATTTAAACACATTTTACAAAATTTCAGAGCCATACAGTATAATATCTGAGCCATACAGTATAATTAGTTACCAAGCCATATTGTAAATTTTGGAAATGACAGCTACTAGAACCTGCTGTTCTAGACCAACAAAATTTTGAAAATAATAATACAATCTGTTTAGAATTGTGACTCTGCACTTTGAATATTTCATATAATAAGAAAAAATGTGAAAATAAGACATTTTTGAAATTTTGAGAGACTAGTAAGTCCAGAAACCTATATAACTAAGAGAAACCGTTAACACATGTAAAAATATATTATTGTAGCTTTAATTTTTATGTTTCCTGAAGAATAATTTGTACATCATGTGTTTAAGTTACAGTTGTCTAAAGATAGCAAATTTTCAATTTTTGAGCTCTAATAGCTCTTAAACAGAAGGTGGTACAAAAAAATTTTCTGAGGCAACTTATACTAGTTCTAAAAGTTGTTTCTTGTCTCAAAATTGCAAGTATACATATCTAAAAATGTGACGGAATTATGAAGGTAGAAAAATCATGCAAAATTGGTTTTCATATAACGGTAAATTTATAAATATTGCATAATTTTGATATTGTGCTATACAAGTAAGAAAATTTCCGGTCTTCTCACGTTTTTAGAACTGCATTAATGAGCTACAGCCCCCCAAAACTACTACGCAGAGCCTCAGATATATACATCTGAAAATATGACTTTTCCAAAGTCTGAGGGCCTATGTAGTTTTCTAATGGAGGGGGTTACATGAAACAGTTGTTCTACAAAATAAATTTTTTATGAGACCTACACATTAAATTAAAAATTTAAATTTATTAAAATGTTTTTCTCTATCATTAACAGTGTAGAATTTTTTTAAGCAGACGGACGTACAGAGTGAAACTAAATGACACATTTTTTCAAAATTTTTTTAGAAATGTGCTAAAAATTATAATATAAAAATATAAAAATAAAAAAATAATAATAAAAGAATGTTTCTTTAAAAAACATTTTAGTTAGACTTTAATTGAAATATCTTATAAACATAAATTCTTAAATATTTTAAAAGAATATTCTATAGAAATCATCTGATATTTAATTAATTGTCAGAATCATTTTTTCTTAAATGTTTACGTGTTCAAGGCATGAGAAGTGTCTACTTTAAAGCTATCTCTATTAAAAGTCAACCAAAAAACTTTTATATGTTCTTTTATACATTTAAACTTTCGCAGTCTCTTCGGTATGTCATCTAAGCGAATTTCGTCTAATTTCACTAAACTTTGATCTAAGAAATTGTAAATAAATGATAAATGTCATTTTCATGATTTGATTCAAGTTCGATAATATTCAAGCTTCTTATTTCATATATTTGTTTTCCTTAACCCTATTATAGTTTGTCACCATATCTGGATAGTTAATATCAATATTATTATTTTTTTCATTACTGTACCATATTTTTGCATGTTCTTTAAGATTTTTCCCAAAAGGACATAATCAAAAATAGATTTCTGATAATTTTGGAAATTATCATACCTTGCCTAAACCAATTTTGTCAATAATATGTTAACCTCGGAAGAGGAATACAAACAGACTTAGAAGATTATTATTTTCTCACAATAATTTTCTTGGAACATATTGAAGTTGAAGAAAATATTGAAACTTTTATTTCATCTTAGATTTACAATTCGCTTTGGTCATTAGGATTTTCTTTTAGGAAATCAAAAATTTCCTCTATTTTCGTAATTTTGGAAAAATTGAAAAAAGGTTTTCTTGTAAAAGTTTTCAGAAAAGATGTAGGTATATAAAGTTCCTTTTATTTAAAAAAAAAAATGGAAAATTTTATGTTTGTGAGGTACATAAATTATAACTCTTTTAAGCAAATCCTTTCGATTCTGAATAATTTTATTTTATTCTGGAATAATTCTGGTAAAAATTCTGTAATACCTTTGTATGAAAATTTAATTTTGTTAATTTAGTTGTTTTTTTTATGTTTTTTGGTATAAGTATTTTAAAATCATATATTGCAACCGGTATCTAAACTGTGTTCAAAGTTTTTTAAAATCTCTAGATCAACGAGAAGTATGTCTAAAATAGCTTCAAAGATTCCACGATTCCTGTAACTATAACTAAGTTCAATAAAAGCTGTTAATAATAAATTTAAATGTGTTCCTACGTAAAATAATTTGCAACAACTTTAACACATCATAATTTATTGTTTAGAAATAAACATGTTATGTTTTATTTATTGGTTAATTTAAAAGTTTTCTTTAATCTTTCCGCCCTTAGTAAAATCTTTTTAATTTTTGAAAATCGGTAATTTTGGTATTTACATAATAATCTTCAACTGTGTAAATCTAATTAATTAATTGTTTTTTAATTAATACAAAAAAAAAAGATAAATTTTTGTCTTATATAAACTTGTAAACTCTCACTGAAACTTCAGAAATTTCTTTTCAATCGAAGAGACAATTTCCTTTTGTAATTAAAAACAGATAATTTTTTGAATTATAGTCAATTTTTATATTTAAGTTTTATTTTTAGATTTCTGCAGCAGTAGCTGTGGACCTGTTCCGAATCATGATCTAATACAGTTTAATTAGTTTAATTTCAATAAATAATAGTGGTTGTGAAGTTAATAAACGTGTATCAATAAACAGCGTACAAAATAATAACATTAATACCAGCCGCAGCAAATTGAGCTCTAAGCATACCAGGTGTTCTACCAGTCTACCATAAGTTTCTATAAGATGGTTCATATATACAAAATAAAGTAAGCAAAAACATAATATAATATTATATTGTTTCAATATTAAAACCTTTTTAAAGTTTTGTGTACGAAGAAGAAAAAAAAAAATTGTTGAGTTGAGAAACAGACAGAGACTCGTAGGGACGACCTATAAACCTCTTGCTATAAGAATTCAAATTATTTTTGTAAAATTACGCTTATAAGTTTTACTCTATTTGCCCACCTGTAAGCCTTTCTCTTCATAAATCTTCTGGACGGTTATGAGGCTACACAGCTAAAAAAGCCTTATTTTGAAATGTTTATAATACAACTTCTACTGAATTTTTATCAATCTAAAAACGTCAAATGGCAATAAATTTCTCACGCTTTCTATTATAAATGAAATAAACATTTTAAAGGTATCGATATCTATTTACTATTATGCCAAACCAAAATTGCTAAGTAAAAAAATAAATATATTTTAACTCCGTTCAGTTTAAATAAAAAACATGGAATAGATTGTCAAACAAGATCGTACAGTTGTCAACTGTAGGATATATGTATGAATATAAGTCATACTGTTACTACTTATAAAATTTAATCATCTTTTACAAAACTTCAGATATCTGACTTAATTATAAAGTATCAAGTTACATTTATATAAATTTTTGGACTGGTATGAGAGCTAATTAAACCTGCTACTCTAGATTAACCAAATTAAGCAGAAGTCTTTTAAAAATTTTCCAATATATAAATTGTTAAGTAACTTACTTCTAAAGAAAAGTTGTATATGCTTTCTTAATAAATTAAAACACCTATACACATAGTATATTTGATTGAATTTTTATTATAACATCTTTTATTAATATCAAGCAGATGGAGTTTCTTACCGTGTTGGTGTAGTTGCTGGAGAACCGGTTCCTTGCCGGTTCCTTACCATGGTGGTGGTGCAACAGCTGGAGTTCCATACCATATTGGTAGAGTTGGAGTCACAGTTGAAGTTATCTGTATAATCTGAATCATCATGACAATGATCACATTGATTTACAATAAATTGGAAAGTATCTGGATCTGATGCAGGCAAAGCTACTGCAGCACATATTATCTAAAATTGCAATTTTATTAAATATTTATTATAGTATCAAAAGTAACTCATTTAATTACTATAGTAAAAATAGCGAAAATTCCGAAAAATTTCATTTTGTTGTTTTTGATGTAGGATTCCTCAAATAGAAACAAATGATTAAAGTTTTAAAGAAAATTTTTAGTCAAAATCTTAAGTTAGTCAAAATCTTAAACAATATAATTTTTTATTGATTTATTTTATTATTTTTATTTATTCATATGGTTTAAACGTTAAATGCCCAATACAAATAATATTGATAAATTTAATTGTTTCTATTACTAACTTAGATATCATAATATTTAATCTGTAAATGATAGACATTTAAAACCCTTTTACTCAATGATTTACCAACCAACTTTAAATTTTTATTTTTTAAATGATAAATATTCAGTACAGCCATCTTACAATATAAATATTTTATATTGTAAGATGGCTGTACTGAGGAACGGGCGAATACTAGTTATTCATTAAGTCATGAATATTGAAGGTCATATACAATTTTATTTTTAATGTGGCAATACGAAATAACAGTTTTTTTCTATAAACAAATTAAATATTAATTTTATAATTTCACGAATTCCGGTAAAAATTTTCTTAAATAGTACCATAAAAAATATAAATACATAAAATTTTGTTAGAAAATATGTATTTCCGCATAGGTTTCATGTCCGAACTTTTCACATATAGATATTAATTCGACTGATTTACTGAAATTTTAGTATCTAAGCTTTAATTATGAAATATATTGTCAGAACCAAAATTATTCTTGTTATTCAGTTTTATCTCAAATAAACCTTTCCTTTAAAAAAACAAACTGTCGTTTGACGTTTTTAGATTGAAAAAATGTTAAACAGAACATGAGATATGCACATTTGCCTATGGCACAGAGTCCTATGCATGATTAAAATTTTATTATTATATCTTAAACTGTGTAGAAGATTTGTAAACAGACGAAAGGGCGAATGGAAAGACGGGCGGACAGAGAAGTGTAGAGGGTGAAACTAATAGGCGAACCTTTCAAAATTTTTTTGAAAAATGTGCTAAAAATTCGAAATTAGCAAAGTCTTTGTTAATGTAATCCTCATTGTGATAGAATATATCTGATATTATACCATTGTTTGGAATGTTTGGTACTCTATTATAATGATTTAGAATTAGTTTTATTATTAAATTATCGATTCTGTTTATGTTTGATTCTTTATAGAAGTATTTGTTGGTGGAATGCTTGTTTATACATACTCTTATGCACTTTCTTTCAAATTTGCGAACTTTTCCGTAATTTATTTTGCCGTAATTTATAATTTGCGTAAATTATTATATCGTCGGGTAGTTTGCACCTTTAATGCGATCTAGTAAAGCTAATAACTTATATGCATAATTAAAGGGGACGATTTGGTTGCCTTCTCTTTTTCTCTTACAAGAGTTTCCATCTGGTACCAATGTAGTTAGCGGGTTTTTGCTCTCCTTGAGAGCCGTGTTTTTAGTTGACCCTTATCACCTTAGTAGCTTGATTATTATTTCGAAATCAAATAATAAGAAACTGTTTGGATTAGTGTTGAATTCTGGAGATTTTGCTTATTTACTTCCTTTTTATTTCGGATTTTATGAAATAAAAACAAGAATTTCTATATTTTTTTTTAAATGTAGATTTGTTCTAACCCTCCTAATATTATGCGAGATTCTTTTGTTATAATATAAAGTGTTCTCACCCTAAAAGTATACAATTTCTTTTTTGGTATTGTCTTCTATTATCATACTTTTTTGTTGTTTTTATCAAAACAACAATACTTAATTTTTTTTTTAAAACAAAAAAAAGGAAAAGATTGATTTATTCTATCTTGATTATACACGTACGATAAGGATCGGGTATATTAAAATTGCTCCCCCGTTTGCAACACCTCGAAATAAGGTAGATATACCTTCAAAGGTATGGATCAGATCAGAAACAAATTCTAAATCGATTAAGTTTTAGCAAGATCACTCAAAAACTAAGAAAGCTGGAGTATTAAAATTAACACAAAATAGTTTTGGATCAATTTGTAGGTTCTCTATGTTTTTTCGTTGACATCAGACCAAAACTTCGCGTAGTTCTCGAACAACTAACTTTTTCATCTCCACATTTTTCATACAAATATTTTAATTTTTCATACAAAATTTCTGAATAATGAGAATTTATGTGAATTTTCTGTTTTTTTTTTGTTTTCTTTGTGCTTTTGTATCTATCAATAATATAAATTATTGAGGATGATTTTATGAATAATAGAAAAAATAAAGTAAATAAAAAATATAGCGGTTGCGTAAAAAATTTATTTATATTATGATATTTGTGTATATGTATGCATATTAAGGTATTGCAATGTATAGATATATATATTATTATATTGTTGTATCATGTGTATGTAATGTGTATGGTATATATTTTTATATTAAGGGTATTCACGAGTTGGTGCAAAGCAGCCTTGCACAAGTGCAAAATTTTGCACCGTAGCATATTTCAATTTTTTGACAGTTAAAGTGCACAATTTGTTGTTGTTTTCATGTATAAAAAAGTGCAAAATTTTGCAAGACTATGCAAGACCTAAACCCTATTGCATATTTGTGCAAGACCACTGCAAAGTTTGTTTATATATTTTTTGTAAGCGCTATATTAGCTAAAAATTTAAAAAATGCCTAAAAAAACTGGAAAAAAAAATTATTTCTGATTATTTATTAAGTCAAGAATATGAAGATATACAAATATCTGAAATTTTTGGTAAGCATATTAAATTTTTATGTAAACAAAACAAGCACATCTACGATATTTGACCGTTCAATAACAATTCATGCTAGGGTTGTTCACGAGTTGGTGCAAAAAAAATTTGCACTTTTGCATCAACTCGTGAATACCCTTATTATAATACTGTAGATATAAATATAGCTGCGTATATGGTTGTACATATTTTTTTTATTTTTAAAAAAAAAAGGGGAAGAATACAGTTGCCTTTGTCAACTCTTAGATACCCTACAAACCCGCTAGTATGTTCAACTTAAACCGATCCGATACAAAACGGAGGAGTAATTTTATTATACCCGATCCTATCGTACGGGTATAATGATTCGTTCATTAGTTCTGTTACTAGTTGCCAGTAATTACTTCTAGAACTATTATTTTAGGTAACTAGTTGTTAAAATTCCGACTGGGAAGTATCGGGTATAATAAAATTACTCCTACGTTTGTAACACCTCGAAATAAGCGAGATAGATATACCTTCAAAAGTGTGGATCGGATCAGAATCAAATTCTGAGTTGATTAAGCCATATCCGTCCGTCCGTCCGTCCGCCAGCACGCTAACTCAAAAACTAAGAAAGCTAGAATCTTGTAATTTACACAAAATATTCTGGGAGCAATTTGTAGGTTCCCTATTTTTTTTGTAGGTACCTTATTCCCTTCGGGTAGCTCCCGAACAACTAACTTTTAGATCTCGATAATTTTTTTGAAATAGAGCCATGAAATTTCAACTGCTGATAGATATCATAAAAATATTAATTTTATGTTAATATGAATTTTTCTGTAGCCCCACCCGTTAAGGAGCTTCAGCCCTTCAAAGTTCGAAAAATCTCTATATTTAAATTGTTATAACATAAGCTCTACAAGGTATATCTTCAATCTCAAAATTCCCAACGATAGGTGCTAATATGAGCTTTAAAAACTTGTATATAATAAATATATACTTGTGCTATACAGTATCTTAATTTACCGTTATGCGAAACTGAATTATTGCAAAATCCTTTAATCCTTCTATCTTCTAAACGGTTTAAGTTGGAAACTTTAAATTAACAGATGTTAGATCTTTGAAAATAAGTATGAGTCATTTCAGAATTTTTTTTTGTATCACCACCCGTTTAGGAGCTGTAAGGGGTCAAAAACTGAAAATTTCCTATTTTTAAACACCTGTAACTTGAACACCTGTTAACATTTTTTTGAAGGAATACATAAAAATTAAAGCTTCAACATTATACTCTTATTTTTGTTAACAACTTTTTTTAATAATATAGGGTTACTTTATAATTGACGAAAGTGTTACTTGATTTTTTCAAATTTTCTAACAAATTTCTTTAACGAATTTTTTGCATTTTGTTTTACTCGATAATTTGAAATTGTTGAGGATATAATGCGTAGTACAAAAAAATGTAAATAAATAAACAACATAACGGTTGTTTGAAAGCTTTTATTTATATGATATTGATATACATACATACTTATATAATATCATGTTTATTTACATATAATATATGTATGACACTGATGAATGAATGATAAGAGTATAGATGTATATTATATAGCGCCGTATTTACAACATATATGTATTTTATTGTACTTATAAGAAATTATTCTATGAATGGAAATATTTTTAAGGAAATATTGCAGTGTATGGCGATATACTTATAACAATATAAATATACTATGTGCGGATTAATATATTTACTATTTTGTAATTTAATATACATTTACCGCTTAGTATTAAATGGTACTATAGAATATTTGAAAAAGTTTTGGATTGATAATCGTTATGTAGAAGATTAGAATCTGCTTTTGAAGAATGATTAAACATATAGTTTGAATATACATATGCACAACTTATAGTTCTCGAAATTACTACGCATTATATCCTCAACAATTTCAAATTATCGAGTAAAACAAAATGCCAAAAATTCGTTAAAGAAATTTGTTAGAAAATTTGAAAAAATCAAGTAACACTTTCGTCAATTATAAAGTAACCCTATATTATTAAAAAAAGTTGTTAACAAAAATAAGAGTATAATGTTGAAGCTTTAATTTTTATGTACTCCTTCAAAAAAATTTTAACAGGTGTTCAAGTTACAGGTGTTTAAAAATAGGAAATTTTCAGTTTTTGACCCCTTACAGCTCCTAAACGGGTGGTGATACAAAAAAAAATTCTGAAATGACTCATACTTATTTTCAAAGATCTAACTTCTTTCAAAATTTGAGGTTTGCAACTTAAACTGTTTAAAAGATAGAAGGGTTAAAGGATTTTGCAATAATGCAGTTTCGCATAACGGTAAATCAAGACACCGTATAGAACAAGTATATACTTATTATATACATATTTGTAAAACTAATAATAGCACCTATCGTTTGGAATTTTCAGATTGAAGATATACCTTATAGAGCTTGTGTTATAACAATTTAAATATAGAGATTTTTCGAAATTTTTGGGGTTTTGAGTTAGATAACTGCTGATGGATATCATAAAAATATTAATTTTATTCTTAACTACTTTTTCTGTAGCCCCACCAGTTGCGAAGTTACATCCCCTCCAAAGTTCAAAAAAGCTCTATATTTAAATTGTTATAACACAAGTTGTATTAGGTATATCTTCAATTTGAAAACGCCAAACTATTACTGCTTTTATTAGCTTTAAAATATAATATATACAATAAATATATACTTGTGTACATATATATACAATAAATATATACTTGTATATATAATATATACAATAAACTTACCATTACATATTTTGCAAAATGATTGATTACTCCTATTCCCCAACGGTTTAAGTTAGAAACTTGAGATTTTGAGAGATGTTAGTTCTTTGAAAATAAGTATGAGTCATTTCAGAAAATTTATTTTTGTATCGCCCCCGTTTCGCGGAGCTGTAAGGGGTCAAAAACTGAAAAATTCCTTATTTTTAAACACTTGTAACTTAGGCACCTGTACACATTTTACTTCGGCCAGATATAAATATTAAAGCTACAGTAATTTTTTTTTACGTGTGCTAAAGGTTTCTTTTAATTGTATAGGGTTCCAAAGTTACAGCCCCCCAAAATTGCAAAAAAGCCCTATTTTCAGATGTATATATCTCAAGGCTCTGCGTAGTAGTTTTACAATCTAAAAACACTAGAAGACCGCAAAATTTTGTTATCTCCATAAAGTAATATCAAAATTATGCAATATTTTGCAATTTACTATTTAAATTTATCTTTATATGAAAACCACATTTTGCATGACATTTCTTTTTTCATAAGTCCGGCACGCATTTAGATAGGAACCTGAAATTTTGAGACAAGAAATAACTTTTAGAATTAGTATAAGTTCCACTAAAAATTGTTTTGTATCACCCGGTGTTTAAGAGCTATTAGGGCTGGACTTAAAATTTGCTATTTTTAGGCATCTGTAACTTAAGCACCTGTACAAATTTTTCTTCGGCAAGAAATAAAAATTAAAGGTCCAGTAATATATTTTTATATGTGTTAACGGTTTCTCTTAGTTGTATAAGGTTCCGGACTTACAGACCCTCAAAATTCCAGAAAAGTCCTGTTTTCACATTTTTTCTTATTACAAAAAATTTCTTAAATTTTATTGCTTAAATTTTCAAATTTTTATGCAAGGCGCAATTCTAAACAGTTTGTATTGCTTTTGGAAATGTGCGCTTTTAAAAACCGTTGGCTTACATTTAAATAAATAAAAAATATAACGGTTGCTTGAAGAATTTATATTTATATGATATTATTATACACACTTATATAACTCATGTTTATTTAGATATCGTATATGTCACTGATGAATGAATGATATATAATACATATGGTTAGTATAAATTATTATACATGTGCCGCTTAGTATTAAATGGTACTATAGTATATTTGTAAAAGTTTTAGAGGGTTAGAATTTGCTTTTAAAGAATGTATAAACGTATAGTTTGAATATATGTACAACCCATAGTTCTAGAAATTATAAAATTTATTGCTCCTCTAGCACAACCAAATTTTACAAAAGTTGTTAGCATCCAATTTGACACTTTTTGACAAAATTCCAGATACTTAGCAGCTTAATGCAATCGAAAGATAACGGAAGATATATAAATAGATAAAAATATATTCTGTCAGGCAGTAAACGAGCTATAAAGGCTCTAAACTTACAAGCAATTAAGTTGCAATTAGTTTGGAAGTACTTAGTGAAACTAAACCTCTTATAGGAACAATAATAAAGTAACCGTTGCCTCGGTACTTGGATACTCAGATATAGAAGGGAATGTAGCATCGGATTGATTTGCTAGAGAACGACCTGCAACTCTCTTTACACAGCCCGAAACTTTTTATGGCATAGGTAGACATAAAATAAGAGAAGTGCCAAAAATGGAAGGGGAAACTGTAGGAGCAAACTTCGTACATGTAGATTCCGCCAAGCTCAAAAACTGCGGAACTTAACTCTAAGCAAAATATTTGCACCTATAGAAGTATATTATTTTATGGAAGATGGAATGCCAGCAATAAAAGCTCTGTACCTATTTAATTTCTTAGAGAGAGTAGGGCTGACAAATATATATAAGTGAAGAAAAAATCCGCAACACATCAAAAGATCGCAGTTTTACGGATACTTCTTAAAGAATAATAATCTAATCTAAAGATAGTAAGAAGTAACTCTCTATTCGGAAAATGCCATAATTTTTTGTTTTGTTAATTTTTTTTTTTACCTTTTTTATAATGTTAATTTTTTTTTTTCTTTGATTTTTAATTTTTTTTTTAATTATTTCGTTTTGTTTTTTTAATCAATTTTATTGTTTTTTATTTAATTATATTTTTTCTTCCTACTGTTAAACAAATTACACAATTAAAAGACTAATCGTCTTACGTGTAATTATAAAAATTAATAAATAATAAAATAAATATCAGCTTTTTCTTCATTTTCTAACAAAAAAGTTTAATTTTCTATTTTCTACATTATTTGTGGTAACATTATCTATAGTTTAAAAAGATATTTTAAAACTATTTTATAAACAGCAAAATTTAGACAAAATTGCTGAATCTGCAAAACTAATCTTTAAACAAAAGATGTTATGCTGCCATTTATAAAAAAATGAGGAAGAATAGGTACAGTTGCCTTTGTCAACTCTTAGATACCTGTACGAATTGTTAGTATGTTCATAGCCTGTCAATCTGCTTACTATATTATTTTTTAAATTTAGAAAAATGAAGTCACACTTTCGTCAATTTTAAGGTAACCCTATATTATAAAGAAAAGTTGTTAATAGAAATAAAATATAATGTTGGAGCTTTTATTTTTGTATATTACTTCAAAAAAATGTGGACAGGTGTTCAAGTCACAGTTGTTTAAAAATAAGGAATTTTTAGTTTTTGAATCCATATAGCTCCGAAATAGGGTCGGTGTGTTCGAGAGCTACCCGAAGTTTTGGTCGGATCTAAACCAAGAAAAATAGAGAACCTAAAAATTGTTGTAGGAATATTTTGTGTCAATTTCAAGCCTCTAGCTTTCTTATTTTTTGAGTTATTTTCTGACGGATGAACGGATAGACAAAGCTTAATCGACTTAGAATTTGATTCTGATCCGATCCATACCTTCGAAGGTATATTAAGCTAGCTTATTTCGAGGTGTTACAAACGGAGGAGCAATTTTAATATACTTTATGGTACGGGTATAAATATAAACAATTATTTCACCCGTCAAATATAAACAATTATTTGAATTTTATTAATATGTATCTAATAATTTGCAAATATTGAAACAAATTTTGCAATGTTTATTTCAAATTTATCAATTTATTATTAACATATGAATAAATAAAAAAAAAATTAAATATTAATTCAAGTTCGTGACTATATAAGTTCGAAAATATTTCAAAAGGTTCAGTCATTTGAATATATTTGAAGATATACCAAAGAAAACAAAATGAAATTTTTCGCTGTTTGTGCCTTTTTTGCTTTGGTAACTAAATGAGTTTAAATTTTATTTGCAAATATTTAATAAATTTTTAATAATTTTAGATATGTGTTGCAGTAACTATGCCTGCAGCAGAACCTGATCTTTTCCAATTTATTGTCAACCAATGTGATGATTGTCATGATACAGATTATTATGTACCATGTACTACAACTCCAACTAATACAGGCACAGGATATCCACCAACAGGAGAATATTATTATTATTGACCTCCACCTCCAACTAAATAATAAAAATATGTAGATATTTAATGAGAATAAAAAATGTTGTAATAAAAGTTGAATCAAAATAATTCTGTGTTTTTTGTGTGTTTTAGTAGAGAAAAATATTTTTTTTCTTTAAAAGTAAGCAGTGTAAATTATTCTTTAGATATTTAGGCCAGAAAAGGGAAGAATGCAAGTAAACAACTATAATGATACTATAACGATATTATAAAGAAAGCGCGTTAGAGATGAAGCTGGAAGAAGCCCTTTTAAAAATAGATGTGATGAAAATGGGTTCAAATGCTACAGTAAAGGGCAAATGTACACATTTCTATATATTGCTTGCCAAAAACTTTTGAAAAACACTACGGAGCAGAGGCTAAAAGGGCATAGATAATAATATATTTGTCTTTAAATCGGTTAATATTCTGGAGTAAAATTGCGTTTTATCAAAGACCTTACATATATAAACACTTGTCAAGGCTAAGCTAATTTTTGTTTTATAAAATAAAAAAATATGAGAATATTTTTCTATTAGATATTGAATTTTCATACAAATAAAAATCATAGCTAAATGGCATATAATATTTCTTAATTATTGTAAATCTGTTTTTAGTTTTTACAAAAATAGTAAAAAAGTCGTCGATGATTTGTTGTTACTGTTTTGGGAAAGTAGTATCTAAGACACAAACACAAAAGCTATATTAACACAAAACTTGTATAAGTAAAGAAGAAATCGCTGCTTATGCATATGTAGTTTTACTTTATGATCGAATATAAAAGCTAAGAAATTTGTTGTTATTTTAACCCTTTCGCAACTAATGCGATTACCAATAATAAATAAATTTTAATTAAATTTTCCCATTTCAATGCATTAGAGTATATATTGTAGTATTTTAAAAATTTCTGTTAAGAGTAGGTTCAACGCAGCTTTTTTTGGTTTGAACCTTGGGGCACTCACATTTTTGAAAATATCGGAATGGAATTTTCGGCATTCGACCAAGGATACTTATGACTAGGACGTAGTGAAGCTTTTTTTTTTAAAAAAGTTTAATTTGTAGACGAAAATATTGAATGAAGTTGAAATTTTAGCGTTTTATAGGGTATTTTTCTGGTTTGAACCTTGGGGTACTCACAATTGTTAGCCAATCTTCCTGATTTTCTGCAGAGACATTCTCAGAAGTTGCCTTAAGAACGCGTCAAGTATAGATTTTTGAATTTTCCTTTAATTTTGGCACAATTTTAAAACCAAAGTTAAATGTTTAAATGTCTTCTCAATTGAAATGACAAGATATTTATTAAATTTTTTTTTTTGAAATCGTAGAATGATATTTTTTATTATTAGATTCAATATACAAATTTAATTATAATTGATTATAAATTACAAAACAATTCAATTAAATTCATATTTTATTTTTGAATACTTTTGAAAATTCTCAATTCATGCACACAAAAAAAAAAAGTTTCAATAAATATCCGCTGCAGAGCTTTGGCGCCTATACAAGTTGTTTTTGTAATTCTTTGCATATTTCTTTTGTTAGTGAAGATAAGAAATTTTATAAAGTATGATTGCACATAATGTCGGTGTATGTGTATGTGAATTTATATTACCATTGATAAGTATAGTAAAGAAGAATGAAAAGCAAAAATACTACCTACTCTCAAAATTTACGTTCGCTTATTTCTACAATAGAGATTATATTAATTTATTCGATGTTGTATAAATATTGAATACATAAATTGCGTCGGTCATACACTTTTTCAGGAGAAAGGAAAAACATTTATATCTTTTAACTTTATTTGAGCATCTAATTATATTATAAAGTTTTCTTATTTAAAAATTAATATTACAAATATTCAAAACCAATTGATTTAAAAAATTAAACAACGAAAAAATTGCATAGGTACCTATGGGTAAGCGACGATGAAGAAGAAAGTTCCCCTACTGCAGACACAAGAAGCCGAATTACTGTAAATGCCTCAACAAACAGAGAAATTATAGCTGCACTTTCAAGGCTGAAAAGCAACAAAGCGCCGGGTATTGATGCAATACCTTCAGAACTTCTCCAAGCAAACACAGGATCTATAGCAGAAGTTCTTCAGCCTATCTTGTAAGAAATTTGGAACAATGAAGCCATACCGGAAAGCTGGAAAACAAGAATCATAATAAAACTTCCAAAAAAGGGAAATCTCCAAGAATGCAAAAATTGGCGTGGTATTACAGTCCTAAACACACTAAATAAATTACTGGCTCTCATAATACACTCCAGAATTGAAGCACGAATAGAGGACACCCTTCGTGAGCAACAAGCAGGTTTTAGAAAGCAGCGCAGCTGTACAGATCAGTCAAATACTTTGCGTCTGATAATCGAACAATCAGTAGAATGGAAATCACCACTCTACATAACATTCGTCGACTTTGAAAGAGCATTCGATAAAATAAAACACAGGGCCATCTGGAAGGCTCTCAAAAGAAGGAATATACCACCTAAAATCAGAAATATCATCCAAAATATGTACACCAACGCCGAGTCCAGGGTTCTCCACAATGGAAACCTTAGCGATCCGATAAGCCTCAAGGCTGGAGTCAAACAAAGATGTCCACTTTCCCCAATCCTGTTCAACATCGTTCTCGACGACGTAATGGAAGAATCACTAATACACCAAACAGGAATCAATTGGACCCTTCCATCTCGCCTAGAGGACCTCGAATATGCTGATGACATTGCTCTACTTGCACGGCCATACACACAGGAATATGCAACAAAAACTAGATTCCCTAAGCGCAAAAAAACACATAAAGTTGTACTCAATATAAATATTGCAAAAACAAAGTCCCTAAGATTGAATGCAAATAATTCCAATCCACTAGCAATAAACAACAGATATATAGAGGATGTGACAAGTTTCAACTACCTTAGCAATATTCTTACCGCAAACGGAAGAGCAGAAGAAGACATTGAGAATCGAATAAAATTAGGAAAGATGGTATTCGAGAGACTTTGGCCAATCTGGAGATCACCACAGTTAACCAAAGGCACGAAAATAAGGATATATGAAGCCTGTGTGAAATCGATTTTACTCTACGGCAGTGAAACCTGGTTAATCAAAAAGTCTTCAACAAATAAATTACAAGTATTTGAAAATAAATGCCTCCGAACAATTCAAAATATAAGATGGCCTAGAAGAATATCAAATGAGGATCTACTAACTATATCTAGACAAGAAACCATACTCTGCCAAATCAAGAAAAAGAAATGGAGATGCACAGGTCATACCCTTCGCAAAGCGCCAGAGAACATTGCACGCCAGGCGCCTGACTGGAATCCACAGGGAAAAAGAAGTGTGGGTATACCTAAAATAACATGGAGAAGGTCTGTGGCTAAGGAAATTGATAATAGCTGTAAAACATGGGCAGAAATCAAACATTTGGCCCACAATCGAGTACGATATAGAAGCTTTGTGGAAGCCCTATGCTCCACCAGGGAGTAAAAGTGGATAAAAAAAGAAACTTATAGGTACTTACTCTTAAAAGTCATGTACTTTTCTTATTATTATTATATTGCATGATAAACTATAATTTTAATGAAAATTTCTAAATGATTAGTCAAAGTGATAATTAGGTTAGTCATAAATTTAAAATCCCGTTATCTAATCTGATTTGATTTCGATGATTAAAAAAATATATTCGATGTTTCTGAAATTTGTTATAAAATATTTACAATTATTTTTGCGTTTGTGAAAAATAGAGGTAACATTTTTTTTTGCTGTTATAAAAAAACGAGGAAGAATACATTTGCCCTTTGTCAACTCTTAGATACCCGTACGAACCGTTAGTATGTTCATAGCCTGTCAATCTGCTTACTATATTATTTTTTAAATTTAGAAAAATGAAGTCACACTTTCGTCAATTTTAAGGTAACCCTATATTATAAAGAAAAGTTGTTAATAGAAATAAAATATAATGTTGGAGCTTTTATTTTTGTATATTACTTCAAAAAAATGTGGACAGGTGTTTAAGTCACAGGTGTTTAAAAATAAGGAATTTTTAGTTTTTGAACCCATATAGCTCCGAAACAGGATCGATACAAAAATATTTTCTGAAATGACTCATACTTATTTTCAGAGACCTAACTTCTCTCAAAATTGCAAGTTTCTAACATAAACCATTTGAAAGATATAAGAGTCAAGAATTTTCCAAAATTTGAGTTTCGCATAACGGTAAATTATGACATCGTGTGGCACAAGTATATATTTATTTTCTTATATAGTTTTAAAGCTAATGAAAGCAATAATCGTCTGGAGTTTTCAAATTGAATATATTATACCTTATACAACTTGTGTTGTAATAATTTAAATATAGAGCTTTTGCGAACTTTGGGGAGCTGTAGCTCCGTAACGCGTGGGGCTACAGAAAAAAGCTTTAAATTATAAAAATAATATTTTTATGATATCTATCAGCAGTTAAAATTTCATAGCTCTATTTCAAAAAAAATGTGGGGATTTAAAAGTTAGGTGTTCGAGAGCTACCCGAAGTTTTGGTCGGATCTAAACCAAAAAAAATAGAGAACTTAAAAATTGCTGTAGGAATATTTTGTGTCAAAGTCAAGACTCTAGCTTTCTTATTTTTTGAGTTATTTTCTGACGGATGAACGGATGGACAAAGCTTAATCGACTTAGAATTTGATTCTGATCCGATCCATACCTTCGAAGGTATATTAAGCTAGCTTATTTCGAGGTGTTACAAACGGAGGAGCAATTTTAATATACCTTATGGTACGGGTATAAATATAAACAATTATTTCACCCGTCAAATATAAACAATTATTTGAATTTTATTAATATGTATCTAATAATTTGCAAATATTGAAACAAATTTTGCAATGTTTATTTCAAATTTATCAATTTATTATTAACATATGAATAAATAAAAAAAAAATTAAAAATTAATTCAAGTTCGTGATTATATAAGTTCGAAAATATTTCAAAAGGTTCAGTCATTTGAATATATTTGAAGATATACCAAAGAAAACAAAATGAAATTTTTCGCTGTTTGTGCCTTTTTTGCTTTGGTAACTAAATGAGTTTAAATTTTATTTGCAAATATTTAATAAATTTTTAATAATTTTAGATATGTGTTGCAGTAACTATGCCTGCAGCAGAACCTGATCTTTTCCAATTTATTGTCAACCAATGTGATGATTGTCATGATACAGATTATTATGTACCATGTACTACAACTCCAACTAATACAGGTACAGGATATCCAACAACAGGACAATATTATAATTATGGACCTCCACCTCCAACTAAATAATAAAAATATGTAGATATTAATTGTGAATAAAAAATGTTGTAGTAAAAGTTGAATCAAAATAATTCTATGATTTTACTGTGTTTTAGTAGAGAATAATATTTTTTCTTTAAAAGTAGAAGTGTAAATTATTCTTTAGATATTTAGGCCAGAAAAGGGTAGAATGCAAGTAAACAACTATAATGATACTATAACGATATTACAAAGAAAGCGCGTTAGAGATGAAGCTGGAAGAAGCCCTTTTAAAAATTGATGTGATGAAAATGGGTTTAAATGCCACAGTAAAGGGCAAATGTACACATTTGTATATATTGCTTGCCAAAAACTTTTGAAAAACACTACGGAGCAGAGGCTAAAAGAGGCATAGATAATAATATATTTGTCTTTAAATCGGTTAATATTCTGGAGTAAAATTGCGTTTTATCAAAGACCTTACATATATAAACACTTGTCAAGGCTAAGCTACTTTTTGTTTTATAAAATAAAAAAATATGAGACAACATTTTTTCTATTAGATGTTGAATTTTCATAGAAATACAAATCATAGCTAATTAGCATATAATATTTGTTAATTATTGTAAATCTGTTTTTAGTTTTTACAAAAATAGTAAAAAAGTCGTCGATGATTTGTTGTTACTGTTTTGGGAAGGTACGTATCTAAGACACAAACACAAAACTTATATTAACATAAAACTTATATAAGTAAAGAAGAAATCGCTGCTTATGCATATGTAGTTTTACTTTATGATCGAATATAAAAGCTAAGAAATTTGTTGTTATTTTAACTCTTTCGCAACTAATGGGATTACAATAAATAAAATTTAACTAAATTTTCCCATTTATTTAAATGCATTCCCATGCATTACAGTATATATTGCAGTATTTTAAAAATTTCTGTTAAGAGTAGGTTCAACGCAGCTTTTTTTTGGTTTGAACTTTGGGGCACTCACATTTTTGAAAATATCGGAATGGGATTTTCGGCATTCGACCAAAGATACTTATGACTACGACGTAGTGACGTTTTTTTTAAAAAAAGGTTTAATTTGTAGACGAAAATATTGAATGAAGTTGAAATTTTAGCGTTTTTTAGGGTAATTTTCTGGTTTGAACCTTGGGGTACTCACAATTGTTAGCCAATCTTCCTGATTTTCTGCAGAGACATTCTCAGAAGTTACCTTAAGGATGCGTCAAGCATAGATTTTTGAATTTTGCTTTAATTTTTGGCAACCAAAACCAAAGTTCAATTTTTAAATGTCTTCCCAATTGAAATGACAAGATATTTATTAAATTTTTTTTCTTGATAGAATGATATTTTTAGCACATTTCCAAAAAAAATTTGAAAAAATGTGCTTATTAGTTTCATTCTGCCCGTCCGTTCGTCTGTTTACAAAACTTCTACACCGTTAAAGATAGAGAAAAAAAATTTTAACCATCAGTAGGTCTCATAAAAAAAAATTATTTTGTGGAACAACTTTTTCATGTAGCCCCATCCATTACGGAGCTACAGCCCCTCAAACATTGAAAAAGCTCTATTTTTAAATGCATATATCTTATGTTCTGCTTAAGATTTTTTCAATCTGAAAACGTCATTCGACGGGTATTTTTTTAGCTTTGTAAAATAATATGAAAATTATACAATTTTTTTAAATTTAGTATTTAAATTTACCGTTATTTGAAAACCAAATTTTGCATGATTTTTCTACTTTCATAACTCCGGCACGCTTTAAGTAGAGGTTTGAAATTTTGAGGCAAGAAAGAACTTTTAGAATTAGTATATGTTTTCTCAGAAATTTTTTTTGGACCACCCCCTGTTTATGAGCTATTAGGGCTTCAAAATTGAGAATTTGCTATTTTTAAATACCTGTAACTTAGGAACCTGTACACATTTTACTTCTGTAAGATATAAAAATTAAAACTACAGTAATATATTTTTACGTGTGTTAACGGTTTTTCTTGGTTATAAAGGATTCCGGACTTACGGCTCCTCAATATTTCAAAAATGTCCTATTTTCACGTTTTTTCTTATTACATGAAATTGTCAAATTTTTGTGCAAGTCACAATTCTAAACAGTTTATATTGAGTTTTGGAAATGTGCGCTTTTAAAAACCGTAGGTTTACATTTTACCTTGTTTATTATTAGATTCAATATACAAATTTAATTATAATTGATTATAAATTATAAAAAAATTTAATGCAATTTGAATTCATATTTTATTTTTGAATACTTTTGAAAATTCTCAATTCACGCACACAAATAAAAAAAGTTTCAATAAATATCCGCTGTAGAGCTTTGGCGCCTATACAAGTTGTTTTTGTAATTTGTAATTCTTTGCATATTTTCTTTTGTTAATGAAGATAAGAAATTTTATAAAGTATGATTGCACATAATGTCGGTGTATGTGTATGTGAATTTATATTACCATTGATAAGTATAGTAAAGAAGAATGAAAAGCAAAAATACTACCTACTCCCAAAATTTACGTTCGCTTATTTCTACAATAAAGATTATATTAATTTATTCGATGTTGTATAAATATTGAATACATAAATTTCGTCGGTCACACACTTTTTCAGGAGAAAGGAAAAACATTTATATCTTTTAACTTTATTTGAGCATCTAATTATATTATAAAGTTTTCTTATTTAAAAATTAATATTACAAGTATTCAAAACCAATTGATTTAAAAAATTAAACCACGAAAAAATTGCATAGGTACCTACAGGTAAGCGACGATGAAGAAGAAAGTTCCCCTACTGCAGACACAAGAAGCCGAATTACTGTAAATGCCCCAACAAACAGAGAAATTATAGCTGCACTTTCAAGGCTGAAAAGCAACAAAGCGCCGGGTATTGATGCAATACCTTCAGAACTTCTCCAAGCAAACACAGGATCTATAGCAGAAGTTCTTCAGCCTATCTTGTAAGAAATTTGGAACAATGAAGCCATACCGGAAAGCTGGAAAACAAGAATCATAATAAAACTTCCAAAAAAGGGAAATCTCCAAGAATGCAAAAATTGGTGTGGTATTACAGTCCTAAACACACTAAATAAATTACTGGCTCTCATAATACACTCCAGAATTGAAGCACGAATAGAGGACACCCTTCGTGAGCAACAAGCAGGTTTGAGAAAGCAGCGCAGCTGTACAGATCATCAAATACTCTGCGTCTGATAATCGAACAATCAGCAGAATGGAAATCACCACTCTACATAACATTCGTAGACTTTGAAAGAGCACTCGATAAAATAAAACACAGGGCCATCTGGAAGGCTATCAGAAGAAGGAATATACCACCTAAAATCAGAAATATCATCCAAAATATGTACACCAACGCCGAGTCCAGGGTTCTCCACAATGGAAACCTTAGCGATCCGATAAGCCTCAAGGCTGGAGTCAAACAAAGATGTCCACTTTCCCCAATCCTGTTCAACATCGTTCTCGACGACGTATTGGAAGAATCACTAATACACCAAACAGGAATCAATTGAACCCTTACATCTCGCCTAGAGGACCTCGAATATGCTGATGACGCTGCTCTACTTGCACATACACACAGAAATATGCAACAAAATTAGATTGCCTAAACACAAAAGCATATAAAGTAGGACTCAATATTGCAAAAACAAAGTCTCTAAGATTGAATGCAAACAATTCCAATCCACTAGCAATAAACAACACATACACAGAGGATGTGACAAGTTTCAACTACCTTGGCAGTATTCTTACCGCAAACGGAGGAGCAGAAGAAGACATTGAGAATCGAATAAAATTAGCAAAGATGGCATTCGGGAGACTTTGGACAATCTGGAGATCAACACAGTTAACCAAAGGCACGAAAATAAGGATATATGAATCATGTGTGAAATCGATTTACTCTACGGCAGTGAAACCTGGTTAATCAAAAACTCTTCAACAAATAAATTACAAGTATTTGAAAATAAATGCCTTCGAACAATTCAAAATATAAGATGGCCTAGAAGAATATCAAATGAGGACCTACTAACTATCTCTAGACAAGAAACCATACTCTGTCAAATCAAGAAAAAGAAATGGGGATGGATAGGTCACACACTTCGGAAAGCGCCAGAGAACATTGCACGCCAGGCGCCTGACTGGAATCCACAGGGAAAAAGAAGTGTGGGTATACCTAAAATAACATGGAGAAGGTCTGTGGCTAAGGAAATTGATAATAGCTGTAAAACATGGGCAGAAATCAAACATTTGGCCCACAATCGAATGCGATATAGAAATTTTGTGGAAGCCCTATGGTCCCCCAGGGGATAAAACTGGATAAAAAAAAAAAAAAACTTATAGGTACTTACTCTTAAAACTCATGTACTTTTCTTATTATTATTATATTGCATGATAAACTATAATTTTAATGAAAATTTGTAAATAATTAGTCAAAGTGATAATTAGGTTGGTCATAAATTTAAAATCCCGTTATCTAATGTGATTTGATTTCGATGATTAAAAAAATATATTCGATGTTTTTGAAATTTGTTATAAAATATTTACTTTAATTTTTGCGCTTGTGAAAAATACAGGTAAAATTTTTTTTTGCTGTTATAAAAAAATATAAACACATTTCAAAAATTTAATTTGTATATGAATTTAATAATAAATGAGGAAGAATACAGTTGCCTTTGTCAACTCTTAGATACCCGTACGAACCGTTAGTATGTTCACAGCCTGTCACTCTGCTTACAATATTATTATACCCTACACCTAAAGTATAGGGTATATTAACTTTGGTATTGTGTTTGTAACCACCAAAAGGAAGCGAGTTAGATATGGACATGTATATATATTCTGAATCAGGATCACCTCCTGAGTCGATTTAACGATGTCCGTCTGTCCGTCAGTCCGTTCGCATGATAACTCAAAAACTAATAAAGCTATCTTGATGAAATTCATATAGTAGGTTACTAATTACGGAAGGAAGGCTAAGTTCGAATCTGGACAAAATCGGTCCGAATTCTGGAAGCTTTCGAATGATTCCGGAGCAAACGAGATTATCGGATGATTCCGGAGCAAACGAGTACAATTATTTTTTTTCTCGTTCGATTTATATCTCTGAAATTTAAGAGGATTTGGTATATGGATTTGGTTTTTGGAAGTTTCCGAACGAGCCCCAGAGCAAATGAGATTATCTCCAAAACCAATAAAGATATAACCTTCAAATTTGATAGAGTCCTGATCTTTTATGTTTTATTTAAGTCTCTAAAATTTGAGACGATTTGGTCCATGGATTCGGATTTTGAAAGCTTCCGCACGAGCCCCAGAGCAAAAGAGATTATCTTCAAAATCAACAAAGATAGAACCTTTAAATTTGGCAGAATGGTGTTCTCTCATGTTTGATTTAGGTCTCTCAAATTTAAGAGGATTTGGTCCATTAGTTCGGATTTTGGAAGCTTCCGAACCAGCCCCAGAGCAAACGAGACTATCTCCAAAATCAACTAAGATAGAACCTTTAAATTCGGCAGAATGGTATTCTTTCATGTTTGATTTGGGTCTCTGAAATTTGAGAGGATATGGTCCATGGGTTTGAATTTTGAAAGCTTCCGAACGAGCCCCAGAGCAAATGAGATTATCTCCAAAAACAACAAAGATATAACCTTTAAATTTGGCAGAATGATGTTCTTTCATGTTTGATTTAGGACTCTGAAATTTGTGAGGATTTGGTCCTTGGGTTCGGATTTTGAAAGCTTCCGAACGAGCCTCAGGGCAAATGATATTATCTCCAAAAGCAACAAAGATATAACTTTTAAATTAGGCAGAATGGTGTTCCTTCATGTTTGATTTATGTTTCTGAAATTTGTGAGGATTTGGTCCATGGGTTCAAAACTTGGAAGCTTCCGGACGAGCCCCAGAGCAAACGAGTATATCTCCACAACCAACAAAGATAGAATTTTCATTTTTAGTACAAAGGTGTTCTGTTCCTTTTCTGTAAAATTGGAAACTGACATTTGAAAGAATTTGAACCATGGGTTCGTATTTTGGAAACTTCCGGACGAGCACAAGAGTAACGAGCATATCTCCAACACCAACAAAACTTGAACCTTTAAATTTAGTACAATGGTGTTCTGGCATGTTTTCTTTATGTTCCTGAGATGGATTCGATGAATTGTAGTGGTAATTCGGGTACCTGACACACACCTCCCAAGGAATTACAATCTTCGAAATTAATAAAGATAGAAACTTAAAATTTTTTACAAATATGTCAAGCATATCCCAAGAGGATACCTCTTTTACGTTCCTGAAATTCGAGTTGAATAAGACAGAAAACGGAAGGATTTTTTATGGATTATGGATTTTATGGATTTTTAATTTAATTAAAGAATTATTCAGGTGTAGGGTATTAATAAGTCGGTTGCATCGACTTACTGTTACATTTACTTGTTTTTTTACTATTTTAGTATTTCAAAATAATTTGGGTGAATTTTATAATTTCTAGAACTATGGGTTGTACATATATTCAAACTATATGTCTATACATTCTTCAAAAACAGATTTTAACCTTCCACATAACGATTATCAATCCAAAACTTTTTCAAATATTATATAGTTCCATTTAATACTAAGCGGTAAATGTATATTAAATTTACTTAGTACAAAATAATAAATATAATTTTAATATTATATTATATTTAAATATTCCTTTGACAGAATAATTTCTTATACGTACAATAAAATACATATATGTATGTAAATACGCCGCTATATAATATATATCTATAGTCTTATCATTCATTCATCAGTGACATATACGATATGTAAATAAATATGATATTATATAAGTATGTATGTATATCAATATCATATAAACAAAAATTCTTCAAGCAACCGTTATGTTCTTTATTTATTTACATTTTTTTGTACTACGTATTATATCTTCAACAATTTTAAATTATCGAGTAAAACAAAATGCAAAAAATTCGTTAAAGAAATTTGTTAGAAAATTTGAAAAAATCAAGTAACACTTTCGCCAATTATAAAGTAACCCTATATTATTAAAAAAAGTTGTAAACAGAAATAAGAGTATAATGTTAAAGCTTTAATTTTTACGTATTACTTCAAAAAAAATTTGACAGGTGTTCAAGTTACAGGTGTTTAGAAATAGGAAATTTTCAGTTTTTGACCCCTTACAGCTCCTAAACGGGGAGTGATACAAAAAAAATTTCTGAAATGACTCATACTTATTTTCAAATATCTAACTTCTGTCAAAATTTCATGTCACAAAAATATTAATTTTATTATTAATAACTTTTTTTTGTAGCCCCACCCGTTACGGAGCAACAGCACCCCAAAGGTTCTAAAAACAATCTAAAAACACTAGAAGACCCCAAAATTTTCTTATCTCCATAAAGCAATATCAAAATTATGCATTATTTTGTAATTTACTATTTAAATTTATCGTTATACGAAAACCACATTTTGCATGAAATTTCTTTTTTCATAAGTCCGGCACGCCTTCAGATAAGAACCTGAAATTTTGAGACAAGAAATACCTTTTAGAATTAGTATAAGTTCAAGAAATAAAAACTTAAGGTCCAATAATATATTTTTACGTGTGTTAACGGTTTATCTTAGTTGTATAAGGTTCCGTACTATATAATACATATGGTTAGTATAAATTATTATACATTTGCCGCTTAGTAATAAATGGTACTATAGTATATTTGTAAAAGTAGAAGGTTAGAATTTGATTTTGAAGAATGTATAACATATAGTTTGAATATATGTACAACCCCATAGTTCTAGAAATTATAAAATTTACCTAAATTATTCACCCAAGTTATTTCATTTAACTTGATCATCTTTTGTAAGATTTCAGATGACTTCATTAACTTCCATGATATACAAACTACTTGAACCTGCTCCTCTAGCACAACCAAATTTTACAAAAGTTGTTAGCATCCAATTTGACACCTTTTTACAAAATTCCAGATACTTAGCAGCTTAATGCAATCGAAAGATGACGGAAGATATATAAATAGATTAAAATATATTCTGTCAGACAGTAAACGAGCTATAAAGGCTCTAAACTCACAAGCAATTAAGTTCCAATTAGTTTGGAAGTACTTAGTGAAACTAAACCACTTATAGGAACAATAATAAAGTAACCGTTGCCTCCGTTGTAGAAAGAAGTAACTCTCTATTCGGAAAATGCCATATTTTTTTGTTTTGTTAATATTTTTTTTTTTAACTTTTTTATAATGTTAAATTTTTTTTTTGTTTGATTTTTATTTTTTTTTTTAATTATTTCGTTTTCTGTTCTTTTTTTTTTAATTTATTTTATTAATTAAGGATAAGTAAATTAATTTTATTGTTTTTTAAATTATCTTTTTTTTTAATTATATTAATTCTTCCTACTGTTAAACAAATTACGCAATTTAAAGACTGATTGTCTTACGTGTAATTATAAAAATTAATAAATAATAAAATAAATATCAACTTTTTCTTCACTTTGTAACAAAAAAGTTTAATTTTCTATTTTCTATATAATTTGTGGTAACATTTTCTGTTTAAAAAGATATTTTAAAACTATTTTATAAACAACAAAATTTAGACAAAATTGCTGAATCTGCAAAACTAATCTTTTAAACAAAAGATGTTATGCTGCCATTTATAAAAAAATGAGGAAGAATAGGTACAGTTGCCTTTGTCAACTCTTAGATACCTGTACGAATTGTTAGTATGTTCATAGCCTGTCAATCTGCTTACTATATTATTTTTTAAATTTAGAAAAATGAAGTCACACTTTCGTCAATTTTAAGGTAACCCTATATTATTAAGAAAAGTTGTTAATAGAAATAAAATATAATGTTGGAGCTTTTATTTTTGTATATTACTTCAAAAAAATGTGGACAGGTGTTCATGTCACAGGTGTTTAAAAATAAGGAATTTTTAGTTTTTGAACCCATATAGCTCCGAAACGGGGGTCGATACAAAAATATTTTCTGAAATGCTTCGTACTTATTTTCAGAGACCTAACTTCTCTCGAAACTGCAAGTTTCTAACATAAACCATTTGAAAGATAGAAGGAGTCAAGAATTTTTCAAAATTTGAGTTTCGCATAACGGTAAATTATGACACCACACGATGTCAAGAAATTATGACACCACACAAGTACATATTTATTTTATTATATAGTTTTAAAGCTAATGAAAGCAATAATCGTTTGGAGTTTTCAAATTGAATATATACCTTATACAACTTGTGTTGTAATAATTTAAATATAGAGCTTTTGCGAACTTTGGGGAGCTGTAGCTCCGTAACGCGTGGGGCTACAGAAAAAAGCTTTAAATTATAAAATAAATATTTTTATGATATCTATCAGCAGTTAAAATTTCATAGCTCTATTTCAAAAAAAATGTGTGGATGTAAAACTTGGGTGTTCGAGAGCTACCCGAAGTCGGATCTAATCCAAAAAAAATAGAGAACCTAAAAATTGTTGTAGGAATATTTTGTGTCAATTTCAAGACTCTAGCTTTCTTATTTTTTGAGTTATCTTGCTGACGGATGAACGGACGGACAAAGCTTAATCGACTTAGAATTTGATTCTGATCCGATCCATACCTTTGAAGGCATATTAAGCTAGCTTACTTCGAGGTGTTACAAACGGAGGAGCAATTTTAATATACCTTATGGTACGGGTATAAATATAAACAATTATTTCACCTTCAAATGCCCATGAATTTTATTAATATGTATCTAATAATTTGCAAATATTGAAACAAATTTTGCAATGTTTATTTCAAATTTATCAATTTATTATTAACATATGAATAAATAAAAAAAAAATTAAATATTAATTCAAGTTCGTGACTATATAAGTTCGAAAATATTTCAAAAGGTTCAGTCATTTGAATTTATTTGAAGATATACCAAAGAAAACAAAATGAAATTTTTCGCTGTTTGTGCCTTTTTTGCTTTGGTAACTAAATGAGTTTAAATTTTATTTGCAAATATTTAATAAATTTTTAATAATTTTAGATATGTGTTGCAGTAACTATGCCTGCAGCAGAACCTGATCTTTTCCAATTTATTGTCAACCAATGTGATGATTGCCATGATACAGATTATTATGTACCATGTACTACAACTCCAACTAATACAGGCACAGGATATCCACCAACAGGAGAATATTATTATTATTGACCTCCACCTCCAACTAAATAATAAAAATATGTAGATATTTAATGAGAATAAAAAATGTTGTAATAAAAGTTGAATCAAAATAATTCTGTGTTTTTTGTGTGTAGAAGAACACACTGTGTTTTAGTAGAGAAAAATATTTTTTTTCTTTAAAAGTAAGCAGTGTAAATTATTCTTTAGATATTTAGGCCAGAAAAGGGAAGAATGCAAGTAAACAACTATAATGATACTATAACGATATTATAAAGAAAGCGCGTTAGAGATGAAGCTGGAGGAAACCCATTTAAAAATAGATGTGATGAAAATGGGTTCAAATGCCACAGTAAAGGGCAAATGTACACATTTCTATATATTGCTTGCCAAAAACGTTTGAAAAACACTACGGAGCAGAGGCTAAAAGGGCATAGATAATAATATATTTGTCTTTAAATCGGTTAATATTCTGGAGTAAAATTGCGTTTTATCAAAGACCTTACATATATAAACACTTGTCAATGCTAAGCTAATTTTTGTTTTATAAAATAAAAAATATGAAACAACATTTTTCTATTAGATGTTGAATTTTCATAGAAATAAAAATCATAGCTAAACAGCATATAATATTTCTTAATTATTGTAAATCTGTTTTTAGTTTTTACAAAAATAGTAAAAAAGTCGTCGATGATTTGTTGTTACTGTTTTGGGAAAGTACGTATCTAAGACACAAACACAAAACTTATATTAACATAAAACTTATATAAGTAAAGAAGAAATCGCTGCTTATGCATATGTAGTTTTACTTTATGATCGAATATAAAAGCTAAGAAATTTGTTGTTATTTTAACCCTTTCGCAACTAATGGGATTACCAATAATAAATAAAATTTAATTAAATTTTCCCATTTCAATGCATTAGAGTATATATTGTAGTATTTTAAAAATTTCTGTTAAGAGTAGGTTCAACGCAGCTTTTTTTGGTTTGAACCTTGGGGCACTCACATTTTTGAAAATATCGGAATGGAATTTTCGGCATTCGACAAAGGATACTTATGACCAGGACGTAGTGAAGTTTTTTTTTAAAAAAAGTTTAATTTGTGGACGAAAATATTGAATGAAGTTGAAATTTTAGCGTTTTTTAGGGTAATTTTCTGGTTTGAACCTTGGGGTACTCACAATTGTTAGCCAATCTACCTGATTTTCTGCAGAGACATTCTCAGAAGTTGCCCTAAGGATGCGTCAAGTATAGATTTTTGAATTTTGCTTTAATTTTTGCGTAATTTTAAAACCAAAGTTCAATTTTTAAATGTCTTCCCAATTGAAATGACAAGATATTTATTAAATTTTTTTTCTTGAAATCGTAGAATGATATTTTTTATTATTAGATTCAATATACAAATTTAATTATAATTGATTATAAATTACAAAACAATTCAATTTAAATTCATATTTTATTTTTGAATACTTTTGAAAATTCTCAATTCGCGTACACAAATAAAAAAAAAAAGTTTCAATAAATATCCGCTGCAGAGCTTTGGCGCCTATACAAGTTGTTTTTGTAATTCTTTGCAATTTCTTTTGTTAGTGAAGATAAGAAATTTTATAGAGTATGATTGCACATAATGTCGGTGTATGTGTATGTGAATTTATATTACCATTGATAAGTATAGTAAAGAAGAATGAAAAGCAAAAATACTACCTACTCTCAAAATTTACGTTCGCTTATTTCTACAATAGAGATTATATTAATTTATTCGATGTTGTATAAATATTGAATACATAAATTTCGTCGGTCACACACTTTTTCAGGAGAAAGAAAAAACATTTATATATTTTAAATTTATTTGAGCATCTAATTATATTATAAAGTTTTCTTATTTAAAAATTAATATTACAAGTATTCAAAACCAATTGATTTAAAAAATTAAACCACGAAAAAATTGCATAGGTACTTATAGGTACTTACTCTTAAAACTCATGTACTCTTCTTATTATTATTATATTGCATGATAAACTATAATTTTAATGAAAGTTTGTAAATGATTAATCAAAGTGATAATTAGGTTGGTCATAAATTTAAAATCCCGTTAATAATCTGATTTGATTTCGATGATTAAAAAAATATATTCGATGTTTTTGAAATTTGTTATAAAATATTTACTTTTATTTCTGCGGTTGTGAAAAATACAGGTAAAATTTTTTTTTTGTTGTTTTAAAATAAATATAAATTGTATATAAATTTAATAATAAGCAAGGTAGAATGTAAACCAACGGTTTTTAAAAGCATACATTTCCAAAAGACAATACAAACTGTTTAGAATTGTGACTTGCACAAAAATTTGAAAATTTCAAGTAATAAAAAAAAAACGTGAAAATAGGACTTTTTTGGAATTTTGATTAGTATTATATTATTACTATTATTATTATTATTACTATTATTATTATTATTACTATTATTATTAATATTATTGTTATTATTATTGTTATTATTATTTATACTACTATTAATTATACGATATACATTATTACGATATAAAAGTACTACATATTTTTTTATTTATATGACATGACCGGGGCTTGAACCCTTCGATTGAAAGGTTGGCGACTTAACCACTGCGCCATGAGTCAGATAAAACGCTTACGTATACGTGGTACGTCGTACATATAATTTATATATTTTATGTATCTAGTTGCGAGAAAAAAATAGAATACTACACACAATCAAATTGAACGTATAATTATTGTATTTAAAATTTTAAGATTGTGATCATGGTATGCATGATCAATAGATAAAACGAAAAATGTATGAAAAAATTAAAAGAACTTTTTGAGCTTTGAAAGCTTTTAATTTTTATATCCACTAATAAGTAGGCGAATTTTTACATGATGTTTGAGTTCGACATAGCTTTTAACCTACTCTTAAGAATCAAACATTCAAAACAACTTTGAATGAACTATAAATCAAATATTTAGTTGAGTATTGACTCTATTGTTATGATTTCTGAAAACGTAAGTAAAAATAAATTTGAATTATAAATTATTATAAATTTGTCATTATTTAATAGACTGGCTATTCGGGATAAATATTTGGTTTAAAAAGGAAAATGTAGAATATAGGGGCCTCGGTGGCCTAGTGGGTAAGAGCGTAGAAAATACGCTGTAAACACCGAGGGAATGTGGGTTCGAATCCCACACACGTCGTAAGAGTTATTCCCCCTTATGACATTTATAGCCAAGCCTGAACAGGAAAGTCTGTGTAATTTCCTGTCCACATATATGTATGTGACAGAGAAATGCATTAAAAAAAAAATAAAAAAAAATACAGAATATACTTCCGCCGTATCTGTCGTAGTAAAAGGGCGAAAGAATCATCAAAAAATTAAGAAACTAAAAAAACGTGCTTTACAGCGACATTCTTCAAAAATCGATTGCCTTCATATCAGTAAGCCAAAGGATTGGCTATGCAAATTAATAGGTTTATCTGCACACGATATTGAACGTAAGCTCTTTTTAAATTAAAATATGGAGCTATATACATTTATTATCTAGTAATGAATATTATTCTAATATCATTTAAAAACCAAAAAATAGTTTTTTCCCATCAAAGTAAATCTAATAAAGTTGATGAGGATCATTTTCTTTTAAAATATAAGAGAATAGAATATCCAAAAAAATCAATACAAAAATGTTTTCAGAAATGACTCATATTTATTTTGTAAAATTGCAAGTTTCTAACTTAAACCGTTTGGAAGATAGAAGGAGTCGCGAATCTTGCGAAATTTCAGTTTCACATAACGGTAAATTAAGATACCGTATGTCAAAAGTATATATTATTATAATATATTGATTTGTAAAGCTACTAAAAACAGTTTTGGTATAGCGTTTTCAGATTGAACATATACCTTATAGAGCTTCTGTTATAACAATTTAAATATAGATCTTTCTCGAACTTTGAGGGATGTAATTCTGTAACGGGTGGGACTACAGAAAAAAGTTGTTCCATAAAATTAATACTTTTATGATATCTATTCATGATATTTATTCATTGCTCTACTTCAAACGATGTAGAACTTTTCAAAAATTTATATGAAAAATGTGGCGATCAAAAAGTTATTGTTCGGTACCTACCCAAAGTTTTAGTCGGATCTCAACCAAAAAAATAGAGAACCAGAAATTGACCCAATAATATTTTCTGTTAATTTCAAGGCTCTAGCTTTCTTAGATTTTGAGTTATCTTGCTGACGAACGGACGGAATTTAATTCTGGTCCGATCCATACCTTTGAAGGTGTATCTAGGTAGCTTATTTCGAAGTGTTAGAAACGGAGGAACAATTTTTAATATATCCGATACTTATCGTACGGGTATAAAAATGTTGTTAAAATATTAAAAGTTATTTTGCTTTGATATATTAAATTAGTATATGCAAAAAATCTATGAATTTTGGATTTATTTTTTTCGTGTAATAGCAGTCGGTCCTGTGGTGAAGGCAGCTGATTTTTTAAATAAATATCTACCTTCACACAACTGTACTACAAAGAACTAAAATATATACATACAATTAATAAACAAAGCTTAAATAGTATTTTTAGTACAGTACAATAGTACAAAAAACAAAGCTTAGATAGTATTTTTTAGGACTTGAGTATTATTTGAACAAATGGTGTTGTTTAATAAAGAATAATAATTTATATAAGGTTATTTGTATTAAAACACATTAGGTAAATTCGTTTTTTTATAGTTTTATATTGTTTTTTTTTTTTTCAAATTTTATAAAAACAAAAATATTTGTTTTAATTATTCAGCTTCGGTTAGACGAAAATGGTTTTCTTTGATATTTTATACATGTTTTCCGTGTTTTTTTTTGAAGATGTTTTCTTGTTGTTTTTTTCAAGATTGGCTTAAGAGTTTAATAATGACAAAATGTAAGTAATTTTTATAAATCTCAACTTTGTTAATTTTTATATTGATGTTTTAATAATAATAATAACATTTCTTTTCATTCAATAACAATAAATTATCTTTAATCGATTAATTGAATTAATCGTAAAACTATGCTAAAAAAGCAAAATTTTTTCTCATGGTTTGCTTAACATTATTTCAATCTGAAAACACCATTCGACAGGAACTTTTTTCTTTTGTAAATCATTATCAAAATTGTAGAATTCTTTTAAATTTATTATTTAAATTTACCGTTATGTAAACGCTAAATTTGCATGCATTTTCTATCTTAATAACTCTGGAAAGCTTTTAGATAGGAACTTGAAATTTTGAGACAAGAAAAAACTTTTATAATTAGTATAAATTTCCTCAGAAATTGTTTTTATGCCGCCCCCTGTTTAAGAGCTATTACGGCTCAAAATTGAATATTTGCTATTTTTGGACACCTGTAACTTGGGCACTTGTACAAATTTATAAAAATTAAAGATTCAATAATATATTTTTACGTGTGTTGACTGTTTTTCTTAGTTATATCGCGTTCCGAACTTACAGCCCCTCGATTTACAATTCTAAACAGTTTGTATTATCTTTTGAAAATGTGCGCTTTCAAAAATCGTTGGTTTATATTCTGCCTTGTTATTTATATTTTTATTTGTTATAAAGTAACTTCTTCAAATAAATTTAAGTATGAATAATTTATTTTTATTTTTATACGGCTCTAGACTCTAGAGCACATATTAATTGCTATACGATTTGAATGAAATTTGGTATAAATGGTTACTCTTGCGATATAGTTGATGTTAAATGTTGCATCATAAACATGTTGCTGGAAACTGTTCCTGCAACATGCAAATGTGGCTGAACTTTAATGTTACATAAAAAAGCTGCCTAAAATGATGTCGATTTATCATGGAAATGTCGTTGAATATAAAAAAAGTTGCCAATGATGTCGGTATATCATCAAAAGGTTGTTGCAACAAAATGTTGTATCATGAAAATGTTGCTGTAAAATGTTTCTTCAACATGAAAATGTAGCTGGACTTTGCTGCAAGATAAAAAAGTTGCTAAATTGAATGAAATTTGGATGAAATTTAATATAAATGTTACTCTTGCGATATAGTTGATGTCAAAATAATTTGAGGTTGGAAATTTCAGCGAGTTCGAGCCCTACTATTTGGGCTCTAAATTAAAATTGTGATATAATTAAAAGATTTTAAGATACACTCTTTAAACTTGAAAATTAGATAGAGTATATTGGAGCCTTTCAGAAACGGGACAGTTTTCACCCTTCACCCTCTTAAGATAGACGAGGAGGTACGTTTCTAAACCAAATTATCCCTCCACAGGGAACTTTTTTTTAGAAAATAGAATCTTATATTAAATCTCAGCCTTTATATTTAATATATTTAATAACATTTTTAGCTCAAATACCCTTATAAAAATAAAAGATTTTTTGTTTTAGTGTGTTAGTGTATTCCCCTGCCACATAGGTAAATGTGACTAGGAAATTACACAGTTTTTTCTTTTACAGGCGTGGCTGTAAATACCGTAAAAACGAATTATACGACGTAAGTGGGATACGAAACCACATCTCCTCGGTGTTTACTCGGTTTATTTCATACGCTCTTACCCACTAGGTCCCAGAGGCCTCCACATCTATATATACTATATTCTACATAATACATATATAATAATACATATATAAGATAATAATTAATTTATGCATATTTATTGCTTTTGTAATAGCGGAGTGATCTGATATTGAATTAATATGTTTGTGTGTATGGATATAATCATATTAAATATTGAAGAACTATAAAGTGATAAGAAATTTTTAAGAAAATTTTGGTATTAATAGTATCTATAGTTTAAAAAAAAAAGTCAAGACATGACAGGACTGGAATTGGGACTATTTTTGAATGAATAAAATTGTGAAAAACAAACAAACACAAGTTTGAGTTAACGCTCCATAACGGGCAGGGCTAGTTAAAAAAGTTGTTCTACAACTGCTACTTATTTTATGAAATCTATTTATGTCAAAAATGTTATCTCTTTAACTCAAACTGTATAGAAGTTTTCTAAAACTAGTAAGTAAATTTTTCAGAAATCTGATAAATATATGTAATAAAATTTATTTTTTTAAAATATGGGTACATGTATTGTACGTATAACATGTATGTATATGTACGTATTATGATGTCGATTAATTAGACACTTGCGTTCTGATACGTAATTTTTTGTTTTTACAATTACAATACCTAAACAACATTGGCACAGTTTTATCTGGTTTTATGATTATTTTTGAATATTCTTTCGATACACAGTAAAAAAAGCTTTAAACATTCTTATTTCTTACAGGATCGTTATACGCCATAGAGTTAAATAGGTGAATAGGTAAAAAATATATAAGTACATATGAATTTCTTATTAAGTATGAGTTTAATCCAAATTTGGTTTTTTTATTTTTAACATTTAACAGTTATAAAAATTATAAATAAAAAGTGTAGGTACCTAGAGAAAATAGTAATATGAAAAAACATTAAAATAAAATGATAACAATGTGAACATAATAGATTATGTCAGTATAATATGTTTATTGGCGTGGCATTAAAAGATTTATTGCAAAGAGGGAAGAATACGCTCTTATCGTAAAATATTTAGAAAAAAAAAATTAAATATTAAGCAGAAAAACTTTACCGAAACAAAATTGTACAGATTTAAAAAAAAACGAATTACGGCAAATTTGAATGTTGGAACGCTGGATAACACTTATAATATTTTATCTGATTTGAACGTTTCGATTTCAGAAATGACATGTCTACAAACTTTATTAAAAAATGAATGTGCAGAAAATTAATTTGTAGAGCTAAGAGGTCTTTTCTCCCTTTTATTATATTTATACAGTTACCACTTTTAGTTTTAAAATTAATAGATAAATTAATGTGTGATATTGGTACGAATGGAAGTAGGCATTACCAAGCATTAGCAGTTATTCCACATGCTCCAATACAAAATTGTATTACCTAGCTTGATCAGAATATCCAGTACATTGTTACTATTCACTACTTGACTTATTCAAAGTCCTATAACACCAACTTTTACCAATACTATTAATAAATCTAAAGGTAAACCTTTGATAAAGTACGACCTTTTTACCAATTAGTATAATGAAAAGCAAATTTATTTTTAGCGTATTATAAGCTTTGCAAAAAAATAATAATTTAAAACAATTAATACTAATGCAAAAAACAAAATAAATAAAATATTATAGACAAGTAGAAAACCGATTTTTTTCAGAACCAAGAGTTTTATTATTATAAATAACTATATTTGAAAAGAATTAATAAAAATAATCTAGGATTCCTTTCACTGTTCTTGAGCTCTTATTATTTCGGTGTTCCTGAGAGTTTGAAGTTAGAACTTTTATTCAAATATTACGGTTATGGTTACGGGGGAAGGTAGTTCAGTGGACAACAAACTCCACTTTACCAAGAATGCATAGATTTTCTTCGAGTCTGTTGAAGATTCCACCTTCCGCGGTAAAGTAAACTCCATCCGTTAAAATATCAAGCGCTTGGTGACATTTGCTCGAATTTCGAGCGCTGAGCGACACTTGTTAATATTGAAACTGCTAACAAAAATTTTACAGTCACACGCACACACATCACCCACAGACAAACTTTATTTACAGGTTTCTACGTACTGGATGCGCAGAAACGTAATACATTTTTGGAAAAATTTCGGGTACAAATTTTCAGTGAAAACAATACCAACCTTATACATACATACATTCATATATGGTATGCGATCGGTAAAAATGCTATTCCTTAAAGATTTTGAATATAAATTAATTATTTAAATGAAAATGTGTTAGTATTTTATTTTGGTTAAGAATTATCTTAAGTATTTGGTTTTTATTTTCGATACAACGGCATAACGATAGAAAGACCACTATCGTTAATGTGTATATCTACTACTGAAAGTAGGTACGCTTCGAAGATCCAGTACATAATTTATGGCGATACGCCTCAGGGTTTGTCTGGAAACTTTATAATAATAATGTATGTTGCATTATTTGAAAACAAACCGTCACAAATATATAATTTATTATAATATAACATAAGAAAAAAAATATAAAAACTTTTTATTTATTTATTATATTAACTGTTAAAAAATTTTTTCACCCAAAATATAATATTATTTAGCTAATTTGATTTGTTTGTATACAAATTTGTATAGACAGGAAAGTCTTTATATAGTGGAACTTCTTATAAAATAAATATTGTGCATATAATAATATGTGTTATTAACTATTTTTATTTCAGCGTCACAATATCACTTCTTCGCAATATACAAAAATTTGCTATACATATATAATTTGCTAATGCTATATAAATCTGAAAAATAAAAATTTTGCTCTTTAAATTTACTTTATTTTCAAAAATAAATATTTGTAATATTACAAAATGTCAATAATTCCAAAATTTCTAATTCCATTATTTTTTTGTTATTTCCTCGGTTAAAAGCGTATCTAACTACACGGCAATAAAAAGAAAAAAAAAAAATGATTTATGACAACAACATCTTCAAAACTGCTGAAGGTAATCCGAAAAAAACATGGAGTTACATAAAACATATAATTAAAAATAAGACCAGTAATCGAAACGATTTCTTTGCGGAACAACAACTTTCCAACAAAGATAAATTGGCAAAACTTAACAATTTTAATAAATACTTTACACATATTGGCAGTGATTTGGCACAAAATTTTAACACCGTATATCTACCAATAAATAGAACATCAAGTAGATTTAGATTTAAAATGATTACGAATTATGAAACAAAGAAACTAATAAACGAGTTACCAAATACAGGAGCAACAGGTTATGATGGAATACAAACAAAGGTTATAAAAGAATGCAAAGATGAACTAGCAGCAAACATAATTGAATTAATCAATGAATCCTTGAATCAAAGTGTTATACCTGAAGAACTAAAAATAAATAAAGTTATACTAATTTATAAAGGCAATGGAGACAAAAACAATGTATACAATTACAGACCCATTTCAATAGCTTCGATATTTAGTAAAATCATTGAAACATATGTGAATACTCAACTAACTAAATATTTAAAAGACAATAATTTGGCAGATGATCGACAATATGGCTTTAAAAAGGGTTCTAATACAAATACGGCGTTATTCGATATGATCACATACATCCAAGAAGGTATAAATAATAGAAAAAAGGTATCCGTTGTATTTTTCGATTTTACAAAAGCCTTTGATACGGTTGATAGGAAAATATTATTACGTATACTATTCGAATGTGGAATTCTGGGAAAAGAATATATGTGGTTCGAAAGCTATTTAAATGGAAGGAATATGTTGAGTGTCAACAACTTAAAAGCCAAATTACAGATATAACTTACGGAGTTATTCAAGGCAGCTCTTTGGGACCAACACTGTACTCGTGCTACATAAGCAGCTTTTCAAAATTA
This sequence comes from Poecilobothrus nobilitatus, assembly GCA_947095535.1. NCBI lineage: Eukaryota > Metazoa > Arthropoda > Insecta > Diptera > Dolichopodidae > Poecilobothrus > Poecilobothrus nobilitatus. The sequence continues at coordinate 59,885,202 of OX352772.1, forward strand.
AAACTAGATGGTAAAGCTTTTCTTTATGCTGATGATCTAGCTATAGTATTTATGGAAAATAGGTACGAAGACTTAGAAAAAATAATGAATAAAGATATACAATTAGTAAATAAGTGGATGTCCAAATTAAAGTTAACAGCAAATATAAGCACAACTAAATATATGATAATAAAAAATACAACAAATACATTACTAAATATAATGTTTAAAAATATAAATATTAAAGAGACCAACGTGTATAAGTACCTTGGAGTGACCATGGACTCTGAATTAAAATGGAATCAACAATGTAGCGAGATAGCAGCAAAGGCTAGAAGAATTGCTGGTATGCTAAAAATTATACAGAATAGAGTTCCTCTAGCAACTAAAAGATCTATATATTATTGTCTTTTCATTCTATCACCTATGGCATCATAATCTGGGGAAATACATTCTCAAAAAATTTGAATATGATACAACGTATTCAAAATAATGCCATCAAAAACCTCTATGGATTTGAAAGACGAAAGTCAACAGCTGAAATACATCTACTGTTAAAAATATTACCAATTGAACTACATAAAAAAATATCACAAGCCATACAAGCCATAATATGCAAAATAAATTGGATCGGTATAATAAAATTACTCCTCCGTTTGTAACACCTCGAAATAAGCGACCTAGATATACCTTCAAAGGTATGGATCGGATCAGAAAAAAATTCTAAGACTTTTGAGCCATGTCCGCCCGTCCGTCCGTCCGTCCGTCCGTCCGTCAGCACGCTAACTCAAAAACTAAGACAGCTAGAATCTTGAAATTTACACAAAATATTTTGGGAGTAATTTGTAGGTTCCCTATTTTTTTTGGTTGAGTTTGGATCAAGCCTTAGGGTAGCTCTCGAACACCTAACTTTTAGATCCCCACATTTTTTTTGCAATAGAGCTATGAAATTTTAACCGCTGATAGATCTCACAAAAATATTAATTTTATTTTTAATAACTTTTTTTTGTAGCCCCACCCGTTACGGAGCTACAGCTCCCCAAAGGTTCAAAAACGCTCTATATTTCAATTGTTATAGCACAAGTTGTATAAGGTATATCTTCATTTTGAAAACGCCAAACAATTACTACTTTTATTAACTTTAAAAGTATGTATACAATAAATATATATCTGTGGCATACGGTGTCTTAATTTACCGTTATGCGAAACTAAAATTTTGCAAAATCCTTTAACCCTTCTATCTTCTAAACGGTTTAAGTTGGAAACTTGAAATTTTGACAGAAGTTAGATCTTTGAAAATAAGTATGAGTTATTTCAGAAATTTGTTTTGTATCACCCCCCGTTTAGGAGCTGTAAGGAGTCAAAAACTGAAAATTTCCTATTTTTAAACACCTGTAACTTGAACACCTGTTAGAATTTTTTTAAAGTAATACACAAAAATTAAAGCTTCAACATCATACTCTTATTTCTGTTAATAACTTTTTTTAATAATATAGGGTTACTTTATAATTCACGAAAGTGTTACTTGATTTTTTCAAATTTTCTAACAAGTTTCTTTAACGAATTTTTTCCATTTTGTTTTACTCGATAATTTGAAATTGTTGAGGATATAATGCGTAGTACATAAAAATGTAAATAAATATACAACATAACGGTTGCTTGAAGAATTTTTATTTATATGATATTGATATACATACATACTTATATAATATCATGTTTATTTACATATCGTATATGTCACTAGTGAATGAATGATAAGAGTATATATGTATATTATATAGCGCCGTATTTACATACATATATGTATTTTATTGTACTTATAAGAAATTATTCTGTCAATGAAATATTTAAATATAATATAATATAATATTTAAAATTATATTTATTATTTTGTAATAAGTAAATTTAGTATAAATTTACCGCTTAGTATTAAATGGTACTATAGAATATTTGAAAAAGTTTTGAATTGATAATCGTTATGTGGAAGTTTAGAATCTGCTTTTGAATAATGTACATATAAACATATAGTTTGAATATATGTACAACCCATAGTACTAGAAATTATAAAATCCACCCAAATTATTTTAAAATACTAAAATATTAAAAAAACGAGGAAGAGTGCAGTAGAGTAGACTGTGTCAACTCTGGGATACCCGTATGAACGTAATATATCCTATTATAAAACTTGATCATCTTTTAAAAACATTCAGATGTTTTAGTACCGAACTACAGAGATATATTTATGTAAATTGTGAAGTTGTACGACAGCTACCCGAATCTATTGCACCTAGCTTCATTAAGTTCCAAGAAATGCAAGAAGCCTAAACCGGCTGCAATAGATCAATCAAATTTTACAAAAGTTTTTGGCATGCAACTCGACACTTTTTCACTAAATTTCAGATAGCTAGATTCAATAGACACTGAGTTATTTTAATTTAAAAAGAGAAGTTGTATGGCAACTACTCGAACCCGGCGGCCGAAAATGCTGGAGTTAAATAGCAAAACTAACAATTTTGCAAAAGTGACGTAAACAAAATATCAGCCTCTTAGCTCCTTTATTTTTTGAGTTATCGTGCGGACGGACACTGAGTTATTTTCATTTAAAAAGAGAAGTTGTATGGCAGCTACCCGAACCCGTCGCACCAACACAACCAAATTTTGCAGAAGTTGTTGCCATAAAACTTGATCATCATTCGCAAAATTGCGGATACCTAGATTGAACAGACACTGGGTTATTTCCATTTAAAGAAAGACGTTGTATGGCAGCTACTCGAACCCGGGGGCCGAAAATGCTGGAGTTAAATAGCAAAACTAACAATTTTGCAGAAGTGACGTATATAAAATGTCAGCCTTCTAGCTCCTTTATTTTTTGAGTTATCGTGCGGACGGACACTGAGTTATTTTCATTTAAAAAGAGAAGTTGTATGGCAGCTACCCGAACCCGTCGCACCAACACAACCAAATTTTGCAGAAGTTGTTGCCATAAAACTTAATCATCATTCGCAAAATTGCAGATACCTAGATTGGATAGACACTGGGTTATTTCGATTTAAAGAAAGAAGTTGTATGGCAGCTACTAGAACCCGCCGGCCGAAAATGCTGGAGTTAAATAGCAAAACTAACAATTTTGCAAAAGTGACGTATACAAAATGTCAGCCTTCTAGCTCCTCTATGTTTTGAGTTATAGTGCGGACGGACACTGAGTTCTTTTCATTTAAAAAGATATTTTGTATGGCAGCTACCCGAACCCGTCGCACCACCACAACCAAATTTTGTAGAAGTTGTTGCCATAAAACTTGATCATCATTCGCAAAATTTCAGATACCTAGATTGAACAGACACTGGGTTATTTCCATTTAAAGAAAGACGTTGTATGGCAGCTACTCGAACCCGGGGGCCGAAAATGCTGGAGTTAAATAGCAAAACTAACAATTTTACAAAAGTGACGTAAAAAAATTTTCAGCCTCCTAGCTCCTCTATTTTTTGACTTATCGTGCGGACGGACACTGAGTTCTTTTCCTTTAAAAAGATATTTTGTATGGCAGCTACCCGAACCCGTCGCGCCAGCACAACCAAATTTTGCAGAAGTTGTTGCCATAAAACTTGATCATCATTTGCAAGATTTCAGACGCCTAGCTTTATTAACTTCCAAGAGGTGCAAGAAGCCTGAACCGGCTGCTTTAGGCCAACCAAATTTTACAAAAGTTGTTGGCATATAACTCGACACCTCTTTACTAAATTTCAGATTCCTAGCTTCAATGAACACTAAGTTATTCTCATTTAACCGGATAAGTTGTATGGCAGCTACCCGAACCCGTCGCACCACCACAACCAAATTTTGCAAAAGTTGTTGCCATAAAACTTGATCAACATTTGCAAGATTTCAGACGCCTAGCTTTATTAACTTCCAAGAGGTACAAGAAGCCTGAACCGGATGCTCTAGACCAACCAAATTTTACAGAAGTTGTTGGCATGTAACTCGACACCTCTTTACTAAATTTCAGATTCCTAGCTTAAATAAACACTGAGTTATTCTCATTTAAACGGAGAAGTTGTATGGCAGCTACCCGAACCCGTCGCACCAACACAACCAAATTTTACAGAAGTTGTTGCCATAAAACTTTATCATCATTTGCAAAATTTCAAAACCCTAGCTTGAATAGATACTGAGTTATTTCTATATAAAGAAAGAAGTTGTATGGCAGCTACTCGAACCCGCCGACCGTAAATGTTGGATTTAAATAGCAAAACTAACAATTTTGCAAAAGTGACGTAAAAAAAATTTCAGCCTCCTAGCTCCTTTATTTTTTGAGTTATCGTGCGGACGGACGGACGGACGGACGGACGGACGGACGTACATGGCTTAATCGACTCAGAATTCGATTCTGAGCCGATCCATACCTTTGACACTATATCTAGCTCGGCTCCTTTAAGGTGTCACAAACGTAATGGCAAATTTATTATACCCTTGAACATAGTTCATACGGGTATAATAATATTGCAAGCAGAGTGACAGGCTGTGAGCATACTAACGGTTCGTACGGGTATCTAAGAGTTGACAAAGTCAACTGTATTCTTCCTCGTTTAGAGATATAATTAAATAAATAAATAAATAAATAAATAAAGTTTCAGTGAAATTTTGCAAAACTTATATAAGTGGAAAGTAATTTTTATGTTTATTGCGCATAACTAATTATAAATTAAAAATAAAAATTAATAACTTAATTAATATTAAACAATTAAAAAATTTAATTAATATTAGATTTAAATAGTTATTATGTCAATACCAATTTATTCTGTTTGATTGAGAGTTAAAAGTACCGACTTTCAGCTGGTATCGATTAAATTTTAATTTATTGAAGGAAAATTAAAGAAAATTGTTTGTTCTACATAATATTATAATAAATTACATAATTTTTTTTGTCACTAAACAATATAATGATTATTATGTATAACGATAAAGCTTTTATTTTTGACTTTTTTTAGAATGGTTTCAAATAAAAGCGCCAAACCCAAGGTTATAATATCGGCATGTGATTGATCTATTAATTTTTTTTTTTTTTTAACAAACAATATTGTTTTTTTTCTTGTATTTTATATTGTGTTAATTAATAACTATATATTTAGTATGAATTCAATTTAAACTAGTAGAAAATAATAGCTAAATTTTCCAATTAAGAATTTACAAGTTTCTAATCTTTAGTTGCAGCAAGGGTATACACGTACATTAGTATAGCTGCTGTGTTTTAAAAAATAGATACTATACTTTGCAATGTCTGAATGTTTTTTTTTTCATATTGTAAGAATACATTATTAGATACGCTGAAAATATTACAATAAATTATAAGAGATGAAAACTGTCATTATTGAATACACCAACACAATGGGCCGAATGCATAAAACTGAGCTTGAACTTAAATCCTATTTTTTCAAACTAAAATTAAGCTTGAACTCGTATATTTGTTTGAAAAAGGGAGATTTAAGCTCAAGCTCAGTTTTATGCATTCGGCCCAATAATTATCAAACACTGTGACTGGTGTATACAATAATGACAGTTTTCAAATGAAAAATAATAATTACATGACAAATAAATCACAAATGAAGTAACATAGTAACATAATCTATATAGTCTAACATGTATAATTTTATATACGTATAAACAATAATTAGTTCTTTCAATTAAAAAAATTTAAATTTTTTTATCTTAGCAGGAATGAGCTGCAAAGAATTTTCTCAAATCAATTTACTGTAGATAATGAATAGAAACCGCTGGATGCACTCCATACTACTATTTCCATATAAAATGAAAGTTTTTTGAAAATAGATCTTACTAACCGGGTATATTAACACTTAAGACTAACCACTGGAGTCAATCAATTTTATCTTATTCAATGTCATCTTGAAAGGAGTAAAACGGAATTACCTTTTTTAATTTCTTTGTAGAATATAAGTTCTTTTTATTAAAATAAAATTTAACGCTTTTGTTTTACCCATTATAGAGAATTATTGGGAGAGAATTTACTGCCGCTTAAATTTCAATCTTTATTATAATTTTAAGTTTGTTATAATTTCTTTTTATTTTTTTGCATATTTGCCAAATCGAATTTTTTTAGAATTCATCACCAAAACCTTGTTCTTTACCAAAAGAGTTCTCTAACATAGTTACGGTTCCTTATTTCGTTTAAGAACGTTTATTTATCAAAAAAAATAAATCTATCCGAATCCAGCCCAATTTTTCAGGCTATAATTTTCATATTTGAAATCGAAAAAGCTAAAAATCATAAATATCTTGATGTCACAATTTATGATGAATTAACTTGAAATGAACATATTTAAAAGATAATAGAGAAAACTAGAAGAAAAACTGGAATGTATACAAAAATTGGAAATCGAATGTCATATAAATTAAAAATTTCCGTATTCTACAGTTTATGTCATATTCATAGCACGCTAACCTATGGTATTGGATTATGGGAAAATGCATTTTATCAAAAATTTACATCAATTATATAAAAGTTACAAAACAAAGCCATCAAGAACTTATATGGACTTCACTCCATAACATCAACTGAACAAATGCACAAAAAACTAGAAATATTAAAACTTGAAGATTACAGAGATTTTAGTCAAATAGTTAACTTATATAAATATACAACTTAGAAGAAGAATACATAAAGAAGCATGCACATATATTTGCAAACAATTACATACATAACTATAATACATGGACTTTTAATAATGTTCACCATGTCGTTGTGTTTTGTAAACATGGCTTTATAATGGACTCCATAAATTCGTCTATAAAATCATATAAGAAAATACCATCTAATGTTAAAGGGTTCTTCAGAAAGGTAATTTAGAATTTTTTTTTTAACATATGAAGTAAATTTAATTAAATTAAATACACAGATAGACTGTTAAATAACTTAAACATAATGGTCCTAACTAATGAGCTTTCACAAAATCGTTATTAACGATTTAATGTTTTGCTAACGAAAATTGTACACGAATGACACTTTTAAGATTGACTTTATTTAGCAGTTACATAAATTTTAACCATACCCGTACGATAAGTATCGGGTATAATAAAATTACACCTCCGTTTGTAACACCTCGAATTAAGCGATCTAGATATACCTTCGAAGATATGGATCGGATCAGAATCAAATTCTGAGTCGATTAAACCATGTCCGTCCGTCCGTCCGTCCGTCAGCACGCTAACTCAAAAACTAAAAAAGCTAGAATCTTGAAATTTACACAAAATATTCTAGGAGGAATTTGTAGGTTCCCTAAATTTTTTGGTTGAGTTCCGACCAAAACTTCGTGTAGCTCCCGAATTAATTTACAGTTATGCCAAACTTAATTATTGCAAAATCCCTTAACCCTTCTATCTTCTAAACGGTTTAAAATGTAATTTTGATAGAAGTTAGATCTTTCAAAATAAGTATGAGTCATGTCAGAAATTTTTTTTGTATCACTCCCCGTTTAGGAGTTGTAAGGGGTCAAAAACTGAAAATTTCCTATTTTTAAACACCTGTTAAAATTTTTTTGAAGTAATACATAAAAATTAAAGCTTCAACATTATACTCTTATTTCTATTAACAACTTTTTAATAATATAGGGTTACTTTATAATTGACGAAAGTGTTACTTGATTTTTTCAAATTTTCTAACAAATTTCTTTAACGAATTTTTTGCATTTTGTTTTACTCGATAATTTGAAATTGTTGAGGATATAATGCGTAGTACAAAACAATGTAAATAAATAAACAACATAACGGTTGCTTGAAGAATTTTTATTTATATGATATTGATATACATACATACTTATGTAAAATCATGTTTATTTACATATCGTATATGTCACTGATAAATGAATGATAAGAGTATAGATGTATATTATATAGCGCCGTATTTACATACATATGTATATGTAAGTATTTTATTGTACTTATAAGAAATTATTCTATGAATGGAAATATTTTTAAAGAAATATTGCAATGTATGGCGACATATTTATAACAATATAAATATACTATGTCCGCATTAATATAATATAATAATATTTAAAATTTTATTTACTATTTTGTAATTTAATATACATTTACCGTTTAGTATTAAATGGTGCTATAGAATATTTGAAAAAGTTTTGGATTGACAATCGTTATGTGGAAGGCTGGAATCTGCTTTTGAAGAATGTATAAACATATAGTTTGAATATACATACATATGTACAACCCATAGTTCTAGAAATTATAAGATTCACCCAAATTATTTTAAAATACTAAAATATTAAAAAAATAATATTGTAAGCAGAGTGACAGGCTGTGAACATACTAACGGTTCGTACGGGTATCTAAGAGTTGACAAAGGCATGTGTATTCTTTCTCGTTTTTATCTAAAGTAGACATTTATATTGTTTTTTTAAGTTAAAATGTATCAAAATAAATAATTAAAAATAATAGGCAGTTAAAATGGAAAGTACGAATAAATGGTTCTTTGATGATAGAAATATTTTAGAAGAAAATTAATTAATAATAGAAAATGTGCACTGGAACGGAAAGAAAAAATAAACGCTTTTTATTATTCATTATTCTTTTAATTCAGATTTTGTTAATTTATACAACAGTACAACAGTATACATAAATATTTATTGCTTTTAAAGATTTTATTTAGATGAGAAATCTTTATTAGATTTGATAAAAATTAGATAAAACAATTAACAAAATTATAGTCGATGAAATAAGGAAGGATCTTGTTTTATCGCATCACTCATGGTCGACCTATTTCGCCCGAATAATGGCGATAGCCACAATTAGAAGCCTTGTCAAATCTCTTACTAAAGAGATATCGATAAATATATGTAATATATAAATAGTTCAACAAAAACTTTTAATTAATTTCATATTTAAATAATTCCTAGGGAATAGTACTTTATTTTTTTTCGCTCTTCATTTTTGTTCACTTTATTCTTTCTTCAATTATTTTTCCCATGACAATTTCATCCGGAATGTATTCAGATTCTTTTGTAAATATGGAATTTTATTATTTATTTCATTGTTTGTTTCTCAGAAAGAAGATTTAATTTAAAACTTAATATTTAAAATAATAATTTACATTAAAAAAAAATTATTTATTGTTTATAGCGCCAAATTCAATATTTACAACGTTATCTATTTTTCGATATGATAAACTGTCGAAATTAAATTTAAAGTCGATTTTAAATATTATTAGTTTAAAAGTTTCTGCTAAAATTTAAGTTACTGCTAAAATAAAGTTGATTTTAAGAAAATGTTATCTCTCAGGAGCAAGTCGGGCTAATGAATTTCTTATTGTTTTTATACCCTACACTTAAGTATACGGTATATTAACTTTGGTATGGTGTTTGTAACCACCAAAAGAAATCGAGTTAGATATGGACATGTGTATACATTCTGAATCAGGATCACCTTGTGAGTCGATTAAGCGATGTCCGTCCGTCTGTCCGTATGCACGATAACTCAAAAATAATGATGCTATCTTGATGAAATTTATACTATATGTTAACAATGACTAAACAAAGGCGGGGATTGCAAATGGGCGAAAAATGACCATGGGTTCGGGTACCTCCCATACAACTCCCAAAAACGAACACGCATATCTCCGAAATTAATAAAGATAGAAACTTAAAATTTTGTACGAGGGTGTTTCTTCCCAAATCCCTGATATTCCTAAAATTTGAGATGAATTGGAGCAGTTGTTCGGGTACCTCCTACACAACTCCCAAAACCGAAGAAGCATATATTGAAAATTAATAAAGATGGAAATTTCAAATTTGGTACTAGGATGCTATTTTCTGAATTCCTGATTTGCCTAAAATTTGAGATGAATTGGAGTGGTTGTTCGGGTGCCTCCCACACAACTCTCAAAACCTAACAAGCATATTATCTTCGAAATTAATAAATATAAAAACTTGAAATTTGATATAAGAGTATTCTATCCTGTTCTGATGATATTTCTAAAATTTGACATGAATTGGGGTGGTAGTCCACACACTTCCTACTTCCTAAGACCTAACCAGAATATCTTCGAATTCAATAAAGATAGAAACCTGAAATTTTGCACAAAGGTTGTAAAAGCATTTATTTTTTTAGCCTATATTAAATACCTAACTAAAATAACTTATGGATTTTTAATTTAATATGAATTTTTTAGGTGTAGGGTATAAATAAGTCGGTTGCATCGACTTACTGTTACATTTACTAGCTTTGTTTTTTTTTTACTCAATGTAAGAAAAATTCGTTTAAAGGTTTTGCTAGAGATCATTACATTCATTTTTGAAATGTGTATTTTTTTTTATTTGCTCAACTAAAAAAAATTATTAAAATCTAATTAACTGATATTAATTAAGAATTAAAAGAAAATTAGCTACTATCATCTGTACATTTGTATTAATAAGTTAAATATATTAATTAAATTAAATTAACTTAAAAACAAACATTAATAAATTTTAATTCATAAAACCAAAAAAACTACTCCGGGTGACGTTAGGAATACCGCTAGTAGACGCGCTAGTTAACATCATCATGGTATAGAATGCAAATATGTACTGGTATAGACCAATTATTTTTTAACAATTCTTTTCCTTAGTCGAAATTTTAGTCCTTTTTCCTTAGTCGAACAGAAAGTCGGCAGTTTTAATTCTCAATCAAAAAAAAAAATAAATTGACATTCCATTAATACAATAATATTCAAACTGTGTAAATTTAATTAAGTTTTTATTATTAATACAAATTTTTAATTGATAATTAGGTGTGAATTCAGAAAAAAAAACTTTTTTTTAGCCTTATATAAAGTTGAAAATTTTTATTGAAATTCAGTAAATTGTTTTCAACCTAACGACGAACATAAAGAAAATGAAATTTGCAATTTTGTTACTACTTGCTTTTGTAATAAAAAAAAAATAAATTTTTTGAATAATGCTTCATTTTTCAAAATAAATAACTGTTAATTTTAGATTTGTGTAGCAGCAGCTGAACTACATCAAGATAATATATTAAACTTTATTTTTAATCAATGCAGTGATTGTGGGGATGAACACCAACATGATCCAGAAACAATACCAGTTATTTATTTGGGTAACAATAATGCACCGCCTGCTTAAGCATCATTCTTCAGGACAGTCTACAGTCTGCCAATTATATAAATGATAGGTATTTACTATCTATCTACATATATATTTTTTGAAAAAAAAAAAAATTTGTACTTGAAAACTTAATCATAAAAAAAATTGAATGTTGATTATAAAAATTAAAAGAATCTTCTTTGAATTTATCTTTGAAAAACTTTGTCTTAACATGTCCAAATCCTTGGTTTAACATGTCCATGTAGATTTTATGTCAACACCTATTTCTTCGATTGATATTGATCAAAATTAATGAATATACTCGATTATACTAGTATGACCAATCGGTGTTCTCAGTTAATTGACTAACATTTTATTATCCTAGAATATTGATTCACTTATAAATTGAATGCATTTTTTGCAATTTTTTTTGGTTTAAATTCTAGTTATTTTCAATTATTATACCCGTACGATAAGATCGGGTATAATAAAATTATTCCTCCGTTTGTAACACCTCGAAATAAGCGAGCTAGATATACCTTCAAAGGTATGGATCGGATCAGAAAAAAATTCTAAGACTTTTGAGCCATGTCCGTCCGTCCGTCCGTCAGCACGCTAACTCAAAAACTAAGAAAGCTAGAATCTTCAAATTTACACAAAATATTTTGGGAGTAATTTGTAGGTTCCCTATTTTTTTTGGTTGAGTTTGGACCAAGCCTTAGGGTAGCTCTCGAACACCTAACTTTTAGATCCCCACATTTTTTTTGCAATAGAGCTATGAAATTTTAACTGCTGATAGATCTCACAAAACTATTAATTTTATTTTTAATAACTTTTTTTTGTAGCCCCACCCGTTACGGAGCTACAGCTTCCCAAAGGTTCAAAAAAGCTCTATATTTAAATTGTTATAGCACAAGTTGTATAAGTTATATCTTCATTTTGAAAACGCCAAACGATTACTACTTTTATTAGCTTTAAAAGTATATATACAGTAAATATATATTTGTGGCATACGGTGTCTTAATTTACCGTTATGTGAAACTCAAATTTTGCAAAATTCTTTAACCCTTCTATATTCTTAAAGTTGGAAACTTGAAATTTTGACAGAAGTTAGATCTTTGAAAATAAGTATGAGTCATTTCAGAAATTTTTTTTGTATTACTCCCCGTTTAGGAGCTGTAAGGGGTCAAAAACTGAAGATTTCCTATTTTTAAACACCTGTAACTTGAACACCTGTTAAAATTTTTTTGAAGTAATACACAAAAATTAAAGCTTCAACATTATACTCTTATTTCTGTTAACAACTTTTTTTAATACTATAGGGTTACTTTATAATTGACGAAACTGTTACTTGATTTTTTCAAATTTTCTAACAAATTTCTTTAACGAATTTTTTCCATTTTGTTTTACTCGATAATTTGAAATTGTTGAGGATATAATGCGTAGTACATAAAAATGTAAATAAATAAACAACATAACGGTTGCTTGAAGAATTTTTATTTATATTATATTGATTTATATTATATTGGTATAAATATATATAAATATATATTTATTGTATATATACTTTTAAAGCTAATGAAAGTAGTAATCGTTTGGCGATTTCAAAATGAAGATATACCTTATAAAACTTGTGCTATAACAGTTTAAATATAGAGCTTTTTTGAACCTTTGCGGAGCTGTAGCTCCGTAACGGGTGGGGCTACAAAAAAAAGTTATTAAAAATAAAATTGATATTTTTGTGAGATCTATCCGCAGTTAAAATTTCATAGCTTTATTTCAAAAAAAATGTGGGGATCTAAAAGTTAGGTGTTCGAGAGCTACCTTAAGGTTTGGTCCAAACTCAACCATAAAAATAGGGAACCTACAAATTACTCCAAGAATATTTTGTGTAAATTTCAAGATTCTAGCTTTCTTAGTTTTTGAGTTAGCGTGCTGACGGACGGACGGACATGGCTCAAAAGTCTTAGAATTTTTTTCTGATCCGATCCATACCTTTGAAGGTATATCTAGCTCGCTTATTTCGATCCGGGTATAATTCCGATCTTATCGTACGGGTATAATTATATTTACTATTTTGTACTAAGTAAATTTAATATACATTTACCGCTTAGTATTAAATGATACTATAGAATATTTGAAAAAATTTTGGATTGATAATCGTTATGTGAAAGGCTAGAATCTGCTTTTGAAGAATGTACATATAAACATATAGTTTCAATATATGTACAACTCATAGTTCTAGAAATTATAAAATTCACCCAAATTATTTTAAAATACTAAAATATTAAAAAAATAATATTGTGAGCAGAGTGACAGGCTATGAACATACTAACGGTTCGTACAGGTATCTAAGAGTTGACAAAGGCAACTGTATTCTTCCTCGTTTATATTTAAATTGAAGAGTTAAATTGATTTTGCCTACAAAGAGGTATTGTTAGTGAATAGAAGAAAAAAAAGTTTATAAATTAATTTTGTACTCTAATTTTAACTTTTGTAATTTAATTTTAAAATTACTTAAAGTCGTTCACATAATACAAAAAGATTAAAGTTTAAATTTAGATCTGTGCAGCTCCTATCTGACCGAAAACCTGCTTGTTCATCTCTTCTATTGTGTTCTTCGGACTGTATTTTTCGACTCAGTATGGTTACGATTACTTTGTATATAATGTTCAGCAGAGTTATACCCCTCCAGTTGTTGCAGTTTTGTAGGTCGCCTTTTTTGGGAAGTTTCACGATCACGAATTTTTTCCAAAATTTTGGTAGTCGTTCTTCCTCCCAGGCTTTCGTTATGTGAGGTTTTAATATTTCGACGGCTAATTGCGGATCTGCTTGTAATAATTCTGCTGGAAGTGCATCTTTACCTGCTGCTCTATTGCGTTTTAGCGTCATTATGACCTCTTCAATCTCGTATAAGCTTGGTGGTTCAGTGTGGATGTTTAATTCTGGACTATTCGGAACACTTATTCTGTTTTGAGATGTTGTTGATGTTATTAGTTTCCTGGAAGTGTTCTTTCCATCACTGGAGTTGGGCATCTGTGTTTGAGAGTGGGACGGCATTTTGGTTTGATTGATTGATTTTGCGTGTGTCTGCGCTTAGTAATTTTAACTATTTGTAGGTATAATTCTCTGGGATTGTTCTGATTAGCAGCTCTTTCCACATTTGTTGTGAGTTTTTCGAAGTGTTTACGTTTATCTCTTCTGGTAGCTTTCTTTACTTGATTCGCAAGGCTTTTGTATTCTGTTGTTATTGCACATGTTTCATCATTGATCCAATTTTTTCTCGCGGGTTGGACAGTGCCGAGCGTTTGTTTTGCGATCTGATTTATGTTCGTAACAACTTCTTCCCAATGTGCATTTGGGTGAATTATTTCTGTGATAGTAGTGGATAAATTGGACTTAATTTCGGTATTTTGTAGCTTGTGAAGGTTTAGACGTTTTTTTCTGCTGCTGTTGTTGTTTCTGATTATTTTTAGTTCCAGTTTGAAGTCGCCTGTTAGCAATTCGTTATCACTATTGATGTCAGCATCTCTTCTGTTTCTTACATCAGTCATCGAGGTTCTTCATCTCTTGCTTACATATATGTGGTCGATTAGATTTCTGGCGTTACCACTTGGTGTAGTCTACGTATATTTGTGTATGTTCTTGTGTGGAAATAATGTACCATCAATCGTGAGGTTGAATGATTGGCATATTTCAATCAACCATTCACCATTGCTGTTCCTTGTACTGCAACCGTGTGTGCCCATAACATTATTAAGTCCATTAGTATAATGATGTCTGATCTTCTAGTGCTACTAAGGACTGTGGTGACTTGTACATAGAACTCATCTTTTATGCTATCCTCTGTATCTTCTGTTGGTGAATAGCATTGTATTACAGTAGTGTGTCGTATTTTATACTTGAATCTTGCAGTTATAATTCTATCTGAAATTGGTTTCCATGTTTCCAGAGAGTTTTTTACTCTTTTTGAGATAATTATTGCTACAACGCTTTTGGTCTTTGCTTTCTTTCCACTGTATAAAATTCTATTTCCAGGATCACATTTCTATTCCATCTAACCTCATTGAGTGCTATAATGTCTATATTATATTTTCAAATCTGATCTTCAAGTTGTGCTAGTTTTGATCCTCCACGAAGAGGCAGCACGTTCTATTGTGCTAGCCGCGGTGTCCTTATTCATTTGCCGAGAATCCTATCCGAGGAGTTGTTTCAGTTTCAAGAATCGTGTATTTTCACTAGGCATGTGATTGGTCTGCGTAGCTATACTACTTTTAGATGTCCTATCGTGCCCTTCGATCGTCTAGTGAAGAGATGTCACCATGTTTCAATTTTTGTCCGCCAGATGCTGAGTACGAAACGATATGTTGATAACACATCCATGATGAACGATGTAAATTTATATTCCGCCAAAGATATAAATTATATATATTCATAAATTTATATTCCGCCAAATTTTCCCGCAAGATATCGTCTGCGTATGTTGCGTTGCGATATAACCTTTCCTTGGTTATATATGTCATGTCACTTGTCAAATATGTAATAATTTTTGACAAGAACACATGCGGTGCTATACAATATTTAGTATTTTAATATTGGCTATGGAGTTAAGGAGTATCACACGAACATGATTATAGGTATTATTTTTATTTTATATGTTACTAATTATTATTTTATTTTAGATATTTTAATTACTATGATATAAAGTATTAAATATTATAATTATATGTTATCCAGCCGGGGATCGAATCCGAGATCTCTTGGTCCATTACGAATGAGAGGCGGTGTTTATAACACTGCACCATTGGCTTTTCTCATAAAATAATTTTAATTTAATGAGACATGACACCATATGACTTTATGAATCATTGAAATGAATCATAAATCCATCTTCTTTGGATGGTGCCGCATCCGCTAACGCACGTTGGCTATCATGTTTATTATTTAGATCTTATTAATAGTAGCTCTAAATAGGGATTTTGCAGAAATGTTAAACCATGTTCTAGATTTTTCAGATATGAAATTCTGCTTCTCCCGGGACCTCTACGTTCTTCAATTTTGCCTGATGAAGTAAATGATATTTTTCTGGGTGCCTCATTATATGTGCATTTAATGCATTTTATATGTACTTAATTTTCTCTCTTTGACTGAGTTAACAATCCCTATAGATCCTATTCTCCTAAAAACTTCAATATTTGTTATTTTATCAACCCAAGAAATTCCGCACTCTTCAATAAGCACTCGTCTGTCCAGCCACATTTCAAAGTCCTTCAGTTTATTTTGAGATGCTTTTGAAGCGCCCACTATTCAACACTATAAAATAAAACTGATATCACGCAGCATCGGATCATTCTTATTCTGAGTAGTAGGCTTAAACTATTATTGCAAAATATATTTTCCATTCCATTTCTATTTTCCATTTTGACAAATACAGATCTTTATTTCTTTTGAATATAGACTGAATAATAAGGTTGATAAAATACAGGCTTGACGGACACATCTTTGAATGCTGATATTTTCGGATATTTCATTTCGAAGTCCTAAATTTGCTTATTCGTTCCAGTAAAGATTAGCAATCAAATGTAGATTTTTTTCAACTCTCCCGTAATTTTTTAATATCTAACTTTAGAAGATTTTTTATGAAATTTTATTAGTAGCTGTTCAATATAACAAAATAATTCAATTTTTAAAATGATTTGTTGTTATTTTATTTTCAATCTATTGCACTAATATAGTTATTACTCCTAGTTTTATTCATTTTTGCCTTTTATAAATTAAAATTAGAAAACAAATCTTTTAAATTGTTTTCTTTTGTGCAGAAAACTTTAGTTTGTTTCGCTATTTTAAGGAAAATAAAATGGGTTCATCTTTTCTAGGTCAACTTTTTGTTTGTTTTTACAGAAAAAAAAAGTTGGCAAAGGAACTTTACTACTGCAATTTAATATTATAATGTAATAAATGATATGGGTACATTTGAAAAATCTTTCTGCAACTTGTTTGAAAATAGCTCTTCTACATGAAATAGCAATGTTTCACGCTATTACTAGCATTTGTATTGGTAAGAAAATCTTAAATTTCGCCTTCAAATAATAAAACTGGGCAAAAAAAAAAACTAATTCAAACTCACTTAAGGACAGCCGATATCAAACAAGCATAATTGAAATACATTGGAATCGCCTAGAAAATCAGAAAAATTAAAAGAACGTAAAAAGATGAAAATGTTAAATAATCAATAGCTGTTATGCTAAAGTAAGTGCAGATACTATGCTTTATTAAATCGCCAACTATTAGACATTGTGGTAATATTATAAATACCAGAAACACTATAAATCTACGGAAAGAAACATGAGATGTACAAAGTATTGCCAAACATAAAGTTCAAAAAGAAATTTGTCAAATAGGGATAGATTAATACTTTGTGGACTAGAAGAATTACTGAAGAAAATAAAAAGAAGAACTTAAAAAAAATGTTTAACAGAGTACATAAAATTATGATTTAAATTCCATTCACAAGTTTTATTTAAGCTTAAATGCATTTTTTTAGTTGCAAGGTATTTTCACTGTATATATAATTTGTTTTTATGATTGTTGTTATATGAAAGTTGCATTTTGCATTTAACTATTGAATAAAAAAAAACGTCATACAGAAATGTGTAAGTTTTATTTGCTTTTCATTCATTAAATAAAGAAAAACAGATAACAATGAAACAGAACGTTTAGACATTTTGATGATTCTTAACGTTTGTGTAAATAAAAAAAATTGTAAAAGATTTCAAGAGAAATGCAATCAGTCTCAAGTATACTTCCATTAACTTTCAAATATTTAACATAATAATGTATATGTTTCCCAATATAAAAGTATATGCAATTTTAAATTCTTATATAAAATATTGTTTTTAACTTTTGATTCTTTTTTATTTTATTTGTGAAGCACTTTTGCTAACGAAATGTCATATGGTATAGATACTAAGTATTTCCTAAAGATATCTTTTTACTATTTCAGACCTTTTAATTGACTTGAATTGGTTTTTGTTGTTATCGGAATTAAATTTTGTGATACTTTAAGTTAAATTCAATTGTTGTTAAGGAAATGCATATAAATATTTCCAAATTAAGTATAAATTGGATCATAAAATTTTTGTATTTTAATTTCATTATCATATTATACAGTCTCAGCTAGATGAATATCTTCGCTCCTTTTACTGCAGCAGTGAAAACGGAAACCTTACAGCTGGGTGATTGTGTACAATTTAGATACAAATGTTCAAATATTTTTTATAATTACTGTAGACGATGTTGATGAAGATGATAATTATTTTCCTTACAGCTGTGTGTAGAATTGATGTAAATATGATTTGAACAATTTGAAGAAAAAATATCTACTGTACTATCAATGGTGGGTTCTTAATTTCTATTATAAACAGGGCGGGAAACTAATTTGTACTTTAGATTGGTTTGGTTTCACTAACCGATAAGATTTTGTATTTTATAAAGTGGACTTTTAGACTTATCATTTATTAATATTGATATTAAATTAAAAGGAATTTATGAAAACTTTCCATTTTAATCACTACAAAAACTTCTTGCAGTAATCGAAATCTTTCCATTTTCAATCAATAGTTATAGTTTATGAATTACGAATGAAAATGAACCTACATTAAGTGAAGCATTACTGGGGTGATTATTTCAACTCTTATTTTGAAATTCCCAGAGTTGACACAGTCTACTCTACTGCACTCTTCCTCGTTTTTTTTTTAATTTTCATCCTTTCTGCAGCTACATTTGAATGAACGACTTTTTCACTCATCCATTTGCAATTTCTTTTAATTAAAATTATTAAATAAATCTAAAATTTCTACTTTGTGTTGATAACAGTCTTCATTGAAATCAAACTAGTAAGGATGTTATTATCTATTAATTGTTATCACTTTTTATTCTTGAAGCTAAAATCTACTATTGCTGACGTCAAAAATCTTACTTTAAGTGATTTTTTATTTCTTTACAAGCGTAAATTAAGATTATACTTCTTTTGCATGAAAATTTTTAATTTTTATTTAATTTATCTAAAAGATATGTAATTTTCAATTTTTGATCACGAATATCCTCTAGTAATCGTAAACAGAGGGAAGTGCAAAAATTTTCTTTTCATATTTCTCAAAATTTCAAGAATCTTCCAGAAAGCTTTTCGGAGATATGACGTAACCTAAATTTTTCAAAATTATGTTTTACATTTCAAACCTCTATTACCTACGATTGAAATTTTATAAAACGTTTAACAGTCTATATAAAGTTTTCGTTTATGCTGCACAGAGTATTAAAATAATATTTGTAATTATTGCGTTTATTTTAAGGTTTCTTTTTTTTAAATTATAATAAGTAAGTACTACAATTACCATAATAGACTTTGAATTGAAAACGAAACTTATTTTAACAAATTTTGCAAGACATTTGAAAATAACATATTTATTTCGTTCAATTTAATTACATACTTAAATAGATACTACATTTTTAAGTAGGTATGGTACTTAAAATTTACTTCTATTAATATCTAAAGTACATTTTTATTCCAGATCTCAGTGCATGAATAAAATAATGTAAATAAACAAAATGTTTATAGTGAATTTTTTTCTTTTTGTTGAAGAAATTAAAAGAAAATTCTTTTAATTTTATGTTTGACTGTTTGTTTACTGAAAACAACAGTAGTATTGTCCAAAATCCTTAGAATTAAAACAAATAAATCTAATAAGAGACTAAGTTATTTCAAAAAAGATTTCGAAACTAGTTTTGACTTTAAATGAATAACGTGTTGTTACTTAAATAAAATTTTATCCTAGCTCTAAGATCCCTTGGAAGTTATCATAAAAATATTCTACAAAAATTCGAAATGGATTGAAGGATCATCACCAAATTCATTACCACATTTAACTTCTTGTGAACTAAAAGCTACGATTGTTAAGTTCAAAATGCCATGAAAGCGTTTAAGGGATGACATAGATCATTGAAAATACGCTATCATAACTTTAGGATGATCATGATATGTAATATTCCTTGTACCATTATATGAACTTCTATAGGTATGTTATTAGAACTTATAGACATATTGGGAAATTTTTCTTTAGATATCTTGGCCTACCAGAACATTTTCTTACATATATGCCATTTATATCTTTTATGAAACTGTGGCAAAGATATTGTGTGCCATATATTGCATTTCAAAAATAAGATAACAAAATAACAAAATTAAATATATATTACTGTAAAACATCATCGCTTTACAGTAATGTATAAGCTAGTTGCATCCAGTAAGGATGCCGTTGCACGTAAGAAATACCTAATTTATAAAATAAATATAAAAGTTAACATCTCCTCAAATATCAAGAATTGATCATTGAAACTAATGAACTAATTCCCAACGTATTAGCGGGAATCAATGTACTATTTTGAAATCAACTGTTTAAAAACTGAACTCGAGATAATGATGATTCGAAACAAGTTAACTCAACAGTAAGTTAGTGTTAATGAATGTCTTCAAACTTCCTGCTATATAATTTCTTCCTAAGAAATGTTGGAAACCAATTTTTATTCATTTTACTTTTGATTTATATCAGAAATGTTAGAGTACCAATGCTAAAACTTCTGCCTAATACAAAATTTCCACGAATGTTTTAGCTTTTCTGGAAATTAATAGATATTTTTTTGTACTGAAAATCAATAAAACAAAAATTTTTTTTCGAAAATTCTTAATACGATTTTTCAAACTGATCAATAGTAGTAAATCGAAGATGATCCATTTACAGCGTAAGATAATTTCATAAATATTCTAAATAACCGTATTTATATGTTTAATGAATACCTTTATTTGAAAACTTAATTAAAACTAGAATGCTGAATTTTCATTTTCATTAGAAATCAAATTTTTTGACAAAAAACAATACAATTTTTACCTTGCAAATTTACGGAAGAAGCAATCTTCAAATTATGTTCTGAACTACATACAATTTTAAATGAAAATAATAACACTGTTTTTTTGTTCATCGATATAACCAAAGCTTTTGATCTTATTGGCCACTGCATTTTTATTAAAAAATTTGTAAAGACGGATTTTAGAGGTATTGTACTTACGTATATTTTTAATTTCTTATTTAAAAGATAGAAAGCAGCGAATTAAGTTAAATAACAACATTAACGAAATCAACAATATAAAAATTAGTGTACGACAAGGTTCTGTAATAAGTCCCTTGTTATTTCTAAAATATATTAACTTTCTATTCTCACAACCGTTGAAATGTAAAATCACTGGTTTAGCTAATGACTGCGTTCTTGTATACAGTGATAAAAATATTGATTTGCTCAAAACAATCTTTAGAATATGATGTTAACTTACTCAAAGATTGGTTTTCATACCATAAACTTCTTATAAGTGACAAAACCAAATTCATTTGTATTCAGTTTAAGAAATTCTAATTTATGCGACAATAATATTAAGTTTCATAGTGGTAATTCTCCTTTGTCTATGGATGATAATGGATTAAACTTTTGCATGAACGATTGATTAGATAAAATAAGTATCTAAAAATGATTTTGCATTTTATAGATACATAATACATTTTATTTAAATTCTATAATCATAATTACGACAAAATTATTGTTGCCTATTATTATAATTTTTTCTTGTAAACGTAATGTTACTTTAAAACCACATAAAATAACATATAATGGTAAAAAAAAAAAAATTATTATATTATAGTTGTGTATATATGTATGTAAGTAGATATTTTGTAAGTCCAATACCTTTATATAAATATTATTAGAATATTATTATTTTTTCAAAGATCCACCTCTAGCAATTACTCTTAGACCTTTTTCAATAAATTTGAATTCATTTTCATGTTAACATAACCCACTTTTCTTAAGTATATTTTTGATTACATACAATTGTATTTATAGAATATGTATTTATCTATATGGATACATTAAAATATATTATGTATTTTTGTTTTGTTTTTTGTTTTTTTTTATCTATAAATTCATATATGAACTTTTGTTTTTTTTTTTTACTTTTTTTAGTATATATTTTTATGGTTTCATATTTCAAAAAATGTCGAAATCCCTAATGGGTCGTAAATTCGAAAATGGTATTGGAATCAACTGAAAAATATTATATGAATTCATATATAAAATATTGTATTCTATATAAGTATATATTTTGTTAACCATATATTATTAGTTTGTTTGTATGCATAATACTTTTACACAAGTTTATTCTTAAAATATTTTCTTTTTCTAGTAACAATCTATAGCTGCTATTTTTTATTTGTTTTTGTTTTTTGTCTTAATTCTAAAAATGCCAGTTTTAAACATTTTTATTGCATATCTCTACTAGTACTAGAACGATGAAAATTTTCGTACATAAATGCTGAAGGAGTCCCAATTCGTAGATAAATATGAACAAATTTTTGTTTATTCTATTTTTGGTTGTTTTTGGTTGTCTTTGTTTTTTTTTTTTTATTATTTTCAATAAAAAATCCATTTTCAAACTCGAGAGAAAAAAAAACAAAAAACATAGAGAGGTCATTTTATTTATTTTTTTTATTTTGTATCTATAGCATTCAATTTTTGTTCGTCCTTTAAATTAATAGGGAAGCAATGTACGTAATATCAAAAAAAAAAAAAAATAAAAAAAAACAAATAGAAGAATAAAATACATAACCAGTTGGGTTGATAGACAGATTAAAAGAAATATGTAACAAAAAAAAAATATATGACCTTACTAAGTGATTAATTTTATGGTTTTGGATATAAAACATGAATGAACGAATACTGAAAAAAAAAACAAAAAAAAAATCATAAATATTCCTTTGACTCTTTCTTTTTTGATTTTAAAATAAATGTATCTTAACAATCAGATTATTTTAATCTAAAAAAAAAAAAAAAAAATTGGTAAAAAAAACCATTACACCTTACCATCCCTTATTTTATTTGTATATTAACCCTTTTATTTGCGAGGGGATCTTTTAAATATTAAATTTTTTAATTCGCAATTTCTATGAAAAAGAAAAATTGAAAGTATAATCTACAAGATTATATTAATATATATATTATACCAACTATATATATATGGATATTGTATTATATAATATAAGTATATAATATTTTTAAGATAGGTACCTATATGGTTTATATATAATATATATATATATATATTGTATCTATATACATGAATTTTTATGATACTTTTACAGAAATTATTTGTATATGAAGTTATATACAGTCCTTGTAATTATTATTTATGTTCATCATAAAAGAAAATGTTTTTGTTTCTTTTATGTTTTGTAAAATGTTTTATTATTTAAAAAAAAAACAAAAAATATAGAAAATATATTAAAGTAAATATAAATAAAGAAATATTTTAAAGATAGTCAAAGAAATTAATTAAAAATATAAGTAATAGAAATAATTTTGTTAAGAAATTTAAAATTTTTATATAAACCAGTTTTTTTTTCTTTTTTTTTTTAATTTCTTTACCAATATTTTTCTTTACATATATTGTAGATAGGTACTCTCAGCAACAAAAAATTTAGCAACAAAAATTTAAAATGCATTAGTTATTGACGTAAATCGTAAACGGAAGTTACACTTCATGTGTATATATATATATATATTTGACGACTTCGTGAATTAACGCCCCAAACATTATCGCCCCAAAAAAAAATTAAAAAAGACCCCAAAACTTTATATGTGACCCATAAACTTTATATTATATTTCATATGAAAAAAAGCCCCAAAATTTTGAGGTCATTTCTTAAATTGGGGCTTTATTTCAATTATTATTTTGAAAAACATTTTATGGTCTTAATTCATTTATCATTTTGGAGCTTTATTTCATAATAAAATAAAGCCTCAAATAAAAATATTTTTGGGATTTTACTTCATTTATTATTTTGGCGCTTTATTTCATAATGAAATAAAATCCCAAACAAAATTTGTGGCCTTATTAAAATTTCAAAACAATATCAAACAGGTTTGCGATGCTTCGCTATGAATCAAGTTAAAATGACGTCCTAATATTTGTCTTGAAACAATTTGTTTAAAAAACAAAAAAAAATGCATTCTGTGGCATTATTATTTTGGATAATATAATTAAGTTTTGTTTATTTGGAACAATAAAAAAATGTTTGGGGTGCTATTTCTTTTTTTAATTTGGGACTTTATTTCATAATGAAATAAAACCCCAAAAAATTATAATTAGATTTTTTTGAGGCTTTATTTCACTTGCTCCAGGGCTTTATTTCATTTTCATTTTTGAGACCTTATTTCACTATGAAGTAAAACCACAAATTTTGAGATAATGTTTGAGGCGTTAATTCACGCAGCCATACATAAATATTTTTCTTTTTTTTTTTGTTTAAGCGATCGGAACCTTGAAAGGTACTAACATAATGGTTTTCGGTGAAACGATTGAAATGTATTGTGAGGACTTCACCACACTAAAATACACCTCCCTTTTCAAATATGAAAACTGGTAAACATAGACTAATCATCAGTTTTTCGTTCATGTTATTTAGTATAAGACGTTATTCGCTTTCGTTTTCTAATACAGTTTTAATTGTCAATGAATCTCGTTGCTTCCACATTAAGGCGGTGAATTGCGCTATTCTTGCACTATGATTGCACTCTCCTCAGTTTCTTCTGATATAATAGGAAATATAAGGTCCATAACTGAATATCAGTATTGCGAACATACCAGAGAAAATTAACTATGTTTCGCAATATCTTATTTTGAAACATTTGGATAATTGTAGTATGAAGTTGTTTAATAAAATTCCATAACTGAATGCCGCAAACCCAGACTGATTTTAATAATTTAATTGTATATCAAAACTTTGTTGTACAATTTGACGTTTTTCACATAGGCCCGATAAACCAAAATATCTAACTCCTTCCTATTCCTTTTGTCATGCTCATTCGATTTGAGTTTGATATCTAATGTCATATCCAGATATTTTGCTATATTTTCGACGGGGATAGTTACATTGTTGATTTTGATTTAAATCGGAATATTTATTAGATATAAAATATATAACCATTTTCGATAAAATTAAAATTAGAATATTAAAAAAATTTCATAAATATGCAATAATTATGAATAAGTTATATAAATTATATTTAACACTTTCGGTGCTTATCATTCTAAATTTTTTTTTGGAATTATCCTGTTACTCGCCAAATTATTCAAAAGAAAATTTCAAAATGTATATGTTTGAAAAGTCTAATGATACACTGGAATACCTAACATATCATTTTAAAACTACGGAGTATTGATATGAAAATCAACCTTGTGTCATAGATGAATACACAAAATCGCCAAAAAATAAATATTTAGGTTCAAGTCCCTTTTATATAAAACAATCATAAGCAGATTCTTCACACTATAGATATACAATATTAAAATATATTTTTCTTTTCAAGTTTTATTTCAGTTGATACGTAGATAATTTTTTCGCAAGGGAGGCACGTTTTTATTGTCATTTTGAAAATGTGCGTCTTTAAACCACTTTGATTTTATATTTAACCTTATTTTAATTTTAGCATAAAAGTTAATCAGAAATGTAAAATAGTTAAATAAATTCAACTTCTACAAACTAATATATAGAATAAATTTATATTAGCTTTAATCACATTTCTCATCTTTTTTTTAAAACTCTATTGCTAGTTTATAAGATACTCTTGGTGTTATTAGTAAAAATAAATGGAAAAAAATATTAATTAAAATCATTCTAGATAATAAAAGTAATATACATAGGTTCTAAAATACATACATTTTGTACTACATAATTAAACGTAATTCTGAGTCGAATTCTGAGTCGATTAAGCCATGTACGTCCGTCCGCCGGTCCGCACGATAACTCAAAAAATAAATGAGGTAGGAGGCTGAATTTTTTTTTACGTCACTTTTGCAAAATTGTTAGTTTTGCTATTTAAATCCAACATTTTCGGTCGGCGGGTTCGAGTAGCTGCCATACAACTTCTATCTTTATATAGAAATAACTGAGTATCTATTCAAGCTAGGTTTCTGAAATTTTGCAAATGATGAAAAACTTTTGTAAAATTTGATTGGTCTAAAGCAGCCGGTTCAGGCTTCCTTCTTGCATTTTTTGGAACTTAATGAACTTAATGAACGCAATAGATTCGGGTAGCTGTCATACAACTCCGCAATTTACATAAATATATCTCTGTAGTTCGGTACTAAAACATCTGAATGTTTTTAAAAGATGATCAAGTTTTATAGAAACAGGATATATTACACCTAATATTATAAAGTAAACTTTGACATTAGGTGTTATTGCTATTGAATTAAAATATAAATTTTGCACATTTCACAACACTGCACAATTCAAAAAAATTTTTTTAACATACATTCATTCAAACATGAAAGTTAATATTTTACACCTATATTTAGAGAGTAATAATTCTACTAATGAATGTATCTATAAAATCATAAAAATGCATAATTGTACGTGCGTTTCCATTTCAATTTTGTTATAATTTTCATTAATGTTAAATACAAATTTTGGTAGTGAAACAAATAGAAATTTTATATGGTAATTCTATTACCAAATGCTTAATTGGATGCTATTTTCAAAGAAAAATCTTAATTTTTCTTAAAAATAATTTTTATACCCGTACGATAAGGATCGGGTATATTAAAATTACTTCTCCATTTGTAACACCTCGAAATAAGCTAACTAGATATACCTTCAAAGGTGTGGATCGGATCAGAATCAAATTCTAAGTCGATTAAGCTTTGTCTGTTCGTCCGTCAACAAGATAACTCAAAAACTAAGAAAGCTAGAGTCTTGTAATTAACATGAAATATTCTTTCTACAATTTGTAGGTTCCCTATTTTTTTGTGGTTGAGATCCGACCAAATTTCGGGTAGCTCTCGAACACCTAACTTTTAGTTCCCCACATTTTTTTGAAATAGGGCCATGAAATTATAACTGATGATAGATATCATAAAAATATTAATTTTATTATTAACAACTTTTTTCTGTAGCCCCACCCGTTACGGAGCTACAGTTACCTAAAGTTCGAAAAATCTCTATATTTAAATTATTACTAGAAAATCCCCTGTGCAATTGCACAATTTCTATAGATTCAAAAACATTTACGGTATCATACTGACTCCCTTAATAAATTACCTAAAAATTTCATTTTTACATCAGCACCATTAAAAAAATGTTGAAATCACTTACTTACTTGCAATAGAAAAAAAACATAAAACAAATCTAAACACATAAAATTAAATGTTAGGTATAGTTTATTAATTTTTTCTCGCCGTTTTTTCGTGGCGGTAATTTTTGACAGTTTTTTAATCATTGAGAAAAAATGGTCCAAGCTAAAAACAAATCCAGGGTAAAAGTTCGTGCCGATATCTCAAAAATTGTTTGAAACACATGTATAAAGTGCACAATAAAAGCTGGCGAAAATCCAACCAACACCAACCGCTACGACATTTTTTTTTTTTTGTTACATTTAAAACAATACCAATAATCGAAATAATTTTAATATTTGTTAAAATTTTACCAGACTCTCTATTTTTCTTTAGTTTTAAAATTAAATTTTTATGTCGATGAAAAACAGCTGTTTTCGCCGCGAAATTACTTTAATTACCAAAACTACTTTCAAGTCTTTTGCGTTTATTTTTTTTTTGCTTGAAAAAAATTTGCTGAATTTATTTTATTTAAATGTACTTTGGAAGAGGTCTTTGGTATATTTAATAAAAGATTCATGTCTCTGATAATGTAATTTCATAAATTTTCGGGGCCTTTTTTTTGTGACGGTCGTTTTCGACAGCTTTTTAATTTAATGGTCTAATAATAAATTAGTACAAAATTAAGAATCTATTGTGAGAGAAGGCTTCTAAAAAGATATTTTCTATGTTAGTTTTTCTTTTTTTTTTTAAGAAAAATAACCATTTCTATAATATTTAGTTAGTTTCTGATTTCTGTTATGAAATATAATTAGCTAAGTCTGCCGAATTTTATATTAATAAAAAAATTCGAATATTTTATGTTATACCAGTTCTACCGAAAATTTAGCTTAAAAATCTAAATTTCAACCTAAATAAACAAAACTATTTTAAAGTATGTTACGAAGCTTTTACCAGCTTTTAATTTTAAATTATTAAATAAATATACAGAAATATCATCATTAACAGTTTAGTTTACATTCAGTGTGAGTGTTTTATGATAGATATAAAATATATTTTTTTACATGTTGGCAAGGTCTCGCCAACATCTTGTGTATTATATTATAGATAACACAAGTTGTATAGGATATAAAAATATATCTACAAAAAATAATCATTAAAAATATAACCTCAATATATATATTTCTGGCATTTATGGTGTCTTAATTTACTGTCATGCGAAACTCAAATTTTGCAAAATTCTTGATTATTTCTATCTTCCAAACGATTTAAGTTACAAAATTGAAATTTTGAGACAAGTTAGGTCTTTGAAAATAAGTATGAGTCATTTCAAAAATTATTGTGTATCGCCCCCGTTTCGGAGCTGAATGGGGTTAAAATCTAAAAAATTCCTTATTTTTAAACACCAGCTGTAACTTGAACACCTGCCAATTTTTTGAAGTTATATACAAAAATTAAAGCTCCAATATTACATTTTTGTTTCTATTAAAAACTTTCTTAATAATATATGGTTACCTTAAAATTGACGAAAGTGTTAATTTTTTTGCACTTTTTTTTACTCGATAATTTAAAATTGTTGAAATTGTTGAAAAATTGTTGAAAAAAAATTAAATAAATAAAAAATACGAGGAAGAGTGCAGTAGAGTAAACTGTGTCAACTCTGGGATACCCGTATGAACGTAATATATCCTGTTTCTATAAAACTTGATCATCTTTTAAAAACATTCAGATGTTTTAGTACCGAACTACAGAGACATATTTATGTAAATTGTGGAGTTGTATGATAGCTACCCGAATTCATTAAGTTCCAAGAAATGCAAAAAGCCTGAACCGGCTGCTTTAGACCAATCAAATTTTACAAAAGTTTTTGGCATGCAACTCGACACTTTTTCACTAAATTTCAGATACCTAACTTCAATAGACACTGAGTTATTTTCATTTAAAAAGAGAAGTTGTATGGCAGCTTTCCGAACCCGTTGCACCACCACAACCAAATTTTGCAGAAGTTGTTGCCATGAAACTCGATCATCATTTGCAAAATTTCAGATACCTAGATTGAATAGACACTGGGTTATTTCCATTTAAAGAAAGAAGTTGTATGGCAGCTACTCGAACCCGGCGGCCAAAAATGTTGGAGTTAAATAGCAAAACTAACAATTTTGTAAAAGTGACGTAAAAAAAATTTCAGCCCCCTAGCTAATTTATTTTTTGAGTTGTCGTGCGGACGGACACTGAGTTATTTTCATTTAAAAAGAGAAGTTGTATGGCAGCTATCCGAACCCGTCGCACCACCACAACCAAATTTTGCAAAAGTTGTTGCCATAAAACTTGATCATCATTTGCAAGATTTCAGACGCCTAGCTTCATTAGGTTCCAAGAGGTGCAAGAAGCCTGAACCGGCTGCTCTAGACCAAACAAATTTTACAAAAGTTGTTAGCATGTAACTCGACATCTCTTTACTAAATTTCAGATTCCTAGCTTCAATAAACACTGAGTTATTCTCATTTAAAAGGAGAAGTTGTATGGCAGCTACCCGAACCCGCCGCACCAGCACAACCAAATTTAACAAAAGTTGTTGCCATAAAACTTGATCATCATTTGCAAAATTTCAGACGCCTAACTTTATTAGGTTCCAAGAGGTGCAAGAAGCCTGAACCGGCTGCTCTAGACCAACCAAATTTTACAAAAGTTGTTGGCATGTAACTCGACACCTCTTTACTAAATTTCAGATTCCTAGCTTCAATAAACACTGAGTTATTCTCATTTAAACGGAGAAGTTGTATGGCAGCTACCCGAACTCGCCGCACCAGCACAACCAAATTTTACAAAAGTTGTTGCCATAAAACTTGATCATCATTTGCAAAATTTCAGAAACCTAGCTTGAATAGATACTGAGTTATTTCTATATAAAGATAGAAGTTGTATGGCAGCTACTCGAACCCGCCGACCGAAAATGTTGGATTTAAATAGCAAAACTAACAATTTTTCAAAAGTGACGTAAAAAAAATTTCAGCCCCCTAGCTTCTTTATTTTTTGAGTTATCGTGCGGACGGACGGACGGACGTACATGGCTTAATCGACTCAGAATTCGATTCTGAGCCGATCCATACCTTTGACACTATATCTAGCTCGACTCCTTTAAGGTGTCACAAACGTAATGGCAAATTTATTATACCCTTGAACATAGTTCATACGGGTATAACAAATTTATTATACCCTTGAACATAGTTCATACGGGTATAATAACGGTTGCTTGAAGAATTTATATTTATATGATATTAGTATACATACTTATACAACTCATGTTTATTTAGATATCGTATATGTCACTGATGAATGAATGATATATAATACATATATATAGTATAAATTATTATATATTTGCCGCTTAGTATTAAATGGTACTATAGCATATTTGGAAAAGTTTCGGATTGATAATCGTTATGTGGAAGGTTAGAATCTGCTTTTGAAGAATGCGTAAATATATAGTTTGAATATATGTACAACCCATAGTTCTAGAAATTATAAAATTCACCCAAATTATTTTAAAATTGTAATAAATTTAAAAAAAATAATACTATAAGTAGAGCGACAGGCTATGAACATACTAACCGTTCGTACGGGTATCTAAGAGTTGACAAAGGCAACTGTATTCTTCCTCGTCTTTATTATTTTTGATTTACACATATTTAAATACGTGTGTACATGTTGTGTGTTATTATTAGAACGCTTAAAAAAGTAAAGTCATTCTGTTGCAGCACATTATCGTATGAATTTCATGAAAATTTGTCTCTCTGGCCGTCTTTTTAGGACATTTGCAAAAAAGTTTTGAAAAGTTTTGTTTTTTGTGTCTATTAGTTTTTTTGAACCATCCTCTGTTAATGAGCTATTAGGGCTTAAAAATTTAAAATTTGCTATTTTTAAACACCTGTAAGTTATAACTTATAGCTTTTCTTCGCCAAGATCTAAAAATTAAAGATTCGGTATTATATTTTTGCGTGTGCTAACGGTTTTTCTTCGCTATGCAGCGTTCTGAACTTACAGCATCTCAAAATTACAAAAAAGTTCTATTTTCACATATTTTCTTAATATATGAAAATTAATTTTTAAAATTTTGGTGCAAATCACAATTCTAAACAGTTTGTATTATCTTTTGGAAATGGGCGCTTTTAAAAACCGTTGGCAGTTTACATTCTGCCTTGTTTTTTAAAATGTTTCGAAGGTAATCTGTTTTAATTGTTTGATTATATTTCTACTTTTGTTTATCGAAAAGTCAGGGTACAAATGAGGCTGTTTGCTCTATATCACCAGTAGATGAAGGAAAAATATAATAATATTGAAAAATAAGGAGATTGAGGATCTAATAATAATATTATGTTGGAAACTTGGAGTTATTTCGATTATTTGTATATAAACTTTATATATGTAATATTAAATATATGTTTGAATTGGAAATAAAATATTTTCTATAATTTTGTCTGGAAAAACAAATGATGCTAGGCGAATAAAGTCATGCTCTAAAAATATTTTTACTTTAAAAAATTCCTAACCAATAAGATGTGAATACACACATTCACAAAGAATACACATTCTGTCGTAAATCCGAATAAATCATTGTAATATTATGTGAATGTAAATGTTTAAATTATTGGAGATTGCTTTACTTCGAAAAGTAGTTTATCATTATTGTTAACCTTTAATATGTTTTTAAAAAAAACGAGGAAGAGTGCAGTAGAGTAGACTGTGTCAACTCTGGGATACCCGTATGAACGTAATATATCCTGTTTCTATAAAACTTGATCATCTTTTAAAAACATTCAGAGTTTTAGTACCGAACTACAGAGATATATTTATGTAAATTGTGGAGTTGTATGATAGCTACCCGAATCTATTGCGCCTAGTTTCATTAAGTTCCAAGAAATGCAAAAAGCCTGAACCGGCTGCTTTAGACCATTCAAATTTTACAAAAGTTTTTGGCATGCAACTCGACACTTTTTCACTAAATTTCAGATAGCTAGCTTCAATAGACACTGAGTTATTTTCATTTAAAAAGAGAAGTTGTATGGCAACTATCCGAACCTGTCATATCATCACAACAAAATTTTACAGAAGTTGTTGCCATAAAACTCCATCATCATTTGCAAAATTTCAGATACCTAGATTGAATAGACACTGGGTTATTTCCATTTAAAGAAAGAAGTTGTATGGCAGCCACTCGAACCCGGCGGCCGAAAATGCTGGAGTTAAATAGCAAAACTAACAATTTTGTAAAAGTAACGTAAAAAAAATTTCAGCCTCCTAACTCCTTTATTTTTTGAGTTATCGTGCGGACGGACACTGAGTTATTTTCATTTAAAAAGAGAAGTTGTATGGCAGCTACCCGAACCCGTCGCACCACCACAACCAAATTTTGCAGAAGTAGTTGCCATAAAACTTGATCATCATTCGCAAAATTGCAGATACCTAGATTGAACAGACACTGGGTTATTTCCATTTAAAGAAAGACGTTGTATGGCAGCTACTCGAACCCGGCGGTCGAAAATGCTGGAGTTAAATAGCAAAACTAACAATTTTACAAAAGTAACATAAAAAAATTTTCAGCCTCCTAGCTCCTCTATTTTTTGAGTTATAGTGCGGACGGACACTGAGTTCTTTCATTTAAAAAGAGATTTTGTATGGCAGCTACCCGAACCCGTCACACCACCACAACCAAATTTTGCAGAAGTTGTTGCCATAAAACTTGATCATCATTCGCAAAATTTCAGATACCTAGATTGAACAGACACTGGGTTATTTCTATTTAAAGAAAGACGTTGTATGGCAGCTACCCGAACCCGGTGACAGAAAATGCTGAAGTTAAATAGCAAAACTAACAATTTTACAAAAGTGACGTAAAAAAATTTTCAGCCTCCTAGCTCCTCTATTTTTTGAGTTATCGTGCGGACGGACACTGAGTTCTTTTCATTTAAAAAGAGATTTTGTATGGCAGTTACCCGAACCCGTCGCACCAGCACAACCAAATTTTGTAGAAGTTGTTGCCATAAAACTTGATCATCATTTGCAAGATTTCAGACGCCTAGCTTTATTAACTTCCAAGAGGTGCAAGAAGCCTGAACCGGCTGTTCTAGGCCAAACAAATTTTACAAAAGTTGTTGGCATATAACTCGACACTTCTTTACTAAATTTCAGATTCCTAGCTTCAATAAACACTGAGTTATTCTCATTTAACCGGATAAGTTGTATGGCAGCTACCCGAACCCGCCGCACCACCACAACCAAATTTTACAAAAGTTATTGGCATGTAACTCGACACCTCTTTACTAAATTTCAGATTCCTAGCTTCAATAAACACTGAGTTATTCTCATTTAAACGGAGAAGTTGTATGGCAGCTACCCGAACCCGCTGCACCAGCACAACCAAATTTTACAGAAGTTGTTGCCATAAAACTTGATCATCATTTGCAAAATTTCAGAAACCTAGCTTGAATAGATACTGAGTTATTTCTATATAAAGATAGAAGTTGTATGGCAGCTACTCGAACCCGCCAACCGAAAATGTTGGATTTAAATAGCAAAACTAACAATTTTGCAAAAGTAACGTAAAAAAAATTTCAGCCCCCTAGCTTCTTTATTTTTTGAGTTATCGTGCGGACGGACGGACGGACGGACGTACATGGCTTAATCGACTCAGAATTCGATTCTGAGCCGATCCATACCTTTGACACTATATCTAGCTCGACTCCTTTAAGGTGTCACAAACGTAATGGCAAATTTATTATACCCTTGAACATAGTTCATACGGGTATAAATATCAGGGTTATTCATGGATTAAAATTTTCTAACTTATTTTTAATATATTATCCACACTTTTTGTTTTAAATTCCAATATTTTAATGAATTTTACAAATAAATTTGTCATAGTTATCTTCCGAATATACTAGAGGGTTTAGGCAAACTTGTTTGAAGGAACAAATTTGCTCGAAGTATAAAATAAAAGGAAAATTCTGAATTTAAAAGAGAGTCCTAGCCCTTTGTAAAAAATTATGAGGCGCTTGGAAAGATGATCAGCCAGATAATTAAAAGGCATATTATTATGTTGAAATAACATTGAAATATTTTACATTATAACTAGAAAATCCCCTGTGCAATTGCACAATTTGTATAGATGCAAAACATTTACGTTATCATACTGACTGACTTAATAAACTCCCTAAAAATTTCATTTTTACATCAGCACCATTAAAAAAGCGTTGGATCACTTACTTGATGATGTGATGAATAAAACAAATCTAAACACATAAAATGAAAAAAGCTAGGTACAGTTTATTAATTTTTTCTCGCCGTTTTTTCGTGGCGGTAATTTTTGACAGTTTTTTAATCATTGAGATAAAATAGCTAAAGCTAAAAACACATTCAGGATAAAAATACGTGGCGTCTGGTGATATGTCAAAAATTGTTTGAAACACATGTATAAAGTGCACAATAAAAACCGGCGAAAACGAGGAAGAGTGCAGTAGAGTAGACTGTGTCAACTCTGGGATACCCGTATGAACGTAATATATCCTGTTTCTATAAAACTTGATCATCTTTTAAAAACATTCAGATGTTTCAGTACCGAACTACAGAGATATATTTATGTAAATTGTGGAGTTGTATGACAGCTACCTGAATCTATTGCGCCTAGCTTCATTAAGTTCCAAGAGGTGCAAGAAGCCTGAACCGGCTGCTGTAGACCAACCAAATTTTACAAAAGTTGTTGGCCTATAACTCGACACCTCTTTACTAAATTGCAGGTTCCTAGCTTCAATAGACACTGAGTTATTCTCATTTAAACGGATAAGTTGTTTGGCAGCTACCCGAACCCGTCGCACCACCACAACCAAATTTTGCAAAAGTGGTTGACATAAAACTTGATCATCATTTGCAAGATTTCAGACGCCTAGCTTCATTAAGTTCCAAGAGGTGCAAGAAGCCTGAACCGGCTGCTCTAGACCAACCAAATTTTACAAAAGTTGTTGGCCTATAACTCGACACCTCTTTACTAAATTTCAGGTTCCTAACTTCAATAGACACTGAGTTATTCTCATTTAAACGGATAAGTTGTATGGCAGCTACCCGAACCCGTCGCACCACCACAACCAAATTTTTCAAAAGTGGTTGCCATAAAATTTGATCATCATTTGCAAGATTTCAGACGCCTAGCTTTATTAAGTTCGAAGAGGTGCAAGAAGCCTGAACCGGCTGCTCTAGACCAACCAAATTTTACAAAAGTTGTTGGCCTATAACTCGACACCTCTTTACTAAATTTCAGTTTCCTAGCTTCAATAGACACTGAGTTATTCTCATTTAAACGGAGAAGTTGTATGGCAGCTACCCGAACCCGCCGCACCACCACAACCGAATTTTACAGAAGTTGTTGCCATAAAACTTAATCATCATTTGCAAAATTTCAGAAACCTAGCTTGAATAGATACTGAGTTATTTCTATATAAAGATAGAAGTTGTATGGCAGCTACTCGAACCCGCCGACCGAAAATGTTGGATTTAAATAGTAAAACTAACAATTTTACAAAAGTGCCGTAAAAAAAAATTCAGCCTCCTAGCTCCTTTATTTTTTGAGTTCTCGTGCGGACGGACGGACGGACGGACGGACGTACATGGCTTAATCGACTCAGAATTCGATTCTGAGCCGATCCATACCTTTGACACTATATCTAGCTCGACTCCTTTAAGGTGTCACAAACGTAATGGCAAATTTATTATACCCTTGAACATAGTTCATACGGGTATAAAAAGCAGGTGATTTTTTTGCCCGCCTGGAAAATTTATATTTTACAATTTTGTAGCGGCGAAATCAATATAGTTATATTCTGATATTAAAATTCGAAAACAATTTTTAATGCCATTTTTTTAACATTCGATTTCAAGATAGGTTAAGATAATAATATGTTATTTGAAGAAAAATTAATCGAGAAAGTAATAAGGAAAATAGTAAATTAAATGAAGACATAGTCATTCTTGTTAGTTTCAAAAAATGTTCTTCATTCTTTTCTTTTATTTTCATATAATACCTTACGAAGAAATCATCTTGTTTTGTTCTTCATTTGCTACGAAATTGGAATTCACCTACTAACTGCTACGACATTTTTTTTTTGCTACATTTAAAACAATCCCAATAATCGAAATAGTTTTAATATTTTTTAAAATTTTACTCTCTATTTTTCTTTAGTTTAAAAAAAAAAATGTTATGTCGATTAAAAACAGCTTTTTTCGGCCCGAAATTTTCGACCCGAAATTCGTCCACCACCGGCGACCGTTGACGTGAATGTGTTTTTACCTTTTAGCTCGAGCGGAAACTTATTGTTTTCCGTGTGGAAATTCATACGAAATTTAAAAGAATATGACACTTGGACACCTATTAATAATTAGTTTTATTTTTTTTTTGCAAAAATATTTCTATCAATCTTACTATTTTCGTAATGACATGATATTTATCAAAATATGCCGAATTTTCTATTAAAAAAAAATTTTTAATTTTTCTACATTATATCAAAAATTTTAACTTTATTTAACAAAACTACTTTCAAGTTGCGTTTCTTTTTGCGTTTATTTTTTCTGTTGCGTTTATTTTTTTTTGCTTGAAAATAATTTGCTGAATTTATTTTATTTAAATGTACTTTGGAAGAGGTCTTTGGTATATTTAATAAAAGACTCATGTCTCTGATAATGAAATTTCATAAATTTTCGGGCGCTTTATTTTGTGGCGGTCGTTTTCGACAGCTTATTTTTTTCAATGGCTAACAATATTATTAATGGTTTATTAATAAATTAGTACAGAATTATGAATCTATTGTGAGAAAAGGCTTCTAAAATGATATTTTCTGTGTTATTTTTTCTTTTTTTTTTAAGAAAAATATTCCTTTCTATAATATTGAGTAAGTTTTCCACTTCTATTATGAAATATAATTATCTAAGTCTGCCGAATTTTACTAACTTAATTATACTATTGGTTAGTATAGTTAAGTACTCACAACAAGATTAAGTTTTGTATCACAATTTCTAAAAAGTTTAAAAGGAAACTCTATAATATTTTTGTAAACAGTTTTATATATAAAAGTTTTCATTATACCCGTATGAACTATGTTCAAGGGTATAATAAATTTGCCATTACGTTTGTGACACCTTAAAGGAGTCAAGCTAGATATAGTGTCAAAGGTATGGATCGGCTCAGAATCGAATTCTGAGTCGATAAACCCATGTACGTCCGTCCGTCCGCACGATAACTCAAAAAATAAAGGAGCTAGGAGGCTGAAATTTTTTTTACATCACTTTTGCAAAATTGTTAGTTTTACTATTTAAATCCAACATTTTCGGTCGGCGGGATCGAGTAGCTGCCATACAACGTCTATCTTTATATAGAAATAACTCAGTATCTATTCAAGCTAGGTTTCTGAAATTTTGCAAATTATGATCAAGTTTTATGGCAACAACTTCCGTAAAATTTGGTTGTGGTGGTGCGACGGGTTCGAGTAGCTGCCATACAACTTATCCGTTTAAATGAGAATAACTCAGTGTTTATTGAAGCTAGGAACCTGACATTTTGCGAATTATGATCAAGTTTTATGGCAACAACTTCTGCAAAATTTGGTTGTGGTGGTGCGACAGGTTCGGGTAGTTGCCATACAACTTCTCTTTTTAAATGAAAATAACTCAGTGTCCGTCCGCACGATAACTCAAAAAATAAAGGAGCTAGGAGGCGGAAATTTTTTTTACATCACTTTTACAAAATTGTTAGTTTTGCTATTTAACTTCAGCATTTTCGGCCGCCGGGTTCGAGTAGATGCCATACAACTTCTTTCTTTAAATGGAAATAACCCAGTGTCTATTCAATTTAGGTATCTGAAATTTTGCAAATGATGATCCAGTTTTATGGCAACAACTTCTGTAAAATTTGGTTATGATGATATGGCAGGTTCGGAAAGTTGCCATACAATTTCTCTTTTTAAATGAAAATAACTCAGTGTCTATTGAAGCTAGCTATCTTAAATTTAGTGAAAAAGTGTCGATTTGCATGCCAAAAACTTTTGTAAAATTTGATTGGTCTAAAGCAGCCGGTTCAGGCTTCTTGCATTTCTTGGAACTTAATGAAGCTAGGCGCAATAGATTCGGGTAGCTGTCATACAACTCCACAATTTACATAAATATATCTCTGTAGTTCGGTACTAAAACATCTGAATGTTTTTAACAGATGATCAAGTTTTATAGAAACAGGATATATTACGTTCATACGGGTATCCCAGAGTTGACACAGTCTACTCTACTGCACTCTTCCTCGTTTATTATTTAATGTAAAAACAAAAATCCTTTATTCGTCCAACTTTAATGAATCAGCGTAGGCTAAATATTTTATGTAGTAGATAAATCTGTGAAAGAAAAAAAAAAAAAACAGAAAGTAAAACGATAGATTTTAAAGACGCGCATTTTCCAAAAAACTGTTAAAACATTTTAGAATATTATTACTTGCACTAAAATTTGCAAATTTTCTTAAATCTTGTTTATTTTCTTTCTTAATTTGTCTTTTCTATTTCTACATAGAATCTCTTGATTTGTCTTTTCTACCTAAAAGTACGCTCTGTGGTGTAAAAAAAAACTTTCTGAGATAACTTATACTAATTCTTTAAGGTTTATTTTTTCTGGCCAATTTCAAGGTCCACTAAAAGCGTATATTTTGTCTTCACATAACATAAATTTAAATACATACTAAATTACAGAAAAATTATATAATTGTGATATTGATTTATAAAACTAAGAAAATGTCTTGTCTTTTGGCGGTTTTAGGTTGAAAAAAGGAGTTAAGCAAAATCTAAGATATATACAAATGAAAATTGGGACTTTTTCAACTTTGGTGGCCTGTAGTTGTGTGATGGATTCGCCTGGATAAAAAAGTTCCACAAGATTCATTTTTTAACGAATGTTTACAGAGTTGCACCTAACAGTTTCTATATTGAATTGTTGTTTATGAACATAATATTTTGTTGCAATTTGAGTCGTCGTCAACAAATATCTCAAAATCTTTTTTTCTTTAGGGGAACCTTTATTACATTCAGAGATTAAAATGCCTTAATGCCTTAATGCCTGTGCCTACTGTACATGTTGCAAATTATTTTAATAAACTTTTTTATCAATTGATTTTTTATGAATCGAAGATAAATCAATTTATTAATTAAAAATTTAATTTTAGGTAAGTATAAGCATTGTAAATAACACAATAAGGTAACCAAAAACTTTTTATACCCGTACGATAGGATCGGGTATAATAAAATTACTCCTCCGTTTGTAACACCTCGAAATAAGCGAGCTAGATATACCTTCAAAGGTATGGATCGGATCAGAAAAAAATTCTAAGACTTTTGAGCCATGTCCGTCCGTCCGTCCGTCCGTCAGCACGCTAACTCAAAAACTAAGAAAGCTAGAATCTTGAAATTTACACAAAATTTTTTTGGGAGTAATTTGTAGGTTCCCTATTTTTTTTGGTTGAGTTTGGACCAAGCCTTAGGGTAGCTCTCGAACACCTAACTTTTAGATCCCCACATTTTTTTTGCAATAGAGCTATGAAATTTTAGCCGCTGATAGATCTCACAAAAATATTAATTTTATTTTTAATAACTTTTTTTTGTAGCCCCACCCGCTACGGAGCTACAGCTCCCCAAAGGTTCAAAAAAGCTCTATATTTAAATTGTTATAGCACAAGTTGTGTAAGGTATATCTTCATTTTGAAAACGCCAAACGATTAATACTTTTATTAGCTTTAAAACTATATATACAATATATATATATTTGTGGCATACGGTGTCTTAATTTACCGTTATGCGAAACTAAAATTTTTTCAAATTTTCTAACAAAATTCTTCAACAAATTT
The DNA here is from genome assembly GCA_947095535.1 of Poecilobothrus nobilitatus. Taxonomy (NCBI): domain Eukaryota; kingdom Metazoa; phylum Arthropoda; class Insecta; order Diptera; family Dolichopodidae; genus Poecilobothrus; species Poecilobothrus nobilitatus. The sequence goes on from OX352772.1 coordinate 59,925,416, forward strand.
TTTGCATTTTGTTTTACTCGATAATTTGAAATTGTTGAGGATATAATTCGTAGTACATAAAAATGTAAATAAATATACAACATAACGGTTGCTTGAAGAATTTTTATTTATATGATATTAATATATATACATACTTATATAATATCATGTTTATTTACATATCGCATACGTCACTAGTGAATGAGTGATAAGAGTATATATTATATTATATAGCGCCGTATTTACATACATATATGTATTTTATTGTACTTATAAGAAATTATTCTGTCAATGGAATATTTAAATATAATATAATATAATATTTAAAATTATATTTACTATTTTATACTAAGTAAATTTAATATACATTTACCTCTTAGTATTAAATGGTACTATAGAATATTTGAAAAAGTTTTGGATTGATAATCGTTATGTGAAAGGTTAGAATCTGCTTTCGAAGAATGTACATATCACCATATAGTTTAAATATATGTAAAACCCATAGTTCTAGAAATTATAAAATTCACCCAAATTATTTTAAAATACTAAAATATTAAAAAAATAATATTGTGAGCAGAGTGACAGGCTGTTAACATACTAACGGTTCGTACGGGTATCTAAGAGTTGACAAAGGCAACTGTATTCTTCCTCGTTTTTTAAATGATTTCATTTTAGTCGTAGCTGTTCCAATACATATAAATTTATTATATATTTTTTGATGGTTATTAGATTGTAAATTTTTCGTTACTGATTTTCTTTTTTATTTTTTTTTAAAGTTTTTATCTGTTTTTCTCTGCGCTTCTATGCACCCCCTTTTCATATTTTTGTTGTACAAAGAATAAAACCTAACCTCATTTTAATATTAAATTTTATTTTATATTATATTGAATACTATTGAATTTTTAAGGTTTGAGATAAATACTCTGATCAAAATTGATGCTTTTTCATCGATTTTTCAGCATTAGTACAAAAACTATTTAATATTTTCAAGAGCCAAAAAGCATTCTATTAAGAATCGTATTTCAAAGTACCTATATTAATAATGGTTTAATTCTTAAAAACTTGTTCTTGGAAAACCAAAATAAATTGGATTATCATTTTATGAAATTCGACCAAAGACTAAAATCATCTTAATGTTAAAATTGAAGAATTTAAGTGATTCAATAATATTAGCATCAAAATGAAGCTTATATATAATTATCGTATATCCTTGAACAAATCTCTTGGCATTCATGTACAAAAAAAATTTTTTTTCAATTTTTTTACCTTAATCAAGGTAGGTAGATTTTTGTACATATACATATATAGCTGTACCTGTACCGTTAAAAAATCTAGGAAAGTAATTTTAATATCCAAACAACAGTAAAAAGAAAACAATAAAAATAACAATAAATAAAATAACCAAAAATTACGTTCATAACCATCATTAAAAGATTTTTGTTGTTCGTTTTTATACCGTAATTTTTCCTCTTTTACTTTTGTTTTTGCAACGAAACGGAATACAGTTTTGATTTTTTTTGGTGGTTGTTTTTATTTTTAATTTGTTTTTTTGTTTTTGTTTTGGTTAGAGGTTAATATTTCCAAGCTAATAAGTTTTCATGTTATATGAAAAAAAGTCTAGACATTGACGTGATTTGACATGAACACAGGAGAAAAACAAAGAACAAAAAAAAAAAGCTTAAAGAAAAACGGGACAGAGAAAAGGAGGTGGAAAGGAATAAGGAATAGCAAAAAACAAAATATGTGTGTAAAAAAAAGAACAAAGTTACTAAATTATTGATTATAATATTATGAAAATATTTATGTATATATTTTCAATATTTATGAAAATATTATATACAAACATGTAAATATAAAAATATATCATATTTTATATGCATATACATACATGCATGTGGATATAATAGCATTGTGAAGGTTTCGAGACTAAAAAAATCAGGACAAACCAAATGAAAATAGTTAACGTATACCTATGGAACAAAAAGTGAACATAATAAAAGTGATAATTTCACGTAGAAAAAAAAACTTAAAATATAAGTAGGTAGGTAAGTGGAAGTTTAATAGACTTTTAAAGTAATAGTATTACAGTATTGCAAATTTTCTAAGCCCGTGTTCTGGTAATGTTGTTATATACATACATATGGCAAAAAATAATTTTCTTTTTAAATTTTTATATTTCCCGAACTAAAAACTATATTATATTGGAAATTTTAAGATTTTCTTGTCTGTTTTTTTTTTGCGAAATTCAGCTACTTTAATCGCAACCATACCGAAATGAACATTTACCTTAATGGTTAAGTGGAACATATGATATATAGGTAGGTATGCTTTTTTGACTAACACAAAATCTAAAAAGCCTATTATTAAAAATTTAAATCTGATTTTCATATATTATAAATTTTAAACGCATTTAAAGCGAAATGACGTACTTTTTTACTTTAGAAGTTATACCTTATTAAATTTACATCATACCATAATTCACTTTTAAATGTTTTTAATTTTACTTTCATAGTTTTCCATTAATTTCGATGCTTTATCAATGCAGTCAAACTTTTTTTAAATACGTATGTAATAGTTTGAACAGTTCGGAATTTTTTTTACACTTTATACCATAAAACCATAATATATACATTAGGAGTTTCTTTGGCCAAATGAGTTGAAGTGATGACCGATGACGTGAATATTTTTTCCTAAAGTAGAAGCATTAAAATGATTTAATGAAAAACAAAATTTTAATTTACCCATTCCACATCTATGTACAACAATTTTGTATAATTTTCTACCCTCCAAAATTTATATAATGCTTGACGCTGGCTGTAAGCAACTCCGCGGTACTAAAAGGACTGATTTTGTCATCAGATTTTCATTATTAAAAAAAAACTATTAAATGCTATCCATAGGAAGATTAAAACAAAATTCTTTTAATTAAAACCTATTTATTAACATGCTATAAGAACGAAATAGTAATGATATTAAAATTATTTGAAATCCATGATAAGATCATCTATAAAAATCAATTACATACATGTTTTTCCTTTCATGCATTTGGTATTAAATACCATAGTATTTTATCAGCTGCAAAGAAAAAAAAAAACTGTACTCAAATTGAACTTTATTTTTTCATTGTTTTTTTTTTCTCCCAAAATAAAAATAATCCACGTGGGATAAATTGCAAAAAAAAAACAAAACTTAATTTTTTTCCGTTATATAGAATTTGTGGTGGTAAGCGACAGGTGAAAAATATTAATAAATTTTTATGTATATATAATAATATATAAACATAACAATAATATGTACATATATATACATCCATATTCTAGTTTCATTAATTTTTTTCATTTTTTTCTTTACCTCACTCTTCGCTTACCATTTTTTTTTACACACAATAATTTGTAAATACGATTCAACTCATAGATAAGTGAAGAAAAGAGATGAAAAATATAAAATCGAAAGAGAAAAAAATTGTATAAAATTGAGTTTTTTTTATATTTTTTTACGTTTTTACTTTCAAGTAAGTGAATTAGGAGTATACTCAATCAATGTTATCCTTTGTGGATTTCATTTCGTGACTTGATTTGACAAATTTGTCTACATACGTTCATATAGTAACATGCTACCTACATACATACTCAAAATTTTTGATAACAAGACTTATCATCAATATCTTATACCTTTGCCTGATTATAAGTGAAATTTGAGATTTTTTAAGCAATGATAACAATAAAAGAAAATATAAAAAAAACCAAAATTAAAAAAAAGGACAATATTTAATAAAGAAAGAAAATAAAATATAAATATATATACTATACATATTATATATACATATATATTATTTTAACAAAAAAATAGATATGTTTTTCTTTTGTGAAAAAGAAGAAAAATGAAGATAAGAACGAGAACGAATCGAAAAGGTATGTTGAAAAACTTATTGAAGAAATTTAATAATATGATTAAATCAATGTTAAATATTAGTTGAATTTTAGGTATCATTTGCTTCCTTTGTAAATTGTATATCATTTAACCTTTATTCATGTTTTATATTAATGAAATTAAAAATACATTTTTTTCTTAAAGTTAAACAATGGAAAATAATAAACACGTAAGTCTAAAATTAAAATTTGGAGGAAAATATATTAAAAGCTATAACTTTATTATTTTTTGAATAAATTAACTGAAATAAAATTTTATATTCACGATTTTAAATATATTCACGATTTTAAATGTAAAATACAAGTACATACCAAGGTACATGCTTTTTAAAAATAATTTAAAATAATTTTAAGCTGTGCTCTTCAAGACATACCTATTACTATTACGTTTTTTAAGGTATATTTTAAATGATTATATTGCAAGCATCGTTATTGTTCTTTTTCTTAAATTATATTTTCTCTTATTTCTCCATATTACAACGATTTAGATTAATATTCGATTAGAAATACTTTTAAAATGTTAAAAACGGGAGCGGCTTACATTTCTGCGCGCCAAAATCAACCCTCAACAAAATCTTGTTTTTTGTTTTTATCTTGCATTACAGAATCTATCTTTTTAAAATCTTGCATTATAAAATCTTTCACGGACAAAATCTTGGATTTAAAAGCAGGTTTGCTGCTTTTTCCATAATATTTATTTATAAGAATATGTGACATTCTGAATTACATGCAAGATTTTGTCCTAATAGATTTTGGAAAAAAGATTTTGTTTTAAAAGATTTTATTTTAAAAGATTTTCGAAAAGAAGATTTTGTAGCATTAGATTTTGACGTAAAAGATAATGTAGCAAACCCGTTACAAACGGTTGTATTTGTACAACTGACAAAAATCACTTTTTAGCAAATTATTTAAAATTTTTTTTTTGAAACGTTGTTCTCCCGTCTGTATTGAAACCTTGTATACATGGTTTAGAATAGTGAAATAGAACAATAAAATTTTAACCACAAATAGGTTTCTTAAAAAACTTAATGTTGTATAAAAACGTTTTTATGGAACAAAGCACATTACGGAGTAAAGCGCCTATTAAAGTTAAAATAAATGTTTCCTTCAAATGTGTTCATACTTTTATCTCGGGTTCTGCTTAACATATTTTTCCAAGCTAAACGGCAGAAAATTAACTCTTATAAGTCATTATGAAAATAATACAATTTTTTTCAATGTAAGTATAGTATTTAAATTTAGAATTATATAAAAATAAAATTTTGTAAAATTTTGCTTCCTTCATATCACTGGCTCTAATTATCATTAGAGCCTTAAAATTTTGAGAGAAGAAAGATCTTTTGCATTTTTAGCATTTACTTAAGATTTTTTTTTTGTACTTCTCTCTGTTTAAAAGCTTTTCGGGATGCTGAAATAAATAAAATCTAAATTTTGAATATTTTTTCCAAAAGTAAAAATCAACATATGTGTATTGCTGTAATTAATTGTAATAGGATTGATTTAAAATTTAAGGAAAATATCGCCTGATTTAGCAGAAACTGAACTTTAGAAATTTTGAAAAAAGTTCGTTTTTAAAAACTTTGTTTTAACACACAGCTTTATTTCAAATTTTTTTCAAATTTGTTTTGTTCTAAGTACAACCATACTTCAAATTTACATTAAAAACATTTTTAAAAAAAATCATATTTAAATCTACTTCCACTGTTGTAAAGACGTAAAGTTGTAAAGAAAGAAAGAAAATGTTGTCTATAAAATTATGTAACTACAAAACCGGTCATAATTTCTAAAATAATTGAAGAATATTCACTAAATTTTACGTGTACATAATAAAAATGTTCAGCTCTATCTTTTAAACTGTCAGTTTAAAAACGATTTTATTTGACTTACGTCGTTATTATTTTGAACCATCCGAGTATTATTATGAAGGAAAATGATATACCTATTCGAATGAGGATTCACAAAAAAAAGGAAACAGTAAAATATGTTCAATATTATTATTTCGGAAGTTTTGTTACTAATTTTTGCAAAGTTTGGCTGAATTAAAAAAATTTTTTTTTTTAGTTAATTTATATTTAATTTTTTATTCCGAATTTTATTGAAGGCTCATAGTTAAATATATGAGACATAAGGCATATAATTTTAAAGCGCTAAGATTTTGTGTCTTGGCGGATTTTTTAATGATGCTATTTTATTTGTATTTTGTAGTCGTATTAAAATTAAAAATTTAAAAATGAAATATTATAAATTTGATATATAAAGTGAAATATAGCAATTTTAATATTTATTTAATTAAATTTTTAATATTCATCCTATCCTCTTCTACTCTCTAGGCAATATATTGCGTTTGCAGTTAAGGATTTTATACCATTAAATTGGCTAAAGGTAGATGTCGGTGAGTTTAGTCAATAAGAATCTGACACTACCAAGGAGAGTATTCTCATTGCCACCTTCCCACCTCTCTTAACAAAAAAAAATGTATAATTTGTTTCTTGAAATCGTATTTTAATTATAAAATTTATAATAATTGTTGTCAAAAATTATCTATAGCTGTAGTAGAATTAAATATGCAGGATGTTTCTATTTTTAAAACTCAACATAATTCAAGAATTATTTGTATCTGATTGCACATCGTTGATAATTAATAAATATTGGAAAACCTTTTCAATTTCTTAAGAAGTAATTTGAAAATAATTATAATCAGGGCTGCAAACCCACAAAAAATCGGGTTCAGGTTCGGGTTCGGGTTCGAAGTGGAAAATTTTAGTGGGTTCGGTCCGGATTCGGGTTTGGGTTCAAATTTTTTAATCAACATAACAAGTGCAGCATTATTGATTGCAAATCAAAATCTATTAATTTTAATTATGTATTATTTTTTGCTTTATTTTATTTGCAAGTGCATATAGTAGGCATAGAAATTAGAAATAGAGAAAAAAATTTTATTTGCAAGGGCATAGTAGGCATAGAAATTAGAAATAGAGAAAAAAATTCTTGAAGAAACATGAAAAAAACAAAAACAAATTGTGTTTACTTCTTTCTATTTGGAATGGAATATGTAAACTATGACTAGCTATACCAAAAGGAATACACATTTGGTTATACAAGTAGAATATTATCTCTCTAAATAATTTTTGTAGTTGTATTTACTTATTTACATATATTTCTAGAAGGTATATTACTAAGTACGTACATATTTAAATTGCTAAGTATAATACGTGTGCTTACACAGTACGCAAATATGTGGCTATGTATTTTACTATTTTGTTTTATATTTTTTTTTTATTCTCAGTTTAAAATAAAAAAACATTGTTGAATTTGATTGCGAATGAAATGGTGAACCTGAACCAAATGCAAATTTTTTACTTGGTTCGGGTTCGGGTTCTGGTTCGTCAAAATGCTTGTTCCGGAGCGGTTTTGGGTTCGGGTTCGGGTGCGGTTTGCAGTTCTGATTATAATATTATTTTATGTTATGAGAGGTATATTCTTTTAATAGACTTTATCGTACAAGGCTTTTGTGTTATTTAATTTGAATAACTTAAAAATAAGAGAAATTAAATTAAATTTTAATTTATCTTTGATATTTTTCTCGAAATTGTATGGTTTTAAAGACTTTTCATATCTGTACGAGGATAATTATCTAGGGTATAATAAATTTTCCATTACGTTTGTGACGTATTAAAAAAGATATATGGCAAAATATAAAATATATTCTTGTTCTGAATCTATTTCTGAATCTTGTTCTGAATAGTCTCCATTTGCACGAAACCTTAAAACATATTGAAATTAGGATTCTGAAATGTTTAAAATTTCTCCTTTGTAAAAGTATTAGTTTCGCTATTTAAATTAAACAAGTTCGACAGATGCGTTTGAGTATACAACTTCTTTATTACTATAAAAATAACTCTATAAAGTTGCCTATTGAAGCAACGTTTCCAAAGCTTTTAAAAAAGAAAGGACGTTTTGTATCAACAACTTCTGTAAAATTTGGTTGGCCTAGACTATATAGAGTAGCATATTCGGAAAGCTGCTATACAACTTGTTTTTCATAACTATAAAAATAACTCAGTGCCTATTGAAGCTAGGTATCTGAAATTTTGTGAAAATAAAATGTCAAGTTGTATGTCAACAACTTTTATGAAAATTAGTTAAGATAGATTAGCGGGTACGGCTAGCTGCCATAAAACTTCTTTTTTATATATAATATATCCTTTATGAGGATATAATTTATATCCTCATATCTTGGAACTGAAGATATCTAAAATTTTCGACAAAATTGTCAAGTTTTATCGCAATAACTTCTATGAAAGTTGGTTGGTCTAGACCAATAGGTTTAAGTAACTGTCATATCTGGCAGCTCAATTAAGCTACATATTTGAAATTTTGTAAAAGATGATAAAGTTTTATAGCAATCATTTCTTTGAAATATGATTGATTCAGGGCAAGGGGTTTCAGTCATACAACTCCAAAATTCACATAAAATGTACATCGCGATACTTATTTCTATCAGATACAATATGTTAAATATTCTAAAAGATGATTAGGTTGGAAGCAGCATAATATAGTACAATATTATATTCATACGGGTATCCTATAGTTTGATACCGTTTACTCTTCACTCTCTCTCGTTTTAAAGATTTCTTAACTTTTAATTTACTTCTGTTGAAATGTGTGTTATTTTTGTTTTTTTTTTAATGACAAAAAGAATACTGAAGAAAAATAAAATTTAAAACGAAAACCTTTGATTTTCAAAGCGGAAAATATAATTTTAAAGTTCTTGTCATAATATAGCAAATAAATGAATGAAAGTGAATTTTTTTCTGATATTTTAAAAAAATGAAAGATTTAAAAATTCCACATGCCCTATTCTAAAAGCAAAATAAATAATCTTCAAATATCTGAATTATGTTCAAAAAATTCCGCAACAATAAATTCTGAACTTACCTCATAGAATCCTCTCATCATCATCATGATGAAATTTATTTTAAAGGATTTATTATTATATGAATGAATATTAGAAAAACTTTCCAATCCAAAAAACTCATCCTATATTAAAAATTTTTTTTACCAATGTAAAATATGTCATGTTGTTAAACAAAGACAACAGAATATAATGTCAACATCAACATAAAAAAAAAATACTGTTTATTGCAGCAATGAAAACTGCAATCAAAATCATATGAGAAAAAGACAAACAATAAAAATAGGAAAATAATAAAGGAAATATTAAATATGACCAAATTAGTTATGTCTTGTTATCATCGTTATGGTTATATTATGTTATATAACATAACATAACATATAATATAATATGCTATAAAATTTACTACATTTTGTTCTTGTTTAGGTACCTTGTTTGAATAAAAGTAGAAAACCACCAATAATTAAAAAGAATTATTTGCAGTATTATGTCTCAAAATTTGTGTTAGTGTCATAGGTGACATACATAGGTGTGTACGAATATTTTACTAAACATATTCTAACAACTGAAGTTATAAATCTTTCTACTGTATATTAAATTTGTGGTGATTCATGTTAAAGAAAAGAATTTGGAAATTTTTATGAAAATTAATAGCTTTCACAAATCAAACAGTGAAGCACAAATAAGTAAATGATATACCTAGATGTTAATAAAATCAGTATCTAATGAGTTTTCTCTGATCTGTAGCGTTACAGAAAATGATGACTATACAGTCCTTTTAAATTAAATAGATTGAAATAAATTGAATATTTTTGGTAACTGGTCCAATTTTTGAAGAAGTTGTGTTTTCATATTATAAAAGTGAGAATTAATTTACCGAAAATTCTTTATGTAACCGAATTTTTGGCAACATTTTTTTGGCGCAAATTAAAATAATATGAATTGACGACAGTCATGAAGAAATAAATAGGTACATGTATAAAAGTATATTTGAAGCATTAGTGATGGATGATTTAATAATTTTGCAATAACTTATTATATAATTAAAATTTTGATTCCATATAAACGATGGTTCGACATTGATATAATATAAATATTAAAATCGTGTCAACATAAAAACTTGTGGTTAAGTTGATATTTTGATTGAGATTTTTCTTAGATTGAGTTTTATAAAATTTTAGAGTCGGGATAATGGCCATTTATAAGAGGTCTTAAATTTTGCATAAAAAATAATTCATTAATTTCGCAGTAATAATTATTAATATCGAATAAAAATTTATTTAATAATATATATTACTAGATAAACCTGGCGTAGCATACTCCGGTATTGTAATCAAGAAATATAATATTGATTAATAAAATGGGTATTTATGCAATCTAAAAATAATATTATGGTTTTTTGTCACTTAACTTTTTAATGAAATAAAAAAGAATATCTGTCTGTTCTAATATAGTTTTTATTTATCTTAAAAATGTTTTTTGAGAGGTATGTTCCCTTTATTTGTAAGAATACTTAACTTTTTACAATAATAATAAAAATATGTAAATTTAAATAAACGTAAACGTGTGGCAACACTAAGAAAATTAAGTTGGGGTTTGAGCGCGACAGCCTCCGTTCCTTCAAAAATAATCTTTTTTTCATAAGAACGTCTAAATTCGTATAAAATTCACTATTTTTTAAGTTAAATGTCAAAACTGAATACTTTTGTATGCGAAGTCAATATATGGATTCAAAATCAGAGTCCTTTTCCAGAAAATTTATATCCATACATGTGTCTATGCGAGATTTTGAAATTTCGGTATTTTGATTTTCGCAATTTTGTAATTTCGGGATTTTGATTATTCGAGATTTGATTTTCGGGATTTTATTTTCGGGATTTTGAATTGATTTTGTATGTACCCAACCCTTTTAAGAACTTTTTGCCAATAAGGCATATAGGCAGTGAAAAGTAGCTATTTTAGTTGGGTATGAGCTTTCTTTAGTCTTAAATGCTATTGTTATTCTTTAGTAGTGTATAGTACCCATTTATTGAGTTGTTATATTACTTGAGTTGTTATAATACTTGTACCCATTTATACTTTATATTATTTTGAAAGATATTGTTATAAAAATTAGTACCTAATATATGAATTTGTTTTAAGTTCTTAACTATGTTTTTATTTTTAGTTCGTACTTTTCTATTTCATATAATGTTCATTTCATTTTTGGATGGCTATCTTTCAATTTTTAGATTTAAGTTTTTTATTTTTATTAGAATATAGCTCGCATTTTATCAATATGGTTCTATTGCTTCCTATTATTTAATCCCACGGTATAAATTTGCTATTTTGTATATAAAAATATTTTTGACATATTTAAGGTAAAAAATTGTGTATTAATTGTAAAGCCGAAGTTTCAAAATTTAGTTCATGGCGAAAAAATAAGAAGCTATTAACATTAAATCAAATTAGACACTCGATGAGCTACTTTTAATAAACAGAAACTTCTATTGTCACCATCAAAGGTTGTGGCTTACTAAACGTAAGATTAGTTAGAGTTTAAAAGTAACTCTTGATTATATCTACTATAAAATTAAAATACTATGTAAATATAATACTATCTCAAACAGAATATTTATATTAGAGTCAAATGGAGGACATATTTGGATTTTTTTTCTCCACAGGCTGAAGAAGTTAGTGTTGATAAATAACAGCTACACCTAATACCTAATATATTAAGGAACTAATAATTTTCATTTTATTTCGTTTTATTTTTCTTCAAGAAATTTCAGATTAGTAAATAGGGCATTTCAGGTATTGCATATTTAGGTAAGCAAAAGTTCTGTTAATATTAGTCAACAAATAATCTTTAATAAATTAATTTAAAAATCCATTTGAATAAATTCACATTTTCGTCGAAATGTACAATTTCATGTTAAAATTAATATTTACGTTTGCATAAAACAGCAAAGTTAGATTGTGTACGTGTACATACTACACACCAGATAGGTACAAGAATGTAAAACACTAATCAATTACACGTTTTGTAGAATTCCTCTCAAACTAATTGTTATTAATCTTTATTTTTATACCCCTACGAACATAGACATAAAAGTATAAGAAATTTCTCCTTACGTTCGTGATACCTTAAACGAGGCGAGATGGATATGCAAAAGTATGATATAATCTATTCTTGCAGAGGATTAATTCTTAGCTAGATATCTGAAATTTCTTCAAAAGAAGATAAGTTTTGTTGAAGGGGCCTCAGTGGCCTAGTGAGTAAGAGCGTATTAAGTACGCTGTCAAAACCGAAACAGTGTGGGTTCGAATCACACACACGTCTTAAGAGTTATTCCCCCTTACGACATTTACAGCCCCCCTGAACAGGAAGGGCTGTGTAATTTTCTGCCCTCTTTTATTTGGCAGAGAAATCCATTAAAAAAAAAGTTTTGTGAAAACGGCCTCTGCAAAATTGGGTTAATCTAATGCAAGAGATTTGGGTAGCTGCAAAATGTATATACTTACAAGTAATATTGGTACTTAAAAAAGCTAGAAATTTGAAATATGTATTCAAAATGATAATCAAGTTTTATTTCAACAATTTTTGTAAAATTTAGTTTGTTTGGTGCAATGATGTTAAGTAGCTATCACAATTCTAAAATTTACATTACATTTTATGGAAACAGCTATATTATTTTCGTGAGAGTATCCTAGAGTTAACACAGTCAACTCTACATTCTTTCTCGGTTTTGTTTGTTTTTTTTTAATTTTAGAATATACTAAAATAACCTGTTGATGTAATTGTAAATAAGTTTACATAAACAGAGTATTTTTATTGTAGGTAATATGTATATATATATATAGTGGATTTTATGCGTATGTTTTTGCCTGAGCTCACGGTAGATCTATACGTTTTTTTCTGTACATTTGTATGTCTTCTTGTAGGTACATGGCATATTTAAAGAACTTCAGCAGCAGGAAATTTTTTAGATTTTTTATTTTTAATTAATTTTGAACGAATCATATTGGGATAATATGTACTATAAGGTAATATGGAATTATTAAAAATATTTCATGTACCATACCAATATTGTGAACAATTTTAATATTACTAGAAAAGTCAGCTAGCTACATTTTGTATTTTTTCGCAAATTCCGTCTATAAAATTATAAGGAAATAGAATAGTTAGGCATCCAAAACTTTATGATATCTCAACCAACTCGTTAATAACAAAGCAATATTAGAATAGAATAGAATTTGGAATTGTGCGTGTTGTATGTGGCAAACACCAACAAAATAGGTAGTAAATTGTGCTTTGCTTGCGATTCTTATACTGATAGAGGTATTAATTAACAACAGGAAGTACCTAAACTAAATTAAAAATGAATTTATACAATTTTATGCACTCTTTAGTGGTTCAGGACGAACTATAGCGACAGAAATTTTTAGGTTTAAAAGTAATAAATCAGTTAATATCTAGAGTCAAAATGATTGTTTAAATGGATTTTTTCCAGATTTCTTTCGGAATACCACTTTTTGTTATTTTTTTTATATAGGGCGAACTTAAAAATTTCAAAAAAAAAACAAAAATGTAAACTAAAGTTTTTTAAAGTCGCATATTTTTTAAAAGACCATAAAAACAGTTTAGAACAATTCGATTTTTATCAAAGTTGCGAATTTTTTTCCAATTTTATATGTATGAAATATTATGAAAAATCAAGAGATATTTTTTTGAGTTTTAAGGAAAGTCTTTGTAGTTAAGAAAAGCTGCGTTAACACATGTAAATTCATAATGTTGATGTCTAAATTACAGGTGTCTGAATATCGCAAATTTTAATTTTTTTACTTCCAATAGCTCTTAAAAAACGAGGATGTGCTAACTTATGGTATTGCCAAAACGTTTTCTCCTGTCAACATTTTAAGATTGTAACTAAAAGCCTGCCTGTGTTGTTGAAATTTGTCTTAGAATTCTATTATGTCTACAAGTATATGGAAAGATTCTGAAAAATAATTTTCTGTAATTTTAAGGTAACCGTAAATAATCCAGAAAAACGGTTCAGACAATGCGTAAATGTATGATATTAAAGTTTTAATTTGATCTTGATTTTGTTTTCAAATAAAAAAATTAAGAAATATTTTGTTAATATTTAATTTAAAAAGATTTAATTAAGAAAAGCCGTTTACACTTGTGCAAATATAATGTGTGAGCTTTTGAAAAATTTGTACAAACATTTCTTTAAAAATAGTACAATTTCAAAATTTCTCCCCTTAATACCTATATATATACAATGATACAAACTGTTCTTCTAATCTTAATCCTCACCAAATTTGTTAAGTGTTGGCATTTAAAAGATATTGGGAGCCTTTATTTTACTTATTCAATTCTCATTCCCTATATTCAAAAAAAAAAAATTGTTATTTGATGCACTAAACAGTAAGTAATTAAAAGGTTTATATCTGTTCATTAAAGAAAAATAGAAAAACCACTATGACGTACTTAATTTTGTCTTTTAAATCATATACTTAATAATTTAATTTTTAATACACAAGCTGTTGCCTAACTTTAATTTAGGTATTTGTTGTTTCTCTCGTAGTATGTATATTATGTAAATTTATTTAGACTTATTAATATGCAAGTTTGTTACCGTTAATCAACAAAACAAAAACAAGGTAGCGTATAAAAAAAGAGTTTTAAGGGAGCACGTACAAAAGTACAATAAAAAAAATTTTAGCATTTTATTACCATATAGATTAAAAGCATTATTGATTATTTTTTCATCAATATTTCAATTTTTTTTTTTTTTTTAAGAATTTTTTATATAAGAAGATATTTTGAAAGATTAAGAGATAGATACTTTCTTAAGTTAAACCTGTCTATCGGGGTCTTGATTGCCAAGAGGGTTAGAGCGTGTAAAATACGCTGTAAATATCGAGGGAGTGTGAGTTCGAATCCCACACACGTCGTAAGAGTTATTTCCCCTTACTATATTTACAGCCATGTCTGAATGGGAAACGTTGTGTAATTTCCTGTCCACATTTACGGCAGAGAAATGCATTAAAAAAAAAAACATATCTATATAATTAATAAAAGCCATTAAGCCATATAAGAAGATATTATTATGAGCTTTAATTTTTATGTGTTACTAAAATATTCATAAGAATGGCGTCTAAAACTAGCTAAATATAAACTTTTTACCTCTAAAAGCGCTTAAACAGATCGAGTGCAAAAAATTTTTGAGGTTTTATGTTAATTCTCAAAGACGTTCGTCTACTCATAATTTTTGATTCAAGTTCTGATTTTGTTACAGCATTCCAGAGATACAAAGGAACCAAACTTTCACATAACGGTAACTTTAAATATTAATTTATATAAGTTTTGGTATTTATTTATAAAGTTTATTTGCTACCGTTTAACTAGGACTTTTTTCATCTTTCATCTTTGAGGTGCTATAAATTCGCACGAGAGAGAATACATAAAAAAGATGTTTCATAACATTGATTCTTTTGACAAAATATCCCATCTTAAACGGTTTAGAACAGAAGAATAAATGGATGGACAAAATTAAACTAATATACAAATTATTGAAAATTTTTCTGAAAAATTGACTAAAAATGAATTATGAATCCAATTTAAAAATATGAAGTAATGTTTTGCATATCAAAAAGTATAATTTTCTTTCAAGAAAAATATAAATAAATAAATAAATTATTAAAAATAATTTTTCTATATTATTTTACCATCATATATCTTAACCATGTATTCCTCTCTCCATCTCTTTATCCGATATAGAATATTATTATGATAACGTACCAACTAAAATTTTTATAATAATAAAATGTTATACATATTAGATTTTGTATGACTAAGTAAATTTTTAAATACTTTTTCCATTTTTTATTTTTGTTTTTTTTTTTTTGCCTCTCTTAATTTAAATTTTAACATTCATATGAATACAGATATAACATACATCTTATTAGCAACCGGAATAACCAAAAAAACATTCTGTATTCATCAGGTTATTAGTACTCGTATATGATATGTATAAGATATGATCCTATATATATTTTATATATATAGATTAAACATATGTATTTTGTTACTAATATTATCCTTTTCTATCTAAACATTCTTTTTCTTTTTTTTTTCTGTTAAAATTGAAATGGATTCACCTGATCATTATACACCATATTCAACTATTAAGTACAATATTCAACTCACACAAAATATTTTTATAATTTGGATTCATGACATTCATGATATTTTATTTTTGTTTTATTTTTTTGTTTTTGTGAAAAAAAAAATAACATAAAATGTAAATATTCTCATCACGAATTTTAAATACACACATGCACATCAGAAAATTCTCAGATGTTTCTTTCAATGGATCTAAAATGAAGAATAGAAAATTTGATTATAAATATTTTTTTCTTTCAATTTTTTTTTTTTTTAAATATATTTTTTTGTTTCTTTTTATTTTCTGTTTCTTTTGGTTTTTCATAACAGTTTTTTTTTTTGTTATTGTAATTAGAATGCAATTATCATTTATCCAACAGTACACATTTTTATATTCATCAGGCTGTATTTCACGTATATAATTATTATAGGACTATAGAATTTTTGTTATCTGAATGTTTGAAATTCATTTAGTGTGGTTGGTAGGTATATACGATACGTATATATTTTTATCTTAGATAACACAATATCTTTGTTGTTCAAAGGATTTAAAATCAAAAATTGAACAAAAATTGAAAAACTTTTTGAAAACTGAATAAAAAACAAGCAATACAATCTTAGTTTAATCTAATAATCTCTTTTTAATTCCATGGTGATTTCCAGATAGATTAATTTGGGATCAAAATCTTTTTTTCAACAAAATCCTAAACTAATCCTGACATTTTTATTTTTCTTTTTCTTTCTTCCTAACAGTTTAATGCAATTTGTTATGACCTTTAATTTGATCCATAGTTTGCAGAATAAATTTGTTACTGAAAAACTTGCTTTAAATTTTTTAATTAGCTAACCATAAAGGCTAAGGTTTATTTCTAAAACTAGATTAGAGCAAAGGAGAAAGATATTGACTGAAGTTAAAAGACTAGGTATTTGACAGGTTTTTTGAAAGCCTAAAGGAATAAAAAGAGGTGACATTTATTTATTACATTTTATTAAATAAAATCGAAAAAATTAAAAAAAAAAGTAACAAAAAAGCAACTTGTGTGTGTGGAGGCCTCGGTGACCTAATAGATAAACAGAGAGAGAGAGAGTGTGGGCTTGAATCACACACACGTCGTAAGAATAATTCCTCCTTACGACATTTACAGCCACTCTTGAAAATGATAGGCTATTTAATTTCTTTGTCATATTTATGTGGCAGGGGAATAAACTAAAAAAGCAAAAGAGAAAAAAAGAAATAGCAACACTCATAAAATGCATTATTACATATTATATATTTTACACTATTTAAAATTTTTTGTAGCTCTTGCATACACATTTCTTCCATACAAAGTAATAGTAGAGATTTAGAACAAAAATTTCGAAATAAAAACAAAATAAGTTTTTAGAAACAACGAAAAAATTAGAGTAATTGTTTTCAAAAATACTAAAACTCAAGTACTGAAAAATGTTGAAGATTATACTTAAAAAAAAGTTATCGAATCGAATCGAATCAAATCTGTACGCGAGTACTGCAGGGTTATTATAATAATATAATAATAATTTTTTGCTTTATAATACATACATTTATTTAATACATACACATATTGGATTTGTTCTGACCTTTTAATTGAAAGGTCGACAACTTAATAAATTTCTCTTTCTTAACTGTTTATGTTTATTGGTAAAGTTGTTTTAAGTTTATTCAACTTGCACATTCCAATATAACATTGTTTCTCTGCACTAAAGATAAATATTATAAATGTGTTTTTATTTTAAGAATCTTAACGGTGTACAGGCTCGGTTAAGAATAAATCTTCCGTTTAAAATAAACTAAACTGTAATTATTTAATAATTCTTTGCACCTAAATTTTACTAGCAGTCTGTAAATTACATTCCGTTAAAATGTTATGCTCCTACCTTGGTTTTTTGTATACACTAGCTAAACACTCGGAACGAATTCCTTCCGTTATACCTGTAGTTTTAACCAAATTGGGAAGGGAAAATGGGAGGGAAGTAGAATATTAAGGGAGTGTTGGAACATAAATAAGAAACGAATCTAGAAATATTCTTTATGAATTGTGGCAAATTTTAAAATGGAGCATTATTTACAGAGACGAACGCATTTGATGGAAAGATTTTCTTCAGCCTAGTTTTCACAACGAATGAGTTTACACAATCAGTTTCAAGTTACCCACAAAATTTTCATTCTATAGAAATAAGCACTTGCTATCTCTCTCGTTGAACGTTGAAATTGTTTTAGGGGAGACATAATTTATTTTAGTGCAATAGAGCAGGTGTCATTATCAACAAGATATCTATAAAAGAGTGAAATTGTTACGATATTTCGACAAATGTTAAGAGGTAGTTTGTGTTATGAGTCGCCTACAAGTGATTCGGTGTGCTTTTGAACTTTGTAGCAATGGGAATTTGTTTTCAATTAATAAAATTTTGCTACCAGTGCAGAATTTGACTCCGAATTTCCTTGGTTAATAATGCACTAGCTTTACTACCAGGAAAGATCCAACCTCCTGATATATTTACGTTAACAATAGTTAATGTTTATATGAATTACGTAATTTAAGAATCACTTTGTTCTTTACAATCTATTCAGCGCCGGAATAGTTAGTACTTAGGACTTGGCATATTCTGATGGAGTGCAGATTTCAGTTATATTTGCAAAGATTTTTTATTGGATGTAAAATTTAGTGTAAAGGTAATTTAACAGATTGCGAACATGTTATTTACAATAAAAATGAGGCAGAACTACGATTTTCGCAGTTATTTACAGTTTTGATGTGATCACAAGTTTGTACTAAGGCCAATTTGTACATTAAAATTTTAGTGAAGCAAAAATTTTCTGTTTCTTATTATGTTAAGTTTTCATTCCGATGTATAGTAAAAAACATTTGAAACGAAAGTTTTCTCAAAATTAGTAGAAAGTTAATTATTATTCTAATTTTGATAGTTAATTTGAATATTTTAATTGCCTTTTTATATTTCTAACTATTTTACCTTTCAACATTTCATGAAAAAGCTTTTATTCATGCTTTGCATTTTAAAATATTCTGAATTTTAACTTTAAATTAATTTTCAATTTTAATTTAACTTTAATACGTTTCTTATGATGTCTTTACCTATAATTTAAAACTTGGTGTCATAGGATTCCTCAACTACTTTAAGTTTTAATTAAAAGTTTTAAAGTTATTTCCACATAGGGACAACGTAAGTTGGTTTTAATATTATGTCTGTGCTCACAGAGAAAACCACTTAGGTAATTTTCTCCAACGAAATGAAGTTTGTGCAAAAAAATTATTTAAAATATGACTTTTTAAGTTTAAGATGTATTTTTATGAACGTTGGACGAAGTTAATTTTAGTTTCATGAAAATTTTCTAAGAACAAAATGTTATCCTATGTAACCGTTTATTCCACCTAATATAATTTAAGAAAATCGACACATACAATTTTTTTAAAATTAAAAAATATATCTGAATTAAAACAACAAAATATTTTAAAGTAAAAACTATTCTACTGTGAAAAACAATAATTTCATTTTGTTAATAATTTGGTATTTGGTTCCTAAACTCTCACGCTGTTATTGATGTTAACCAAAATTCTCTACAACTAGATTTTCGTGTTATACAGCTTCACTTGATTTTTACCACAGAAAATAGTTTCTGGCCATATGATTTTGGAAAAATGGAAATTGAAAAATAAATTTTGGCCATTTCATAGGAAATTAAAACAAGGAAGAATATAAACCAATGGATTCTAAAAGCGTACATTTCCAAAAGACAATATAAACTGTTTAGAATTGTGACTTGCACCAAAATTTTAAAATTGCATATAATAAGAAAAAATGTGAAAATAGCAATTTTTGATATTTTGAGAAGCTGTAAGTCCGGAATTCTATACAACTAAAAAAAACCGTTAACACACGTAAAAATATATTAGGTACTAAAGCTTTAATTTTTATGCCTTACCGAAGAAAAATTTGTACAGGTGCCTGAGTTACAGATGTCTAAAAATAGCAAATTTCCAATTTTTAGCCCTAATAGCCCTCAAACAGTGGGTGGTGCAAAAAATAGTTTTGCTATTTAAATTCAGCTTTTTTGGCCGCCGGGTTCGAGTCGCTGCCATACAACTTCTTTCTTTATATGGAAATAACTCAGTATCTATTGAAGCTAGGTGTCTAAAATTTTGCAAAATCGTGTCGAGTTACAGGCCAACAACACCTGCAAAATTTGGTTGTGTTGGGCCGACAGGTTCGGGTAGCTCAGTGTCTATTAAAGCTAGGTGAAGAGGTGTCGAGTTAGATGCCAAAAACTTTTGTAAATTTTGGTTGGTCTAGAGCAGCCGGTTGAGACTTTTTGCACCTCTTGGAATTTAACGAAGCTAGGCGTCTCAAATCTTGCAAATTATGATCAAGTTTTATAAGGCAACAACTTCGGTAAAATTTGATTGTGCTGGTGCAATAAATTTTGGTAGCTGTCATGCAACTCCACAATTTACATAAATATATCTCGGTAATTAAAACGTCAGTACTAGATCATCTGAAATTGTTTAAAAGATTATCAAGTTATATAGAAACAGGATATATTACGTTCATACAGGTATCCCATAGTTGACATAGTCTATTCTACTGCACTCTTTTTCGTTTTAGATATGCGTAATCAAAATCTATTGTTCTATCTAAAATCTATGTTTCTATTGGATTGTTTAGGATTTCGTTAAAATTGAAGAAAGTGTCTCTTAATTTTTCACAATTTTTTTTTTAGATATAATAACATTTTTGTGTAAACCATCATTCTGAAGTGTTATACAGCTTATTGAAATGCACCAATTGAAAACTGAACGTAGATATTCAGATGCAACAATTTTTATCCCTATTTTACGTTATAGTTAAAAAATTGTATCTACTTTAAAAATATAAACTTTTAAAATCTAAATTTACAACCGATCACTTACTTTTCATTTCATGATTTTAGAATACAATCATTTACAACCAT
Organism: Poecilobothrus nobilitatus; assembly: GCA_947095535.1. NCBI lineage: Eukaryota > Metazoa > Arthropoda > Insecta > Diptera > Dolichopodidae > Poecilobothrus > Poecilobothrus nobilitatus. The sequence continues at coordinate 59,946,379 of OX352772.1, forward strand.
GATTACATATTTATTTATATACAGTATCAAACACCTATCTAACTGAAAACACACATACATATTAATTGGAAAAAAGCATTTTAATTCAAATTTTAATTCATTAAATTTAATTATAACAGTATAAAAACAAAAACAAAAAAAATATTTATGTTTTCAACTGCAAGATACTAAATTCGTGATAATGTTATTTTACGAGTTTAAAAAAAGAACTAAAAGGTAAAATGAGACAATATAAAAAGCAAACATTAATATAAAGAACATTTTATTTAACGAAAAATTAAAACGTCATAGATATTGCAATTAAATGTAGATATTTTTATTACGGTTTTATTTAATATCTTTAAAAGTTTGTGTGCAATGTAATGATTGCACTTTGTAACTTTTGTAACTTTAAATTATACATAATATTATGTATATAATATTATTGTACATAATATGTAGATACTTATTTTAATATATTACTGCAAGTGCAGCAGTTACAGATTACAGTATTTAATTTCACGGTTTTTATTTGTTTTGTTTTTCTTTTTTTATTGATTTTTATTTGTTTTCGTGTAAGTGACATATGGTTTTACAATGATGGTTAATTTAATTTGTTCATTAGGTTAATTTATGTCATCACGTCATGTTGGTATTAACTGATGTTAATTATATGAAGTCGTTGGTTTTTATTTTATTTCCGGAAAATTTAAAGTTATATTTTTTCAAAATTAAAATAAATAAAGATTTTTTTTTTTTTAATTTTATAGTATGTATATATTTTTAATCGTCATGTAATTTATGTGATTACATATTTCTTCAATAGAGAAGATATTATTTTTTATAATAAAAAAAAATGTTTCATATCAATATGATAGATGCCAGTGTGGTTTTAAATCAAAAAAAAAAAAAAAATTATAAAAAAATTCAAACAAAATAAAATATTATATATAATTATAATATAATAAATTTACTAACAATGTGTATAGCAAGTGAAAATCCTATCAATTATATTAACCTTCAGCAAACTTACAGATTGATAACCTAAAAAATTTTCTACAGAGTTATTTGTTTTCAGGATCATTAAATTCCACCAGTAATCTTCAAAATTTATTACACTGAATTTTTAAACTTATTACAATAGTTTACACGACACTGGTGTTATTAACTGGTGTTATTGGCGTTAGAACTGAAGAAGACTAATATTAGCCACTTTCTTCAAATCAATTTTTAGCATTTTTATACACTACACCTAAAGTATAGGGTATATTAACTTTGGTATGGTGTTTGTAACCACCAAAAGGAAGCGAGTTAGATATGGACATGTATTAATATATATTTTGAATCAGGATCACCTCCTGAGTGGGTTTAGCGATGTCCATCCGATGACCGTCCGTCCGTACGCGCGATAACTCAAAAAATAATGATGCTATCTTGATGAAATTTATAGTGTAGGTTAATAATGACTAAACAAAGGCGGGTATATAAATGGGCGAAATCGGACCATGGAAGGTTGTAAAAGCATTTATTTTTTTAGCTTATATTAATTACCTAACTAAAATAACTTATGGATTTTTAATTTAATTTGAATTTTTTAGGTATAGCGTATAAATAAGTCGGTTGCATTGACTTACTGGTACATTTATTTGTTTTTCAATATTTTTTTGATAAATTTGTTTGTTAGCAATATACTCTGTCAGTCCGTTCATCTGTTCAGCTGTATATAAAATTTCTACATAATCTAAAATGGAACAAAAACTGAATATTAACCATGCGTAGGTTTTATTAAAAAAATTAATGCCCCTCAAACTTTGAAGAAGTTCTATTTTCATAGAATATATAAATATTCTAAAAACGTCAAACATCAATAAATTTTGTATGTAACCGTCATAAAGCAAGATTTTGTTCTTCCGTACCTTCGAACCGCTTTTAAATAGAACTTTGAGAAGTAAGGTATAGGTTACCGAAAAAAAAAATTGCACTCAATGTAGATACCTACACTTTTTTATCTGTCAAAACAATGCATTTAGAAGTTTATTTGCAACCTATGAAATATTAAAATTTTAAAAATATCTAAAAATGTAGTAAAAACAATAGACATATAATCGCCTTACACTTGATAAAAGGGCCTATAATAGTTTTTATATCCGTACGATAGAATCGGGTATAATAAAATTACTCCTCCGTTTGTAACACCTCGAAATAAGCGAGCTAGATATACCTTCAAAGGTATGGATCGGATCAGAAAAAAATTCTAAGACTTTTGAGCCATATCCGTTCGTCCGTCCGTCCGTCTGTCCGTCCGTCCGTCAGAACGCTAACTCAAAAACTAAGAAAGTTAGAATCTTGAAACTTACACAAAATATTCTAGGAGTAATTTGTAGGTTCCCTATTTTTTTTGGTTGAGTTTGGACCAAAACTTAGGGTAGCTCTCGAACACCTAACTTTTAAATACCCACATTTTTTTTGAAATAGAGCTATGAAATTTTAACCGCTGATAGATCTCACAAAAATATTAATTTTATTTTTAATAACTTTTTTTTGTAGCCCCACCCGTTACGGAGCTACAGCTCCCCAAAAGTTCAAAAAAGCTCTATATTTAAATTGTTATAGCACAAGTTGTATAAAGTAAATCTTCATTTTGAAAACGCCAAACGATTACCACTTTTATTAGCTTTAAAAGTATATATACAATAAATATATATTTGTGGCATACGGTGTCTTAATTTACCGTTATGCGAAACTCAAATTTTGCAAAATCCTTTAACCCTTCTATCTTCTAAACGCTTTAAGTTGGAAACTTGAAATTTGACAGAAGTTAGATCTTTGAAAATAAGTATGAGTCATTTCAGAAATTTTTTTTGTATCACCCCCCGTTTAGGAGCTGTAAGGAATCAAAAACTGAAAATTTCCTATTTTTAAACACCTGTAACTTGAACACCTGTTAAAATTTTTTTGAAGTAATACACAAAATTAAAGCTTCAACATTATACTTTTATTTCTGTTAACAACTTTTTTTAATAATATAGGGTTACTTTATAATTGACGAAAGTGTTACTTGATTTTTTCAAATTTTCTAACAAATTTCTTCAACAAATTTTTTGCATTTGTTTTACTCGATAATTTGAAATTGTTGAGGATATAATGCGTAGTACAAAAAATTGTTAGTAAATAAACAACATAACGGTTGCTTGAAGAATTTTTATTTATATGATATTGTTATACACACATACTTATATAATATCATGTTTATTTACATATCGTATATGTCACTAGTGAATGAATGATAAGAGTATAGATGCATATTATATAGCGCCGTATTTACATAAGCACATAATATATGTATTTTATTGTACTTATAAGAAATTGTTCTGTCAATGGAATATTTAAATATGATATAATATAATATTTAAAATTATATTTACTATTTTGTAATTTAATATACATTTACTGCTTAGTATTAAATGGTACTATAGAATATTTGAAAAAGTTTTGGATTGATAATCGTTATGTGGAAGGTTAGAATCTGCTTTTGAAGAATGTATAAACATATAGTTTGAATATATGTACAACCCATAGTTCTAGAAATTATAAAATTCACTCAAATTATTTTAAAATACTAAAATATTAAAAAAATAATATTGTAAGCAGAGTGACAAGCTGTGAACATACTAACGGTTCGTACGGGTATCTAAGAGTTGACAAAGGCAACTGTATTCTTCCTCGTTATACCCGTATGAACTATGTTCAAGGGTATAATAAATTTGCCATTACGTTTGTGACACCTTAAAGGAGTCGAGCTAGATATAGTGTCAAAGGTATGGATCGGCTCAGAATCGAATTCTGAGTCGATTAAGCCATGTACGTCCGTCCGTCCGTCCGTCCGTCCGTCCGTCCGCACGATAACTCAAAAAATAAAGGAGCTAGGGGGCTGAAATTTTTTTTACGTCACTTTTGCAAAATTGTTAGTTTTGCTATTTAAATCCAACATTTTCGGTCGGCGGGTTCGAGTAGCTGCCATACAACTTCTATCTTTATATAGAAATAACTCAGTATCTATTCAAGCTAGGTTTCTGAAATTTTGCAAATGATGATCAAGTTTTATGGCAACAACTTCTGTAAAATTTGGTTGTGCTGGTGCAGCGGGTTCGGGTAGCTGCCATACAACTTCTCCGTTTAAATGAGAATAACTCAGTGCTTATTGAAGCTAGGAATCTGAAATTTAGTAAAGAGGTGTCGAGTTACATGCCAACAACTTTTGTAAAATTTGGTTGGTCTAGAGCAGCCGGTTCAGACTTCTTGCACCTCTTGGAACCTAATCAAGCTAGGCGTCTGAAATTTTGCAAATGATGATCAAGTTTTATGGCAACAACTTTTGTAAAATTTGGTTGTGGTGGTGTGGCGGGTTCGGGTAGCTGCCATACAACTTATCCGGTTAAATGAGAATAACTCAGTGTTTATTGAAGCTAGGAATCTGAAATTTAGTAAAGAGGTGTCGAGTTACATGCCAACAACTTTTGTAAAATTTGGTTGGTCTAGAGCAGCCGGTTCAGACTTCTTGCACCTCTTGGAACCTAATGAAGCTAGGCGTCTGAAATTTTGCAAATAATGATCAAGTTTTATGGCAACAACTTCTACAAAATTTGGTTGTGCTGGTGCGACGGGTTCGGGTAGCTGCCATACAAAATCTCTTTTTAAATGAAAAGAACTCAGTGTCCGTCCGCACGATAACTCAAAAAATAGAGGAGCTAGGAGGCTGAAAATTTTTTTACGTCACTTTTGTAAAATTGTTAGTTTTGCTATTTAACTCCAGCATTTTCTGTCCCCGGGTTCGGGTAGCTGCCATACAACTTCTTTCTTTAAATAGAAATAACCCAGTGTCTGTTCAATCTAGGTATCTGAAATTTTGCGAATGATGATCAAGTTTTATGGCAACAACTTCTGCAAAATTTGGTTGTGGTGGTGTGACGGGTTCGGGCAGCTGCCATACAAAATCTCTTTTTAAATGAAAGAACTCAGTGTCCGTCCGCACGATAACTCAAAAAATAAAGGAGTTAGGAGGCTGCAATTTTTTTTACGTCACTTTTACAAAATTGTTAGTTTTGCTATTTAACTCCAGCATTTTCGGCCGCCGGGTTCGAGTAGGTGCCATACAACTTCTTTCTTTAAATGGAAATAACCCAGTGTCTATTCAATCTAGGTATCTGAAATTTTGCAAATGATGATCGAGTTTTATGGCAATAACTTCTGTAAAATTTTGTTGTGATGATATCACAGGTTCGGATAGTTGCCATACAACTTCTCTTTTTAAATGAAAATAACTCAGTGTCTATTGAAGCTAGCTATCTGAAATTTAGTGAAAAAGTGTCGAGTTGCATGCCAAAAACTTTTGTAAAATTTGAATGGTCTAAAGCAGCCGGTTCAGGCTTTTTGCATTTCTTGGAACTTAATGAAGCTAGGCGCAATAGATTCGGGTAGCTATCATACAACTCCACAATTTACATAAATATATCTCTGTAGTTCGGTACTAAAACTCTGAATGTTTTTAAAAGATGATCAAGTTTTATAGAAACAGGATATATTACGTTCATACGGGTATCCCAGAGTTGACACAGTCTACTCTACTGCACTCTTCCTCGTTTTTATATGTAGGTACATTGTAAAAATATTAATTGGTTTCTTGCAGGACGTGTACTTGGTCTGAAATAAATAAAATAAGTATGAATACAACATGGAATATCAATAGTACACAATATTATAGTATCTAAAATGGAAATAAAACTCTGGTCCTGTTCCTTGTTTTTCTGACATAATTCACAGGAAGCATTGCTTTAATTCAAGAGAAAGTGGTATAATTATGTAGAATACCTATAAATTATACTTTGTATATTGTATACATATTTATATAGAAATGGATATTTCACCAATTGAGACAATCAAGTCAACTTAATGCAAAAGACCAACTGATATTGCTAATATATATTTTGATTGTGCTAAGAAAAACTAAAATGTGAAACAATAATGTTAAATTTAATTATAAAAAATCTTTTTCAGATTATAGTCTTCAAAGTTTCTTTTTGAACTAGTTTTTTATTAGCATATTTCCAAAAAAAAATTTGAAAAAATATGCCTATTAGTTTCACTCTGTCCGTCAGTTTGTCCGTCTGTTAAAGATAGAGAATAAAAACTTGGGTAGGTTAATGTTGTAGAGCAACTTTTTAAACTACAACCCTTCAAAATTTGAAAAAACCCTATTTTTAAATGCATATATCTCAGGTTCTACTTAAGATTTTTCAGTCATTCGACAAGTATTTACCTTTGTAAATCAGTATATGAATTATACAACCATTATGTAAAAACTAAATTTTGCTTGATTTTTCTTTTTTTATAACTCCGGTACGCCTTTAGATAAGAACTTGAAATTTTGAGACGAGAAAGAACTTTTAGAATTAGTATAAGTTTCCTTAGAATTTTTTTTGTACCGCCCCTGTTTAAGAGCTATTAGGGCTCATAAATTGAAAATTTACTATTTTTCGACACCTGTAATTTAAGCACCTGTACACATTTTTCTTCGGCAAGACATAAAAATTAGAGCTCCAGTAATATAGTTTTAAGTGTGTTAACCGTTTTTCTTAGTTATAAAGGATTCTATAGACTTACAGCACCTCAAAATTTTAAAAAAGTCCTATTTTGACATTTTTTCTTATTACATGAAATTTTCAAATTTTTGTGCAAATCATAATTCTAAACAGTTTATATTGTCTTTTGGAAATGTACGCTTGTAAAAACACTTGGCTTACATTCCACCTTGTTTATATACATATAACAATAAAATGTCGCAGTCTATGACGAATTCAGAATCTTCCGATTTATTGGTAAAACATTTTCTTTATCAGAACAGTATAAAAAATAATTAATATTTAAAATATTATTAATTACGAAATAGCCAATTGAAAATTGTCTTTAAAACTTCTAACCATTTTTTACTAGTAGGACATTTTGTATTTTAAATCTTTTTATAATTATTTTGATATTATTTTATTATTTTATTTATAAAAATATCATTATATTGGATAGAATTTATTTTAAAAAATTATATTTTAATGCCATATTTGTACTATAAATAATGGCACAGAAACCACGTTTTGGTAATCCAACCTTCATGCCGATAATATTATACAACATTATCCTATAATTACAGAAAAAAATTTTTTATTTTGTATGTATGTATGTGTTGCCTTTAAATAACTCAAAGAGGTATTTAAAGTATATAGAGTTATAATAATTTATAAATAATTTTTTATATAGATAGGTACTATAATATATTATTACAATTATGTTGAAAAATTTAAATTTATAATATATTTTTTTTGAGTGATGACACTCTTAGACCAATATTAATAGTTAATAGTTGTACTCTAAATCTCGTTTCTTCAGGAGTAATAATTGTTACATTAAATACGTAAGTTAAACTTAATTAGTAAATAAAATGAGTCGAATTCGTTAAATTAAGATTAATGGAATTAAAAATTGAAATTTGAGCTTTTTTTTAAGCTTGTGCTACATTTAGACTAAGTGATATTTTTTTAGTAATTAAGTAATTAATGTGACAAAGAAATTACACAGTCTTTCCTTTCGAGGTGTGACTTTAAATGTCATAAGAGGGAATTATTCTCACGACATGTGTGGGATCCGAATCCATACTCCCCCGCTGTTTACATAGTATTTTGTATGCTATTACCCACTAGACCGCCGATGCTTCCAAACAAGGTGATATATTGTCAATTTTGGAAGCATATTACTTGAAGCTTATGTATATCAGGATGTCTTTTAGTTCACAACATATCGCTTTGTTAACAACATGTCATAGGAGACTTTAGGCATGAATAATAAATAAGTATTAAAAGAGAAATTAATTTTTTTATAAATTAAGCTTTTATAATTTTTTTTATAAATTAGAAGATATAATTAGATATATCTAAGTGTTAGATATTATATTAAACGTGTAGTAGGTTCATATTAAACTTTTGGTCGATCAAAAATCAACACTATATTATTACGGTTTTTTAACTTTCTGACTACTGGACCTTATTAGACTTACTAAATACTGGATATTAATAATTCCTATTTTGTGTATAACTATGTTTAATAACTGTATTTATAAAACATAGGGTAGATCATCATTTTGCATGACTATCTTGTGTTATAATACTGAAAGAATCGAAGGTTTCCCTAACACCGTATACAATTTCACTCTTTTCAATTAAAAAACGTTGGCCAGCTAAATATTTTAACTTATTAAATTACTAGAATTATTATAATATAATTAATTGCTTACTTAGATATTCATTCATCATATTATGTTCTATATTCTTTTTTTAAGATTTGATAACTAGTAGTGACTAATATTAACGTAGTCACAAAAGATCGAAATGCTGCAGATAGTATAGTATATCATTTGCATTTTGAATTTGTATAGCATTTGTATTTAAAGGCAGACGGTTGACAAAGAAATTATTCAGAACCATTAAGTAAATAAGCTTTAATCAAAAGGATTAATTTAAAAGTTTAAGATATTCTATACCCCATATTATCAAAATATTAAATTTAAACAATCATATAGTTTTATTTTCAGAATTTCTTACCTTATTACATCAGATTATTTATATGTTATATCTACTACCTTACTTTTAGAACTATTACTTTGAGTCCATATTTTGTTAAATAAAGTTTTCATTAGTCAACTACTGTTACATACTTTTTATAATATGCCTATAATATGTCAGTGACGAAAGGTTAATTACTCAAAATTTTAAAATTTTCACTTATAAAAAAAAATTTCCAAATAAAATAAGTTTTAGTTAATGATTATAGCCATAGTTGTTTTATTAATGTATATGATTTCAATGTTAGTAGTCTATAAACTGTATTTATTATTATGTTCCTATTATGAATACTGATGATTGTGTGCACAAAAATTATAGTAGAAATCTGGAAAATGGGCTTAAAACGATCGTTATTAATATTTTGAACTTATATTATATTTATAGATTTAAAAAAAATACTCTCACTTACTATGAAAAATTATAAAAAATATATTTTTGATTTGCTTCATTTAAATTATTCAATATGTTATATGCAAGCACCTAACTATGGTCGACTAACTACATAAATTATTTTGTTAGAATCAATTCCAATATACAGTTTTTTTTTACAGATTCACCTGCCATTAAACCAATTAGGTAGGTACTTAAACTTTTTACTTAAACTTTTTGACAACATAAAGTTTTTTAATAAACTTTCGGAAAAGTTGACAGGATTAGATATTAAATAGCCAATATTGCATCAAAATACCCTATATTTTTGCAACAAAAACTTCATACACCTATTAAACATTGCTAAGGGTTACAATTTGTAAAATAATCGACTAACTACATAAACTATTTTGTTAGAATCAATTCCATTATATAGTTTTTTTTACAGATTCACCTGCCATTAAACCAATTAGGTAGGTACTTAAACTTTTTACTTAAACTTTTTGACAACATAAAGTTTTTTAATAAACTTTCGGAAAAGTTGACAGGATTAGATATTAAATAGCCAATATTGCATCAAAATACCCTATATTTTTGCAACAAAAACTTCATACACCTATTAAACATTGCTAAGGGTTACAATTTGTAAAATAATCGACTAACTACATAAACTATTTTGTTAGAATCAATTCCATTATACAGTCTTTTTTACAGATTCACCTGCCATTAAACCAATTAGATAGGTACTTAAACTTTTTACTTAAACTTTTTGACAACATAAAATTTTTTAATAAACTTTCGGAAAAGTTGACAGGATTAGATATTAAATAGCCAATATTGCATCAAAATACCCTATATTTTTGCAACAAAAACTTCATACACCTATTAAACATTGTTAAGGGTTACAATTTGTAAAATAATGTTTTAATTAATTAAAATTAAAATTTATAAATTGATTTTTCAAAAAAAAATGCATTATTGTCTTCAAGATATTATATTTAAAATTATTTTATTATAATAAACATAATATACAATTTTTATTGCTCTCTTAACATATTATAATTTCCTCATTTTTATATAAGTAGCATAAAAATAAACTGATGAACTGAATAAAAATTTATTAATTTAATTACATATATATTGTTTCGTTTTAATTGAATATTCTTTAATTAATTTTTTAATATAATATTTTAAAACAATAATCAAAAATATTATTTAATAAAATAAAAATAATTAAATTCAATTGGTATCATTTTAGTTTTCAAAGAGACTTTTTATTTTAATAATTTGTATATCCAGATTTATATTAAGTCCTATAATAACATTATATTAAAGTTCATATGTACTCGTACATAAATTAAAATTTCAAAATTTTGAAAAATATAATTTAACATTTCATATTTATTTAGCTTTAACAATAATTTATCTCTGTAATTTATCTCATAAACAATAGATACTTTAAATTTCAGGCTGTCTTATTTACATACAAATAGGTACACATAATGTTTACAATAATAACATTTGATTACATTAAAATTAAATACAATAAATATTACATTTCCTATTCAAAGGTTTATATTTTGTATATATAAGTTTTGAAACTTTTATTAAAAGTGAATTGAATTCACTTAAATTCATTTAAATTTACTCGAATTTATGTAAATTTCATTAGTACATGATGATGAAATAATAGATGGTCTTTTGGGTTATAGTCGAAAGTTTGTGATGTTATTTTACGTTTTAGAGGACTATCTGGGAGAGTATGTGGAGGATTACGTGGGGAGCTATATGATAGACTATGTGGGAAACTATTTTGTTACGTATACGTATTGGAGTAATAATTTGCTTAATATTTAAAATTACTTAATTAAAAACTTGCAAAAATCAAATTGTATATTTTTTTTTGAATAAATCGGTTTTTAAGCAATCGATTACTAAGACCGTTAGGTTGAATAGTTCTTATTATTAATTTATAGTGTAACATTACTTGCTTTGTTTATGTTATTATAATATTATTATACAGGGTGTCCGAAACTTAGTGTCCGAAACTTAAAGGTCACGAAGAACTGAGGTGATAGAGAAGTTAATAACAAACAAAAAATTGTTCTGGAGAAAGGGGGGCTTCATTTGTAACGTTTTCCGAGATAACGACTTTCAAAGTAATTTTGTTCACTTTTCAAAAAAAATAACAACATCTTCGCTCCTGTATAACATAGAAGATTCGGTTACGTGTCGATAGCTAGCTAGTTATGGGCTTTCGTAATAATATTCCAACTTTTATTTATCTTTCATAGTTCATAGAGTTACAAGGTTTCTAATACGAAAAATATTGACATTTTACACTGTTTTTATAATACAACGGTAATTTCTGGATAAAAAAAACGTTATTAATGTATTAATTTTATTTCATTTTATTTTTTTTTTATTTCTCTTTAAAAAGTTAACGAAATTACTTGAAGGCCCGGAAACTGTTACAAATGAACTCTGTTCTCGGAAACTGTTACAAATGAACTCCCCCTTTTGTAAATTTTTAGGTAGGTAATTCGTAACTTTTTGGAAATTCGTATTTTTTTTTTATTTTCTAACGAATTAAAAAAAGCATAATAGGTATATTAGTGAGATTAAAAATTATTATCTACCAAAATCAGTCGTGCCCATCATAACGATTCAAAATTTTTCTTAAAGATTGTTTCTAGAGTATTTTTTTTTACTTTTTGATTGGATGGCCCAGGTTAAGAGATTAGTTGTTTTGCTTTTGTGTATTAAATCGCTTATTTTTAACTTTAATCTTAAGAACTTCTAACGTTCCTTTTGTTCCAACTGCACATTTACCTCAAGTACTTCTTACAATGTTTCCTTTAAAATATTTTAAGAATCTGTTTTAAAAATTATATATATAAAAACTAAATATTTTAAGTAACTAGACACATAAGTTTAAGATAAGGTTAAGTTAAAAGTACCTTAGCTTTCACTTCTCTATAACGTAATTCTATATTAAAATTTTAATTCGTAAAGAATGTGTTGCGAAAAGTGAATAGAAGAACATGAACTTCAAAAATGACCATATGTAATGTATAATGTAATAAATAATAATAATTCAAGTAGAATAAATAAGAATTTTACTAAATAATATTATAATAATATAATATGTATATAATATGTATTAAATATAATATTATTTATATATATTATTTATTAATAATATATTCAGTCCCTATAGAAAATTAAAGTAATTTACTTACACATATACTAAATATAAAATAGAAATTGATTAAAGTGATATTTAATTTATTTATTCGTTATATAATGAATATTAGAATACACAATAGATAATAAAATATACTTGTATAAAATAAAGAAATTAAATTATATATAATTTTTATTACAATAATAAAATCTAAAACTTAATTATAATATTTACACTATTATGTACCTACACTTAAGTTGCATTATATACTCTTATGTTCAAACATTCAACTGCTCTCTTAGAAATTTGTTATTACTCACGGTAATTTAATTGTGTGAAATTTTTTTTTATTACATTAGAGAATAATTATTTAGTTATTATTTTATACATCATGTCACTAAATAAATATTATTATGGCTACTTGTTTTATATAGTTCATATATAATCCAAAATTTTTCCAAATCATTTAATTTTATAAAAATCAAATTGGATCACATAGCCGTTGATGTGATTATTTACTACTTTTACAAAAATTCTAGTGAATAAAAATTTAATTATGCTTCATTACATCTTATCTTAGAAGAAACATTTAATACCTTTTATGTAGAAAAGAAAGCCACCAATTGAACTTTTTTCTGCAGCACACATTTTGAAAATATTAGTTGAAACATTATTGACATAATGTATCGAAATTGCTCAACTATAGTTTTTTATAAATTTAGGAATTATATATGCAATTTTTTTTCTCAGAGTGCAAATGGTATAGCGAAATATAGCGTTTGTTTTCAACCAAACTCTCCTAGTTCTGCTAAGCTGAGCAACTCTATAGAAGATCGGGTATTCAACCCCGGTGGAATATAGAGTCAGCGAGCAAATGAGTTGGAGCCTCTGATAAGACTACTTCAACATATTTGATTTAAAGGCTTATCAAAGTTTATAAAACTAGATGCGGTTTTATAATAGGAATAGCAGCGGAGAAGTACTAAAAGTTCCAACGACATATTCTACAGCTATTTTTTTAGAGTTACTACTTTGGCGTCAGGTGGCAACTGGCCATAAAAATATAAGCCGAAAATTAAAAACTCCAAAGATGAAAATGAGGCCAAAAAGAAAAAGGAATAAAGTTAGGGTGTTCCCTACAAGCAACGAACCAAGAAAAGTGAAAAACACAAGCGAAAAGAAAATTAAAAATAAAGTAAACATTATAATAGGAACGTGCAATATAGGCACTTTTACTGAACGAAGCAAGGAGCTTGCTGAGATTCTTAAAAGAAGAAATATATATAATATATTTTGTATTCAGGAATTGAAGTGGAAGGGTGCAAAAGCAGGTAAAATTGGTTTTATATAATTGTCTCGACGCAACAAATGGTATTGGAATAATGAGTAAAAAAATGTGTGCCCGAATAATACATGTAGAACGCTTAAATGATAGACTTCTGTACATCAAAATTGTCATAGAAAATAAAATATACAACATCATAAGTGCATATGCTCCGCAAATAAGATGCGCTGGTCTAGGTTAGGTTAGATTAGGTTAAGGTTCTTGCCGAAAAGGCACAGTTAGACCATATTTGGTCCATTGTGATACCACATAGAAACTTTTCTATCCAATTCATTAAAACCAATTTGAGCTTTTTGAAAAGCTCTTCACATTTTAACTGTTAGATCGCTAAGGTTGTTGAAGAGATATTGTCCCAAATGGGTGTTCTTTTTTGTCGACAAGGCTGGGTATGTGCAAATGAGATGAAGAGACGTTTCCTCCTCTTCCTCATCTTTGCAGGCTCTACAATTTATAGTCGTTTGCGGATAAGCCAAGACTTTTGGCGTGCTTCCCTATTAGACAGTGACCAATGATTATACCGATAGTCATTCCCATATCTGGCTTTTTAAGAGAAAGCAGATCATTGGATCGTCTTAAATCGGTTTTGGACCATATCAATCTTGTGAAATTGCACGAGGCCAAGTTTGAGGATTTGTTATTTACCATATCCGTTATTTCCTTTCGAAGTAACGTTTTGCTTGTGGATAGAGGTACCCCTAGTCTTGCCTTGTCCGGCAGAACTTATAAGGTTGTACCAATTCTTGCAAGTTCCTTAGCTTTTTTATTTCCCGGAATACCTCAACGACCTGGTACCTAAACTGCCTGGCCATCTCGTTAAGAAGTTTTTGTCAATTTATTACAGTCTTCGAGGTTGTATATGTTGACTCCAGAGATTTCAACGTCGCCTGAATATCTGACAAAATCCGTACTTGCCTTACAGTTAAAACGCTTCTCTTCAGCAGAGTCAAGGCTTCTTGGATTGCCATAATTTCCGCTTGGAAAACGCTGCAATAGTCTGGTCGGAAATTATGACCGCATCCTACACTGCTCTTGATTTTAGAACCATTCGTGTAGAACTGTACTCCTTCGAAGGTCATCATTGTTTTCGAGTTCTCACTCTCACGGCTAGGTATACTCGTTACGTGAAATTTCTCGAAGAAGTAAGTGGGGATGTGCAGTCCACCAAAATGGGAGTGGACTTGAATTGGTTTATGATTTCCGAGTCACCTTCTCGTGAATTGACCCACTGGGATTTAGCTTTTGAAATTACGGCTGTTTTGCGGCTGAAAATTTGCTATAATATTCTATAGGCATTAGATTAAGTATGATGTTTAATGCCGCAGAAGGGGTTGTTATTAAAGAGCTACTAATACATAGTGTGGCAGTTCTTTGCTAGAGTTCAAAGAATGACTTGCGGTTGGCCTCTTTATCGATTGCCTTCCACCATACTAGAACTCCGTACATAAGAATGAATCTTATTACGGATGTGTAATACGTGACTACAGTCATACATGACTTACGGAATAGCCCGTAAGTCATGTATGACTGAAGCCCCCTTTTCCTACCAAAGGCTTTTTTGCTATACAGGTCTTGCTTACTCTTTCTGAGATGTTAGCCTTCCAGCTTAACTTTCTGCCTAGCTTAACACAAATCTCCATTAAAAGTATTATCAAAGACACAAACCTTTTCCGTTTCAAATAATAATTTCCCAAATAATTTCTCCTCTGATGATAATCTAACCTTTTTTTACTGGTGCTAATGAAAAAAGACAGACTTTTAGGGAGTTTATCGTCGTCAGTACGATAGGGTAAATGTATTTCCATCTATGGCAATTGTGCAATTGCATAGTCTACCTACTAGTCTAGGGTTTTACTAGTCTACCTATCTTATACAATGTGTTAAAGGGTAACAGTATTTTATTTATAATAAAATCAGCTGTTCTTCAATCACAACATATTAAGTTTTAACTATCCCAGACATTTATCTTATTAATATTGCCTAGGTCAAATTTTTTATAGTTCTTTTGATATTATATGTAGGTATTTTAATAATTGTAAATCATTTAATCATAACAAAGAATTAATATTAGTATCGAATGCCTATGCTTGCCTTTAATTAAAATTGCACCTCTAGTTATATGAAACTCTTTAAGAAATAAAAAAAAAAAAAAGTCCTTAAAATTGTAAAACGACATTTCAATTTCTACTAACATTTTTTAATAAAAAAAAAAATTTCTATTTTAGTTTATTAATAAATAACTAAAGTATTTTGTTATATACACCTGTATCGCAATGCACTTACCTATTGCTATAGCCTGGTTTTATATTTTTTCTAAATTACAGATTTTATAAAAGGTGATTTAAAAACAAGTTGTAAAATGTTATTAAATAGGTACTATATTATATGTGTTTTCAAATTAGTTTTTCTTCTCACCATCAATTTAAGAAAATTTTTTACCAATACTATATTACTTCTTCATACATAATACGTAAACACATAAGCACATACATTTAAATTTATTTCATTTCATACAATACAACAATTAGATAAAACAATTCTCCTGTTACGTATTATATAAAATTCTTAAATTTAGGTTGTCTACCCAAAGCTTTTTAATAATACATACACAATATTGTACACTTTTATAGTTAGATTGTACACAAAACAATAATTAGATTCTATTAAAAATTAATAGGTACTACCTCAAGTAGGTAGAGTTTACATTTTGGACATATTATTGAAAAATTAATAAAAATATTGTGGTTCGAAAAATTTTCAGAAGTCCAAAATCAATCTTTTCTACAATACTAATTTCATACGAAAGTTGTCCAAATAATCAAGGTTATCAAGGAAACAGACTATAAGAGATGATAAATGTTTCAGAAGGTGGGTATCTCTTTCTATAAAAGTGATTTTATACAAAAGTTATAAAGATAATCTAGGTTATCGAAGAACAAGATCATAAGCGATGTTTAAAAAAATGTAACATGTTTCAGAAGGTGAAGTATAGCCACCTATATATTCTCAATAAGGACTATCGAAAGAGGATCAAAGTTTTTAAAGCTTGCATTTATAAAGTAGAAGATACATTACTCTAAAAATCAAATTTAAAATAAATTATCTAAGGTCATATATATAGTTATTTAACAAAACAGAAAGGATGACTCAAACTTAAGACTTAATTTTTATTTTTTTATTTAAATTTAACATTAAATTCCCCTAATTACATATCTAAATTTAAAATCATTTTTTTCATATTATTTTAAAATTAGGATCATGAAAAATCTTAGAACAAATAGGATAGGATCATAACAAATTTATTGAACTTATTTTAAGAAAAAGATGTATGATGAAATTGTCATGATAATTTTGCAAATAGCTAATGATGGTGAATAGCTAATGTAGTTAATAGATGGAAAACTTAGTAAATGTAATAAAAACCATAATATTATGTTTTAGTATTCTTTAGAAAAAAATATCAGTTATTGATAAAAGCATAAGACGCTATTCACAATTTTATTGTTGTAACTGTATAATAACATTGCAGCTAATAAAGCTATATATTATAATTTTCATCTGACTAAAATGTGCTAGTGCTAAAGTCGCCTGCCTTTCAATTGAAAGGTCTAGTTTCCAAATATCGGTCAAGTGATATTTAAATAAATAATAAAACCATATAATGTGAAAATTGACCACATCTTATATCTAAGGTTTTATTCAGTTACCTATTTATAAAAGTAGTAATGTGTGTTTGCATTTCAAGCGTTCAGACCAGTTGATAACATCGCATTACAATTTAAAAATGCATTGCATCTCTGACTTTTATAGTAAGGGCTTAAATACTCTCTTAAGCAGAACAACCTTAAACCATGGTCATCAAATCAAAGTTGTAGAGCTAGCCAAAATCTTTTTAATGATACCCCACCTGATGATATATCGCCGCTTACCTATAGTTAGGGCTTATTACCAATCTCAATGCTCCAGCAGGATGGTCTGGAATCTTGTAGAACTGCTCACGATCTTTTCAATGATACCCCACATGAAGACATTCAGGTATAAATATTGAAAAATCTATATAACTTGGAGCGAGAAAGGATGCTTTGGAAAGTCCAATGTCAAATTTTTCTGGATGGTTGCACACTAAACCCTATCAAATGCATTTTACCGCTAAGCTCTCTAGCACATCTAGAAGTGCTTAATCTTTTTGATATGAAGTGGTTTCACGCATTAAAGTCTATCCGGTTTTCGTTAGTTTTCCACTTCTCATCACTAGACATCACTAGACATCACCTTTCGAAAAAGTTTTCGCTTATTTCGCCTAATCTAAAAGAACCAAATTTTCTTAATGAAGATTATTTTAAATTTATCTATAAATCTTTCTCCAAAACTACCCGAACATTTTATTTTAATATTACATTTTATAATAAAACAGAAAAATTTTTCCTATTTCATATTAAACTGTTACGAAAAGAAGAATGAACTGAAAATTAACAAACTAATAATCATTAAATTGTGTTCTATGTTACTTATATTATTATTCTAAAGTTGATATGAAATCCATTTTAATGCATTAGCATTATTCTTTGATTTATACACAACCTCTTCCTTAAGCTGCTCCTACAATCCTATTTTTCATGTTGAACTTTAATAGTTTATGTTAAACAATACAAATATTATTCTGTTTCATTGTTTAAAAACAAATGTAAAATTATGTAGGTATTATATGCAACATATTATGTATGTGTATGGAAACATATATACATACATTATTCCATATAATAGGTATTATATACATACATGATTCTGTAAAACACATTTAAGTGTCATATGTAATTAAGAAGATATTATAGATATCCACTTTTAAAAATTTAATTGGTAAAGTGAAACAAAAGAGAAAGAAAAAAATAATGTAAAGTTAATTTTACTTTATGTTATTGTCTTTTATTTTATCTTTAATTAAATTGTTTATGTTTTAAAACAAAAATTGTCTTTTATTTAACACAATTTTACAGAAAGAAATTAATGTTATATGACAGATCATTTGGATTTGTTATATTTGATTTTTAGATGCAAGGATATTCCTGCACATTTTTGTTTCGTTTGCAATTACCTAAATCTTTCTGTACAAATATTATGCATTCGCTTGTAATTCTTCACTTATAGTAGCTATATTCAAAAAGTATTAAAAACTTTTAATATTGTCCGAAAGCCTCCCAGTAGGAATTTTTGTAACTGGTTACCTAAAATACTAGTTCAAGAACTAGTTACTGTCAACTAGTTAAAGAACTAATGCATAAACTTTCAAATGCTTATTTTATATTTTGTCAATTAGAAACTAGTTCATTTTAGATTACATTTCTTAGAAAGATAATGGGTTACGATTACATACCACCCCAGTTATAAAAACTAGTTCCTTGCACGATTACATTTTTGAAAAAGTAATGCAGAAGATAATGCGTTGGTTCAAATGCAGAAAGTAATATTAGGTAATTTTTATTGTTTTCTTAAAACTCGCGGATACTAAAGTTATCAATAGTTTGTTTAAATACAAAAAAAAAATTAATATTACTATATTTTAATATTATATAATTGTTCTTATTCTAGTATAATAATAAAGTAAAATAAATAAATAAAAGTAAATAATAAATAAGGATATATATTTTTCATATTTTTTTTAGCAAACTCATTACAGGCAACTAGTTTAGTAACTAATTCTAAGTAATGCAGGGAGAAACAATTGGTTACCTCGTAGGGCATCAAGTGTAAAATGTAATGCTGATTTTACATTACGGTCATATCAAATAATATTTCTCTATTTTCTTCTATTCTTTTATTCTTATTAGTGTATATAAAAATTAAAAATATAACTTAGCTTTTTTTTTTCATACTAATTGCCAAAATTTGGATCTTACTTTTTAAATTCTCTTTCAACGAGATTGCCTGTATATAACCAACAGTGATTAGACTATACTTTTGCACAAAAAGTTTGTTATTTTAAGGATATTCTTATTTAAATGAAAATTATGAAAAATCATGAGACATTTTTCTTCATTTCTTCTTCTTTTCTTAAATAGATGGATAGACTTTGATAGCGTTTTATAAATATGTTGTTAAACTATAACTATACTTTAATAATAATTTATTAGAAAATTTCACTTTTAGTTTAATTTTTGCAACCAACTATAAATGACTAACTAAAAAATTACTTTTCAGGAAATACTTCGATTATACCGATTACTCCAATATTCACATTTTACTACGATTACTCTTTAAAACAGACAAAATTTAGGTTATCTACTAATTATATAACACTACATTACATTAGATATTGATTTATTACTTTGAATATGTTGACATTTCATATCCAACTTTATTAATACGCAATTCCACTAAATGAATATGCTGCTATTAATAGGCAATACTGCTAGTGAAGAAACTATAAGTTATGCAATAAAAACTTAACAGGGGCCTCGGTGGCTTAGTGGGTAAGAGCGTATAAAAATACTCTGTAAACACCGAGGGACTGTATGTTCGAATCCCATACACGTCGTAAAAGTTATTCCCCCTTACGACATTTACAGCCACGCCTGAACAGGAAAGGCTGTGTAATTTTCTGTACACATTTATGTGACAGAAATGCATTAAAAAAAAATAAAAACCTAACCAAACCAGTTAATCAGTTATAGAAATTACGCTCGAAAGACCCTGGTCGTACATACAAAAAATACAACTAACTTAAACTTAACTTAAATGTGTGTTAACTTAAATATATCCAAGCTTTTGTAAGTATGTCTAATATAAAATATATCTAATAGGTATAATAAAATATGTAATGTCAAGAAATTAACTAAAACATTATAATATAAGCTTAAAAATATAGATTACATTTATTTTATTATCTGTTAGAAAATTAAATAATAAAACATTATATCGGAATACAAAAGTTCATATTAAGTTATAATTTTCTTTCATTAAATTTCATATAACATCGCTATAAGAACATTTAAAATATTTAAAGTATATTTATTCTAAAAAGTTTTTAATAATTTAATTTTAAAGAGAATGTAAAACAAAAAAAAAAATTCTTTTAATTCTTAATGACATTTAGTACATGTACTTAAAATATGTATATAACAATATACTAAAAATAAACAAGGGAGTATTTTAAAACGAAGGAGTTTTAAAGATACACATTTTCTAATAATCTAATAAACAACATAAAGTATTTTAAAATTATTTTATGTGATTTTTGCTAGAATTTTTTATGTAGAAAAAACTGTGAAAAATCAAAAGAAACTGAAAATATTATCTGTCTTTAACAACATTTTCAATAAAAATGTTCTTCAATGTGTACTGTACACAAAATTACTGGAAGGGTTAAAATATTCCGCCTTAAATATTGATGTCGGTCTAAATTGTGCTCCGCCTTTTACTACGTGTTGTAGATTTTACCACCACTTACCAATACTTCTCTCAACTCTATTGCATCCAAGAAACTAAAGAAGGTTTCATCGTTACAGATGCCTAAAATTATAAATTTCCCATTGTTCGATATTCTCAGATTGACCAAATCTGCATGAGAACTTAAAATATATCTGAGAATTTTTTGAAATTGGGAAGATGCTACTTCTCTTCATAATAAGTGAGAATAAAATACAAAAAAATATCCTTTTATAAAATTAATTTTTATGAGACTTTCTATGGGTAAAATTTCATTGCTTTATTACTTTGTTTGTAAACAGATGGAGGGACGTACGTACGAATAAAACAAATAGAGTTAAATTATAAGAAGCATAAAAATATTTGAAAATATACTGCTAAAAGACAATAGAAAAGAAAAATTAAATTTTTCAAATTTAATTCAATAGAATTTGAAATGAATTTTTGAAAATTATAAAATTTTGAAGAACTTTTGTAAAGTTACTAATGAATCTTTTTAATAACATTTGACCAAATGTACAATTAAATTAAATTTTTAGAATGATAATAAATATTATTATAATATTTATAATACAAAAACAAAAATTTAAAAATCTTTTTAAATTTGTATTACAACATCTGAGATTTTTGTTATTGAATTTTACAAAACTATAAATAATCATTAAGTACAAAAATTGACAGAATTATATTTATACAATGTACAAATATTAAATTTAAAGTATCTAATTTTGATTTAATTTTAAAATGTGTATCTTAAAATACTTACTTACAAACATAGATATAGGTATGTTTAGGAAAATAAATAATTATTTTTTGCTTTAATATGTTTTTAATTATTAAAAAACCTTCTGATTGTATCAAACGTAGATATATTAAAAAAGTTTTAGTTTCTATATTTACTTTCTTATAAATTTATGTTGAGAATTATACTTTCAATCATTCATGCACTATGCATTTATAAAGTTATTCAATCATTACATTGATGTACGGAGATTGAAAAGATTTTCTCGAGTCGTCATATTCGCATCCTTGTCCCAGTTTTAAGCTCGACATTTATGAAATAAATGCTGACGTCCCACCGTAGCGCAAACTTTTTGCTTGATTTCCTTCTTTGATTTTTCCTTCACATCAACGACCTACTCTTTACTACTCTCAATACGTGGAAATTAGCAGTGGATTATAGGTCCGCTTAACTGGTTATAGAAAAGTAATATATATACAATAAATATATACTTGTGGCATACGGTGTTTTAATTTACCGTTATGCAAAACTCAAATTTTGCAAAATTCTTGATTTCTTCTATCTTCAAACGGTATGAGTTAGAAACTTAAAATTTTGAGACAAGTTAGGTCTTTGAAAATAAGTATGAGTTATTTCAGAAAATAGTTTTGTATCGGCCCCCGTTGGTAGTACTTGTATTTTTTCAAGTACCAATAACAATACTAAAATTTTACTGAATATTTTTTCCAGTATCAGTACTTGTACTGGTGTGTTTACTTAAGTACCAAAGTACTGGAATTTCGCCAGCTCTGCCTTGGAGGTTAACGAGTTTTTTATTTTTTGAAATTACTATCGCTTCTGCGCTTAATTCATTCATTTTTGGACACTCGTCCATCTTCCCTCCTTAAAAGCTTTGTAAGGAGTTTTGCTGGTTTAGCGTAATCCTTTATAAACCGTCTGTAGTAGCCTGAAAGACCAAGAAAGGACCGAATATCTTTAACTGTTTTTGGCGGTGGGAAATCACGTATTCGGTATTTGTTTTTACACCCTCGGCTGTTATAATAAAGCTCAGAAATTCTACCTGACTTTTGCAAAATTCTGACTTGTCTAGCTGAACCTTTATGTTTACATTCTGGAGCGTTTGAAAAACATTTTCAATATCCTTTATGTGTGTTTCTTCATCTTTACTAAAGATAATTATGTCATCTATGTAGACGTAACATATTTTACCTATTTGATTTTCGAGAATGTCGTCAAGTGCTTTTTGGAAAATCTCTGGACCATTTTTAAGGCCGAATGGAAGCCCTGTGAATTCGTACTTCTCGTTGTTTACAGAGAATGCTGTCTTCTCAACGTCAGATGCCCGTAACTGAATCTGGTGAAAACCACTTCTAAGGTCAAGAATGGTAAACCATTTGTTGTTTCCTAATTGGAACAGTACTTTATTTATTTCAGGTATGGGATATCGATCTGCTATCGTAACTATTTTTAATTTACGATAGTCGATAACCATCCTGTACTTTTTTTCCACTTGCATCCGTTTTTTTCTGCACTATCCATATCGGTGCGTTATATGGAGATCTTGACGGTCTTATAATACCATTGCCGAGTAGTTCTTTTACTTGTTGTTCCACCTCTTCTTTCAGTGCCATTGTATAAGGCATTTGCTATAAACCGGCATATCAGATGTTGTTCGAATTTTACCTTTAACTTTGGTGGTACACGTCAATCTTTCGTTGGGTTCCGAGAAGAGATTTGGAAATTTTACTATTACTGAATTGACGATAATTTTGTATTCCGCAGTCATATGTTCTGTGCGTATATCGATATTATTAACAGATTGTGATTCATATTATTAGATTTTGATTTTTAATTTGTTGTGGATTATCATGTAATTTTCACTGATGTTAATAACGACTGATAATTCTCTTAAGCTATCATTGCCTAGAATAGCATGGAAGGATTTTAAAGAAGATAGGAGAAAAAATTTCTGTTTAATATTGTTGACATTGAAAAGATTTAAAAATATATGGGAATCCATTTTAATATTTCGAGCTACGGAATTAGCGTAAAAAATTTTATCATTTGGTATAGTATTTATGCTTAGCGACGATTGTATGTAGTTCTTATTAGAACCTGTGTCAATCAATATTTTTAAAATTCGTCTGCTCTTCGTCTTGCACTTAAAATATGGAAGCGAAGAGCTTTCTACTCTAAAAAATTATTATCGGGCAATTCTGTTTGCTCAACTGTGTGTAGTTCATTACCCATTTTTCCAAATTCCACATTTGCGATTTGATCAAAGATGTCAATTTTGGCCTGCTGAATAACATCGTAATTTTGGCTCTCATCTTGGCTGGTATCTATATGGTAGTTCCTCTGGAATTTGTTTGGTGGAGCGATCTGTGTGAATTTTCTGCAGGTCTTTTTCCCATGAACCTACTTTGTTGAGGTTTGTTTGCATAATTTATTGCTTTAGTTCGCCAACTTTGATTAACTTCCATTGGTTGAGGTCTTGGTGCTAGTGGACGAGGTGAACTAAGGAAATTGTTCTTTGCATAATTTGGTGTATAATTAAATTGCGGAGTATTTGTGAAATGGTGTTGATGTCGCGGACTGAAGTTATTATACGGTTGCGGTATGTAATCTATTTGTGGATAAAAAGATTTATATGTTGGATGTGAACTATCATTATTTCTATGGGCTTGATTTTGTATTTGGCTATGCTTTCTATTATTTTGGTGGTTCATAGCATGGGTAGATCTGTAAGTTTGGTTCTCCAATTTCAAACATAAATGCAACGATTGGAGTAAGTTACTTGGTTCTAGTATGCCCAATAATTTTAGTAGTTCACCATTTAGTCCCCGAATGAAAGTATCTAAAGCTTTCCCTCTAAATGGATCTATAAGTAACTTCATTACCAGCATTTAAACATGAAATTTTATTTATAATTAATGAAAGTATACTTAAGATTAAGATTAATGAGAGTATAACTTTTGATAAAATTCTTGAATTGATGAATTTTCTTGGATTAAGGCAGTCATCTGGTACTCCAAAGTACCTAAATCCCTCTTGTCTGCATAATGGGTCGAAAGACAACATTGTATGGCCTTCCATTCTAATGGAGTACTATAAAGCAATATCCGCATTTCCAGTAATTTTGTTACGGATTTTGTTGATAATGCCGTAATATTTTGGGGTACCTTTTAAGTGATCGTAAATCTGAAGAATGCGATCTACGCTTTTTTCCATGAGCGAAATTCCTCTGGGTTACCTGAAAATTCCCTGAGACATTTCACAACATCAGGAATTTTGTCAAGATTATTCAGATTTTCACGACGTTGTTAAGGATCGGTGGACGAATTATATTTGGATTAGCCATTTTTAAGTATTTATTTTTGATAAAGAAGAATTTAAGGAAAGAAAAAAATTTGTTTTATTAATCTGTATAAATTTGATTTGATTGACTTATTAGTGAGGTAAATTTATTAAGAAAATACCATTTCATTTAAATAAAAATAAAAAATCAGCTATCTCCACCACAAGACCCGACCGCCACTACACGAAAAGTACAATGCCAAAATTTAACAATTTTTTACATAATAATTTATATCAAAGCAAAATAACTTCTAATAATTTAACAACATTTTGTTTTATTAAATAGCAATAATAACCAATGAAATCGTTAAAATATACATAGATATGTGCATTCATTTATACATCCTTTTACATTATTATGTAATGTACATGATTTTTTTTCATTCAAAAATATTAAAAATAAAAAATAATAAAAACTGTAAACAAATACAAAACAAACATAAGATTAATATTGAATCTGCTAACAAAAATTTTACCGTTTTAATTTAATGTCATCAACAAAAGAATAATATACATAGATATAAGTACAATATTGTATAACAATAGATATAAGTACAATGTTCGTATAAATTCATATGGGTTATGTATGAAATTTGGACTTAGAAAAAAAATTAAATAAAAGTTAAAGTTAGTCGGATCAAAAAATGTTCTATGGCAAAGTTGTTGCTATTTACTTATGTAACAACGTTTTCTTAATAATTTTTCTCATAAAATTTTTCTGTTACGAAATATTCGTAAAAAACTTAAAAAGTACACTAGTAAACTATCACTTGCGGTTTGCTCCAAAAGCTTATCAATCCGAGATATTTACGTCAAAACCTTAAATATGAAATTGCAAAAAATTCCGCTCAGTCGTTTAAGCTGTACACGTGCCCACAGACACGCGAATTATGTTTTTATTTAAGAAAGTAAAACTTTTAGATTTTAGTTTAGTGTTAAGACTGATTTTTATTTTACAAATTTATACTTAAATATATTAATATGCTTAAATTAACTTAATGCTAAGATCCTCAAAAATTTTTAAAATTTATTAATAAAATCAATTAACCGGGAATGCTAATTGTGAAAATATAAAAATGCTTAAAAAAAGGTGAATGAGCTACTATATTATGCCAACACAATACCATGAAACATTATATTAAGTTGTGTCAACGTGATGCATCATGCTGCATTATGGCAACACATATGTCATGCTACATTATGTCAACATAATATTATATAACTCACGCACCCACCCACGCAGACACACACAGACGGACATCATGCTAAACATTTTTTTACAGTCTTCTCGACACCGGAGTAGTGCATATTTGCCAAAATCTCGGGAACAAATTTTTAGTATGAAAATTGCAAACAATACCTTCCTTATACATAATTGTATGCGGTCGATAAAAAGCAGAATGAAATAAATTTTAATTCAAGTAACATAAAATGAGCAAAATAATTAAATACATTTTTTTCTTTTTTTGTTTTATCCAAATATAAATAGGTTTATCAAATTAGAATAATTTGATTTCAATTTAATAAGAATTATTTGATTAGAACTAATAATTAATTATTTTTTACTTAAAAATATTTTTGTAAAATTAGTTTATTTGATTTTATTTAAATTGATAATTTATTCTCTGACTTTGTGGAATTCAGTCAAATTTTATCCACTTTAGGGTTAATTTTATTAGATATTAATAATTATTCTTAAAAATTTTATCTTTTACAGTTGAAATATTTCTAAATTTAATAAATAGAACAAAAAAAAATTTTTTTAAGACGAAAGAAAGAAATCTATTTTGGAATATAATTTTTTTTTGTATTTTTAAATGATTCTATTTTCTGTTTGTCATAAACCTTAATAATTAAGAAAAAATTTAACCCTTTGTTTTATTTAACCCTTTATGCATACTGTATCATTTATGATACGCTTTTTTATTTTTGCCTCTTTTCAAAGTATTTTTACCGACCTCTGAACTCTGGTATAGAAAAAAATAAACTTTGTTTCATGTATTTATATTTGAATATACACTAGTAAAGCATTTGTCAAAAAATTGGCGGGAAATTTTAATATAAAATTTACATTCCGTACTAAAGCATAAAAAGTGAGCAATAGTTTTTACATATTTTGCAACAATTAAAATCAGGTCTATTTTTTTTTTTTAAATCAATAAAATAATGATTATAAAATAAAAATTTTGAATATTTTATAAAAAATGTTGTTTAGTTATTTTAAAATTTACGTAAAAAGTTATATGTATCATATATGTTATTTCATGTGTTTGTGCTTAAAAATAATGTTGTATCATATATGAAACATTGTTTCAAATATGATAATAATGTATTAACAGAAACAATTTTCACAGCTACAAAGAAAATGACAACAACTAAAGAAAGGCTCACCGAAAAAGAAATTTTTGAGATTTTCAACTCTTGGGATTAAAGTGAGGATGAATTTGATTCTTTGGGTGCTATGAATGAAGTTTATAATGATATAGAAATTCAAAACACGAGAAATGAAGATCCAACAAACTTATGGTGGAGACAATAAATATTCAATCTTTACCAGTCATATTTTTGGAAGATGGTAATAATAACAATAGTGTGCAGACAGAAAATTCTGTATTAAAAGAAATAAAAGAAATAAAACGAGGAAGAATACAGTTGCCTTTGTCAACTCTTAGATACCCGTACGAACCGTTAGTATGTTCACAGCCTGTCACTCTGCTCACAATATTATTTTTTTTAATATTTTAGTATTTTAAAATAATTTGGGTGAATTTTATAATTTCTAGAACTATGGGTTGTACATATATTCAAACTATATGTTTATATGTACATTCTTCAAAAGCAGATTCTAACCTTTCACATAACGATTATCAATCCAAAACTTTTTCAAATATTCTATAGTACCATTTAATACTAAGCGGTAAATGTATATTAAATTTACTTAGTACAAAATAGTAAATATAATTTTAAATATTATATTATATTATATTTAAATATTCCATTGACAGAATAATTTCTTATAAGTACAGTAAGATACATATATGTACGTAAATACGGCGCTATATAATACACATCTATACTCTTATCATTCATTCACTAGTGACATATACGATATGTAAATAAACATGATATTATATAAGTATGTATATATATTAATATCATATAAATAAAAATTCTTCAAGCAACCGTTATGTTGTTTATTTATTTTTTGTACTACGCATTATATCCTCAACAATTTCAAATTATCGAGTAAAACAATATGCAAAAAAAAATTCGTTAAAGAAATTTGTTAGAAAATTTTAAAAATCAAGTAACACTTTCGTCAATTATAAAGTAACCCTATATTATTAAAAAAAGTTATTAACAGAAATAAGAGTATAAAATTGAAGCTTTAATTTTTGTGTATTACTTCAAAAAAAATTTAACAGGTGCTCAAGTTACAGGTGTTTAAAAATAGGAAATTTTCAGTTTTTGACCCCTTACAGCTCCTAAACGGGGGGTGATACAAAAAAAATTTCTGAAATGACTCATACTTATTTTCAAAGATCTAACTCCTGCCAAAATTTCAAGTTTTCAACTTAAACGGTTTAGAAGATAGAAGGGTTAAAGGATTTTGCAAAATTTGAGTTTCGCATAACGGTAAATTAAGACACCGTATGCTACAAATATATATTTATTGTATATATAATTTTAAAGCCAATAAAAGTAGTAATCGTTTGGCGTTTTCAAAATGAAGATATACCTTATACAACTTGTGCTATAACAATTTAAATATAGAGCTTTTTTGAACCTTTGGGGAGCTGTAGCTCCGGAACGGGTGGGGCTACAAAAAAAAGTTATTCAAAATAAAATTAATATTTTTGTGAGATCTATCAGCAGTTAAAATTTCATAGCTCTATTTCAAAAAAATTGTGGGGATCTAAAAGTTAGGTGTTCGAGAGCTACCCTAAGTTTTGGTCCAAACTCAACCAAAAAAAATAGGGAACCTACAAATTACTCCCAGAATATTTTGTGTAAATTTCAAGATTCTAGCTTTCTTAGTTTTTGAGTTAGCGTGCTGACGGACGGACGGACGGACGGACGGACATGGCTCAAAAGTCTTAGAATTTTTTTCTGATCCGATCCCTACCTTTGAAGGTATATCTAGCTCGTTTATTTCGAGGTGTTACAAACGGAGGAGTAATTTTATTATACCCGATCCTATCGTACGGGTATAAAAATATTATTCAAAACTAATTTGGAAGGATGCATCTTTCCAAGCGGAAATTAATGTATTTAAAGGTAGTACTGTCCTTAAAGAAAATTTATTAAATTTAGACACTCCTTTAGCGTACTTTTATACATTTTTTTCGGAAAATATAATTTCCCACATAGTTGAACAAACAAATTTATATTCTTGCCAAAATGATCCGAGTAAAGCTTTTACAGTTTTTGCAACAGATATAAAAAAAATTATAGGTATCTGTTTACTGACTTCGTTAATTCAAATTCCGAATATAAGAAGATATTGCCATCCGGTCTTAGGAAACAAATTAATAAGAAGCACATTGTCTATCAATAAATTTGAAAAAGTAAGACAATATATACATTTCAATGACAATTCCAAAATGCTAACAAAAGAGAACCCACTGCATGACAGAATTTATAAGACTCGTCCTGTAATTGAGAGTCTAAAAGAAAATTTGAAAGTTGTACCTTATAAAGAGTTCTTGTTCGTTGATGAGCAAATGTGTTCAATAAAAGGTCGAAGTTATCTTAAACAATATCTGCCGGCAAAGCCACAAAAGTGGGGATATAAGTTTTTTGTTCTTTGGGGCGTATCTGGTTTTGCATACAACTTCGAAATGTATACTGGTCAGAAAAACGACGCTCGTTTTAGGTTTGATGGTGAAAAAAATTTAGGAGCCAGTTCAAATGTTGTAATGAGATTAATAAGAGATGTCCCAATGATGTGCAATTACAAATTATACTATGATAATTACTACACATCGATTCCATTAATGGCAGAGCTGTACAAGAATGGAATCTTAAGTCTTGGAACAATTCGTCAAAATAGAATTCCTAATTGTAAACTACCTGACACAAAGGTTTGGAAATCCAAGACATGTGGAACTTCAATTGAACTCGTGACATCTATTGACGGAATGAGTATAACAACAGTGGCATGGAAAGATAATAAAATAGTGACTTTAGCCTCAAATTTTGTGGGTCAAAATCCTGTCGAGGAATCTGCAAGATGGTGTAAAACTGAAAAACAAGAAATAATAGCTTGTCCCGCTATTATTAAAGATTATAATAAATTTATGGGCGGAGTGGATTTACTCGGTTCTTGTATTGAAAGATACAAAATAAAACTGAGATCCAAAAAATGGTACATTCGAATTTTTTATCATCTTTTGGATATGTCAGTATGCAATTCTTGGAGTTTATACAAGTAAGCTAAATTTTTTCTGATATTTTAGCTATTGCTATTTATTAAATTCTTTTCAAGCGAGTTCAAATGCAAAAAAATAATAATAAAATATTATCATTATTTGAATTTAAAACTAAAATAGCTGAAGCATTGTGTCGTTTAGGGGAAAAGCAAATAATTGGCCGACCTTCAACTGATTTAAATAAAAAAGTAGAACTCAAAAGAAAAAAAAAACAACTGCATGCCATATACCACCGAAAGATGTTCGTGTTGATAAAATAGATCATTTTGCCGTCTGGTCTGTCAGAATGAGATGCAAGCTACCAGTTTGTGGCAAATTGACTTATATAAAATGCGAAAAGTGTTGCGTTGCACTTTGTTTAAATAAAGAGAGGAATTGCTTTTTGAATTTCATAAATAAAATATTTATATATCTATTTCACATTTGCTTCATTTAAAGAAAATGTTCCTAATTTAGTTTTAAAATATTAACTATTATTAACTATAATATATAACTATATATAATATTACTAACTATTTATTATTAACTATTTTTGATTGAATTTTTGATATTAATTTTTTTTATTCTTAACTATTTTTTATTGAAGTTTTAATATTAATTTAATTTTCTTATTTTTAATTTATAAAATTTGTGATATCAATAATATTTTATGTTTTACAAAAAAAAAAATTACTGAAATACAAATTAAAAGAAATTTAAAAAAATGTTGTTTTAGTTGCATGATGTATCATATTATATGATACATATGAAAATTTCAATTTTCTCGGAAAATGATGAATTTTCCAGACTTTTTCCAGAACATTTTTTGTTTCTTATGTAAAAACCTCTTCAAAAATAATTTTTTCGTTGCAGAAAAAAAAGTCATGCAATAAAGGGTTAAATTATAATAACAAACAATATGTTTAATTTTATTTTATTTAAAGTTGACTTTTATTTCTTTTATATTTATTTGAGCTCGAGGAACTCAAATTTATTTAATTTTTAATAAATTTATATAATTTTTATTGTAATTTTATTTATGCTGTGCCTAAGGCAGTCTCACCTTAGAACTCGACGACAAGGTTTGTTTCACAGTATAATTTTATAACTTATAAACAATTTTTTCTTTTTTGGAATTCTTTAGTCATATTATTTATTGAGTTGGAAATTGACTTACGATAATTAATTTTTGATGTTTTCGTGTCAAGTGGCTGCTGGTTCTACTAGCTTCATTTCCTCTGTTGTTTTACAGCTACTTCGTGATTTTTTCTTATATGAATTAAGTTTTAAACTAGAGCACTGCTTGAGGGCTTTTCTTAAAATTTTCATAATAATTTCTTTTTTTTTCTTCACTCAGGTCCCTGCTCGGGCGCCATTTAAATTTATTCACGTTGATAATTTTTTTCTTTTTTAAATTGTTTATTTAAATTACTTTTAATCTTAATTTAAATATTTATTTTAGTTAATTTAAAGCACAATTATTTTTCTTAAAAACTATTTAAAATTTTTTTTATAACTAATTCGTATGAGTTTCAGCTTCCAACTGAACTCATTTCTTTTATTTTTACATTAATTGCATTCTAAATTTATTGCATCGTATGATATTACGTATCATACGATTTTTCAGTAAGTAAGACTTTTTTTTTAAATTATTTAAATTGTAATGAAGGATAGTGTCATTTATTTTGCTTTTTGCTTTATTTTATAAATTTTTTTTTTTTGCGTTAACTTACACATATAATATTTGAAAAACATAAGAATGACTCTTTTTATTTTTTTATGATATGAAAAAGTCATTGGAAAAAAGTGGAATCCTTTTATAATGTCAATCGCTTAAGATGACCAAATTTTGATGATCCTGTCAAGGACTTTTTAAACTGTTTTTACTGTATCTATATGTTAATAGTATGAATCTATAAGTATGTCCATGTACCTACATATATTTAAAATTATTATACCAATTCTGAAAATTTATTGTATCAAAGCATAAAATCAAATACATATTCTCAAAATGAAATAATATAAATACCTATATTATAGTATATTGGTGCAGTGACAGAACGCCCGAGTAAATAAATTCCGCGGACCTTAATTCCAAAACTTTTGGAATTAACGCCCGTGGGCTTTAAATCTTTTTCAAAAAAGAAATAAAAGCCTACGGGTCTTAATTTCACTAGATCGTGGCCTTTAAGTCCATTTTGAAAAAGAAATAAAGCTCACTGAGTAACACAAAGGTTACTATCATGAGTCTGTATTTCATTTCACTGGATTTTTTTGATGACATGTCGGAAGTCAAATAGTTAAAAGTCTCATTGAAACTTTTGACTCACTTCAATGAGCCAGAAGTCTAATTGTTAAGGCCTCAGAGATTTTGAGAGGGATTTTAGAATTGAAACAAAATCACGATTATACGCCTTTTACAGAATATTTAGATATATGAACATGCAAGTTTCTGAATTAGGTGAGATTTTAAAGTAGGTTACAAAATCAGGGCTATACGCTTTTTCCAGAATATGCATATAATCCTCCTAATTCCTAAACCCCTTCCTGAAAATTGAAGTATTACTTATATACATATTTTGGAAAAATCATATAACACTGATTGTGTAACCAACTCTAAAATCTTTCCCAATTCAGAATCTCGCCCATATACATATTAGTAAATTTTCTGGAAAAAAAGGATACCCTAATTTTTATCCAAAACTCTAAAATCCCTCCTAATGCGTTTGCTCTACATATATTATTTTAGATACTCTCTTTTAATTCAATAATAAGATTATGAGCTTTAAATCCAATTTAAAAAGGAATCAAAGTCCGCGGGCTTTATTTTCTCGGGCGTTCTGTCACTGCACCTAGTATATTATATTATGTATAATGAAAAACTGACTAAAGTTTCAAATAGTACGACTTGCTATTTTGTACTTATACTTTAATTTATATAATTATTTCGGAAATGTTTTAATGAATAAACATTTTTCATAATTTTCAATAAAGTGTTTAAATAAATAAAATTTGTCAGAGCATCATAAAGTTAAATATTTTTTATAATATTAATGAGTATGTACCACTTAATTATACCGGAACTACTGATGACACCATTAACAAACTTAACAATTTTTTTTATGTTTTATTTTAATTTTAATTAAATAATCAAACATATGAAAAGAAATTAATTTTTGTTTTCTTTATCATAAGTCAATCACTTAATATATTATACGATAAAAGCATTTATTAAAAAGATCCTATATAATATCAATAAAAATTGAAAAATTTGTGAAAATCAGTTCCCAAATTTCATCCAGTATTCATTGTATTTATTTATTAAATTTTTCATGCTAATTCTTTAATTATATATACAATATATTATGGTTTGATTTAAGGACAATTTGGTAGAAAAAAAACACTTACCCAATTCTAATTTTGGAGTAAAACGCCGTTTTTTTCAGATTAATCCTCTTCGTCTTCAACCTCTTCAAATGTGAATGGAATTTCTATTATGTGGCACTAACATTTAAAAGGAATTTAAATATTGTTGATAAAACATCCTGATTCTTTGTTTAACTGCCAATCATTTATAGGTCACAAAGTTTTCACTAAACTGATTAAGGTATAACATACAGTTAAAATGTATTTTACAATACAAAAAAATACCACTGGCAAATAAAAATGAATAAAACGGAAATTGACAAAAAAAAAAAATTAAAATTGATTAAATTTGTTAAAGATTTAAATGTAAGTTTTTTGTAAATATCATATAGTATTAAATATTTTCAATTTTAAATTCAATTTAATTTATTGTATTGACAAAAAAAATTAATGAATTTATGGGGGTAATAAATTCGATTGTAGACGACTACACTGCATTACCTTAGTCGAACGAATTGTTTTATTGAAAATTTAAAATATGCAATGAAATTACCTTTAGTTGCTATTCAATTCCTACCTTTCAAATTATGTAAAACCGCAACCAATTTCATTAGGTGAGCGTCTCATATATCTGTGTTTATTAGCCTGTAGTTTAATTTGTATGCATTTTTAGCATGTTACATGTATTGTAATTTGAATGAATTCCATTTGAGTATATGAAGAATATAATTAGCGGCGATTTTAGAGTTTTTTATAAAATCATGGTTTCAATATTTTATTTAGAAGGAGTTTCAGCGCGACAGTCCCCATTTTGTGGGGATATGTGTGGAAAACATACAATTGGGGAGTATTTTAGAATTGATTTTAAAATGAAATCCAGTTAAAAGATAATACCGAAGCTATAGAATTATAGAAGCTGTTTCCATAAAATGTAACTTCTTTTGACAAAATATATAAAGCCATTATATGCAAAGTTATACTTATAAAAAAAAAATATTTTATGGTAGCTACTTGAATCAGCCAATTAATTTTGTTCAATTTTAATAGCAAAGGTGGAGTCATCAAGCGGAAGAACGGATGGCCGAGCAAACGTACATAGGTAAATCAACTCCAAATTCAATCCTAAATAAGAATATATGATTTACACTTTTTAACTTTTCCTCTTTTTTCATAATATAATAGCAAATTTATTATATCCTTAGAACTACATAAGAGTATAAAACAGAATTAAATTAGGAGACAAATTAAAGGTTTTCACTCTAAAATTTGAAATTAAAGCTTATGTTTCTTCAATCTCTCAATGTTTTATTCAAGGCTTCTAAAAGAGTTTTGATGATGGCAGTATACTTTTGATTCCTTATAGCTTTTTTTGTAAAGGGTCTGATCTCCAACAACTTAAGTAAAATTGTTCAATCTAAAATTTCATATTTCCTAAAAATAAATCTGCAAATGATATGAAATTGGTAAAGTATGAACAGGGGAAATTCCAGAACTTTATCAACTAACATATATTTCTTTCCTTCCAAATATTCTTTCTGAAAATCTTTATATCGAAAACTTTGAATCGTTAAAACTCTTAGATCTAGATTTATAAAAATACATTCAAATCTATTGTTGGCAACCAAATCTATTGGTACAATAAAAAAAGCTAATCTTGAATATAATTCATAGTTTTTTGCTGAATTAACTTCTTCTATTTTGATTTTCAGTTCATTGATAATATGCAATGAAATAACTTTTAAATTTCAATAAAGTTTCAAAAATCTTAACGTTTAGAAGTTATCTTTGAAATGTAGAGACTGATTATTTTTTTCTTCTTTTAATATCTTTCTGATAACACATCCTCTTCTATTAACCTAAAATCTTTTAATTTTTGTTTGATACAAAGTTCTATAAAAACAAAATCTGGATTTTGATAATGAGCCATTTTGTTTCAAAATAGTTAAGATTCAGACGTGATTGTCTTGGGTGTAAGGTTTGTTTTATTAATAAGCAGTTCACACTTCAAGATATTATATTACTTTTAATAATTAAAATAATAAACATTTCTCTAATATTTTATTCATTTTTATTGTCTTGTAGAAATTTTTAAAATGAATGTATTATTTTTAAACAGGAATATTTACGAGTATATGGAACAAAAGATAACCATTTTTTACTTCCGTAATACATTCATACACATTTTTCATTTAATTTCATTTGGAAAAACCCAGAGAAAAAATTTAATTTAAAAATATAATTTTTGCCTTGTAACTCATAACCTTATATTTTGTTATATAAATAACAGTTTAGGTACCTACTGTGTTGTTAGCAGACAGAATAATAAAATAATACTGA
This sequence comes from Poecilobothrus nobilitatus, assembly GCA_947095535.1. Classification (NCBI taxonomy): domain Eukaryota; kingdom Metazoa; phylum Arthropoda; class Insecta; order Diptera; family Dolichopodidae; genus Poecilobothrus; species Poecilobothrus nobilitatus. Next base: position 59,982,557 of record OX352772.1, read on the forward strand.
TATAAAAATGAACTATATTTAACGTTTCATATATATCTTTTTTTTTTAAATCTCAGATATTAATTTTCCAATTACTGTTATATAAAAATTATACTTTAAACAAGATTCTAAAAGCAAAAGAAATGAAATACAAAAGAGAAACGTTAATAAGAATTGCAGAGAATGATAAATTATTCTATGTTATAATTTTAAAATCAATTAGAACCGTGAACTGGCTCAGAAACACTAATCTTAAAAAAAATTGGATTTGTTTTATATCAATATTTTAGTTAATACTTTAAAGGTGTTTTTTCCTAAGGGAAGTGGGAATAATCAAGAGAAGCTAAGAATAACCGCCTTGATAACATCTGACCTTTATAACTAAACACGACCCAGAATATCTCTTGGTAATCTAGACAACTCTTTGGTAGTATCTGATTCTTATTCACTAAACTTGACCTCTCCCATAAGCCGCTTAGGCATGAGGTAATAATTGAAAGTATTTAAAATATTATTGATTTTTGAATCTTTTATTATTATGATCCTGTCCCGACTTAGTTTTCCCTGTATTTAATCTGTATTAAATTTAAAATTTTAACGTAGTACACATCATTAGGTATACACTTATTTTTTCGCTCCCTTCTTAAGGAAAATATTAAAGATTTTATATTATAATATATACATTGTTGGTTTTTGTTGGTTATTTAATGTTATAAACAGAAATTTGTATTATTTTCTTCAAAAAAAAATTAACAGTTCCCATAACGAGAATATTTGTTTGGAAATCATCGGAAGCTAAGATTTCTGTACTAAAGGTAGATGTCACAACAGAGATTGATTATTTAAATATAGTTTGCTCCAGCTAACTATTCAAATTAAATACAATTAAAGAAAACAAATTCATCCTCAAATTAAATTTTTCTTTTAATTTAATTGGACTTTAAACGTTTATTGTTGTAAAAATGAAAAATAAAGAAAATTGTTGTTGCTGTAAGATTTCTATATTTTAATGCCTTTCAATTGAACATTTTTCTTCCTTTTCCATAAAAATAGATTTGTTTTTATTTTAATGCTATTTTCTTTTATTTAATTTTTAAATAATTTTCCTAATTTTCTTTTCTTTCATCACATCTGTTATAGAAACAAATTAGATATCTGCATCTTTTCATCATTTTTTTGTTTCATTGTTATTGTTGTTTTTTTTTTATTGTATTTTCATATACATAATGTTATTTATTTTTATAATAATACTTTCTACATCCTCTTATATTATTATTTTTATTATTATTATATCATTCGTGTTGTTTTCTGTTTTGTATTTTTATATAGTTATTTCTTATTTTAGTTTCTTTCATTGTTTTATTTATTTTTTTTTTTTTCTTTTATTCTTTTTTTATTCTTTCTTCAGGAAGGACAGGTAGGTATAATGACAAAAGAAACTATTTTATATTAAATATATATATATATAAATTATATATAATTTTCTACAATAAAAGAACACGTGAATTTCGCCCTCAAGCTATATTTGATTATATTCCGATCACGTTCTATTCTCAATGGAGCAAATTTCTTAATGTATTCTTTAAGCGAAAAGCGAACTAAAAGAAAAAAAAATATAAATATACAAAACAAATAATAGAAGAAAATGAAAGGTGAATGGTTTGTTTGTATTATAAATTCTTGTTTTTTTTTTTTTTGAAATTTCAAACTAAACAAATAATTTTCCATTTAATTTTTCTTTTCCATATTAAAATATTTGTTGATTTTTTTTTTTTTATTATTAGTCCGTCGACTTTGTCAATTTGCCTGATGATTTTAATATAAACGACAAGCAATCTTTATAAAACATAGGAAACATATTAAGAAAAATATTTGAAAGTTGGTGACATTTGAAAGTGCTAGATAGAACTAATCGGAAGCTACGATTTTCAAAGCTCTAATTGAGTATTTCCTATGGCAGGTTGGAAAGGTCTAGTAGGCCTTATTTCCATTTGGAATCAGAAATAAAGCCTAATTTTGGAAAAACAAACTGTAATCGCCTGATTTTGAAACCTACTATAAAATTCCTTCTGATTCAGAGTCCTGCATATTCATGTACATATATTCTACAAAATACATACGAGCGAGGAATAGAAACGAGCACTCTTGATTTTGTAACCAACTCTAATAATTGAACTAAGTTCGACTGAACTGAAATAAGTCCGACAAAATTATTAAATTAAAAAGTGAAATAAATTCGAATATTGAATTTAATCGAAATGAATTTTTAACTTTTCGAACTTATTACATTTTTTGTAAGAATTTAGACATTTTTAGGAAAGAAAATAGTTTAGAAAGAATGCGTGCTACTGCCCCTGCGCCAAGCGTGACACTATTAACTGTTCGCGGCGCAGGTGCTATGCGTGGGCGGGTAGTAGAGGTAACGGGCTTTCAAGAAAGCACGAAGGGTGTGGCGAAGAGTAGCGTAAAAGAGGGGGGCGTCCGAGGGTCGCAGCACCGACTAGAATATGGAAAATTATTCGAAACATGTTGAAAATATTTGGATTTTATAGCCGGATACAAAATTAAGGTTGTACGCTTTTCTAATTCATAATCTCGCATATACATATTATATACAACTCTCCTACATTTTTTTCCCAAAATAATGGTTTTCGAATTCAAATTAAAGCCGATAGGCCTATAGACTTATAGGCTTTATTTCTCATTAGAATGACAAATAAGATCTAACGCGGAATTTCACGAATTAGGTTTTATTTCTCAATTTAATTTGGAAATAAGGTCTATTAAGCTTTATCGATATAGACTTTATTGAACCCTGCTATTTCCAATAACTGCTAAAGAGTATAAGATGTGATGTAAATATAAATTAGTTAGTTCGAATATATTAATGTTTAAATCTATCTTTTATCATTATGTGGCTTCAATTTATAGGAATGAGTTTTATAAAAAACTAAATAATAAAAAATTCAGCTTGAGAATAAAATATGTAAATGTTGTTTTTGACAATATCTAGATATTAAAATTTATAATTTAGAATTAAATGAAGTATACGCTTAAATAAAATTAAATAAAATAACTTGTTTTATTAATAGAACATTTGTGACTGGTTATATTTTATAAAAACCTTTAAAAATGGGGGACGAAAAAAACATTAGGTAAAAAAAAAATTGAGTTCAAGTTTAGTTTTTATATAATTCGACCCTAATAGTACTTAAAAACAAAATTTTTTTTAAATAGCATGAGTTGTTATAGGTATTTTTTTGAAGAATTTTCAGCATATTGTGTCCGTTGCATAAATTTAGGCTAAAAATAATGTTAAACATTTTATATTTTATTTGTCATTTTATGGTCATTTATTTAAGGATTTTGTCAAAACACAGATTAAAAATGTATTAACATTTACATTTTTATATGTATTATATACGTTTGATAATATTGCCGAAAATGTATATACATAGTTTATTTATAAAAAATAATATTTTATATTTTATATAAAGACAAGGCTTTTGCATTCGAAAAACTCAGTTAATTTAATTCTAATATGGTCAGGTACAGCTGATTTTTTTAACCTATTCCAATCTTAATTAATTAAGTTGAAACATATTTAAAGAAAAGGAATTTAATTAAATGCTAAGTAAAATAGTAATATCAAATCCAGTAAAGAATATTAAGAAATTATGAGTAATGAAGAATATAACACAGTGATTGGTTGATGAAAGAACAATGGAAATGACATCCCACATTTTTAAACGTTTTCTTAATCAGCTTGAAAAAACTTGAAATGTGTTATTATGATTCCGGTAAAAATTTTACATACCATTATAATTCTTCACTTCTCTATTTTATGTGAATTGGGATTTGAGATTTTGGTGTTTTTTGTTTTTTTTTGTTTTTATTAGTTAAAGATGGGTAGTAATGACTGACCTGACTATATAATAAATGTGTGCAGGCGTACAATATAATCGTATATCATATATTATTATCTAATTTTAGATATGTTTATATATTTAAATATTTATTTTATCTACCTTTATAACTTAAAATAATATTAAAATATGCCTTTTTATTATTATCTAAAACAAAGAAAAAAAAAAGATAAAAAAGAAGTACAAATTAGAATATTATTACTTTATTATGAAAGTATTCGTTCAGAATTTAAATCCATATACCTTATATAATATTAAACATATTTTTTTTTTTCGAAAATACTTAAAAAACTTTACAGATACTCCCACAAACGATTATTTTTTTTTAAGTTATAAAAAGAGTTTCTTAAAGTTTCTTTTTGTTTTTCATTATTCTTTTTTTTCATATGTTCACGTACAGACTTGATGACATAATAATAATTCAAAACCGTGTAATCCTTGATCTTAATAGTTTAGATTAATAATGTAAAAACGGTAAAGATCTGTTCTTTTAATTTGATGAAAAATGAAAATTTATGTTACTGGGACTTAGATAATGTTTATTTTCAGTTGAAAAAATTTAAGTCATGATAAATGATTTTAAAGATTTTTTTTTTTTTTTGTTCAAATTAAAATAATATTAAGTTATTAATTTTTAAGAACATTAATGGAATGAAACAGTTATATTAAATAGAAATAATTTGGAACCCATGATTAATTCTAAAAGTCCTTTCTTCCCTCAAAATTTCAAGTTTCTATTTAAACGCGTGCCGGAGTTATGCAGATAGAAAAATCGTGCAAAATTTGGTTTTCACATAACGGTAAATTTAAATACTAAATTTAAAACAATTCTAAAATTTTGATATTGACTTAGAAAGGAAAACAAAATTCTTTTCGAATATATAAGAGAACTACACCAAATAGTAAAACGGTGAGACGTTGTTTACTTGCATTATATTATGGATACTAGAAGTTTTGTATTTTCAGATAATTATAAGAGTTGGGAGATGTTGTAGAGTAACAATAAAAATTGGTTTAAAATTGGAAATAGTTCTAATATGATATAAAAGGCATCATGCAACGCTAATATCCAAAAGTATAGTTTGTCAACCTATCATTCGGCGAACTCAGATGAGAATATCCGACATAATAAAGCTATCATTCATCATTAGATTCACATTAGTAGTTAATAATAATAAATACTTTATATAATATAATATAATATCAATATTAGAAAAATATAAATATATTACAAAATATATCAAATTCAAACTAACAATTTTAACTTTATAATTCTTTATATACTTTATAATTCGTAGATAACCAAATTCCATAAAGTTAACAAACAAAATGTTCAAATTTAAACAAAAAAAAAATTCTGTCACAATATAAACAAGCATTAGGAAATCACAACATTTGGAATTTCGTTTGACATGTGCATGTCATGTTTATGAAACTTTATGCCAGTATATGTTTTCCCAAAAGTTGGTAATTCATATGTGTACATTATATCGAAATTTAAGAAGAACGTTAACATCTTTCTTCAAAATAACTCTCCAAATAATTTCTCAAAAAATCTTTCCCACATCAATAATCAAAAACCAAAATTGTATATTATGTTATGTACTAAAGGTCCATCTTAAAAATTGGTTTTAAATAGTATGGTTTTGGTCGGTTATAATCCAACACTATCTAGAGAGGAACCTCGGGCATTTCCTTTGGGTGACTTTAGATGTTTTCCATCGTCCCTCGTAAAAAAAAAAAGAAATTGATTAGTATCGATTGCAAATTTCATCGATTTTACATATATTAAAACCTAATACTGTTTCAGGTACTAAATAAATGCAAATTAATTGAAATCTATTCTAATAATTGAACAATATCTCTAATATATTCCCATCCTCTTCAACATATATTAATTCTCTTATACATTATTCATAATCCCCTCATTTTAATGGCGTATACTTTCTCTTTTGTCCCAACAAGTACCAATGATGGAAAGTGATTTGTCAGCCTATCAGTTGAAAAATGAGCAAGTAAGCAACTGCTCAAGGTAAAAGTTAAATCACCATTCTGTATTATAGTGCGTTTATATTAGAGCTGCGATAAATGATAAGAACCATCGACACTAGCGTAGCGTAGAAAATCATATACATGTTTTTAATTAAAGTGTTTATATTGGAGCATCACTTTGATAACCGATAAACAATAAAAGCATAGAAAATTTTTTATTCAATTTTCTACGCTCTTATCGATTATTAAAGACTTTTAGTGCAAATTAATATTGACATAAAAATTTTAGGTATTCACAATTCATCATTATATGATTCTACAGATGTAGCAGTCCTTTTAAAACTCTGACTATAATTAGTTTGATTAGCTGGTCTATTATATTGTATTGCAGAGGCTCTATGAATATGACAAAAACAAGAAAAAACTTATATATTTAAAAAAAAATACTTTTTTCAGTTTATCAGAAAAGAAAATTAAAATATTTAAAATGATATGAGTATAAAATATAGATAAATTTGCTCTTTTACATTATAATTCATTTCAAAGAACATAATAAATTCAAAAGCTTAACGCCCACAATTTTATACTTATTTTTTTATTTTTTTTTGCATGCTTTCATGTCATTTATAAAATTTATGACCTTCTCTATATTAGCTATATAAAATCTTCCACATGATAACACATAACATAACATAATATATCTAATATGTAAATATAGCTAGGTTCCTTTCAATGATATGGGAATGTAAATTATAGTCCTTTTAATAATAATTTTTTTTTTTTTCTTCATGTGCAATAATTTGTTATTTACATGAAATGAAGTTTTGTAATGGTATAAAATGAAAATCTAAAGGACATAAAATGTTTTTTTTTTTTTTTCATGTATTAAACATATAGATGCATCGTTTTTCATGATTTTTATGATTTTTAAAATATTTAAAAATCGATTCAATATAATCGAATATTTTTATTATAGAAAAACGCGAGTCAAAAGCTTTACATCATTATTTATTATACTTTATTAATAAACTTGAACTTAATATTATTATATACATATATACATATATATATAACTATTATATTATTGTTATTAGGTAGGTATTTAAGTTTTTATCAATATTTTCTCCTTATCAAAGCAATGTTTATAGTTTTCAAGATTGAAACGTGAATTTAAATGCTTCAAGTCGATTAGATACTTTTTAATTTAAATGTTCATGATTTTTTCTGACAAATACTGATAAATGATTTAATAGTATTAATAAATTTAAATAGTTTTTTAAATAAAATTATTTACTTGAACAATACGTACACCATTTGTAAAATACATCTTTTTGTTGTAAATGAAGAAAATAAAAAAAGTTCAAGAATTAATTTTTATATTAGGCTTTTCTGAAGATAACAGGACCCCACGGAAGTCAAAATTAATGTATGCCAAAGGTACTTTGTAACGTCACCTTAAAAACATATATATCCCGCTCGCATCTTGCTCTTTAAGAATAAAAAGAATATTTAAGAACATGCATTTGACATCACAAGATACTGTTAACGTAGACTGACTTTCTTTGCCTTACATGGGGTCACGTTATTTTCAGAATCTGCAGTTGGGTGATTTTATTTTTCTCATCATAGCAGAGTCAGAGTTGTCAAGCAGAAAAATTGTGTTTCTTTTTATGCTTATGCTTTTTATACATAATTACATAATTTAACTTTGCTTCATTTTATTTCTTAAAACAATTCCTGTTAGTTTTTACAACTATATTATTACATTTAAAATAATGAAATAAAATAATGACATTAGAATGTAATTTGGATAAAAATTAACAATTTGGGTTCTAAGCGTTTCTTTTTTAACTCAGGCCGTCAGAGTTCAGATAAAAGTTTGCTCTGAGCACTCGACATCTGCTCTGAGAATTTATCTGATGAAAAAAAGAAAAACGCCCATTGAATAAAAAAAAATGATCTTAAATTAATAGAAGTTATTTTGCTTTTATACAAATTATTATGTAAAAAATCTATGAATTTTGGCTTTATATTTTTCGTATAACAGCGGTTGATCCTGGGCTGGAGGCAGCTGTTTTTTTTTTCTTTTAGCGTAAAAATTGTAAAAAATGTTGAGAGGTATAAATCAGATTTTAATCTAAATATTGAAGTATAAATATTTTAAATATTATACATTAATTAATGTCACGTCCTAAAATTAAATTAAATTCATTGAAAATAATTATAATATAGTACAAAATATCCTTAAATATAAAAGAAAATAATAAAGCGACTTTGATTTAAAATCGAAATAACTCAAATGACAAATTGATATAATATTTTAAAATAAAATTTAATGGATGACCTAAATCCGAAAGGAAAAGGGGCTATAAACTTGTTATTGTCATTCATGGGAATGATAAAGTAAAATATCTATCTAAAATTTAATGAAATTGATATTTTGGTAAGAATATTTCAATCTATAATAGATAAATTATTTTAATTTTAAATTGAAGGTACAAATTTTGTTTATTTTTTTAATGTTCTGACCAAAGATTAGACCATAAATATCTGTTTATTGAATGTTTAACAGAAAACGACTCACTGTAACCTATTATGTTATAATCCTTTATGTGATAGTATAGCTTATATTACAGTAGTCTGATCACAATGGGAAACTGGAAAATAAGTGGCTATATATATACATTTTATTTATGCACATACAATTTTTTAAATTCATTTTGTGAGTTATAAAGATGAATTAAAAAATTGTATCCAGTGATATCTGCCATATAACTTCTGAACTATTCTCATTTACATTGCTATTTTAATCGAATTTTATTTTCAAGATGCCTAATTTGTTAATTCACGAAGTGAAATTAGGTTATCTATTAGCGAACTAAAAATGTCAAAATCTTCAAATCATAATTTAAATGTATATGAAATGTAAGTTATTTTCATCAGTATTTTAAGTATTTTGTTGTTGTAATAAATGTATGTAACAAAAACAACTATCCCTTCTAATATTTCGTTACAAAATCATAGTTGTACGCCATTCCCAATTAATGTCAATTTAATTTCATACAATTATTTATTTTTAATAGTAATTATAAACCTAAAACTTTGTTTGCTGTTTACCACTAAATCTTTTCAGTTGCAAATTATTATAAATCGCCCATTCCATTCATCCAATCGCCTCAGTTCATTATTAGATAGGTACTAGTTGATAAATATTTTAGTGAACCTTCAATTTTTGTTTTTATTTTTTTAAACCTTGTAAATTTATATATTGCAAGAAAATAATATTGAAAATAAAACTGGAAAAAAAAAATATAATTACCAATTTAAGAGGTATTATAAAGGTATTTCAACTAATTTTAAAAATTCATATCATGCGTCGGCATAATATTTTCTTATATAGGTGGAAAATTGTAATGGGAATGAAATCCTATAAATATACATATTTTAGTGTTTATTTTATTGCTTTCTTTTTTTATTATATTATTTTTATTCTATAAAACTTCAATTGTGCTCAATTTTATGTATTTACATATTTTTTTTTCTTCTTTTTTTAATATTTGGCAAATAAATATGTTTAGATATTAAAAGAGAGCACATTATTCCAAAAACAGAAATCAAACGAAAAAATAATGTCACTTTCAAAATATAATAAATAATTTCCCTCGTGAAAACAGGCATTAAATAAAAATATAATAATATGTATAAAGGTAGGTATACTTGTTTTCATAAATAGGTATGTATAGTATCGTATTAAAAAAATACCCTTTAATAAATAGATACCTACCCATAGAATATATTTATTCAAACAGATATTTTATTTATAAAATTTAAATGCTGTTGGCTAGCCAACTATTGTTGAATAGATAAAGTAATATAGAAAAGAAAATTAATCGGAATTATATTTTACCAAAAAGGCATTATAATATGTAAAAATAACTAGAGATGTATATATGCATATAATGCTTCTTTCTAAATTCAATATCACTTTTGGAAATTTAAACTTTTTTACAGTTCAATGCAAATGATTGGCATAGTGTTTAGAATCCCGACCTCTAATTTACCGCGCCAAGTTTTGAATCCAAGTATAAGTGGAAATATTAATTATCTGATATTTTTTGATTTGCTAACGGAAAAGCATTGAAGGGAAGCATGTTGCACATTATAGCAGTTCTCACAATAAATTAATTGAGTTTTTTTTTTATAATAAATGAGTTTAATTTTATGATTTTTGTACTTTCTAGCAATTTCCACAGTGTATAAATGAGTCACATACTCTCTTGTGTTGCGATGGAGTTAATTAAAATAGGACATTATTGATTTTAGCTTAATAGAACAAGTGTCATTGCCTATAAGATATATACAAAAGAAGGATAATGCATATGTGAAATAATGCTCCAATATTTTAACGTATGTGAAGAGTAACAGTTACATCAATAATCGAATCGCAAATTAGACGTAAGGTACAATTTTAAATTAAATCAAGGAAGGCCATATGAGGGAGTTGTATTATTTGTGAGTTGTACTCGTAGAGCGAATGTATACTTTATACGTATTAGCCAGAGCAAATTGCAATTTGAGCAACTATAAATATTGTGATAAGCCTTCTTTTGTTTTTATTGATGAAGGTTGAGCTAAGGCGTCAGTAATTAATAGACGTTAGTTTTCTTGTGTGCCTTCAAGGTTAGTGATAAATTTCTTTACATTAGTACCATGATGATGTGATAAGGCACAACACTATCTCACATCTTAAAGCGATTTTATTATAAGATTAACTTCAATAATAGCAGTATATTCATAAAAATATTTCTACTTTCCTTAACTAATATACATAATTTTAACTTTTTCTACAACATACCTATACCCTCTTGTTCCAATCACCTCATAACTGTGCTACAGATAGTCGAAGCAGCCTAGGGCATAAATTCTATATCTTTTATGTAATACAAATTCTCAAATATTTTATAGAAATTATAATCTTACAGAATTTGTTTCTTTACTTTTTCTTATAAATTTTTCGATTTTTATTACTATGTAAATTTTAAACTACTTTAATTTTCGTAGATATTGAAAAGCATCAAACAGTAAAAAAAACAAACATCATACCATACCATAGAATTAAAATTATGCAAAAAATTAACTTCTAGTCATATACAGTATGTGGCAGTAATATTGAAATTAATTAAAATATTGGGCATTTTGTACACCTGTTCGAAAAGGGATCAAATATTATATTTCCTTAGTATAATATTTACATCTACATTCAGAGGATAAAAAAATGTTCATTAAATAAATTTTGATTTTGAAATTTTTTTCTTTTTTATGTAAAAAAGTTTCCGAAAAACTTTCGTTCCAACGAATAAAAAAGGTTTAATATTATATCTAATAGAAAATAATAATTAGAAAATGAATGTAATTTCATCAAGAAGCCCCTTATTGTATGATAGGACTAAGCTACATATATAAAAGAAAATCAATGAACTGATATTAAAAAAATCATAATAAAATTTTAATTTACAATCAAAAAATTTTGATTTCCTTTGGTACGTTGCAACTTTAGAACATTATCATATTAGTAATTTTTATTTTGCAAATATAAAAAACTTTCAATTGGGTCAATTCGTTCCATATTAAAATTTATAGATATTAAAATTAATATAAAATTTATAGAATATAGGTAATCGTTAATAAGTAAAAATTGTAGGAAAACTGTTCTTATTAAACATCCACTACAAGTAAGAATTGAGCACAAAGAAATTGGAGAAAACTGATAAAAATTTGCAGAAATTCTAAATAATAAAAATTTTGTTTTCAGATATAAACGAGGAACAGTGTATAATTCACTGTGTCGACTACATGATATCCGTACGAACATAAGTTATGCTGTTACCATAAATATAATGCTTTTTTCAAAATTCTGATGCCTGTCTTAAAGTGCCGAGATATGACAACTAACTGAACCCGTTGCGCCAAACTTACTAAATTTCACAGAATTATTACCATAAAACTTGATAGTCTTTCAGAAAATTTCAAACGTATTACAAACGTAAACGTAACTTTATTAAGTATCAAGATATTATATGAGAATTTAAATTTTGCAGCTATCCAAACGTGTTACATTAGACTATATTAATTATTGTGCAGAAGTTATTGGTTACATAAAACTTAACTATTTATCACAACATTTCAGATACCTACCTTCAATATACAATTAGGTATTATCATAATATAATAGGCGTTGTATGGTAGCTACAGCTTGAACCTACCTGTTGAATTTGATCAATTTAAATAGCGAAACTAAAAATTCTATAAAGTTGAAATGATAAAAATTTAAGAATTTAAATCAATTATTTTTTAAGTTATCTTGTATATCGGACAGACCTATATAGCTAAATCGACTCCTCTGAATTCAATACTTAGCGATAATATATATACTTTTCCATATAATGTCGGATATAAGTATAACTGGAAATACCATTCTTTACCATCTATACCATCTTTTACGTTCCTCACTTAAAATCATTGTGCACACTTGTTCATTTTATACGATGCTATGTTGTAACGATGCTATTTACATCTAAATCATGTCTTAACATACTCATATATACAATTGATAGAAATAGAAAATAGAATCGTCTATTAATCGTCTAATGGAAATCGAACAACTAATTTAAGTAACATATTTTTATAGAAAGAGAAGCATCGGAAAAGGTATACCGGGAAGAACAGACGCTTCCTGTAATTTATTTATTTTATTTTTTAATTTTTAGTTAAATGGTTTCAGTTTTATAGGTGACAAATAGAGCCAGAAGACAGACAAAAATATTAACAAAGTTTATAAATTTTCTTAAAAAAAGAACGAACGAAAAAAATATAATGAATCTTTGTCTTCGATTCAAAAATATTGAATTAAATTTTCAGAGAGTAGAAATATCAGATCCTTATGAAAAATATCAACTTGCAACTCTAAACAAATAAAAAAACAATAATAAAAATAAAAATAAAATAATTTAAACGTTATTTTATTGAATTGAATAAATTTGTACATAATATACGAGATGATCGCTTCAGAGTTACAAAGTTTAAAAAAAGAAACAGAAAAAATTCTTTTACTGTGTTTCAATATATACAACAATAAACATATTACTGTATTTCAGTTCACTGTTACATATACAATTCTAACATAATCTAACATAATATTACATCAGTATGTTTTTCATTTAATTTGTTTTTCTTTTTTATTTTATGTGCTTCAGGTAGGGAAAAAAAAATAACATAAAATAAAACACCTTTATTGCGCAAAATTATATTTGAAAAATATTTATTGGAATTTTTCACTTATTTTTTTTTATTTGTATACCTACTTATATTTTATTATATATACATATATATATATATATATATATATATATATATATATATATGTATATATATAATATAATATACATACTTATCTTTCTCTAATATCATGAGTACGTATAGAATGTATGGAAGTTCTATAAAATTTAAAATACACAAATTTTATCCTATTATATTTTAAAAGTGCTTTTCAATGTTTTCATAAGATGAATATTTTATAATATAATATAATATATTATCTATATGTCTTAGGTTATATATATAAATATATATATATATATATATCTTAAGGTGCATAATATTATTATATATATTCTAATACGCCCCCTTAATATAAAAAAAATATATATATATATAAATTTATAATAAAAGCGAAAGGAATTTAAACGTATATCAAGTAAAAATCTTTCATCTTATTAGAATGAATCAATGACTAAAGTAGATATAATACCGTTATCAAAGTAACAGTTTATTGTTTTGTTTTTTTTATAATATTATATTTATATCAATAATTTGTAAAATTTTAGTAAATTTAACTAAACATACTAATATTTGGTAATAACTAACTAATATATGTAATATTATACCTACATATTTTTTTGTATCCAATTCTTTCGCGAGGGAACATTGGGTTTTGTTTTGGCATTTCCATCTCACATTGTTCCTCGCTGATGTTTTTGTATTCTCTCAGGTGAGTTTACATTAGCTAAGTTCGCTAATTAGATACGTCTCCAGGTGTTATTCAGTTGCCCACGACTTTTACTTGCTTGGGCGTTCAATTCCAACGTTATGCAGCTTATGTTGTCAGGATGTTTTCTAAGCGTCTGTCCTACCCATCTTCATTTTTTCTTACTTATTGTTACCTTAGTATAGGTTCCTCTCCTATATGTCTCCATAACTATTCGTTGCTTATTCTTGTAGGCCAGATTATTATATTATTAAGTCTTTAATAATATTATGATGTCTCCATACCAATATTACAATAATATAGCTGGGACATACAATATTACTTAATATGTGAAAAAATTTCGATTTAAAAAATTAAAAGAAAAATTTAAAAAAAATCAGCATAAGATTATTCGATGAGGGCAGCAATTTAAGAACAATACGTGTATAATATACGTACTATTCTTAAATTGCAGTACGTAATATAAATAAATATTATTAGATAAATAAAAGATTCAAAAACAAATTAAAAGTTAACTACCACAGATAAATCAGATTTCATCAATTTTTTTTGGTTTACAGCCATGATTACTCTTAAACTAAGTAGTTTAGAAATGAGTTTATCTTACAAAGTTTTTAAATGACTTTAGATATTACAAGAAAACGAGACGGCGAATCATTAAACAAAACATTGATCAGAGCTGGAGCTATTCGTTGGGAATATGATATATACACATGTACAAACCTTTAATCCAATATACAAACCCTTAAGAAGAAGAACTTCTTTCAGTTGGCAGAAGAGTGGTGGTTCTGGTGAATAAAAAAAATAGATCACACCAGATAGGCTGTTACTCAACAGTACTTTTTAACCTACAGTAAATTAATATACAACTATTTTGCTACTTAAAATAATGATAGTAGGAAACCTATTATTTTTCAATGTAAAAATTAACGATTTCTAGTATTTATTGCAGAATAGCTACTAAAAAAAATTCATAACTAATTGAAATACATATTATGTGTAATTAATGCATTACAACAATTTTTTTCTATAGGCTTGAAAAAAATGACTGACAATGATTGACAAGCAACCTTAAATTCAATTTATTTTTCCAGGTTTCCCAAATATCTTCTATATTATGCAATACACTATAAAACAACAGACAGACAGTTTCAAACATCAAAATAGTCTAAAATTGAATAACAATTCATTTAAAGAAAAATAAGAAAAATAATGAAAATAAAAAAAAACAAATAGGATAATAATGTTTGCGAATTAAAATGTGAGAACCTGACGGAAATAAGAAATAAAATAAATAGGTAATAAAAAAAAAAAGCGAAGAAGGAAGAGAATAAGATGGAAGAAAATATTTTTGAAATGAAATTGAATACTAAAAATCACTTCAATAAAAAAATGTAAAAGCATGATTATAAAATTCTTCAAGTATTGAAGAATATTAAGATTTTTCTTTTTTGTTGCTTCTGTTAGTTCTTCTTCAAAAAGTATTTCTTCAGTTTATATTCGTTTACATCCTAAAATTAATTTGAATTTTATAATATTTTTTTTTTTTTTTTACGAATAATTTATTTCAAATTTTTATTTTATTTTCCCTTTTTTTGTTCCTGTGTACAATTAATAGTGTAGCTATTAAACGAGTAAAATAATTCTAAAAATAACAGATAAGGAGGGAAAATCTGTTTCCATTGAATTTATTATTAAGTTGCAATTATCTGAGATTTTATTTTATTTCAGATTCAATGAAATAAATAATGTCTGTAAATTATGAGTTAATAGAAATGTTGATTTAAAATTCTTGTAAAGGAAACACAAAACAACATAATTCATGTAAAATTAATTTTGAATTATTATAAGGTTCTTTATCATATTTTGTTTTATATGGTATTTACGTGGGTAGATGTGAATCACCAAAAGAGAAGAACGAATGATCAATGAATCGAACTAGTTGAACATCGGTAACCATGAGTATTCTAATAATAAGTCAAATGTTACTGAATAAACTGAACATCATTACCCTTTACTACCAAATAGCATCATCAATAGTCTTTAAGAATAATAATATATTTGTGGAATATGAAATAGGAAAATTTATTGTAATGATATAGTAAGGAGAAAGGGAATGGTAAAAGGTTGTAGTTAAAAACTTTTTGAAAAAGTAAAGTTGATGATATAGACAACTCTATAAAATTTGCAATAGTAAAGCAGCTAATATTATTAAAATATTTCTACACTTGACAACTTTATTATTAAGAAATGTTTTACAGGAACTCATCCGTAGCTTTTACCCTTAAATTGTTGACTACATTACCGTCACATAATATGTTCCCTGATTCGTCTAATGAACGAAATTCAAGGAAGGAGTCAATTTACATTATTATACTAATATTTCTATTTAATACCACTTCCACATTATAATGCCTTAAAATTAGGATGATTATTCCATTATTAATATTATGTGGCCGAAGATGATTTTGGTGAAGATAAATTCTACACTTCCAAAGGAGGATTTTCTGGTATCTTTTGAAAATCTATATTTCTCGCAAGAAAAAAAACGAAACAGAAAAGAATTAAAACAAAATTACAATATTTATAAATTTTTTTTTATCTTCGTTTAAAAAATTGTTTAAAAGAGAAAGTTAGATTTAAAACGACATCTTCAGTATCTATTTTACTTTGTTGACTATTTAATACACGATTATTAATTTTACTCGTGGTATAAATACTATGAGTATTCTGATGGGTTTTCGAAAAAAAAACAGATTTCGGTGAAATTCATTTTCTGGACGTTTTTACGGGTGTAGAATCCAAAAGAAAAAAAAAATTTTTGAAAATTCTGCGTCCGCAAAAACTTGTTATCAGCGTAAATCATGTTATTTTTATTCGATTACAATGAAATTAAATATAGAGGCTAGCGTTGTGATTAGGACCTATGAAAAAATGTTGAGGTTGGAAACTGCAGTGGAATCCCCTTATATGTTCGAATAAAATATGATTTGTTATAAAAAACACGTGGTCAGACAAAAAAAAAATCGCGGATTTCAATCAAATTTGGAATACGGATTGGTCTTACGCTCCTGCATCACGACACAATATATTAATGGGTCCGCCTTAGAAGAATACGAATATTATTTGATATGTTCTAGAACAGATAGTAATTGTTGTACGATTTAATGAAATTTTGTATAAATGTTACTCTTGCGATATAGCTGATGCTAAAATAATTTGAGGCTGGAAACATAAGTGCGTTGCTCTACTATTGAGGCTCTAAATTAAAATTGTGATAAAATCAAGAGATTTAAAAATATACTCTTTAAACTTGAAAACTAGGTAGAGTGTTAGAACCTTTCAAAAACGGGACTACTTTTCACCCTTAACCCCTCCAAATTAGATGAGGAGGTATATTTCTAAACCAAGTTACTTCCCCCAAGTTTTTTTTTTTGCAAGATAGTATATTGTAGTATAGTATATTGTATATTGTATATAGTATATTGTATTAAATCTTTATTATTAATTTATTCAGTAACGAATAATGGTTGTTTTTAAGCATGTATTTACAAGAATTAGTTCAACCTTACAAGTCCTGCTGGACAAGGCAAGACTACGGGTGCTTCTATGCACAATCAAAACGTTACTTCGAAAAGAAATAACGGATATGGTAAATAACAAATGGTCAAATTTGACCTCTTGCAATATTACAAGATTGATATGGCCCAAAATCGGTTTAGGACGATTCGATCTGCTTTCTCTTAAAAGGGCATATATTGGAATGACTACGGGTATAATCACCGATTACTGTCTAATAGAGGAGCATGCCAAAAGACTTGGCTTATCCGCAAACGACTATTGTAGAGCCTGCAAAGATGAAGAAGGAAGGAAGAAGAAGGAGGAGGAAACGACTCTTCATTTCTTTGCACATGCCCAGCCTTGTCGGCAAAAAGGAACACCCATTTGGGGCAAAATCTTTTCAACAACCTTAGCGATCTAGAAGGTAAAAATGTGAAAAGCATTCTTCGCTTTGCAAAAAGCTCAAATTGGTTTTGCGAATGGGATAGAAAAGTTTCTATGTGGTATCACAATGGACCAAATACGGTCTAAATGTACCTTTTCGGCAGACCTGACCTTACCTAATATATAATAAAATCTAAGGACCAGAATAAAAAATTTCTTAGGTTTGCATATTTTTTCCTAAAATCAAAATGTATCCGCTGATTAATTTGAAAATCTTATTAACGGCCTAACACAACACAGTCCTTTTCTGATACAGAGTTTTTGTCAGACTTAAACATTATGAACTTTCCTATATATTTATAATCATTTATTAAAAATCAGTTGTAAATAAATAATAAAAAAAATGAAAATGTTAAATCTCATTCTTACGCCAATTTTAACAATAATCGAAACCTCCCCTAAAAAGCAATTCCTACAAAATTTGAAAACAAGCAAAAAATTAACAAATAATTTTTTTTTTAACTGTAAAATTGAAACTTTATTGGAAAATAAAGATACAAAAACAACAATAAAAACATTGAATAATTCCATTTGTAAGATCCAATCAATTAAGCACGATTATGAATAGATTAAGTTAATGCCTATATAATACCTACTTCTTTAACTTATACTTAAAGAATTTTAAAATAAAAAAAAATTTTCATTCTCTCAATAATTCTAAAATTCGTAATGTGAAAATTTATAAAGAGGTGGTGGGAGAAATCTTTTTAAAATCCAAAATTTTTTGAAAACAATAAACCAAAATAAAAAAAATTTTATTTTTTTTAAATGCTTATAAACTTTCGATAGAATAATAAAAAAAAGGCAGAAATTGGGTACTTTTATTGACTATACTATATTATACTCACCAACCTTTAAGGTTTTTTTTTTTGTTTTTTTTTGAAGAGTACTTTTTGTTTATTATAGAAGAAAATATTTAAATCGTTCTGTATCATTTTCATAAAGTATTTTTGGAAAAAAAAAAAACAAAATATAAATAAGAATAAAAAAAGAAATATTAATATTCGAATTCAAATTTTAAGTTTGTTTCATTCTTTTTTCCACATCATAAATGAAATTTATTCCATCGAAAGGAAAATTTTTTTTTTAACATATTGTATCCATAGCTACAAAAGACGGCACAGCAAATAGTAAAAATTACATTATATAATATTATATACCTAACAATGTATACCAACAGTTTAATAAGGGTTTATATAATATGTTGAACAATTTATATAATATATAGGTTCTGAAAGTATGCAACTCTTAAAATATATCAGACAATTTTTGAACCAGAAATCTGATACATGAACAGAATTTATTTTTTATAATGAACACAGAACCTTATATTGTGAGTACAATTAAGCTACAATATATGTATGTATATAGTTTAAAAATGATATTTTTTTTTCAATAGTCACAGTAAAGTTAGAAATCCTTTTAAAATTGAAAAATAAAAATCTGGTCAAAAAAAACTAAAATCTGTCCAATCAAAAACTAAACACCAAAATAAGCGTTTGCCGAGTATTTAAGCTGTAGGTTCTGTATTTTCAATGTGCAGGTTTAATAAAGGATCAATTTGTAGATTCCCTAATTTTTTGGTTTAGATCCGAACAAAACTTCAAATTAGAATTGAAGAGTTTTATACTATTTTGTCATTTTCTTTTATTGACGATAATGTAGATATATTTATTTGTATTTATATTATTATATATATTTTTTATATCAACTTTATTATGAAATCGCACTTAGTTAATAGTTTTTTACTTAATTTACTCAACGTAAATACATAGAGTAATTTTTGCTCCAATCCCAGAAAAATTTTTTTTATTTGATGACCGGAGATCAGACCGATAATGACATCAGAACAATTTAATGTTTCCATATCCTATCTCCTCCTATTTATCCTATCCCCTCCTATCCGTAATCGCTGGATGTGCGTTTAGTCAGTCAGAATCTGACACTATAAAGACGGTATTATTGCTGTCTTTAGAAAATTCCCGCCGTCCGTAGAAAAATCTGACAATCTTTGATCATTATTTAATAAAAAAAATATCAATGCTCTTTGGCGATTGAAATTGAGTATTTACAAAACGAAATTTTTTTGATTTGTTGCCAAAATATTTTAAAAACTTTACAGACATTTTGTGTTAACTTTTTAAGGAGATTTTTAGATGCGTGTTAAGGAGATTTTTAGATACAAGAAAAAAAAATCAAATAAGAAAAACATGTAAAGAGAAAGAAAGTTTTTTTCTTTGAATTATTTATTTACGCTATTTTTAAAGGCAATACAAAATGATAATTTAGAAAATTTTTACTTCTTATGTAAGGTATAAGTGGCTTTTATAAAAAAATACAAATATTTTTAGACATATTATAGACACATGTGATATAATCAAAAATGTCTGAATAGGAAAAGTGTGGATTTCACTTACAGAAAAAAAAACCTGTATTCTAGAATTTTTAGTTTTTCATTTTTGATTTTCTACTTTTAGTTTTTGATGATTTCAAATCTCCATTTTCAAAACTAGATTCAAAATTATGTCCTCAAAGAGTTAAAAAAAAATTTAAAAAAGAAATAAAAATATTATTGACAAAATTCCAAAAAAAAAATAAATGATTATACTATGTGCTTTCATACATACATATTATACTTCTAAGTTTCATATTATAGTTCTAGGTTATAGTAAAAAATGTAAATAGATGGCAATAAAATGAAAAAGAAAAAAAAATTTAATGGGACTCCATATATCATTCTAACAATTTAGTGGATCATAAATTCTATGTCCCTCTACATCAATTTTGAATAATTAAAGATAACTTCAACAGTTTTAAAGTCCTCATATACTATTTAAAATTTTCGGAAGTTATTAGTATTTTTTTTAAAGTGTCTTTAATTTAATCTATTTCTAAGCAAGAAAATCTATTATTTTCAAAAGATTTGAAAAATAAAATGCCTTGCTCTTTTACGAAAAACAATTTATAATAACCAATAAGACATAATGTAACTTGATTGAGGCAACTTATATAACGAACTTTGCTAAGTAAAGTGAAGAGAATTTAGTTTATAAAACTAACTAACATACTATTGTAACATCAGTTAATGGTATTCATTGATGAACAGTACCGGTACTTGTAGTTACACGAAATGAAACCCCTAGGCGAATTAAGCTAACTAACTTTTTATTAACCAGTGTGGCTTATTTTTTGGTCAATGTCTGAAATTAGTGTAACAAATCATGGATTTATACCTATCTATTATCATTGAAAACGCTCCAATGAATTTCCTCATTAAATGAATCTCTTAAATAAATTAATACATTAAATGGCTGAAAATAAGTTGTAGCCTCGTAAGACACAATATAGTAAATTAATAATTACACACTTCTAATAAAACGCAATATAAGAAACTTGGTTAAAAATATAACATTATCTAGTATGTCAAATTGAATTTATTAGTTATTCTAATATTCTTTCATACCAGAAATAGTACCATGCAGCTGATTACCATTTAGATTAAAAAGTAATTTGCCAATTTAGATTAAAAGGCAATTTTAGGAAAACGAGAAAATTCATCTTTACAAGAACTATGATTTATAAACCTTAATTACCTTGATTTTATTAACAAGTTTTCAATGTGACATATTCAATTACCATTGACATTCGATTCTGTCTGTTATTTTTCTATTTAACACCATGATTTTGTATTTTAACTTTTTATAAGGAGCCTCGGTGGCCTAGTGGGTAAAAGTGTATAAAATAAGCAGTAATCATCGAGGGTAAGTTGGAATTCCACACACGCCATAAAAATGTGACATTTACAGCCACGCCTGAAAAGGGAAAGTTGTGCAATTTCGTTGTCACATCACATTTATATGGCAGAGGAATAAACTAAAAAAAAAAACTTTTATTATTTTGCCTTCCGAAATAAAAATTAGTTTCTTTCTTTAATCTGCGCTTTCCATTGACTAATACTTATGTACTTTAAAAATTATTCATTAATTAACACTTTAATTAAAGTTAAAACGAATCTATATATAAAAAAACTCTTTCTCTTATTAATACTTTCTCTTAGAATTTAATGAGATACTAAAAATTAAAAAGAGATTAAAGCATTCGTTTTTCTTTTTGATACCTTTCTGATACTTTTTAGAAAGTGCTAAATTGCTACAAATATTAGTCCGCAGGTTTCAATACGCAACACCTGTATTTCGCTATATAATTGCCCTTGCACACCTAAATAAGAAAGCCTAATTAAAAAGTGAAAAGGAAATATAACGTTCCCAGTTTGTGAAGCTAATTTATAGCAAAATCTCTATTAGGTAGTCTTATTAATTCACATCTATTTCTGTCTCATTCTGTTATACTTGTGAAAATATTTAAACATTTTTTTTTTTCTATATTACGAATTTCATCGATCGTGTCCTTCAAAAATAAAAAATAATAAAAAATAAAAAAATGAATATCCGTAAAATAGAAAAGTGAATAAAATAAACATAAAAATAAAGTACTACTATTAAAATGTCCTTTCAAAAAAGGATATTATCATTGCATAGTTTTATTTTTATAGTCCATATTTTGATATGACATTTAGAGAGATTTTACGGATTTCATGAAAAGTTGGAGGATTACTATTAGATTTTTTTCATCATCCACAGAATGAACAAATGTTTTTGTTTTGTAATCTAAAATATCTATTTTGAAAATGAATATTTATTAGGAAAAAGCTTATTAAAGGATATATAAAAAGTTTTAACTTCAGATTTTTAGTTAAGTATTTATTCATATATTAGGTTTTTTAAAATAATTTAAACTGTTACTATTAAAGCAAATAATCGGTTTTCTTCACCAATTAACAAATTATTAAGTTTTGTTCTTAAAAATTAGAAAATAAGTTAATAAACATGTGGCTTAAAAATTAGAATGTTTAGCTGTCATGTTATCCTTAACCTAGAGGAAACTTTTTCCGATTATAACTCTAAAGAAATTATTGTCGACAGTATGCTAATTTCACATTATAAAAATAATTTTTTAAATATCTAGATGATGTAATTAATACACCTAAACTCATGGCACCACCATAAAATAAAATACAGTTGTAAAATTAGTAACAATTAGGAACAACTTTTTATGATTTGTTCGCTAAATAGTTTATAGTAGCAAGATTAAAATTAAAGTAACAACTTCTATGCCACAATTAAAACAACCAAAAATAAATTTATAACAGGACCCTAATAAACAAATTCCACCAACAATCACTTATGAAGCAACTAACCGCATCCCTTATTATGTAAAATAATATAATTCCTGCTTGTTTTAGAATGTTTTAGAATAGATCAGTTTTGGTTCTTAATATGAATTTAAGTGCATCGATGAAGCTTTCTGTGTATGTGGAGTTTTTTTTCATATCAAGTGGATATCTCCATTAGTTTATCCCTTACCATGCCTCTACAAATAAGTAAGACCAAAATATTGTTCAGGTGCTAATGTTGTTTTATTATTGGTACAAAAGGTTCAATAGCATCTTACTTGTTGATGTGCTGGTTATCTTATAGAATATGATTTGGAGGTAGTATGATAGTCTGATAATTAAACTGACCATAAAGGTTACCTATTTATATTAAATTAATTTGTTGTTAATGCTTCAAAAGTTCACTGCCTATTTGCATAAATGGAAAAAGAAAAAGTAATATTAAAAAATTGTTTCGTGTTGACATACAGGATGACAATAAGAACATTATAATAGCAAACTAAAGCAAAGTGAAAATAATAATAGTAATAATATAGACTTTAGTGATCCGTTCGTTTCTCCATGCTAACAGTAAAAATTACATGAAAAAACAAAGTAATTTCATGTAAGAAAAATGTAATATAAGCACAAAAATAGAGAATAATGCTACAAATTGAGTACTAGCACAAAACTTTTGGAGCACAACTAAAAGAAGCTCATTTTTTTTAATGCTTTGTTTAACGGTTCGTAAAAAATCTTTAAATAAAAGTGTGTCACTAAGATTCAAATTAAAAGTCCAAAAGAACGGACGACAAAACAACACAACAAACATTTCCGTTACATTTTTTTACTGGGTCTGGTAAATAAAAAAACTGGGATATCAACAAACCGAAGAATAAAATTGAAAGGAAAAAAATATTTTAAGAAATGGAAGTGAAAAAAATTGAAGAAATTTGATCTTACTTTGTCAAAAGAATAAATAAATATTAGACAACCGTTCTTTCGCTTTCCTTTTCATTTTATTTCAAATTCTTGTCTTTTTATTTCATTAATTTTACGAACCAACTGACTTTGAGTAATCAGTGAAAGAAACCTAAAAGAAAACAGCGTTAAAAATATGCTATTAAAAAAAAATTTGGTAAAATGGTATACCAAGTTACAAGTTAAAATTTTGTCCTGATTTTTTTTTTTTTTTAATTTTCATTTTTTTTTTCTGTTACTTATTTTTTTATTATTTTGATCCCTAGGGAATATTTTTATTATGCAACAGCGGTTGTCATCATCATACTTCTACGCGGATGTTGAAATTTTTATCTATATAGTTTCTTTATGACTTACGTTTTAGCAAAATTTTAATCCCATGATAAATTGGCATAAAATGCAAAAAAAATTTATTTTTTTTAAAGACAAAAATCTTTTGAAAAAACAGTCAACCTTAAAATTAAGTATAAGAAGTTGGTTGTCAAAAAATTTCAATACAAAGTAGCTAAATTAAAATATTTTAATATAATGAGATATTTTGTGATATTTTATAAAATAACACTTTTTACATCTGTATATAAATCATAGTATCGAATACAAAAAGGTTTGAGAAACCAAAATCAAAGTTTGCTGCAGAACTCTTTTTTTTTTATAATTTAAAAATAGTTAAAATAAAAATTTTCATTGTTACCCTAGATAAGAACAAAACTGCTGCAAAAAATAATTCTTCCGCTTCATTAAAGTGACTTATAAGATTTTCTTGGTCACACTTATTTTTTATAGAGTTAAAGTTAAACCAGCTCATAAAGCATTAAAAAAAGCATTTTCAAAAACTAGAAAAATGGTTTGTTTTAGGTTGATAACAGTTGATCCAGTGTTTGGCTATGCCCTTATACGGAAGGAAGTACTTACACGAAAGGAAAATAAATCGAATTTAGCTAAATCTTTTACTTTGCAATACTTATATTACAATATTAAACTTTTCAACACCTAATACATTTTCAAATAAAAGTTTTTAAACACAAACAAAAACTTTTAAATTAAGCTTAGGGCGTTAGCCAACTTTAAATTTAACTTAATCTTAAGTCCTCAGGATCTAAACACCTTCAGTCTAGTTTACAGATGTCAACAACTATATAGCAATAGGTAACAGACCGTACTTCCATTTGGAATAAGAAATATGTAAAGCGAAATTCCTCGAAAAGGTATTTTTTCTCATTACAAATAGAAATAAGGCCTAATTTTTTTTTTAAATAATGGAAATAAAGCCTAATAGTAATTTATTGTTTCAATAATTTAATTTTTTAATATTTTTCTTGCATAATTAAATTCCAATATTTCAGCTTATTTAAGTAATAAAATGTGTTCTTTTATTTTTTCGCACATTTGACTTTGTACGTCCGTTAGTTTGTCTTTTTTCATAATGAAATAAGTTCGACAAGTTACAAATGAAATAATTTCGGTTAAATTCAACATACGAATTTATTTCACTTTTTAATTTAACAATTTTGTCGAAATTACGCGGGCGCAGTAGCAGAGGCAGCAGCCTACATTACTTGAAGATTACATTTTCGCGCGAAGAGATGAGCGAAAATTAACGCGTAGGCCGCGGGGCTGATTAAATTATTGAAAATTGTTTGAAACCTGTTGCATTATACAACTCGTATTAATATAATAATACAACCTGTATTATTATACAACTCTCCTCGATTTTTTGTCCAGAATAATAATTTTGGAATTGGAATTTACGCCTTATTTCTCAATTCAATTTTGATTATTGCTGTAGGCTTGATTGCATTCTACCATGATTTTGACATATAAAAAAAATTAAAAATGATTTTTATATATTTTATAAACAAAAAATAGGATAGGTACATTAAAATATAGAGACTCTTTATATTTAGCCCTCTATTTTTAAAAGAAGAAAACCAAAGAAGAAAAGAGAAAGAAAAATTGATAACATTTGTTATTTATAAAATAAAAAATAAATATTATTTTTCATTTTATTTTTTTATTTCTATTATATTTTCTTCTCATCTTACATTTTTTTAATTTTTTTCATAATTTTTAGCACTTCAATAAAAAAAAAAAATGTTTTTTTCACTTTTCATTTTTTACATTTTTATTGTTACGGACCAATGAAATTTTCTATTCTAACTGATGCTAGATGTTCTATTTACATAAATTTTTTATTTCTTTATTTTTACATGACCTTCTTTTAGACAATTCTATAGTTATTATCATTCGTACAACAAGAGTCGGCTATTAAAACTTGATATTAAAATATAAGAAAGTAAACTTTTTCTTTTATTGTTTAAAATTTAAAAAAAAAACAACAACAACAACAACTAAGGAATATAAAATTTCCGCAGTTAATTTTTGATACACGTCTAACTTTTGGTATGTCTTGCGTATAAAAATTTTAACACAACTGACAAAAAATGAGGAAAGTTTTTTTTTAGTTATAAACAAAATATTGCCAAAAGTTATTATAATCATACCTAATATACAAGTCATATTTTCATATTGTCTAATTTTAAAATAATTTTACTGGTGCAAAAATTTTATTTTTTTTAGTGTTGGTCTTTTATTATAGCCTGACAGGATAAAGACTTGCCATTCATTAAAAAAAAAAAAATGCTATTAAAACAAACGTTTAATTCACATAACAATTTGTAGTTTTAACGATTTTTTCATGTCTAGACATACTTTTAAGTAATTTTTTATGAATTTTTACGCAACAGAAACAAAAACATTGTATTAGTTTAATAGTTTACTTGCTTGTGATAACACAAGCAATGCATATTTTTTTTTTCTTTATGTCATAAATGAATTTTTACGATTTGATAAAAATTTTGTTTAAAGAAAAAATATGAACGACCTAGAGTTATAAAAGTGTAACTGTATTAATACAGTAAATCAATATTACACCAAGTTATAGAAATTTTTAATTAAACACTTTTGAATTTACCTATGGACTCTTAAAAAATAATAATATATTTTTATTTAAATAAGCGCATATATTTAAATCTTTAATAATCTTACATTCCTTTTATAGTGTATTTTTTTTTCTTTTTAAATTCGGAATGTAACTTAAATACCTAGAGTGACGGTACTATAAAATTATATGCTATAAAGTAATTTAGAAGTTGAGAGTTAGATGTTAAAATACAAAATTAACAATACTATAGGGTTTTTATTATATAATTAAAGGAGGCAGAAAATAAAATCAAATGTTTTTAATGGTGTACATTTTCTAAAAGTGAATAAAATCAGATTAAAATATTGTGACTTGGACCAAAAATTTGTAAATTTTCTTAGAATTATTATATGTAAGAAAAAATGGAGAAAAATCAAGGTAAACTTTCTTCAATAATTTTTTGTTTTTTCCTAAGGGAGATGGGAATCTTTCAACAACACCAAGCATTTTCCCTTGGTAGTGGCAAATTCTTACTCACTAAACCCACCTTTCCCTTTATGCAATATAATGGGATGAAACCCTTACCTGCTAACACAGTATATTGGCTAGCGAGTAAGGATAGGAAAACATAAGAAATGGATGCGGAAACATTTAATTGAGAGTGGGAATTTAAGGAAAAAATGAATCCGCCTATTATTATTACTATATTGCAAACAGAGACTACAGCCGTTACAACAGTTACAAGATGCAGTAGTATATAACACCTTACTGCATAAGGTAATTATTGAAGGCAAGCGCCACTTTCACTGTTGCAGCTATTATTATTGGTATTAGTATTCTTATTAATATTGTTAATATTTTACTACAAGTCAGTGCCATCAGTGAATTACAACGTGCAGTAGTATTATAAGTCAACCAATGCTATAAAATTCAAGCAAGTTGTTAATACATGTAAAATTATTATGTAGAAGCTTACATTTTTGGGTTTTACTTTGAAAAACATTGTACAAATAACTAAGTTACACATGTCTATAAAAGTGGAAAATTTTCCATTTTTATATTAAATTTTAAATAACGAGAAAGAGTGCAGTAGAGTAGATTGTGTCAACTCGGCGATACCCGTATAAACATAATATATACTGTTTCCATAACACTTTTCATCTTTTATAAAATTCCAGATGTTTTACTTAGTTAAGTACCGAGATATATTTATGTAAATTTTGGAGTTGTATGACAGCTACTCGAACCTATTGCATCAGCATTAGCAACTCTTACCGAAGTTATTGCCATAAAAGTTGATAATTTTTAGTAAGATTTCAGATGTCCAGTTTCATTATTTTTCAAGAGGTGTTGGCCTAGAACAACAAAACTTGATAGAACTTATTACTATTAAATTTGAGTATTTTTAAGAAAAATAGCGAAACTAACTAATTTGCAAAAGTGAAGTAAAAAAAAATTTTAGAATCCTAGCCCACTTTTTTTTGAGTTATCGTGCGGAAGGACGGACGGACATGGCTTAATAGACTCAGAATTCGATTTTGATCTGATCGATACACTTGAGCCTATATCTAGTTCGTCTCCTTTAAGATGTTACAAACGTAATGGCAAATTTATTAGAACATACGTTCAAATAAATATAGTCGCGGGTAAAAATATTTTCTAAAATATCTAAGTTTTGCTAATAAAAGATCTTTGTTCTCTATTTTTGTGCAATTTAGGAGATACATATTTAAATTTATCTTTAGGTAGGTATATAAAAATATAATTTTACAAGATTTTACTTCTATCATATCTTCGTAATGTTTTTAGATAGAAGCTTGAAATTTAGAGAAGAAAACCTTTCAGAATTAATATAATTTGCCTCAGAACATTTCTTTCATCACCCCGATTCAAAAATTGAAAGTTTTATATTTATTTTTAAAAAGCAAATCAAATTGTAATCTACTTATATTATATACAAATATAATGCCTATTTTATTTTATTTATTTATTTATATTAATATTACATACATAAATTTAATGCAATATTATTGAACCATCGGCTACTAAGGCCATTATAGGTTGTTATACTATTATTAAATTATATACTAATATTATTTATTTTGTTTATATTATATACTATATATTTACATTATATTTGGTCGTAAGGGGGTAAAGAAAAAAACACTTACAACCTGTGCAGGGATCGAACCCGCACTCCTTCGGTTAATACGCCACACTAGGCTAGGCAGGGTAGGCCACTAGGCTACCGAAGCCCCTGCCTATTTTATTAAACTATTTTCATTATACCCGTACGATAGGATCGGGTATAATAAAATTACTCCTCCGTTTGTAACACCTCGAAATAAGCGAGCTAGATATACCTTCAAAGGTATGGATCGGATCAGAAAAAAATTCTAAGACTTTTGAGCCATGTCCGTCCGTCCGTCCGTCCGTCAGCACGCTAACTCAAAAACTAAGAAAGCTAGAATCTTGAAATTTACACAAAATATTCTGGGAGTAATTTGTAGGTTCCCTATTTTTTTTGGTTGAGTTTGAACCAAGCCTTAGGGTAGCTCTCGAACACCTAACTTTTAGATCCCGACATTTTTTTTGAAATAGAGCTATGAAATTTTAACTGCTGATAGATCTCACAAAAATATTAATTTTATTTTTAATAACTTTTTTTTGTAGCCCCACCCGTTACGGAGCTACAGCTCCCCAAAGGTTCAAAAAAGCTCTATATTTAAATTGTTATAGCACAAGTTGTATAAGGTATATCTCCATTTTGAAAACGCCAAACAATTACTATTTTTATTAGCTTTAAAAGAATATATACAATAAATATATATTAGTGGCATACGGCGTCTTAATTTACCGTTATGTGAAACTCAAATTTTGCAAAATCCTTCAACCCTTCTATCTTCTAAACGGTTTAAGTTGGAAACTTGAAATTTTGACAAATGTTAGATCTTTGAAAATAAGTATGAGTCATTTCAGAAATTTTTTTTGTATCACCCCCCGTTTAGGAGCTGTAAGGGGTCAAAAACTGAAAATTTCCTATTTTTAAACACCTGTAACTTGAACACCTGTTAAAATTTTTTTGAATTAATACACAAAAATTAAAGCTTCAACATTATACTCTTATTTCTGTTAACAACTTTTTTTAATAATATAGGGTTACTTTATAATTGACGAAAGTGTTAGTTGATTTTTTCAAATTTTCTAACAAATTCCTTTAAAACGAATTTTTTCCATTTTGTTTTACTCGATAATTTGAAATTGTTGAGGATATAATGCGTAGTATAAAAAAATGTAAATAAATAAACAACATAACGGTTGCTTGAAGAATTTTTATTATTATTTGTATGATATTGATATATATACATACTTATATAATATCATGTTTATTTACATATCGTATATGTCACTAGTGAATGAATGATAAGAGTATATATGTATATTATATAGCGCCGTATTTACATACATATATGTATTTTATTGTACTTATAAGAAATTATTCCGTCAATGGAATATTTAAA
This sequence comes from Poecilobothrus nobilitatus, assembly GCA_947095535.1. Lineage (NCBI taxonomy): Eukaryota > Metazoa > Arthropoda > Insecta > Diptera > Dolichopodidae > Poecilobothrus > Poecilobothrus nobilitatus. The sequence continues at coordinate 60,013,137 of OX352772.1, forward strand.
TATAATATAATATAATATTTAAAATTATATTTACTATTTTGTACTAAGTAAATTTAATATACATTTACCGCTTAGTATTAAATGTTACCATAGAATATTTGAAAAAGTTTTGGATTGATAATCGTTATGTGAAAGGTTAGAATCTGCTTTAGAAGAATGTACATATAAACATATAGTTTGAATATATGTACAACCCATAAGTTCTAGAAATTATAAAATTCATCCAAATTATTTTAAAATACTAAAATATTAAAAAAATAATATTGTAGGCAGAGGGACTGTGAACATACTAACGGTTCGTACGGGTATCTAAGAGTTGACAAAGTCAACTGTATTCTTCCTCGTTTATTTTAAATTTTAACATTTTTTTAAACTTAAAATTTATTTTAAAAAAATCATTGCGGTTTTCTTAATAGTCATATCTACTGTTTTTAAGTAAAGTAAAATTTTTAACAATTTATATCAAACTCTTTTTAAAAAATATACCAAATTAAAATGAAAAAAAAATTTATTAAAAATCTATAAATTATATTTGATTGTTTTAAAAATAATTCGTTTTAGTTTATTTTTTTTTTTATTTTTATTTCTTTCAGCAAAAAACAGTCAAGTGGAAAACTTACATGAAAGAATAATCCGTAATAGAAATAGCAAAACAATTCAAAGAATTAAATATATACAGTAGTGGACATAAAAATTTTGTTTCTTTACTTTAATGTATACAGCTTCTTTATATCAATAGTTTTGTGGAAAATCTATTTGTTTTTTCGTTTCTTCTTTCCACTCTAAGGAGCATAAGACAACCACAAAGTCATTTATATTATTCATATTTAACTAAGCTTCAGTTTCTGAAATTACAGACTAGTTTCACTAAGCCGTTAAAAGCCAAATATGGCTATATTGTACAAAAACTGTAAAATGCAAATATGAATTTTTATTTGTACTTCATAAATTATTTTATACAAGAATTATTTTATTCTTAAATTTCATTATACTTATAGTAATTACATATTATAAAAAAATTTTATATTATTTTTTTATTAATCTTTATGATCCAGGCGGGATTTCAACTTCAAAAGCCCTTTGGTTGAAAGGCCGGTGTCTATGTGAAAACGACTACACTATTAACGGAAAATTTACTAACAATATAGATTAAAAACGGTACTATTAAAAACTGCTTTTGATATTAAGATTTAATGATATTGATACTTAAAATGATATGATACTTCAAATATATTTCGGTTTTTCAAGGAGTATTCATACTTTCATTGTTCTATTCAACATTAAAAGAACTTCTTCTTTTCGCGATAAAGCGATATTTTGGTTTCGCATCGTATGTTATCCTTCGTAGTTTTAAAATGGAATATAGTGCATCCATAGTTATTGCTCAGTAAAATAGGTTTCAGATATGATGCAATATTATTGATCCATTTTTCCAATATATAAAATTTTAAAGCAGTGTTAGATTTTTTTAAGTTCTTTGATTTTAAATTTTTTGAACAGTTAAAATTTAATAAATTGTTTTTTTTGGACTTTAACCAATAAGTATAGGGTAAATAAATATTTCAAGTTATTATTATATAAAAAATTCCAAATATACAACAACAATTTAAATCAATTTCACATTATTTTGCTTTTTTATAAATTCTAGTGTATTTTATGTAAACGTTCATAAGTACTACCATATCTTTATGTTTCTTCTATACTTATTCTTCTTATTACCATTTTATCTTTTGAACTATATTCTATAAAGTAATATTTTTTGGTTTCGATATTCATCTCTTTCTCTTTCACAATAGCATTTCTATCTCTTTGTATTTCTTTCTCTTTTTTTATAATAATATATTATAACATCCTTCACTTCAGTTAACTCTAAGTTCTAACCTCTTATACAGTTTTTTGTTTTTTTTTTTGTTTCCATCTTCTTCAATTGAAGAAAATGACCTCGTATATCTTTTGTAGGTACAAGATACGCTTCAAAAATTTTTGAAAAAGGTCCAAAATAGTATTAAAAAAAATGTTAAAATGAGAAAGAAAAATATAATTTTTTTTTTTCTTATTATTATTTTAGAACCGAAGACATTATCGAAGGAGGATTGAAAATTACAAAAATATATAAAAAAAAAAAAGAGAAATAACAATTTTGAACATTTTATCGTTGTTACAATTATCATTTGTCTATCTTTTGTTAAAGTATCTACATTTTAATAAAGATAACCTTTTATGTAATGCTTTTTTGTGTTTATTGGAAAGTAAAAATCATTCTAATCATTCTTTGTTTTGATATTATTTGTTCCATAGAATTATAGCAATTTATGTGGATTTTACAGATGATTCTTGAAAATCATAACTGTAATTTACTGAATACAGCCTGGTGTAATGATGGACTGGTAAAGGCACCGGCTTTTCTTTCAGAAGATAGCGGATTCAAATTCTGGCTAGGTTATAAAACAAATTATGTAGATTTCTCTTACAAAATATAATTAAATAAAAAATAACTATATATATATCTTATAATTAATATCATAATGCAATTGATAATAAAATAATTCTTGTGTAAGATAATAGATGGCGTAGAAATAAAGGAATATTTACGTTTCATAGTTGTGCACTATAATCTACACGTGAGTAATCAACGCCTTGTGGAAATTAATGATTCCAGAAACTAAAGCATAATGAAATGTGATTAACAAATAACTGAGTGGATGCCCTTATAGGAGTGGAAAGGAAAAAAACAAAAAACTATTAAGTTATGCAGATCTGTCTAACAGTTCATATTAGAATTACAATCAAACATAATATCTACTTTCAATTAATTAAACTTCCTTCAATTTAGGACACACATTTATTACAACATTTACTTCCAAATATGGAAAGAAATCTATCCATTTATATCATTAATAATTTATAAATGTGAGTTATAAGATTAAATTAAAATTATTTGTTATGTAAATATATCTTATTATTAATATCATTATATTTTTAAAATAACTTTAAAGGGTAGCTACAAAAACTTTTAAATCTAGTTTTGTGTACCGAAACAAGAAATTAAAATATATAAAACCAGTAAACAAAAGAACAGATAGACAATAAAAACGTTCTTAGAATCAAAAAAAAAATGATATCTTTCTTAAACAAAATCATATTATTGTTAAAAAAACAATCATATATTAGGAACTTAAGAAAAGTATAGAAAGCACAGACAAAAAATAGGGAAATCTTTCTAATTCATCTTACATCCACACCTCCAATACAAAAATAAAACCCATTATATAACCATAAAACATTAACGAAAGGATGTTAAAATTGAAAGAAAAATTTATTATTTCTTTGTCTGTGTCTAGTTTTTTTTTTTTTTTTTTGTTTTAAAAATTTCTGTCTTTGCCTTTGTTCTGTGAAAGTAGAGAATGAAAACAAAAAGTTAGTAATTCTTTTCTTGGGTTATATGATTTTTTTTTTCTTTAGGTGCTTTCTATCTCTTTCTCAATTTGGTTCCTTCTTGCAAATAATTTTTAACAAATTTTTTTTTTTTTTTTTTCAATATTTTCTCCTTCTAAAGTATAATTTTTTAAACTTATAGATATGAAAAATATGTGTAGTAAATGAAATAGAAGAATAAAGGGAAGATTTTTTTTTTTAATTTTCCAGATTCAAAATAAGATGCATTCTATGTACATATATTCATAATATAACTATATATATAAAAAAAATACAGAATTATTTGTGGTATGTCTTAAATCTTCAATGACATAAAAAAAAAAAAACAAAATTTGATATAATATTTCAAAGTTAGTCTTTTTTTTGTTTCCTAACAAATCTTAATTCTTAATTTAAATAATGGAAATATTACTGAAGCATGAAATCTAGCTCTTCAATTTTAAGTCTTTTGAAAATATAATAAAAAAAATATTAAAACACAAAAAAAAAAACATTTGGTCTCTGCTAAGTGAAGATATTAATATATTATTGTAAAATAATTTTGAAGGACAGAACTTTGGTTTAAATAATAGACGCAGTTTAAAATAGATCTTAATTTAGGTGAAAGATCTCCAAGCATTATTTTCATCAACTTTTAGTAAGGTGATGTAATATTTAAACCAAAGAACATTACAATCTTTTGCCTATATATTATGATCTGGAAAAGCTTTTACAACTTTTAATAACTTATTAAGTAAATGTATATAGAACTTGAGCCTGTCTCTTAAATATTAAGTTAAAGTATCCAACACTTAGTACCTTGATCATGTTTAAAACAAAATGTCTAATATACTATGAAATTGAAATATGTACAATTCTTGATAAAGACTTCAAAACCTAATCATAAAACTTTCTTGATAAACACTTCAAAACCTAGTTATAAAACTTAAAAGAACGCTCGAGATAGTCAGAACATACTGTTTCAAATATTTGTTAGTTGGTGTATTAAGAAGTTTGATTCCAATATTTCTTTTAATGTAATTTCAAAATTAAATTAATTTTTTTATTTAATGGTATTTTAGATAACTATTGGATCATAGTTAAATAATATACTTAGTTCTTTAAAGACCTGAAGATCTATATGCTAGCGAAGTCGCTATAAACTTGCATGATCTATAGAACCCTCACGGCCTCATTAATATTTAACGCCTTACGATTTCAATAACCTTTCATCCGCCAATTGTCATTAAGTTATTTTACACATCATCTTAGCTTAAATTCATTAATCATTTTTAAAACATCTTGACTAACAAACTTTCAATCAGAGTCATCTAAAAATAACATTAAAACTTTTCTTAGAACCATTTTTTAAAAGTAAGTTATTCTTAGCTATTTTTTTTTTAGTTTATAATCTAAATTTTGTCAAATGAATTGAAAATTACATTTAGTAGTCGTGCATAACTTTTATGATTGATTTATGTTGTATGATTTTATATAAAAAAAAAAAAAGTTTTAAATTTTCTTGAAAAACTTGATGTAAATTTCTTTTTATTATTTTCTTTTTTCTATCAACCAAAAAAAAAAAAATTAAATGATTGTAAGCCAAAAAATATGCAACAAGTTTTGAATGCGCAACATTGTGGAACCAAAAACATTTTGGCATGGATAATACTGTATTATATTAACTTACATATAATTTTAATGTTTTTAAGCATCCGAACAAATTATGTCACTTTAAAAAAAAAATTATATCAGTCTTAATCTTATGACAAATTCTCTGAAGTTTTAGTCTTTATTTAGTTTCGTACACTGTTGATTCATCAGGGAAAAGAAATCCAGTTAAAAATGAATATAATATTATTATTATAGTCAAAGAATTAAAAAATTTAATGAAAAACAATTTGATATTATTTAAGATATCGAATTTCTGACTTTTTTTTAAATACTTCTAAAACTAAAAATAAAATCATCATTTTACGGCCTTACTTAAAGTAAAGTATTGAAAGATACCATTTCTGGATTACACCAACTGATTGACTTATATAATTTTGATATCCGTAATATTTTTTTTATAAAGCGATAATTTCAATTTAGCACAACGGGTTGCAGGACCCAGGTGTATGTGTAATTATAAATCCCCCGTTCGAGACAACAACAATATGATTTGCAATTTAAATATCCTTAACTTTATTAATTTCTCTTTCAATTGTATTTTTATTTTAGCAAAATTTAAAAAGCGTTTTTAAGCAATTTTAATAAATGATAATAAGAAAAGAAAAATGTTTTCATCCTTAAAAATAGTTTTGTTTACTTTTAATATCAGATTTTTACTATAACATTTCGTAGTGATTCATGGTGTTTATATAAATTACACGATATCTCTAATATTTAGAATATACATAATTTTGATCTATTCTGAAAATACTTAACTTCCCTTATAAAAATATTTTAAAAAACTTAATAATCAGAATATTATGAATCAATTAATTTAAATTTCACTCGAATCAATTAATATCTTCATTTTCTTATTTACTTCTTTTTTACCGTATTGATTCTTTTTTACCGTATGATTTCCAATATGTCCGTTCATTATTTTTACGTTTGTCTATTTACAAAACTTCTACACTTATTAAGATGGAACAATGAAATTTTAAATTTTTTGGATAGGTCTATAAAAAATGAATGTTACAGAACAACCTTTTTATGTAACCGCAAGCATTACAGAGATACAAAACTTTAAAGTTGAAAGAAGCTTTATATTAATATGTGTACCTATATCTCAAGTTCTGTTTATTATTTATCTATTTTCTGTGTGATTGTTTGTTTGCTAGCTTATTTGTTTAATTATTATTTACGCATTCCTATACAGTATATCCGATTATAATGAAATTTTGTAAAAATGTTCCACTGTTCCACTGAAGGTACCATACACTACTCCTTTTTCAGTTCATTAAACCGTTCCGGCATCAGACACTCATAAACTTTTTCCATTTATTCGTTGTCCTATCTATACTGTTCCATCAATTAAGTTTACACTTTGTAGAAACATAGTTTTTTTACCAAAGAAGTTCGCTGAATTCATATGGTTCACATCTGTTAATCCGTTTCGATACGCCGACCGATTTTGTTCAAATTTTGTGAAAACGTAATTTGATTGCGATACGTTAACACTTTTGGGATGTCGATCTGACTAAGAAATATTTTTAATCAAATCCTGTCCGATTTCGTAGACTGCTTAAATGACTTTAAATTACAATCTTGAAAATTTTTGTAAAGTTCTGTTACCCTTAATTATTAATTATTACTGAAGATATACTTCTAAGTTATCGTTTAGTACCTATTTGAAACATTATATTATCTAAAACTAGTTTTTGATCAAAATGTCATCAGTTTTTCCCTTTTTTCTAATTTCTATACTATGATAGATTTTAATTAATTATAACGTCAAAATCATAAAAATGTACTATTTGATTCAATATATATCTAAGAGTTTCCAATACAAAAGTTAGAAATATTGTTTATAGATTATATTAGTTTATTAATGATTTTTCAAAAACAAAGAATTCACTATTTTTATTCAGTTTTCTTAAAGCCATTTCTCAAAGTACCTTTTAATCATCTTCAGCTTTATATCCTTATATTTATTTTAACTCTATTATTGATTTTCGATACAAAAATCTGGATTTCAATTATAATATTCGTGTCGTGACTAATTCGCTATTGTGGATGATCATCAACATCCTCAATTATACTACATAACCAACATCATCAAAATCATATAAGTACAAAAATTATATGAAATGTCTCGATAGAAGTTTTTTATAAAATAGGACTTAACTAGGAGTCCGGTTGTATCTTATGTTAGCTGTTATGTTGATTTTGGAAATCAATATTTTACTTTCATTTAGTATTGGTAATTGAATTTTTACAGAGTTTATCTCCAATTATATAAAAATAATAGAAAGAAACAATTTCATTTTTAAATTCATAACAAAATGCCTATTTATAAATAAAGTTTTAAAGTCAATTTAAGAAAGATTCAATATTAAAGTGACTTATATAACGAAGTTCTGCAGAAAAAATTATTTCATTTTTAACTTTTTCATTAAAATTAGCACGTACCGTCACCTTAAAATATTGCAATTAATAGCCAATCCAAATTTTAAGGATTAATAGTTATATTAATATGAATACATGGTATCTATTTAAAGAAAAGGGTCAGAAATTTCATCAAAAAGTAAATTGCTCTTGAATACTAAATATTAATAATGCTTTCATATGCATTTATACGAATTTTTGTTTTATAATCACATAATATCTATTATAGAGTACTCAGATGAGTACTAATAACCATATTTTCAGAATAATTTCTTATAATATTATGCACCTACATAATATATATTATAATTTCCAGGATTATATATACATATACAAATGAACATGTTGAAATTAGATACATATATATTTATATTAATAGATATTAAGTAATTATTTTATATAGGTATGTAAGTGATCCAAAAATATTATTTTGTTGTAATTTATTTTATTTCAAGTACAAAATTAATACAAAACGGTACCATGAAATGTAAGCACCAACCTACCGAATTTCCTATAATAAATTATACTGAAATTTAAATTTTATAAGGATTCTATTATTGTATGGTTATAAAATTAAAATTTTCTTGCTTTTTCCTTTCGTTTATTTTCCCTTCTTTCTTTTTCCTTTTTAATTTTGTGGTTTTGTACTTGGAATTTTGTACTTGATAGGATATGACTTCTTTTATTATATTTTGCATAACATGTAGGCATATTAAGGTTATATGTAGGTTATATTAATATGTCAATACTCTCAATATTATTATAATATATTCTATGATATGGTTTTTATTATAATATGTTGTTAAATTAATAAATAATGATTTTCTTTAATTTAAATTCGCTGTTTTTAAATTTTATTATTAAAATTTAAAATGAATTTTCAATAAAAAAATAATATTTCCATACAGTTTCGGCGAAAAATTTTATGTAAATCAACATCACAAAAGCAAAAAAACAAATTTACAAAAAATTAATTATTTTATAATAAATATTATAAGGGAATAGCGGATATTGAAATTAAATCAATTTTCATATATAGGTAACGCATTCTTTATCAAAACATATTTTTTTTTAATTTGTGTTTTTTCTATATTTGTTAAACATTTTTCTTTTTTGTTAAAGGAGGAACGAATCTTTAAAATTCACTAAGCAAACCTAAATTCTTTGGATGGTGTGATGGGCGTTTTACTGACTTAACCAATCTCTCTCTATAATTTGAATATAGTGCGATAAACACCACTTTTTGCACAATAGAATGAGAATAGAAGACGGTTGAAGGAAAATGATTAAGGAGTCGAATAGAAACATAAATAGTTATAGATATTTAAATATTTTGTAACTGAAATGAGATCGTTTATAATATTCATTTGAAAAAAGAATCTGAGATTTTAGAAAAATTATATATTGTTTGAAAAGTCCATTAAATAATTACCATTAATTTAATCCTAGCTATTGAAGTTGCTATAATATCACAAGATAACGTGTCATCCCTTTATTGCCTGATCTTTCTTTATTTAGGTTACCTTTGGTTGATGATACTAATGCTCTAATTTATCTAATTTTTTTTATACTCCTCCTACTACTCCCCTACTTCTCTTGGAACATAAGGCCTCCACTAGCTATTTTCACCGAACTGAACTTGGCAACTTTTTTTTTGGCATTTCTCATGACGATCGATACCGTATTCTAGTGCCAATTCTAGGGTCATTCTCGCTATGTTTTCTGGCTGTTTTCTGAGTAAGTGCTCTATCCACTTATATTTTCATTGCTTTATTTGCTTTTCAATTGGTTCCACGCTTCTAAGTTATATTTCACAGAGCATAATTTGTTATTGTTCTCGGCCTGAATACTATTCAAATGATTCCTGGACAATTATTGATCAATATATGCTGTCTGTTTCGCCACCATATAGTAGAGTAGGTTTCACACAAGAGTGGTATATTCTAAGTTTAAAGTTTTTGGATATTTGGGAGTTACTTCACACGAGTTGCAATCTTACAAAACCTGTTCGGCCTTTCTTTAATCTGTTCTGCGGCCCCTTCTGGGTTCTTTCTTCCTTAACTGATGTAATACTGCCCAAGTAACAGAAGTCTTTTACGAAATCGATTTCATATCCATTTATTTGAAGACATGTTTGTGCTATATTGTTATTGAATATCATCGCTTTCGTTTTATTTCTGTCGATTTTATGTCAGATGTTGAGTGCAAGGCTTTATGCGTGATATAGTTTACTCTACATATATCGCTGAACTTGTTTGAAAGCAGGAAAACATTGTCTGCAATGTCTGAATCTTCCAGTTGATGCACTAAGCAGGATTTTTTTCATTCATCGTCAACTAAACAACAGCGGAGAAAGTGGGCAACCTTGTTTTACTCTTGAATTCATATGAAATGTGTCGCTCATTTATCCTTTATGATGTCCTTTTGTTTTATAATGCATAGTTTCTATGAGACAAATAATGTTTCCAGATACTCCGTTTTTTCTTCATGTTTTTTTATATTGCGGAGTGCTTAATTATATCGGAATTTTTCTTAAAATCAGTGAAGATAAGGTAAAGTAATCATCTCTATGCTATAGATTTGTTACCTACTAAACTAATTTACAATGTGTATTTCTTACAGGCAAATCGTTAGATCTAGACCAAATATTCTTAATACTACTATTACTAGCAATTAATGCAAGATTCTAAATTGCATTAAACTTCCTGGTCACCTCATCTTTGAGACTTTTACATTTGGAATGCCGCATATTACTTGGGAATTGATTTTGAAAATTTATTTTCATTTCTAAAGATAAAAGGTAGGTACGATGCAACAGGTGGGATCAAATATGTAATACATTTTTTTATGAAACCATAAAGACGATTTATGGAATATTTTTATTAATTTATTAATACATTTAGAAAAACACTGTACCAGTGTGCATATGAGTGTGTTACAAAGGGATAAAAGAAATGAAAAAAAAAAAAAGGAAATTTAGGTTTGATGTATAAATAGAATATAAAATTTAAACAAATAAAAAAAAAAAAAAAGAGTTAACATTTATTTGATGATTATAATATAAAATAATTACTTTCATTAATTTAATTACTTTAAAGAATTTTTAAATCATTTTTTCTTTTTTTCTTTTTTTTCTTTACTTAAGAAGCTTTTCTAAATGTTATGCAATATATAAAATGCGTAATTGAAAATTGTTAATGTTTTGTTAGTTTGTGTTTTTTTTTTTTGTATTTCTATGCTAAAATGATGAAAGAATTTTAAATGATGATGTTAAATTTTATTGGGTAATAAAATTAAAGGATTTCAATTAAAAATGAATCTTAGGGCTAAAAAAAAATATAAATAAAAAAACAGAATTATTTTAGGATTTAGAAAGGTAAGACTTAAAAACTAATTGCACAATACCCAATTAAATGTAAATCGGATTATTAAAATTATCAGAAAATTTATATTAATTTTTATTAAATATGAGTAAAATATTTCTTATACTTATTTTCTAATTTTACTAAATAAATAAAATTAGAAGATACTGGCTATCTCTATTTCTATAGAAAAAATATTATAATGTAGTTTGTCAATGTTCTTAATACTTTTTTAGAAAATTGATCAGAAGGGTTTATCAAGAAACACAACTTAATGATCTATAAAATTATGGAGAAATTATGGATTTTATGAGCATTTCGAAACAAGTATATTGACAATATCAGTTTTATGTGAAATTTTATGTTGTGGGCAGTATTCTCTAAAAATTAACATTTTTATTAAAACTAAATGCCACCAAATAAAGTATCTATATATGAGATTTGAAATTTTTAGGAATCATTTTTAAACAAAAAATATTTATATCAGTCACACATCTGACAACCAATCTATGATAAATTAAGCTATACCTATGTTAATGTTTTATTAAACATAGGTATTATTCGAGAAAAGTAAAAATGTATGATAATAAATTCAAGTTTTTCTTTTAACCATAATTAAAAAGTCGTGAAATATGCAATATCAACAAGCACATTTTTATACCCTATACTTAAAGTATAGGATATATTAACTTTGGTATAGAGTTTGTAATCACCAAAAGGAAGCGAGTTAGATATGGACATGCATATATATTCTGAATCAGAATCACCTCCTGAGTCGATTAACGATGTCCGTCTATTCGCACGATTACTCAAAAACTAGTGAAGCTATCATGGTGAAATCTATACTTTAAGTTACTAATTACGAAAGTGAGCGTAAGTTCGAATTTGGACAAAATCGGACATTGGGTTCGGATTCTGGGAGCTTCCGAATGATTCCGGGGCAAACGAGATTATCTCCAAAACCATCAAATATAGAACCTTTAAATTTGGTACAATGATGTTCCTTCCTGTTTGATTTATGTCGCTGAATTAGAGAGGATTTAGTCCATGGGTTCGGATTTTGGTAGCTTCCGAACGAGCCCCAGTGCAAACGAGATTATCTCCAAAACCAACAAAAGTATAAAACTTTTAAATTTGGTGCAAGCGTGTTTTGTCATGTTTTCTTTATGTGTCTGAAATTTGAGAGGATTTGGGCCATGGGTTCAAATTTGAAAGGATTTGAACCATTGGTTCGGAATTTGGTACACTGGTGTTCTTTCATATTTTCTTGATGTCTCTGAAATTTGAGAGGATTTGGGCGATGGGTTCAAATTTGAAAGGATTTGAACCATTGGTCCGGAATTTGGTACAATGGTGTTCTTTCATGTTTTTTTGATGTCTCTGAAATTTGAAAGGATTTGGTCCATGGGTTCGAATTTTGGAAGCTTCCCAACGAGGCTCAGAGCAAACAAGATTATCTCCAAAACCAACAAAGTAGAATCTTTGAATTTTGTACGATGGTGTTCTTTCGTGTTTTATTTATGTTTCTGAAATTTGGGAGGATTTGGTCCGTGGTTTCGGATCTTAGAAGCGTCCGGATGAGGCCCAGAGTAAACGCAGTATATCTCCATAACCAACAAAGATAGAACCTTTATTTTTAGTACAAGGGTGTGTTCTAGCAAGTTCTGTTATGTTTCCTTTTCTGTAAAATTGGAAACTGACATTTGAGAAAATTTGAACAATGGGTTCGTATTTTGAAAACTTCCGAAGGAGCACAAGAGCAAACAAGCATACCTCCAAAACTAACAAAAGTATAATCTTTAAATTTAGTACAATGGTGTGTTCTAGCATGTTTTCTTTATGTCCCTGAGATAGAATTGAAGAATTGTAGTGGCAATTCGGGTACGTAAAAAACATCTCCCTAGGGGAATATTCGAAATTAATAAAGATAGAAACTTGAAATTTTGTACAAGTGTGCTAAGGGATAACTCTTGTATATACGTTATACCTCCTCTTATATACTTAATAAATTCGGTTCATTAATATCGGTTTGTTCATAAACAGATTATAATAAAATTGAGACATCTTTATTGCAATGTCTTAATAATTAACACTATAATGTTTCGTATTGGGAGCATATTATCTTTTAATTTTTCATTTTAAGTTTTTGTAATTTAGTATTGAAATACTATACGGCGTTCGATAAGTGAACGCCGCATCTTCTGAATGCTTCTTGTCCGAATTAAAAACTTTCGAGAAAATCAAGTTACTTTACTTTTATACACCTGTAACATCCAGCTTATAACTACAAAGTCCCCTGCTCAAATTTATTTTAAAGTAATACTTAGAATATTAAAATGGTTTTGAGGTTTTGAAAATGCGTTCCTTTGAATTCCCAATAATTTACTGTATTATGTACAAAAATTATTACAGTTACGAACTCTTAAATTCTACATTTCTCTATATAGATATATTTTTTGATATCATTATAGGTAATAAAAAACATTTATGATAATAAATCCAATTAGTATGCTATTATCTAAATAACGGTAATGAGAAACATTTATTATTTATTATTCATTATGTTTATACATAATTTAAATTTATATTTAAACTAATTTAATTCAAATAAAATAAAAAAGAATAAAATTTTATTAAACATTTTGAATAAAATATATTTAAATTTTAATTTAAATAAATTTCAAGTTAATTTACAAAATAATTTGTTTTTGTACTTTTATATTTTTTTTTAATACTTAAAATTTTAAAACCGTTATTTTCTTTGTTTTAACAGAAATTTTATATATTTTTTATTTTAAATTTTTTTTCAATGAAAATTGACGCCAGCTTCAACAGTGGTATTTTATTTTGATACCTAAATATTATTATGTATTTAAAAGAATACGTGAGGAGTGAAAATTTCTTTGTTCGAATGTTGTCGGTAAAAATGTTGGGATTGATAAAAGTATCTGGTATTAAATGGGAGAAGTAGAAAGAAATTTAGTATGTGTAATGCATAAATTTATAATAATATCAATCATTTATTAAAATTTTATTAAAATGTAAATTATTAATCAGTACATATGTATAGCTAAGAATAAAGTAATTGAGTTAATTTTAATAATGTTTGCGTTGCTTTTACACGAAAAGAGTAGTTGAGAGTAGTTGGGAGTAGTTGGGAGTAGTTGGTAAATGGAACATTAAATCAACATAACAGTTTTTACTCCTGCCTACTTTTTTTCAAATATTGATTTAGCTGGGAGTAGAAATGAGTAGGTTATTCTAAAAATTAGGAAATTCTGCAAAGCAAAACATATAATTGTAATCATTAACTTATATCGGCTGTCAAAAATAGTCCTTGCACAACAAAGTCCGCTGAAAACAAATAATGCTAAATATTTAATAGTCAACGGAAATCGAATGAATGGACCAAACCTACGTATTAATGTAACACTAACATCTACAAACAATGTAAATCAATTAGACTAAAAGTAGTTACAAAAAAATTAAATAATAGTTTTGTGTTTTGCGGTACGAAATCTCTATTTTTTTTTTTAAATCTTGATCTTTAAAATATTTTTTTTTTTTTTTGAAACTAGCTTTTCCTCTAAAATTTTGTTATTTTTATGGATTAGAACCAATGAGAACAGTGGGTTTTTGTGGATCCGCAAAATTATTTCAAATGAACTACATAGTTTATAGTCAGGTATTTCTAAAGAGAGCGTCGACGCTGCAAAGATTTCCAGAATAATATGTATGTATATGTATTTTATTTGTGTATATTATGCTATACCTATTTGGAATTTGGTGGCAATTTTATAGTTGATTATAAAATCAGTGTTATACGCTATTTCCAGAATACGTTTGTATTTGTTATGTGCAATATTCTAGATTAGGGGGGATTTTATAGTTGGTTACAAATAAAATTTAAAAATAAAATAAGAAAAAAAAATTTAATAAAATATTGAATTTTTATAATCTTGTTTTTCTTTTATTATTTCAAATATTTTCATTTTTTTATACCATTTTTACTTTAACTGAAGAGTTTTTTACTTTTAGTGAATATTTTCTACTTCAAGTGAAGTACGTCTTCAAAACTTAAGAAAAAACAAGATCTTAAAAAAATATAAGATTTTAGAGAACAAGATTCAAAAAAAATATTGTGGGTAACCCAATCAAGTTATTTTATTAGTTAAATTTATAAGATGAGTACACTATACTAGTATTTTAATTTTTTGAAGACACCAAACCTGTCCGAACAGTAACAAATTACCGTTTATAGTTATTTCTGTAAATTTTTCTTTCAATTTTCATTCTTCTTTAGCTTTTATTGCTTTATTTCGTTTCAATTATTAGCATTAAAATCTTCCGTTTTGAGTTGTCATCGGTTTTAAAAGACCAATATGACAAAATGTAAAAGGATGCTTATAGTAATGCAAAACGTAGTAGTATTTAATTTCCTGCAACATGCCTCTTTTACCTAATTGAAAAAAATGTAAAAGAAAAAGTAATATAATGTATTATAATGATTGATTTTTTACCTTCATTCCCTACAATATCTTCGCAATCTTTTATCATTTTTCAATTGATTCATTTTCCACCACTCCTAATTAAAATTTATGTTGGTATCAAAGAAAAAAAAAACAAAAATATTGATTACATTCACTTCATTTAATACAGTTTACGTGATACAATTATACTGATAATACTGTATTATTATTTTCTCTTTAATTTTTTTTTTAAATTTATTTTTGTACTCTCTATCTCTCTCTCTCTCTCTCTCTTTATAGCTGCACTTGTAATTGTTAATATTATATTATTAAGTGTTTTCTCCAGATTTTAGATTACTACAAGTAGGTACTAAATAATTGAAAATAAAAAAAAATAAAAGAAAATTACTGTACAAATTATCTTAAGATTTGAAGTTTTATTTTCGTTTTTATTAGAGCACAAAAACAAAAAGAATGAAAATGAGCAAAAGAAAAATAAAAATATTTTTTTTACGCTATAATACTATTTATATTACCGTTATATTGCTATTATATTACTGTTTTAAAAGAAGTTCAAAATTTTTTCGATTACCCTCAATTCACATCAAATTATCATTCACTGTTCTCTTCAAAATTGAATTTCAATTCATTTCATTTTATTTTTATTTATTTTTATTTTTATTTTTATTTTTGTTCTTGTATAAGTCGACAGGTCGTCATGCTGTC
This sequence comes from Poecilobothrus nobilitatus, assembly GCA_947095535.1. NCBI lineage: Eukaryota > Metazoa > Arthropoda > Insecta > Diptera > Dolichopodidae > Poecilobothrus > Poecilobothrus nobilitatus. The sequence goes on from OX352772.1 coordinate 60,029,206, forward strand.
ACGTTACGCAACATTATTGTAAATATTTCTAGAGGTACATACGCACCTACATAAATTCTCATATACCTAAATACATTGACATAATGTAAAAATGTGTTTTAGTGATATATTATGTATATGAATATACTTTACTGTTTTTATATAAAACGTACAGTAAGAGGCAGAAAATTTTGTATAAAATTATATTTACTGTTTATTGTACTATATAAAATTGTACTTTGTTGTACATAAAAAACTAATGGAAAAAAAAAGTCAAAAATAAAAATAAAAAAAAAAAGTAAAATACAAGTAACTTTAAAATATAATAAAGGGACCTCGGTGGCCTAGTGGGTAAGAGCGTATAAAATACGCTGTAAACACTGAGGGAGTGTGGGTTCGAATCCCGCACACACGTCGTAAAAGTTATTCTCCCTTATGACATTTACAGCCACGCCTGAACAAGAAAGGCTGTCCAATTTCCTGCCCACATTTATATGGCAGAGAAATGCATTTAAAAAATAATATATAATAATATCTAGATACAATAAAAAATTTGAATTGCAAGTAAAATGTAGATAAGTTACCATTGTCCGAGTCGAAACACTAACAATCCAATATGGCCAATAATAATTTACGTTAAAAAATATGAATCTAAACAGTTACTGCATATCAAAAACCGCTTTAACACAATTAAAAATAATTTACTTATATTTTATTTACCGCAACTGTTAATCTTAGATTATTTTTATAAGGAAGTAAAATTTATTAAATTCTCTTGAATTGAATGTAATTAGAGTGAATGAAATAAAAAATAAGAAGTGATACAATAGAAAAATAATAAGAAAACATTTTTCTTCTGCTTTATTTTCGTCTTTTTGTTATTGTTGTTGCTGAAGAAAGGAAAATTTTATTTTATGGATAAGTGACAGATGTTTATGTGTTTCTTGATTTAATTTTTTTTATTTTGTTTTAGTCTTTTTTGTTTTTGTTTTTTTTTTTTTACAAAAAATTTTATTAACTCGATCTATTTGATAGAAATTGTACTTCAAATTTTCAACATCTTTTTGGAAATATTTTTTTTCGATCGAAAGGACGAACATGACGTCATCCTCAACATTTTTCAACATAGATATTAATTTTCTTCAATATAATGTTAAATTATCATTTTTCATGGCATTTGGATACTTGTACAAAAAATTAGATTCCTTTAGTTTTATATTTTTATATTATTATTTCATTTAAAGATTTCATTTGGATTTGGATTAGAGAAGATGAAAAAGCTATGGTCATCACCAGTTATTTTGATAGATCAATAAGACAACCAAACACGCAAAAATACCTACTAAAGATAAATACATCACAAAGCTTTAGTATTTGGATTTGAAATTTTGCGCATAGTATAAGTATAGGATGCACATTTTATAAAATTTCTATTATAATAACGGTATTAATTTGTATTTGTAGTAGATACCTACTTCCGAATTGTAATGTAATTGGCTATTAGCTGATTTTTTCATTTTATATTTTTATTTTAACAGATTTCATTTTAAGAATTTTCTTTCCTTCATTATATTTTTTTTTGGTTCTTTGATTTGAGAAATTGTGAAATACCTAAAGAACGTGCCTTGGAATATGTATTTTCTGTTTTAATGTGATTTTTTACTGCTATTTAATATTATTTTGACTATTTTCTTATTTTCAATATCATTGTTTTTCTTTTTGTAAATTCGAATACTCAAAGGGGAAAAAGTAGCAAAAAAAAAAAAGAAAAACAAAATTTCTATGAAAATGATGCTTTATGAGACAATAGAATGTGATTTGATTTAATTAATCCGTAATTGCGAAAATAAAATCGAAAATTTTAAAAATTAGTTGATAATAAAAATGATTTGATCAATTATTAGCTGTTTTCGTTTTTTTTAGCATTTAAAACAATTTCAAGTATGAATTTTTTCAGGATCTTGCCATTGCTTTTAGTTAATTATATCTAGAACATAGATATCATACTTACTTTTCAAATTAATAAAAATATTCATAAATTTTTTTATAATTGTTTTGATAATTAGCTGCCAAGACTAAATTGATTTTTATTTTTACTGCATGTCTCCAAATTAATTTTATTTAATATATATATTATGTACGCAGGTAGGTACTAATAATTTGTTCCAATTGTTCATTGAAGCTGTATTGATAAACTCGTTGCCAGATACTCTCATTTGACTAGGGATCTTTATTATACCCATATGAACGTATGTTCAAGGGTATAGTAAATTTACCATTACGTTTGTGATATTTTAAAGGAGTCGAGCTTCATATAGTCTCAGAGGTATGAATCGACTCAGAATCGAAGGTTGAATCGATTAAGCCACGTATATCCGTCCGTTCGTGTGCACGATAACTCAAAAAATAAAGCATCCAGGCTTTTATTATATACATCATTATTGTTAGTTTCGATATTTAAATCCAAAATTTTGGGGCTGTCGGGTTCGAGTAGCTGCCATACTACATCTTTCTTTATATGGAAATAGCTTATGCTCTATTGAATAGAATAGCTTATGCTAGGTATCAGAAATTTTGTAAAAAGATGTCGTGTTACAGGCCAACAACATTTGTAAAATTTGGTTGTACTGATAAAACAGATCCGAATACTAAAATATGTGAAATTTTTAAAAAGATGATCAAATTGTGTGGAAACAGCTTATATTATATTCATTCGGGTATCCCAGAGTTGACACAGTTTACTCTACTGCACTGATATTGATTAATTTTTATTGATCTAAATTAAAATTATTTATGCCGTAATGCCGTAAAATTATTTAATTTCTTCATTCTCTAATCGGATAATTATTTTCGGATAATATACTTAGGACATATCTTAGAATCTTATAAACATGTTTGGATTTATTAAAAGAACTCATTCCTCATTAGTTTTCAATTGTGATCCGAGAGAGTTATTAATACCCATTCTTGTACATAAATGCTGAAATTACAGTCTAATTTAATATGTTATTTTATGTCCATTTTTAATAGCGCTCGCTTTTCGCTTCCATATAGCGTTTTTTTTAAATTTTCGCCATAGCTATCCTCACCCAAAACATATGATGTAAATTTGAAGGTGAGAATTGTACCAGGTGAGAATTGTACCTGGTGAGTAATTATTTTGTTTATATTGAATCTATGTATGTTTCATAATAATATAAAATATGTAATTACAGAAAAAAATCAGTTTTTTTTTGTGGAGATCTTGAAAAATTTTAAGAATAAAATGATAAGCGATGACAAAAACAAAGAGAAACTGACGAAATTTCGTTTTTCAAAATCACCTTTCTTTCAAATTTTATTTAATTTTGGAAAAATTTCTTTTTTGCGTGCGGCCATAAATGAATCGTTGCTTCAATCAGTTTGTTTAAAGATATTTTTAGTTAAAACAAATTTCCATTCCAAAGTTTCAAAAGAATTTGGAAAAGGACATTTTAAGTAAACGAAAAATTTTTATAATGAGATTTCATAGTAAACTCATAGTGGAAAAAATATCAAATTATAAATTAGAGCTGAAATCTTAAAGATTTGAAAATTAAAATGGAACCTTAAAACGATTTTCGGTAAAAATATTAGTGTTGTTCAACAGTTAGTACTTTTAACTATCATAAATCAGTTAAATGTTCAATTTTAATTTAATTTTTTCTACCACCACAATTTTTTTTATAACTACAGCCGTAATCGGAAATTTGATATAAAAGAATATAATATTTACAAAATGGTGTGCCAGTTATTGTGTCGTATTTCTTTTATGAATAGGTATACAACGTAATAATTGTAAAAGTTAATAATAGTGAAATTTTAATATATGAAATTACTATAGCTATATTTGAAAAGTTTAGATTTTTTTTCTTTAAACTTTATAAAGGTCGCATTCTTTTGTCCTTGTTTTACCCTTCTATGCAATTTTCATATTTTTATATTTATTTATTTTTTTTGTAGAAAATGCAAAGCAATTTCCATAATGTGGTTTTATTTATAAAGCTTTCGACCTATGATTTCATGTTTTCAGTCATAATTTTTTTAATTATTCTCGAATTAAAACCTCCTTATAATATTATAATATCTATGTACTTGTAATACCTATATAATAATATGTTTTACATGTATGTGTTTCAAAAACCAATCTTTAATATTCATCTTGAATATTCATTCAACCAATTTTTTTTTTGATGTTTTTGTTCTTATTGTTGACGAAAGAGGTGCTAGAGTTGAAAATAAACAATAGATTGATAATAATAACGTATTACTTGCAGTGTTTAGCATTAAAAAAAAAAAATCTTAAATTAAAAAAAAAAGACACAAAACAAAAAAGTTTTTCAATAATCATCTTATGGTATAATACATTTGAGTGTTTCAAACTTGCATACAACACAATGTAGAATATTATATTACGGAGAATATTTATAACGCGGTTCTTATGCATAATTGTATGCTGTTATACATAACAGCAAATATTTTTCGTTTAATATGGAAAAAAAAATGCAGTAAATACTTCTTGCCAACAGTTTTATGTTTGACAATTACAAAATAAATTCTGGCGTTCCACATAGCTCCGCTACAAAAAAATAGCTGATTAGGGTAACGCAAACAGAAACGAGTTCAACACCGCTAAAACGCGACGCTTTCTGATCTTTTCCTCATGAGATTTCCTGAAAAATCCTGAGATTTCAATGGAAAATTCAAAGATTCAAAAATTTAAATAATTTAGGCGTTAGAAATTAGTTAAATCAAAAATTGCTGTGAAATGAGGTTATTTTTGATGTAGCGAATAAAGTTGCCAAATGTTTAAGTTTTCTTTCTCGATGTCATGTACATTTTTTCCTAGGGATCTGGTCAATATCTATAAAGCATATATTCAACCTAAGATGGAGTACAACTCTATAAATGCTGTCATCCGTCAATCTCCATCAAGCTACCTGCATAAAATTATAAATCGCGTCTTACACCCAATTGGCGATCCCATTATACTCTTTTAGTATAATTTAATAGATATCCTGTAGGTAATGACATTTGTTCTATTGAACTAAAACAATAATAACTCCCTTTAAACAATTCCACATTAGGGAGGCTGCAAGTGCGCATTTCTACAACGTGGAAATTCCTAGGTGGTGTAAAACTGGTTATGAAAATTCTGTCTGATAGATTTGTTTCGTTATATAATTTGCAACTTTTCAAAAAGAATCTGGGCAGGTTCGCTTCAAATTTACCTTATAACTTTCCCTTATTATTTCCATCCAATTCCTCCCCCAGTACCCAATCTTACAATAACTTTCTATATAGGAATCCATTCCTAGTGGTTGGGTAGCGTGAACAAATATATATATATATATATTTTTATCTGCGTAATTTTTAAGTTAAGCTATTAGATAAGTTATAAATTTGTAAACTTTACGTTCAAGCTAAGTTATTACCACATCTTAGTTAAATTGAAAATTTTCAAAGTTGTTCTTTCAAAGTATTAATGACTTCGAAATAGAACAGTATTATAAAAATTCTTCGCAACATATTATTACATGTAAAATGTAACCTCTAACTTCTAATAAACATTATTCGTAATGACGGTGCTATTGTTTTTTAAAAAAAAATATTCCGAGGTATTATATTTTCAAGAAGAGATACCTTTTAATTCTTAAATATTAAAAGCATTTCAATGTAAAATATATTATATGCAAAATACATAATATACTAGACATTGCAAACAAAAACAGAAAGAAGAAAGTGAACTATAGAAAAAAAAGCTTATAAAAAAGTTATCCTTTTTTTTATAATACAAAATCCAAATAAACCAAACAAAAGGTTAAAAAATCATCAATTTAATTTCAAGAGCTAACACTACATATTATTATAGATTCTCTTACCTGCATATTCATAAATTTGCATAATGAATATAATATACATTTATTTATATACATATCTACATATATGTAAGTAATATGAATGAAAATTATTTAAAATGACAATGCTATATACCTAGTTCACTTTATATATTATATATAAAATCTATTCTAAAATGGCAGAGAGAAAGTATCTACACATTATTATACAGTAACAGAAGGACAAATTAAAATACTCATAGTATAATTTCTGATATTAAATTTTTTTTGGTTTACTAATTATTCAAGTGTTAGGCTGATAGGCTGATAAAACTGCCTGCGCTAATGATATTTGTAGAAATAAGAGGGAAAGTAAGCTACTAGCTCTACTAATAAAAAGTTAAAAAAATTAACCAACATTTTTCTTGCTCCTCTATCTACAAAAAATTACGAACTTTAATTTGCATTTAAATAAGTCGTCTTGGTACTGTAATGAATGGATAATCACCATATGCATGCTTAGTTTTTTTCTTTTTAGCACATTTTTTTTAAAATTTGCCTATTAGTTTCTTCTGAGCATTCATTCCTCTAATTGTCAGTTTACAAAACTGTTACATGGATTAAGATGAAGCAGTAGAATTTTAACGATGTGGATAGCCCCAAAAAAAATATTTTTCTGGAACATTAGATGCTACATCTCATTATGAAACTAAATAATCCGAAAATTAAAAAACGCTAATTTCAAAATGCTGAGTAAACTTTTTCTAAATATAGTTTTGTAACCTAAAAACGTTAAATGACCAGAATTTTAAGCTTTATTAATTAATAAAAAAGTTACATAATTTTTTGTAATTTCGCATTTAAATTTATCGTTATATAAGGTTACTTCTTACTAAAGCTATAGTCGGAACCTGGGAATTCTAAAAGAACGCAATCCTTGATAATTAGCATAAATAACATCAAAACAATTTTGTTTTTCGCCTAAGGGAGCTGGGAATCTTCCAAAGACACCAAGAATTTCCCCTTGGTAGTGTCAGATTCTTACTGACTAAATCCACGTCCCCCTTTAGCCAATATAATGGGTTAAAATCATTACCTGCCAACGCAGTATATTGGCTAGGGAGTAGGGATAGGAAAGGATAGAAAATTGATACGAAAACATTGAATTGGGAGTGGGACTGTAAGGAAGCAATGAATCGGCCTATTATTATTACTATTTTGCTAACAGTGACTATAGCCGTTACAACAGTTACAACATGTAGTAGTATTTAACACCTTACTGCATGAGGTAATTATTGAAGGCAACCTCCACTGTCACTGTAGCAGCTAGTATTATTGGTATTAGTATTCTTATTAATATTATTATTACTTTACTATAGAGGCAGGGATTACAACGTACAGTAGTATATAACACCTTAATGCATAATATAACCAAAGATAGCTCCACAGCAGCTATTTGTATTTGCAGATGTTTAAAAGATTCGAAGAAGTTTTAATTGTTATTACTGTTTTTCTAACAAAGACAAGGTCAAGAGCGGTTACAACATTTAGTAGTATAACATCTTCCTGCATTAAGTAATAGCAGATGGCTGCACCACTGCAACAACTATTAGTCTTGATATTATTATTATTATTACAGTCATTATTATTATTATTTTTTTTTTTTTTTATACAAAAATAAAGTATACCAGTTATTTTTGTATGATCTGACCGAGGTTTAAATCCAAAACATTTTGATTGAAAGGCTGGTGACTTAACCGCTATGCCATGAGTTAGCTTAATCTATTACTTAATACTTGTCCTGAACAATTATTAAAATTTGTTCAAAGTAAGATAAAAAACTTAAAGCTCCAAAATTACATGTTTACTTGTATTAACATTTATCCTTAAATATATACCGTTTTCTCAAAACTGAAGAAAATGTATCTTGATTTTCCACAATTTTTTCTTACATAAAGAATTGTAAAAAATACTTTTAATTGTCTGTTTGGAAATGAGCTTCTTCAAAAATTTGGTTCTACAAACTGTTTTTGGTAACTAATTATTAAACTGTTAGGCTTATAAACCTTTCTTTACCTCATGCATGTGTAGAAAAAGGTAACCTAGAAAAATAGAGAAATTTTAAATTTTATTTCTTATACTTTGTTGTAAGATAATTTCAAATATTTTCCTACCTAGTATTGTATAAAATTTTCTATTGAAATCTAATATCTATTAAAATTTTTGTTGTTCATGCAGTAGATAATTATATGCTTCGGCATAAAATTATAGAAGAATGCAGATACTCTGCTATTCTAAATAAAACTGATAATTCTGCAACTGCAATAAAACTGCAAATTCTAAATAATTTGCAACAAAAAAAGTGTCCTAAAACTTAATTCTATTCAACTAAATTGGAAAATTGTATAACATTCATGTATATATGACGCATTTGATTATTTTTTTAACAAAAAGTAATTTTCACATTCTAGTAAAATGCACATTTCCTCTTTAAAAGTAGTGTATCAATAGATAGAATAATTTTGTTCAGAGTAGGTACAGTAATAATCCTTAGACATTTTTCTTTGGTTCTTTTGGGAATTAATGACAACAAGTGTCAACTTTTGTAGTTTAAAAATTATTTTTTTTTTCTAATTTTTATTTTGGTGAGTTGAATTTTTAATATATATAATGTATGCATATTAAAAAATCTTAATTATATCTACTAGTAAATATTTTTTATTTTTTCTATTTTGCCTGTTTTTTAGTTTTTCTTTAAAACAGAAAGTGGTTACCTCATGATTTGCCTATGATTCACGTTAAAATCACAGTTCCAATTGGCAACAAATTTATCAAGAACACTCTTAAGCCTAGATAAAATTACTGGCTATGTGGTGTTTCAGCTCATTAGGTTGAAAATGGAGTATAATGAATAAAGAGTGCTGGGTTATTTCGAAAAGGTGTAAAACAAAGCTATTCGTCTTATTAGCCAAATCACTGTTACCTCAAAACTCACTACACTTTGCCGACACCGTACTGTCGAGTCAATACCCTACTGTATACCTGTTCTAAAGAAATAAAACAATTAATGCTTCACTCAAAGTTTTTCAACTTGAACCAAGGAGTGCGACATATGCCCATCCCTACACTGTCAAACTGTCAAGATGGTGTTACACAGCATTTGGAAATTTCTTTGTTATGCGCACGACGCGTTTATGGAACCTTATGCCTGCATACGTGTTCCCAAATGTTGGAAATTCATATGTGTCCGATATAACGAAATTTAAGAAGAACATTAACATGCTTCTTCAAAATACCTCTGCAAATTTTTTCCTCCATCCTCCATCCTCCATCCTCCTAAGTATCCCAAACCCAAGTAATCCTTTATTCATCCTTTCGCCAACTGTACTTTATATCACTATGTATTAAACTATTAAAGCACCTTTGCTAAAGTTTGGTTTTAAAATGGGTAGCTTTGGTTGGTTAAAGTCCAACACAACCCTCGTGTAGTTCTTTTCAGTGATTTTCGATGATGTCCGTCGTAAAAAGAAACAAAAAAAAATCAACATATTTCGGCTCGAGAACTAAAATTAAATTTTTATGTTGTTTTTTTTTTGTCGCCATATTGCCCAAATGGTTCTATCGATTGAGTTCAACATTTCGTATGTCAGAGATGAGCAAAATGGGTAAGAAACAATTGATAAAGAAGCTCATGGAATCAATTTGACTTTGACTATAATTTACTTTAACAGAATCAGTTTAGTCGATCAGCTTTAAAAACTTTTGCCAGCGTTTTGCTCGAATTTTCCAATCAAATTTTTTAACTCCGATGTACAACCAATGTACAACTTAGATGTACAACCTAAACAAATTGATGAATCGGAACAAAATATAATAAATTTTAATATACATGTTATTATAGAAAAATATTTTAAAATTAACTATTGTCAATTATTAGTTTTACAAAAGAAACTACCGCTATTGTATTAACGATCGAATTTGATTCAATCTATTTCTTATTTCTTTGTTGTGTTAAATGATATTCATTTTATATTATTGTAAAGCATTAATCAAACAATCTTTTGTTTGTATTCCCAGCCATTTTAAATGATACTTAAATTATGTTATTGTTGAATGTATTGAATGTGTTAGATATTAGCATATTTTTTCTTTGTGGTTTATTAAAAGGGGAGAAACTTGATAGAAATTTAAATAAAAAATATCAAACTTGAAAAGATTAAAATTGTACATAGTCCTCCCTTGAACTTATTGTTTTTCATTATACAAAAAGTCCTTCTATTATTATATAAATCTTCATGAATGAATTTTACTTCAAAAACATATCATAACAATTTTACTCAGTAGAATGAGGATGTTGAAGTATAATTTCTTCAAAATATTATCCTGGTATTCCGGTTGGTTTTATTAAAATTATATATTCCAAGAGTTACTGACAGCCCTACTGTAAAATTTCTCTTAAGAGAAAACAAAACATGATTCATTATTCGATTTAAAGACACTTTGCAATGTTTTTTGAATTATTTATTAAGTGAGTTGTTTCAAAGTAATTTAGAAGTTATAATAATTTTGTTTTCGAAATTTTGGTATCGCTTCAGATTCGGTTAATTCTTATGTTCATTCTACACTTCAACCGGAAAATAATTAACGTTGATTATGAATCTTGAATTTTCCAACATTAAAAACAATATCAATTTATTTTCCGTAATTTAACAATATTTATGACAACTACAGATTTTTAACATCGAGTTTCTAAAAAAGCATTAAAATGTATAAACTTTTGCCTTATTTTCTAGCCCAATTTTAAATAAAAACAAATAAATATAACAATAAGTCTATGCAACAGACTTATTAGTACCCTGCACCTGAATAACTCCAATTAAATTAAAAATCCATAAGTTTTTTGGAAACTGCTTGAACCGGGACATAAAGAAAACATGCCAGAACACCATTCTACTAAATTTAAAGGTTCTACTTTTGTTGGTTTTGGAGATATGCTTGTTTGGAAGTTTTCAAAATACTAACCTATGGTCCAAATCCTCTTAAATGTCAGTTTCTAATTTTACAGAAAAAGAAACATAACAGAACTTCCTTGTACTAAAAATAAAGATTCTATCTTTGTTGGTTATGGAGATATACTAGTTTACTCTGGGGCTCGTCGGGAACCTTCCATGATCCGAACCGATGGACCAAATTCTCCCAAATTTAAGAAACATAAATCAAACACGAAAGAACACCATTGTACCAAATTCAAAGGTTCTATCTTTTTTGGTTTTGGAAATAATTTCGTTTACTCTGATGCTCGTTTGGAAGCTTCCAAAATCCGAACCCATGGTTCAAATCCTTTCAAATTTGAGCTCATGGCCCAAATCGTCTCAAATTTCAGAGACATAAAGAAAACATGACAGAACACCCTTGTACCAAATTTTAAAGTTCTATACTTTTGTTGGTTTGCAGATAGTCTCGTTTGCTTCGGGCTTGTTCGGAAGCTTCCAACATTCGAACCCATGGACCAAATTCTTTCAAATTTGAGATACATAAACCAAACATGAAGGAACATAATTGCACTAAATTTAAAGGTTCTATCTTTGTTGGTTTTGGAGATAATCCTGTTTGCTTCAGAATCATTCGGAAGCTTGCAGAATCCGAACCCATTGACCGATTTTGTCCAAATTCGACCTCAGTCTTCCTTCCGTAAATAGTAACCTACTATATAAATTTCATCAAGATAGCTTTACTAGTTTTTAAGTTATCGTGCGAACAGACGGACATCGTTAATCGACTCAGGAGGTGATTCTGATTCAGAATATATATACATGTCCATATCTAAAACGTTTCCTTTTTGGTGGACACAAACTCCATACCAAAGTTAATATATCCTATACTTTAGGTGTAGGGTAGGTGATACATTATACTGAGTCAACGATGTTTTGTTATAATTTTATATTGTGAGTTATAAAGATTAAATCAAAATGATTTTTTTATATTTGAATACTTCAAATAATGTATTATTATCAAATCTTACTAAAAATTGTAATTTGTTTAAAGTTATACAAAACAAAATTTTAATTGAGACCTAATATTTAAGAAAATATCCGGAATAAGTGTCATTTTTTATGAAATAGTTTATTCAAATTTAGATTTGTTAAAGCAAATAAAAGAAAATATTTTTGTATTGCTCTTATTTCTCACAGAATATTCATGCTAATGTGGAAATAATATTTGATTTCCGTCAAGAATAAAGTTACAGTAAAGGACAGTATAAAGTTATAGATTTTGTAATTCGTCAAAAAAGGTTGCCAAATTTTCTACATATATAATATATAAGTTATCATGAATCGTTTATTATTTGACATTGATTTGGAGCTAATGATCAATGATAATACTAAATGGTTTCTATCATGAACCTACAAAAGGGAGTCACTCCTCACTGCAAATTATTGCAATCCAGCCAATCCAATTTTTTATATCACCTTTTAAGCTGCTTTTAAGTGGTCCGCAATGAAAAAAATGATTAATGTAAATAAAAATACTAAATATGTTGTTAAAATTAGTTTCAATGTTAGTAATAAAAAAAAAATTATTGAAATTTTCAAAATATGAAAATATTTTTTAAAAAATCATTAAATTTGAATAAAATCTAGTAGCCCGATCATTATATAATATATAACTGACTATGGGCCCTGTAAACCTGCGTACGTAATTTTAGAGAGACAGTTTATAAATTTACATCCTACATATATGTATGTATACACTTTATAAATATTTAAATTTAACGGTTTTAAAAAATATTCAAAATAAAAACAATCAAACCAAAGCAATATGAAAGTAAAATTAATAAAACTAAAATTTCAATCAATTTCATTCATCATAATATTTTCAATGCATATGTATATAAATGAATGATGGTATTTTATTAATTTTTAAATTTGTTTTGCAATATTTTATTTTTTGTTATACCGAAACTTTATTCGGTGGTCCGCAGATTTCAGATTTTTTAATTCGTGGTCCGCGAAGTATAAAGTTTAAGAACCGCTGATCTAAGAAGTTTCTTTAAAAATCGAAATAATCGGTCGAATGCGTAAAACTGAGCTTGAACTCAAATCTTACTTTTTCAAACAAAAACTACGCTTCAACTCGTATTTTTGTTAGAAAATGTTAGGTTTGAGTTCCAGCTTTATGCATTCGAACAAATATCAGATATATGGAGGTATATTATAGAGATAGTTTAAAAAAAAAAGTTAACTTAAAGTCTAACAATTTTATTTTGAAATTTTATTTACATACATATGTAAGTTTATTTTATTTTTTTTCTCACATTTTTTTCTCAAAATTTTGTCCTCACGTTGGCCATTTATGCAATAGTTGTAATGGCATTTTTTTCTGGTACTCGTCTATAATTAGATTAGAGTGAGGATCACGCTAATAATAGCGAGTGCAAGTTACTATATTCAAAATTCTTAGTTTAGTTAATTGTTTTTACTCGCGGGATATGAACGATATCAATATATATGCTACACTTACTCTTATTGCAATAAAAAAAAAACTTAAAACAATTATACAAAATATATGAAATATGAATCGTTTAGAGACCAAAGTTTAAAATCAATCATATGTTAACTTTAAAAGTTTCTTTATCAACACAAAGAACATATTATTATTATAATAAATCTTAAGGGTATATTTAAAAAAATAATGATCTTAATGACATTCAAAAAGACTTTTATATTTACCCGTTTAATATTGAGTTAAATTATCATCTAAATTGTTCATGTTTATCCTATCATAGCATTCACAACGTCACTGATATATCTATTATTATGTATTTACGTTATACTCATTGGAGTATATATATGTATATATATGTATATATATAAATATATGTATTATATAATTATTTATGTATATAGCGAAAAACGTATTTTTTTTTTAAACTCATACTCTACCGTACATCATTTATTATATTGTTCACTGAATTAAAAATCATCCTCTTAATGAAACTAAAGGAACAAAGCAATAACAGAAGACTCAAAATAGATGTTGATGAAAACAAAAAACAAAAATTCACTGAAAGCACTACAGAATATTTCTTAAATTCTCAAAATCATAATAACTTATACGGTACAGTGACAGAACGCCCGAGGTAATAAAACCCTTTAATTCTTTTTGATCCTGATTTTGTAACCAACTCTAAAATCTTTCCTAATTCAGAAAATCGTATATACATATATCTAAATATTCTGTAAAAGGCGCATAATCCTGATTTTGAATTCAATTCTAAAATCCTTGCCAAAATCCCTGAGACGTTAACAATGAGACAAAAGTCCTACGGGACTGTTAGCTAATTGAAGTGAGTCAAAAGTCCCAATGGAACTTCTAGGTGTCACCAAATGAAATTCAGTCAAATGAAGTACAGATTCATGATAGTTAACTTTGTGTTACTCAGTGGGCTTTAATTCTTTCTCAAAGTGGACTTAAAGCCCACGGTCTAGGGGAATTAAGACCCATGAGCTTTAATTCTTTTTTAAAAGTTTTGGAATTAAATTTATTTTCTCAGGCGTTCTGTCACTACACCAACTTATAATATAGATGTATAGCAGGGACGCGTGCTTCATACATTGAACGGAATGAGTACTTTCCTTGGAATTTCATCAAATCAATCTTATTTTCTAACATAAAATATTGCTCCAAAAACATCACATAAAATAATTTTGATTTATACTTTACTTACATCACAATAAATGTTATACATAATATGTATGTATAAACATTATACATGATGATTATACATATAAACATTATCCATATAAACATTATACATATTTTCCTGCCATAACATAAACTATCATTTGTAAAACAGTAAAATGTATCACAAAAAATAGGTAACAATTTCAATATATTTTAATACCATAGCCCACAACACATTAAGCTATTATTATTATCGCAATGTAAAACACCAAGGGAATGCCTTCACGACACTCATTCTTTTTTATGTGAAATTGTCAACTTGTAACTGAATGTTAAAATTTTTTTTTATATGAAGCAAGGAATGAGTTTGAATTACGCATTATTTACCCCAAACAAGTCGACTTGAATTTTTGTATGACAAAATATCAAGGGAACAATGAGTTAGATGTATGCATTCTGTGTTGTATAAAATCTATTTTTGTCGTTATGTTCGATTATTTAAAAAATTACAAAACAAAATTTAAAAAAAATAATGAGTTGATGTTGTATCAAACCTATTTTTGCTTATATGTTAGATTATTTTAAAAATGACAGCACAAAAATAAAAAAATAATGAGATGAATGTATGTATTCTCTTTTTTAAATATGTATAGCACTATACATGTTTTATTTTTCTAACTTAATTTCAGTTCAAATCAGTTTTCTATAAAGAAAAAAATGCTTAAAAGTTTTTTTCAGAGTTTAAAATATTAAATTAAATAAAAAGTATCAATAAGTTTTGAAATTAGATATTAGATTATTAGAGAATAAAATATAAAAATTATAAAAACTAAAGTGAAGTGCAAAGCTAAGTAAACTTTGTGTACAATAAAATATTAAATATTGAAATTTATTGAAATATGAGTGCGTGTAATTGCATTATAGAAAATTTATTAGAAAGAAATTTTGATGAGAAAAGCAGTATTATAAAAAGTGGTCGCATAACTCCAGTGTTGCAAATCCAAACAGTTACACAACAGTGTCGCATATTACAAAAATGTCGCATATTTTTCTGTTTTGTGTAACAAAAATTTTACTTGGTTAACCGGTTGCTCTAATACCAATAAACTTTATTGTAATGTTTCAAAAGCAGCTAAAAGACATAAAGAATGTAGTTCACATTTGCGTGCTATGATTTCTCTAAAAACTTTTGGTAATACTCGGATAGAAAAAACTCACTTTACTTTCTTTATATAAAAAATATTACTTTGTGTGCTTCCCTTCTCAAAAATGTCACGCCTCGTCACTGATGTATAGATACCTATTTTTATGTAGTGAAAAAAGAACGTACATAAATACATTATAATATGGTGTAGTATGTAAACAAAGTAATTTACATGCACATACAAGTAAAAAGAATGTGTGTGCAACCTTAATTATCAATTCCTTTAATATCATAAACATAACATTATAAGAAATAGAAAAAAAAACTCTAAAAATACAAAAAAAAAAACAAACCACAATGAATTAAAAGAAAATTAGAAAGAATATATAAAAAATATACACTATAATGATGGATTAAATAAGCAGAACAAAAAAGTTAAGAAATCGAAAAGCATCTAACTCTAAGTCTATGTTGATTTTCATTTCCTTATGAAGAACCCTTACGACATTTACAGCCACTATTAAGTGTTAAAACACGAAAATGATATTTAGTTAAAAAGATGATTTGTTTTTAATAAAGAACAGTAAAAGGATTTAAAGCTGAACCCTTATAATAATTCACATTGAAGACCATAGTTTTGAGGCCTCTGTGGCCTAGTAAAATGAATAAGAACATATGAAATACGCAGTAAACATTGAGGAAGTGTGGGTTCCCCACACATGTCGTAAGAATAATTCCCCTCTTAAGAATTTTACAGCAATGTCTGTATAATTTCTTTGTTACATTTATATGGCAGGAGAATAAGCTAAAAATAAAAACAAATAAACAAAAATTTTAAAGATATACTTACATTGCCAAAAAAAATTTAATTCAAATTCACTCTCTTATATTTATTAAATTTTATTATGCTATAACGTTTAATAATTGAATTCAATGTTATTGATTGAACAAGTGCACTGTTATTCACAGTTAGGGAGTTACATTATATATTAGAAAATAATTTCATAGGGAAAAAATAAAAATATGATTGAGCGGCACTCCGAGAATATATTAGTTTTAGAACTCTAATTTCTAAAAAATGTGGAAATTAATAAGGGCAATCCTTGACAACTTTTTAATGAGTTTTTGCTCACATTCAATACATTTTGTTCACCTTCGAAATATTTCCAATTGCTTCTATGCCCCTTGAAGTTCGAATTTAAATTTTTTTTTAAATTGTCAATCAATCGTCAACAGTTTGACTGCCTAAAGTGATTGACAAAAATTGAAATTGATTGAACTGTGTGTTTAGACCTAAATTAACAAAAATTGAAAATTTATGTAATTGATAATATATCGCTTAGTGAAAATAAAGTGTAAGACCAAGAAAACAATTTTTTCCCAAGTGAAAACATTCATAACACGTAGTACTTTTAAAATAAAGAAAAACATTCATAAATTTCTCTTAATTATTGCGTAAGTATTTCTAGATCCTTTGAATATATTATTATAATACAACAGTTATATTTTTATTTTAACAGTGCAAATTAACCGTTTGTGAGAAATTTAAAATAAATTCAACGAAAAAATAAAATATATTAGAAGAAGAAGAAGAAGAAAGAAGAATAAGAACTGGAGTGTAACAACAGTTACACTCCGTTATGTTCACATAAAAAAAAAAAATATATTAAAAAAACGGGAAAAAGTTGAACGGGAAAACAACAAAAACAGGATAAAATGAACGACACATCAAAATTTTTCGGGAAAATGACCTTTTTTTCGGGGGATTGAATTTTCCAAGCAATTTAACTTTAAAGAGCTCATTTAAATCTTGTTTAAAACATTAAGAGAAATATGTTTATTTTTACTAAATATATCTATCTCTTTTACTCTTTCATATATTCTGTCTCTGTTTTTTATTGTTAGAACAATCGTTTAAATAAAATAAAAAACAAAAACTTACATAAAAGTCTTAAAAAATTTTTTTTTAACAAAAATAAAGATTTAAGAGCAGATATGAACATAAACATAATTTAGGACATCAAAGTTTCATAATTTCGTTTTTCTTTTTTAGTTATCGTTTTTTTCGAATGAAATGTTGAAAGAACCGAAACAAACCTTTGAATGGAACAGAGTTTGAAAGTTATGAAGTTGTTACAAATTTTTAATGATTTTATTATTTGTTTTTCTTCAATCCATTATGGAAATGGAATGAAAGACAAGAGTGAAGTGAAGTTATATTAGAAACTTAATTAAAGGATATGAACTATTAAAAATTTTAATGTTTAGTTGAGAAAAAAACAGCGTAAATGAAAAAGAAATGAGTAAATTTGCAAATAGAAAATGTTTAAATGAATATTTAGGGCGAAATAATATATAAAAAAACACATATAATAAATAAATATTATGCAATTACCAGAGCTCTTATTATTCAGATCCTTGCTAAAAGCTGACTATTAAAACGTAATAATGTTTTAATAAAAATAATAATAAAAATTAATAATAATGACATACTGTCAGTCCATTTTTATATAAATTCTAAATTAAATTCAACTTTTAAATTAAAATAAATAAAATTGCAAAAAACTTTAAGATTTTAGCAACAAAACCCTTTTAGGCTTTATTCTTTTTTTTCCTTTGTCACTCCTATAAGCAGCATAGGGCATCCACTAAGTCATTAATTATTCCTATTTAACTAAGTTTCAGTTTCGGGAATCATTAACTTCACTAAGCCATTAATTACTCAGCTGTTTATACTAATTATATATTATAAGAAAAATCTATAGGGCCCAACCGCACGAAAGGCCGGTGCCTTAACCACTACACCATTGGCTAGATTAATCATATCTTATACAATTTGAAATTCTTGCAACAATAAATACCTGTTCTTCAAAAAATAGAACATCATATATTTGCTATTCATGTACGACAGTAGTTTTGGATTTTTCCTGTTATTTTTAGAATCCAAATATCATTATAAATCACTACTTGATCTTCTGGTCTACTATAATACTACTAAATAAAATAAAAATAAATTTTCTAAATTTATAGCCTACCTTGCAGTATATTGAAATTGAATTATTGTTACTATGGCGTTGATTAGAAAGCTAATAGTAGTTGTGTAAGATTTTAAATTACAAAATATTTTTTAACTATTTGTACGCCAATTAAATTATTTGATGCAATAATTATTTTTATTAGTTATTTAAGAATATTTGTGCATGTTTAAAAAACAATCGAACATTAATACGGGAGCGTAACGAAATCCGGACTATCGTAAACCGGTTTTATCAAAATCTGGTTTTTTAAAATCGGGTTTTTTAAATGCTAAAACTCCAGTTTCTTTAAAAATCCTGTTTTTTTTCCATTTGTTTACAATCAACTATGGAATATGTACTAATTATTTATTTCTTTTTATTGAATATTTAGGTATCCCGTCAATTCCAAGAAAGAACATTCGCAAAAAAGCAATTCCGAGAAAAATTTATGTGCAGGATTTTGAATTAGACGCGATTTTTCTTTTGTGGTTACAAAGTATGGCTTGCCTCTTTTTCCAGAATATTTGAATATTTGTACAAGTGGGATTCTGATTAGAAGGGATTTTAAAGTTGAATTCAAACTCAGATAATTTCCTTGTTGGTGGCAAGGAAATTATCCGGATTGGTTACAAAATCAGAGTTTTAAAAATTTTTTTAACGGGTGATTGGGGGTTGCAGTCCCCCCTATTTTAAATTTTTTGATGTTAAAGTATGTGTGTAAAAAGCATAATTAGGAAAGGCTTTGGAGTTGATTACAAATTCAGAACTATAAGTCTTTTACAGAATATTTGAAAACAAAACATCTTTGGGATTTAGTAATTTGGAGTTTTAGAATTATGAGTTTTTGAATTTTGGGATGTTATTATTAGAGTGATAAATGAATAAATTAGAAAATATGATTATTTTTTCTGTCAATTGTTTTTGCATCAATTGACGTGGAATCGAATATTTGTGTACAAAATCAAAAAGGGTTATCAGGTAAAGGGAAAACTAAAAATTGAAATACAGAAAAAAAACGCGATTTCGAGATACGAGCATTCGAACCCAACCCACTCGAAATATGTAAACAAAACAATAAATTAAAATAAATAACAAACCGGATTTTCAAAAACAGGATTTCACAAAACTGGATTTAATAAAACCGGATTTTGATTAAACTGGATTTTGGTAAACAGGCTTTCGTAGTAGACGCCCGTTTAAAATAAATCATCGTTTGAGAATTGAAACCTTTTTGGTTTGATTGAAAATCGCTAGATGAGGGAACTCGTAACAAATACCGAATTCACTAATAAGAAACGTTTAATAAATACTGAAATCATAATGACGATAAAAACTTTGTTATGTACATTATAAGTAGATTCGTTATACCGTCGTATTATATAATATTTAATTTTAAACTTCTTTGACCTATGAAGAGGTTAATGTTTTTCTTTTTATTTTTCTTTGAAAATACAATTACTTTTTGAACAATAGGTGGAACAACTCTCATATGAACTGGTTAGAATCACCAGTTTAATCACAAAGATTAAACAAACAAAAAACAATGTTGTAGGTTTGAATAAATATCCAACTTGTAGATTAGTTAGAAATTAGGAAAAAAAAATCAACCATTTTCATATGAAACTTTTAACTAAATAAAAAACAAAAAAAACTTCTACATGTATGATCCCAGGATATTCCCCAGAGGTTAAAAATTGTAATTGGTTTTCTTTTCCAATTCATTTTTGTTTTTGTATCGATATTTAATTTTTTCTTCATTTTTTCTTTGAAGAACAAAAAAAAATAAACTTTATTCTAAAAAGCCTTAAGCATTTTTTAAGGTTAATAAAAATTTTACAATCCTAAATTTAATATCAAATCTATGTTTTATAAATAAACAATATAAATAAAATATTTACGGCATTACATTAATGAAAAAATAAAATTCTTTGTAATTTCATTAGTTTTTATTTCCGAATAACAAGAAGTTCCGAGTACTTTTTCTAAATAAACCCTAATACAATTTCAATGTACTTATATATAAATTGCAATGAACATTACTTCATTGCAAACAATAATCTAATCGGTAAGCCATCACCAAGAATACTTTTAATATAATTTCGTCAGTTTTGTTATATTTAATTGATAGATCCAATTGACAGGCATTTTTATTATAAGTGGCTTCAAAATATAGCAATTTTTAAAACTATTAGATAACTAATCTAGTTAAAACTAAAATACCATAATTAATTTGGACAGAGGAATAGATAGCCTTCTAAGGAATTCGCATTACCAAAAAGCAGGAGATGTAAGACTATGACGGCGATAAGATATCCTGGAAACTTCACATCGGAAACCAAAATACGATTGACGTGTGTACAGACGCGGCCAAAAAAGATAAGTCGACGTGGTATATAGGAATTATCTACGAAGTCGTATTTATTAGAATTACGAACACAATCGCCCAACACACGAGTGTGTGCCAATGTCAGACGAGGGAAGGAAAGCTAATTATCATTTTTACAGAATGCAAATTCATTATAAGAATAATAGAGGCAAGTCTGCACAAGTCGAAATCAACGCTCGGTTGCTGGAAAACCTTGAATGAGTTAGGGAAAGTCAACGCTGTTAAACTACAATGGATGCCCACTTTGCTTCTTAGGAAACTGGAACGCAGACAAATTGACCAAATCTGCACTAGTCAAACCTAGTATGAATATAAAATCAATAGGACTTAACTCACTCCATATTGAAAGAAGAGACTAAACAATGGGCGAAATCCAAGGCAAAACAAAGCTGGCTGCAAATCCTAGGCTCCTTACATATGAAAGCGTTCTGAGGCGAACAGGACAAATAAAGTCCTGAAACCAAACAGGGAAGACCTCATACTCAGTATCAGGCAAAACTGGATTCGCTGTGATAAACAAAGATCTCGTTGAGTTGGGGTGCACAGCGAGATGCAATGAAATTTATTCAATTAGTAACAGAACTAAAAATTTGGCGTAACTTAAATGAACCTTAAAACCTTTGAACAACTTTAAATGGTACTTATTGGCGAATCGGCTTTCAACTAAAAGATAAACTAGATAAACTATTCCAAAAGAAGAAGTTTTAAAAACATGTTCCAGAGTTCAACTAAATATAAACAAACAAGTAAATGTAACAGTAAGTCGATGCAACCGACTTATTAATACCCTACATCTGAATAATTTGAATTAAATTAAAAATCCATAAGTTTTTTTGGCAGCTGCTTGAACTTCTTCCCTTTTCTGTCTTATTCAACTCGGATTTCAGGAACGTAAAAGAGGCATCCTCTTGGGATATGCTTGACAACTTTGTAAAAAATTTTAAGTTTCTATCTTTTTTAATTTCGAAGATTGTTAGTCCTTGGGAGGTGTGTTCCCTCCCATTCCCTCCCGATAGGGATTCCACCTGGACGTGGTGGGAGGGCTGAGTAGAATCAATGATCCTGTGGGCGATGTCGGAGATACTGTGTCATCCCTGGGGATTTCACAGTATCAGTAGGTTCAACCATACCGATAAGCCTGCAGGGGAGATCCGAAACCAAGAGAATCCCTCCACTTGTAAGCTAAGGTGTCCAGGTACCGTGCCGAGAGCTGAATGGTCAGTAAGTGGTAAAAGATAACTGGTCGCGAACGGTCTCCTCCGTTGTTCAGACAAGGTCGGTTGTATTAAGTGCCTTATCCCGGTAAGGCGGCAATGCCGGGATGGACCGCTTTTTCCGGCCACACTCGTGGGATCAAGAATGGATGAAAATTAAAAAAAAAAACAAATGGAGAAGGAAGAAGTTGAGATGGGGAGCTCATCTGAAGATGAGATTTTAGCGTCTAGCCAAGAGACGCTAATTAGTGGCGAGTACCAGCCATAGTACAACAATGCCAGGTCAACCTAAAACTCTTGTCGTCAACAATGGCGAGGGCGGCAAGAAGAAAAATCATAAGAGACGTAAGTCCGCTGGCGTACTCATGAAGGAAAAGTACAACAGGGCTCTCTTCATTCTCAACAAAATAGCTGAGAATGAAAAAGCACGTACTTTTCATGAGAAGGACGCTGCGGATAAAGTTAAGTACCAGCTTGTCGTAGATGAATATCTAAAGGTGCAAGCTGGTAAGAACGAGAATAGGAGTATTCCTGCCACAACAACTGGCCAGAAGCGCAACAGATCTCAAGATGAGATCAATAACGCAGCTAAGAGGGCCAACAGTAGACCCCCGTTTTGGTACTAGGAGGTGTTTAGTGTGCGAGGGAACCCAAGGAGAAAAAGGCTACTTCTGAAGTCGGTGCCAAGAATAGGCAATCCTACAAAGAAGTAGCGATAAATCACCTGAACGTGGCACTGATTGACGGGATATCGAACAGTGGGAAGCCAATCACAGATAAATGGAGCGAGATAGAAGCCCATTTATCTGGAATGGTATTAGAACACGTTTTGGAGCACCCGGAGGGACCTCTTATATCGTTCGACTGCGGGTACGTGTTGAGAGGATGCAGGATTGTCAAATGCGAGGATCAGGTGTCTTTGGATTTCCTCAGCAAATTCGTCGCTAAGGCTAGTGATAAATGGGTTGGCTTGAAGCTCAAGCTTATCCCGGCTGGGGAAATTCCAAGGAGTCCTAGGGCGCGTATTTGGCTACCAAATATCAGCATAGACAATGGAAAGGTTCTTCAATGTCTTAAGCTCCAGAATCCGAAGATCCAGATGGAAAACTGGAGGATAATAAAGGCTGAGGAGCCTCAAAAAAACAGTAAGTCCTTCCTGCTTTTGATAAATGAGGAGTGCCTAGTGGAACTTGAGAAGGCTGATTATAGAATGAGATTCGGCATAAGGTATGCCAAACTGAAAATTTTCAGAGCTCCAGCGGAAGAAGATCCAGTGGAGGATCTACCTTCTAAGCTGTTAGAGGATCTCACGATCGAAAGAGATTCTCTTGGACAGAATTCGGCACCAGGTGAGGGTGCGGTTAGGGGTAATGATGCCAAAGGTAGTGCAGATTAATCTCAGGCACTCGAGAAGTGCCTCGGATAATCTGCTGGTTTTCCTCAGCGAGGAAAACATAGACATCAGCCTCATTCAAGAACCTTGGGTCAGAGGTACTGAGATCAAGGGACTACATCATAAAAATTACAATCTTTTTTACAAAAAAGATACAGGTAAACCCAGAGCTTGTATTTTAGTAAATAAACAATTTAATGCTTTTCTCCACCCCGATTTTAGTTCATCCGATTTGACTGTCGTCAGGTTAGAAGGGCTTGGTGGAGATAGTCTCTACATCTCCTCTGCATATATGGCTCATGACGATCCGTCACCACCAGAGGAAGTTCGTAAACTTGTGTGAGCGACAAGACAAGACAACCTACTCATCGGATGTGATGCCAATGCTAGGCATTCCCTATGGGGCAGTTCGGAGAACAACGAACGAGGTGAGTCACTATTTGATTTTCTTATTAACAGTAACCTTAAAATATGTAATAGTGGTAACAAACCCACTTTTATTTTCCCAAGTTCGGGCAGATATAGTGGGTGGGAAGAGGTAATAGACATTACCTTAGCTACTAACAACAATATCATTGGAGTTGTAAACTGGTCTGTGTCTAGCCAGAACTCCTACTCAGATCACAAATATATAGTCTTTGAGGTGAATTTTCAGATGAATATCCCCAAATTCTATAGAAATCCTAAAAGAACTGACTGGGTAAAATTCAGCCGAATTATACAGTCTATAAAACTAATTAATGTACCGAACGATCAAAATTGAAACGATAAAAGAACTGGATGCAAAGATTGAAACTTTTGAAAAGGCAATGGAAGTAGCCTTTAAAGTCTCGTGTCCAATTAGTCGCGGAAAGAAAACCTATCCCCCTTAGTGGAATGAGGACTTAGCCTACCTCAAAAGATTGACTAGGTCTATTTTCAATATTTGCTACAAACATAAATACTGGCAACCTTACAAAAATTGCCTAAAAGTATATAAGAAAGCCATCAAAGAAGCCAAGCGGCATACTTGGATGGAATTTTGTCAATCTATTGAAACTACAAAGGATTCAGCTAGAATCTGTAAAATTCTGTCCAATGATAGATCCTGTCCTTCCTTAATCAAAAGAACGGATGGGAGCTGGGCTAATTCTTCAGCTGAATCTCTTGAACTGTTAGTTAACACCCATTTTCCCGTAGCCAGCAATGTTAACGGTAACGTACCTCCACCCAATGGAGGCCCTGTAGCCCAAGGAACCTCATGGGATGAAGTAAGTAAAATTATATCTCAGGAAAAGGTTTCTTGGGCTATAAAAAGTTTCTCTCCATATAAATTGCCTGGCTTGGATGGCATAATTCCGATTATGTTGCAAAAGTCGTTAATGCTGTCGACATCGTGGCTTGTCGCCATTTTCAGTGGCTGTTTAAAACATAATCATTTTCTCTGCAGTTGGAAGAGAGTCCGAGTAGTATTTATTCCAAAGGCAGGCATAAGGGGACACGAGTCTGCGAAAGACTTCAGGCCACTCAGCCTGTCCTCCTTTCTTTTAAAAACTTTGGAGCACATTTTGGATTACCAGATTAGGCAACGCTTTGAGGGGACTCTGGTATCGAAATCCCAACATGCGTACTTAAAAGGTAGGTCCACAGAAACGGCTCTTCATGAAGTGGTCAGCACGGTTGAACACTCCATTAAGTACAAACAATTTACCTTAGCCACCTTCTTAGATATCGAAGGTGCTTTTAACAATGTCAACATCCTAATCTATTGAAGAAGCTCTAACCCAGGCGGGAACAGAGCAGTTTCTGAAGCATTGGATTATATCCATGCTGAATTCCAGAATAATTCACGCGAAATTGGGAAACAGCAGTGTTACTAAATTAGTCAACAGGGGTACACCTCAGGGAGGTGTAATATCACCTTTGCTATGGCTAATTGTTATAAACAAAATTCTAATGATACTTGCTGAGGAAGGAATAAAGGTAGTGGCGTATGCGGATGATGTAGTGATACGAGTATCAGGCCAGTTTATATACATGATTAGTGATATCATGAATAGAACTCTAAGCAAGGTTCACAACTGGGCCACAAGTTGTGACCTAGGTGTCAACTCAGAGAAGACTGAAATGGTACTCTTCACGACAAGATCCAAAATACCTACTTTTATCCTACCGAAACTCAACAATTATACTTTAAATCTGACTACCAGCGCTAAGTATCTAGGCATTATTCTAGACTCGAAGCTTTCCTGGAAATCTAACATCGAGCATAGAGTTAAGAAGGCTTGTGTTGCTCTCTATGCTTGCAATAAAACCATGGGGAAGAAATGGGGTATGCAGCCAAAGATGGCGCTTTGGACGTACACAGCCGTGGTTTGCCCAATCCTTACCTATGGATCGCTGTTTGGTGGCTAGCGATGAATCGAAAATACAATATAACAAAACTAAATAGAATACAGAGATCGGCATCTGTGGGCATCACAGGAGCACTGCGACCGTGTCCGTCTGATGCTCTGAATACTATTTTATTTCTTTTACCCCCGGATCTATACATTAAGTATGTCGCAACGTGTATTGCAGTTCGGCTCAGAGAAACTGGGTGGTTTGCTACTAAACCATATGGCCACGGTAATATTCTGGAGATATTTCCAAGCGACTTTATACCAACCCTGACCGACTACACTACTCCCAAAATAAACTTCGGGAGTAATTTAGTCGTAGAATTTCCGTCTAGAGCGGAATGGAAGGGCGGTAATGTGACAAAGCATTTCGATGTCACTTTCTTCACCGACGGATCCAAGATGAAGGAAGGAGTTGGTGCTGGCATTTTCTCGGAGAAACTCAACATTTCAAATTCTACAAACTCCCCGACACAGCTAGCATCTTTCAGGCGGAGATACAAGCAGTTAGAGAGGCTGCTCGAATTCTGAACGAAAACAACACACAAATGAGAACGGTCGCCATTTGTGTGGACAGTCAATCCGCGATCAAGGCCATTAACGCGAACATCACAACCTCTAAGCTTGTTAGACAGTGCCAAGAGGAAATTGCCCTAACAAGCGAAAGGTTGAACATAACCTTCTTATGGGTGCCTGGGCATAGCAATATTGAAGGAAATGAAAAAGCT
Organism: Poecilobothrus nobilitatus; assembly: GCA_947095535.1. Classification (NCBI taxonomy): domain Eukaryota; kingdom Metazoa; phylum Arthropoda; class Insecta; order Diptera; family Dolichopodidae; genus Poecilobothrus; species Poecilobothrus nobilitatus. Next base: position 60,055,985 of record OX352772.1, read on the forward strand.
GACGAACTAGCAAAGATAGGAGCTACTCAGAACACTAACTCCCCTGAAAGTTACCGGAGAGTTAGTTGCCCAATCAGTACCGTCAAGGAATGGATCCTTTTTTTTTGTATATAGCGAAATCACAAAATAGGTGGAGCAATCTGAGCAATTGCACCATATCTAGAACATTGTGGCCCACATACAACAAAAGGAGATCAATCGAGTTGATATCCAAATCCCGCAGAGACATAGCCAGACTAGTAGCAATCATCACAGGCCACTGGCCAGTGGGCACGCATGCGGCCAAATTAGGACTCCCACACAACACCTCATGCAGGAGCTGCAAAGAAGCAAAAGAAAGTGAGAATCTAGAACACTTTCTTTGCAAATGTCCGGCCCTAGCTGGAGCCAGACGTCTCTCACTCGGCAAGCCGTTCTTCCACAACCTCAGCGAGCTTTCTAAACACAAAATCAAAGAACTGATCTTGTATCTAAACCGCTCGGGTTGGATATAAAACCGCAAACAATCTAAAAACACGGGTCACATGAGTGCAGTGGTATCAAAATGGCGCAATCTAGTGCTAAATGAGGCCTTCAAGCAGCATCGTGAAGGTCACCACCATACCTACCTACCCACCTGGGAGGTGTGTGCCAGGTACCCGAATTGCCACTCCAATTAATCGAATCCATCTCAGGAACATAAAGAAAACATGCCAGAACACCATTGTACTAAATTTAAAGGTTCTACTTTTTTTGTTTTTGGAGATATGCTCGTTGCTTTTGTCCTCGTCCGGAAGTATCCAAAATACGAACCCATGGTTCAAATTCTTTCAAATGTCAGTTTCCAATTTTACAGAAAAGGAAACATAACAGAACGCCTTTGTACTAAAAATAAAAGTTCTATCTTTGTTGGTTGTGGAGACATACCCGTTTGCTCTGGGGCTCGTCCGGAAGCTTCCAAGATTTGAACCCATGGACTAAATCCTCACAAATTTCAGAAACATAAATCAAACATGAAGGAACACCATTCTGCCTAATTTAATGGTTATACCTTTGTTGCTTTTGGAGATAATATCATTTGCTCTGAGGCTCGTTCGGAAGCTTCCAAAATCCGAACCCAAGGACCAAATCCTCTCAAATTTCAGAGACCTAAATCAAACATGAAAGAACACCATTCTGCCAAATTTAAAGGTTATATCTTAGTTGGTTTTGGAGATAATCTCATTTGCTCTGGTGCTCGTTTGGAAGCTTCCAAAATCCAAATCCATGGACTAAATCCTCTTAAATTTCAGAAACATAAATCGAACGGGAAGGAACATCATTGTACAAAATTTGAAGGTTCTATCTTTGTTGATTTTGAAGATAATCTCGTTTGCTCTGGGGCTCGTTCGGAAGCTTCCAAAATCCAAACCCATGGACCAAATCCTCTCAAATTTCAGAGACCTAAATCAAACATGAAAGAACACCATTCTGCCAAATTTAAAGGTTATATCTTCGTTGCTTTTGAAGATAATCTCATATGCTCTGGGGCTCGTTCGGAAGCTTCCAAAATCCAAACCTATGTACTATATCCTCTTAAATTTCAGAGGCATAAATCAAACGGAAAGGAATATCATTGTAAAAAATTTAAAGGTTCTAATCTTTGTTGGTTTTGGAAATAATGTCGTTTGCTCTGGGGCTCGTTCGGAAGCTTCCAAAATCCAAACCCATGGACCAAATCCTCTTAAATTTCAGAGACATAAATCGAATGGGAAGGAACATCATTGTACAAAATTTAAAGGTTCTATCTAGCTTGGTTTTGGAGATAATCTCGTTTGCTCCGGAATCATTCAGAAGCTTCCAGAATCCGAACCCACGAACCGATTTTGTCCAAATTCGAACTTAGCCTTCCTTTCGTGATTAGTAACCTACTATATAAATTTCATCAAGATATCTTCATTAGTTTTTCAGTTATAGTGCGAACGGACGGACGGACGGACATCGTTAAATCGACTCAGGAGGTGATCCTGATTCAGAATATATATACATGTCCATATCTAACTCGCTTCCTTTTGGTGGTTACAAACACCATACCAAAGGTAATATACCCTATACTTTAGGTGTAGGGTATAAAATATTGGTGACATATTTTTCGCTATTAATAAATCGACCAATAAAGATGCAACAAAAGTGTTTCATGCTTTCTATGACATCAATTCCTTCGGAAAACTTACAATTAAGATACACATTTAACAAATTAATTAACTCTATACCTAACCTAATAATAATATATTACTAATTATCTAAAAGATACCATTCATAAATTGAAAAAAATAAGATAAAAGTATTTTTTAAAAAAATGTATTTAAAAATTATTTTTAAATTGCAATAAAATTTAAAAAAACATTTTAATTTATATGACTTCAATTATATTACACTCCAGTAACAACCTAATTTCAAGGAGTGAAATTATTTTTATAAAAATAATCAAAAAAAAAAAATATCTTTATTTAGGTATATGGTCCAACAGAACAAAAATGACAATACAAAAATTAAAACCCCAAAAAAAATTTACAATCAGAACATGTCCAAGTACTAATTCATTAGTTACACATTTAAACTTTACCACATTGCCAAAAAATCATCCATTCAAAAAAAAAAAAAAACATCTCACAATATCTAGTCATAAAACATCGTGATAGAAAATGACAGTAACAATAAAATTTTTTTGCCCAAAATAATATAAAAAGTTTTGTATGCGGACAACACCTTGACCTTTTCTTGTCACAAGCATGACTATCCAATAATTATTCATTCGTGCATTAGACTTTTTTCCCATAATAAAAACTTCATTTTTTCGCTCTTTCCATTTTTAATTTTTGCTTTACCTTTTTCTTTTGCTATTCTAATAATAACTGTACGTACATGTGTTACTGTAAAACTTTTAATATCTCTAAATAAAATTAGTCATAAAAAAAAGAGACAAAAGTACATTTTTTATTACAGATAAATAATGGTTTTTTATTATAGGATCTACAATGTGAATTATGATAGGGGAGGTTAAGATTGCAATTTACTGTATATTTCACTTATAAAAGTTTATTGTTGAACATAAAACCGTTGTATAACTAAAAAAAACTTTTTATAAACAGTTACTATAAAGTTGTACGGTATTACATCTAATATTTCAAAATATATATTTTAATTTTGAAAAAAAATATATTTTTAATTGATTAACAATAATTTGTAATAATAAATTACCTTATAAATTTTGCAATAAAATAATAATTAAAATGATAATTTAATTAATTCATTTCTTTAAGGATTATTAATATAGAAACGAAATAATATAGAATTTGGTTGAACAATATATATATATTTTACAAGGTACATAAGGAACCATAGGAAAATCATAATAATATTTTAAGAGTAATAAGTTAAAGTATATGCAATGTTCACTTTAGGAGAGATAATGGTTTTAGCTTTTTAATTCAAATTTAGTCTGACTGAATAGAAGGATGAGTGGTTAGAGCAACATCCTTTCCGAGGGAATCTATGTGATCTTCAACGATTTTCGGAATATGTAATACATAAATCGAACAGTTCACAGTAATAAATTTCAGCATTCACCAACTTCATTGATAAAAAAAAATAATAATAAAAAAAAAAACATTTTTTAAATAATATTATGCTTTTATGGAAACAGATCTAACCTCCTAAAAAGTAGAAATAAAAATGAAGCTAAATTTTGAACAACTCAAATTGTTATAGTCAATCACAATTTAGAAATTACATTTATTTACATAACAACATTTTTTACTCACAATACTATTCTCATAATTAGAAACAATCTGTACCAAAAAAATATGTTTATCACATTTTTTTTTACATTAATTACAGCCGATTGATGTTCACCTTTTGAAAATTATTTTAAAATAAAATGTTCACGCTCACAGGTGAGTTTGAAACTGAAGTAAAAAAGCTCTATTTTTCTATTCATGATGTATAATGCATAAATGTATTTTGAAAACTAACTGAAAACTACAAATATTAGTTTATAAATACGATAAAATACTTGAACAATACGTTTATATTAAAATAATGTATTTACAAAAAAAAAACGAGGAAGAGTGTAGTAAAAGAAACTGTGTCAATCCGAATGGTTTAGTACCGATGTTAAGTGCCGAGATATATTTACGAATTTGAAAATTTTGGAGTTTTTTAAGAGCTACCCTAACCTGTTGCACCAACACAATCAAATTTTACAGAAGTTATTGCCTTTAAACTTCTTAATATTTTGAAAGATTTCAGATGCCTAGCTTCATTAACTTTCGATATGTGAAAACTACCTGAATCTGCTGCTATATCACGATTCTAGCTTCTTTATTTTTTGAGTTATCGGTCGGATACACGGACGGACAGATGCACATGGTTTAATCGACTCAAAATTCGATTCTAAGCCGATTCATACACTTGAGTCTATATCTAGCTTGACTTCTTTAAGGTGTCACAGACGTAATGGCAAAATTTAAAATATTATGTTCATACGTGTATAAAAACCTCTTTTGACATTTATGCTAAAAGCATAAATACGTTAGAACGAATAATTAAACGAATACTTAATTCGATTAACACGTTTCACAAACTATTAAACTATTTTTTTTATTTTTAAAAAATGATGATGTTTAATGACTTCAAAGTTACAAGAAAATATTTTAAGTATGGTAATACGCCGTTAAAAACAATTTAATTTTGTGTTTGCAAGCCCATAATTCCAGGTTACAAACACAAAATTTAATTGTTTTTTTTAGCGGAAAAAACTTAGAGGAAGGAAAGCATTGTGCTCGCAAAAAATTTTGCAAGAACTTGTTTTTTTTTTAATATATTTTGAAAGTAGAGAAATCTTATATTTTATATTATATGTTTAATTTGTATATGTATAATTTCGCTTTTAAAACACAATTCTTCAAAAATATAAAAAGTTTACCTAATTAAAATACCTCCTAAAAGCTTTTCCCAATATGAAATTGTATAAGAAAAAGGTAGCCAAATGAATAGATATTATAAACAAATGGACACCGAGAAGGTGTTGCTCACGAGTTGGCAACAATGTGGGACATAGAGAAAAATGGACACCGATGAATTAAGAAATAAGTAAGCATATATGATTAGATCTAGATTTCATTAGTAACTTTGAATTTCCTTATGTATTAAATTTTTAATTATATACTTGGTGCAACGCAGTTCATTATGGTTCATGCTTATGCAGTATACTCCTGAATTTATTTTATGACGCAAATTGTACTACAGAAATTATATTTTAAAATTTTGTATAAGGAAACTTAAATGTACAACAAAAGCTGTAGGTATGCATGATAAAAATATAACGAAACTTAAACCTACCGTTATGTAGAAATATTTCGTACACTTTCTTTTAGTCCTTAGTCCTTTAAAAATAATTTGAAAATTAAACTATAAGTTTTTCATTCCAATAGTTTATGAACATTACTCACTCTTTATACATTTTAAATATACCTAGGCACCATTTAGCAAAAATGTACAAATTAATCTAATTAATTCTAATATTTGATAAAAAAAAAATTTAAGTTTTTTCAACATTTTTAAATTAAATTAATTTTTTTATGTTGTATATATCATGAACCAAAATGGTGAGCCAAAGAAATCAGAATCAAATAATATTTAAAAAATTATTTACTTTTCCTTTGTTAGCTATAATATGCAAGAATGGAAATCTTTAAAAATTGAACTTCGTGAAAATATTGAATTTTCGTTAGAACTTTCATATGTCTGTCAAATTTTAACATTGGTTTGGCAACCGCTCTTCAATGAGATGTACCTACCTTGGAAATGGGTCAAAATAAAAAAGACAAGAAAACATTTTTGAAATATCAATGCCTGAAAATGAACATAATGTCCCACTTGTTACATAAATCATTGAAGCGATTTATTATTTATAAAAGCGAATGTTTGTCTGATTGTGATTTATCTGCTCCTAAACTGCTCAGCCGATCATCATGAAAATTTGTATACAAAGGTTTTTAAATAAGAAAGCGTTTCTCCGCTAATCATTTTGTTCTAAAGAGGAGCCTAGTTGAGGCTGTGGTGCAAATATTTAAACTTTTTCGATCTAAAATAAAAAAGGCTTGACCGATTGACTTCAAATTTTATATAGGTTTTGCTCTTTGACAGTAAAGTGGATTTTATTATCAGGCTTGGAATTTGTTAACTCATATCTTCAGTAACGTATACCGGATATTAATATATTTATTATAATTATTTATTTTTCAAGTAAATTTAAAAAAACTAACTATAAATTTGGAAAATACTTTAATTTTAGATTTGAGAGTACAGATTGAACTATTAAAATAGTACTTAACTAATTTATAAATGTTTGTTCTGTTTTTGTGTTTTTTTTTTGGCAACATAAATTTTATAAGAGTCTCATTAGACAGAAACAAATTTAAATGCAAAATTATCTTCAAAACTATTGCACTAAAATTAAATCAGTTTCTATGGTTATTATCGCCGCAGATAAAATAAAATATGCCGGCACGGCAACTTATATGGGATTAGGTCGATTTTTCATTTTCATTATTTATTTCTTTATTTATATACAGGTACCGTGGTACATAAATGTGCCAGGACTTGTTAGTAGGTATTATGGCCTCAAAAAATAATTTTCGCTTTTTTAATTTTGTTTTGAAAAGTGTTTCTTTGGGCTTTAGACAATAAATAATCCCGCAAGAAATAATTCCGCAAATTCTTTTAAAATGTTATCTACTAAGAAATATTTAGTGAAATATATTAATTAAGAGATAACTACATTTTCTCGAACAACAAAATCCCGGAAATCAAAATTGCGGAAACAAAACTCAAAATCTCCCGAAATTTCAAAAACGCGAATTACAACAATTCAAATTTAAAAAAATTTTAGAAAAATTGGAGTTATTCATGAATATGTGTATATATGTATATGTACATCTGTGTGTGTATATGTAATATGCAGATTTGTGTATATGTGATATTCTGAATTAGGATCGATTTTAGAGTTGTTTACAAATCAAGATGTCAAAAATTTGCTTAACTGGGGTTTCAAAGCCCAATAAATCCCTGATTTTTGAAGGATTATTTCATTGTACTTTTTTAGATATAGGGGATTAGTAACAACAAAGTCTAAACAAAATTTTAGGGGCTTATTTAATTTTTTTGGGTTATTTCATGCAGGGTTATTGCCGGGAGCAGGTTCTTGGTTTATAACTCATATTTTCCGGTGTTTTTCATTTCAATTTTAAGACCACAATAAATTATGAAATCTTATCCAAATTTTGACAACTTTATTCTTTTTATTTTGGGATTTTAATTAACGGAGTCTGGTATAATATGTGGTGACTAATTAAAGTTATATTTTTATTTGAATGTACATACTTACAATACAAATTTAATTAACTTTAAAGTTATTATTTAGTTTAAAACTTTTTACAATTGTTTAATTTTATTATAGTTAAATGAGATTTTATTATGTTTTTATTATTTATACACTGTATCATTAAAACATTTATTAAATAAACTTTTTTGATATTTATTTTAAAATTTTCAATTATATTATGTTGAAGCATAACTTTTATTCAACGTTCAGTGAATTTCAACATGTAATCTTGAATCTTGAAAATTTCATCTGATATCCTTTTTACTTTCCGGATATAACAGGATTGAGGTGCAAAGTGTTATTATTTATGATTTTAAATAAATGTCAAGAATGTTGTAAGTAGGAAACAATTTTATACTTAAAATGATTAAGTACTTTTTAGCTTTGAGTAATATATCAACTATAGGTAACCCAGGTAAATTAAAAATTCTAAGTGTCAAAAGGTCCTTTTGTAACTGGAAAAAAAGAATGTTTTATCTAACTTAATTTTTTTTATACCTATAACTTAAAAATAGTTTTCTTTAAAGATATCAAACATTTTAATTTCCTCAAAATAAAAATTTTTATGGCTGGTTTAAAAATAACTCAAATTTACTTTACAAACCTCGAGTATATTTCTGGATGTCAACAGGTGAATGTTTGAATTCAGAATGACTGATATTTTAACAAGTCCTTAAAATTTAACTTTTAATTTAAAAAAAAAAAATGTTTAGTCTATCATTTGCTTTGACGATAATTGTATTATTTTCCTCAATAATTTGTGCCTTTGTAATATTTTAAATTTCCCTCTAACGTTGGTCTTGATATTTTTGCATCCGAACAAACATAGTTCACGGATATGTTAAATTTTCGATTTGGTTTGTGACACTCGGGACGAGATAAATATGAAAATGAATATTATATTGAATATTTTGAGTCAATTTAACTAAGGGCAACCGTTCATCCGCATGTTTATGGTCCTAGTATTCTGAAATTTTTACTATGCGAAATATGTCGGGCATATATGATGGCTCTTCCTATGCGATGTCAAATTACTTTTGCATAATAAAATGATATTTAATTGCCTCACTTGCACTTCGAATATGCGTTCTCTGTATAAATATTATTTGTTCATTTGATGACTTTACGCTGCCCCCATCAAAATTGTGAATGCAGCTTGAGTACGCACCGATTAAGCACAATACTTTTACAAAATTGAGTTCTGTTACGTGCTCAAGGGGAGATTTGTACACAGTGTATGTCATTTGTGTCATTTGAACATGTACAGATCAATATTTATAAAATCTCTAAGTCAGACATATAAAATTTACTAAAAAATGATTAAATTTTATGAAAACAGAATAGATTATGTTTGTGCGGGTATCCTAGAAATGACACAATTACATCTACACTCATTCTCATTTGCCAAAAATTTGTATTTTTTGACACATTAAATTTAGATATTTTTCAATAAACAAACAAAAAATTTAAGTCCAAATAATATTTTATTTTATTAGAACGCTTTATTTTATAGCATATAATAAATAGGAGTAGTTAACAAAGTAATTATCTCTTAAGTATTGTTTTCACTTCCTTCCAAGGACAACGAGTTAGAGACCCAAGTTTATATTGAAATCATTGCACTGGCAAGAAACAACGTTTATGACAGAGTTATATCGTATCCAAATATAATAAGTTGAATCTTTAGGAAAGGGACGACAACTTTACAATGTTTGAATTAATTAGTTGAAACTCTTTAGAACAGATATTTTCTTATAGATATAAGTTTAAAAATAGTTATAGTTATAGATATAAGTTTAAAAATAGTTATAGTTCTAGGCTTTTATTAATGTATGTTATCAGCAGAATGTTGCGAACTTTACAGCAATGTTCCTCTGAGCCTAGAAAATGGTTAAGCAATATTAGTTTTTTTTTATTCATTGATCATTTGCGCAACAACAGCTTTTAGAGTTTGAGAGGCAAAACGGTTTGGCCGATTAAATTTAATTTTTGTACATATTGTGATGGCTCTATTCAAAATGTAATAGATGTGGAACAAAAGTTTTTAGATTCGCCAACCCGTTACGACACAACAGCTTTTCAAAAATATTTTCGGTTTTTCGGTCACAATTAAAAACGGTTTAACTGATTCACTTCATATTTTCTATTGTGTTTTGATCAAATTAAAAGTTGGGTTGATTAAAGCAACAAACTTAGAGTTCCTTAATCTATTCCCGTATGACAATTCGTCAAAAAAATGATTCTAAAGGAATTATGTCCGACTTTACAAATGACTTTTTTGTGTTAATGTTTTGCAATCAAAGACCTTCTTAGAAATTTTATTGTTAATTTCATCTTAGCTCGAAAAATTTCTCTAGGTTTTACAGGTTAGCTCCAAATTTTTTTTGTATAAGATATTAATTTTAAAGTTTTATTTATTAGTTAGTTTTTTTTAGGATAGAAATTGCTAAATTTAAAATTATGTACATAATACGAAAAGATCCAACAACAAATTTTGTTTTGTCGTTTGTTTTTCATACAAATCCTAAATTTCTTTGTTTTAAAATCCATAATCCACCTATTAAGTAAATTTTAATTATAATGTTATTGATGTGTTAAAAATTTTCTCTCTTAATTTTACTACAAATATTTTAAAAGTTCAAATTTACATCGAATTTTACATTTTAATGAAGATTTCTACGAAAAAAGGTACAAAATTTTGTTTGTTCATTTCTTTTTTACATATAAAAAACAATTTTGGGATATTTTTTGAAAATTCGTTGTTATATCGAATACAAAAGGTCAATAAAATTTTAATTTGGCACACGTGTTGTTTTACGATCCAACAAGTTTTTCTTTAGACGATAAACAAAATAAAATAATAAAATATAATAGGTATCTTCTATAATTTCAGAAAAGTTATTTTTATATATGATTATTGATTACCTATTAGTATGAGTCAATAAATAAATAATAAAGGCATTTTTTTGCAATATTTGCAATACCAAGCTTTATTATTCGAAATCACAACACAGAATAAATCAAAAAGGTAAATCTAGTATAAAGAAAATAAGGGTTTAGGTCCACAATCTGAGTTACTACTATAATAAATAATCTTAAATTTTTTATTTCATTTTATTTTATTCTTTAATCTTTGATTGCATATTCACATTTTTTTTTTCCAATGATTGTTTTGGTTTACAAACTAGGCTTTAATTTTTTATAATTACTTTTTGACATGTTCAATTGACTTAAGACTGGTACCTATCCGGAAGAAATATTTTAAAATTAGTTGCAAAATTATATTAAAAAACAAAAAAGTAGATTATGTTTAATTAATGTGAAATAAAGAATTTTAAAATATAGAAATAACAAGGTAGAATGTAAACCAAAGGTTTTTAAAGGCGCACATTTTTTAAATAAACAATACAAACTGTTTAGAGTAATTTGTTAGACTTGCACCAAAATTTGAAAATTTTCTTAGAATATCATACATTAAGAAAAATGTGGAAAATAAAGAGAGACTTTCTTCAATTTTAAGAAAACTCTACATAATTAAAATAAACGTTTAACACGTCATGTAAAAATATAAAGTTGAAGCTTTAATTATTGTCTTTTATTTTGAAAAACTTTGTAAGGAAAACTAAGTTACAGGTATAGTAAAATAGCAGAAATTAAATTTTTGAGTCCTAACAGCCCTAAAACAGGGGGCGGTACAAAATTTTTTTGAGACAACTTACACAAATTCTAAAAGATCTTTTTTCCCTTAAAATTTTAAGTTTTTAACTAAAGCATGGCGGTATTATGAAAGAATAAAAATCGTATCTTCACGTAACGGTAAATCTAAGTAGTAAATTGCAAAACATTACATAACTTTGTAAAACTCTTACGCACAATCTGAAATATATACATACATTTGAAAATAGGGTCTTTTTGCAGTTTTGAGGGGCTGTAACTCCGCCGTATATAGCTACCAAAAGCCCTTAACACACGCTAAAATATGCAATTGGAGTTTTCATTTTTATGTCTGACCGATGAAAATTGTGTACAGGTGCCTAAGTTCCATTACCCAAGTTCCAGGCGTCTAAACATAGCAAATTTTCAATTGTTGAGCCTAGTAACTCTTAAACAGGAGGTGGTACAAAAAACATTCTGAGAAAACTTATACTAATTCTGAAAGTTTTTTCTTTTCTCAAAATTTCAATTTCCTATCTAAAAGCAGGCCGGAGTTATGAAGGAAGAAAAATCATGTAAATTTTTGTTTTCAAATAATGGTAAATTTAAATATTAAATTTTAACAAACTGTATAAAAAATTGTTCTGTCGAATGGCATCTTTAAATTCAAAAATGTTGAGCAGAACTTGATATATATATATACATATTTAAAAGTAGATCTTTTTCAAAGATTGAGACGCTGTAGCTCTGCAATGGATGCGATTACATTACATTAAAAAGTTTTAACCTACAACATTAATTTAAGATTAAAATTTCATTACTTCATCTTTAACGTGAAAGTTTTGTAAACAGACGGACGGAAGGACAGATTGAAACTAATAGGCAATTTTTTTTTTTTTAATTTCGTTTGGAAATGTGCTAAATATGAAAATATTAAATATTATTCTATAATTTTTCACTGCAATGTGTTATTAGGATAATGTTTCAGTCACCCCCACAGCAAGTGAATGATTCTTTTGTGAGCAGTTTAAAACATATAATAAGTGAATATTAAATAATTGGTCATCGAAACACTTATAATGTTATTATTGCCTTAAAACTAAAGCAAAACTTCAGCCATTTTTTTGTTTTTATGGACACTTATAATAAAAATTCAACCACTTTGAATTGCACCTTTATAAGAAATATTTCAATTTGTAATTGTAACTAATATCTAATAAATAAAATAACTGGGTCGAATATTTGTTAAATATAACATTTTTTTAATATTTTCTAAAAATAATCATTATTATTCAATATATGTAACAAAATAAAGAATAGAATAGTTAATTTTAAAAAGAAAAAATAACAGACCTCCAAGAGTTCCATACACAATATTGCTACCCCTCTTAATATAGTATAACAACTTATAACTTTATAAAGAAAAAAAAAAGGAAAATTTTCTAAATTACTATGTATTTTCTTTTTAAAATTTCGGTGTTTTGAATTTTCTTTAATGAAACTTGAAATAGTATAAGATGCTGTAAGGCTTGAAATTTAAGATTATATTTTAATAAGTAATCACATTCTATAAAAGAAGTTCATTTAATTTTATTCTTTTATCAAAAATCTTGTTATAAAATTGTAATACAAAAATGTCATACTTAAAATATTGAACTTAAAAAACATGTTGTTATGAAAGCATATTTTCATTTTTTTTTTTTTCGTTTTTATCTAGGTACATACAAATAGTGATTTTATTCATTATTTTTATTATACAAATAATTTTCTAGATCAATTTCTAAGGTGATATCTGCATTTAAAGTCATCATTCTTTTCATATAATAAACGTATATACAAAATGTAAAAAAAAATAACAATTCTAATTTGTTTTATAACAATTTTTCCGATAGTACCATATTATATTTATTTACATTTTCATCATATTTTCTTTTATTTTCATATTTTTACATAGTAAAAATGTTATATATGTAAGTAAATAGTAATATAACTAATTAGTTATCCTACAGCATAATTTTTTTTCCTTTCATTAAAATTGAAAACAAAAAAAAATCTGTGTTTCATTTTTCTCTATCTCTGACATGTTATATAATATGAATATGAATTATTATATATTATTACTATATTATATAATATGAATTATCATGTAATTATTAAACAGTTTTATTCTTATCTTTGTATACTTTTTGTTTTTTTTTTTACTTGCAGGACGAATGACAAATACAGTGTTGGATTACTCCTTTATAAAATTAACTCTATCTTTGTTATTATATCAAAAGTAAAAACAAATAATACATAACAAAAACTACCAAACCAAATACAAAAAAAAATTATTAAGCAAGTTAAGTTTTTTCTACTATAGATATTATAATTTTCGTTTCATTAACATAATGAATTTCTGAGAGAAAAAAAAAAAAAAACCAAAAATACTTTCTATCCTTTTTTTCACAAAATTACTAAAAAAAAAAAAACAAAAAAAAATTTATTTTATACTCAAACACAAAATAAATTTTTTCCTCCTCCGAAATGAATGATGAATATCATGTAAATGAGTTCTATATATATATTTTTTATTTTTGTTTTTGGTAAATACATTTATAGAAAAAGTTTTTCTTTCAAAAACAAAAAAAAAAAAAAAAAAAGACAAAATAAATTAAAGAAAAACATTCAACATATCCCTTTATGATTTTATCAATTCTTCTCTCATAGAATCTTTATTACAGTTAAAGATATTTTATTTTAATATTGAAAGAATAATTATCGTTATTAAAATTACATTCCATTAGCTCGGAATAGCTGAGAATAAGAGATAAATCTTAAGGATTAGTTTATATAGCCTAAAAGTATGCAATAATAGAAAATTACAATAATTTAAAAAAAAATTCCCTAGCAAATAGTATAAAAACCTATAATGGCCTTAGTAGCCGATGGTTCAATAATATTGCATTACATTTATGTAATATTAATATAAATAAATAAATAAATTCCTTAGCAGTAATAAACAGTATTCAATCAATAATGGTTTTAATAGCCGATGATTGGGGCTTCGGTAGCCTAGTGCGTAGGCGGAGGAGTGTGGGTTCGATCCCTGCACAGGTCGTAAGTGTTTTTTCTTTACATATCTCCTTACGACCAAATATAATGTAAATATATAGTATATAATATAAACAAAATAAATAATATTAGTATATAATTTAATAATAGTATAAAAACCTATAATGGCCTTAGTAGCCGATGGTTCAATAATATTGCATTACATTTATGTATGTAATATTAATATAAATAAATAAATAGCCGGTGATTTTGTAATATTACAAAATCCTTTGTCATTTATAATTTTTTTTTTTCTTTAGTGTATTTTTCTGCCTCATAAATGTGAACAGCAAATTACACAGCCTTTTCTTTACAGGCGTGGCTGTAAATGTCGTAAGGAGGAATAACTCTTACGACGTGTGTGGGATTCGAACCCACAATTCCTCGGTGTTTACAGCATATTTCCTACGCTCTTACCCACTAGGTCACCGAGGCCCCATTTATAATATTAATACAAATAAATAAATAAATAGCCCGTTATATTCTTAACAAAAACAGTTTTTATGGTATTTCTACTCATACAAATATTTGCACAAGGAATCAAACATAAAATAGAATAGACTGTTTTATGATAAAACTTGTTAGTAAAGATTATGATAGAGAGCACAAAACACTTCAGAAAATGGTTTTATATCACATCTTATATTACCACAACAAGGTGTACCTAAGAAAAACTTTGCTCACGGGATTTATTGCCCCTGAGCATTTTATATTTCTTAATAAAAATGGTTATATTCAAAACCAAAAGCATGTCCTTATATTTATTTATAGACGGGATGTCCTGATATTTATATTTCATTATAGACGGGACACATGTATATCATTAGAATATAGCCCGGACGGTATTAACGGAGTAAATTTAAAATATGACATGTCTATACCATATAAAGGCAAAAAAATAAAAAGAGATTATTGGTCGTTTGATAACACACATTAATCAGATGTTAGTACTAGAAATATAAATTAGGTTTTAATTTAGGTTAAGTAACTAAATTTAGGATAAACAGCAGGGTAAAAAAAAGAAGAATACAATATTATTTTGAATACAAATATTATTTTTGAAAATTAAATCAGGAATTAGATACAAAACTAACATAAAAATTAAGGATTAATTTAAATGTTAATATAAAAGAAACAAGCAAAGATGCCATTTTTTATATACTTTTCTAGGCTTAAGATTGTATTAAATAAAAGGTTATTAATAAAAAAAAAAGTATTACTATAAATAAAGAAATAAATAGTCCGTTATATTCTTAATAAAAATGGATTTTATGGTTTTAAATTTTAACCAATTTTGTTTATTTTATGGTTAATGTAAAAGTGATTTTATGTTAACTTTTTTTGTAGGCTTAGTAAGTTAAATTAGTATAAGCTTATACAGAAATAATAAAAAGTTTAGTAAAAAAATAAAATATATAATCTGTCATTCTTTAAATCAATATTATTTAACTTTTTTTTTAGTTTGAAGCTGATCAGATTTTGATTATAGCTAAGAAATTTAATAATCGCCTACATGAGATTTTCAAAAATTTTCTTGCATAATTTATGTTATGTGTTATAATAAGGGTATTCTCGATTTGATGCAAAAGTGCAAATTTTTTTTGCACCGTAGTACATATTTACACCAACTCGTGAACAACCCTAGCACGAATTTTTATTGAACTGTCAAATATCGTTGATGTGCTTGTTTTGTTTACATAAAAATTTAATATGCTTATCTAAAATTTCAGATATTTGTATATCTTCATGTGCTTGACTTAATAAATAATCAGAAATAATTTTTTTTCAACTTTTTTTAGGCATTTTTTAAATTTTTATCTAATATAGCACTTACAAAAAATATATAAACAAACTTTGCAATGGTCTTGCACGAATATGCAATAGGGTTTAGGTATTGCATAGTCTTGCAAAATTTTGCACTTTTTTATACATGAAAACAACAACAAATCGTGCACTTTAACTGTCAAAAAATTGAAATATGCTACGGTGCAAAATTTTACACTTGTGCAAGACCACTTTGCACCAACTCGTGAATACCCTTAATGTAATTTTTTTTTTTCTGTTATCAAAAATCAATAATTTAATGATTTTAAAGCAAACCAGATGTCTGTCTATCAAATCTTTTGTCTGCGCTAGTAGTTATGATGAAAAATTGTTCAACTGAATCATGTATTATGATTTGTAGGGATTTCTCCTTATCTAATCTTTTGCCATACAATGATGAAATATTGTCTAACTGTAGCATAACAAAGAATGCATGATCTGCTTACAATAAGAACCGAACAAAAAAATTATCCATAAGCAATGTCAAATGGTCAAGGATTACAGTGATTTTACAGAACACTGACATTGGGACAATTTCGATTAAATATTTACCAAATTCAAAACATTCATAAAAAATAAAATACTTACCTCATAAAATGATATGTTGAGGCTGCACATATCTAAATGAAAATGAACTACTATTTTCTATTTGTGCAAATATCTAATTAAAATAACAATTTGCAAAATTTTAGTCTATATTCCAAATTGATTGATTGGAAGAAGAAGCAAGATTGAAAAAGAAGAAAGAAGAGTTAGGATATTGAAAACAGTTTGAAAATTTCATGAAATTAATGTAACTCGATTTTCCGCATTTTATTTCACAATTACCACATTTTATTATCAGCTTAAATTTGATTAATAGACAATTGGCACTAGTAAAACAATTGCAGCTAACAATTTTTACTACAGAAAACATATCAACATCGCTGTTGAATTTCTTGATAATATCGTATCTATTTCTCAAAATGAAATATATAATATGATTTAAATGTTTTAGATAAGCTTTAGATAAGCTAAAAACATTTCAAAAATAACTATAAATTCCTTTATTAAAATTTGACGAAAATAGAATTGAGGGAATTCCGTTTAATTTGGCTGACCCCATATTTTTCAAATTTTCCAGAAGAAAAAAATTGTTTTAGGTAAATAATGATCTTCTGTGAGAGTCCTAGTTGGCGATAAGGCGTTTATATAGGTTCTTAAAATTATTGATAAAAAAGTCTAATTATAACAACCAAACTAACATTGTACTTAAACACAAATACCATAATATTAGGTGATATCTTAAAAGAAAGATTTTGAGATGCACTTTCACATATTGTGCCAAACTTGGTAATGGAACCAGTTGTTTTTATAATTAAAACATATTTTAAAAAACCAGGAAACACATTACCTATTTAATATAGATTATAGATACTTTTCTTAAATATCAAATTTATAAGAAATTCAAAATTTTTGGACTCATTTTGTGATAGAGTATACAGAAGCAATTAAAAAACTAAGTAAATTAAAAGATACCGTTATTCAAAAAATATTGTTTTTTTAATTAAAAAAAAAATTTTAATTTATTTTTTATTCATCCTGTACCTACATAAACTAATAGTTGTATTTTGAAATTTGTTACATCATTTTTAAAAAACATTGCAAGAGTTTTTTTTAAGCTATAAATTAAAATGCTTAGCTTTTAAGAGTTTCAAACGAAATTTACAGTGATTTCGATATTAGAATAGTAATACAAATATTTTTAAATTCCGTATGATATTAATCCCTTATGCCTCTATCGACAATCCAGAATTCAAACAAAAGTTCTTTATTTTTACTATATTATCTTTGTTCAATTGTTGAAGAAGATTGATCCTAGCATTTATATGGAGCTTAAGTAAATTCACCGTGCCATTCAAAACAAAATTTAACTAACGGAGAACTGACACATTGTCAAAAAAAAAACAAAAATAAAATTTCCAAAACTACTGCTTTGCTAAAACAAAATTTTATATAATTTAAGTAAATAATAAAAGTTTTCATTGCATTACAAAAAAGTAACGTCAAAATAAAAGTGAAATTTATTATACTAAAAGATTGCAAACTATTAAAAAAGAAAATCATATATTCAAAAGGCAAAACAAACACTAAAAAAAAAAAAAAAAATAAGGTAATTTTTTCCTCTTTTCAAACAAAAAGATGAAGATAAAACTGTAAAAAGAAAATAAAATATTAAAAATCATGATTGCATTCAAATTGTACAGAATTCTTTATATATTAATGGGAAAAAATTAAAAAGAAAAAATCTGTAAATTTAAATACAGTTTTGTTTTATTTTGTTTAGTTTTTTTTTTTTCTTATATTGCCGCGTTTATCCGTGTCACAATCTACTGTCTGATTTCAACTTTTTACCTCTCTTTTCTTTTTCAATCCTTTAAATAATAAACAAAAATTTAACTGTTTTTCTTCTTTATTTCAGAATTTTATTAAAATTTAATAATGAAGTATAGATAATAGGTATTTAGGTATTAGGTATATGTATATTTCTAAACAGTAAAAATATTATTAAGAAAATGTTAAATTTATTTAGATACATAATAATAACAGTACTTTGATTACATAACCTTTTTTTTTTTATATGAATGTTGAGCCAATGCATCAGTAATCGCTGTACACTGTAGAGCCGTAGATGACTTTCCTTCATTAATAACTAAGACAGGTTTAATTCGGCTACTGATTACTATAAATTAATGTTTTTTCAAATTTCAAAGTCTTTGGCAATAAACGCACGAAACATTCTAAACATTACTCTTAAAATAAAGTTTCAAAACCCTTTGAACATATTTTATCTTAAGTTACTCAATTAATTTAATTTTATCTTATCTTAAGTGATATCTCAAGTTATATTACAGATATTGCTTAATGAAAGTATTATTTGTATAGTAAACTTTTTTGGTAGAAATTTACCATTTTTTCGTATTCAAACATTATTAGATTTTAAGAGTTATATAGACGTATCTATAAGTATTTAACTTTATAAAACCGTACAGAATTATGTAGACTTCAAAGACGATTAAATATATAATGTTATAAGTGTATTGCTAACAATTCTTGATAACTGTCGAAAATTAATAAAATAATAAAATAAGAATATTTGAAGCCAGTGAAATGAAAAAATCATATAAGGAATACTTAAAGTTGAATGGTTTATTTGATTAGGTAAAAATAAATTAAGTAATTCAGAGATATTTAAAAAATAATGAAGATACTATGATTCTATACACAGGTAATTTAGAATTAGATTAGGAGTACCTTATAGTTTTTATTATTTGGAAGCTATGTATGATGTAAGTTTATAACAAAAATGCAACAATTAAAGAATTTTATCGATATCGGCTAATGTTACCTTTATTGAAATGTTGTTTGATATTGAAAAATCAAATTTTTCTTATAGTAAATCCAAATGAAACTTCTAATACGCATTTCTGAACTTATTATTATTATCAGATTTGCATTTTAATAACTTTTTTTTGTAGCCCCACCCGTTACGGAGCTACAGCTCCCCAAAGGTTCAAAAAAGCTCTATATTTAAATTGTTATAGCACAAGTTGTATAAGGTATATCTTCATTTTGAAAACTCCAAACGATTACTACTTTTATTAGCTTTAAAAGTATATATACAATAAATATATATTTGTGGCATACGGTGTCTTAATTTACCGTTATGGGAAACTCAATTTTGCAAAATCCTTTAACCCTTCTATCTTCTAAACGGTTTAAGTTGAAAACTTGACAGAATTTTGACAGAAGTTTGATCTTTGAAAATAATTATTAGTCATTTCAGAAATTTTTTTTGTATCACTCCCCGTTTAGGAGCTGTAAGGGGTCAAAAACTGAAAATTTCGTATTTTGCAACACCTGTAACTTGAACACCTGTTAAAATTTTTTTGAAGTAATACACAAAAATTAAAGCTTCAACATTATACTTTTATTTTTGTTAACAACTTTTTTTAATAATATAGGGTTATTTTATAATTAACGAAAGTGTTACTTGATTTTTTCAAATTTTCTAACAAATTTCTTTAACGAATTTTTTGCATTTTGTTTTACTCGATAATTTGAAATTGTTGAGGATATAATGCGTAGTACAAAAAAATGTAAATAAATAAACAACATAACGGTTGCTTGAAGAATTTTTATTTATATGATATTGATATACATACATACTTATATAATATCATGTTTATTTACATATCGTATATGTCACTGATGAATGAATGATAAGAGTATAGATGTATATTATATAGCGCCGTATTTACATACATATACATATATATTTTATTGTACTTACATATAAGAAATTATTCTATGAATGGAAATATTTTTAAAGAAATATTGCAATTATTTATTTAAAATTAATACTATTTTGTAATTTAATATACATTTACCGCTTAGTATTAAATGGTACTATAGAATATTTGAAAAAGTTTTGGATTGATAATCGTTATGTGGTAGGTTAGAATCTGCTTTTGAAGAATGTATAAACATATAGCTTGAATATATTATGTACAACCCATTGTTCTAGAAATTATAAAATGCACCCAAATTATTTTAAAATACTAAAATATTAAAAAAATAATATTGTAAGCAGAGTTACAGGCTGTGAACATACTAACGGTTCGTACGGGTATCTAAGAGTTGACAAAGGCAACTGTATTCTTCCTTGTTTTATTTCATTTCTAGAACTAAGATATGTCTATTCTAATTTTCCTTCATTTAACATATATTTTGTATTACGGCCTACATATGCCAACATTTAAAATTCTAGATACGAATTAACTAACAGTAATATAAAAATCTATTATTTAATCGATTTATTTTTTTCGATACAAAAATATTTTGGCACAGATTAGTAAAAAACTACTTAACCAATTTTAGTGAAGTAATAACTAGGAAATTAGTGAAACTTTCTTTTTCTTCACCTTGTTATGTTTCTTCGTTTTTATATTCTCGCCATATTTCAGATTTAAAAACATGTACAAATTTTCGGTTGCGGCTCAATTTCTTTCATTAGAAACAAAATGAAATAATGAATGTATTATATAAAGAAGCTATTCAGTTGGTTGGGGCTCAACTATTTAGCCGACTAATTTTTTGTTACCTAACTAAAACCAAATTGAATTTGCAAATTTTTTTTCTGCATAAAAATTTAGATTTTGAAAAGTTTAAAATCATTTTTCATTAAATATTACACAAAATTTTTATGATTAATTAACTTTTAGATTTATTTTCTGTAAATCTGTAAGAGTAAAGAGCTAGAATATATGTTTACACAAAAAAAACGAGGAAGAATACAGTTGCCTTTGTCAACTCTTAGATACCCGTACGAACCGTTAGTATGTTAACAGCCTGTCACTCTGCTCACAATATTATTTTTTTAATATTTTAGTATTTTAAAATAATTTGGGTGAATTTTATAATTTCTAGAACTATGGGTTGTACATATATTCAAACTATATGGCGATATGTACATTCTTCAAAAGCAGATTCTAACCTTTCACATAACGATTATCAATCCAAAACTTTTTCAAATATTCTATAGTACCATTTAGTACTAAGGGGTAAATGTATATTAAATTTACTTAGTACAAAATAGTAAATATAATTTTAAATATTATATTATATTATATTTAAATATTCCATTGACAGAATAATTTCTTATAAGTACAATAAAATACATATATGTATGTAAATACGGCGCTATATAATATACATCTATACTCTTATCATTCATTCACTAGTGACATATACGATATCTAAATAAACATGATATTATATAAGTATGTATATATATTAATATCATATAAATAAAAATTCTTCAAGCAACCGTTATGTTGTTTATTTATTTGCATTTTTATGTACTACGCATTATATCCTCAACAATTTCAAATTATCGAGTAAAACAAATGCAAAAAATTTGTTGAAGAAATTTGTTAGAAAATTTGAAAAAATCAAGTAACACTTTCGTCAATTATAAAGTAACCCTACATTATTAAAAAAAGTTGTTAACAGAAATAAGAATATAATATTGAAGCTTTAATTTTTATGTATTACTTTAAAAAAAATTTAACAGGTGTTCACGTTACAGGTGTTTAAAAAAAGGAAATTTTCAGTTTTTGACCCCTTACAGCTCCTAAACGGGGGGTGATACAAAAAAAGTTTCTGGAATGACTCATACTTATTTTCAAAGATCTAACATCTGTCAAAATTTCAAGTTTCCAACTTAAACCGTTTAGAAGATAGAAGGCTTGAAGGATTTTGCTAAATTTTAGTTTCACATAACGGTAAATTAAGACACCGTATGCCACAAAAATATATTTATTGTATATATACTTTTACAGCTAATGAAAGTAGTAATCGTTTGGCGTTTTCAAAATGAAGATATACCTTACACAACTTGTGCTATAACAATTTAAATATAGAGCTTTTTTGAACCTTTGGGGAGCTGTAGCTCCGTAACGGGTGGGGCTACAAAAAAAAGTTATTAAAAATAAAATTAATATTTTTGTGAGATCTATCAGCGGCTAAAATTTCATAGCTCTATTGCAAAAAAAATGTGGGGATCTAAAAGTTAGGTGTTCGAGAGCTACCCTAAGGCTTGGTCCAAACTCAACCAAAAAAAATAGGGAACCTACAAATTACTCCCAAAATATTTTGTGTAAATTTCAAGATTCTAGCTTTCTTAGTTTTTGAGTTAGGGTGCTGACGGACGGACGGACGGACGGACGGACATGGCTCAAAAGTCTTAGAATTTTTTTCTGATCCGATCCATACCTTTGAAGGTATATCTAGCTCGCTTATTTCGAGGTGTTACAAACGGAGGAGTAATTTTATTATACCCGATCCTATCGTACGGGTATAAAAATAGGGAACCTACAAATTACTCCCAAAAAATTTTGTGTAAATTTCAAGATTCTAGCTTTCTTAGTTTTCGAGTTAGCGTGCTGACGGACGGGCGGACGGACGGACGGACATGGCTCAAAAGTCTTAGAATTTTTTTCTGATCCGATCCATACCTTTGAAGGTATATCTAGCTCGCTTATTTCGAGGTGTTACAAACGGGGGAGTAATTTTATTATACCCGATCCTATCGTACGGGTATAAAGAGGCGTACGAAAAACTAACATTACCATGGCATTGTTACGATTTTTGCATCATCACACTGTATATCGCAACTATAGCGACGTAATTTTGTCGGCATTTGTCGGTGACGAAATTTTTCTACTTGGATGACTTCATCAATTTTCTTTACTAATAACTTTTCATAATATCATCATATCGAATATTTCTTATTTTTTAAATACCAAAAAAACTTCAAATTTATATACCTATTATTATTTGTAATTTTAAATTATAACTATTAAAAGAAACTGTTGTTTCGTCTTTAAAATTACTTTTTATCTTTTTATCATTATTTATTGAAATATTTTCTTTCAGCTATAAAAATATTTTTTTATTGATTACATAAATATGTCCTTTTTACAATGTATGTACATTATTATTATATTTCATTTTGTTTTTATAGACTGTAATTAAATTAAAGAGTATTCACCCCTCTTCATTATAGTACAATACCTGGCCAATGTGGTGGTGTTAATGTTATTGATCCCGTTACTGTTCCTGCTGGAGTATCATCATCCCCGCAATCACTGCATTGATTAAAGTTAAACTCAAATATATTATCTTGATTTGGAAGAGGTGCAGCTGCTGCTATCAAAATCTAAAATTGAAAATTTAATTTCAAAAATTAACTCTACCATTGCAAAAATAAATAAATTTAAATTACAAAAGCGAATAATGCCAAAATTGCGAATTTCATTTTGTTTGTTTTTTGTTGTCTCTTCAGTTGAAAACAAGTTACTGAAACTTAATGGGAAATTTGTTAGTTTATATATGGTGGAAAAATAGTTTTTTTCTCTTTGAATGCACACCTAATTATAAATTTTAAATTTGTATTAATAATAAGAACTTAATTAATTAAATTTACACAGTTGCAGATTATTGTATTAATATGAATTAATATAGTTTGATTGAGTGTTAAAATTGCCGACTTTGTGTATGAATTAGAATATCGGCTTACGGCAAAGAAATTTCAGAAAAGTTTTTGGTTTACCTAATTTGTGTCAAAATATTTTGTTAAAGTTTTCGGTTAGTTGGCAAATTATTAATAAAACCGCTTAATTTAATATTTGATTTAATTTTAATTTAATATTGACAATTTAATTTATTATTTGAAAAAAAAACGAGGAAGAATACAGTTGCCTTTGTCAACTCGTAGATACCCGTATCAACCGGTTAGTATGTTCATAATCTGTCACTCTGCTTATAATATTATTTTTTTAATTTTTCAGTATTTTATAATTTGTTGAATTTCATAATTTCTAGAACTATGGTTTGTACATATATTCACATTATATGTTTATACATTCTTCAAAAGCAGATTCTAACATTCCACATAACGATTATAAATCCAAAACTTTTCCAAATATACTATAGTTTCATTTAATACTAAGCGGCAAATGTATATTAATTTATACATAATATGTATTATATATCATTCAGTCATCAGTGACATATACGATATGTAAATAAACATAAGTTATATAAGTATGTATACTAATATCATCTATAATTATAATTTAGAAGTTTCCAGCCACACACTACGTATTATGAATTCCGTTTCAAACTTTGAACAGCAGTAACTACATATTTTTACGATTTTTCTACTATAAAACCTATACGTAATATTAATAATAAAACATAAAAAACAACACATTTCATATTTACATTACATTATTATGATACCTACGATAGTCGGTAGTATGTAGTAACAAAACGTATACAACAAAACAGAATAACAACAAATTTTACAAAATTATAAGAGACATTCTCAGTTACTCTCTTTAAAATTGTGTATGTTTTTTTTCCTCTCGAGTCGACTCAATCTCAACGGCTCAACTATTCTTTGGCTATATGTAAGAAATATTAGTATGTACTTTAACTTATGCATGTATAAAGAAAAAAATTTAAAAATCGATAGAAATTATCATTTATCACAATATGTATTGAAATTTTAAATAATGATGAATCATGAATGATATTGATCTGATATTAATAATCAATATGTATCTAAGTATTTACTTATGTATGACCAGCGGGAGTTATGTATCCTATACCGGACACTACAACAACAACTAACATATTATTATAAGTTAACTTACTAACCATTAATACATTATTTTACTTTATATTATTTTTGCTAACCTAATCATACTTGTAAATTAATAAAAGTTAAATTAAAGGTAACTTGTTCGAATTGAATTATAAAGTATCAAATTATTTCTCACAATTATTGTAGACATAGAATCAGCACCTTTTAATTAAACATGTGTAACTTACCGGTGCTGATTCAACAAATAAATAATATATAAGGAACCAAAATTGTAAAAATCAGATGAATTAATAACAATCAATCAAATAAAGAAGTAATATTAAATTAAAGTTGTTTTTTATACCCGTACGATAGGATCGGGTATAATAAAATTACTCCTCCGTTTGTAACACCTCGAAATAAGCGAGCTAGATATACCTTCAAAGGTATGGATCGGATCAGAAAAAAATTCTAAGACTTTTGAGCCATGTCCGTCCGTCCGTCCGTCCGTCCGTCCGTCCGTCAGCACGCTAACTCAAAAACTAAGAAAGCTAGAATCTTGAAATTTACACAAAATTTTTTGGGAGTAATTTGTAGGTTCCCTATTTTTTTTGGTTGAGTTTGGACCAAGCCTTAGGGTAGCTCTCGAACACCTAACTTTTAGATCCCCACATTTTTTTTGCAATAGAGCTATGAAATTTTAGCCGCTGATAGATCTCACAAAAATATTAATTTTATTTTTAATAACTTTTTTTTGTAGCCCCACCCGTTACGGAGCTACAGCTCCCTAAAGGTTCAAAAAAGCTCTATATTTAAATTGTTATAGCACAAGTTGTGTAAGGTATATCTTCATTTTGAAAACGCCAAAAGATTACTACTTTTATTAGCTTTAAAACTATATATACAATATATATATATTTAAGGCATACGGTGTCTTAATTTACCGTTATGCGAAACTAAAATTTTGCAAAATCCTTTAACCCTTCTATCTTCTAAACGGTTTAAGTTGGAAACTTGAAATTTTGACAGAAGTTAGATCTTTGAAAATAAGTATGAGTCATTTCAGAAATTTTTTTTGTATCACCCCCCGTTTAGGAGCTGTAAGGGGTCAAAAACTGAAAATTTTCCATTTTTAAACACCTGTAACTTGAACACCTGTTAGAATTTTTTTAAAGTAATACATAAAAATTAAAGCTTCAACATTATATTCTTATTTCAGTTAACAACTTTTTTTAATAATATAGGGTTACTTTATAATTGACGAAAGTGTTACTTGATTTTTTCAAATTTTCTAACAAATTTCTTCAACAAATTTTTTGCATTTGTTTTATTCGATAATTTGAAATTGTTGAGGATATAATGCGTAGTACATAAAAATGTAAATAAATATACAACATAACGGTTGCTTGAAGAATTTTTATTTATATGATATTGCTATACATACATACTTATATAATATCATGTTTATTTACATATCGTATATGTCACTGATGAATGAATGATAAGAGTATAGATGTATATTATATAGCGCCGTATTTACATACATATATGTATTTTATTGTACTTATAAGAAATTATTCTGTCAATGGAATATTTAAATATAATATAATAAAATATTAAAAATTATATTTATTATTTTGTACTAAGTAAATTTAATATAAATTTACCGCTTAGTATTAAATGGTACTATAGAATATTTGAAAAAGTTTTGGATTGATAATCGTTATGTGGAAGGTTAAAATCTGCTTTTGAAGAATGTATAAACATATAGTTTGAATATATGTACAACCCATAGTTCTAGAAATTATAAAATTCACCCAAATTATTTTAAAATACTAAAATATTAAAAAAATAATATTGTGAGCAGAGTGACAGGCTGTTAACATACTAACGGTTCGTACGGGTATCTAAGAGTTGACAAAGGCAACTGTATTCTTCCTCGTTTTATACCCGTACGATAGGATCGGGTATAATAAAATTACTCCTCCGTTTGTAACACCTCGAAATAAGCGAGCTAGATATACCTTCAAAGGTATGGATCGGATCAGAAAAAAATTCTAAGACTTTTGAGCCATGTCCGTCCGTCCGTCAGCACGCTAACTCAAAAACCAAGAAAGCTAGAATCTTGAATTTTACACAAAATATTCTGGGAATAATTTGTAGGTTCCCTATTTTTTTTGGTTGAGTTTGGACCAACCCTTAGGGTAGCTCTCGAACACCTAACTTTTAGATCCCCACATTTTTTTTGCAATAGAGCTATGAAATTTTAACTACTGATAGTTCTCACAAAAATATTAATTTTATTTTTTATAACTTTTTTTTGTAGCTCCACCCGTTACGGAGCTACAGCTCCCCAAAGGTTCAAAAAAGCTCTATATTTAAATTGTTATAGCACAAGTTGTATAATGTATATATTCATTTTGTAAACGCCAAACAATTACTACTTTTATTAGCTTTAGAAGTATATATACAATAAATATATACTTGTGGCATACGGTGTCTAAATTTACCGTTATGCGAAACTAAAATTTTGCAAAATCCTTCAACCCTTCTATCTTCTAAACGGTTTAAGTTGGAAACTTTAAATTTTGACAAAAGTTAGATCTTTGAAAATAAGTATGAGTCATTTCAGAAATTGTTTTTGTATCACCCTCCGTTTAGGAGCTGTAAGGGGTCAAAAACTGAAAATTTCCTATTTTTAAACACCTGTAACTTGAACACCTGTTAAAATTTTTTTGAAGTAATACACAAAAATTAAAGCTTCAACATTATACTCTTATTTCTGTTAACAACTTTTTTTAATAATATAGGGTTAGTTTATAATTAACGAAAGTGTTACTTGATTTTTTCAAAATTTCTAACAAATTTCTTTAACGAATTTTTTCCATTTTGTTCTACTTGATAATTTGAAATTGTTGAGGATATAATGCGTAGTACATAAAAATGTAAATAAATAAACAACATAACGGTTGCTTGAAGAATTTTTATTTATATGATATTGATATACATACATACTTATATAATATCATATTTATTTACATATCGTATATGTCACTAGTGAATGAATGATAAGAGTATAGATGTATATTATATAGCGCCATATTTACATACATATATGTATTTTATTGTACTTATAAGAAATTATTCTGTCAATGGAATATTTAAATATAATATAATATAATATTTAAAATTATATTTACTATTTTGTACTAAGTAAATTTAATATACATTTACCGCTTAGTATTAAATGGTACTATAGAATATTTGAAAAAGTTTTGGATTGATAATCGTTATGTGAAAGGTTAGAATCTGCTTTTGAAGAATGTACATATAAACATATAGTTTGAATATATGTACAACCCATAGTTCTAGAAATTATAAAATTCACCCAAATTATTTTAAAATACTAAAATATTAAAAAAATAATATTGTAAGCAGAGTGACAGGCTGTGAACATACTAACGGTTCGTACGGGTATCTAAGAGTTGACAAAGGCAACTGTATTCTTCCTCGTTTTATTTAAATTTGAACCAGTCACATATTTAGCGCAGTCGGTAGGATAGACAAACGGTCTATCTTCGTGTAATAACAAAATCACTAATAAAATAAAATAGTATACTGTGAATTAAGCCATAATTCTACCTAAGGTGAGGCTGCCTTGGGCACAGAAAATTAATAGAAAAAATTCTAATAAAATAGTGAATTGTGAAAGTGTAAATCAAAGACATTCAAAGGATTATTGAAATTGTTTGGTTATTGCATTATCCAAATTGTTAGTAGTGTTTGACTGTTTCAACGGATTATTGAGATATACTGACACAGGTATTGAAGGAATATCAATACTTCACGAAGATTTCCGGAGGATTTTTATCCATTGTTGCCTTCCTGATATGATGTGGATACCCATCATTTTAATGTAAGTGCTGTTTTTATTATCATTTATAAAAAATAATTTATGCCTTTTAAGCGCAATTTATGCCCAAATCCTTACCCTAATTATAATAAGCTTAGGAAACTTAAATTAAACCATTTGGAAAGTATTAAAGAAGAAAATTGTGAGGATAACGCTAATATTCTCGAAAATCTAAATAATATATTATTTTTCCCATTATTAAATAACTCATATTTGAGCTTTGAAAACTCCGATCGTTTAACTCCTATAAATATGGAACCAATAAATAATAATAGTTTACCAGAATTCGCAATTTTAAATCAAAACCCACAAAATCCAAGAGAAAATGTTGTAACGTTAAATACAACTGATATTTTCAACTCATTAAGAGTTCCAGACGCTATAAAAGACCTTCCGAAATTTGAAGGTAATCCGAAATTATTATTTGAATTTATTAGCAATTGTGAAGAAATTCTTTGCATGTACAGACGGGACTCCCTACGGACAAATGTTACTTAGAGCAGTTAGAAATAAAATCGTAGGGCCGGCTAATGAGGTATTAAACATGTACAGTACTCCATTAGTATAGGAAAATATTAAAGAAAATTTAATTCTCCACTATTCAGACAAGAGAAACGAAACCTCTCTTATCCGAGACCTTCACGGTCTTAAACAAAATAACAAGACTGTAGAAACCTTCTACAGTGAAGTGATATAAATTTTAGCTACTATGACAAACCATATACAAATACATGAAAGAAATTTCGCTATTATAAATTCTAAACGAGATTTATATACTGAAATGTGTTTAAATGTCCTTTTATCGGGTTTGAGGGAACCTTTGGGCTCAACTATAAAAGCCATGAAACCTCAATCATTATCAGTAGCTTTTTCATACTGTATTAAAGAACAAAATATTTCATATACTAAATTTAACAATAATTCAATTACATCTAATAATCGTTTCTCACTAAATTTACAACAACCACGGTACCAAAATTTCAATAGACCACAAAATTCATTTCATTCAAACCCACGAAATTCCTTTTTTAATAATAATAATAAGCAAAATAACCAATTTAATCAGAATAAATTCGAAAGACAAATTTGGAATTCTAATAGACCAAATAATCAAAATATCACTCCCATGGATATTAGTACCGGTAATACAGTTCAACGTCGGTTAAACTCTTCAAGCCAACAAACTAGAAATTTTAATCAAAACCAAAATTGCAATAGAGAATTGTACAATATATCAACAAATACATCTCAATGTTCATGTTCACATAGTAATAATAATAATAATTCTATTAAAAATGATAAATTTCAAAATTTAGACCAATTCTATAATTTTGAACACAATATTCCAGCTTGGATAAATAATACCAACATTGAAGAAACCCCGGAAAATCAAAATTTTCCGCCAACTGCCTCGAACCAACCATCAGGTTCATAGATTTGAATAAGCATGGTACAGTTCTTCCTTACATAAATATCAGCTCACCTTTTGGTCGTCCTTTAAAATTTCTTATTGACACCGGTTCATCCAACTCTTTTATAAGTCCTGATTTACTAAAAAAAAAAATCTTTGGAAAAATTAAACCTATTTCTATTTCTACCGCCTTCAATAATATCGAATTAAATCAACAAGTTACTCTATCGAACTTTGCTGAATTTAACCATCCTGGAAAAACCAAATTCTTAATCTTCAAATTTCACGCATATTTTGACGGACTCCTTGGTTATGATGCACTTTCAACTTTAGGTGCCAAAGTGGACACTGAAAATAAAATTCTAATTACAAAATATTCTACCTTACCTCTAAATTTCAAACCGAATTATATGTCTAATAAATTTATAATCGAACCTAACTCTAAACAAATCTTTAAACTACCAGTTGATATAGAATATGGTGATATCATAGTCACTAAATTACAATTAAAACCTGGATTGTATATACAAGAAGGTATCTACAATGCTAACGATTGGTACAGTTTTATTGAAGCTTCAAATTTTCTTCCAACTCAACAAATTGTTTTCCTCGAGCAACCTTTAAAAGTTAATACCTATTCTTCTAATCAATTTATCGAAATTAATAACTTTAATCTTTCCTGTTCAACTTCCAATACTCTTCCTGAAAATTTTTATAAATCTCGGAGAGTTTCCCACTTAAATAAAGAGGAACAAAGAGTTTTACTTAATTTATGTAAAAATTACGATGACGTTTTTTATAAAGAAGACCAAAATTTAACATTTACAAATAAAGTTAAACATCGTATTAATACAGTTGATGATATTCCTATATATACGAAATCCTATAGATACCCTTACGTGCATAAGGAGGAAGTAAAAAGACAAATTAATGATATGTTGTCCCAAGGTATCATTCGACCCAGCCATTCTCCATGGAGCTCTCCGGTCTAGATCGTTCCAAAAAAACTAGACGCGAGCGGTAAACAGAAATGGCGACTAGTCATTGACTATCGCAAGGTTAATGAAAAGACAATAAGTGATCGTTACCCATTACCCAATATTACGGAAATTCTCGATAAACTAGGAAAAAGTATGTACTTTAGTACACTTGATTTAGCTTCGGGTTTTCATCAAATAGAGATGGACCCAAAATACGTTCAAAAAACAGCATTCACTGTTGAAGGTGGCCATTTCGAATACTTAAGAATGCCATTCGGGCTGAAAAATGCCCCATCTACTTTTCAACGCGTCATGGATAATATCCTTGAGGATGTACAAGGAAAAATATGTTTGGTCTACTTAGATGATATTATTGTCTACTCAATTTCGCTTCAGGAACATGAGGAAAGCCTGAGAAAAGTATTCGAAAAACTTCGTCAATCGAACCTTAAGAGTCAGCTTGACAAATCCGAATTCCTCCATAAAGAAGTAGCATTTTTAGGTCATATTGTGACCACAGAAGGAGTCAAGCCTAATCCTGAAAAAATCAAAGCCATCAAAAAATTTCCAATTCCAAAAACCCAAAAGAAAATTAAATCATTCCTTGGACTTTTAGGGTACTATCGTAAATTTATGAAAGGTTTCGCGAAATTAACTAAGCCACTCACTTCATGTTTAAAGAAAAACAAAAAAAATTGATCTTAACGACCAATATGTTAAAACATTCGAGTTATGTAAAAATCTAGTTATTAACGATCCAATATTACAATATCCTGACTTATCGAAACCTTTCGTACTAACAACTGACGCAAGCAATATCGCAATAGGAGCTGTACTATCTCAAGGCCCTATTGGTAATGATTTACCCATTTGTTTCGCAAGTCATACTGTCGCCGACACCGAGATTAACTACTCAACAATTGAAAAAGAACTCTTAGTCATAGTATGGGCCACTAAATACTTTAGGCCATACATTTACGGTCACAAATTTCAAATCGTTACCGATCATAAACCGTTAACTTGGCTCATGAGTCTTAAAGACCCAAATTAAAATTAGTCAGATGGCGCCTTAAACTTGAGGAATTTGACTACCAGGTCATCTACAAAAAAAGCACTCAAAATGCAAACGCTTACGCTTTAAGTAGAACTATAATTGAGGAAATTCCAACCAAAATTCCCAACATCGACATTAATATTAACGAAACAAATTCAATAAGATCTTTTAATTCCAACATTATTTCTACAATCTCTAATACTAACCCCAACACTCAATCTAACACTAATCCAAATTCTGATTCATCCTCTACTATTCACTCTGCTGTTGAAAACCTTGACGATGGAATACATATCTCTGAACGACTGTTAAATGAATTTAACCTTCAAGTAATCTTAATAAAAACTGATACAAGACCTCCATTCTCATTAGAATCCGTTTTTAGAAATAAATATCGTAGAACAATTCGTAGTCCTGCATTTAACGAAGAAAATGTCACTGAAATCCTTAAAGTATAGTTAGCTCCAAACAAAGTTTCGGCAATTCACACAGACGATGAAACATTTAAAATAATACAAAATGTATATTCCAAATATTTTTCAAATAGTAAAATCTTTAAACTAGTTAGATGCACTGAATTTTTAACGGACATAAAGGAAAATGACGAACAAGACAAATTAATAAGAGATTATCATATTAAGAACAATCACAGAGGCATAAACGAAACATTGAACCACTTAAAAAGGAAATATTACCTACGTTCCGTTTCTAAAAAATAAAATTCAAAAAACAATAAATAATTGTGAAATCTGTAACAGATTTAAATATGACAGACATCCAGTCAAATTAAAATTCGAAAAAAACTGAAATCCCTACAAAACCTTTAGACATAATACATATCGACATATATACAATAAATAGCTCTTTGAACTTAACAATAATCGACAAATTCTTTAAATTTGCATCAGCTTACCCTCTAGAAACCAGGAATAGTCTTAATATTGTCAAATCAATTAAACATTTCATAAGCCTTCACGGTATTCCTCAAAAAAATTGTATGTGATCAGGGTGATGAATTTACTGCCAATATTTTCAAAGATTTTTGCCTTCAATATAATATCAATGTTCACTACACTTCCTTTCAACAATCCTCATCTAACTCACTTGTTGAACGTCTTCATTCTACAATTACCGAAATTTATCGAATCATTTTAAATAAAATTAAAGAAAATAATATTGAAATAAACCACTCAGATATTCTAAACGAATGCTTAATAACCTGTAATAACACAATACACTCTTCGACAAAATTTACTCCTTTTGAACTGTTTTATGGAAAAACCTCCAAATTTAATGATAATGTAAAATTTAATAACGAACATGAATATTTAGAAATAACATACAATAACAAAAATAAAATCGCAATTAGAAAAAATTATGAATCAAAATATTGATAAACTAAACAGTAATAGAGAAGACCCTGTCGAAATAAATAAGAAACAAGTAATATTCAGAAAAGAAAACCGTAGAAATGAAATCACTGCTAGATGTAGACTTAAGAAAAATAATAAAGTTACAGTTATTACAAAAAATTATCAAAAATTACATAAATCCAAAATTAAACGTAAACTTAAATTTCAGACTGATACCGCTAGCCCTTAGCCAGCGGATGGAAATTCATGATATTTCAAATAATAATGGCATTCTCCCTTTAAATCTTGGTTCAGCAAAAGTTATAAAAACTCATATAAACTTCCTTCATATTGTTAAATTGGAACAGTATCAACAAAACATAAATAACTTAGAAATTTCTATAAATTCACTGGACAAAATAACTACTTTAGATCAATCTCTCACAATTTCCAAACTAAAATTTGGAACTTTAAAAGATAAACTATCTAACTTAATGCTCACATTCCGGAAACGTAGAGGTATAATAAACGAACTAGGAACTCTTATTAAAAGTATCACAGGAAATATGGACGCAAATGACGCATTAAAACTAAACAAGGAAATCGAAACTATTATCAAGACAGAAAATAACTTAAACAAGGTAGAATGTAAACCAACGGTTTTTAAAAGCGCACATTTCCAAAACTCAATACAAACTGTTTAGAAGTGTGACTTGCACAAAAATTTGAAAATTTAAGAAATTTTTTTGTAATAAGAAAAAATGTGAAAATAGGACATTTTTGAAATTTTGAGGGGCCGTAATTCCGGAATCCTATATAACTAAGAAAAGCCGTTAACACACGTAAAAACATATTATTGAAGCTTTAATTTTCATGTCTTGCCGAAGAAAAATTTTTACAGGTGCCTAAGTTACAGGTGTCTAAAAATAGCAAATTTTCAATTTTTGAGGCGTAATAAC
Source organism: Poecilobothrus nobilitatus (assembly GCA_947095535.1). Classification (NCBI taxonomy): domain Eukaryota; kingdom Metazoa; phylum Arthropoda; class Insecta; order Diptera; family Dolichopodidae; genus Poecilobothrus; species Poecilobothrus nobilitatus. The sequence continues at coordinate 60,090,823 of OX352772.1, forward strand.
TCTTAAAGAGGGGGTGTTACCAAAAAATTTTCTGAGGAAACTTATACTAATTCTAAAGGTTCTTTCTTGTCTCAAAATTTCAGGTTCTTATCTAAAGGGGTGCCGGAGTTATGAAAAAAGAAATTTCATGCAAAATGTGGTTTTCACATAACGGTAAATTTAAATAGTAAATTACAAAATATTACATAATTTTGATATTGTTTTATATAGATAATAAAATTTTCGATCTTCTGGCGGTTTTAGATTCCAAAACTATTGGGCAGAGCCCGAGATATATACATCTGAAAGTGGGGCTTTTTCGTAATTTTGAAGAGCTGCAACTTTGGAACTCTTTACAACTAAAATAAACCTTTCACACACGTAAAAATATATTATTGTAGCTTTAATTTTTACATCTTGCAGAAGTAAAATGTGTACAGGTTCCTAAGTTACAGGTGTTTAAAAATAGCAAATTTTAAATTTTTAAGCCCTAATAGCTCATAAACAGGGGGTGGTCCGAAAAAATTTTCTGAGCAATCTTATACTAATTCTAAAAGTTCTTTCTTGCCTCAAAATTTCAAGCTTCTATCTAGAAGCGTGCCGGAGTTATGAAAGTAGAAAAATCATGCAAAATTTGGTTTTCACATAACGGTAAATTTAAATACTAAATTTAAAAAAATTGTATAATTTTGATATTACTTTACAAAGATAAAAGAAATTCCTGTCGAATGACGTTTTCAGATTGAAAAAATCTTAAGCAGAACATAAGATATATGCATTTAAAAATAGGGCTTTTTCAAAGTTTGAGGGGCTGTAGCTCCGTAATGGGGGGGGCTACATGAAAAAGTTGTTCCACAAAATAATTTTTTTTATGAGACCTACCCATGATTAAGATTTTTTTTCTCTATATTTAACGGTGTAGAAGTTTTGTAAACAGACGGACGGACGGACGGACGGACAGAGTGAAACTAATAAGCACATTTTTTCAAAATTTTTTTGGAAATGTGCTAAAAACAGTAATTTCAACCAAAATCTTTTGAATAATAATATGATCAAACGGTTTGAAAATATCACAAACCACATTAACGAACAACAAACCTCAATAACCCACCATTTGAACGATATCCAAGTTCAACTTAGAAATTCAATAAGGTCTGAAAATTCAAAGTTCAAATATCTCCAATTATTACAACAAATTAATTACAATATCGATCTATTACAAGATCATTTAAATAATATCGCAGAAGCCGTTATTCTTGCAAAATTGAATATAATATCAAAACAAATTCTAAACCAAAATGAAATTCAGGAAATCCATAATATTTTCCAAAATCAAAATTTAAGTTTAAAATCTGATGAAAACCTCTATGAGATGTTGGAACTACAAGCTTATTATAACAATACAAATATAATTTTTAACATCCAGATTCCTCTAATTTCTAATGAAACATTCTCATTCTTTCACATCATAACACTTCCTATTCAATCTACTAAAACTATTTCTTCTAAACCTTTCATAATTATAAATGATGATATAATTCAGTACTTAGATAAAAAATGTCCAAAAATAGAAAATTTATTTTATTGTAAGGAAAATCCACTTAGGGAAAGAGTTCAAAATTCAACATGTATTGGCAACCTAATACAAAACAAGCCTACATCATGCGAATTACACAACAGAGAAACGGATTTAGAAATCTTTCAACCTGAACCAAATTATATTGCATTAATCAATATTCCAGAAACAACTATCCTTACAACTTGTGGTACAAGTCATAAAAAACTTAAAGGCTCTATACTTATACATTTCAACAACTGTGAAATAAAATCAACAGCGTGACATATACATCAGTAATCAATAGCCATTGGGACGAAATAAACATCCATCCAACCATTTTCAACAAAATCAATTCAACTTATCCAAATAGTAAAATACTTTATAAAACTTAAATAATTATCAATTTACTGAATTCAAAGCAGATCAATCAGCAATAATCGAAAGAAATACAATTTACACTTCACTTTCACTAACTGTCGTTACTATATTATTCATAATCACAATTACATTTCATTTTATATTCTACATCCTGTATCGCAAGAAAAAATACTACACCAATCCTATAATACCAGTCAATTTCAAACAACCAGGAATTATAAATGAAAATCAATCAATCAATCAATCAAATAAAGAAGTAATATTAAATTAAAGTTGTATTTTTTTTATTTAAATTGTGAATCAGTCACATATTTAGGGCAGAGTTTCTTTAAAAATCAAATATATAATTGTTTTGGTTTTGTACTTTTCTATTAAATTGTTGCATTTATGGGTGAATGTTTGTATATTATTTGAAGTGATTGTAGAAAACTTTTCTAATTGTATTCTTTTTTGAATTTAATTTCTTCTCATATAAGTACTTAAATTTTAGTATAAAGCAGCTCTTAAATTATATTTGAATAATTTTTTATTTTTAAATATTTTGTATGTCAATTTTATGCAGGGTTACCGTTTGTACAATTGTGGTAATATTTGTGCGATCTTCTCGCCCTCTGTACCATGTACAATTTTAATCAGGATTGTACGCCAAATATACGGTCTTTTCAGATATTAAATTTTTTACATTAGGGCAAGGTAAAACGAACAACGGCAATATTGTTACAGACAACGTGGTCTATAAAAAAAATTAACTGAATTTTGCTCCAAACTTTGTTTATGCATTTTACGAATGTTTTACGGATATCTATTCTGTTTTCCCCACGTACCTTTAAAACATTTATTTCGAACTCGATAAATAAATAGACATAATAGTCCTCACTCACAATACAAAGTATTCTAAATATACGTACACCAACTACAGGCTCTTTATACAATTTAATTCTGTTTTGGCGTTATTATTTTTAAAAATAATTTCAGTTAGTGTTTTGACGAATTTGGTTTTGCTTTCTGATTTTTTACGGATTGTATTTTTCCCATATATTCTATTTTTCTAAACTGCAACTGTCTATTATATGAATTGGGATTCAACATAGAATTTGACTACATATTAACAGGGGCCCCTAGTATAAATATAAATTCTTCAAGCAACCGTTAATTTTTTATTTATTTAATTCTTTTTTATACTACGCGTCATCCTCAACAATTTGAAATTATCGAGTAAAAAAAAATTTGTTAGAAAAATTTAGAAAATGAAGTCACACTTTGGTCAATTTTAAGGTAACCCTATATTATTAAGAAAAGTTGTTAATAGAAATAAAAATATAATGTTGGAACTTTAATATTTGTATATTACTTCAAAAAAATTTGGACAGGTGTTCAAATTACAGGTGTTTAAAAATAAGGAATTTTTAGTTTTTGACCCCATACAGCTTCTAAACGGGAGGCGATACAAAAATATTCTCACGAATGACTCATACTTATTTTCAGAGACATAACTTCTCTCATAATTTCAAATCTCTAAGTTAAACCGCTTGAAAGATAGAAGGAGTCAAGAATTTTGCAAAATTTGAGTTTCGCATAACGATAAATAACAAAACACCGTATGGCACAAGGATATATTTATTATATATATATATTTATTAAAGCTAATAAAAGCAGTAATCAATCGTTTGGCGTTTTGAAATTGAAAATATACCTTCTACAACTTGTGGTATAACAATTTAAATATAGAGCTTTTTGGAGGTGCAGCTCCGTAACGGATGGGGCTACAGAAAAAGTTGTTCCATAAAATTAATATTTTTATGATATCTATCAGCAGTTAAAATTGCATGGCTCCACATTAAAAATGTGGAGATCTAAAAGTTAGTTGTTCGAGAGCTACCCGAAGTTTTGGTCAGATCTCAACCAAGATTTTTGGGTTTTGGGTTATCTTGCTGGCGGACGCACGAACAAAGCTTAATCGACTCAGAATTTGATTCTGATCTGATCCATACCTTTGAAGGTATATCTAGCTCGCTTATTCCGAGGTGTTACAAAGGGAGGAGCAATTTTAATATATAGCAATTTTAATTACAAAATTTTCTGAGCAAGCTTATACTAATTCTAAAAGTTCTTTCTTGCCTCAAAATTTCAGGCCTCTATCTAACAGTGCGCCGGAGTTATGAAAGTAGAAAAATCATGCCAAATTTGCTTTTCACATAACGGTAAATTTAAATATTAAATTTAAAAAAATTGTATAATTTTGATATTAATTTACAAAATTAAAAAAATACCTGTCGAATGACGTTTTCAGATTGAAAAAATCTTAAGCAGAACATAAGCCTTTATATAAGATATATTACCTTTTTATCATTATTTATTGAAATATTTTCTTTCAGCTATAAAAATATTTTTTTATTGATTATATAAATATGTCCTTTTTACAATGTACATTATTATTATATTTCATTTTGTTTTTATAGACTATAATTAAATTAAAGAGTATTCACCCCTCTTGATTATAGTACTGGACTCCTGGTCAATTTGGTGGTGTTGGTGTTATTACTCCCGTTATTGTTCCTGATGCTGCAGTTTCATCAGCTCCACAATCATTGCATTGATTAAAGTTAAACTCAAGTATATTATCTTGATTTGGAAGAGGTTCAGCTGCTGCCAAACAAATCTAAAAATTAAGATTTAGTATTTAGTATTAAAAATTAACTCTACAATAATTCCAAAACTATATGAATTTAAGTTACAAAAGCGAATAATGCCAAAATTGCGAATTTCATTTTGTTTTTTGTTGTCTCTTCAGTTGAAAACAAGTTACTGAAACTTAATGGAAAATGGAAAATGTTAGTTTATATATGGTGGAAAAATAGATTTTTTCTCTTTGAATGCAAACCTAATTATAAATTTTAAATTTGTATTAATAATAAGAACTTAATTAATTAAATTTACACAGTTGCAGATTATTGTATTAATATGAATTAATATAGTTTGATTGAGTGTTAAAATTGCCGACTTTGTATATGAATTAGAATTTCGGCTTACGACACGAAAATTTTAAAAAAGTTTGCGATTTACCTATTTGCAACTTGTGTCACAATATTATGTTAAAGTGTTTGGTTAATTGGCAAATTATTATAATAAAAACGCTTAATTTAATATTTGATTTAATATTAATTTAATATTGACAATTTAATTTATTATTTGAAGAAAAAAAAAAAAAATCTTTTGAATCGTGACAATTACTAATGGCTATGTATCGTGTGTATATATTATTGCCGTGTGCGTTACTGGCCCTGTTTACCCCTGTTAACATTTCTGTATGCAATGATGTATTCATTCTTCTATTTAAAATAAAATAATGTAAAAAAAAAATATTTTTTAAAATATGCTTTTATCAAAACCGAATTCGCCCCGCAAAAAGTAGAAAATAAAATTGATTGCAAAACTTTAGCTTTCTGGACTGTTATAATATGTATAGAAAAGTAAATTGCTTGTGCAAGCATTTTGGACTGTTATAATATAACAGTCCAACTTAAACCGTTTAGAAGATAGAAGGGTTAAAGGATTTTGCAATAATTCAGTTTCGTATAACGGTAAATTAAGACACCGTGTAGCACAAGTATATATTTATTATATACATGTTTGTAAAGCTCGTAATAGCGCCTATTGTTTGGAATTTTCAGATTGAAGATACACCTTATAGAGCTTACAAATGTTGCTAACAGCTTACGAACATAATAAAAAGCGTGACAGAATGACAAATAAATAAATAAATAAACCGACATCGACACCGACGAGTTAATATAAAAGCATATAATATGCTGCAAAACTCTCGCGTTTACATTAAGCTGTAATTTGCTGGTGCAACTTTATAAGTGTGTGTTAATATTATAACTTATTTTTTTGACCTGATAAAATTTTTTATTGTTGCTTTACATGTATTGGTGACTTGCAACAGCTAAATTTTGGTTAACAAAAATGAATAAAGATTTTCGAAATTTTACGCATTTTCGTCGTGTGTGTGTATATTATTATTACGAAAAATGTGTATATATTATTATTTATTAACAAAACAAAATCTCTTTTTAAATAAAGTTAAGAGTAGACTAGAAATTTTATTTTTCTCAAAAATATTTCATAGCTAAAAAGTTTATATGAAGTTGGACCTCTTTCTATTATATTTACTCAATGCAATAACCTACCGTTATGGACGCCGAATTCGAACCATGAATAAAGTATGCTGGACCAAATACCTGGGAAACTTACAAACATGCATTGTAACGTTGACATTTCAAATGTAAAAAATACACAATTAACGAATGTACAACTTTTACAACATAGTACCCCATCTGAGTAGAATATACGATTATGTAAATGTGAATAAAAAGCCTTGGAGAAAAGTTATTCAATATTGAAATCAAAAAATGCTTTGGTTTATAATGGACAGCCAGATTTTCCCAAAGGAATTAATTTTTATCTTAATTAAAATAAGAATTTACGCGCTGTGATTTTTAGTAATTAATTTTCTTTTCTTAAAATTATAAAACCTGTTATAATTCCCGTCTCAATGTAATTATCTCCACAATCCAGCACTGATTTGGATCAAGTATAGTTGACATTGTATATTTTAAGTTATAAATCATAATCAATATCTTTTGCAAATTAATATTCAGATTTACGCTTATGGGAAAATAAACTTCTGCCAAATTTTGGTTCCGAATTCTTTTATATAGAACCGTACAATTAAGAGAGATGAAATTATTTTTGTACTTACCATTTAATTTAGTACTGCAATAATAACTTTAATGTTTTTAATATATTTCAATATTAACTTTAATATTTCTGCACTTACGACTTAATTTAGTACAGCAATTCTTTTTAAAAAAAATGTTACAAAAATAAAACATCCGACCACCACAAAATAAAACGGTCTATTAATTCAAAATTATTTTGACAGCTGATTTAGGTAAATGAAAGGTGCGTTCAATACGATAAAACAAGTATATTGAAATTTCTTCTTGGAAAAACGTGCTGTACGATATTACCCGACGTACGGTATTATCCTCCTTTCCCCTATAAATAATCGGTATATATTGAGTTTCCCATACTCAATAAATCAGGGGTATCTTCTAAAAGATAATAATAACCGTATTTTTACAAAAATATCATTTGAAAAGAAATTTTAAATTCATAAAGGCATTAATTATTGCAAATTGTAGTTTTACGTTGTAAATAAAATCATAAAGAAACTATATACTGTATACATATATACTGTATATAGTTTCTTTACGATAAAATCAAAAAAAAATTGCTTATTTCGTTCTTTAACTCAAAATGGCCATATGAATTAAAATTAAATATAAATAAAGCGCTGTCGAGGGCTACCAAATGCTTATTACTTTGAGTAAATTAAAAAAAATTATAAATTTTGACTACGGATAATTCTGATTAACCACATTTATTAATCACACAACCCTAAATTTGAGAGCTCAAGGTATAAATAAAAAAATACAAAAATCCTTTTGAGGACTATCATATAGTTACATTTGATAGCGTAAATTTAAAAAATCCCGAATATTTGTTATAAATTTCGTGAATTGCAATTGCTTATTAAAACATCTCGAATTTCGAGGGGCGGGCGAATACTAGTACATAATTAATTTATATAATTTCTCTATATTTAAAAATTCTGTATCCCTTGAATCAGTAATTCAAGAGCCATTTATTTTCTTTTATATTCCTCTCTATAAATATATTTTTCTATGGGAAATCTTATCTATATTTTAGGGAATTACTATTTTAAGTTTTTTTTTTTTTATTAGATGTCTTAATATTATTAGTTAACTTTCTTAGCTTAAAGAGGCCTTTCAAAAAGTTTCTAAATTTAAAAAAGTAAATATTTATTCATCAAAAAAAAATGTTTGTACGATAGATATTTAATCCAATTTACATGTAGAAGTTTTCCTATTTCATTTTTATCAAAAGAGTGGTTTAATAGTGTTGACTCTTTAAATAATGAGCATATGTATGTATATGACCTACAAATATAGAAATTTTTCTTTAATTGATGTTTTCTTTTCCTTTTTGTTGTTATTAACTAGACCATCTTGAATAAAATAATATTATATTTTTATTTTCTTATGTTTCCATCTACAAAATCAATAATTATCTCAAAAGTGTTAAAAGAAGGAACTATTATAGCATAATTATAATAATGAATATGTATATACATACCTTGAGCGTCAAAAAAAAGTGTACACCTTTGAAATTTTTAATTCGTTTTTAATATTTTCTTTATTTATTAGCCAAATTTTAAACTATATCACAAAATTAAAATTATTTTTGATGACTTACAAAATTTATATAAAAGAAAACATTAATAAAACAAAAAAATAATTTCTATTTTAATGAGTCAAAACAAAAAGTGAAGATGTTTGTAAAAGTTTAACGCTGCTGAAATTTTTTGTTGATGATATATAATGCAATAATCTTATATTCTTATATTCTATTTATTTAAAAAAAAAGAATTGTTTCTAGTCTGATTCTTACTGTAAAACTTTAATATAATGTTTACAAAGTTTGGAAATTCTATAAAAAAAACGAGGAAGAGTACAGTAGAGTAGACTGTGTCAACTCTGCGATACCCTTATGAAGGTAATATACCCTGTTTTCAAACTTTCAGTTGTTTTAGTACAAATGATAACTACAGTAGACTACAGAGATCTACTTTAGACCAACAAAATTTTATAAAAATTGTTGGCATGTAACTCAACACCTTTTCATTAAATTTCAGATTCCTAGCTTCAGTAGACACTGAGTTCTTTTCATTTAAAAAGAGAAGTTGTATGGCAGCTACCCGAACCAGTCGTACCATCACAACCACATTTTACAGAAGTTGTTGCCATAAAACTTGATCATCATTTGCAAAATTTCAGATGCTAACTTGAATAGATACTGAGTTATTTCCATTTACAGAAAGAAGTTGTATGGCAGTTACTCGAATCCGGCGGCCGAAAATGCTGGATTTAAATAGCAAACCTAACAATTTTGCAAAAGTGACGTAAAAAAAATTTCAGCCTCCTAGCTCCTTTATTTTTTGAGTTATCGTGCGGACGGACAGACGTACATTGCTTAATGGACTCAGAATTCGATTTTGAGTCGATCCATACTTTTGGCACTATATCTAGCTCGACTCCTTTAAGGTGTCACAAACGTAATGTCAAATTTATTATACCCTTGAACATAGTTCATACGGGTATAAATATGGCAAAACAAACCAACATTGAAACCAGAAAAATAATATAGGTCTTTATCAGAAAGGAAAATTATTACGTGAAATAGGTAAATTAGTTAACAGACACCATAATATTTTTAGAAAAATCATAAAAAAGTACGAAATATATAAGAATATTGAAGATTTTAAAAGCGGCTATAACGACTAAAGAAATAAGATTAACATAGTAAGAGAAGTTAAGAAACCCAGCTGCAATTGCCATAAAAAAATCATAAAATATTAGCAGAGCATAAAGTATTTTTGTAAGTGCCAGTACCATTAGAAAAGCATTAAATAATACTGGGTTATATGGTAGATCTCCATGTAATAAATAAAGAAAATATTAAAATCGAATTAAAAATTTCAATGGTGTACACTTTTTTATGAAGCTCGTAGATCTATTTTGACTCCTACTACATTTTATAAACCACAAAACAAAAATAAAAGAAAACACATATAGTCTACTTATTTTTCTTATTACTGCAAATGTAATTTACATAACTCTTGTTAAAGTGTTCGAGTCAAGTATCTCTTTATACCCGTACGATAGGATCGGGTATAATAAAATTACTCCTCCGTTTGTAACACCTCGAAATAAGCGAGCTAGATATACCTTCAAAGGTATGGATCGGATCAGAAAAAAATTCTAAGACTTTTGAGCCATGTCCGTCCGTCCGTCCGTCCGTCCGTCAGCACGCTAACTCAAAAACTAAGAAAGCTAGAATCTTGAAATTTACACAAAATATTTTGGGAATAATTTGTAGGTTCCCTATTTTTTTTGGTTGAGTTTGGACCAAGCCTTAGGGTAGCTCTCGAACACCTAACTTTTAGATCACCACATTTTTTTTGCAATAGAGCTATGAAATTTTAACAGCTGATAGATCTCACAAAAATATTAATTTTATTTTTAATAACTTTTTTTTGTAGCCCCACCCGTTACGGAGCTACAGCTCCCCAAAGGTTCAAAAAAGCTCTATATTTAAATTGTTATAGCACAAGTTGTGTAAGGTATATCTTCATTTTGAAAACGCCAAACGATTACTACTTTCATTAGCTTTAAAAGTATATATACAATAAATATATATTTTTGGCACACGGTGTCTTAATTTATCGTTATGCGAAACTCAAATTTTGTAAAATCCTTTAACCCTTCTATCTTCTAAACGGTTTAAGTTGGAAACTTGAAATTTTTACAGAAGTTAGATCTTTAAAAATAAGTATGAGTCATTTCAGAAATTTTTTTTGTATCACCCCCCGTTTAGGAGCTGTAAGGGGTCAAAAACTGAAAATTTCCTATTTTTAAACACCTGTAACTTGAACACCTGTTAAAATTTTTTTGATGTAATACACAAAAATTAAAGCTCCAACATTATACTTTTATTTCTGTTAACAACTTTTTTTAATAATATAGAGTTACTTTATAATTGACGAAAGTGTTACTTGATTTTTTCAAATTTTCTAACAAATTTCTTCAACGAATTTTTTTCCATTTTGTTTTACTCGATAATTTGAAATTGTTGAGGATATAATGCGTAGTACAAAAAAATGTAATTAAATAAACAACATAACGGTTGCTTGAAGAATTTTTATTTATATGATATTGATATATATATATACTTATATAATATCATGTTTATTTACATATCGTATATGTCACTAGTGAATGAATGATAAGAGTATAGATGTATATTATATAGCGCCGTATTTACATACATATATGTATTTTATTGTACTTATAAGAAATTATTCTGTCAATGGAATATTTAAATATAATATAATATAATATTTAAAATTATATTTACTATTTTGTACTAAGTAAATTTAATATACATTTACTGCTTAGTATTAAATGGTACTATAGAATATTTGAAAAAGTTCTGGATTGATAATCGTTATGTGGAAGGTTAGAATCTGCTTTTGAAGAATGTACATATAAACATATAGTTTGAATATATGTACAACCCATAGTTCTAGAAATTATAAAATTCACCCAAATTATTTTAAAATACTAAAATATTAAAAAAATAATATTGTAACCAGAGTGACAGGCTGTGAACATACTAACGGTTCGTACGGGTATCTAAGAGTTGACAAAGTCAACTGTATTCTTCCTCGTTTTAAAATAATTTAACTTCTTTTCAACTTTGTTCTTATTTTAAGTTTAAGTAAAAGTTGAATGAATGAATGAATAAAATGTAATTTGTATGTTTCTTGTTTGAAAAGGTTTTTAAAAGAAAAATTAAGAAATCTGTGTAATAAAGTTAATGAATTTTACTGGATATAAAAATAAATTCGTATATGCATATATGGAAATATCCTATATAAAGGAACTGGGTATATTTCTACTATAACATTATTATATCTTACGTGTTCTTCCTTATTGGTATACAAAGATTAAAAAAAAAAATAATGTTGAAAAAAAAAGGAAAGCCTAGACAAGAACTAATTATTATTAAATTTTTTTTTTTGTTTTTGTAAAAGAACACAAACTTAAATAAAAGATTTAAAGAGGCAAAAAAGATTATATTGATAGGTACCTTTAATGTGTTTGGTCCGCTCAACTGTACGTGTACAAAATGAACAAGTTTCTATACGCGAGTTTCTACAGAATTAATAAGGCCAGGACTATGTTAGTTTGCTTAGAACTAATATGGAGGAATTCACAAATGTCCGAGAATAAAAATAAAGAATTTTCAACATATTTATCTAAAGGTAACTTTGACATAATATAGAAGTGATATATTATTAGTGATGAACAACATCATGCAGTATTGCACTAATGCATTAATAAATGCATTATAATAGAGTTGTATGTGAAATATCCTAGCTAAATAAAATAAAAAACGGCGATATCTGTCAGTTTCTCAAAAAAAAACAAATTGAATAAAAAATTAAAAAAGTAAAATAAGGTTAGTGCGCCCTATACAAGTAAAATAGCCACTAAGTAACATATAGTAAGAGAAATGCAAGATAATGGAATATACAAGAAAGCGAATGACGTGTACGTTCAAATAATACATAAAAGTAAAAGAATACAATATGAAAGATAGGAAAGACAACTGTTTTATACGAAGTCAGATGTGTAATTGTACTCATCACTTGTATTTTGAGAAAACTTGTGTTAGAACATCAAAAAATATTTTATTGACATAATTTGTTTCTTTGCAGTTAAATGCAGCTGAAGATGTTTTGATGCAGCTGAAATGTTTTGAAATTTCCATTGAAACCAACAGCTTTATTACACACGAAGCTATGGAGAAATTTTAATGGAACATAAAATGATTAACAAATTAATATTATATTGATTTAGAGCAAAAAAAAAAAAATTTGTAAAAATTCTTCAACTACGTTAATGATTGCACTTTATTGAGGATCACTTGAATTTAATAATTTGTTTATAACAAATAAAAGACTAGAAAAGTAGGATTAAAATAAAATATGCACGTGCTTTAAAATTTCTATTCTTTTAAGAGTTAAATACTATTGCTCGTGTGTTCTAGGTTATTAAAACAGAAAGTATTCTTATTCTCAATTGTACCATGTTATTTATTATCATTTATTATTAATACAATCAGTTCAGAAAGCTTCGTTTATCATAATATCAATTAATTTCTGCCAATACTTTAGAAAAAATAAAAGTTTACGATTGGCCTCAATATTTCGCTCTTGCATATAGGTAAGGTACATATTATAAATGAAACTTTCATTTATCCACAAACTTTGTTATTTTGAATGAAATTTCAAAAATTTATATCACCCTAAAATTTGAATAGTATGATTAAAAATTCTCAAAAATATTTCATTTTAAATTTTTTGGTGCGGTAAAAATTGAAAAGAAGAAAACTTTTGTAAATAAAATATTATAAGCAATTCAGACCACAGATTTTTTACAAAGCAAAATATTGTGCTAATTCCGGGTTATGTAAAAACAAATTAAAAATCGTTTTGTAGGTAATTGTAAACTCTATTTACTATTTAGGGATTAAAATTAATGTCGAGTATTATATATTATATCTACCTATTTTATAAATAACAACATTATGAAAAATAATGATAAAATCCTGATATTAAAATTTTTATCACATCTCCCAATTCATGATTTCTGTAGGAGATTTTCTTGTCGAATGTCATTTTGTATTATAAATAAAACTGCAGCGATAATTAACAGAAGTTTTTTAATACCAACCAATGTTAACATAAAACTGATACCGATCAAAGTGCTTAAATTATAATAGTGTAAGATCTATTCCTAACAAACCGACATATTGTTTGTAAAAATTTTATAAAAATGTAAATTTATTTTAAAAAATTTAGGTAATTTAATCAAGCGACTAAGTTATTTTGCTAAGAGGCAAGATTTGTACAAAGTTTCAAGGCAATTGTCCAAAGCGTTTAGATAACAGGTAAACAAAAATTTTTTTTATCGGACTGCGTTGATAGAACTTAACAAAAATCTTTTTTTACTATTATAGAAACAATGTAAAATTGGACTTAATTCGGTTGTATAAAATTTTTGAAGTAAGGATACAGTGAATGAGCAGAAATGTGTAGATTCCGTAGATAAGTTATGAAAATTTTAATTTCAATTTAGCCATAATTGAATTGCACTGAAAGTATTTTTTAAAATGAGACCGTGAATAAAATGAAAATAAATATCCTATCAAATTTTGTACATTAAGTACAATAAGAAAAATCTTAAAAATGGGTTAAAAATGACGCTCAGAATTGTATCAGATTCCAAAGAGAAAGCGAAACTATTTTGGCAGGCAGTTCTCTTTCAATTTGATACTACCTCAGTCAGCTGTAAAGCCACCATCCGTTTCTGAGGTAGAGTACTCCTTTGGTAAAATTTACTTTAGAACGGGAGCTCCGATGAAAGTCTAGAAAAATCTTCATGCAAAAAAATCAGCTGGTCCAGATTAAAATTTTTCTTTAAAGTAAGTCTACAATTTTTTCCCTTCATTCTTCATAAGACTAATTATCCCAAACCCAACTTCCCAAGCAATGCTTTCCACATCCTTATGCCCAAAACCAAACTGTGCATTATATAGGTTACTTAAGGACCCATCCTAAAGTTTGATTTTAAAACAGGTGGTTTTGATTAGTTGTAGCCTAACACTACCAAGAGCTACTTTGTGCAGTTTCTTTGAGCAACTTTCTTGATATTTTGATGATGTTTTTCACCGTCCCGTCCGCGTTAAAAAAAACATTCATTTAGCCAAATTAAAAGTTTTGAATATTGGTCGTTCATGTGGAATTGATTTTAAAATGTTGTAAAGAAAGTCACAGAACCCGAATACTCTTAGTACCAATTTTTAAAAAGAAAATTCAACATTTTAATTTTTTTTTCAAAATTGAACAGTAAATAAAATATTAATTAAAATCAAAATATAAATTTGTATATAATTTTAGTTAAAATAATTCCGATATTTTCCGATTTCATTTATTTCTATTTTCCATAATACATTAAACAATAAAATTTACATAACATTTTCCAAAAAAATGTTGAAAAAATGTGCCTATTAGTTTCACTTTGTTTGTTCGTCCGTTCGTCCGTTTGTTTACAAAACTTCTACACCGTTAAAGATAGGCAAAACAAATTTTAACTATGGGTACGTCTCATAAAAAAATTAATTTTGTGAAACAAATTGTTCATGTAGTTCCATTACGGAGCTGCAGTCCCTCCAACTTTGAAAAAGCCCTATGTTTGGATGTGTATATGTCACTTAACCACTTAACATATTTTCAATCTGAAAACGCCATTCGACAGGAATTTTTTTTTATCTTTATAAACCAAAATCAAAATTATATAATTTTTTTAATTTAGTATTTAAATTTACCGTTACGTAAAAACGAAATTTTGCATGATTTTGCTACCTTCATAACTCCGACGCGCTGTTAGATAGGGATTTGAAATTTTGAGGTAAAAAAGAACTTTTAGAATTAGTATAAGTTTCTTCAGAAAAAGTTTTTGGAACACCCCCTATTTATATGCTAATAGGGCTCAAAAATTGAAAATTTGGTATTTTTAAACACCTGTAATTTAGGCACATGTACATATTATTCTTCGGCAGGACATAAAATTTAAAGTTCCATTAATATATTTTTACGTGTGTTAATGGTCTTCCTTAGTTATAAACCGCTCCGCACTTACAGCCCCGCAAAATTTTGAAAAAATTCTCTTTTCACATTTTTTCTTATATGAAATTTTCAGATTTTGGTGCAAGTCACAATTTTAAACAGTATGTATTATCTTTTGGAAATGTCCGCTTTTAAAAACCGTTGGTTCACATTCTACCTTGGTTTTTCTTGGAATTAGGTCAAGTATTGGTACCAGAAATGACTAAAAATGTTATCTATTATTTAAATAACTCTCAATTTTATATACCTAATAAAAAAAATAAAAAGTTTTTCATTATAATATAATAATTAATTTATGCCTTTTAGCGAAATTTAATTACCAATTGCGTAATTTTCATTGGTTTTTCATGATTAAAACTCTAAAAAGGGTTCTAATTTCATTAACAATAATAATTAATTTTTTTTTTATCATTTACATTGTCCTGTTAATATTTTGTATTGTAACCGAATATGTTTTTTGTAATAATAATATTATATTATATTTTATTTAAGGACTACAAGAGCCCAATAAATAAAAAAATATTCTTTTTTTTACCTAATGTAGGTAGATCATAATACAACTAATGGAGACCATTGTTAAAATTTGTGGTATAGTGAGGTATTAGCTAAAACACATTTTCTTTTATTATATAATATCAGTAGGTGACATGGAAATAATGAATTAGTGGTAACAAATGCTTTGCACTAAGTTATATTAAATTCAATAAATATAAAATATATATTTGAAGTGGAAAATATTTCCAGTCACTAATAAAGTCTATTTTTTTTTTAAAGTCTAATATTGTTTTCGAAAAAAATTTCACTCAATATATTATATGTACGTACTATGTAATATTAAGCGACTGACAGTTAATTTCAACGGTATCACAATAATATTAGTTTCCTTTTCTTTTCTTTAAACAGCATATATGGCATCTATAGAGTCACTTAATATTTATATTACACGAAGCTTCATTTTCTTGAGTAATTATTTTCACTGAACCTCGTTGATAACTCGTCTGTATCCTAACTATTGATCAAATTTGTAAAACTGAAATATTTTATTAAAGATAACCTTTTTTGAATCCATCTGCCACATGAATGTTGTTTTTTCTGAACTCTGGAAGCATGATTTTTTTCCGTTATGTTATTTGGTCGGACATGCTTTCCACTAAATCGCAGATTTCATTTTCGAGCCATTATTGTTATTTTCCATGTTGGGCAATCATCTGATTCTTTTTTTAGGAAGTGCAATTAAATAAATTTTGTTAAATGTTATAATATAATAATAATCCTTTAACTTTATTGAACACCAAATATTTTTTTTGTAATTAATTATTAAGAAGATTTTATTATATTTTTTCACGCTTTCCTAAGATAATTTGTTTTGTTTTAATTACATTGATTAAAATTAATATGAAGTTTACATTTTGTGTTGTAAAATTACGATAGATTTTTTAAACTAACATTTTTAGTGGCTTTTTATCATATTTTGTTGTCATTTACAATATATGTAATGTTATTTTTAATCCATTTAATAAATATGTTGATCCAGCCATTGGTGTAGTGGTTGACGCACCGCTTCTCATTCATAAGGGAATGAGAAGTCTGGGGTTCGATTCCCGGCTGGGTACTATAATTATAATATAAAAAAAAAAATATTCATATATCGCAATATATAAATACTTTATATATCATAATATCTCGTACACCCCACATTCCTACCAGGAAACAGGGGTTATAGCTACCTGGTACATTTATGTACCACGGTACCTGGATATAAATAAAAAAAATATGTTGATCAAGATGATGAATCTTTATCAAAAATTATTAATACAATAAAACCAAATAAATTTAATTACTTTATTTATTAATTTTTATTATTTAATTACAAAAATCTTAAATTGTATTGACATCTACCAAGAATACTGAAATAAGAATATGTAGTAAGAATAATGCGTGCGAAAAATCTGTGCTATACTGTATAGGACTGTATTACGAACTGAGACGATAATACAAAACAACATACAAAAGTTACAGGTCTGCACCAAAGGTTTTTAAGAATAATATGCAGAATATTGCGACCGAGAAGAATATTAAACCAAAAATGATGGGTATTAACCAGTCACGTGTTGATCAAAATCCTTGAGAAAGAAAATGTAGGTGAATTGGCCATATCTTCATATGTCCACCAACAATAGTGGCAAGGCAGGTGTTTGACTGGAATTATCAAGTCAGAAGAAATTCTTAAGATAAAGCAAAACATATAAAATTAAAAAATAAACAAGGTAGAATGTAAACGAACCATTTTTAAAAGCGCACATTTCCAAAACTCAATACAAACTGTTTAGAATTGTGACTTGCACAAAAATTTGAAAATTTAAGAAATTTCATGTAAAAAGAAAAAACGTGAAAATAGGACATTTTTGAAATGTTGAGGAGCCGTAAGTCCGGAATCCTATATAACTAAGAAAAGCTGTTAACACACATAAAAATAAATTATTAAACCTTTAATTTTAATGTCTTGCCGAAGAAAAATTTTTACAGGTGCCTAAGTTATCCATTTAAAAATAGGGCTTTTTCGAAGTTGGAGGGGCTGCAGCTCCGTAATGGATGGGACTGCATGAAAAATTTGTTTCACAAAATTATTTTTTTTATGAGAGCTACCCATGGTTAAAATTTTTTTTCCCTATCTTTAACGGTGTAGAAATTTTGTAAACAGACGGAGGGACGGACGGATGGACGCACAGAGTGAAACTAATAAGCACATTTTTTCAAAATTTTTTTGGAAATGTGCTAAAAACTTTTGACTATTATTTCTCGTAATTCTCCAATATCTCGGAAAACGAAATTCAAATTAATTAAGTAGTACTATTCTTATTTTAATCGAAATAAAAATTCCTAAACGAATTACCATTATGTGAAATGAAAAGGAAGCAAATAATTCAAATTAATATCTCCATTGCATCTAGACTTATAAAAAGTCTTCACTTCAGCATATATCTACGATTTATTAATAAATCAAATCAAAAATTTGTAGTAAACTCTATAATATTAAAAACAAGTAAGTTTGAAATTTTATTAAAAATAAAATTTAAGGACTGGCGAAATATTTTCTAGTATGGTTTGAACTTTGTCACATATTTTAATTAATACATAAATAGACCTTTTATTGAACGGTTATTTTCGAATACATAGGTACTTCTATTTTCCGCAATCAGATTTCGAATTCTTAACAAATTTTTAAGAAAAAAAAATATTTGATTTGAATGAAAAAAATGGAATATTATTGAATTTGTGATGCATAAATAATATATATATGTATTTACATATGTATCATAATATTAATTTTGATGCAAAATTCAACAAATAATTTTGTGAAATGCATGAAAATTATTTTGTACATTTAGGTATTATAAATTTTAAAAATTTATGCTTAAATTTTATTCTTAAAAAAATTTCAAAAATATGTACTTGTTTTTTACTGGTTTACAATTCAATTCAATTTTTAAAATAAAAAAATACAAATCATTTTCGATATTATATTACATACCTCAATGAAAGCGACGAATTTTTATTAGAATAATTACGAATACTCATTCCAATAATAGCAAATGTTTATATACAATGCATACGATTATACTCGTATGAACTATGTTCAAGGGTATAATAAATTTGCCATTACGTTTCTGACACCTTAAAGGAGTCGAGCTAGATATAGTGTCAAAGGTATGGATCGGCTCAGAATCGAATTCTGAGTCGATTAAGCCATGTACGTCCGTCCGTCTGTCCGTCCGCACGATAACTCAAAAAATAAAGGAGCTGGGAGGCTGCAATTTTTTTTACGTCACTTTTGTAAAATTGTTAGTTTTGCTATTTAAATCCAACATTTTCGGTCGGCGGGTTCGAGTAGCTGCCATACAACTTCTTTATTTATATAGAAATAACTTAGTATCTATTTAAGCTAGGTTTCTGAAATTTTGCAAATGATGATCAAGTTTTATGGCAACAACTTCTGTAAAATTTGGTTGTGTTGGTGTGACGGGTTCGGGTAGCTGCCATACAACTCCTTTTTTTAAATGAGAATAACTCAGTGTTTATTGAAGCCAGGAATCTTAAATTTAGTAAACAGGTGTCTAGTTACATGCCAACAACTTTTGTAAAATTTGGTTGGTCTAGAGCAGCCGGTTTAGGCTTCTTGCATTTCTTGGAACTTAATGAAGCTAGGCGCAATAGATTCGGGTAGATGTCATACAACTCCACAATTTAATCATAAATATATCTCTGTAGTTCGGTACTAAAACATCTGAATGTTTTTCAAAGATGATCAAGTTTTATAGAAATAGGATATATTACGTTCATACGGGTATCCCAGAGTTGACACAGTCTACTCTACTGCACTCTTCCTCGTTTTGCTTTTATTTTTACAAAATGTACTTTCATACATACTTTGTCAGTAACTCAAAAAACCTTACATATATTATACACATTTACTCATTATATTATAGACACACTTACATCTTATATTTACATTCATTCTTTACACAAAACAGAAAAAAACAAAAAAGAAACATAACAAAACAAAAAATATGTACATATATAAATACTTAACATTACATAACTACATATGTTATATAAATACATATCTATATGATTCATATCAAACTACATGTATAGTATAGCATATATTGTATAGAAACATAAAAAACAAATTAAAACAAAAAATACGTATAGCCATAACACTGTAGCTACATATATAAATACATTTTTACATCATTCATATTCAAATTTCAAACTATATGTATAGCAATCCAATAGCATAATAAATATATTGTATAGAAACATAAACTTCCGTAAAGAAAAAAGAAAAAAAGGAGGAAAACAAAGGCTCATATATTTCGCCAATAATATTTAAATAAATAATAAATTTTTTTATCAAATGCATTACATAAGTGATCACGTCTTATAAAATTTACGATAATACCCACATACATTCCGCCTAATGTTTCAAAGAAAATAGAAAATGAAATTCAATTTTTCGAAAATCATCTAATGTTTACCCTTATACATATTGTATTACAAATCGTTTCGAAGCGAATTTTTCAAGAATCAAAGTACTTGCTCAAGTACTATTTATGTCGTAAATTTTATGACATTGCCCCAGCTTCTGGAAAGTTAACGTAAACTGTTGTATTTGTATTAAACATTAATTATTTTATAATTATATATAAGTGAGAGCAGTATTATGTGTTATTATTTATTTTATTTGTCTTCGCCGGGCGGTTTCTAAAGTCAACCTTTCAGGTATAATATGTATCGGAAAGCCAATTAAATAAAAGGTTATCGATATCATGATCCTTTAAAATTTTGGGATAATTTGTAGGAATTTTTCATTGAAATTATCTTTTCCAAAATTTAACATAAACTTTTTCGTTCGATTGCTACTAATGATTTAAGGATTATAATATGTAATATTTTTGGAATTTTCCATAAACGAAATGATTTTAAATTTAATTTTAGGTCAAAAATATTTTTTCATAATATTATAATATAATATTATTACCTAATACCTATATGAAATTTAAAAATTAAAATATTTTAATTTTTTAAAGTATTCATTCTATTAATTGGGGTAGTAAAATACCAACTGAATTTTATACAGTATTATTATCTATTACCGATTTATTTAAATATTTTTATGCATAATAATTTTCCTGTCAAAATTTTTTTCGACTTTTTCTCCCATTTTAAAAAAAAATAAAAAAAGGTTATTTAAAAATTTAAAATATAACTTTTATCTATTTGTTCATATTTTAAAATTTATTTTATAATAAAATACAATTCTATATAATAGATAATAATTATAACTAAAATTTCTACTACAAAATAATACGTTAGGATCATATAGAATGCAAATTTCAACTTAGAAATGAAAAAATCTCAAAAATTTATTTAATTTTTTTTTAATTTAAAACAACTATTAGTAATAAAATAGGATGTCCTTGGTTAAAATTTCATTTAAGAACCCCATATTTTTTTTCTAAATAGAATAGAAAAGAATCATAAATTTATTTATTTTTTTTGTTTTTTATTTTTTTGAAAAAATTAAATGAATTCTATTTGTAAAATATAAATTTAACTCATGATTAACATTCATTTTCCGGCACATGAACATTTAAAGATAAAAAGAATGTCATAAAATATAAAAAATTGCATGAGTCACAGTATGCAAACTTAAAATGTACAAAAAAGAAAGAAAAGTTAATATTATTATCATGTATTTAGAAAGTAAAATATTTGTTTAAAAATAGAAAAGAGTAGAATATTTTTAAAATAAGATTAAATTAAATTTATAAGAGTTCGAGTTACAAATTGTAAAGCTTTAAGTTAGGTTAAATAATGATTATTTTTTTTATTTTATTTCCTAAGGAAATCTTCTAAAGACACCAAGAATAGACATCCCTTGGTAATGTCAAGTTTTTATTGACTAAACCCATCTCTCTCTTTAGCCAATATAACGGGACAAAACTTTAAAGAGTAGGGATAGGAGAGGTCAGAACAAGGATACGGAAAAATCCGGGTTTGAGGAGTGGGAGTGTAAGGCAATAATAAATCCACTTATTGTTATTACTATTTTGCTATCAGCAACGAAGTCATCAGTTACAACAGGCAGTAGTATATAACATCTTCCTGAATATGGTAATTATTGAAGACAACTTCACTTCTACACGACGTGAATTAATATGTAATATAGTATTTTGAATAGAAATGTTTAAAGATGAGATTAATTGGAAGTTTATTGCCACTAATCGAATATCAGTACATCAGAATAACAGATTTCATTCACAAGATTTATTTTATTTAATTTTCTATAGACTGTAATCATAATAAGAAAATTTGAACTAATAAATGTTTTTAACCTTTAAACACACACTTTTACGAAAATCACTTGGATTTGAACCAATAATTATAGGTTTACTTATTTCATTACCAAATTTGAAGTTTTAAAGTTTAAAGCGTAAAATTGTATGAATTTCATTTTGTATGAATTGCAGTTACCCTATTGATATTTTTTTTTATTTTATTTTTTGAGTCATCATGCGGAAGGACGGACAGGCGGCGTACTTACTAAACCAATCAACTAAATCAACTTAAAATTTGTTCCTAATCAAGAATATAATTTTATATATGTACACCTCCATTTCTATCTCGTTTCTTTTATGCTGTATCTTCAAACAACGCTCTAGTTATGCTCTGCGCAGTCTACAAAAGAGTGTTTACAATTAAATGGTAATTTGTAAATCAGTAAATGTACTTACATGCCTATATACTTAACAAAAATGGGTTCTCTTTATCTTTTATTTTGACACTTCAATGCTTAAAGAAAGCGAAAAAATTAAAACTTGAACAGCTTTTTTCATGACTATGTCACGGCAGAGTTTATTGTGGAAATTTCATACAGTTTAATACATTTCACTTTACTTTGACAATTCGGAGCGTATAGAGAGCGAAACGAGAGGGTGTATTACAGATACAGTATTATGCTGAGTTCACAATGAAAAAAGTCACGTATAGCAAAGTCAGCGGAAAGCATAATTGAAAATTGATTTACATATATGAAAATAGTATTTTCATTCTCAATGAAATGGACGCGCTTCAACACAAACCAAAGGAAAGCAAAAGTTACTCAACTTTCAACTTTTACGAAAATTAACCCTAGAAATTTGTCACAATTACTTAACATTAATATAATATTTATTCTATATTTTTCTCTAAATATTTCATTGCTTTCTATTAAAATTTTTTCTCAACACATTTTTTTAAGCTTCTTTTTTAATATTTTTGAATTGTTTTCAAATATCTTATAATCAAATATTAAAAATTTTCGTTTTAATAACGATCTATGTAGTTTTAATGAAAAATTTTTAAATTGATTAATAAAAACTGAAATGTAAGAATAATGTCATTTAAACATGAAACACAATGTGTCGCGTTGATTTTGTTTTGCTTTGTATTTTGCATTGCATCAATTACATTGTGAATTTAGATTTAGGGTATAACAATTTATCAAACGTAATAAAAAATTTATTTTGTATTAAATTCATAATTGTAAAAAACTTCAGAATAATGCAAATTTAAAATTTAATTTAAATTTTGTACAAAATAATTGAAATTGAAAACGAAAATTTTTTACAATAATATTTTGATACTTAGGTAATTTATGGAAACAAACTGTTTTATGCCAATTTTATATACCTACACCATAACAAATTTTGCTAATTATTGGTGGTGAATATTTTATGAGATTTTCTCATTTTTGGTAAATTATATAATAAATGATTGTAGTTCTGTCTGGGCGATGGAAACATTATATTTAGATATCATAAGTTTTAAAACTGTTTAGTTCATAGTTGCATTGCAATAACATTTTTTTTTTTTTATTTTTTAATTTATTTGATTGATGTCTCAAAAAACACTACTTATACAAACAAAAATATAAAAAAGAAAAAATTGTATATAAAAGTACGATTAAATGGTTTGTTGATTAAAAAAATATAAATGTCTAAAACTAAATTGTCAATATTTAATTTTCAATTTAGTTTCTTTTTTTATAAAATGAAATCGAAATTCATTATATTTTTTATTATATTTTTACAATTGATTAAATTTTCATTATTAACAGATCTTACTTTTACACAATTGAAAACATGTGAACAATATCAAATTAATAACAGCTGGAATTATAGGACTTTTTTTAACATATTATATTTAATGGATCCTGAACGATCTGAAAATGAATTGTTTAATCTTCGTTTTTATGTTATAAGTTCAGTAAATGCATATATTTTAATATCACAATATACTGAAACACATCCTGATCTAAAATACTATGAAATTGGTATTGGTTTTTATTATTTATTTAAAATTAATTTTATAAAAATTTTGGAAAAATAATTTTAGTGATTGGAACCGGTGGAAATAATTATTCAGAAATAAGATTATCACCTTATGATACAGTTGCTCGTAAAGAAGCTTCAGGTGATTTAGATGCATTTATTCCGTTACCAATACGAGTTATTCAAACTTTAGGTTATTACAGGCTGACTTAGTTTTTTAAAATGAGAATTTTTTTTATTTTTAATTTTAAATTATTTTTTTTTTTAGATGGGACACTTAAAGTATACATATCTAACGTAGAACATATTAGTTTCTTTGATGAAGATCCAATACCAGCTAATTTTGTAAGTTTTAGATCATATGGAAATGAGCCTACAACTTGGTTCTATAATTGTCAATTTGAAGAAAAAGAATTTGAATGATTTTAATAAGATTCATTATTGATGCATAATAAATCAATAATTATATTATTAAATATGGTGGAATAATAAATTAATTCATTTAGACATATTATAATAGTTGAGTTTTTTAAATGATCCCGATTACCGGATCAATAGAAAAACAAGTAGTGAAATTTAACCTTGATAAAACCTCGTAGAGGAGGGGTTAATTCGATTTAAAATATTATATTTTAAAATAATATCGGTTAATTAATTCCGTTGAAAAATTATAACTTTTTTCGAGTTGCTGTTTTATGGTATACAGGTTAATTAATAATATCTATTTCTTAAACACAATAGATACTTTAATGTTTTATTATTATATATATATTATAAAGCTGTTCCTAACAAATGCGTGAAATCACTTACTTACTTAGTATCAAAAAGATGAAGCACTTCTAGATGTGCTAGAGACTAGCTGCCAAAAGCATTTGATAGAATTTGGTGTGAAACCATCCAGGAAAATTACATCTTTTTGGTTCCAAAGGAGCCCTTTTAGCCCTTTATATGTTGTATGGGGATTTCAATATTTATATCCGAATATCGTCATATGGGGAATCATTGAAAAGGTTTTGGCGAGCTCTAATACAATTGATACAATGCTTTTTCAACATACTTTTTCATCATGCGATTTAATCATCTGTTTGACGCTTGCAATGCAAGCACACATTACTAGTTTTGCATAAACAAAAAAAAAAGGTTCGAAAAAATTAATTTTCATTCTACAAAAAAGCTTCTAAACAATTTAAGAAAGAACAATGAAATTATTTTCTCTTTTAAAAAAATTGATGTTGTAGAACTACTATTTTATGTAGACCCATCTATTACGGAGCTATTATTTGTGAAAAGCCCTATTTTGATGTATATCAAAGAATTCTGCAATTTTTTAATCGGAAAATGCTAAACGACAAGAAATTTTCTTAGATATCTTTATAAATCAATATCAAAATTATACAATATTTTGAAGTTAGTATTTGAGTTTACCGTTATGAGAAAACTAAGTTTTGAAAGATTTAGCTTCCTTCATATTTCTGAAACATTTTTAGATAAAACCTAAAACCATTTTTAGAAAAAACATTTTTAGATAAATTTTAAGAAAACAAATCTTTTTGATAATTAGCATTAGTTAACTCATAAAATTTGTTTGCCTCCTTCCCCTCTTTCACAGTTATTAGTGGTCAAAAATTTGAACTTTGTTATTTTTAGACACCTGTGCAAAATTTATCGTTCTAAAGCATAAAAATTAAAACTTCATAAATATAACGCTTTTATAAATTATAGGTATAGAGTATCCTGAAAGCTGAAGAAAATGTCTCCTTATTTTTCACAATTTTTCATTACATACATAATTCTAAGGAACTTGACATATTTAGAAGCATGTCACAATAATATTTGAAACAGTTTTTATTGTATTTTCTAAAATGTGCGTTTTACACATCCTGCTTTGTTAATTTATTATTGTTGGTATATCTAACAATAATTTTTTTTTTTTTGGTTTATGCTCTTACTTTTAATTTAATTCAAGTGAAAGTTACAAAAAATTATTTTATCTTAAATTGTTTATAATTTTTTTTATATCAAATAAAAGTTGAAAACATTTCGTTTATTCTACATATTATTTTGTCTGATTTTCTTTTTTATCGATTCTCATTGCTCTTTAACCAAAAGCAAAAAAGGTTCAAAAAATTATCAAAATGCATTTCCCTTATGAGTAGACATAAAAATGATAAAAGACGAATATTATCACTTAAATGTTAATGTTTTCAGTAATTATTAGTAGTGATTTAGTGAATACGAATTCACTTTAAAAAAAAATTTCTCTTTATACCCGTACGATAAGTATCGGGTATAATAAAATTACTCCTCCGTTTGTAACACCTCGAAATAAGCCAGCTAGATATACCTTTAAAGGTATGGATCGGATCAGAATCAAATTCTGAGTCGATTAAGCCATGTCCGTCCGTCCGTCAGCACGCTAACTCAAAAACTAAGAAAGCTAGACTCTTGAAATTTACACAAAATATTCTGGGAGCAATTTCTAAGTTCCCTATTTTTTTTTAGTTGAGTTCCGACCAAAACTTCGGGTAGCTCCCGAACAACTGACTTTTAGATCTCCACAATTTTTTTGAAATAGAGCCATGAAATTTTAACTGCTGATAGATATCATAAAAATATTAATTTTATTTTTAACAACTTTTTTTTGTAGCCCCACCCGTTACGGAGCTACAGCTCCCCAAAGGTTCAAAAAAGCTCTATATTTAAATTGTTATAGCACAAGTTGTATAAGGTATATCTTCATTTTGAAAAGGCCAAACGATTACTACTTTTATTAGCTTTAAAAGCATATATAGAATAAATATATATTTGTAGCATACGGTGTCTTAATTTACCGTTATGCGAAACTGAATTATTGCAAAATTTTTTAACACTTCTATCTTCTAAACGGTTTAAGTGGGAAACTTAAAATTTTAACAGAAGTTAGATCTTTGAAAATAAGTATGAGTCATCTCAGATTTTTTTTGTATCACCCCCCGTTTAGGAGCTGTAAGGGTTCAAAAACTGAAAATTTTATATTTTTAAACACCTGTAAATTGAACCTGTATTTTAACCTGTTGACCTGTTAAAATTTTTTTGAAGTAATACATAAAAATTAAAGCTTCAACATTATACTCTTATTTCTGTTAACAACTTTTTTTAATAATATAGGGTTACTTTATAATTGACGAAAGTGTTACTTGATTTTTTCAAATTTTCTAAATTCCTTCAACAAATTTTTTGCATTTGTTTTACTCGATAATTTGAAATTGTTGAGGATACAATGCGTAGTACAAAAAAAATGTAAATAAATAAACAACATAACGGTTACTTGAAGAATTTTTATTTATATGATATTGATATATGAACATACATACTTATATATACTTATAATATATCATGTTTATTTACATATCGTATATGTCACTGATGAATGAATGATAAGAGTATAGATGTATATTATATAGCGCCGTATTTACATACATATATGTATTTTATTGTACTTATAAGAAATAATTCTATGAATTATTCTATAGAAATTATTCTATGAATTTTTAAAGAAATATTGCAATGTATGGCGATATACTTATAACAATATAAATATACTATGTCCGCATTAATATAATATAATATTTAAAATTATATTTACTATTTTGTAATTTAATATGCGTTTACCGCTTAGTATTAAATGGTACTATAGAAAATTTGAAAAAGTTTTGGATTGATAATCGGTATGTGGAAGGTTAAAATCTGCTTTCGAAGAATGTATAAACATATAGTTCGAATATATGTACAACCCATAGTCTAGAAATTATAAAATTCACCCAAATTATTTTAAAATACTAAAATATTATAAAAATAATTTTGTAAGCAGAGTGACAGGCTGTGAACATACTAACGGGTCGTACGGGTATCTAAGAGTTGACAAAGGCAACTGTATTCTTCTTCGCTTTATCTGTAAACCTTATAACATATTCAACCCTAACTAAAAATAGGTACCTACTCCTCAAATTTTAACATAATAAAAGATTTATATATTTGATTTGTATGATTGTTGCCATTATATAGTATTAAGCTGCTGTGTAGGGATTTGCCATTGATGAAACATTTTATTACAAATTAATTAAAAAAATTTAATATACACTAACTATAACTATAACCTAGACGATTGTATGAGTAATACATAATATAAGTACATAACACACATAGGCACATACCTATACTAAAGAATAATGAAAGGTTAATAAATTATAACATTTAAAGAGAAACCGAAATTATGTCAGAGAGGACATGAATTTAAATTATTGATTGATTTCCAAATATTTGGAATTCATAAAACTTTTCAATGTGTATATTCATATTACTTTTTTTTTTTCCTTTTTTTTTTCTTTTTCTCTTTTTTTAGTTTCCTTTCATCCTATTTTTTTTGCAAAATTTACAAAAAATATAGGAAAAAATTTGAGTTATTATGATTAAAACAAACAAAATTCGTATGGTACTTTGAATTTTGTGATTTATTTGAGAAGAACTTTAGATTGTTACTTTTAAGTGATATGAAGTGTGAAATATTGTTATTTTGTATAAGAGAAAAATTATGATTAGAAAAGGATAGAGAATGTAAATTAAAAAAAAAACGTAAAATATAAAATTATTACAGAATATTCAAGGATATAAAAAATAAAATACGAATATGATTTCAAAAGTAAATTTATGTTTGTTTATTTTTTCGTTAAAACTTCTTGTTTTTGTAATTTATAAATCAATAGAATGTACTACAACAGTAGTCGTTTTATTCATATTTGAATTAAAGTTGATTTGTTAAAAATAAATATTTCAAAAAAAAAATAAAAACGAGAAAGAGTTTAGAGTTGACTGTGTTATAGTTTTCGGATATCCGCCCAAAATATTCGTTCCATAAAATTCAGTCATATTTTAGGAAATTTAAGATACATATCTAATTTAATCATATTTGTATACTGAGATACATTTATAATTATGCAAATTTTGGAGTTGTATGTCCCCAACTTCGAACCATTTACGCTAAATCAACCGAATTTTACAGAAGTTTCTGCCATATAACTTGCATCTTTTAAAAAATTTCAGATATCTAGCTTTTATAAATACCATGATAATATGAGCATATAAATTTCGCTTTTACCCGAATGCGTTGCGTTAGAATGACATACTAAATTTTGCAGAATTCGTTGACATAAAACTTGAAATACCCAGTTTACAAAATTTGAAATACTCAGCTTATATAGATACTATGTGTTATGCTCATATATAGAAAGAAGTTGTATGTCAGATACCTGAAATGTTGCCTTGACCCAGCAAAATTTTGCAGATGTCGTTGACATAAAACTTAACTAATTATGATAAAATTACAGATATCGAGCTAAATTAGATACTGATTTGTTCTCATATAAAAACTGAAGTTGTATGATAGCTGCTCGAATTCTAGCTCCATTATTTTTGAGTTATCGTGTAGACGAACGGGAGAACGTAAGTCCGGAACAAGCCTTTATATACCTTTTTCATATCTATATCGTCAGCTTTAATGTGTCACAAATATAAAGCCAACTTTATTTTATCCTTGAAAATTTAAATATTGAAATGGAATATTGAAATACTTCTTGCTACATAATATTACGAGTTAAAAGATCTTGTGTTAATTTGGCTGCCTATTTGCATGTTTGTTTGTTTTACAAAACTGTACATTTGATGTAAATAATAGATGTATTTTTTTAAATGTATTCCAATGCAATTTATTTTCTTCCACTGTTGTAGTATAATAATCTGCTAAAAAGCACATGGTAACATCACTATTCGACAAAGAGGCAGATCAAACCTAATGTAAAACTAGTTTTTGCTGCAACAACTCTTCTACTTTTTAATGGAGCTCCAGTGGACAGATTCACTTTCATAGAAAACCCTTTCGATAAACTAGTAGCGATATCCATTTAGTAAACCTAAATAATAATAAAATATTTTTTACCCGGAACGAGGTTTATTTTTTATGTACAGTTTACACGAATGTACTAATATAAATTTGTTCGATATTTTTTTTGTAAGGCACCAACAACCATTAAAGTTCGCGAACAATTGAAAAGTTTCTAGAACAACATTGTTTTTTTTTTTTTGCCTAAGGGAGGTGGGAATCTTCCAAAGACACGAAGAATTTCCCCGTTGGTAGTGTCAGATTCTTACTGACTAAACCCACCTCTCCCTTTAGCCAATACAATGGGATGAAACTCTTACCTGCGAATGCAGTATATTGGCTAGGGAGTAGGGATAGGAAAGGATAGGAAATGGATACGGAAACAATGAATTGGAAGTGGGACTGTAAAGAAACAATGAATCCGTCTATTATTATTACTTTTTTGCTAACAGTGACTATAGCCGTTACAACAGTTACAACATGTAGTAGTATATAACACCTTACTATATGAGGTAATTATTGAAGGCAATCTCCACCGTCACTGTAGCGGTTGTATTATTATTACTATTACTATTATTATTATAATTATTGTTATTATTACTATTACTATTGTTCTAACGAATTTTAATGATACCAACATATACACGAACTCAATTCAAAGGATTACTGTACACGATTAGTTTAGCATTTTCCACAAGGCAACTCTATTCAAATATGAGTTTTAATTGCCTTTTGAAAATGGTGGGAATTTAAAAACTTTTTGTATTATATACCTACTATTAGCTATATTTGTAAAACCATACCTAACTTTTCTATGTCAAAGAAAAAAATTCTTACAGTTATTTAAAGCACAAACCGCTACCTGATTTGTACAATAACCAATTTTAACATAAATTTTACTTTTAATTTCCATTTGAAATTTTAAATATTCTTAACGTAATGAACGCCATCAATGAAAAATTAAAGAAAACTTTTCTAAACAAAATAAAAAAAATTAAAAAAGAAGTGAATTTCGAAAAAAGCTTAAAAACATATATTTTTCTAACAGATTTAAATAAATGACTACTAGAGAAAGCTTTTAAATAAAAAGTTATAACGGTAAAAGGTAAAATACATATTTTTCAAAAGTTATTTTAAGCTTTTAATTGATAAGAAACAGATAGATTCTTACATATAAGAAAAATTATTTTGCTTACTTTAAAGTTAAGAATGTTAAAAATGTGATAAAAGATATTTGTACATATAGGGTTAAGGGATGTAAGCTAAATCTACATTTAAACTATTTTCACTAAAATAAAAAATCTTGTTTGCTAGATCTATGGTTTCATTTTTCTTCATTATAACTTCACTGTATGTATTTTAATTATAGTTTTTATTTATTTAATTCGAAATTTTAGTTTATGACTTTATTAATTATTAATTCTTATATTTTATAAAACAATTTTTAAAAAGATTTATTTTTACTACATTTAAGTTTTATACTAATAAATTCAATCAGATTTTACTTTCTTGTTTTTCTTATCATCATTTTATTAAATTTAACTTTACATTTCTTTATTTCTATTAATTACTTCTGTTTTCTAAGAAACTGTTTCTGTGAAGTTTTTGATTCTCACATGTCTCTTATTACAAACTCGATTGCACATAACACAAAAAAACAATTAGCCATTCAGAGATTTTTCAACGATCTTTCTGTGATGTGAATGTGATATAAATATATATATATATATTTTTAATGCATTTCCCTGCCACATAAATGTGGACAAGAAATTACCCAGCCTTTCCTGTTGAAGCGTGGCTGTAAATGTCATAAGATGGAATAACTCTTACGACGTGTGTGGGATTCGAACCCACACTCCCTCGGTGTTTACAGCGTATTTTATACGATTTTACTCACTTGGCCTTCGAGGCTCTTTGATATAAATATATTCCGTTAATTATGGAGATAAAATAATAAATTTGATAATTTAATTACAGAGTGTCACCACATACACTTATACAGTTAAAATGAGTAGTTGATAGAACTTTTAGTTTAATTAAATCAAATTCAAGCATATGAGTTATTATGTATATTCTTAAATTAAATTATTAACAATATTATTAGAAATCTTAATAAAGAAAATGTAAGTGCATTATCTACAAAAAAAGTGATTTTCAAGTCACGTAAAGCAGTTCTTTTCTAACAAGTTTATGTTAATGGTAGCTGGTTTTCAAGAGAATTTCAATTCAGAGCGTAAGCGACAAATATAACAACAATAAATAAGTATTTATTTGTTTTTATATCTATACGAATACAATTCTAAAAGTACCTATAATAAATTTGATTTTACGTTTATGACACCTTAAACAAGACGAAATAGATAAGGGAAAGTACAAATATTCTTGAGTTGATTTAAGTTATGATTTACCTTCGTTCGCATAATAACTCCAACAATAAATGAGGTAAAATTCTGAAACTGTTAGCATTAAATTTTTATATAAATGCCAGTTTTATTTTTGAATTTGAAAGAGTTCGATCGGCAGGTTCGAATAGCTGCACTTATTTTTTGTGATACCTAAAAAGAATGTCAAGCTAGATATAGTGTCAAAGGTATGGATCGGCTCAGAATCGAATTCAGAATCGAATTCTGAGTCGATTAAGCCATGTACGTCCGCCTTTCAGTCCGCACGAAAACCCAAAAAATAAAGGAGCTGAAATTGACGCTGAAATTTTTTTACGTCACTTTTGCAAAATTGGTAGTTTCTTTAAATCCCGCATTTTCGATCGCCGTGTTCGAGTTGCTGCCATACAACTTCTCTCTTTATATGGAAATAACTACGTATCTATTGAATATAGGTATCTGAAATTTTACAAATGATGATCGAGTTTTATGGCAACAACTTGTGCGAAATTTGGTTGTGATAGTAGGACAAGTTCGGGTAGCTGCCCATACAACTTCTCTTTTTAAATGAAAATAACTCAATGTCTTCTGAAGATAGAAATCTGAAATTTAGTAAAGAGGTGTCGACTTACACGCCAACATATTTTGTAAAATTTGGTTGGTTTAGACTCTAGACTAACCGGTTCAGACTCCCTGCACCTCTTGGAACTTAATGAAGCTAGACGTCTGAAACAAAAGTTCATCAAGTTTTAGGGCAATAACTTCTGTTAAATGTGGTTATACTGGTGCAATAGATTCGGCTAGCTGTCATATAACTCCACAATTTACATAAATATATCTCGGTACTTAACGTAGCTACTGAAACACCTGAAATTTTTTAAAAGATGATCAAGTTTTATAGAAACAGGAAATATTACATTTGGGTATCCCATAGTTGACACAGTCTACTTTACTACACTGTTCCTCATTTTATATGAAAATACAGAGTATCTAATACAGCTGATTATTTGAAATTTTCTAAAAAATATTTAAGCTTTATGACAACGATTTTTCCTAAATTTGTTTGATTTAGCACAGCAGACTCAGGTAGCTATCGTATGTATCTGTGAAATATATATCCACATACCTTAATACTTAATTATGCTACACATTAGAAATTTTTGAAGATTATGAAGCTTTATTAGTTGGTACGCTAGGATTATCAAGTTTTATGAGTAGTAATCGTTTCGAGAAGTTGCAATAAAATTTCGAAATTTCCATAAATATATTTATCTACCTAAGTACATAGGTAGAAGTTATCTACCTAAGTACATAGATAGTATCTGAAATTTTACAAAAATAAAATTAATTTGTGTCTAAACGGCATATAATCGTCTCGGTATCCTAGAATTGGCATAATCAACTATGTACACTCTGTCTCGTTTTATATAACAATCTAAAACCAATAATGGTTTTTAAAAAATCAAGTAACATTAGTTAGTCACCTTTTGCCAACCAAAAATTAACATAAACTCAATCACTATTTAAGAAGAAGTTAGTAATAAGAGCAAATACAATTTAAAATTAAAAGTTTTAACTTGCAAATACTTTTTCAATTTTAAGAAACCCTATTTAATTATAATACAGAAAAACCTTTTCAAAATGCGAAAATATAAAGTTTCAACCTTATATGTTTTTTAATTATATACCAGGAATATTTAAGTGAGTACATTCCAAGTTTATCATTTTTAGGGTGGTATAGAAAAAAAATTGTAACTTATATCTCTACTACAGTCTGAAGCATTTGAAAATTTAATTGGCCTTATCTGTTATCATAATATGTAGAATTACAGAAAATTACAATCAATACAATTCTACTTCTTTATCATAAAATAAACTTGTATATGATTAAGAGAAAAAGAAAAATTAAGAAGATTTAAATTTGTTAAGTATTAAACTATCCTCATATAATTAAACAGTGGCAAATTTAAACTTCATTTTAAACTTTAAATGAACTTATCTAAGATATGAGAGCAATGTATTAAAAAGAAACATTTCAAATATTCTAAATGAAGTATTTATTAATCAAAAATTAAATTTTAGTAACTGACTACAATTTAAACCTTAACTTTAGTTCTAATAAATTTTGATTCTTAGATTTTACCTAATTGAATTCATTTAATAAACTTAACACTACCATATAAAGTGAATGCTATATTTATCTGACAACTATACAATAAATTGCCATTATTACTAACATATTATCCGGAGTTTTCGGAAAATTATTCCTTTTTAACGATTTACTATGATTTGTCACTTTTTGTGACATTTGAAAGGAGAAAAAATAGGAAAAGGGAAAAATATATAGCGTTATAAAACTGTATTTTTTAGTTATAAAACTATTAAGTATATACTAATACATAATATTTACTTATCTGCTGGTGCTTTAATTTAGAGATAATTTAGATAGGCGATAATACTAATATAAGTTTTAAGTTTTAATGTTTTTGAGGATTATAATATCCTTTGCTAAGGAATACTTTTCTTAAAGGTTTCAATTCAATTGGGAAAATAAATTAGCTAACCTGACAAAAATTCTTTCCTTGCGGATTACTGTATCGAAATGCAATAATAAAGGTGTTACTCATAAAAAATAATAAAGGTGTTACTCATTCCAGATTCATAAGAGCTATAGAATTAGCTTTAGGTTCTACAAAATCAACTTTCTTTTAAATGCATCGTCTGTCATAATTAATAAACAGACATTCTTTTTGCTTTATAATATATTAGATTAATGTTTAATTTTTTTTCATTGGTAAGTATTTATAGATATTTTATATTATTTTCTTTAACTGACAAAAAATTTTCTTCTTTTGAAATATAAATTAATTTCGAATAAAAACAGAGTACACACGCCAAAAAAAAAAAAAAAAAAAAAAACAAAATAAAAATTGTGGAAAGAAAAAGTTTAATAAATTTTACTTTTATCATTTACTCATTCACATATTATTTAAACTCCTCCATCATCAGCAACAGATTTATCATCATCATCAGCATAAAAGTATTTAATGGTGTAAATTATGTATTACTGTATCCCAATATTCTATTAGGTAGATATTATATTCTCTAGTTTTTATTGGGTATTTTTGTAAACTTAAATTTTGTTTTACTTCAATGATAGCTAATAGTTATGTTATCAACCAAGAAATTTTAATTTCTTGTAAGAAGTGGTTATATCGGTTAGACACATTAATTTTGGTGAAAATATTTACGTAAATACTAAATACACAATAATATGCACACATTATATTATGTAGAATCAGTTCTATTTTAAAAATTCTCTTTCATAATATTACATATATATATACATATATATAAATAGAAAATCCTTTGTGTATATAAAAAGAAAAAGCACTGGTATTCATATCATTACTTAAAAACTTTAATTTAGAAATTCAGTAGACGATTATTATATAGTGGCACCATTATATTCATTTAATAGAGAAATAATGAGAAAAGAAATATTAAAACTTTAAAGAATGGTTTTTTTTTTTTAATTATTGTATTTTTTTTTTTTGTTGTTTTTTTTTTTATCTGTTTTGTAATGAATCCGCAGAAAAATAAACATATAAAACACCATAAATATTTCTTTTACAAAAGGATGAAGTTTAGCACGTGAATAGAACACGTGAAAGGTGGTTTTGTCATATTTATATATGTATCTATACTTATAAATAATATTATAATATATCTGTTATTTTTTTAATTAAGTTCATTTTCGGTTTTGGTCACGTCTTCTTAATTTGTCTGGTACAAAAAGAAAAATTATCATAACAAAATAAATAATTATGTCAATAAAAGTCGGGCCAAAGTGTTAAGTTCCCTAGAGTGATAAAAAGAAAATAAATAAAAAAAAACAGCTATTAAAAGTTTTCTTAAATTTTTAAATTTAAATGTAAATTTAATTAGTCATGACTTTTTATGTACATTTTGTATAAAATGAGAAAATTATTGTTCCTTGCTGTGGTTCTAAATTAAAATTAACTTTCCATAAAGTGTATTAAAATAATTAATTTTAATTAGAATTCAATTTGAACTTCAATCTGAATCGATTTTAATTAAATTAATGTTATTTTAAAATATTGAAGATGTACCTATAGTTCATAATATAAAAGTTCATATTATTGTCTCTAATAGCTCTCATTACATTTGATGTTAGTAGCTAGTTATATGGTTTTTTTATTGAAACAAATTTATAATAATTTTAAAAATCAAAACCACATATGATATCCAATTGGCTTTGCTAACATAATGTTAAATATTAGTTAGAATTATAATTAAAATTACTTTAAAACTAATTAAAAACTAAAGCAACTGTAAGTGAGCTGATTTATTAATCTTATAATAATTAGAAGAATTATAGGATATAGGTCTTGAACAAAATAAAAGTGTATTTTACTTTTTTGTTTTTGCCTAAGGAAAATGTAGATCTTCAAAAGATAGCATTAGCCAAAACCTAAGCATCTTTGGTAGTATAAGATTTTAAACCACTTTCGGCTGTTAACTACCTCCCAATAGAAAGAGGACACGAAAGGGAATTTTAACTTTAAATTGTAAGAAGAGGATACTAAATGAGAATGTTAGCAGATATAAGTTGTATGAATCTTTAAATCTCCCTATATTATATAAATTGAGGAACAACTGAGCTGATAATGTGTTCTAAAATTTGGAGGTATCTACAAGCTAAGAAAAGTTCCTTTATTACAGTTCTAGTTCATATGTATATAATTATGTGCGGGTGAGCTATAGTATACATGTATTACGTCATATTGGTCGAAGTATAATACTTTTAATTCTGCGAGAGGTGTTAAACAGTAGATATTTAGAGAAAAGATAAGTACCTACTACAATTCGTCGGGGATTTAAAAACATTAAGTCTTTAAAATAGTGGTTGATTTAAATTGCTTAATTTTGTACTTTGTTCGGTTACTGTAAAACAGTGCTGGTTGCGCTAGTTATATTTTATATTTATATGTGAAAGTTATATTCAAAACCTCGAACAGAAAGATGTGAATGCCTACATTTTTAAGGATTCAAAGATTTTATTATCTACATTATAAAAGGAAATATTTAAGAAAAAGAGACTTCTTTATTTTGATAACAGACAGTTTTGAGTATTAAAAGCATTAAAATAAACCTTGTTAATGCTTTCCTATTCTTCTATTGATTAAAGGTCACTTTTTAAATCACAAAATTTGTATTGATATCAGCCGTCTTCTTAAATAAAAAAACACCAGTATTGTTTCAAAATTTTTGACAGGTGGAACCATTCAATACAACTTGTATTGAATGATTTAAAAATAATCTGTATGTCCATGGATTGAAAGTACCTAATAAATCAAAAGTTCAAGTTTTTTAAGAAACATGGCAAATACGGCCAAATACTTTTGAAATATTTAGTGCAACTATATTTGTTTGACCATATTTTTCAAAACACCGGCTTCTTCTTGTAGTGAAAAAGACAAGCAGAGTTCCTGCTAATTTTTTTGATTTAACTTATTGGAAATCATTAATGAGACCGTTCCTCTAGATATACTTTTGGAGGTAGAAATTTATTATTAACCCCCTAATATTTGGCAATACCTTGATACTGGAGAGATTCGAGATTGATATATAGTTAGAGTAT
Source organism: Poecilobothrus nobilitatus (assembly GCA_947095535.1). Lineage (NCBI taxonomy): Eukaryota > Metazoa > Arthropoda > Insecta > Diptera > Dolichopodidae > Poecilobothrus > Poecilobothrus nobilitatus. The sequence continues at coordinate 60,128,976 of OX352772.1, forward strand.
ATTGAAGTTTAATGCGAAAAGGGTAATCACCATTGAAAATTTTTTTTTTAAATACTGTACATATATAAGTATTCCTTAAAGCTATTTATTAAATATTTGTCAAATGATTTAGTTATTTATGAAACCTTACATAAATAATTATTTTCAAAATTATTAATTTACCAACTTCCAACTACGAAATAATGATGTTTCTTTTAGCAGTTTTTGTAGTTTTTTTTTTTTTTATGTTGACATATTTGCCGAATAATGATACGTTCTTCAAATAATAAATTTATTTAAATAGTATTTTCCAAAAAAAACATAATTTCCCAGTTAAAGGAGTACTCAGGTTGAGAGTAAATGATTTGCTAAGTGTTCGAACATAATAATATAGCATTACCAGCTAACGCTATAGTGATAATTATTAAAATAAATGGATTGAAACCTATTGCGGTTGAAGTAAAAGAACGGTTATGGAAAAATCGTTGCTTCTTTTTCACACATATCATCTTTATTATAGATATGCTACTTTTATTTATAAAACCAAGTATTAAAGTGTTACAAAAAAATTTGCTAAAGTACAAAACTAAGAAGATACTTAGAATATTATGTGACAAATTGATTTTATATTTATTTAAAAAATCTTCATTTATTTAAAATGTTCATAGATATAAAAATGCAGTATCTTTTTTTGAAATAATTTGATAAATAACTTAAGTGTTCTTCATTTATTTACAATACTAAGATTTTTTTGAGTAATTTAAGAAGATAAATTCTTTTCAACATATATCCAGATTTAAGTGTCCACTAGAACAAAAATAAACAAGGTAGAATGTAAACCAACGGTTTTTAAAAGCGCACATTTCCAAAAGACAATACAAACTGTTTATAATTAACTTGCACAAAAATTTAAAAATTTCATGTAATAAGAAAAAACGTGAAAATAGGACTTTTTTGGAAATTTGAAGGGCTTTAAGTCCGGAACCGTATATAACTAAGAAAATCCATTTACATACGTAGAAATATATTACTGGAGCTTTAATTTTTATGTATTGCCGAAGAAAAATTTGTACAGGTGCCTAAAAATAGCAAATTTTCAATTTTTGAGCTCTAATAGCTCTTAAACAGGGGCTGGTACAAAATATTATCTAAAGACTCTTATACTAATTCTACAAGTCCTTTCTTGTCTCAAAATTTCAAGCTCCTATGTCAAAGTGTGCCGGAGTTATGAAAAAAGAAATATCATGCAAAATTTCGTTTTCACATAACGGTAAATTTAAATAGTAAATTACATAATTTTGATATTGTTTTATAGAGGTAAGAAAATGTCCGATCTTTCAGTGTTTTTAGATTTTAAAACTACTACACAGAGCCTGAGACATCTGGAAAAAGAGCTTTTTTGCCATCTTGGGGGGCTGTAACTATAACCCTATCTAATTCAAAGAAACCATTAACCATTAACACACATAAAAATATATTACTGGAGCTTTCATTTTTTTGTCTTTCCAAAGAAAAATGTGTACAAATGTGTACAGGTGCCTAAGTTACAGGTGTTTCAAAATAGCAAATTTTCAATTTTTGAGTCCTAATATCTCATAAACAGTGGCTGGTACAAAAAAAAAATTGAGAATAAACTTATACTAATTCTAAAAGTTCATTCTTACCTTAAAATTCCAAGCTCCTATCTAAAAGCGTGCCGGAGTTATGAAGATAGAAAAATCATGCAAAAACACATAACGGTGAATACTAAATTAAAAGAAAATTGTATAATTTTGATATTGATTTAATTGATATTTTGATATTTTATTGACTGATTTAAAGATAAAAATTCCTGTCGAATGGTGTTTTCAGATTGAAAAAATGTTAAGTAGAATATGAGATATACGTATTTAAAAATAGGGATTTTTCAAAGTTGGAGGAGCTGCAGCTCCATAGTGGATGGGGTTATATGAGAAAGTTGTTCTTTTTGTTTAAAAGTTGTGTAGAAGTTTTGTAAACAGACGGACGGACAGACGAACAGAGTGAAACTAATAAGCACATTTTTTCAAAATTTTTTTGAAAATGTGCTAAAAAGTATTTATAAGAAAATTTAAATAACTTAAAAAAAAAACTGTTTTAAAGCTTCAACAAATTTTCCAACCTTATTAAACTTATTTATTATGTATCTACGTTGTTCATGAACAAAACTATATTATTGTATAGTCGCGAACACTTAAGATAATGGTATTAGAGATGTGAATTCATCAGCAGATCCCTTCGAAGGTATATTAAGTAACATTTTATCGAAACAACAAAATTACCTTAAATCAAAATAAAGTTATTTATAAAATATTTTATTATAATTTAAAAATTTTCCAAATACTAAAGTGATATTAAAGTGGATGATGATATTCTTAAAAGTGTCAAAAAGAAAATTAATAATGTGACCGCTAATATTTGGTGCAACTTTAATTACATTATCTATATACTTACCACTTAATGGCAACAATATTGCACATAAATATAAAACAAAAATGCTTGTTAGAAAATATATAGAATACATATATTATACTTTTCTGTTTTAGCATTGCTCTTCGTTTTTTTTTACGGTCTCAAAACATTTTGAAATCTAATAATCACTACTTTTTCTGTAGGTAGGTAAGTATATAACCCATCATGAAAATAACTTAAAGGTAACAAAAAAATAAAAACATGATATCTAATATTAAAATGAATGTTTTTAAAAGTTTTCTATGTAGGTGTGTTCTTACTTTTCTATGTTTTAATAATTTTATATAACAATTCTAACGGAAAATATTTTTAGTTATTATACCCGTACGATAAGGATCGGGTATATTAAAATTGCTCCTCCGTTTGTAACAGCTTGAAATAATCTAGCTAGTTATACCTTCAAATGTATGGTTCGGATCAGAATCAAATATTAAGTCGATCAAGTTTTGTCCGTCCATCCGTCTGTCCTTCAGCAAGATAATTCAAGAACTAAGAAAACTAAAGTCTTGAAATTAATACAAAATATTCTTACAACAATTTGTAGGTTCCCTATTTTTTGCTCCTCCGTTTGTAACACCTTGAAATAAGCTAGCTAGTTATACCTTCAAAAGTATGGATCGGATCAGAATCAAATTCTAAGTCGATCAAGCTTTGTCCGTCCATCCGTCTGTCCTTCAGCAAGATAACTCAAGAACTAAGAAAACTGAAATTAACACAAAATATTCTTACAACAATTTGTAGGTTCCCTATTTTTTTTTGGTTGAGATCCGAAAAAAACCTCGAGTAGCTCTCGAACACCTAACTTTTATATCCCCACATTTTTTTTGAAATAGAGACATGACATTTTAACTGCTGACAGATCTCATTAAAATATTAATTTTATTTTTAACAACTTTTTTCTGTAGCCCCACCCGTTACTGAGCTACAGCCCCTCAAATTTTTAAAAAGCCCTATTTTCCTCAGTTACAGACCCTCAAAATTGCAAAAAAGTCCTATTTTCAGATCTTTATATCCCAGGCTCTGCGTAGTAGTTTTACAATCTAACGAGGAAGAATACAGTTGCCTTTGTCAACTCTTAGATACCCGTACGACCCGTTAGTATGTTAATAGCCTGTCACTCTGTTTATAATATTATTAAAAATTTAAGTTTTTAGTATTTTAAAATAATTTGGGTGAATTTTATAATTTTTAGAACTATGGGTTGTACATATGTATATTCAAACGATATGTTTATACATTCTTCAAGAGCAGATTCTAACCTTCCACATAACGATTATCAATCCAAAACTTTTTAAAATATTCTATAGTACCATTTAATACTAAGCGGTAAATGTATATTAAATTTACTTAGTACAAAATCTATAATTATAATTTAGTAGTTTTCAGCCACACACTACGTATTATGAATTCCGTTTCAAGCTTTGAATATCAGTAACTACATATTTTTACGATTTTTCTACTATAAAACCTATACATAATATTAATAATAAAAAACAAACAACACATTTCATATTTATATTACAGTAGTATGGTACCTACGATAATCAGTAGTATGTAGTAACAAAACGTATACAACAAAACAGAATAACAAAAAAAAACAAAATTATAAGAGACATTCTCACTTACTCTCTTTAAAATTGTGTATTCTTTTTTTCCTCTCGAGTCACGAGTCTCGACTCGACACGACTCGACCTTAACGGCTCAACTATTCTTTGGTTATATGGATATGTAATGTACTTAACTTATGCATGTGTAAAGAAAATAATTTAAAAATTGATAAAAATCGTCATTTATCACAATATTTATTGAAATTTTAAATAATGATGAATGATATTAATCTGATATTAATAATCAATACGTATCTAAGTATGTACTTATGAATAACCAGCGGGCGAGTCTCTTTAAAATTCAAATATATAATTGTTTTAATTTTTTACTTTTCTATTAAATTGCTGCATTTATGTATGAATGTTTGTATATTATTTGAAGCGATTTTCTAATTGTATTCTTTTTTGAATTCAATTTCTTCTCCTATTAGAATACAGCAGTACTTAAATTTTAGTACACAGCAGTTCTTACAACCAAAATTAAATTTGAATAATTTTTTATTTTTAAATATTTTGTATGTCAATTTTATGCAGGGTTACCATTTGTACAATTGTGGTAATATTTGTACGGTTTTCTCCCTCTGTACCGTGTTACATTTATTTCAAACTCGATAAATAAATAGACATAATAGTCCTCACTCACAGTACCAAATAATATAAATTCTAAATATACGTACACCAACTACAGGCTCTTTATACAATTTAATTCTATTTTGGCGTTATTTTAAAAATAATTTCAGTTAGAGTTTTGACGAATTTTGGTTTTGCTTTCTGAATTTTTACGGATTGTACTTTTTCTATAAATTCTATTTTTCTAAACTGCAACTGTCTATTATATGAATTGGGATTCAACATATTCAACATAATTTGACTACACATTAACAGGGGCGCCTAGTAGTAAATATAATTTTAAATATTAATACGCACATAGTATATTTATATTGTTATAAGTATATCGCCATACGTTGCAATATTTCCATTCATAGAATAATTTCTTATAAGTACAATAAAATACATATATGTATGTAAATAGGGCGCTATATAATATACATCTATACGATATGTAAATAAACATGATATTATATAAGTATGTATGTATATCAATATCATATAAATAAAAATTCTTCAAGCAACCGTTATGTTATTTATTTATTTACAGTTTTTTGTACTACGCATTGTATTCTGAACAATTTCAAATAATCGAGTAAAACAAAATGCAAAAAATTCGTTAAAGAAATTTGTTAGAAAATTTAAAAAAATCAAGTAACACTTTCGCAAATTATAAAGTAACCCAGTATTATTAAAAAAAGTTGTTAACAGAAATAAGAGTATAATGTTGAAGCTTTAAATTTTATGTATTACTTCAAAAAAATTTTAACAGGTGTTTTTGACCCCTTTCTCCTTCAGTTTTTGACCCCACACGTTACGGAGCTACAACTCCCCAAAGTTCGAAAAAGCTCTATATTTAAATTGTTATAACACAAGTTATATAAGGTATATCTTCAATTTGAAAACGCCAAACGATTACTGCTTTTATTAGCTTTAAAAATATACATACAATAAATATAATATACTTGTGGCATACGGTGTATTAATTCACCGTTATGCGAAACTCAAATTTAGCTTAATTTATGGTTCGTTCTATCTTTCAAACTATCTTTATCCTCTCCTTAGCCTAGCTGGTAGGAGCGCAAGTATAGCAATCATACCAGTATGGCAATAGCTGGCACAATATTCCCACACAGGAACATTCATAAGTACACATGCGTTTCTCCAGGCGGCAGAGTGAAGAACCAAATCGATCATATATGCATCAGCAAGAAATGGAGGAACTCACTCATGGATGCTCAAAATAGAAGATGTGCAGACATATACAGTGAACATGAACTAATAACTGTAGAGCTCCAGATAAAACTGAGGTATAACTCGGGTAATAACTTACAGCGCCCTTCAGCAAGAAACCTGTCGCTGCTCAAAGACCCAGTTGTTAGAACAAACACTACCACAGCTATACAAGACACTATCACACAAACATGGGAGATAACCACCAGGAATCGAAGGCAAACAGCTGCTAACATCCTAGGTACCAACAGGAATATCAAGAGCCTTGGATCTCGGTCCAAACATGGATCCTAATCCAACAGACACAGCAACTCAAAAATCAGCTAAACATCAATAATTCGGCCATGATAAGAAAACAATACCTTAACCAATCCAAACTAGTAAAAAGAGCAGCTAGAGCAGACAAAAGGAAGCACCTCGGTAGAATAGCTCGAGAAGCTGAAACTGCAGCAAATAAATATGATACGAGGACTGTGTATAATACCATCAACAAACTCACACACCAATCATGCAGAATCAGTCAGCCAATAAGAAATCGTGACCGAGAACTAATTACTGAAATCAATCAACAAACCCGGAGATGGAAAGAGCACTTCGAAGAAATTAGTAGCGTACAAATAATAACTGAGATGCAACAACCAAGCAGCAATATTCAGCATAATAACTACAACATCACCTGCTCCACTCCGAAAATACTGGAAGAAGATCTGAATTTCGCAGATGACATATGCCTTCTATCAAACAACCAAGAAGATGCACAATCCAAGCTAAATCATCTACAGTTAATTTCCCGAAAAATTGGTTTCGAAATCAACATTACCAAAACCAAAGTAATGCACATACACCTGGCAAATAACAACCCCATTAAGTTAGACGGTCAAGCCATTGAATGCACTACGAATTTCTGCTATCTGCGAAGCATCATCACACCAACAGGCGGCACTAATGAGCATGTGCAAAATAGAATTCATAAAGCCAGAACAGCTTTCGGCAGATTTCGCCCCATATGGAACAGCTCGCAAATATCAAGACATATCAAATATCATATTCAATTCATGTGTAAAATCCACATTAACATATGGATGCGAATCATGGCTACTTACTAATTCCATAAAAAAAAAAAGTACAAATCTTCATCAACAAACATCTCAGAATAATATGCCGAATATTCTGGCCCAACAGAATTAGGAACGTAGATTTATGGGAATTAACCGGCGAAGAGTCCATAGTGAAGTAAATCACCAGAAGCAAATGGAAGTGGATTGGCCATACACTAAGGAAAAGTAACGGTATAACTAAGGAAAACTAATGGTAAGAATGGAGCTGATATGGAATACTCAAAGTGGCTCCAGGGCGAGAGGTAGACCCAGAACAACATGGAGAAGAACGGTGCTGGAAGAGCTAAGTAGATTCGGAAAATCATGGAACGACATAGAATTACTAGCAAATAATAGAGAAGAGTGGAAACTTCAAGTTGAAGCCCTATGCTCCCTAGTGAACAACAGGACAATGAGTAATAGGACAAAACAAAAAAAACTTCCAAAAGGTTTAAGTTGCAAACTTGAGAGAGTTTAGAGTTAGGTCTTTGAAAATAAGCATTAGTCATTTTATAAAATATTTTTGTATCGCCCCCCGTTTCGGAACCGTATGGGGTCAAAAACTTAAAAATGCCTTATTTTTAAACACCTGTCCAAATTTGCTACGGGCATCTTACGGGTATCTAAGGCAACTGTATTCTTCCTCGTTTTTTAATTATTATACCTAGGTATATTCATTAGGTAAAAGTAAGTGAGATAATTAACGTTAAACTAAAGAGTTACACCTTTTGCGGGTAAAAATATATTGTTTATTAGAACCTTTACAAAATAATTTCAAGTAAGTATAGATAAATTTAACAAACAAGAATTTACAAGACCTTGCTCTTGTTAATATAAGTTGAATACTTTTTTTTTTAAATAACTACAACATCATTAGCTGTGCAGCAAATTCTTATTTATATCGCAAGACTCCAATACCCTACATATTTTCAATGATACCCTAAATATAAGTAAATTTCGTGTTTTTCCCTAACTAATTCACCGTATAGGCCGTATAAATTTAAAAACTTTTCAAGAACCTACTAATAGGTATAGGTATATATACTAATAGGTTTATGGCTAGTTTAAATAGAGGACGGATGCAGTTTTGTTGATAAAAATCCGGTACACATTGTGGTACGGAGTATACATTGTATCTTTGAAACATTATCACCGACCGATGAGAAAAAACAAAATCTGCTTCCTATATTAATGGAGACATTTAAAATAAATTAAAGATAACTGATGGACCAATAATTAGATAACAGAAAAAACAGACCACCAATTTCGAATTGAAAAACATTTGTACAAAAGAACAGCAACATTTTTTTAAGCCACTCACTATTATGAAGACATTTAAAAAATCTAAAGATAACTTTGGCCTATGAGATAGATAATTTTAAATCAGATCACCGACTTTGAGTTAAAAACAAATGTAAGTGTTGTGGACTATTTAAGTGTTTCCATAACTGTATTTTATTTCATTCCTTCTAAAAACCAGACATTGGTTTTAGCAGACCTAATATACCTTACATATACTTATAATATTATTTAACTACACATTTTATACAATATATACATATTGTATTAAACAATCATTATGAGGTCCTTATATTAAATACTTTTATTTTAAAAAAACCAAGGACTCTTTATGGTTACAATTATTATATATAATATGGTATATACTTGTCTTTTCTTTTTATTATTATACCGTTATATTTTGTGTTTTTCTTAAGTAAAAAAGAGATACCATGAATTAAAATATGATAAAAATAAAATTTTTTTTTGTAGGTGTTACTTATGTATATATAATAAAAGTTGTATGGGTATTTAGTTAATGATTCTTAAGAATTATTATGTGTGAATTTATATTATAGAAAAGCAAAATAGAAAAAAACAAAACAAAATATATAAAAAAAAAATCGTTTTTTTTTTTGTTAAAAAGAAGTTATAGTGGTTATAGCAATAGCATAATTTCTTACATTCAACTTAAATCATTTTGTATAAAACTCGTAACAGTAACAAAATCCATGTAGTATCATCTTCTATTTTAGTTTAAGTTCCAATTCCAGTTCATGATGAACGTGTAAAATAAAATAACAACATAATATTAAAGTTTTTCTAAATTCGTTTTTTTTTGTTTTATTATTTTAAAGGTGGGGGTGAGAGAATTTTGTTTGTTCTATGATCTGAGTTTTTCTATTTAATGTCAATGTGAATTCTGATCACGTGCTTTTTGAAAAAAAAAAGAAAATGAAAAACTTTTTCAATACGCGTTGAATGGTTGCTATTTTTTTTTTTTTTTGTTTGTTTTCATTCTTGTTTTTAATTTTGTTTTCTTTTAATCTCAGGCAATCATGAACTCTTATACATAAATATAATTATATATGTTGGTATGATTGTGTGCGTATAATATATAATTCTATTTTATCTTTAACACCAACGGTGTTGATGATGTTACTGATTTTTAGGGGGTAGTGGTGATGATGATGGTGATAGCAGTCGTTCTTTTATTTTTTTTTGGTGGCGGTAATGATGATATTTTCTCATAAAAAAAAAATAACGCTGATGGGAAACTGTTAGCGGTTTTTGACGCACACGAATTCTCCAACAAAAACAAGTAAAAAAAACAAATGGAAAATAGAATATCAAATATGTGGGGTGTTTTTCACGTATATAACCTTAAGCTTCAATTTGATAAATTTCAATACATATAACATTAATAGTATATATAATACAGTGCTTCTTATTTGTGAAATTTTACAATAAAAATACAGTATATTGAAATCGTATTGTAAATTAGAACTGATAAAGTTTAAAAGTTGTTACGATTGATATTAAATTGGTAACATCAAGTTTAAACTGAAAATTTTTTATTGTAAAAATTTGTTTTTTTCTTCTTACGTTATCGTTCCGAACTCATCAGCAAACAAAAAAAAAAGCCAAAATGGGAAACTAAAACCGAATATGTGCGGAGCTTTCAAAATATGTACATCTATAGAAGCATATTGTTTTACCGAAGTTGAACTGTCAGCAATAAACACTTTGCAGATTTTTACTTTCTCAGATGCATTAGGGTACACAATAGAAATATAAGTGATGGCAATTTATCAAATGCATAACATATAATAACAGGGGAGAGCAGGCACAATAGATCTACATCGAAAGTTTGCAGTGTTACTTAATACCCCTTAAATAACAACGATCTAATCTGTGCGTTAATGTGTATAAAATCTTAATATATAGGTACTATGATTTCCTAAAAGATAGTATTAATTTATTTGTTTCTATTAAGAAGACTATGCTTTTTATCATGTCGTAAATAAAAAAGTTTTCTAAATTGTTATTCCAAATGATTTTCTAAAATTAAAGTTTTGAAAAAGGAAATCGTTTAGCTATCTTAGTTTTCAATATTTGAATGAAAAAGAAAATCCAGAAATAGTCGGTAGATTAAATTAAAAAGGGTTAATTTCTATATCCATCTTAAATTTTTAATTAAAACTGGGTTTACTTAAATAATTCTTTTCATCTCAGAACGTTCTTCTATACCTTCACTGTATATCCAAGTATAGATAAACTTTAGTTTCTATATATGTATATAATATTATACATTATGTACCAAAGTACACCTTATAACATAATACAGACATTAAATTAAAGTAGATACGCGGAAACAAACATATATACGATATATTATATATATTTGTATTATTATAAATATGTCAGATTTTATAAAATGTATGTAGATATTATTTTGTATGTGATGGTTTATGTTACTCTATGTCTGTAGAATATATAAAATCTGTCTCATATAAATATGATTCATATGTGATCCTGTTTATTTTCGTATTATGAAAAAAAAAAAAATACAGTTACAATATAGCTAACAGATATTTGTATAGTTTTGTATTAATATGGCAAAAAAACAGAAGGAGAAAGAAGATTATATTTCGTGTACAGACGTTATTATTATAATATTTTTATTTTTGTTTTTTTTTTTTTTTTTTTATCTTCTTTTAGTTATGATGTTTTCATTTTTGTTACAAAAAACAACAACAACAAATAGATTATGTTTAATATTACTTCTTAAATTTTAGTTCTTAAAGTTTCATGAATTGAATTGTACTGTGTGCTAAATTCCCTTAACTTTTTTTATTAAAAAAAAAAACAAAAAACAATTTTATTTAGTAAAACTTGGATCAAATAATAAAAAAAAAAAAAAGTATTTGGTTTTATTATATTTTGATAGTTTCGTTGTTTAAAAAGATATCAAGTGATTTATAAATCACACAATAAAGGTAAAATTAGATAATATTAAATTTTATGGACCAATGACGATTTTATTGTAGAATAGGTGTTACGTATAGTAGTTGTAGTACTAAATGAATTTTTTGTTCGTCTTTATTTAGCTTTAGAACAAAGATTTTTAAAGGCCTTTTTTTATATTACTTAACAAGGTTTTACATTTTCTCTTATTAATTTTTTTAATAAGAGAAATTTAAAATTTAAAAATGAATGATTGATGATGAAATACCAGAAAAAAAGCAATTTCAATAAAACAGTTTCCCTATCTTTGGGTGATCAAATTATTATTATATATTTTTTAAACATCCTAGTGAACATTTTTAGCACATTCCCAAAAAAATTTTGAAAAAATGTGCTTATTAGTTTCACTCGGTCCGTTTGCATCCGTCTGTTTACAAAACTTCTACACCGTTAAAGATAAGGAGAAAAAATTTTAGCCATGGGTAGTAAATATTAATTTTGTAATTTAGGTACACATCTAACTTCGGCAAGATATAAAAATTAAAGCTCCAGTAATATATTTACTGGAATTTTAAAAAAAGCGCCATTTTCAGATGTATATATCTTAGGCTCTGCGTAATAGTGTTACAATCTAAAACTGCTAGAAGACCGAAAATTTTGTTATCTCCATAAAGCAATATCAAAATTATTCAATATTTTGTAATTTACTATTTAAATTTACCGTTATGAGAAAACCACATTTTGCATGAAATTTATTTTTTCATAACTCCAGTACTTAGATAGGAGCCCGAAATTTTAAAACAAGATCTTTTAGAATTAGTTTCCTTAGAAAATTTTTTTGTACCACCCCCTGTTTAAGAGCTATTAGAGCTGAAAAATTGAAAATTTGCTATTTTTAGGTACCTGTGCTTGAGTTACCTGTACAAATTTTCTTCGGCAATACATACAAATTAAAACTCCAGTAATATATTTTTACGTGTGTTAACGATTTTTCTTAGTTATATAAGGTTCAGGACTTACATCCTCTTAAAATTCCAGAAAAGTCCTATTTTCACATATTTTCTTATTACAAAAAATTCCTTATTTTATTTCTGAAATTATCACATTTTTGTGCAAGTCACAATTCTAAACAGTTTGTATTGTCTTTTGGAAATGTACGCTTTTAAAAACCGTTGGTTTACATTCTACCTTGTTTTTTTTTCAAATTCCCTACAAAATTCACATTTGTGTTCTGTATTAATTGTTTGCCAAATTACCAGTTGCACAGCGTATAGAAATTTATGATCAAAATGATCGATCTATACAGAGCTCACTATTCTTACTGTAATGTAATTGAAAAATTCGGGACAAATAGTAGTATTTGTGATGTTGAATGCAACCCGTCAGAAACGTAAACGTACTGTTTAAAAAAACGATGCGATGCGAACCAAAATGTGGATTGACATTTAGAATAATAAATTAGCCGTAGTTGTCAAAAATGGAGTTTTTGTGATATGAATTGGAATATATGTGGTTTCAACAAGATGGTGTAACATGCCATACATCTCGTGACACAATCAGTTTATTGAGATGAAAGTTTGATTACTGTGTATAGTTCCCAAAATAAGAATGTGAACAGCTGACCACCAATGCAACATAACGCCATTGGACTTTTTTCTTTTGGATTATGTTAAAACATTGGTTTAGTCCAATAAAATAAAAACACTCAGTAACCTTAAAACTAACATTGTTCGGTATATTGGTTGAAATAAGTGCAGATTTATATGAAAAAGTGGCCAAACATTGGTGTTCAGGATCGAATTTTTAAAAAACTCCAGAGACGGTACCATTTAGATGCAATCAGTTTTAAATAACAAATGTAATTTACCAATATCTAAACTAAATAGAAAATTATATGGATATTTTACTGTTTTGTTTTTTTTATTTCATATTAAAAATATATATAGTTCTTATTTGACTATGCTTATTATATTAGTTTTTTACATATGAGCATGTAATGTACGATAAAAATTTCCAAAATATTTTTTTAATAATAAGAAAGTGCTTAAACACGTTTTTAAGGCATATTTTATTTGATAAATTAGAGTTTCTAAACATCAACATATCAATGGGTCACAATCAGTCCATAGAATAAACTACACAAGTTACGCTTTCAGATTGTGAAAAACTCTTTTGTTTTTTTCCAAATTAAACTTGAAAATTTAAAATTGAAAAAACGTCCCCCAACGTTGAACCAACATCGAACTAACGTTGAAAACAATATTTGTGAAGGTTACCGGCAATTTGTTCGCATGTCAATGTGTGATTGTATAGCTCAGTTGGTAGAGCACTAACACGGATTGTTAATAATAATAATAACAAAATAATTGTTTTTAGATAAAAGTAAATTTTCCATTAACAACAAAAATATAGTTTAAAAATATTTATTCAGATCTGATCATAAAACCCAATTTTATTTAAACCTTGTGAACCTTGTACTTCGTGTAACAGTTAAACTTTTGGCTAACATTAAGAGTTAAAAGATAATGGAATAATAATATGCAATATCCAAAATGTTATTGCAAATTCAATTCGGGAGGTTCACTTTTTCAATAATGAATTTACGTGCGAGTTTACTATGTCCAATAGAAATTATTTTCAATACTATTAAGTGCTTTCTTTTAAAGAGGTGGCTATTTTCCCAAGCTTTCATTGATGACTGAATTGAGTGTGGTTTATTTTGAGTAGAAACTTAAATGTTACCAAATGTCATTTTATTTTCGATTTCATTGATTTATAAACCTTGTAAAGTCTTTGCCAATATTTTTGAACTATTAAAAGAGTGGGACCTTTAAATAATATTTTGTCATAGTTTAGAAGCTTGATTTTTGAATTCTAATTTGTAAATTTTCAAAATTAGTTCTTTAATTTTCATAACAAAAAATGGTGTGTTCATTTTAAAATTTTAAGTGAACTCAAAGAGTCTGTACAAATTAAATATTTTTGACACATTGTTTGTTTATTAAAATTTGTCCAGAAGGTATCTATTTCAAAAGGATATATCACCCAAGGTGGTCATATTTATTTTCCTTATGCTAATGTTAAACGGGATTCTATTAGTTACAAGGCTGATAGTTATTATTTTACAGTTTATACCATACTCAGTTACAAAATTCTATTTTTCTAAAATTTCCGGAGAGATTTTATAACTCAGAGTTTTTTAACTAAAATTTTGTAATCCAAAATTTTGTATCATTGACTTGATAAATAATGCTAAAAAATATGAGTCTGTCGTTATATTTAAAAAAACAAGGTAGAATATAAACCAACGGTTTTTAAAAGCGCTCATTTCCAAAAGATAATACAAACTGTGAATTGAATTGTGACTTGCACTAAAATTTAAAAATTTCATATAAGAAAAAATGTGAAAATAGGGCTTTTTTGCTATTTTGAGGGACTGTAAGTCCGGAAGCTCATATAACTAAGAAAAATCGTTAGCACGCGTAAAAATGTATTACTAAAGCTTTAATTTTAATGTCTTGCGGAAGAAACTTTGTACAGGTATCTAAAAATAGCAAATTTTAAATTTTTTAGCCCTAATAGCTCTTAAACAGGGGGCGGCACAAAAAAATTTTTGAAGAAACTTATACTAATTCTAAAAATTCTTTTTTGTCTCAAAATTGCAAGTTCCTATCTAAAAGTTTGCCGGAGTTATTAAGATAGCAAATTCTTGCAAAATTTAGTTTTCACATAACGGTAAATTTAAATAGTAAATTAC
This sequence comes from Poecilobothrus nobilitatus, assembly GCA_947095535.1. Classification (NCBI taxonomy): domain Eukaryota; kingdom Metazoa; phylum Arthropoda; class Insecta; order Diptera; family Dolichopodidae; genus Poecilobothrus; species Poecilobothrus nobilitatus. The sequence continues at coordinate 60,143,993 of OX352772.1, forward strand.
AAAATATTCTATAATTTTGATATTGTTTTATAGAACCAAAAAAATGTCCGGTCTTATAGCGTATTTACATTGTAAAACTACTATGCAGAGTGTGAGATATATACTTCTGAAAATAGGGCTTTTTTGCAATTTTGAGGGACTGTAACACTGGAACCCTATATGCAACTAAAAGAAATCGTTAACACACGTAAAAATATATTACAGAAGCTTTAGTTTTTTGTCTTACTTTGTCCTTAAAATTTAAAATTTGTGGTGCCGTAGTTATGAAAATAGAAAAATCATGCAAAATTTAGTCTTTACATAACGGTAAATTTAAATACTAAATTTAAAAAACCTACATAACTTTGATTTATAAAGGTAAAAAAAATTCCAGTCGAATGGTGTTTTTAGATTAAAAAAATTGTAAGTAGAACATAAGATATACGAATTTAAAAATAGGGCTTTTTCAAAGTTTAAAAGGCTGTACTTCCGAAATGGAGGGGCTATATGAAATTGTTGTTTTACCACATTATTTTTTTTATGACACCTACCCATGGTTAACATTTTTTTCTCTATATTTAACGGTGTAGAAATTTTGTAAACAGGCGGACAAACGGATGGACAGAGTGAAGCTAATAGGCACATTTTTTCAAAATTTTTTTTGGAAATGTGCTAAAAACTGTAATTGAGACAAAATTAAAATATTAATATGCTGAATTTTGTTAACCCATTTCATTATTGAAATCTTTATACTTATCTATATCATTATATCTGGTTGCCTAGTCCGAGCCACAATATTTAATTAACAAGCATCCTGTTTCACAAAGATGGGTCAAAAAATATTTCTCATATTAATATCGTATCATTTACCTTAATTTTTTGTGAGGAAATTTTATGTGTTCAGTGTTATATTGAAGTTCTATTTTCTATATTTTCATAACTATATCTCATAATATCTAATGAATTAAATTTCTGCCAAAAAAGAAGCATAAAAACTTTCTATATTTATTATTTTTTTGTTAAAATATTGTTTTACAATTACACTGCATATAAATTCTAAAGTTCCCTGCACAAAAAATCTAGAGTTCTTTGCACATAAAATCTAAAGTTCCTCTACTTTAGTACTCCTTTGACTAAAAATATAAAATAGTAAATTTAAATCTGATTTAAAAGTTAACATTGCATACCTATCTTGCAATTTATCAAATACATAAATGAATAATATCGAATCATTCTAAATTCTAAACAATCTTCAGGCAACAACCTTAATAGTACAAACAACTTACCATCAACTTTTTACCTAAATTCCATCGTTACTAATTTATTAAAATTTCTAATATAAATGGAAATATTCTGTTGACAACGCAACATTGAATAGCAAAATAGTACTACACTTTTTAATTTTCTTCTTTTATTTTTCATAATTTTATAAAACTTTTCTTTAATAAAATAAAAAATTCTCTTAAAAAATTTTCACTGGATAAATTTTTATTCATTTTATGCAATGAATGTGGAACATTATTCATTTCTGATTTTAAAAATAAATGAACTGATAATGTTAAAGGAAAAATTTTGCATATCAAAGTGCTGTTAAAATGTTAATTTATACTTTTAATGGATACTTGGCAAAATTTTCCTCTCAAGGATAAAAAAATATTGCAATAATGTAAACGATAAGAAAAATAACAGATATACCAAATTTAATTGATTCAACTGTACAAAATACTCTTGTGTATGTTATTATATACTATATTTTAAATATTATGTTTTGTTTGTAAAAAAAAAATTATTTTATTTGTAATTAATAAAATTTTTGTGTAAGATTTTACATAATAACATAACAAATAAAACAATATTTTTACAGTCAAACTAAGGCAAAATAAAATTTAAAAACAAAACATTGAGAATTTGAAAACCAGAAATTAACATTTTATATAAAATTAAAAAAAATATAATAAATAAATAAAGAAAAACAGATAACATTTTCAGATAACAGATAACATACATATAATACTAAAACTATTATATTGACACTTTACCAATATTTACTTATAAAAAAAATTTTCTTACATTTTCCACAAAGTTTAATGTTACCCGTAGGAAAAATTTAAAAGGAACACAACTCTAACATTTTAAATAACAGAAAAATGTTAATAGAATATACTAAAGAAAATTGATAACATTTAAATGAAACTTACATTACAACAGTGTCATTAATGAAAATTCTGTAATCTTAACAGCTATAGAGAAAACACGTAAAATAAAGTGAGATATAAAACACAAACAGCATAATGAAACATCAAACATAATTTTAACATAAGAAAAATGTATTACAGTAACATTATGTATATATATGAATTTAAAAGAAAATTTTATCTGTTTGTAGTAGAAAAACATTAAAAACACAAGAGATACAAAAATAAAACAACAAGAAAACTTCAAAGGAGATATTATACAACAATCAGAATAATTTCATATAACATAAAGAAATTAGAGAAAACAAAATGTCTAACAAAAGAAAGAAAAATGAGAACATAAATATTAAGTAGTATACATTGTAATTTGTTTATTATAATAATTTTTGTTTTAACAGCTGGGGTTGTGTAAATGTAACAGAAAATTAAAATGCAAAATATTGTTGAATATAGAAAAATACTCCTTTTTGTAGTAATATTACAATAATACCGTTATTTCTCTATTAAAAAAAAAAATATTGATGAAATTTTTCATTGTTATAAAAATACTTAATAATATATCTACTATTTCCTCTTCTATATTCCACAATAATTTATGTTATTGTTGTTGTTGGTGAATATTTAATATTATTATAGTAGATATCTTGCATCAATGTCAGAAATTGTTAAATACTTGCGCATTTTAGAATATATTTTTTCGTTAAATTTTCAAGAAAACTTCAACAATAATTTTAATTACAAAAATAACAAAAAAAAAAAACAAAAAAAAAATTTTATTTTTGGTTTTTTGGTTTTTTATTCTTGTTCATTATTAGGAAAAGAGAAAGAGAAGACAATTTACAACAACAACAACAAAAATTAATAAGTTTTTCTTTTTATTGAAGAAAAAGAAGAGCTATTGAAAATACTATAGTAATGATAATCAAGTGTATATAACTATAAAGATTGTTGACTTCTATTGTTATATTATTAACAGTAAATATAAGTATGTTTATAAAATGTGTATATATATATGTAATCATTTTCGGTACATATGTACATATATTACAGCTTAGAGAATATAATTTTTATTATATATTGTATGAATTAAATACCCACTCAATATAATATGAAAAATGATATATAATATTATATATATTTAAGTATATATTTATTTTTTTGAGAAAAACTGTAAATGGGGGTTAATTTTGATTTCTGTTTTGTATTTTTTTTATTTTTATTTTTTGTGTGTTTTTATTAAGGATAGGTGAGAAAAATTTCTTAAGAGAATACGAGTTAAAATGAAAATCATTTTTAACGAGTCACTTGTTGAATTGTTTGAATTTGTTTTTTTTTTTTTTTGTTTTTGTTTTTCTATCCTTTTCTTTCTTTTTGTTTAAATGTTTTTTATTATTTTATTTTTTTTTTTTGTAAAATTTTCTTATGTATAAGGATTTCATCAGGATATGTACATATGTTTAATTAATTATGGTTTATATTTGATTATTATTAAAAGAACTAGGTTTTAATTATTTATTTTATATATATTTTTTTTTTTTTTTTGATTATTTCCTTTACAAAAATTTGGTTAATTTGTAGATAATATTATATAATATTTTACATTAAATTTTTCGCTTGGTTGGTTATTATTTATATTTAAAAATTTTTATCTAGATTTATTTTATCCTTGATAAAGATTTAAATGTGTAAATAACTTAAAATTTCAAAAAAAAAAAAAACATGTCATCTAACGGTAATTCTAATATTTTGTAACCAGTTATTAGTTTTTACTATTTAACAAAATTTTAAAGAACATAAAAAGGTTAAAATCTATTTTGTTCCAATGAAAAGACCTATTTAATTTAGATCTTTCGCTGTCATAATTTTATATCTGAGCCATAGCCAAACACGTTGAAAAAAATATATTTGGAAAACGGGAATGTAATGAATAATGTAGATATAATGAAGAATATAATAATTCAACATTGTGATATTAGAATTTATACTGATGATATGAAGATTTTCAAGAAAATGACTATCTTAGACGATTCGAATGCATTACAAGCTGACTTTAATTGTTTTTATAATTAGTGTAATATCAATAATCATTAACTAATATTACAAAATTTGCTCATATTACTTTTATTCGTCGTTCTAATCCAATACCATATAGCTATTCTTTTAACTTCCAAACTTAATTCCCTAAAGTTAATTCTATATAAAAGCATTGGCTGTATTTTTTGATAGTAGACTTTTATTTCAATTCTCACTATATATATATTTTAAACAAATCCAACTCTATGCTCAGTTTTATTAAACGATGGGCTAGATAATTTAATGATCCTTATATTTTTAAATTTCTTTACACTTGCTTAATTCGTTCTAATTTAGAATATTATGCTAGCCAGGTATGGAGTCTTATTTTATAAAATCCATATATTCAGAATGGAATCTGTTCAAAAAAAATTTATTAAATTTGCCCTACGTTATCTCCCTTGAAAAAATCCTTATAATCTACCTCCGTATGAACATAGACTAAACCTATATTTCATATGTATACACTTAAAAAACGTCGTAACGTCACAAACATATTATTCTTGATAGAATTGGTAAAAGCATATATTTTATTTAAACAAATATTAGCTAACATTAGCTTTTGTTCTAATACTAGACTATAATCGGTTAACCTCTTTAATTTGAAGTTTCACGTTCGCCGTACTAATTATGGTAAATTTGAATCATACTTAATAGAATGATGTCTCTATGTAATATAGACAAATCCCAAATTAACTTTCACCTAACCAAAGATTTTTTAAGAAGATATTTATATTCATGTCATTGAAACTGCATTATCGAGATCTTGTTTTTATATCAATCGATGGTTAATTTTGATTTGTAATTTCATGCATTTTGTTAGTAATAATTATGATTTTTAATGTCATATAAATAATTATTCAATTAATAATTTTTTACATCATTTTTGTTTCTTTTTGTAATGAATTTATATCTTCAATTTGTTCTTCTTTTCCTTAATAAAATTTTATTTTTTTTTTTAATATTATATCGTTCAGATATAATTATATGCCAATATTTTTAGGGCGCTTTTGCCTCTAGCATGTAGGCCATCTCGATAAAAGTATCCAATTATAATTATATTTAGTATTTTGTTTACATTATTCTATTATATTTTATATATAATTTTTGACCTGACCGGGGTTTGAACCCGAGAATATAATAAAAAAGATTATAAATGTTACAAATTTAGCTTTATGTGGAATACCTGTTTTACATGAATTTTATTCTAAGTTTTACCTAATTCATATTATTAATGTTTGTGTTATTATTTGTCTAAATAATTGATAAAAAATGATTTTAATGATGAATCATAGCTAAATCAAATGAAAAACCGGATAAAAGAAATTTTACATTTACACAGGATTTCAAATGTGTCTACTTTGAATTTGATTTTTGCAGTGTAACGACTGTTTCATGTAAGTCTCAGTTTTCATGGGAAAATTTATGTAATCAATTAATAGAAATCTTGAAGTGTACAACAATGAAATAAGTAAATTTGTAGCCCTATGAGTAAATACCCCTCTATTAAATGATGATTTAAAAAAAATTTATAAGAAAGTATTTAACCAAAATTTTAATCATTTCTTGAAAATAAAAAAATCGGAAAATGTGGAAAAATTTAAGTTATCAGTTGTTTTTTAAAGTATTATTAGATAATATATACGAGGAGCCTCGGTGGCCTAGTGGGTAAGACCGTATAAAATACGCTGTAAACACCGAAGGACTTTGAGTTCGAATCCCACTCACGCCGTAAGAGTTATTCCCCCTTACGACATTTACAGCCAAGACTGAACAGAAAAGGTTGTGTAATTTCCTATCCACATTTATGTAACAGAAAAATGCATTAAAAAAAAATATAAGTATATATATATATGTACGGTCAATCCAGTCCTATATATAACAATATTCTGTTGGTCTTGTGACACAATATTTACTAAATTCCTGAATTTGACCACAAAATGCATTATATGCACTTTAATTAATCTTTTTGTTAACAATTTAAGGTTTAATCAATTAAAAATATTCCATTTCTACAAAAACTTAAAACCAAAGTATATAAAACAAAAATCACAATAAAACTAGATACACGATATCTTCTTTTATATGAAGCTATTGTACATATTTTTGTTCAAAATAAAGTGTATCATCCCATTATTAAACTATTTCAAAACCTTCTAAAATAATCTAATTTTGGGAAATTAATATTATTATGATTGAGAAATTCTGAAGCAGTGTATTTAAATATTGTCTATAATTATTATTCGAAATAATTCAAAACATTCTATTTCTAACAGTTTCTTAAAGCAGTAAAGCACCCCATACACTTCAGAGAAAATCTACCATTAAATCTATGGCAAAATCTAATAACTTTTTACATCTCAGACTAGTTATCTTTAGTTATCTGAGGTTTATTAATTTTTTTATTTTAGGTTATATGTATATGTCACGTCTACACACAATATTTTGTATATAAACAGAATAAAAGTTACAAAAAGTGAAGTCGAAAGAAGATTTTTATTTTTAAAATTATTAGGAAATTTCAAAAAAGTTAAGTGTGTAATTAAAACTTTACAAAAGAAAATTCAGTAAATTTTAAGACTATTTCATTTTTTGCCCTATTTTTTTAGAAATAAATTTTTATAATTTTTGGAATTTATATCCCATTAACATTTAGAATATCTGTACTGAATCTGTACATTTGTATAAATTGTAATAACTTACTTCCAGCTTATTTCCATTTTATTTTATGATTCAGTTGAGCTATTTTATGAAATAACCTGGAACTGCTATACTGTATTTTAAAAATCTGACTAAAAGCCTAAAAATATGTTAGATAGTTCTTTACGTTTTTCATTCGATCGAATTTGACATCAAATAGATTTTACATTTTAGATTTTCATCAGAATTGGATTTAATCATATAATGTATAAATTTAATCTGAAGTGCAAAAGGGCACCTAAGATATTATATTCAGCCATGTCTAATAGGTACAACAACAAAATCAAAAGAAAAATTATTAAATGCTAAATGCTAATCTGCTTCTGAGTTCATTAGTTTTAATAATAGTTAATTTAGGGATTTTTTATTTTAATCTGGCATATTTTCTAAATAATTTTCTTTTCATAAAATATATTTTTATGCCTCTGTTTTTATTGGCCCTTTTTTATTTTATTTTTTTGAAGCAAAAGAAAAACAAGAGTATTATTTTTAAGGAATCATAGAATTTAAGAAAGTAATTTCCAAAAATAAAATTCTATTCCCCCTGAATTTAAAAGATTTTGTCTGTTCATTTATAAAATAATTAACTCTTCTTTATTTTCCATTTATTTTAAGCATTAATCGATTTAATCTATTTTGCTGTTCTGTGTTCACCTTCTTTAAGAGTTAATTACGATTGAAATTAGATTATTCTAATAAAGAATCTAACAAAAAAAAAAATCGTTCTTTTTTGTTTTAAATAAACCTATTTTAGAAATTAATATAAAAAGAAATAGTGACTATTTGAAAATTTTTATTTCTCTATTTTTATATTTTAATTTCTTTAAAATGTTAAGCTGAGTGGAATTAAAGGATTAACTCTTTAGAAAAATTATCATTACTTATGCCACAAATAAAATTTTAAATATACAAAACAAACCAATTAAAATAATATTCCATTAGCTTTTTATCTTTGTAATTTTTTTTCTGTTTTTTAAAGTTTATATTTTTATTTTTGTAGTTTTATTTAGAATTTTTATTTTTTATTTTTTTTTTTGTTGTTAAGCTGATGATAAAATTTAAATCGTATTAAAAATCTATTAAAAATCGAATGCTATTTAGGTTGCGGAAACCATAATTCTTTGGGTTTTATTAAGCGTTAAGTTGTATTAAAATATTTAAAAGAAAATAATTTGAAAAAAAAATTATAGAAAAAATTTATATAAAAATAAAATATTTAATGTTGAATAGAAATTACCTATACACAATAAGAAAATATTACATAGAAATAGAATATAATGATGTTTTAATCGAAAACTTCAATTTAATTTTAATTTTAAGTTTATCTATAGATTGTTAAAAATAATTTTTTTTAGGGTTGGGTCCGAAATCCCAAAGTCAAAATCCAAAAATCAAAATCCCAAGCCCAAAATCTCACAAAAAATAATTCCAAATTTCAAAATCACAAGTTACAAAATCCCAATGTTACAAAATCCCAAAAAAAAAAATCTCATTGTTACAAAATCTCAGAATTTCGAATATACATAATATATAAATATTCTGCAAACGACGTATAACTCTCATTTTGTAATCAACTCTAATATCCCTTTTAATTATTTTTTTTATATATATATTTCAACAACAATGAATTTGAAATTGTGGGGGCTGCCGCCCCCAAACCCCCGCTAAACAAATTATTGAAACCTTGATTTTGTAATCAACTCTAAAATCTCTCCTAACTCAGAATCTCACATATAGATATATATAAATATTCTGTAAAAGGCGTATAATCCAGATTTTGTAACCAACTATAAAATTCCTCCTAGATATTTTTTTATATTATTATTATTAATATATATTTTCAATAATAAAGAACTTCCAATAGTGGAATACTCTAATACGGGTACGGCATACCTACTTTATACAAAAGTATTAAAAATAAAATATTTTTTTAATAGTGGCTTTTTGTAATGCAAGGTAAAAAAAACAAGCAAGATTCCTAACTCAAAATTGGAAGATATAACCTTGATTTTATAATTAACTAAAATTTGGGATTTTGTAATTTTGAAATTTGGGATTTTGTAATTTTGAAATTTGGGATTTTGTAATTTTGAAATTTGGGATTATTTTTCTTGGGATTTTTTTTTTTGGATGGTGTCTTATTTGAGATTTTGTATCATTGGGATTTTTTTTTTGGGATTTAGATGGACTCCCGTTTTTTATCTTATCACAAAAAAACAAAAACGCCAAAAATGTCGTTTTTGAAAAAAGTAGACAAAATAGTAAATTAACTACTAAAAACTATTTATTGTTTGGAAAAGTATTACCTTATAAATAAAAATAAATAGCCTAGGTACTTCATTTGGAGAGAATAATCGTTTACTTTCTCTATTATTTAATAAATTTGCTGGAAAATTTTAAGTAAAGATTACCAGATATTAACTTCATTTCAAAAATAATAAGTATTTCTTTAAAAAAACATGATTTTGCATGTGATGTGTGGATCTACGGCCATATGAATTACTATACTTTGTAAATGCAGTCAAGAATCTTGAAGAAATAGCATATCAACACAAAGCAAACAAAAATAACCATTATAATGTGATAGATAACATTTCATTTACTCCACTTCGCCATCAAATCTTACCATCATCGTCACATCCAGGTCATTGTCCATCTATGCTTGTAATATTTTCATCCTCATAACAAATAAATTTTATAATATTTTTATACTAGTATATATAGTTTTTCCATATAAATATTAATCGGCAAATTTTTCATGCTTTTTTAATTTTAATATGGGTACAGTCTAGCGTACTAATCGCAGTTCGAATTTTAAAAAGTTCTTGTCACTTTTATTATGCTTCAGCAGAAGTTCAATTGAAGATGTTAGAAGTTAAGGGGAATTTAATCCATTTATTTGTTTTCTCAGGGCGTATTTATCAAGAACATAGTAAATGGTTTTCATGCACACAGAAATGTACAATGAATTTGAAAATATTTTTCGACATCACTCTGAAAACTCGGATCATTCATGTAGCGTAAAAATATATTGCGAGTCTTATCTTATATTTCTTATTCACTTAATTTTATTTAAATTAAACTAATTCCTGCCGATTCAAATTGTTGATATAATTCATTCTTCATATTATCTACGTGAAGCTTAGCAGATGGAGTGACCACATGGAAAAGAAAAGAAATGAGTTAGATATTCAGTTTAAAAAATTATCTGGGTTTATCCGGCATAAGTTAAAAACATTTATTTACAATAAAGTTTTGATATGAAATCAAATATTGAAGCCAGCCTGGGTTTACACTATTCGGTTATGGGGTAGTGCTAAACAGCTTCATACTGCAATTGTTCAAACGTTTATATCAGATGAAATTATAAATTGTGGAATAAAACATAAAATTCGTCTGTCCCATCAAGTCAATGTGGAAGCAACTCAACTCATTAACAATCAAAAACTGATTAGAAGTCTAAAACGAACAAGTCTTGCAAACCCATATAAATCTATAATGCATAAAATATCAGAGGATAATTGTTGAATTAAGCATTTACTCTTATAAGTACTAAATAACTTGAATCTAAAATTTATGGTAAGTCTACTTTGACTAGTTTCAGTTTTTAAAACTGGAGATCTGGTTTAGTGTGATGAAAGTCCTCACAGTACGTTTTAATCGACGCAACCAAAATAATTATATGATTCCTTTCAAGGTTCCGATCCGCTAACCAAAAAGAAAAAAAAAACTTAATATTAAGTATTTATTTAATAAACCTCTAGATGATAAACCTCTAGATAAATAAATACTTCTATTATACTATTTTTTATTTACTTGGCCCAATAACTGAATAAATTTCAATTTTGTTTAAAAACTGAATACAAAACAAAAAAAGTTTAAAAGACAGGTTTCTTCTCTAAAAAATTATAGCAATCTTTAAAGAGTGTATAATAACGATTTTTATCCACTTTTTAAACTAGGGATGGTTAAAATATATGAACCTCATATTAATTAGTGAGTAAACTGTTACGATTTTGTCCCTTGGAAAAGTCTTCTTCAAAATCTACTTAGATTTTCTATATTAAACCCTACTCCAATTCCTTTCATTCAACAAGAACAATGGAAAAATATGTTACTATGTAGAAAATATTTTATCATAAAAAGTTTTCAATAACTATTTTGGACAGTATCATCATAATTGTTTCATAGAGCGGGCGCATCTAATCACCCTAGCATTTAGCCAATTGTGTTTTTATAATTGTATAGTACCTACAGTTTAAAACATTTACTTCAGGTAAATTACGCTAAGAAAGAATTCTAAAAACAGATTAGGTAGGCATATATTTATCTTTAAAAACTATCAATTTTTTATTATTTTATATATATTGCTTGTTTACAAATTAGTTATAAATTAAAAATTTTACTATTAAATACCACATCTTTTAATCACAAAAAAAAAAAAAAACTTTAGAAATTGTTTTTTCATTGTTTTATTTATACGTACTACTTTCAAACGATTTTCCAATAGGATTTTAGATATTTAGAGAAAAAAAATTTTCCTTTGATTGATTATTTACAAGAGAAAATGTTCATCTGGTACGGTTAACTAAACCGTAACCAAAATGATAATTATATTTTCCCGTACTGTTATCATTTCCAATGCCCGCATTAATATTTTTCTCCACAATATTTACAAAACGTTTATATGTGAAAATTTTACCATTATATGAAAAAACTTAGGCAATACAAACTTTCTTTTCTTCTTTATTATTTTGTTTTTGAGTTTGTGTTTTTTCTTTTTCTTTTTTTTTTTTGTATTTATCAACTGTCTTCATTATTTGACGGTTATCTAATGAATCTAACCACATTATTATGATTATCATTTCTATTGTAAATTGTTGTTGTTATTGTGAATGAATAAATTTTTGTTTTTGCGGAATTACTTTTGGAGAAAAATTGAGCAGGACGAGAAAAGAATGATTGAAGTAATTTATGTTTTAGTTTATTTTTTGACATTTCAAAAAAAAAAAAAATCTAGAACACTTTTACTGAATACTCGTATACAATAATTTGAACAGAATTGGAACAGAACAGAAAATGAACAGAATTGTATTCATTTTAGAAATCTAAGCTTGAATATAACACAAAATTTCTTTAAGTTGTATTTGAAGTTTTATTTTTTTCTAATTTTTTATTCTTTTGTAACCTTTGTATTATAGAGGATTTTCCTTGTCCTACTTTTGTTTATTATCAAAGAAAATGAAAAAAAAAAAATAAAAATTTTGGAAAAGATAAATTACCATTGGAATAATATGAGTGTCAAATAAGCCATAAAAATGATAGATTCATTTATTTATTGTTGTATATCCATAGTTAGATATGATATGAAAAACAATTTTCTTTTCACGTCTATGTATACGATATATTGGAAAATAAAATTTTGTAAAAGTAATTCTAATGGCTCAGTTTAAATCTCGTTAGATGATAAAATAGAGTTCTTAATTCAATATTTGGTTCTGAACAAGAAATTTAAGATGGAATTACTGTTTAAATAATAAACCCATACTTATAGTAATAATTATTAAAAAAATATAACGTAACCCATTTATAGTAACCAAATTTTTTTTTTAATTTAAAATATCCTACTTTATAAGTTTTTCTGCTTCAAAAACCATTTTGTTATGCCGAAACTATAGAGAAAATGCATTTAATTGGCCTTCAAATACATTTAATAATTGGTTCCCAATTGACAGTTATGGTCATTAAGGGTAATTTTATTACTATGGTCATTTAAGGACAAAAATAAAGTTGTTGAAAAAAAAATCCGTTATGTTTATTATTTTAAATTGAATTGAAATATAGCTATGCATTTTTCAAAATATAATAATAATATGGTATTAGGTACTATCACTTGAAACAAAGAGTGCATCTTTGAATATCGCGAATGCAATATTGCTTGCGAGAATTTTTTTTCATATAACACGCATGAATTGATGCTTTTAATGATCTTTCAATATTTATACTATTATATATTTGAAATCAGAAAAGAAATTTTGTCATGTGTCATAATTTATAAAGTACAAAAATATTGTAAGCTGTAATTTCAATTGAATTTGTGAAAAACGGAAAATACATAGATACCATTTTTTCCCGCGCATTTTCACTTTATATTTTTGAATATGCCAATCTATGTCAATTCCATCTAGTTTATCAGTATTTATTATAATGATTTGTAATATTCTGCTGTAAAATTTCAAAATAATGTAATTTTCCTGTTCTTGGACTACCGATCGAATTTAAGAGTCAAGTTCAGTAATTTAACAATATTGTAATTTGTAATTTAACAATATTAGAATATTATAAATAAATCAATCAATTTCACATCTTAATACAGCTTGGTTCTCAAGTTGAGACTGATTATGTAAATTTTTAAGTATACATAATATTATATAAAATGTATTTTATATAAATATAAAGTCCAAACATATTTATGTTATATCCAAATGTCCCTACGGTCCAACTAGATCATTATTTTCCCAATTAACCCTTCCCTCATCAGCCAGTCAAATTCTTTGGTTTAATTAACAATTTTAAAATCACAACACATTGATGTGCCTAAAAATATTTTATAGACTTATTTTTACAAAAAAATTTGAATGCACCAGCAAAAATAATTTCTAATTTGTCAAATGAATTTGTCAAATCGATTAATTAAAAATCTCATTAGAATGCCAAACATATTACAAATTAGTTCATGTCTTGGTAGATGCATTTACATAATATTATCTATAGATATTTTTTATATTATGTTTATATTAATTTGTTTCTATTAGGTACGTTAGGTACGTTCTATTTGTTTATATGGCTGTAACAATCTAAATGATAAATATATTCAAAAAATTTCCAGTATGTATTCAAACATTTCTTTTTTTTTTTTTATATTTTTTATACAAAATCAAGGTATTTTAGAAAAACCGCAAAAAAAAAAAGTAAAAAGATTGATCATTAGTTTTTCACCCAAGAGGTTTTAACATGCCAATGATGATTAGACTGTTTGTTCTATTCTATACATATATATATATGTATATACGAGTTCAATGGAACTCACAAAAAGAACAATTCAAAAAAAAAAGACGAAATGAGAAAAAATAAAAGAAAAGGACTCTATAAAGCATTATATAAATGTACTTACTTGTATATGTGTATGTAAGTAATTTATAGGTTATTGTTTAACCAAATGTTCAAAATTTTCTTTTTGTTATAATGTATATAGATATAATTTTTTTCTTTGCTTTTTTGTTATATTTACGAAAGAGCTGATATCAAGTATCTAAAGATATTTTATTTTTGAAATATACGTATTGGGACAATTAATAATTTGATGACAATTATTGATAGTTGTTAAAAAATCTGTAAATATTAAATAATATTTCTTAAAATATTATTTAACAATGTTTAATTGGTAAATTGTCTGTAATTTAGAACAGATGTGTTGACCAATAAAAATATATATTATTTTGTTATCTTATACGATACAAAATCAATAATCCCTCTTCAGAATTTATTTCACCGATTAGATTTTTTCTAGATATTTTATTATTAAGAATAAGATTAATGAGTAAATATGAAATATATAACAGATGACTAAATTGGCCTAAAAATTAAAAAAAAAAAAAGAAATAATTCAATCGAATTCAAAATAAACAAAACAAGTCTTCACGCCTTTTAAAGTAAGGGGACAAATATAATATACTGTAATTTTTCTATCATTTTTCAGTATTTATTTAATACCATGCATTGTTATTGATAAGATCGATATGTTTTAAAGAAAAACGAGGAAGAATACAGTTGACTTTGTCAACTCTTAGATACCCGTACGAACCGTTAGTATGTTCACAGCCTGTCACTCTGCTTACAATATTATTTTTTTAATATTTTAGTATTTTAAAATAATTTGGGTGAATTTTATAATTTCTAGAACTATGGGTTGTAGATATATTCAAACTATATGTTTATATGTACATTCTTCAAAAGCAGATTCTAACCTTCCACATAACGATTATCAATCCAAAACTTTTTCAAATATTCTATAGTACCATTTAATACTAAGCGGTAAATGTATATTAAATTTACTAAGTTCAAAACAGTAAATATAATTTTAAATATTATATTATATTATATTTAAATATTCCATTGATAGAATAATTTCTTATAAGTACAATAAAATACATATATGTATGTAAATACGGCGCTATATAATATACATCTATACTCTTATCATTCATTCACTAGTGACATATACGATGTGTAAATAAATATGATATTATATAAGTATATATATATATCAATATCATATAAATAAAAATTCTTCAAGCAACCGTTATGTTGTTTATTTAATTACATTTTTTTGTACTACGCATTATATCCTCAACAATTTCAAATTATCGAGTAAAACAAAATGGAAAAAAATCGTTAAAGAAATTTGTTAGAAAATTTGAAAAAATCAAGTAACACTTTCGTCAATTATAAAGTAACCCTATATTATTAAACAAAGTTGTTAACAGAAATAAAAGTATAATGTTGGAGCTTTAATTTTTGTGTATTACTTCAAAAAAATTTTAACAGGTGTTCAAGTTACAGGTGTTTAAAAATAAGAAATTTTCAGTTTTTGACCCCTTACAGCTCCTAAACGGGGGGTGATACAAAAAAAATTTCTGAAATGACTCATACTAATTTTCAAAGATCTAAGTTCTGTCAAAATTTCAAGTTTCCAACTTTAACGGTTTAGAAGATGGAAGGGTTAAAGAATTTTGCAAAATTTGAGTTTCGCATAACGGTAAATTAAGACACCGTATGCCAAAATTATATATTTATGGTATATATACTTTTAAAGCTAATGAAAGTAGTAATCGTTTGGCGTTTTCAAAATGAAGATATACCTTATACAACTTGTGCTATAACAATTTAAATATAGAGCTTTTTTGAACCTTTGGGGAGCTGTAGCTCCGTAACGGGTGGGGCTACAAGAAAAAGTTATTAAAAATTAAATTAATATTTTTGTGAGATCTATCAGTAGTTAAAATTTCATAGCTCTATTGCAAAAAAAATGTGGGGATCTAAAAGTTAGGTGTTCGAGAGCTACCCTAAGGCTTGGTCCAAACTCAACCAAAAAAAATAGGGAACCTACAAATTACTCCCAAAATATTTTGTGTAAATTTCAAGATTCTAGCTTTCTTAGTTTTTGAGTTAGCGTGCTGACGGACGGACGGACGGACGGACGGACGGACGGACATGGCTCAAAAGTCTTAGAATTTTTTTCTGATCCGATCCATACCTTTGAAGGTATATCTAGCTCGCTTATTTCGAGGTGTTACAAACGGAGGAGTAATTTTATTATACCCGATCCTATCGTACGGTTATAAAAAGTAATTATTTAAATGGATAGCTCTTATTTTATTAGTTATTTTCGTTTTTTATTAATGAAGGCTAGTGCTTCAGTAAGCACTCTAGATCCATAGTACATCTTCAAAACGTACTAAAACCATTTTAACCATGGGTAGGTTTCATAAAAAAATTAATTTTGTGGAACAACTTCTTCATGTAGCCCCATCAATCAGGGAACTACAGCCTCTCAAATTTTGAAAAAGCCTTATTTTTAAATGCGTATATTTTATGTCCCAATTAACATTTTGTCAATCCGAAAATTCCATTCCATTCCATGCCATTCGACAGGATTTTTTTTTACCTTTGTAAATCAATAACAAAATATTATACAATTTTTCTAAAATTTAGTATTTAAATTTACCGTTATGTGAAACCCAAATTTTGCATGATTTTTCTACCTTCATAACTCCTGTACCCTTTGAGATAGGAACTTGAAATTTTGAGGCGAGAAAGAACTTTTAGAATTAGTATAAGTTTTCTCAGAAAACTTTTTTTGGATCATCCCTTGTTGATTAGCAATTAGAGCTCAAACATAGAAAATTTGATATTTTTAAACACCTGTTATTTAAGCACTTGTAAAGAGTTTTCTTCGCCAAAACAAAAAAGTTAAAGCTCCAGTAATATATTTATATGTGTATTAACAGTTTTTCTTAATTATATAAAGTTTTGGATTTTCAGCCCCTCAAATTTGCAAAAATGTCCTATTTTAACATAAATTTTTTTAGTTTTGGTGCAAATCACAATTCTAAATAGTTTATATTATTTTTTAGAAATGTGCGCTATTAAAAACAGTTGGTTTACATTCTGCCTTCTTTTTTCTAGATTTAATAAATTAAATAATGTTGTAAAGTGCCTACAAAAATCGGATGCAATATTTAAGTTCCTCACATTAATGCAACACTTTCTTTTGCTAGAATTAAAATGATGTAAAACGGTTATTGCAAAAATAAGTAAATTTAATTTGAATGGAAAATCTAGTTTTATTTTAACTATAGCGAAAGTTATATTTTAGATATTATTCAACTGGTAAAGAATGCTTCTTAATTAGATACAATGGATATAATCAGATAATAAACATAAAACATTTTGTGATTATAATTATAAATCGATAGGTTTCTGGTGGCTTAAAAATTAAATAAAAATTAAAAAAAATTAAAAATTTACTAAGATTCAAGCCTGACCTTCAAATGGTGTTCGAACTGTAACTACTGAGCTATCCAGGAGATCTTCTTATATATTTTTAAAAACGTGATTAAAATAATCTAATTACTTTCAGTTTTGTCGTTCTTTCGAAAGGTACTTTAAGCATTGCAATGGAAAAAAAATAATATATTTTAATCATTAATGATCCTAAACAAATAAATATTGCGGAAATATAATTTACTAACTAGCCTCATACCAAAGTCTTATAAAACCTTATAACATTTGAAATGGTTATACAAGTCAAGTTCTAACGTTCGAAGTTATAAACCAGTACTCAGGAGACAGGAAAATTCATAAGAACTTTATTAGTTGAACTAAGTCGCACAAATAAAAACTTTCCGAACTATATTAAAGATAATAATTATCTTACTCAAAATTCATCGTTATCATAAAATAATATATTGCATATTGGTTTCTCCATATCTCCGGAATCCTATTAGTTAGAATCTTGACATTATGAAAGCAGAGGAGAGGAGGTTCTTTGGCAATTAGTGTAAAACCTTACAAAAAATGTGTGTACTTTCCCCCAGATTAGGAGCTATTAAAGTCATAAATCGTAAATTCTCTATTTTTAGACACCATAGTAACTTGCACACGTGTACATATTTATCAAAACACAAAAATCAGAGCGCTAACATTATATTTTTACATATTGTGTTAATATCTTTACTGAAATTTATATTATGGTTACGTTGAAACTGAAGAAAATAACTCTTGATTTTTCATAAATTTTTCGTACATAAAAAATTCCAAAAAAAATACAAATTTTGATGCAATTGATAATGATGTTAAAATAATTTTTATTGTATTTTTGAAAATGTGCGCCTTTAAAAACATTACACCTTACATAATGCTTTGTTATTTTCTATTTTCTAACTAAAAAGCAATCAACTTTGGTGAAAAGCCTTTAAATTATTGAATAATTCCCACTTTTAATTAACTTTAACATAATAATATTATATTTTAAATACACTTTCATTCAATATTCTTTTTTTTACAGTTAATAAATTCACTTAGATTTCATCATTAATACAATTGAAATGCAATTATGTAACATTTTAATTAACTTTAAAATTTTCAATACTTAAATGATTTTATCTTCAAGAAATATTTTTTTTGACAACCTGTCATTAACGTGCTTAACATGTCATAGTATACTTACATATTCCCGTTATATATTATTATAAAGATTAATATCATATTTCATTATACATGTATATGTATATTGTATATAATATTATATCAATATAACATTAATTTAATATATTATTATATACAATATAATACATACATACATATTTACCAATAAATGTCGCTACAATATTTTTACAGGCTTACGTTAAATATTTTTAATTAAACAAAAAAAAAAAAAAATATTGAACATTTTAATCAATTTTTGGATCTACGCAACAATAAAAAGGAGAAAAAAAAAAGTGGTAAGTACTTCTAACAAGTTTTAAAGTCCAAAACTAATCAGATTAATGATTCGTATTTTTTTTTTTTTATTTTTGATTTTGATTCTGTTCTTTTTCATCCCCAGTTATATAAAACATTAAAAAAACAAATGCACTGAGACACGTGCAAAATTGTGAAATCAGCTGCAGTTAATTGTATACATTCGAAATAAAGTAACAACAAAAACAAAAACAAAATTGTTCTTCTTATACAGACGCAAAGTACCGAATTAAAGTGCCAAAAAATAAAAACAACAACAATAAAAGTTAATAAAAACCTTATACAGTTGAACAAAATATGACCCTTTTACTTCAAAATGCATATTTCATATACATACGCAATATACACATACAATAATACACGCAATATATAAACATTTCATACACACATACACAAATTTAAAAATAAAAGAATTTCTTTATTTATTCATTCCTAGGTAACGTTTTTAAAATCGATTTCCCTATAGTTTTAATTGCTATAAAATTTTTCGTTTTTTCTCCCTATATGTTCGTCCATGTCATTATTTCAATCAATTCCAAAACGTTTATATCCCTTTTAATTGCTAAATGGAAAGTACTTTCACCCCAGTGACAACAACAGTAAAAAGTAAAAAGAATAAAAACAACAACAACAATGTATGTACATATTCCATAAATATTTATTATATTATATACCCAATACCCATTCCTTGATTATTGTTCTTTAGTCGTCGTTATTGAATAACGATGTAATAACGAACCAGCAGCAGTTTTTCATATAATCTATACAATATTAAATGATTTTAATTTTAATTGGTGTTGTCGTTTCTATTTTGATTCTAAAGAAAAGAATTTTCGTTTATTATTTACAAGGGCAACCTGTTTTTTTTTTAAATAATCTAAAGCCTTTAGAGACTTTATAGACTCAAGTGTCAAGATCAGAACCGAAAAATTAGTCGATTAAAGTTTTTGTGTCCGTCCGACCGTATGTCCTGATAACTCAAAAACTAAGAAACCTAGAATCTTTAAATTAACAGCTATAGCCTATAGAGTATTAAATTTGATAGAATTTTTCCATTCTGGATAAGTGATACGTTGGAATCTGCTTTTGGGAAAGATTTTTTTTGGTTATATATGCATGTTTTTTATTTTTGATAAATGTTAATAATATTTAATAAACTTATTTAAAAAATTAAAATAAATTTTATGATTTTTTAAACTAATAGCTACAATGCATTAATTGTGTTTTCAATAAAAATAATGTGATTTATATATATAATATATAAGATTAATTAATAAGACAAAGCTTGAAAATAAAAGATCAATGCTTGAGGATATCATCAATGCATAATTTTTAAATTTATAACACAATAAAGGGTTCGTTCAGGTGTTTCTGAGTTAACAAGAGCAACTTTATTCTTCGACGTTTTTATATAAAATCAATCACTTCTTCCTAAATTTAAAATACTCAAATGATTATTAGTGTCAATTTCAAGTCATACAGTTGAAAACCTTTAAAAAAATTACAAAATATTGTGAAAATACTGCAATTGCAATAGAACGAAAACTCTAAATAAAATAAATGTAGATTTTATAGTACCTAATACCTAACAAAAAAAAAAATTTACATTGAAACTAATTGAATAAATATTACATAAAATATTAAATGGGGTTGGTTACATATTTTAGAAGGTGCAAAGACTTCCTAAATAAATTATTGTCATATTAATGTATTGTTACATTAACCTTAACAATACATACCTTTCTATTTTATTTCCTTTTAAATGGCTACAACCCTAACAGCCAACAGGTATATTATATATTTATGAAACTGTTTATGAACTATTTTAAACCTTAATTAAAATTTTAAAATAAAATATATATTTTTATACAAAATATATAATATTCATAGAGTAATTAATTATTTGTTTCGAAAAACGATAAAATATTGAACTGAAGCTTCTCCAGAAAAATTCAGAACTACATTCTTAGTCAAACGATAATATATAAAAAAGAAAACTACAATGGGAGTAAATGAAGTATAACAAATTTTCCAATAATGTAATTCACTTATTCCAAAACTTACTATTAACTTGAACGCAAAGTTTTATTATTACAAACTTATATGAAGTTTCACTGCAGATTTTATAGAAGAATTGACACTAATAAGAGGGTGGAGTGCTTTCTTTACATTCATTAAAGTCTACCAAGAAAAGGCAGCAATATCTTGGTATAGTTCCTTTTTCAAAGACTTAGGTAAACACCTTGATATGGATCCCACAAGCTCTCAAAGTTTCTTCCGTGAGAATGGTATCATTTTGGTATCTTAAATCTAGGAAAACTTAACACCAACTAAGGTTGAATAGGTTCTGTTTCATTTTGAAGCTTGCATTACGAATCATCAATGATACTGATTCATCAATAAAAAAAAATTTCTTGAACACTGATATAATAACTATTTATACTGAGAAAACATTCTCATTAATTTCCGTACTTTGTGTATTTTTTAAATATATTACAGATCCTTTGAAATGAAAAAAGCTATATACTAATCCCTAATAATTCCAAAATTAATATGACCTGCCACAATATTTTCTGTTGTTAATTTTCTTAATGCAAGAATACAAAATATTTTGACAAACAAACAAATAAAAATAAAAAATAAATCTATTTATATAAAAAGAAAAAAAAAGAGTCTATACCTATGAATATGTATTTTTTGTAAATAAAACCTTTTTACATCCTTATTTCATATCTCTTTTTTACTTAACCATCCTTTATTTCTATACATACTTACTTTGACTTGATATAAAATTAAAAAAAAATATTTTTATCATATTTTATAATAGGTATAGGTATTTTATTTTTTACTTTCTAAAAAAATGCAATTTTCTATCAAACGCCTCAATAAAACGCTTTCTATATAATAATAATATACCTTTTATATAAAATCCTTTCTAATTTTGAAATGGAATTAAAGGAGGCAAACAAAAAAAAAAAAAAAAAAAAACATATAATATTGCACAACATAATGAAAAAACCAAAAGTTTTAGAAAAAAATAGAAAATAAAATGAAACTCCTACTGTCTCTTTCAAAATAATATGAACAAAAAATTTGATTACAAAACTACAAACTTGACAAAATGTTTTATGATTATTATTTTATTTGTTTTTTTTTTTTTTTTTATTTGTCAGGATATTAAGCAAATTATAGTGGATTGAATTTTTTTTTTTTTTCTGATATTTTAAAATACATACAAACTTGATTAGGGATGTTGACGATTTAATTCTGTTGATTTAAAACGCCAAATAGAAATTAGATTTAATAGCACCTACAATATTAAAAATTTGTGATATTAGTGCCAATGTAGAAAATAGTGAATTTTTAAAATAGTGAAAGCCAAAAGCCATAATTAATTAATTTAACAGTTATACAGTTTTTACCACCTTAGTGGGGATTATAACTCAAACTTAATAAAGTTTAGGATGTATTATAGAGCTTAATTTTGAGTAAAATATAATATCAAATAAATCCAATTTTATAAAACTCGCGTTTTTGAAAGTTTAATTTACATTTTTTAGTTGATTTTAGGTGTTTCACTAACATATTTTAACTTTTAGATCAAAATTTATGTACAATTACAATACAATATGTACAAATTTGTATGTTAAATGTGAAATGATCAGCTCTTAAACTTTTCGTTTCTTGGTAATTCATTTAAATTAGAATTGAGTGTTGAGGTGTTTGTAAGCATTTTTGATTTTTTATACTCCATACATATCTAAAGTGTAGGATATATTATATTTTGGGTAGGTATATCAATTCTTCGATTTAACAATGTCCGTTGGTCCGTCTGTCCGCCCATTCGCATGATAACTAAAAAACAAATAAAACTATTTTGATGAAATTTATATATTAGGTAACCAATTACGAAAGAAAGGCGGGTATTGCAACTGGGAAAAATCGGTCAATGGGTTCGGATTTGGAAGTTTCCGAACTAGCCAAAGCATAACTCCAAAAGTAAACAAGCATAACTCCAAAACCAATAAAGATTGAA
This sequence comes from Poecilobothrus nobilitatus, assembly GCA_947095535.1. NCBI lineage: Eukaryota > Metazoa > Arthropoda > Insecta > Diptera > Dolichopodidae > Poecilobothrus > Poecilobothrus nobilitatus. The sequence continues at coordinate 60,167,060 of OX352772.1, forward strand.
AGTTTACAAAGTGTAGGTATGTTCTGTAGTAAAGGTTGAACCTTTAATTGGTACAAAGATGTTCTGTAATGTTACCTATATATCCCTGAAATTGAGATGAATTGAAGTGGCAGTTCGGGTAGCTGAAACACGCGTCCCAAACATATTTTCAAAATTAAAAAATACAAGAAATTTATATTAAATAGGTACCTATCTAAAATAACTTATGGATTTTTAATTTAATATGAATTTTTCAGATGTAGGATTTTAATAAGTCGGTTGCATCGTCGGTTACATTTGTTTGTTTTATTTTTATTTCGTTTATATTTGTGAAGGTACTGAAAAGTTTTTAGTTTTATAACTATATCTACCACCATTAATTTAATTTTCATTCGAACTTCTTACTTATTATCTATATATATGTAAGTATTAATAGTAATATATAATAAATTGATTTTTTATTTAAATTTAAGTACATACCTATTGGCTATATTGAGTAGAGAAATAAGATACTTAAAACGCGATAACACAAAAAAAAGGAAAAGAACGTAAAAGTTCAAATCTATATCGCAAACTCCATGAAAAATGATCGAAAAACCGAAAATTTACAAAATGAGAATATGTTATACGGTTTTCTAACTTTCTAAATTAGATAATGAACATTAGTGAATAATAGTTCTTCATCTGCTTTCATTTTTAAATTGTGTTTTTAAAATCGATTTATATCTATTCTTGAGGCAACAAAATTTTTATTGAAATGCTCGATTGCCGCGATGACTAACGCATTTTAGTTTCTTGTAATTTTTACAAATTGTAATAAAAATAAGATTTTAGTCCATGCTTTATTAATAGGCATAACTGTATATAATATGTAATCTAAATATAAAATTAGCTTTTTTTTCTACTGCACCTAAAGAATTTCGTAGAAAATCGTATAATATTAATATTTATAAAACTAATAAAAGTGTACGAACACGATGACTAAAGTACGGTGTACATTATCAGTTCAGTCGTCAGTTTAATAATGCAGTGCAACTGATGAGTACCAAAACTGTTTGCTATTTTAATGAAAACTAACAGTTTAATGTAAGTGTACATTAACAGTTCAGTCATAAAACCGACGCCTGAACTGACGACTGAATTGATAATGTATACTCTACTTTACTAAACAGTATTTTTGTGAAAATATAAGTTACATTTATTTCCCATTTAAGAATTTATTGTTAGAACATCGAAATATTTCTACAATATTGCTCTATAAAAATGTTTTCAATATACAAATATTTGTAGAATAGCGTTAATGTCTGTTAATACCTGTGTAGGCTAAATTGATAAAAGAAAATATCAAATTTTTTTTAAATGTCTGAGTGACTAACATGGAATACCCCATATTGTGCACTATATTCATAGTAATACTTTTTTTCAAACATGTAAAACGAAGAAGCGAAAAACAAAATGTTAAAGGAATTTTAACTTAACTTTTGACTTCTGAAAATGCACTAATGACATATCGTAACTAAATTATCGTAAGTATCGTATACCTAACGAATTTATATGAAAAATAAATATCCAAAGTTTTAAATTTTTTAGTTGACATATTCTGTTTAAAAAAAACAAGAATATAATTAATATAAGGTGATATATAGTTTTAATAAAAACTAAATTGCATTGTGGCTGAGTTGGCTGTCAAAGTTCTTATTTCTTTATTTTCATGTTCCTAATATTTTAGGAATTTTTTCAAAAGTTAAAAACTTTTTTTTAATTTCCCGGGCCTTATAAGTTATTAAAGGTAAAAAATGAAACGTACACTTTTCATGTTTTGATTTGGCGACAAATCCTTTAAGTAAGCTTTAAACAGAAATAGGGCAATTAAACTTTGACGCAAAAGCCAACTATAGAAAACATTTTAATTTTATTTATGACATAAAAATGTCCTTTTCCATTTTCCAATACTAATAATTATTTGTTACAAATGTAAATATAAATAATATACAGACAATTATACATACATACATATTTATATATTATACATTTTCTTCTCTTTTATAACAATTTTAACAAGAAAGACAAGTATACTTACAATCATAAGTTTTTTGTAGCCGCCTGTCGCGGAATTCATTTTAGGATAATGCTCTTGTCAATATTTGCAATTCATGTTGCATTTTTTTTTTTTAAATTAATATTATGTCTATGTTTCCTTTCTCTGTTTATAATATTTTCACATTGTTGTTGTTGATTTGAATATTGTTGTTTTTACTGTTTATTTTTCTTGTTTTATAACTGTGAATTTAAATGTTAACAATATTCTTCTTTTGGTTATTTTTTTTTTTTACTGTTTGTTTGTTTATTTGCCTGTTTGTTGATATATTATTATTGTATATAGATATGTATGTATGTATTTTGATGTTTTTAGTGTTATTTAAGTTTTATCTGGTTTTATAATAGATAATTTTTATATTTTTAGTCGATAGAAGTTTTTATTTAAATGAAAATTTTGTATAACTGTATTTACATAATTGTTTGTTTTTGTATATAACTTTTTTTTTTTTGTTTTTTTTTTTTTGTTTTTGTTGTTTCTCCTTTTTGTTAACAATGTAAAAATTTAAATAAGTTTTTAAGATTTTAATATACATAGATACATACATATGTATAGACAAACGACAAATATTATAAATATGATGATATATTTTTGGCTCAAAGTAAAAGATTTTCCAAGCGGTTGTCATCAAAATTAACAAGTAGGAAAAAAAAAATAAAATAAAACCGATTATTATAACTTTATTAAAAAACGAACGGTATAAGACGCAGTTATGACGTATAAAAATACTAGGTATTTTAAAATAATTTTTTTGTAATTCTTATTCTACTTCTATCACTTCAGGTTATATGGATGTATATCTATACATAATAAATGTATATGTATTTATATTCGTATATTATATATTTTTTGTGTTATTTGTTTGTTGGTTTTTTTTATTTTTATTTTATTTTGTGAATTAATTTTATTTCTGTTTATTTATTTTAATTTTTCGAAGAAGAATTAAAATGAAATTAAAAAAATGAATTCAACAAAGGAAAATGTTTATTTTTAGTACTAAAATTTAATTGTAGTTCACAAAATATAAAATTTTTAACCGTTATTATAGAAACAGTTATATTTTATGTTAATATTTTTGTAGAATTACAACATGTATTGTAAAACATACATTATGTATATGTATATAGGTTCATTGATTTTTAGAAATTTATTATAAATCAAATTAAAAGAAATACAAACTTCTCAAAATACGATCGGCTTCAGATTTCCTTTCGATACAAAATTTAACCGTGGAACGTAAATTTGATCTTGTATTCGTATGGAAATAAGGTATTGAAATAAACGCCTCATTTGTTAATTTAATTATACCAATACAAAGATACACCTGGTTTGCTTTAGTGTTTAAGATAATAATCGGAAGTTTATACATAAATTATATTCTGTTTAAAAGATGAAATTTTGTAGATATCTACTTTAATAACCAGTAAGATGAGAAATTCGAAACGACAGTGTCAAAGAATTTTTATTACATTTAAGCTAAGTTTTATTTAAATAAAACATTCCAAATGAAAATTATCATTGCAAAATAACTGAAGGCGACAAAACAACTAAGCTTAAATATATTGATTCAAATGACACACATCTGAGAGGCAAAGGACCATAACTTTTATTTGTAATATTATTTTTATATTAATAATAAAAAAAAAATTTTCTAAATTTAATCTAAAATATTAAATCCGATATTTTTTCTTATCCTTTTATTTAAAATCATTAGAAATAGTATATGCTACAATTCAAGAAGCTGCCGTTTTCAATCGAAAATATGTTAGGGACAATAAGATAATATCGATTTGTTGACGGTAGGGTTTGTTTTGATGATATCTAAATATATGCATTTCAATATTGACAATATATTGACAATATTGACGAAACATGTAATAGAGGTTAAATAAAGGATTCTTCAATTATAATTTATAACAATATGGAAAATTTTAATGTTCGAATTTTAAAACTTCATAATTGTTTTCTTATTTAAAATTTAGACATTGAATTAGAAGAATTGTGTATGAAATGAACCCGGTTTTGTGATATGTATATTTTATTTCCTTCTATTAGTAATTAAGAAATCAAAAGAGAACAGATAGACAAACAAATCAACATTAAAAAATAATGACAAAAATAACTAATTATTGGTAGAATTTCAAAAGAACGAAAGTGAATATATAAAATTACAAAATTCGTATATTATGGATATATTTAAATGTTTTTATAAGTATAGAAGACCATTCATTATCATCACCATTATTCGTTATGATGAATTAGCATTTATATAACAATCCTATATATATTTACAATATAAATACCTATACCATTTTTATTATCCCTCCAGTAATATTAAAACCACTCATAGCAGTATTGTGAAAAGTTATTAGAGTTGCTTAAAAATAAATTTTGATAAAGGATTATGTGCCCATTATATTGGATTTTTTTTTTTTGTTTTTCTTTTTTGTATTTATTTTAATTTTTTTTTTTGGTTTTTGTTTTTATTTTTGTTTTTGCATCCAATTATCCTAGTTAGATTAACGGAATTAGACTTTTATCCTTTTCCAATAATTTTTAATTTGTTTTTTTTTTTTTTGTTTTTTACCGCCTTTCTAGTTTTGGTTTTTTAAATAAAAAAAAAAATAAAAAATTAAATGTTTAATTTTTTGTATTACAAATATGTTTTTTATAGATAATATTATATTGGATTGGGGTAAATAATATATGCAATGTACCTATTATAAATCAATAAATGAAAGCTTGGCTGATCCTTTATTTTAGTACTATTTAAAATATTTCTAAAATATTCTATATTATAGCCTATAGGATAAAGTAATAAAAAAAATTAGTAGACCAGCAAAAATAAATTTATGTATGTATGAATATTAAATTTAAATAAAAAAAATTTACATAAATTTGCATTTATTCAGAATAAAACTTTAATTTGAAGTAATTTAAATCTTGAAAATAAACGAGGCAATAATATTGTTAATATTAATACACATATTTGATTGCAGACGTTTTTTAAGTTGAAATAAAAAAGTTGTCCAATATTTTTATAAAAATTTATATATTGTATAAAAATTTAAGAGTTCTAAATTGTTCGCTGTCTTGAACAATTTGTATATTATTAATTATAAGTAAATGGGGGGATGACTTAACTTCCATGGACATAAGTTCCTCTTAAATGAACTTAAGTTTCATGGAATTTATTTCAATTTCTAAATGGACTTAAGTTCTATGGAAATTCTAACCATTTTCTGTTGGAAGTTATGTTTCAAATAAAATGGCCATAAATTTGACTTTTCAGTTTTTGATTGTAAATAACAAATATTGTACTTTAATACACATGGGTGGGTAACAATATGTACTTTAATACAAATGGGTATTTCTACAAAATATTTTAAATAGTTAAAAATTCAGAGTTTACATATATGTTACTATAGAAAAACTGAATGCCAAGCTTATGAAACTTATGACCGTGGAAGTAAAGTCATTCCTCTAAGCGTATATATATAAATTAATCCAAATTTTTTCCCGGATGTAATATAAACTAATTTGTAGCACATTTCCAAAAAAATTTTGAAAAAATGTGCCTATTAGTTTTACTCTGTCCGTCCGTTCGTCTATCTGTCCGTCTGTTTACAAAACTTCTACACCGTTAAAGATAGAGAAAAAAAAATGTTAACCATGGGTAGATCTCATAAAAAAGTTAATGTTGTAGAACAACATTTTCATGTAACCCTCTTCATTACAGATCTACAGCCCCACAAACTTTGAAAAAGCTCTATTTTTAAATGCGTATATCATGTTCATGTTCTGTTTAATATTTTTTCAATCTGAAAACGCAATTCGACAAGAAATTTTTTTTACCTTTCTAAGTCAATATCAAAATTGTAGAATTCTTTTAAATTTAGTATTTAAATTTACCGTTATGTGAAAACCAAATTTTGTATGATTTTTCTATCTTCATGACTCCGGCACGCGTTTAGATATAGACTTAAAGTTTTGAGTGTAGAAAGAACTTTTAGAGTTTGTATAAGTTTCCTCCGAAATTTTTTTTGGACCACATCCTGTTTATGAGCTATTAGGGCTCAAAAATTGAAAATTTGTTATTTTTCAACACCTGTAACTTAGGCACCCGAACACATTTTTCTTCGGCAAGACATAAAAATTAAAGCTCCAGTAATATACTTTAAAATTGAAAAAAGCTCTATTTTCAGATGTAAATATCTCAGACTCTGCATAGTAGTTTTGCAACCTAAAAATGCTAGAAGACCGGAAATTTGCTTACCTCTATAAAACAATATCAAAATTATGCAATATTTTGTAATTTACTATTTAAATTTACCGTTATGTGAAAACCAAATTTTGCATAAAATTTCTTTTTTCATAACTCCGGTAGGCTTTTAGATAGGAACTTGAGATTTTGAGACAAGAAAGAACTGCTAGAATTAATATCAATTACCTCAGAAAATTTTTTGTATCGCCGTCTGTTTAGGAGCTATGTTAGGGCTCAAAAATTGAAAATTTGCTATTTTTAGACACCTGTAACTTAGTCACCTGCACACAATTTTCTTCGGCAAAACATTAAAATTAAAGCACCAGTAATATATTTTTACGTGTGTTACGGTTTTTCTTAGTTATATAAGGTTCCGGACTTACAGCCCCTCAAAACTCCAGAAAAGTCTTATTTTCACAGTTTTTCTTATTACAAAAAATTACTTAAATTTTATTTCTTAAATTTTCAAATTTTTGTGCAAGTCACAATTCTAAATATTTTTTTTTACCTTTTGGAAATGTTCGCTTTTAAAAACCATAGCTTTACATTCTGTCTTATGTTTTTCTTCTCGATATTTTCTCTTAAAAAAAATTAAGAAAATGTTCTCTTCAATTAATTTTTACGATAAAATACAATTAATCCACTATATTTTACATTTTATTTCACTCTTTTATAACTACTAAAACATAAAAAACATGTGTAGGTACTTACTTTTTCCATTAATCCATATTTTATTACTTTTATTTTCATTTTATAAACGGATAAAATAAAATTTTAACTTATTATTCGCTAAAAACTATATTTAAGGAAATTAAATCAAATTTAGCATAAAAAACAAAAATGAGGAAGGTTAGATAGTTGACTGTATCAGTTAACTCTGGAATACCTGGACATACAAAAGTTATTATGCTAATACCATAAAATGTAATCATCTTTAATAAAATTTCAGATATTTCACTTAATTACCTAAATTTTATCTAAATCCCTTCCTGCCTGAAATGTTATCAATTATATTATTAATCAATTGACAGCACATTGAGTTAATATGCAATTTTATGATGTTGGAGAAAGACTAACATATGTTTACACTTAAATTGAAAAAAATTGACACCTATTGTAAATATTAAGATTCACAATTTTTTTCTAGAATCTCTTTTCCAGGTATTATTGCCATCCTTCTACAAAAAACTTTGTAGAAGAAAAAATCGAAATAAAAATGTGAAGTTGAAAAGGACACATACACACACACATAAAATAAGCCATAAAAAGAAATACCAAGAGAAACTCTCGATTGAAATCCATAATAAAAAGAAGACGTCCCATTGAACATCCCAATAACAGACGCACTATTCTGCAAGAAATTGAATTCAATTAAGAACACATAGAAGGAAACAAAAACAATTGTTTCCAACAGAGATGAAACAGAGTTGATGAAGATAATATAAAAAACTTAATAACTTTTATTTACAAGAACTTTCATCAATTAACTTTTACATAAGTTTTTTATGTTATCTTAATCATTTTTTTACAAAAAGACTTAAACTATTCAATATTAAAACAATTGAAATACTTCCTTAAACTATTATAGATTTAATTCAATACTATTTACTTTAATTTCAGGAAAAGATGAAGAAAGAATAAGGAAAAGGTAAAAAAAGAGAGACGTAAAAACTTAATAATGATTCCTTTTATTTATTTTTTTTTTAATTTAAATTTTATTTTAATGATTTTCTAAGGATTTTTTAAAGTACACATTTATTGCACGTGAGTTTGCAAATGATTTCAAATTTATTATAATTTTTATAATATTAGCAATTTAAAATATATTCTAGGTAGGTATAGATAGGTATATAACATTTTTTGTATCAAAGGATTAAAAAAAATTATTTACATCACATTATTCCAACTTACGATCGACTTATTGGTACATTTTAAATTTGTCCATAAAAATTATTTCTCTTAGGCTTTAGTAATAACAAGATTTTAAATGACTGTCATCCTGTTTTAATGTCTGTTAAGAATTAAAAATAATTTTATTAACTCAAAAGCACAGACATTATACTGTAGGTACTAATAGTTTTCTAACAGTGAACTAATAAAGAATAATATGACTTTAATTAATTTTTAAAATTAATCCTCAAATTACTCCAGTGGCTGCCCGCAAAAATGCACACAGTTTTAAGTTAATCCATTAAATATTTTGCCATATTTAAAAATTTTCCAAACGGTCTGAACTCTGAAGACTTAAAAAGCAGAATACTTCTTCATTATATCTGATGCTAAACCAAAATACATAATTATTCAATTTTGCTGTCATATAAGTAAGTGAAATACTATAAGTAATTGTGTCCATTCATTGTTTGTTTTGCAGCCATTAAAAATAGAAATGTAAAAGTGTCTTAATATATCGTAATGTGTCTTTTCCTTTTAAAGTTAAAACCTATAAGAAAGTCTTTGTTAATAAGAACATTAGTATTAAAACGAGGTAGGACAGCAGTTTAAAACTTTCAACGTACTAAACATCTAAAGAGTACACCAGTTATACCTAAAGAATATTCAATGAATTAACAAAGTGTTAGAATATCATAAATATATGGGGAAAATCTTACTTCTATAAATTACTACCAAGAATGATATAACATTATTAAAGATACAAAACTAGATATAAATAAAAAACTTTGTGAAAACATTTGCCACAATTGTAAACAATTAATAAAAACTACACATTCGATTCTCAAACATGGACGACGATTTATTATATTCTGGATAAGTATTAGACACATTAACAGATTGGACAGAAGAAACTTGAGTTAATCGAACAGACGACTTCAACGATCACGGTTATTAGCACGGGATTTAAAAGAAGATCTTGCAGAGGCGTTTACAAATGAATATTTTTATCAAGATTTGTATAAAAGACGCAACAATTGGGGAAAATGCCATAATTATGTTTTTAAAATTTATGATATCATCATTATTGTATTTTTTGAACGACGGTAAAAAAATATTCTTTTTTATACAATATGAATTATCTTAAAAACAAAACATTATCTTTAGATAATATTTTTCTTTACAGTATTACATTTCCAATAATACAAAGCTTCAATAAATCATTCTTGAAATATTAAAAAAAAAAAATAATAAATATAGTAGAATAAATAGAAAAGAATAAAAAGAAAAGGAATAAGCTTTTAATATTTTCTATATTAATTGTAATTTGATATAATATTTTGCTGAATATTATAAAGTCGCCTTAAACAAAGTTGTACAAACACAATATTTTTTTCTTTACATTTTATAAAAGTAAAATATTATATTCTTTTACTCTACTCCATTCAAATTTAAAGTTTCAATGACCAGATGACCAAAAATGATAAAATTATTTTCGAAGTTCTACGTTAGTCTATTCTTTAGTAGTTGCTTTCCATAGCATACTCTTAATTTTCCTCACTATTATGGCTTGAAGTACAAAAATTTTACGATATTTGATTATATAACATTCGTAATATATCTGTCTTCAGTTCATTAGTTATGTATTACTCCGTTTTTCTTAAAATTGCTTATTAATACTATTGTTAAATCAATCGTCGAGACAGAAACCATATCGCTTTTGATGTTTTCAGATTACTATTTATTTTTTATTTTACGTTTTACAGATGAGTGGACTCATAATATGCTAAACTCAGTTGCAGCTTAGTCAAATTGTGAGTTACATCATACTGCAGTACGCTGAAATTTGATGTCCAATCACACTTGAGACTGGTCAAACTATGAGCGATAAAAAAGCGCTCGAATGTTAAGTCCAATTAAATGTCTAGCCCGCACAAATTCTGTGTCCCCTCGCACTTGAGTTCGTTCAATCTGTGAGCGGAATAGTATCACTTAAATTATAAGCTGAATCAATATTTAGACGAACTAAAAATTTAAGTTGAGCGATAATTTTAGTCACAATTTGAACTTTTTACAGCCCTGGGTCTAACTTCTGTGTTACAGGATAACTGTTAATATAAAAAGAAGTTTTTGCAATTTATCGAATTTCTGATGAACTTTTTCGAAGATAACAAGAAATATTCCTCTAGTTTTGTATAAATTTTACGTGTTTTGAACAAAAGGAATTATTTTAAACTCTATTTTGTGCTATGTCTGTTTTCAGCTTATATCTTAAGTGTTAATATAATAAGAATTGTTAGAATTACAAATGTTTATTCTAAAGTATTTGTTAATGACCAATATTAATGTAGTTGTTAGTTTTTAATAGTTAAAAACTTACTTATCTAAAACATTACGAAAAATATTAACTTGAATTCAAAATAAATTCAAATTTATAATAGTAGTCCTTTTTTTACATCACAAGAGTTAAACTTATAAAATTTATATGAATTCTTTTTTATATATCGAGTGAAAATTCTGATCCAGTCTATTGTCATCAATCTTATTCATATTTATTTAGTTATAAAACAAATGATTACTTAAGATGATATTTATATATTATATATATATATATATTATGTACATTTCAATTTTTATCTGCATATACATGAACATTTTATTTATGCAATTTTTTTATTCATTCAGTTGTCAGAGAAACTCTCTGGTTCTATATTCTTTTGTACATCAAATTTTAGATTAAAATGTAATAGAGTAAAAAAAAAATACGGGTGGTAGTTACTAACGATACCAGTATTCGTATTGTTGCATATGATTTCTATCTCATTTTCTTAACTTTAAATTTTTATTTTTTTTTTCGTTTTTTATTAAGACAAAATAATTATTGTTATATAAAGTTTTTTTTTATATAAATTTAAAAAAAATATTATATACATAAGTATCTTAGTTTATTATTATTACATAATATTATTGCATACATTATTATATTATGTACATACTACATCTATACCTACTTTTTGTTTATTCATTACATTTTTTTCTCTGTATATTTAATATTTATTATTTTATTATTTCAGTAATTTATACCTCAACTGAAGTGAATAATGGCTTCCATTTTGAATAAATAAAATTTATATTTGTAATAAAAAAAAAAACCGAATGAGAAAAAAAAAACATACACTGTAAGAGTTTTACATTTGACTTTTCCGTTAGACAATTTTTTCATATACTTATTATATTATTATAACATATGTTATACAATTTTCATTATACACAGATGCAGATCTGATACTAAAGCCAAATATTTTAGTCTATTGCAACAGAATTTATTAGGTCCTGAATGTAATGCTACAGTGTTGTCATTTTTTAACTTATTACTGATTTGGAAAATCGTAGCGAAATCCTTTTGCAGTTCAAATTAACAACTGTAATCTTCAAAAAACTACATGTCTATTTAATAAAAATTCAAAAAGTGTTTTATTTCTAAATAAAAGAATAATAACAGTATTTTTCATTTTATAATCAAAGTCTAATGAAAGGAAACTAAACAAGGCCCAGTGCCCCTTACCAGCACTGGGTAATCTCAATAATGTGCAAGACAGAGATTTTTTAAAATGTGCAAAACTTATTAACGATCCAAATGTGACTTTGTGATTTGGGTCATTGACTCTACTTTATAGATATCTTGTAGTGATAAATACCTGTTCTAAAGAAATTAAATAGTTAATGCCTCCATACAAAGGTTTTTTACGCGAAACAAAGAGTGCAACAAATGCTCACCCCTTCACTGTAGAACCCTTAAGATGGAGTAACACGGCTTATGGAAATTCATTTATCATGTGCACGTTGCGATTGTAGAACCACATTCCATCATATGTGTTTCCCAAAGTTGGTAAATCATATGTATACGATTTTAAAGTTTACGTGGAGCTGTTGAAGCTGGTCAATGGACAACCACTTACTTTGCTAAAATAATCATTTACGGTTTTCGTACCTCCTACAAGATAATATTGACAAGAATATAAATTTTAAAATCATTATAAATACATAAAATCAAAATGATTTTTAATTTAATTTTAAATTCGGTACCATTCTAAGTTAATCAGGTACCAATGTTAATTTACAAATAGAGATCTAACATAATATAGAAATTTTATTTAAAATTATATCTGCGAAGTTACACTTATTCAAAAAATCCAAATTTATCAAAATTACTGGATTATTTTTTGGATATTGCAATACTTTCCTTACATTGCATATACCATAAACCAAAAAGGAAGAACGGAAAGGAGAAAAAAGAGATAAAAAGAAAAATTATTTTGAAAGAAAATTGGGAAAATAATAATTGTTCCCATTGTAATTTTCATTCAATATTTCCTTCTTCTTAATTTCATTCTTTTTACTTTTAAATTTACCTTAGATTTTGCTTTGTTTTGTTTGTCTTCTTCAGAAATGAATTCAAATAAAATGCATATGAACAGTAAATTTTTTAAATTAGTTATAATTGACAATAAATCAAATAGTTATAATAAAGAAATATTTTATTTACAGTTAAAAATTATACATCTTTACTTCTATATGTCAATACATCTTCAGTTCCATAGATCAAGCAGTGTCTCAATTTAAGCGCTAATGATCGCTGTGCTAGACAGAATATTTGTATTATAGGTTATTAATTGCAGAATAAGATATTTCGCGTTATTAGGTACTTATCTATTGTACGTTAGTGCCTTCACTTAATTTCAATCGATCCGGGATATATCTTTAAAAAAGCTGCCATTTAATTTTACAGAAATTGAATAATTCTTTCGATTTCATAAATCGCTTTAAAGCTAAAATTTACATATAAGCTTCAAAAAGTATGAAACATTAGGTATGTAAATGTCAGAATGTTCATATATAAATATTTTTTTTTCTTTGTGTGAATTTTCGGATTGTATTCCTGAACAAAAATAAGTTTTCACCATTTTTATTAACATAATAAAAATATGGGAAAATTTAAAATCAGAAAAAATCAAAAAAACCCAAAGGCAGTTATATATAGTTTTCCCGTTATCCAAAACACAGAAGTTCTTAACTTTAAAATGTTATAGTTGTTTTATTTTCAAGAATTTAACCGTTAATATTTTTATTTTCACGTAATATTATAATATTTTAAAATGATCGCAGATTTCTTCTCCATCCCTATTTTTATTGTAACTATTTTTATGCACTATTTTTATTGTAACTATTAATTTTTCGGCAATTTATCATAAAATTACATACAAACTCCAAAAGAAAATGATTTTATTAAATTATTAGATTCCTATTATTAAGAGGTATAAATTACCCTGCAATCTTTTAATTATAGGTATAAATTACCCTGTACATTTATTGTGCTCCCGCGATTACCCCGTGTTGACGATTTTGACTCCACTTATTATAATACTTCTGCCAAACTTACCTCTTCTAAGAAATTAAAATTCTGATTCTATTTATTACTGGCAGTTTATCTTCGGTAAAGCAATATACTTCTAGATGCACATACCTTAGTTGAAGAAAAGCTCTACAGTTTTTAGAATGTATGTATGTATTTAATATGTTTGTATTGGAGACTATTCGTTTTCTTATCAGAATCTGCATTTTTACCGTCATTCCTATTTTCTTTAAGGGCCTCTTTAGGCGGTAGTGTCTCCCAGGAGAGGAAGAAAGCTTGTTGAAATTCTCAATTTATTTTTACTGGATTCTATTGTTTTTATATCTTTTTCAATTATAGTTTATAGATTTCTTAGATTGTCTCAGTCTAGATTTTTCACTCCATACAATTTAATAGTCATACAATTTACTCTTCGATTTTTTGTGCTTCTCTTATTTTGTGTTTAATATTGCAATAAAAAGTTTCGGAGTCTGTAAATGGAGTTATAGCTCCTTTTTTCGTAAGTCGATTCGGTTTCAATTTCTCTTCTTTAGATATTTGTCCAGGCATCCAGTAGAGGATAATATCAGCTTAAAATAAATAATATATTTTTCAACTAAAACGGAATTTTAACTTTAAAATTCTAAAAATATTAATAATGAGAAAGTTGAAGAATGGGAAGCAATCTAAAACATAACCGAATGTTGAAATCTGACAAATTTCTATAAAATCTTCTCTTTTAATTATCGCTTCGCCTTTTACAATTTAATATTAATTCAAATACTACAAAAATGACAACCGTACAATCTTTTGACTTAAAATTTAAAATTAAATAAAACACTAATTCTTCGTTTTATTCTGAAGACAGAAAGGATGTGGGGCTCAAAACAAAATTAAATTAAATTTCCTTGCAAAATACTTTGTTTTTATTTGATCCCAATTTTTTTTTTTTTTTTTCTCTTTTCATTTATTTTTTCTTTTAATTTTTTTTTTTTTGTTTTAATTTTTTGGAAAAATGAGTTTTCATGTCAAGGTAATATTTGATGAAGTTTTCTGGTGTAGTGCAAGGTAAATTAATACCAGGTGTTATTGAATTTTATTTTTAATATTTTCCTTGTTTTTTTTTTTGTTTTTTTATTTTTTTTTTGCGCACAGATTTTTTTATTTTCCTAATTAAAGCCAGCAAAAAAAAAAAAAAAAAATACATTTGGAAATATTCTATGTAGGTATTTCTAATTTTGATATCAATTTAAAAAAGAAAGGAATGAAAATATTTAAAGTAAGGGTGTATTTCCCATTATTAATGTTTTTATGTTCCATTTTATGTTTCAAAATATTGTTAAATGTATTTTTATGTTAAAATGGTTATAATACAACTTTAAATTACGTAAAAAATAATTTCTTTTTCATTTTATTTCAATTTTAATATCGAATTTTGATAAAAAAAAAATCTTTGAATAAAATATATTTTAATGAAATAAATTACAAATTATGCCTGTATACATATATAATTTATTTTAAATTAATTAAATTATGTTGGTATCTTCTTTTAATTAATAGTTTTTTTTTAAATAAAATTTATTAGATAATGCAGTAAATTTGAAAAAAAAAAAACAAGGTAGAATGTAAACCAACGGTTTTTAAAAGCGCACATTTCCAAAACTCAATACAAACTGTTTAGAAGTGTGACTTACACAAAAATTTGAAAATTTCGTATAAGAAAAAATGTGAAAATAGGACATTTTTGAAATTTTGAGAGGCCGTAAGTCCGGAATCCTACATAAGTAAGAAAAGCCGTTAAGACACGTAAAAATATATTATTGAACCTTTAATTTTCATGTCTTGCCGAAGAAAAATTTGTACAGGTGCCTAAGTTACAGGTGTCTAAAAATAGCAAATTTTCAATTTTTGAGGCGTAATAACTCTTAAAGAGGTGGTGCTACCAAAAAATTTTCTGAGGAAACTTATACTTATATAATTCTAAAAGTTCTTTCTTGTCTCAAAATTTCAGGTTCCTATCTAAAGGGGTGCCGGAGTTATGAAAAAAGAAATTTCATGCAAAATGTGGTTTTCAGATAACGGTAAATTTAAATCGTAAATTACAAAATATTACATAATTTTGATATTATTTTATTTAGATAATAAAATTTTCGATCTTCTGGTGGTTTTAGATTGCGAAATTATTACGCAGAGCCCGAGATATATACATCTGCTGCAACTTTGGAACCCTTTACAATTAAAATAAACCTTTAACACACGTAAAAATATATTATTGTAGCTTTAATTTTTATATCTTGCAGAAGTAAAATGTGTACAGGTTCCTAAGTTACAGGTGTTTAAAAATAGCAAATTTTCAATTGTTAAGCCCTAATAGCTCATAAACAGGGGGTGGTCCGAAAAAATTTTCTGAGCAAACTTATACTAATTCTAAAAGTTCTTTCTTGCCTCAAAATTTCAAGCTTCTATCTAGAAGCGTGCCGGAGTTATGAAAGTAGAAAAATCATGTAAAATTTGGTTTTCACATAACGGTAAATTTAAATACTAAATTTAAAAAAATTGTATAATTTTGATATTAATTTACAAAGGTAAAAGAAATACCTGTCGAATAACGTTTTCAGATTGAAAAAATCTTAAGCAGAACATAAGATATATGCATTTAAAAATAGGGCTTTTTCAAAGTTTGAGGGGCTGTAGCTCCGTAATGGGGGGGGGCTACATGAAAAAGTTGTTCCACAAAATTATGTTTTTTATGAGACCTACCTATGGTTAAAATTTTTTTTCTCTATCTTTAACGGTGTAGAAGTTTTGTAAACAGACGGACGGACGGACGGACAGAGTGAAACTTAATAAGCACATTTTTTCAAAATTTTTTTGGAAATGTGCTAAAAAGAATATACATTACTATTTACTTAACAATATGATGGTCCTTTAAATAGTAGTACTAAAGTTTTTGGAACCAATTTAAAATTTCTTTACCTATTTCTATTTATTTTAAAATTTTATTTACTTTGACAAAACTTTTAGAAAGGTATAGGTATTATATAGGTATTATAATAGCACTAGATATTATAAATAATAATATTTTAAAAAATTTTTTATCAAGTCAGTTTTCTGAGTACAGGATATTATATTTTGGAGTAAATTTGGAATTTTATTAAAAAAAAATAATTACGAAATTCAAATTATGCATTTATATTAAATTTTTACCCATTTGTAAAATTATGCTCTGAACTAAAAATATTTCATCCATATTTCTATAATAGGTACTGACTCTAATTCAAACTTCAATACTGATTACTGATCTCCCGATCTACGCATTAGCATTCGCGTGCTAGGTTGTCTTCCTTTGTCTTAGAGATATCTAATAAGAATTTGTTCTGATGAAATAAAAACTCTGATAATACCTCCACTCAAAAATTTTTAAAGAGAAATGATGAGAACATCAGCTGTTTAACCTTACGCGGTTCAAATTCCAAGATGACAAAATTCAATAATGTGGCAATTCGTTTCTGACTCAAATATCGCAAATATGGAATTTAGGGATGTTTAAAATTAGGAATGTTTACTTTTTTAATTTACATAGATTTAAGAAGAACGTTAACACTTTCTTTTGGCACATTCCTGCAAACTTTAAACTATAGCATAATTTACACACTGTAGCAAAATCCTCTCTTGTCAAAAAAGTATAATAGTACTAAAGGTTTCTTCACCTATTGTTTAGTCAAAAAGGGAGCTGGTGTTTAGTGGAAATCAGTACTACACATTAATAAAGGGATTGTGCTCTCTGGATAAAATATTATATTCATTTGTTTTGTAATATTTTAAACAATTTTTTCTACAAAAAAAATTTGTAAATGCAATTTATGAATATTACATAATAATGATTATTATAAATTTTATACAACTATAATTTGAACAATTAAAACTACGTATAAACAATAACAAAAATCAAATTATATCAAAAGATTTGTAGAACGTAATCTTTTTGAAACGGAATTTTGGATTTGTAGCTTGGAGTTTGAAATAACATCAGCCTTTATTATTTACTTTTAAATTTTTATCATTTTGTTTGATAAAAGTCAAAGTTCAAGTTATTTGATTAATTTAAAATTTTATAGTCATTAACAACTTTTTTATGATCTAGTAGAGTCATATAATTTACAGACTTTGTCTTTAGAAGTCGTATTTAGAAACCATTTTATAATTAGGGTTCGAACCTCAAAAAGAAGTCAACTAAACGTTCTCAATACCATCTCTATATAATCATATTCCATGCAATAAACTTGTCTCTTCCCATATCTTACCTTCTTTACTCTCCATGACATATTTTGCGTAAGCAGTTAGCGTATTTTTTTCCGATTTTCCAAGGCACAAAAGGAGGTAGGTTTAGTGAGGAAAAATCTCACACAACCAAACGGGTTTATGATCTAACATGTCTTTTGAAGATATCATCTCTTAAAGAAAATAAAAAAAAAAATCACACCGGATCGATTAAGTTTCGCAACAGATCGATGAACTGTCCGATGTCCTCCCAAATAGTTATCCTTGAAAAAATAATGAAAAACCAAAATAACGATTCTCATATGGACAAAACAAAAGGAAATTATCTCAATATAAGGGGAATACCTATAGATTTATTTTTTTTCGTTGGAAATTATATTGTTCCCTAATTAAATTATAATAAATTATTGCACTTAATTCGAAACTAAAGGATTAAAAATAACTATAAACTAATTAAAATAAATCTTTGTCTAACTATCAAAAAGTAAATGCACAAAATAAAGTAAACTAATTTTTTTATAATATAAATTTGTTAGGTACAAAGATTACTAATTAATTCTTTTTACACGTACTTATATTATAATAGCCTTAAAGTATTATATAAAAGATAAAAAAATAAATAAATAAATATTTAAATAATTAATAGTTAATTATTATACCATATTATATAAAAATGATATAACATTAATTAAATATAAAAAAATAAAACTAAAAAATATACAAATGCAAATAAATATTTTGTTAGTAAAAAACTAAAATAAATTTCAAACCTCGAAGTTAAAATTAACCAAATAAAATCCAACAAATAATATAAACTACACATTATTATTAGCTATAAAATTAAATAAATTATACTTTTATTTATAATAAATAATAAATAATTAATTGCTTATTAAAATAAATAAATTTTTAATAAATAAACAAATAAACAAATTACATAATAGTATAACAAGAGGAAAAAAAAAAAACAAATAAAATAACCGGAAATGAATTGGTTTAGTGGTGACAAGAACAAAATTATAAAAGAATAAATCTTATAAAACAAAAGACTTAACAAATTAATATACTATAAATATAAATTTAAAGAAAGATACTATAGCTTTAGTTTCACAAATCATAAATTTCATTTAAACTCTGATTAATCACTAAAGCTATAGTCTATAAAATTTTAAATTACAATATTATTATAGTAGTTAACTATTTATACATCATCTATTATCTCGTAGAAGAAATGTATTTTTAATATCTGTGGTTCCAAGACTTGACGAATTAACTGAAATAAGATAGAAGAGATAGAAGGCAAAGAAATCTATAACTTGATTTTCTTTATAAATGTCTGAACTTAAATGATTTCCTCAATATTTCTTTATCTAAGAGAAATTTCAAAACTTAACCTTATACTTAGAGTTTTTTTTTCTGTGGTGAAAAATCACCTTTTTACTTCTATAAAAGAGCATTATAGCGTATTCACGCAGTCATTTATTATTCATATTTAAATAGACTATAGTTTCTGAAATAATTAGTTTCACTAAGTCTTTTATTACTCGGCTGAACCTATTGTACAAAACTGAAACCCAAATATTTTCTTTTGTGTGCCATCTACTATCTAATAAGCTTGATACTCGCAACAAAGTTTCATTGTTTCATTCATTTCATTCAATAACTTCTGTAAAATGTGGTTGGACAACATGTTCGAGTAGGTGTCATATAAGTCCAAAATTTATATAGGTATTTATTTCTCGGTACTTAATTATGTAAAACATCTGAAATTTTCTAATAAATTTTCTAAGAATCATTGATGCTTGACTCATGATACTTTTTATTTTGAAAGTGATATTAATAATACTTTTTAAAATATTAATTTAACTTGTTTTATGAATTAAAATGCTTTGGAAACAAATCCCGTTGCACCAACCGGATGTACCATTATAAAGTTGTTACGATATATAAAAGCACTTTAACAAAATTTGTCTAAAAATCTTAAGCGTTTCTTGTGGCTTACTTGTATCTTTAGTAATTAATTACTCTATATTTTAAAACCGGAAAAATTGTGTTTTGCTATGTTTGGCTTTACATCGCGGCTTAAACCAAAAATTTTATAACGATACAGTATCTAAAAAACTTCAATTCATATTATTAGATATAAACATTTAGACAAATAAAATATAAATATACTACTTTAGTAGTTAGGTGTTTCATTCCATTATATATTGGCTACGGAGAGAGATGAATTTAGATAGTAAACATCTGACACTGCCAAGAGAGTATTTTTGGTATCTTTGAAAGATTCCCCGCGCCCCACGTCCCACGTCCCACATCCAACCTTCCCACATCTTTTATGAAAAAACAAAAACAGAAACTCAGGAAAGTCATAAACTGGTGTTCAAATGTAATAGTTATAAAGTCAGTAAAATATCAGGCTAAAAAAGTTAGGTGCAAAATAGCTAAAACTGAATACTGAAAATTATAAAAAAAAACTTTTTTAAACTTACTTACTTACAGCTACTTTTAATTCAATATCAATAAAAAACAATGCCATTTCGTCCATTGTCTTTTTGTTCAATATATTTTTGTTTAGTTATAACCCAAAACTTTTGCTTTATTTTTACACTGAAATAAAAAGAACAAAAAAAAAAACATTACATTTTGTAAATTTAACGTTATCGCATATAAAACATTGCACACAAAAACAATTTCCAAAAAAAAAAGTAATAAATAAAAAAAAAGACAGAAAAATTAAAAATTGAGGGAAAAAACCAAAAATTAAGCTTCAAAGGACCAAAGGATAAAATTGAAAAATTTTTATATAAAAAAATAAAAAATAGAGCTAAAAAAAGATCATAATATCGCATTAATGTGACCGCAGACTGAAAAATATTTATTTCAAATAAACCAAAAACAAAAAAAAAAAAAACATATTTCTTGTAATTTTATTTTTGTTTCAGGGTGTATTTAAATGCCCTACTGCTGTTATTGTTGCTGTTTTTGTCGCTGTTATTTCTTTTTCTCTTTTCAATGCTGATGCTATTATTGCCCTATACCATAAAATAACTGAATCTCGGTTAACTTTTATTTGAATGTTAAAAATTATATTTAAAATTTAAGCACATTATATTAAATATCAAAACTACAAAACAATTAAAATAATAACAATAATAGTAATAATAACGATAAATAAATACAATTTACATATAATAAGTTTATAGGTAGTTTTCGTTTAAAAACACTCTTAAAATTTATTAAAATTTATAATGCAAAGTATTACCAACTATAATTAATATTTTAACGAAAAAATAGTCTAATGAAATGATTCTATAAAATTTAGAAAAAACTCTATATTTGATGACCAAAGCTTATTCTATTTTTTTTTTCCTTAGGTTTATAAGATTTACAAAATTTACTAAATTGATGTTATTTGCATGCCTTAGTTGCCAATAATACGCCTTAATCTAGATGAACCTACATTTAGAAGAGTAATTCTATTTGTTTAGAAAATGAATTAGGTATACACTCATATTATTTTGTTAAAAGTATTAGAATAGCGTAGCGCCGAACATTTTTTGACCTAATATGTTTTTCTCAAACCGGAATTATCGTGTTTCATATTCAGTGACATTTCGGTGCAAAATGAATCTTTTTACATTTTGTTTATTACAATTTTTATATTATTTAAATTAAGTTTTTTTTTAAAGGAGTGTCTACTGCGTAAAAAACGTATAAAATATGGTGTGAACACGAAGAGGGTATATTTTCGAATCCAACTATAACGACGTGAGAATAATTGTCTCATTCAATATTTATAGCCACAGCTGCAAAAATCGATGCCATATTTATGTGTTAGGATAATAAACCAAAAAAAATTTTTTTTTAATTAAAATAAGGGCCAAGATAGTCTATAAAAGTTTTACGTTCTTGACGATTTATACTAAAGAACATTTAGAAAACGAAAACCTATTAAATACATTTTTTCATTCATTAATATTAAGTGTCTAAATTAAATATTTTTCAATTTTGCATAAAGAGGGCATTCTTAATCTTTTTGTCAATTTAGAACTTCGTATGTTATTATCAGAAGAATAAGCACAAGAAGGTCGTATCGAAAAAAAACGTTTCATTCCAACAACATTGATCATTGATTCTAGTTAGCATATATGGTCTTACTCTAAACTCTTGTTGTTAACATTTTCGTTAACATGCAAAAAAATTTAACTTTATTTCTTATGAACTTGCTTAAAAATGTTAATAGTCACATTAATTTCGGTATTTAAAGGTTCATTATGAAAATATTATAAGTTTTAATATAGTTATTATTTCAATACAAAAAAATTATATGCCTTTTAAAACCATAGATTCGAACTTTACTTTTCCAAGAGGTGATTGTTTAAGCGGTCTGTATGAAGATCCTCCTACCTAAATAGAGACACCAAAATAAGAATTTTCAATACCTATGTGAAATCAGTCCTACTATATGGGAGAGAGACTTGGTTCGTAAAGCAGTTAACCACCAAGAAGCTGCAAATAAAATTCGTGAATAAATGCCTAAGAACTATAATTAAGATCTTCTGGTCTAGGCAAATTTCCAACACAGATTTGTGGTCTCTCACGAAACAAGCACCAATAGCACTTCAAATGAAAAGAAAAAAATGGAAGTGGACAGGACCCACACTCCCATAGAAAGAAGGCAAAGGAACCCATAGGGCAAAGAAAAATATAGGGACCACGCATGACATGTAGGAGAACAATATCGAAAGAAATAAAAGAGAACGGTAAAACATGGGCAGAAATAAAACTAATTGCCCAAAACAGAGTATAATGGACAGGCTATGTGGAAGCTCTATGCTTCCTAAGGAAGTAAAAGAAGGAAAAAAAAATTGCTTAAGTCATCTGCAAACAGAAATTTTAGACTAATCGCACTAATATATACTAAATCGTTATAAAAAGTGATTTCCAAAATTAAATTTAGAAATTCTTAAGTTCAATATTTTATTTGAGGCAACTCTTTTTAGTAAAATAACTCTTTCCTGGACTTTGCTTCTTTTTTGTGGTAACCGATTGTATTACAAAGCAAACCAACAGTCGTCATCAGCATACTTTTATACATATTTTACCAGAAAAAAATTTTTAAATTCAAAAATAAAAGAAAAATTTTAATTTTCTTTTGTTGCAATTTGCTTTTCATCTCAAATTACCATTATTACCTTTTATTTAATATACATATATTTAAACACAGAACATATTATTATTAATAGGTAGCTAACCTTTTTAATAATGGTTATCTATTTACAATATATAACAATAATTTTATTGTATAATTTATGAATTTGACATATTGAACCCCAAACGAATAAAATTTAACCACTATCAAATATATATATGTATATTTGAACAATGTTAAACATTCTGTTAACGTTTTGTTTTTTAGTTATATTTGATGTAATTTGAATCCTATTAAAGGATAAGGAATTTCCAGGACCCCTAGGCTCATTGTTATTTTATAATCTTACATGGTATGAATTAATTTGTATTTTTATTGTTTCAATATTATTAATTAGCACTTTTTATTACTTACCGCATATGGGTGCAGACAATGACAAAACAATCACAAAATATGAAAGGTAACTACAATGTAATTGTTATTATTATGTTTATGATTTAAAAAATAACTGCAGATTTTTAAATTTTCTTAATAGGATCTAAAAGAAATAAAGGGGAAGAAAATCTTCTGCCAATGAGCAGTCTTAATACAATGAAAATTTGGAAATTCTTATCATAAGAACTTAATTAAAGTTTACTTTATTAGCTAAAATAATATTACCGAAGACAAAATCTAAAAAATATGGTTTTATGATTTTCATTACAGCCGAATACAAAATATAATATATGTACTGAAAATAAAAAGATACCTGTAAAGAAGGCTGTAAAGATACCGCATTCCTTAATTTTACAAGTACATTTTCTTAGTGTTGCCAACTAATTGTCTGTCTTCTAATTTATGATATATTTAGTTTTTCCTAATATTTACTTCCTCTTGTATTGCTTATTCTATTAATTGTTCCTACTATTCAATTTCATAATTTGTACCTATTTAATCTTCCGCTTTATAGTGTTATTATAAATGTTTTATTTATACTCATTTCGTTTATCAACCTTTTTTACTGCCTTTAGCGTGTGAAAAGCTTTGATAATGTCTTACTGCATTATATCCTCCATAGATTATCATACACCTTTAAAAAAAAATTAAAACGACATTAAAATGTTTATTATGAATAAATTAAAAAAAATTATAACCAGAAAAAAAAAAACCTGTGTTGCCTGTGATGTACAACTACTGATCAAAATTTGCTATTATAAATAACTTAACCGTCTGATGAAATTTAATACCTATACAAATAATTTATTTTTGACAAAAAAAAATATTTTTAATATTTCAAATTGCATTTCAATTAAAATCATATTTCTATATTTTATTAACACCTATACATACATTTTTTACAATATACATACGTTTTTAATTCCTTTGAGATAATATGAATAACTCGAAATAATGCAGGTGGTGGAAATAATAATTTTTACTTCTACTGCTTCAGCAGATTTTATTAAACTTTTTTCTCTAATGTTATTATAATATTATTTGAATTAAAATGTCTTGTATAATAAAACGTTTTACAAAATATACACAAATTCCTAATTCAACATTACACATTACGCTAAAATAAAGTTCTATACCAAAACCAGGGAAATAATATTTATACAAGACCATCATTCCATTCAGATCCATAATGATAGAAGCAAGAAAATACAATCTTTTAAGAAAGCCAACACAATATTTTAAATTTTTTCTGGCAGACACCATTCTTTGTTAAACCAATTATACCAAATTCAAAAAAAAAAAATTTTTTTTTATAAAATAGTTCCTAATTTTATTATTATTGTTCTTTGATTTAAATTTTCTTTTTCATAAAAACGTCTCATGAACAAACGCAAAAAAGCAGCATTAGCAGAAAAAACTTTGAATGTGTCTCTTTTCAGTTTTTTTGTGACAAAAGGAAAACAAAAAAAAAAAAACATTTACAGAACTTTAATTAAAGGAACAAATAAGGAAGTAAGTAAGTGTTGTGATTCTCATACCTTAGTTATCCCATTCTATGCATTTTTAAGATACATGTTCAGTAACATGAATTTAAATTTTATTTCTTAAACAATATTGAAAAAGCCAACAATTGCCTCACTTTTATTATTTTGGTTTTCTTTTTTTTTTTCGCAAATCTTCAAAGGACCAATAATATAACTAAGAACTCAGTATGAATCCAAATACATCAAAAAAAATAAATTAAAAAACCTCTGAATAAAAAAACTTATAAGGAACAATATTTATTTATTAATTTTTTCTTCTTTTTATTATCGTCTTTTTGAAATCCATTACTCTTCCTACACTAAAGATAATTTTCACTTTTAACTTTTTTTTTTGTTGCCAAAATAAAAAAAAAAACTAATACAAAAACCCTTAATATTCAAAAACACTTACATACAACCATAAAAACAAAAAAAAAACAAGAAAATTTTGCAATGTGATTCTATCTGCCTGCCATAAGTCTACCATCTGGATAACTTAGTTGGAAAGTAAAGATTTTATCTCTGTGGTATATACTTTACCAAAACAAAAATACCATAAACAAATTTTGTTATTTGAAGGAAAAATTTGAATCGAGGTGTATTATTGCCGATTTATATTATTTTCAATATTTTTGTTACAATTACTTGCAGTATGAATACTTGATATGGTTCAATCTACATTAATGAGACTGAAAATAGTTAATAAAAACGCTAAAAGATCTTTCGGCAATCTTTCAGTTTTCACTTTTAACTTGTTGTTGGTTTATAGGAACTGTTCAGAAGAAATAAAGACATTAATGCCTCCTCTCAAAAATTTCAACCGATATACAAGGAGGGCTGCTCAGCCTAACCGCTTACCTACCTTAAAGATCGCCAGTGGCACATCTTGGGTCATGGAAATTCGTTTAGAATGCATACAGCGAGAATATGGAATAGCTTATCGCCGTACTCACTAAAATTGGCAATCATAACGTGTATAATATCGACAAATTTAAGAAGAACATCAACATCTTTGTTCTAAATATTCCTCCCAATATCCAATAACTTCCTATATTATTCCCAATTTCCTTTATTCCTATTTTTCCATACCCCAAACAAAACAGTACATTGTACCATAGGTTTTACCCTAATATTTGGTTTAAAAGGAAGGTGGCATTTAGGTGATTAAAGTCCAATACTGCCACAGATAATTCGCGCGTTGATTCACCTCTATTCACACCTATCTTCGAAAAAAAAAAAAAATGCGTCTTTATTAATAGTTTATAAGGAGAAAATTTGGATTAGATAACTATCTTATGCTTATAAAATTACTCTATTGTAAAATTTTTAAAAAATCTGAATATGTATAAAAATGTTGAACAGTATCAATTTGAAAAAATCCTAGGTCCTACAATATACCTTTACAAAATATATGTTGCTTACTTACCGCTTGTCAACAAAAGCTTCTCTTGTCATAGATAACTTACTTCCTATAAAAATGGCAATATTGTATTCATACTTCTAAATGTAAAGGTCGATTATAAGAGATGATCATAAGAGATTAACTTGAATAAATGATTTTCGATTAATGAACGCTATCATCGTGATGATTTGAGGTGAGAGTTACAATATTATTATAAACAAAACCACTAATATTTAGCTTTTCAACATATTTTATTTATTTTATTTTATTTATTTTTTCTTTCCACTAAGCAGCAAAGGACATCTATTAAATTGTGTATTAATCAATAATCATATATGAGTGAGCTTCAGTTTTTGTAATGATCATTTCACCAAGCCCTTGATTACTCGGGTGTAGCTATTGTACAATATTAGGTCCAAGTATTTATTATACATCGTAGAAGATATTTTTATATTTTTTTAATAAAATGTCAAGCGGAGGTCGTATTGCAAGATTTGCCAACATTCTTTTCCTCTAATGTACTTTAATGTAGAATTTTTACTATATGGCGAATTTTCGCTCGTCAAACATTTTCAAATTCCTTCATATACAACACTTTGAATGCGATATTAGTAAACCAACAGACAGATTTTAAATTTTTTTGGCATTATTTTTAAGAAAATTAAAATTATATAAAATAACGATTCAGTAAAGTTTTTTCTTTAACTAAAAAGAATTCATATAAGAGTATCTAAACTATAATATTGCAGACACAGATTCATGTCTAATTCCTTATTATATCTAATATTATAAAATGGCAATACAATTTTAAAATGTCTAACAAGTATTTAATAGAAAAAAAAGAAAAGAAAGAGAAAAAATAAAAATTTCTTTTAAAGAACTCATTTCTTTACAACTACCAGACACAAAGCAAAAATTGTACAACGTATGCAACTGAAAACTGTACACACAAGATAGGGGTGTCGTAATATTTTGCACCCCATAAATTTGATGTGGTTTAATATGCATTACAAATGTATAATAATAAAAAAATAAAATAAATTGGAAATAAAGTCAATTTGTAGCTATAAACAGATTCCTTTTTAGTAGTTTTTTTTTTCTTTTTCATTTTCTCTTTCCTCGTTTTTTACAGCCCCTTGATTTCAACTACGATTTTAAATCTATAGTAATCAGGCACAAAAAAAACAAAATGAACATTATTTTTTGTTGTTTTTTTTTGAAGTTAATAATTTCAATTTATCTAAAATTTTGCAATAAAAAATAAATCTAAGTTCGGCAGTAAAAAAAAAAAATTTTGTATTCTTTTTTTTATCTAAACTGACCCCATGTATAAAATACAAAAAATACATAATATTTTGTATCCCTTCTAATATTTAGGCCGCATTCCATTAAAAATCAAGCAATTTTAGTATACTATTATGACTTTTATTTTCTATTTTTTTTTTATAGCATGTATAGGTATATACACATTGTCCTTTATAACCATAACCAGGTTACCTTAAAAAATCACTATGATAAATAGTTAAAAGATCAAGGAATAATGGAATTTGATTCTATTAAAATCCAAATTGTTCAATTTTATACTCAGTAGGATAAATGTTAAACGAAGGTTTCTTAATTTTACTATAGCCTTTTTTTTATAGTTTTCGAATGAATGTGGATATTTTTAATTGTATCCCATGAATTGTTTTATGACATTTTAAGAAATTAAGTGAATTATAATATCAACTTTTATTGTACCTAAGGATATTTCAAAAAAAAATTTTTAGTGAGGAATAAAAATCCTCAAAATATTTACAATAAATTTAGTTAAGGGTTTGTAATAAATTTTTGTGCTGAATAGTTATTTTAACAACATTTTGTATAGATACTGAACAGATATTTTAAGGTAAGATATTTTAAGTTAAATAAAAGATTTAATTAAATTTTTTGTAGGTATTTTATTTACTACACTATTAGATAATATTAATTAAAACAACATATTGAATGTTTTTTTGCCAAGAAATTAATCAATTACTTAAGATGACGGGTCAAAAGTCACATAAATTACAAAATAAAAAAAATTATTACAAAAAAAAAAGCCTACTAATCGGATTATTGAAACTCAATGTTTTTGGTCAAATTTTAGAAACGGAATGTGAAATGTATTATATTCTTTTACAAAAATTATATAACATCTACCTATAACATTACACAAATTCACAGATCGCAGATTTGATGTAAGAGAGATTTGATCACAGTCACAAATTCACAGATCGCAGATTTGATGAGAGATCAGAGATTTGATGTAGATCATTCCTTGTACAATGAAAACTGTTCAAGATACAATTAAAAAGAGTTTTTAGGATTACAAAAACTTTGTTCCATAAAATGTTTTTTTTAGTTGTCTTTTAATTTATAAACATAGCGGAGGATTTTGGCGGCGGACGTCATATTCTAAGTATTACAGATACTTGAAAAATGTTGCAAAATTTCTGAGAAAACACTTCTAGAAGTTTTTTTCGGAAAATTTTATCATTAATGGTCAGCATTGACATTTGAGTCCCTCAAAAAAAAAAAAAAAACGTTATAGGTAATAAAATTTTTTGTAGAAGGCGGATATTTCAATTTTTCTATAAATTTTATAAAACCGAAATTCAACACAATTTCAAGAGTTTTTTTTGCAAAATTTCTAGAAAATTTAAGGTAACGCCCAAAACGAACTAACGTCCGTAGCAAAAATAAACTATAACGGAAGTAGAATATTTTTTTATAGTTTTGCGAGCGTTATTTTCATGAAAAAGCTCAAGGAAAAAAGAAAAAATTGATATCAGAAGGAAAAATAACTAACGCCAAAAAGTAAAAAAGGAGAAAGCCAGTTTCCTCTATTTTTAATTGTTAACTGTTTTATGATATATTTCCGTAACCAAAATGAAAAAATCGGGTTTGGAGTAAGGGTTTAGAGTTATAAAATCAGAGTTTTAAAAATTTCCTTAGCGGAAGTTTATAGTGGTAGATTTTAAATACTTGGTTGTTGAAATATATATAATAACAATATATGAAAATAAGGATTTTTAATAGACCATTTGCGTTAGATACATATTATAACAAATTTTTAAATATTAATAACTTTTCGTTTTAAAATAGAAAACCAAAGTTTTCAAAATAGAAATTAAATGAATATTACTACACCTAAAAAAAAAATATTATTTTTGCCAATTGAAGAAGTTTTCCTGTCAAAGTTATTAATTTCATGATAAAAATTTTTTTGTTCTCCTTGTTCTTGTATAATGTGAAGGACACAAAGTATTTATCATTTAAAAAATAAAAAAAACCCGAAAAATAAATTATAGTTTTTATTTGAAATGTCAGAAAAGAACGAATATTAATATTTTTTTTATAAAGAACAAGCATACAAAAAAAAGAAAATAAGAAAAATTACTATGGTTAGGCCTTGACCATTATATTATTATGCAACCATTTACATTTAAAATCATCAAAATATACTTCAAAAAGATACATTACCGTTGATTGTTATAAATAACTGAGTAAAAAGAAGAAAAAAATAAAATTTATGAATGTGTAATAGAAGAATTTTGGTTTTTTGAATAAAAATTGTAAACGATAAAATTCAAAGTATTGCAAAATAAAGTAAAAATAATTAAAAATAGTATAATAAAATCAATGTTATCTAGTTACTTGCCTAAGACTGAGCCTATAGTTACTTGCCTATGTATAAAATTATGTAGTAGAAGATGTTATACCCTCCCTATAAACAACAATCTTGATTTTCATAAATTATTAATTAGATAACTTTGCACAAAAATCGGAGATCTGAAACTGATTTAAAACGTTCCCTTCAGGAGCTGTCTATACTTAGCGAGAAATTTCTTAGAGACTTCCATATGGGTACTTCTAAAAAAATTTTAAGGATTATCTCTTTCAAAGGTAGTTAAGAGTCATTGGACTTACTAATATTTTTGACTAAACAATAAGTTAAGGAATCTCTATTACTTATTGTACTTCTTGGAAAAGTATTTAGGCAATAAATTAATTGTAAGCTTGCTTATGGCTAAATTAAATAGAAATACATCTATTCTTCCAGCATATTAATGATCTATAGATGGATTTATTTTAGTCATCTACAAATAATCCCTATAGAATGAAATTGAACAGATTAGCTTTGAAATTTTACTCTGCAATAAATTTTGTAATAATTATCATTGTATTTTTTGTAAGTACTTTTAACTGTTATATTAATTACCGTTATTTCACTATTTTTTGATTTATTCTCGCCGATAAGAAAGAGTAGCAGTAAAATTACTTGCACGTTAAATTTAAAGTAAACTTTGTTGGTCTGACAATTTCTAACTTTAAGGAATAAAAATTCTAACTTTAAGTGCTTATTTTATAGGGAGTCAAATGGGAAGTTTATGAGGAGTCAAATATTTTATAAAATGTTTGTTTAAAATTAGGGTAAACTTAAGCAAGCAATTAAAAAAATATAGTTTTTTTTAAATTTTTTTCTGTTATGTGTTTTAAGAATGAAAAATTATTCAGTAGAGCTGAAGTTATAGCTGTTTGAATACCAGGGTTCTATCTACTTGTAGAGCCTATAATTACTTTTTTTTTTATAAGATCTATCTACGTATCAAATTTCTTTGTTATAAATGTGATAGAAATTTCATAAACAGTGTAGTAAACAGACAGATGAACATATAAATGTCCTACAAATATACCAGATCGGACCAGTTCTACAAATCCAAGTAACAGTTAGGTTCGAGTTAGATTCGAAAAAGTAAATCCAAGTAACAGTGAGTTAGGTTCGAAAAACGATTTCAGAGAAATTATTAATCATCTTGAATACGTACAATGTGCTTCAAAACTTTTCTGTTACATCTAGTTAATTCGGTAAAGGATAAAGGTATATTTCCCCAAAATATGAAAAATAATATTTCTCTTGATTTTATCATTAATATGGACAAAACTAATAAAAAGCTAGTAATAAAATAGGTAATATGAGGTTATTAAGATTTGTTATATAATTGTTAACTTAATATAATATCAAAAATTGTATATAATTTGAATTAATATTATAAAACCATAAAAAAAGCCCTCTCGGTAGTGTAGGTGTATGCTTTTACCTACTAGAACCACCTCCTCCGAAGTTAGAAGAATGGGATAAACAAAATGCAAAGTCATAAATAACTCAGAAATAAAAAAAGGATGAATAATGATAAAATGATGGAATAATGAAGGAATGATGAAAGGATAAAATGGGAAATTAATTGATGAGGTACAATGAATGAAAAATTGTTTTTATAATGTTCAAGAATATAATATTATACAGCAAAAGTTGTAGTTGTTTTACTTTTTTAATTAGATTTTTTTTTAAAGAGCTATAAATGAAATTGCCACGTTTTGATATACATATATTGTGCTCCTCCTACTGCTACGTGTTGTAGATTTTGCCTTCACTTGTAATACTTCTCTCAGATCTACTGCCTCTAAGAAGTTAAAAATTTGAATAGGATTTATTGCTGGCAGTTCATCTTCGTCAAAGCAATATGCTGCTAGCTGCACATATCTTGCTTGGAGTAAATCAATCTTTAGACATTTAAGAATAATTGAACCTCACTTCGACCGAAAGTCAAATATTCAGTTTAAATAATAATTGTTGATATTTAATTTAATAGAATTATGAAATAAATATATTGCTTTTTTTATTATTTTGTTTGTTTGTTTTAAATCGATACCATATTACTGAATTTAACATTAGATACCTACGTTGCATAATGGCAACTAAATTTATTTAAAGATACAAGATTTTGAATATCGTAAAACAAAATATATCTATATTATTATGTAATATATACAATTATGAGAAATACAAAGTATCATTATGGAATAAAAATATAATACTCAACACGATGTTCTTTTTTTTTATAATATTACACAATTTATTTTTAACTTTCTTTTTATTTCATAATCTTTCTTTCAGGCAATTTTTTTTTTTTTTTTTTGGAATAAAGTGCTAACAATTTGTTTACGTCAATTTTGAATATATTTTGAATAATTTAGAAATCATTCTTGTCTACCATTCTTCCTTTCCTTCTTTAATATATTTTTATCTCATCCCTTTTATTATAATATGTAGGTATTATTTATTTTTACATTTTGATTTTTAAAAGTTATATTATTAAATTATGTTATCTAATTTTCCAAAAATTAGTATTTTTCTTTATTTTTTTATCTGTTTCAATGTTTGTTTGGTGGATTTCAAATAAAAGCAATTTTGCTTCGTAATTTCTTTCGTAAAACTTTTTTTTATATTTTTTCTGTCCAATTCAAAGGCTACAAGATTGATCATGGTGTTTTCTTTTCCAGATTTCCTCTTATTCAGTTTTTAGTTACTTATAAATTCTATCATAAGTTTAGTTGCCAAAATGTCCGTTATATGTTCCTAGAAACAGTTAAAATATAATATATGTATACATATTATACATTGTGTATATATAATATTGTATTTTTAAATTGCATTGATGACAATAATGTCTAAAATACTTTGGTCTAACTAATTGTTTTATATGGAAACGTTTTTTTGAGCCTACTTTATTCTTTACGTTCCTTTTGCAGGAAAGAGTAGTAGGGAGTATAGTTGTTAAATGGAACGCTAATTTAACATAACCGTATTTGCTTCTATCTACTCTTTCCCAAAATCCGGTGTAGTTGGGAGTAGAAAAGAGTAGTTTACACAGTAAAAGGAATGCAAATATTAATAAGTACTTATTGCAGTTTTTATTTTACCGCATAATACCTTGAGTGTAAAAGATACCTCCAATTCATAGCAGAGTTATTTTAACAAAAATTGTTATCTTCATCAACAAGAGAACCTGCGCTGGTTAATTCTTTCTTTTAACTTTACAAAATATATTCGTTTAATAATTTCAAGAATGTTTCAAATAATTCTACTTTTAGTTTTTAAAATCTGCTTAATAAGAATTAAAGAATTTTCAAAAATTCTTATTTTTCTTGTATTTCTCATAATAAAATATCAAGATATTCAAAGAATAGAACATCAAATTCAAATAATTTGATTTAATTTGAGAAAAAAGCATAACAGATCTTGATTGGAGATCCTGATTTAATTCGAAATTTTCAACTGTCTAGAAGAGGATTATTTTATTAAATTTTATGCGAAATAAATAAGAATAGGAAATCCTCATTACTACCTTTTTGTAATGTTAGACATGACCTTCAAGTTTTTTTTTTTTTGCTTAGGTCAGTAGAGATCTTCAAAAGATACTGTAGAACCCGTGTTCTGCTACAGAATGCCGCATTCTTACCGAATAAAACCACCTTGCCTTGTGTCAACACCAACCTGTTTGATCGACTAAAGACTTTTTCTTCTTTTTGACGAATATTGTTATCAACATCCAGTACAGCTTTCATTTTGACATTCTCATGTATCCGCAAGCTCTGGTAGTGCTTTTCCGCAAACATTCTGATCTTTTCAGTTACCAATTTGATCTGTAGATCCCGATGTAGGTCTTTGTTGCGTATATATCAAGGGCCGTTTACAACTCCGCGTTGTACTTTGTTTTTGAAAAGTTTGAAGTATATATATAGTTGATATTTTTGCACAGCCACATAATTGGATGCGGTCTGGTTTTAATACCTGTTTGTATAGCAAGATTATTGTATAGATTGTATATCAGATTTTCTACTGACAACTCGGATTTACGTCCTAGTAACCAGTACAATTTCCTGTATTTAGTGTTTAGCTCCTCTTTTTTTTTCTTTATGTGCTCATTCCACTTTAGTTTAGCATACAAGTTCATACCAAAGTATTTGGCAGTGTTAGCATAAGGTATAATTTGATTATTTATGAATACAGGAAGATTGGCTATCTTTTTGAGCGTGAAATTTATGTGTGTTGATTTAGTTTCGTTTAACTTGATTCGTCATTTTTGCGTCCAAGTTTGCGTTTTATTTATTGCGTTTTGCAATTTATTTGTGGCGTCAGCAATACAATTTCCGACTGAGAGAATCCCACTATCATCTGCAAATGTCGCTATAGTAACATTATAATCTTGAGGGATATCTCTTGTGAAAAATAGATATATTACAGGCCCGAGAACACTTCCCTGCGGAACACCTGTCGTTATCGCTTTTAGGTCTGACTATTCAGTTCCATCTCTGAAGTATCTATTGCTTAGGAATGAGTCAAGCACTTCAGAATATTGTCTAGGTGAAGTTTAAACTTGAGACCTTCGTGCCATACCACATCGAATGACTGGGCAACACCCAAGAAGACAGCAGAGCAAACTTTTTTTCCTCAAATGTTTTTTCTATTATATCTGTTATGCGATGGACCTGATCTAGTGTTGAATGGTTATTTCTGAACCCAAATTGATGTGATGGAAATAAATTTTTTTGCTTAATAATTACATTAAGCCTTTTCAGCAATATTGTCTCAAAAATCTATGACATTATTGGCAATAAAGATATTGGGCGATAAGAGGTTTTTTTGCTTGGGAAAAACAATGACTTCGGCTATTTTCCAAATGTACCTCGAATTTACTTTAATTACGAATACTTTAATTTGAAGCAAGCTCTAAGTGAAGAAAATCTCCTCATCGCATACAAAGTAAAATCATTTAACGAACTTTCAAATATTTTATCTTTTTGTTCCTACATGTTCCTACATTTCAGGATAATATTTCAAATATAAAACAGTGTATATATTTTTATCTTATCTTATCGTCCTTAGTCTATTGAGGCAAGAAAAAAATAAGTCTACCGATGATACATCTGGTAGTGGCCAAAAAAGTTTTTCGTGTTACTTGTTTTGTCTAGAACTAGAACACACGTATATGTACACAACTTTAATAAAAGGAAACCAATGATATTCAACTATAGGGAAATCGTCTTCAAAATAAAAATAAAAAAATTTCATTAGACCAAATGTGTTTAAAATGAACAAATTTTATACCAGTTTTTATAAAATATGATAGTTATTTTTGGTTTTTATTTATTTTTATACAATTTTTCCGTTTTCAGATTAAAATTAGGCTCATAAAATTTTGCATAATTTCACCATTAGTTGTTGTTGTTTTTTTTTTTGTATTTTCCTGGTTTTCGTTTGATTTTTCGTTTCCTCTTTTTCGATTTTATACGTTTTTAGAAATAATGTTGCCATTTATTATTACAATACATTTATTACAATAACAATATACAATAATACCATTTATTTACAAAATATTGAATCTTAAGAAAAAAACAGTTATAACAAAAAAAACAAAAAAAACTGTTGAACTTCAAGAGAAATGAATGATGCATGAAAAATTTGTAAAAAAGAAGAAACTGATAGTAGTCCGGAAGATTTTACAAATAAAATTTTTGTAATGTGAATGTATGAATGTTTGATTTTTAGACTTATAAAGAAAATTGTATCTGTTTTTCTTTTTTTGTGTTTTTTCTTTAATATTTTATTATTATTATTTGATAATAAATTTTGGTTTTATATGAGTAGATATTTATTATTTTATTTCTGTTCCAAGGTTGCAACCAAGGTATGAAAAAAAAAATTTTTTTTTTCTAGAATATTGAACATATAAATCATTTTTCTTATAGTAATTGTATTGCTTGTAATGGTATTAGTGTTAAATTTTTTTTTTTTTTTTCTTTTCATATTTTGTATATAACTAATTTACAATTTATTATTTATTTTTTTACCGTTAGATATGATTTAAGATTGTTTTTACCGTTAGATATGATTTAAGAATAATTTGAAATTATTTAAAAAAGGATTTAAATTTAATTTTTTCCCACCTCTGAAATTGTTTATTGTGGAAAGGAAGAAGAAAAAAAAAGAACCCTCCCACTTGGTTTTTGTGTGTTTATTTCATATCTGATTTTTTTTCTCTTTTGATTTTATGCCTTTGCTTTTGGTGTGGTTTAAATTAATGTTTTTTTTATTTGTTTTTGTTTTATGATTTTGAATGTTTTTGGTTGCTTATTTTTTATTTTTAAATCTAAAGAAATTTATAACTTTTTGTTTTGGTAATTTAATTTTTTTTTTTCTTGTTTTTTTGTTTTTATTCATTTGATGGCAAAAATATTTTAATTTGGTAAATAAATGTGGTCATAGAAAAAGAAAAAGTTTGATTTGTTTTGGTTTGTTATTTTGTTATAAATATAGTTTATATCTTTTATTTATTTATTTTTTTTTTTTTTATAAAAGTTTAATTCATAGTTTTTATTTTGTAATTTTTTTTTTTTTATATAAATATTATATAAAAATTATGTATTAAAAATATAGATATTATATTTTTGTGGAATAAAAGTTTTTCATAATATGTGGTTTTATAATTTTTATCAAAGTAATAAAAGATAAAGCTATTTTGGTTGAAATATATTATATTTATAAGGATTGAAATAAGAAACTATAAATACATAATAGTTGTTTATAGTTCTACAAATAAATTAAAAATAATTTATTACATAATATTATATACATTTTAAGATATTAATATTTCACAAAAAAAAAAAAAAAAAGAAGAAATATAGAATTATTATTGGTTTTGGGTACGAAATCCCATCTCTCAAAATTTCAATAACAAAATCCCTGACATAAAATCCCTGACACAAAATTCTAGACACATAATTCCAAAAATTCTTCAATTTATGACAAAATCGCAAATTTACAAAATCACAAATTTCGAAACCTTATTCCAATGCATTAAAGGAGTTGCGTACGAAATTCCAAAACAAAATTCAATTTCCATAATTGCATTTACACAATTCAAAAAACAAAAAATTCAAAAAATCAATATTAATAATACATAGTTGTATAGTCTTAAGTTTTTAGTTAGATTCTGAAATGATTTCTAGACAATTTTCCTCTTTAAATATACATATTTTGTTAAATAAATGAATAAATAAATCAAAATTAATAAATATTACTAGATAATCCCGGCCAGTCTGGTAAACAAGAAATATAATATAGGTTAATTTTAGCAATCTAGAAATAATATTGATTTTTTGTCACTTATCTTTTTAATGAAATAAAAAAAAAATTTTTTCTGTTCTAATGTAGTTTTTATTTATCTTAAAAACGTTTTTTGATAGCTATGTTCCCTTTATTTGTAAGAATCAGTTCCGGATTTACCTATGGGCAAATGGGGCAACCGCCACGGGTGCAACATTTCAAAAGGGTGCTGAAAGCGAAATTTCGCTAATTTTAGAGAGGAAAAAAACCTATTTTTACCATTAGCAGAAAATGAAAAACAGAGATCCTAGTTTTTTCTTTATATCAATATTTGTCAGTAAAACAAAACTAAAAGTAGAACATTATCCATAACATTAAGCAAGCTTATTTAAAATTTGTCTTACATATTTTCTGTTAATATTACTCATTTGTCATTGACGTTTTATTATGCGCTTCATTTGAATTGAAAATTTTTTTACAGTTCAAAATAAAATAACGGAAAATCAACTTTTAATTCTATTGAATATTACTTATGTACTTTGTTTTGTAATAGAAAAAATATAGAAAAGGCGCATATTTTTAAAACAAAAGTACAGTTTTCTATTATGTGCATATGTACATGAAAATAATTTTCAAATTTTAAAATTAAGTTGTACGTTAGATTGTTGTGCGGTTAAATGAAAGTAATTTTTAAATCGTAAAATTAAAATAAATTGTCATTAGAAATAAAGTGTATAATTGAAAGTGAAATTAAATAAAAAAAGAAATTGTAAATTAAATAAATGAATAAAAATAGGTATCATTAAAATTAAATAAAATAAAAATAAAACTATAAAAGAGTATAACTTGAATATAAATGCTTTGTATTCATTGATTAAAGAAAAAAATATGCAGGCTGTCTATCCAAATATAGAAATTATTTTAAGAATATTTTTATCAACTTCAGCATCCAATTGTTCAGCAGAAAGGTCTTTTTCTGCACTGAGAAGAATAAAACTTTACTTGAGATTAACCTTATGTGATGAAAAATTGAATTATTTTACGA
This sequence comes from Poecilobothrus nobilitatus, assembly GCA_947095535.1. Lineage (NCBI taxonomy): Eukaryota > Metazoa > Arthropoda > Insecta > Diptera > Dolichopodidae > Poecilobothrus > Poecilobothrus nobilitatus. The sequence goes on from OX352772.1 coordinate 60,205,496, forward strand.
TCTTAGCATAATAGAAAATAAAATGTTAGACAAAATATCGTTTGAAGAAGTTTTCGAAAAATTTGTTACAATAAAATTACGAAAAAAATTCTAATAAATTAAAAAATAAAGATATATCTATACATTAACTTTAGTAGTATTTTTTTCCTTTATTATAAATTTTCAAAAACCGCCCAGGGCGCAAAGTTACGTAAATCCGGGCCTGGTAAGAATACTTAACTTTTTACAATAATAATAAATATAAATTTAAGGAAAAGTAAAAACGTGTAGCAACACTAAGAAAACTAAAGAAAAATAATAGTTAATAATAATTGTAGTGTGACTTTGGCCGCAACAGTTCCTTCCGTTCCTTCAAAAATATTTTTTTTTTCATAGAAATGTCTAAAATCGTATAAAATTCACTATTTTTTAAATGAAGTGTCAAAACTGATTACTTTTGTATGCGAAGTTTTCAAAATTACATATTTTCCATATGGAAATATGAAAATTTAATATTTGTGAATGAGATTGGTAGATACATATGTGGGGTCATACTGTAAGTATTAATAGTTGGATTCAAAATAAGAGCGCTTTTCCGGAATATTTATATCCATATATGTAAGTCTATGCGAGATTTTGAAATTTCGGGATTTTGATTTTCGGAATTTTGTAATTTCGGGATTTAAATTTTTAAGGATTTTGGTTTGTAGGATTTTGATTTTTCGAGATTTTGGGATTCTAATTTTCGGGATTATGTACCCAATCCTATAAATTTAAAATTTTTTTTATTCTTTTTTTCTGTAATGTGCAGTAATAGTTTTTGCTATGAAAAATGTTATTGTTGCAAACTTTTACTCTCTTTTATATGGGGTGACATATATACAAGTGTTATATCTAAATATTTTAGAAAAAGCGTATTACCATGTTTTTAAATCCAACTTTTAAATTCCTCCTACTTCAGAATCTTGCACATACATATATACATACATACATATTTTGGGAAAAGCTAATAACACTGATTTGAATCACCAAAGTAATTTTGAGATTATGTGATTTGGGATTTTGTAACTATGAGATTTAGTGATTTGGTATTTCGAGATGCTCCCATTATTATTATATCAATAAGGAAAAAATATGTATTATGTAATTAATTATAGATTTAGATGTTAAGATGTCTGTTTCAAAATTTTTCAATTAGAATTTTCATAAAGGTTTAGTCATATCATTTTTGAATACCTAACCTACCTATATTATAATGTTATGTATCTTTAAATTTTGTTATTTCTTACTTTTATGCGAATCAAAAATTTAAAAATGAATTTAGATCTGGTTTAGATGTTATTCAATACATCTTAATAATGTAGTTAAAGCATAAGGTACATTTTCTTACATTATAGTCAACTTACTATGTTTCAAGTTATTTTGTCCTTTCTTATATTAATTTTTGTTCGAAATTAAAGTAAAAGCATCTGCTCTAAAAATAAAGAAGAATGAAAGCCAACAGTTTTTAAAGGCGCACATTTTCCAAAAGGCAATTTAAACAATTTAGTTTCAATATAGAAATGGTTTTCAATACATAGATATTGGGACTTGGACTAAAAATTTGTAAATTTTCTTAGAATTTTGTAAATAAGAAATAAATTGTGAAAATGAAGAGGCACTTTCTTCACTTTTAAGGAAACGCTATATAATTAAGAAAACAAATTAACATGTGAAATTGTAATGAAGCTTTAAATTTTGTGTTAAGTGCCTAAATTAGAGCTGTTTAAAAAAATCAAAATTTTAATTTTTTGTTCCCTAATACCTATTAAACAAAGGGAGACACATAAAAATTTTCTGAGGTAATTTATGCTAATTCTAAAATATCTTTTTTTTTCTTAAAATTTCACGGTACTCACTAAAAGAATGCCAGAGCTATCAATGAAGGAAGCATAATCTTACAAAATGTTGTCTTTAAATAACGGTGAATCTAAATACATAGTAAATTTTTCATTAGTTCTTCTCTTAAAATTTCACGGTACTCACTAAAAGCGTGCCAGAGCTATCAATGAAGGAAGCATAATCTTACAAAATGTTGTTTTTATATAACGGTAAATGTAATTTTGATTTTGTTTTATATAGATAAGAAAAAATTGTGTCGTATATATCTTTTTTATGTTTAAAAAATTTTAAGCACATATTTATAATTTTAAAATAAATGACTTTTTTAAATTTTGAGGGACTCTTCTACAATATTTTTAAGAAACCTTCCCATGGTTAAAATTAAATTGTTCTACCTTAAATGGCGTTGTGGTTTGGTAAACAGGACGGACGGGCTAAATAAAACTGATGTGAAAAGTCTTCAAAATTATTTTGAAAAATGTGCTGAAAAATAACAATGATTTATCAATGAAACCTTGGAAAAGAAAACTATTTTTCAAAAATTGGATGAAACCACCATTATAAGTTATTACTTGTTTTTAATAAAAAAAATTACCTTATTTATTAAGAAAACTAATACATATATAGACATGATTACATATTGCCAACAGTTGTGTCGTACATAAAATGCTCTGGAAAGGAAAATGTTTTTATATTTTAAAAGTTTTTCGTATTCTTTCAACACCACTGGACTCTTCATTTGGCTTGTAGTAGTGAATTTCATAGACAAGTAATAATTTGAACTTTCGTTTAATCTAAGACTTATATGAAATTTTATAAATATCATCTGTGAAGTATAAGATTATTTGGAAATTTTTTCTCTTTTTTTTAATTTTTTAATCGTATGCTTATATAAGTTTTGTGCTTTCTATAAAGTAACTTTTATTTATTAAAAACTATCTATCAAAAAAACTAACTATCTAAAAAACAATCTGTAATAATGTTTAAAATAATGGTTTCATCCAATTTTGAATTTTTTTTTTATTTTTAAAATTTCATTAAAAAAAGGTTCTACCGGATTATTGTTTAGTCATATACGTAACAGGTGATTTTTATAAAACTGCAGGTAAGTGTAAGACTAATCTTAAGTTTCAAATTGAAATAAATCCAAACAAAGCAAACAAAATGCAGTTTAAATGTATTTTATTTTTCGAGTATTGATTCATTAGATTCCATCCAGCTTCAACGTAAAATCATTCCATGCCAAACAATACGACAAAAGGATATTAACCTTATAAATAATTTTTCATTTAAAAAAAAAAATTTAATTAAACATACAACACTATTACTAAAATCTGTTTATAAAATATCAAAACACATCAGAAAACATCAACAGTACAACTGGATTGAAAAACTTTTATTTTATAACTCTCATATATTATAACTTATTATATTGAATTTCAAGCACCTTTTAACTAACATCAGTTTTATTAACTGTAATTACTTTACATTTTTATGGCAAACCAATGCTTACATACAAAAAAAAAAAAAAAATTTTTTAAATTTTAAAAATATATTTTTATAATTTTAATATTTTTTTTTTTGATATAAAACTTTTTTAATATCCTGAAAAAATTTTAGTTTTCAACATTTAATTTTTTTCTTTGTTCTCAAAATCCTAGAAAAATTTTATATTATCCTGACAAAAGTTATGTTATCGTGATTATTATTTATTTAAAATTTTATTTTCTAGAAAATTCCAAAAATAAATATTTAAAATTTTAATGTATAGGTAATTTTAAATTTTACAATAAAAAATATAATAAAATTTAGTTGAAGAAAAAGGGCTCCGAAAAATTTTGAAATAATGAAATAAGATCTTATATTTATTCAAATAAGATCTAAGAAAGCATACATTTAACTAAAATCTAGAATTTCCAGATTTTTCAGATTTTATTTTTAGGAGCCGTACAAAATCTGGTTTTTTTTTAATATTGATTTTCAATTCAAAATTTTTTTAAATATTAATCCCGTAAAAATCTTGTTCAATCTTTTTTCTTATAGGTCAATTCCAATACAAAAAGAGCCGTGCAGTGACAAAACGCCCGAGGAAATAAAGTCCACAGGCTAATATCAAAACTTTTGGAATTACGCTCGTGGGCTTTAAATCTATTTTAAAAAAGAATTAAAGTCCACGGCTGTTAATTCCACTAGATATTGTGCTTTAAGTTCATTTCGAAAAAGAATTAAAGCCCACTGAGTAACACAAAAGTTAATTTATATTTTATAATTTAAGGTTTATTTGGTAACATGTCAGAGCCCGAAGTCCCATGGGACATTTATCTCATTAATAACCTCAGGGATTTTGGGAGGGATTTTAGAATTGAATTCAAAATCAGGATCATACGCCTTTTACAGAATATTTAGATATATGCATATGCGAGTTTCTAAATTAGGAGAGATTTTATAGTTGGCTACAAAATCAGGGTTATACGCTTTTTACAAAATATGTATATAATCCTCCTAATTCAAAACTCGCATATACATATATCTAAATATTCTGTAAAAGGCGTATAATCCGAATTTTAAATACAATCCTAACACCTCTCTTAAAATCCCTGACAATAGGAGTATTACTTATATACATATTTTGGAAAAACCATATAATCCTGATTTTGTAACCAACTCTAAAATCCCTCCCAATTCAATCAAAGTAAACAATATTTAAAATTTATTTTTTTGCGATGTAAACAGCGGAGTATAGCCACGCCTGAAAAGTAAAGGCTGTGTCATTTCCTTGCCACATTTAAATGGCAGGGGAATATACTAAAAATAAAAAATAAATAATTAATTTTTTGTTTTTACTTCTAATTTACTTTTAGATCTTACTATAGAATATATTATAATAATGAAACAGAATCTAAAAATAAATGCAATGACATCTAAAAATGCTTGACTTTTTTTTTTATATTTTTCTTTATTATTTGATTTTAGAATTTATTTCATTAGACGCTATTTTACAGAGCCCAACAAAAATAGTTAAGAAAAAAATAAAATTTCTAAACAATATAGAATTTAAAATCAAAGTGTTTTTAACCGAACACTTTTTCATAACCAGGATAATACTCGTATAATAAGGGATTCTAAAATCACCAAAAAGTGCAGTTTAGAAGTTTCTGTTTAAAAGTATTCAAAGTATTCAAAAAAGGAGGAGAAGCTGTATTTTTGTTTTTAAATTTATTTTATAAACATACTAGCAGAGTACCCGGCGTTGCCCGGAGTATTAGATCGGCTTTATGAAATAAAAATTATTAACTTACTTACAGATGCTGGTAGTTAATATTCTATTTTTTATTACATTTAGTTAAATTGAATAAACAGAGCGAAGAATTACAGACAATTCGTCTACAAAAAATCTTTGAAGGAGTCAATAATCTATTGAGTACACAATTACGGCGAAGTGAATTTCCACAATATATTCGTTAATACCGAAACATAAAATCGTATTTAAATTATAAGAGGCCATAATGTAATCAATTTTTTTTTGTAAGTAATGTCACTTCATGTTTTGGTAAATTATCCTTTTAAGCACATTTTGAAAAAAATTTTTATTAGGTTCGCTCTGTCCCTCCGTCTGTTAAAACTTATATACTGTTTAATAAAGAGCAATGAAATATTAACTATGCATAGGTCTCTTAAAAGGGTAATGTTCTAGAACAACTTCTTTATGTACCCTCATCGTTGGAGATCCTAGAGCACCGACAGCTCTTCAAATTTTGAAAAAACTTCTTTATAAATGCGTACATTTCAGGTTCTTTTTAACATATAAATATAAAAAATACATGATTGTTTTTTACCTTTATAAATCAACCATAATTTTTTTACGTTTAGTTTTGCTAATTATGTTTCCAAATTGATTGGCTAAAAATATATGTAAAAATTGTATAAGGATAAGAATGTAAGGTTTTCTGTTCTTTAAATATGTACGTACTCATTTCTGATTAAATGCTGTACAGGAATGTGAATATGTTTTCTAATTTAATAGATTAAGTTTATAGTATTTTACGAATATTATACATACTATATGTACTTATTTCAATGATATTTTATGGGAAATATGTTATACACATGCATTTTATATAGGTAGAGCACATGTAAAGACCACATGTAAGTAATGTATTTCTGAATGATGACATGATGATTGCCTAATGTAGGAGATTGTTTCTGTTTTTTAACAACGGCCGAAAATGTTATGTTGTTAAGACTTAAACACAGTATTCTTAAGATACTGAATAAGGTTACTTTAATTACTGTTCTATATTACAAATTTGCATTAAAAGGTTTTTATGGAATATTAGAAACAGTATAGACAAAAGTAAAAAGTGTTGGAAATATCTTTTTAGCACATTTCCAAAAAAATTTTGAAAAAATGTGCTTATTAGTTTCACTCTGTCCGTCCGTCCGTCCGTCCGTCCGTCCGTCCGTCTGTTTACAAAACTTCTACACCGTTAAAGATAGAGAAAACAAATTTTAACCATAGGTAGGTCTCATAAAAAAAATAATTTTGTGGAACAACTTTTTCATGTAGCCCCCCCCATTACGGAGCTACACCCCCTCAAACTTTGAAAAAGCCCTATTTTTAAATGCATATATCTTATGTTCTGCTTAAGATTTTTACAATCTGAAAACGTCATTCGACAGGTATTTCTTTTAACTTTGTAAATTTATATCAAAATTATACAATTTTTTTAAATTTAGTATTTAAATTTACCGTTATGTGAAAACTAAATTTTGCATGATTTTTCTACTTTCATAACTCCGGCACGCTTCTAGATAGAAGCTTGAAATTTTGAGGCAAGAAAGAACTTTTAGAATTAGTATAAGTTTGCTCAGAAAATTTTTTCGGACCACCCCCTGTTTATGAGCTATTAGGGCTTAAAAATTGAAAATTTGCTATTTTTAAACACCTGTAACTTAGGAACCTGCACACATTTTACTTCTGCAAGACGTAAAAATTAAAGCTACAATAATATATTTTTACGTGTGTGAAAGGTTTATTTTAGTTGTAAAGGGTTCCAAAGTTGCAGCTCTTCAAAATTGTAAAAAAGCCCCATTTTCAGATATATATATCTCGGGCTCTGCGTAATAGTTTTACAATCTAAAACCGGCAGGAGATCAAAAATTTTATTATTTATATAAAACAATATCAAAATTATGTAATATTTTGTAATTTACGATTTAAATTTACCGTTGTGTGAAAACCACATTTTGCATGAAATTTCTTTTTTCATAACTCCGGCACCTCTTTAGATAGGAACCTGAAATTTTGAGACAAAAAAGAACTTTTAGAATTAGTATAAGTTTCTTCAGAAAATTTTTTGGTAACACTCCCTCTTTAAGAGTTATTACGCCTCAAAAATTGAAAATTTGCTATTTTTAGACACCTGTAACTTAGGCACTTGTAAAAATTTTTGTTCGGCAAGACATAAAAATTAAAGCTTCAATAATATATTTTTACGTGTGTTAACGGCTTTTCTTAGTTATATAGGATTCCGGACTTACGGCCCCTCAAAATTTCAAAAATGTCCTATTTTCACATTTTTTCTTATTACATGAAATTTTTAAATTTTTGTGTAAATCACACTTCTAAACAGTTTGTATTGGGTTTTGGAAATGTGCGCTTTTAAAAACCGTTGGTTTACATTCTACCTTGTTTAATAATAATAACGATACACAAAATTAGGCAAAATATTATTAATAAGTGCTCGTGCGCAAATGAGTTAACAAACGTTAACAAACATTTTGTTACAGCCTTTATTTAGAACTATAAATTCATCCTGCCAAATTAGACAGAAGTTAGAAACAAAATATTTTTTTGACAGTCTATCGTGTCGAAATGTGTTAATGTATCACAACAAAATTTATTGAATGAGTTTGTCTGCCAAAGTGCAATACTTGTGCAAATTTTCAATTGGTCAAATCGTTTAAGCACAACAACAAAAAATGAGAATTTCATGGCCTGAAGTCTGATGGGTTCATTTATCGTAACCAAATCAACTCAGAAAGCTTTTGTTATAAAGACCTACACTTTTGTAAATTTTCAACTCAATTGGTAAAACCGTTTAAGTGCGACAACAAAGAAATTAAAAAATTTTATTGAGCCCTGGTGCCGAAATGGCTTAATGGATCGTAACCAAATCGACTCAGTGAGCTCCTGTGGTAAAGATCTACACTTTTGTAAATTTTCAATTCAATTGGCAAAACCGTTTAAGCGCGACAACAAAGAAATTGAAAAACTTTATTGAGTCCTGGTGCCGAAACGGGTTATTGGATCGTAACCAAATCAACGCAGTGAGCTCCTGTGGTAAAGAGCTACACTATTGTAAATTTTTAACTCAATTGGTCAAACCGTTTAGGCAGGAACAGAAAAATTTAATGAACTTCGTTCGGCTCTCCTGTCGAAACGGGTTAACGGAACTTCATAAAAATTTGTCACAGGCTTTTTTTCGGACCATAAAACCACCATACAAAATTGGACATAAATTGGAAACAAAAATTTTTTTGGAAGCCCGCCGGGCCGAATCCTGGTAAAATATTGTATCCAAATTTCTTCCGCACCCGTCTAAAGCTTAGAAGAACATTTGTACAAATATTCAACTCAATCGATCAAACCATTTAGGTAGGACAACCAAAAAACGAAAAAGCTTTAAATGGCTCTCGGGCCGCAATGGGTTAATGAACCAAAACACCATATAGCCTATAACACTTTCCGGGGTCGTAGAAATGTTCCTGCAAAATTTGGTTGCAATCGAACTGGTGGTTTTTACGTGAAAAGGGCACAAACAAACAAACAAACAGAATTTCTGCTTTATATATTAGAAAAGCTTAATAGTTGATAACCTAGTTGAACGTTCTGGAAATCTGGTTTTTTTCAATGTATTTTATTTTGTGCACCGCAACTTGCTGTTTGTGTTTATCTGCTCTTTGCCGAATGAAACTCTTTTCCTCCATAACTAATAACCTTAATAAGTTAGTTAATAAGTTAACAAAATGTCGGTGTAATTGAATATAAGTTTTTTTTTTCTTTTCATGCATTTCTCTGCCAGACTTGACTGTAAATATCGTAAGAGGAATTACTCTTACGCCGTGTGTGGGATTGAAACCCACATTCCCTCGATGTTTACAACGTATTTTATACACTCTTACTTACTACGCCACCGGGGCCCCAGAACATAAGTTATTTTTAACAAAAATTTGACATTATTTTATTCTAGATGTTTCGCTTTTGACATTTTTCTTCCACATTTCGTTTTTTAACATTTTTTTATTCAACTTTTTTTTTTAACAATAAGCTTAGAGTCCAGTCTACAAACAATAAATAAAACAAATTAAAACCAAATAAATTTGACAATACTAACCTTCACAACCATACAATTTATTTCTTTATTCGAGCATAACTCAATGTCTACCTACTAACTTGTAGAAATCTGCAATTTTTTCAAAACAAGTTAACTTTTATAACAATGACTTCTATAAAACTTGGTTAGTCTAAGGCAACACATTTAAATAGCTGCGTATTTTACATGCTCATATTTTGATACTTTAAAAAGTTTGACATCTAAAATTTTGTAAAAGATGATCAAATTTTCTATAATGACAATCATTCCTATATAATTTGATTGGTTTGATGCGACGGAGTTAAGTAAATGTACACTTCATAAATATATCTCACTACTTAATTAAGTCAGATTCCATTAAATCATGCCAATTTGGATGCTTTGATGGAAACACAATATATTATGTTTGTGCGGGTATCATACAGTTGAGAGAGTCTATACTCTATTATTATCTATCTTCCTCGTTTTTTTTATTTTTTATTTTAATGTTGAAACTATGAAACAATATTTTTAAGATTTCATAAGAAACCATTCAATGAAAATGAATATTGTGTCAATTCTGATCCTCAGTTGTCCTCAATAAAATTTTTCATTCGTCTTAAAACTTTGTTAGCTTTTGAAGGAAGTAGTCTTAGTTTTTTCAAAATATGACATTTTCCTTCCCTTACTACTTTTTAAAACGTCATGTTTAACATGTTAAAAGTGACTTAACTCCCATATTTTACACATTTGTGCTGCATAGATATTTTTTTTATCAAAATTCTTACTTCATGGTTGATATTAGTGAAATAAATAATCATTTATTTATTATTAGAATATTTCATTTCCAAATAAAATCAAAATGTTTTTTATCGAAACAAATTTGAAAACAAAAACGGACGCAGTTAACTCCACAAATAGTTAAAATAAAAAAAAAAGGTTTCCATGTAATAATAGGGAAAAAATATATATTATATATGTATTTAAAAAATGTAAATCAAATTACTAAAACTAATTTAGATATAAAATTTATGCTGCAATGACATTTTAGTATAAATTTCGAAAATTATAAAAAGATCAGATTAAAATAAAATACTTTGGACTCGATTGTTCCACGCTGTTCTGCGTTTATTTATACTGTAGGTATAAATAAGTTAGATATCTTTAAACCCCGTCCCCTCAAAATTATATACAAAAAAACAATATTTGAAATTTTATTTAATAAAATTATGGCGTTACATAAAACCCTTAATTTTAAATTTAAAATTTTGTTTAGGTAATGCTAATCGATAACAATTTTTTTAAAACAAATTATTCAGTTTTTTTTTTTCCAATAATAAAAGAATTAAATTTCATATTAAAAAATATAAAATTTTACAATAAAATCAATAAATTATAAAATACAATATGTTTGTTTTTTGTTATACAATTTAAATTAAATTGAAAAAATGAAAAAAAAAATATATCTCTGACAAACAACCCCTTTACAGCAACCCCTTTACAACAACCCCTTATATTCGAATTTTTTTTTTTTTTATTTTAAATTTTTATATTAAATATAGAATTTTGTTTCGCAACCAAAAAAATTTCAATTTACCATCACTTGAGGCAATGAAAAAAAAAAACCCAAAAACAAAAATCAAAACAAAAAAAGTAAAAAACAAAAAAAAAATTAATTTTAACCTAATTGCCTATATCAAAAAACCTACCTTAGCTATTCATAGAAAAATCAAATATTAAACATTTTCATTATCTTGCTTTCAATCCGCTCAAGTACCATGTTTTTTTTTTTGCCTGTTTTTTATACTTTTTTTTTTGTTTTTTTCTTATTATCTCATTTAAAAGGTTTTTTTTTGTTTTTATTGTTTTGTTTTTTTGGGTACACGTTACACGAAATTACTGAAAAAATTAATAATAACCACTTATTTATATTTATAGTATAAAATAATAAAATAAATTTTTACTATAGTCTGTACTCTATATATAGATTTAAATAACTTAAAATTTATTAAATACTGCTTACCTTCTTACCTTTTATACCTTTATTATCCTTGTAATTCATTTTTCAAAAAAAAAAAAAAATCTTTCATTATCTTCAGAATTCTTAATTTTTATTTTCGTTGATAAGTACTTGTTTCGTTCAATTTAGTAATTATAATATTAATTATATTGGCAACAAATAAATATATTATATATATATATATATATATATATATATATATATATATATATATATATATTCTTTTATAACTTTGTATTGTGCAATCAAATATTTTGTTTAATTATCGCCTAAACTACTACCATATTTTAGATTCTAATGTTCGACAAAAAAAAAAAAATCAATTAATTTCTAATAAATTTTTAATCATCTTGAAATTTAAAAATTTTTTGTAGTTACAACAAAAAACAACAAAAAAACTGTAAAACCCTTTATTCATGCATTATATTCAGCAATATTCTTTTTCAAATATCTATTCTTAGAATTAAAACACCATTATTATTTTTTAGTTCTTAACAGTTGACGATTTACATCAAAATAACGGTAATTCCTCACAACGAATATTCGTTTCCGAAAAAAATATATTATAAAATTCAAATCAATTTAGTTGTTACAAAAGATTTACAATATTCTCCTTATTTATTATATTATAATATGTAGTTAAATTTTTTTTTTTTGTTCAAAAACTTAAACCTACTTCATCATAGGTAATTTTCAAAACGATATAATTTTTAACTGACTTTTGATCTAATTTTCGTGACTATCATGTTTGTTATCTTCTATAAAACTACAAAAATAAAAAAAATAAAAATTCCGCAGCCGAAAAATACAAAAAAAAAGACTCAATGAAAATGGAAAATTACGATTTGTTTTCATCCATTATTACATAAATGATGTATCAAATTCGTGTCGAATTCCAGTTCATTGCACACCAGACATTAAATCAGAAGACGACCTTAGGTCCCTTTGGGCTTTATATTGATTCATTTTTTTTGTTACGTTCAACTTCAATTTTCTTTTCGGCTTTTCAAAATTTATAATTTTTTTTTTGTTTTCTTTTTGTATTAATAGTAACTCCTTTTTTGCCTTTGCCTTTATCTTTTTCATTTTCACTTTTTCTATAAAGTGTGTTTGTTTGTTTGTTTGTTGATAGGGATAATGTAGAGAAAGATTGAAGGTACACTATTATAGGTATAAATATTAAATTATAATTTTGTTGTTTTGGATTTGCTGTTTCTGTTTTTTTTTTCTGCTTACTATATTTTCACCCCTCAATTATATTATGGTATACATGACGTGTAGAACAAGAAGGCTAAGAAAGTAAGAATATAAAAAATGGTTTATCCTTCACCAGAACTAAACAGAAAAAAAAAACAAAAAAAAAGGAATTGATTGCGCAGTATAAAAAATTCGTTCATAGTAAATGCAATTTTTTTTTCTTCAGTTATTTTTTATTACCATTAGTTTTTTTTTTACTGTAATTTTTTTCGCTATGTTACCGCTATACCACCATTGCAATCAAAACTTATTTTTGTTACATTTCATATTGGGGATTTTATATTAGAAACAAAATTTAAATAATGTAATAAATGATTTTCGAATTTCAAATTACTGAGATTGATTTTTGTTTTTGTTTTTCTTTTTTGATGCATTGTCATAGAAACGTTTACGTAACAAAATATGTGGAAGTTCGACCCTTTTAAACTTTTCAATAATGAATAAATGAATGGGTTTTTATGTAATAGAAAAGAAGGATAAAACTACTATAGAACATCAATATCAGAACATATAATTAGTTTTGATAATTTAATATGGTAGAAAAAAATTTTTTTTTTTTATTATTAAAAGTTTATTATAATTTAATAAAATAAGAGATATTTTTTTTAATATCTACAATATTCGTGCATAAGAAAAAAATGTTGTTATTTATCACTGTTATTGGAATTTCATATACATCGCATTATTTTATGATTTCTATTTAAGTTTTCTAGTTTCTAAAATATATAAGAGGGTGGTTATTTAAAAAATTTTTAATAAGGGAGTGTATTTTCTTTTTTTCATTATTAGTATTTTTTAATATTCTTTTTATAGTTGGATGAACGTAAGTCTTAACTTTATTAAAAACGGGGAAGAGTGCAGTAGAGTAGACTGTCTCAACTCTGGGATATCCGAATGAATGTAATATACTCTGTTTCTATAAAACTTGACCATCTTTTAAAAACTTTCAGATGTTTTAGTACCGACGTTAACTACAGAGATATATTTATATAAATTGTGGAGTTGTATGACAGCTACCCGAATCTATTGCACAAGCACAACTAAATTTTACAGAACTTGTTGCCATAAAACTTGATCATCATTTATAAGATTTTAGACGCCTAGCTTCATTAAGTTCCAATAGGTGCAAGAAGCCTGAACCGGCTGCTTCAGACCAATCAAATTTTACAAAAATTTTTGGCATGTAACTCGACATCTCTTCACTAAATTTCAGATACCTAGCTTCAATAGACACTAAGTTATTTTCATTTAAAAAGAGAACTTGTATGGCAGCTACCTGTACTTGTTGCACCAGCAGAACTAAATTTTATAGAAGTTGTGGTCATAAAACTTGATCGTCATATGCAAAATTTCAGATACCTAGCTTGAATAGATACTGAGTTATTTCCATATAAAGAAAGAAGTTGTATGGCAGCTACTCGAACCCGGCGGCCGAAAATGCTGGCCTTAAATAACAAAACTAACAATTTTGCAAAAGTGACGTAAACAAATTTCAGCCTCTTAGCTCCTGTTTTTTTTGAGTTATCGTGCGGACGAACGTACATGGCTTAATCGACTCAGAATTCGATTCTGAGCCGATTTATACCTTTGACTCTATATCTATATCCTTTAAGGTGTCACAAACGTAATGGCAAATTTACTATACCCTTGAACATAGTTCATACGGGTATAATAAAATTTTTTTAATGGAAATATGTAAGAAATTTTAAATTCTTTCCATGCTGAACTAATTAGATATTATATAAAATATTTTTTCCAACTTGTCTTAATAAACCTTTGGGCGGTGCAATATTTCGCGTTTAACATAATTATTTTATTTAGGAGTCATATGTTGAAATCTTCATTTTTTAAGGATCCTTGTCTTTAAGTTGAAATCTTCATTTTTTAAGGATCCCTAATATTGATACATTTAGCATTTAATTTTTTTTATATTTACTGAATCTTCATAGGTATTTTAAGTGCTTTATCTTCTATTTGCTGAAGAAGTTTAGTTAGACGATCAGTTCTTATGGTATAAAGTATCAGTTATTATTATAATTTCAATTGCTATAAACAATTAGTATTTCATTATGTTTTCTCTATTGTTCCGATAGGTCTTCGATAACCATTTTTGATCAAATTTCTTTCGTATATTGGTGACCTCTCGGTCTTTACCCTTCATATATTTAGCACATTTAGCACAAAAGGTTTAAAAAGCATAATTCTAATTATTTTTGTAAAGAGATAAAGTTTCTAAATATGTATCAACTTTGTCTCTCTAAACCTCTTAACAGTTCTAAAATATATAAAGAAAAATTCAACATTTTAGTTTTTATACCCGTACGATAAGGATCAGGTATATTAAAATTGCTCCTCCGTTTGTAACAGCTCGAAATAAGTTAGCTAGATATATCTTCAAAGCTATGGATCGGATAAGAAAAACTTTCTAAGTCGATTAAGCTTTGTCCGTCCGTCCGTCCGTCAGCAAGATAACTTAAAAACTAAGAAAGCTAGTGAGTCTAGAAAGTAACACAAAATATTATTACAATAATTTGTAGATTCCCTATTTTTTTTGGTTGAGATTCGACCAAAACTTCGGGTAGCTCTCGAACACCTAACTTTTAGATCACCACATTTTTTTTTAAATAGAGCCATGAAATTTTAACTGCTGATAGATATAAATATATTATTTTATTTTTAACAACTTTTTTCTGTAGACCCATCCGTTACGGAGCTACAGCCCCCCAAAGTTCTAAAAAGCAATATATTTAAATTGTTATAACACAAGTTATATAACATATATCTTCAAATGGAAAACACCAAACGATTATTGCTTTTATTAGCTTTAAAAATATATATACAATAAATATATAGTTGTGGCATAGGGTGTCTTAATTTACCGTTGTACGAAGCTTAAATTTTGCAAAATTCTTAACTCCTTTTATCTTCCAAACGGTTTAAATTAGAAACTTGAATTTGAGGGAAATTATGCCTTTGAAAATAAGTATGAGTCATTTCAGAAAATATTTTTGTATCGCCCTCCGTTTCGGAGCTGTATGGGGTCAAAAACTGAAAAATTCCTTATTTTTAAACAATTGTAACTTATGCACCTGTACACATTTTACTTCGGCCAGATACAAAAATTAAAGCCCCAGTAATATATGTTTACGTGTGTTAAAGGTTTCTTTTAGTTGTATGGGGTTCCAAAGTTACAGCCCTCCAAAACTGTAAAAAAGTCATATTTTCAGATGTATATATCTCAGGCTCCGCTTAATAGTTTTACATTTATATTTTACATATTCATTTTATTTAATATTTTGTAATTTACTATTTAAATTTACCGTTATGTGAAAACCACATTTTGCATTAAATTTCTTTTTTCATAACTCCGGTACGCCTTTAGATAGGAACCTTAAATTTTGAGACAAGAAAGAACTTTTAGAATTAGTATAAGTTCTTTTAGAACATTTTTTTGTACCACCCAGTGTTTAAGAGCTGTTAGGGCTGAAAAATTGAAAAATTTGCTATTTTTAGGCATCTGTACAAATTTTTATTAGGCAAGACATAAAAATTGAAGCTCCAGTAATATATATATCTTCTTTTTTTTTATGTGTGTTAACGGTTTTTCTTAGTTATATAAGGTTCCGGACTTACAGCCCCTCAAAATTCCAGAAAAGTCCTATTTTCACAGTTTTTCCTATTACTAAAAAATTTCTTAAATTTTCAAATTTTTTTGTTTTGGAAATGTACGCTTGTAAAAACAGTTGGTTTACATTTTACCTTGTTTGCATTTTTTTTACTCGATAATTTGAAAATGAAAAATTTGAAAAAATAGCTTGAAGAATTTATATTTATATGATGCTTAGTATAAACTATTATAAATTTGCCGCTTAGTATTAAATAGTACTATAGCATATTTAGAAAAGTTATAAGTGGAAGGTTGGAATCTGCTTTTGAAGAATATATAACATATAGTTTGAATATATGTACAACCCATAGTTCTAGAAATAATAAAATTCACCCAAATTATTTTAAAATACTAAAAAATTAAAAGAACAAGTAAATGTAACAGTATTTATACCGTACACCTAAAAAATTCAAATTAAATTAAAAATCCATAAGTAATTTTAGTTAGGTATTTAATATAAGCTAAAAAAGTAAATGCTTTTACAAACTTTCTACAAAATTTCAGGTTTCTGTCTTTATTAAATTCGAAGATATGCTTGTTAGGTGTTGGGAAGTGTGTGAAGGCACGCGGACCACCACCCCAATTCATCTCAAATTTTAGAGACATCATCAGAACAGGGTAGAACACTCTTATATCAAATTTCAAGTTTTTATATTTATTAATTTCGAAGATATGCTTGTTCGGTCTTGGGAGTTGTTTGGGAGATACCCGAACAACCATTCCAATTCATCTGAAATTTTAGGCAAATCAGGGATTCAGGAAACAACACCCTCGTATCAAATTTGCAGTTTCTATCTTTATTAATTTCGAAGATATGCTTGTTCGGTTTTGGGAGTTGTATGGGAGGTACCCGAACAAGCACTTAGCCGTCGAACTTAGCCTTCCTTTTGTAATTAGTAACCTACTATGTAAATTTTATCAAGATAGGTTCACTAGTTTTTGAGTTATCGTGCGAACTGACGGATGGACGGACATCGCTAAATCGACTCAGGAGCTGATCCTTATTCAGAATATATATACATGTCCATATCTAACTCGCTTCCTTTTGGTGGTTACAAACACCATACAAAAGTTAATATACCCTATACTTTAAGTGTAGGGTATAATAATATTATAAGCAGAGTGACAGGCTATGAACATATTAACGGTTCGTACGGGTATCTAAGAGTTGACAAAGGCAACTGTATTCTTCCTCGTTTTTTTTTAAATTCAAGAAAAACGAAAATATTTTAAGAATTAAATTTTAAAAGATTTAAATTTCGATATTTCGATAAATTATAAAAGATTTAAATTTCGAAAGAAAAGATATTTACAGACAGTCTACTCAATAATTAAAAATAGCAGAGAAATATCAAAATTAAAAAATTAAAACTTCATATACCTATCTTATTTTTTTATACATATTAATTAAAATATTATGAATGCTACGGATATTCAATCTCTTTTTCGCAAAGAAAATTTTTTTAATAGCAACGAAAAGTAAAACAAATATGTACCTATAGGTATGTGTAACACTTGATTTCTTATGAAAAGCATAAAGTTAAAAGTAGAGATTTGAAAGGGTATGATTTGACTTTGTATTGGAAATGTTGGTTGGCATTCGACTAAAATATCATTATTTTTGTTCTTATTTTTAATATAGTTAAGATTCTGTTTTTCTTTTAGTGTGTCTTCTTAATTTCTTTACTAATAGCATTTCATTATCCTTTTTTTACCTTAAAACTTTCTAATATACCAATTATCATCAATAAGATTATCCACACTCAGCCAAATGTATACGTATGTATGAACAACGGTCTTAAAAATTTTCTTTTTCCAAATAAATTTACAGGAATAAATTTTATACTTTAACAGAGATTTTTTAATTTTCCTAGAGATATCGAACTGCTTAATATGTATTCTCAATCTGATTCAAAGTGTAGTGATTAAGTCGCCAATCTTTCAATGGGCAGGTTTTTTTGTTCAAAGTCCTATAATTTAAAAGTAAGTAGGTATTTTATAACCAAAACATGTTATACTGGAAGGGGTCGGATACTATTGCATTTTGTAATTGCTATAGATGGTTTCACGATTAACTCAAAAGTATTAATAATAGACGCATTCATTATTCCCACACACGCCCAAGTTTCCCTTTCCTATGCTTGCCTACCGCTACTTCGGAGTAAATATACTGCTTAGGAAGTTTGATGGCTATACTGGCTAAAGGAAGATGTATGTTTAGTCAGTAAAAATCAATCTGATAATATCAAATTAGTATGCTTGGTGTCTTTGGAAGATTCCCATCTCCAAGTAAGAATTATATAGTTATTTATATTAATATTCTTTATAAAATATTTATGCATAAGAAATGCATTACACGCTTATTTTATTGGAGGGATATAAGACAAAAATAGATAGACTGAAAAAATATATATTAGATAGACCTATACCCATTTAACATGAAGGGACGTGCTATTTGTTTCATGATTAAGTACTCTGCACGGCAAGTTAATAAGTTAAAAGTATAAAAACTTGAGAAAAGACTGTTGTCTTAAAATTATACTAAATTAAATTTTATTGAAATACAATTTTAAAGTTTAAAAAGTGTTTTTACAAAATATTAAAATAAAACTTTTGTTTCAAAAACAAATTAACCAAACAAAGAATAAATAAGGAAAAGTTCACGATTTAATGAACCGAAACTGCAAAATTTTTAATAATTTACCAGTTAATGAACTTAAAACCTATAAATAACAATGTACACACACCTATACGTACATAAATCATTTTGTAATTATACCCGTACGAACTATGTTCAAGGGTATAATACATTTTTCATTACGTTTGTGACACCTTAAAGAAAACAAGATAGAGATGGCAAAATATACACATTCTTGCTTAGTGTCGAATTCTGAATCAATTAACATAATGTACATACGTCCGTCTATCTTTATGGTAACTCAAAAAATAATAAAGAACAAGGATACTGAAATTCATTTTTATATAAATTACAATCATATGTCACTATTGAAATAGAACAAGACCGACTGACGGCCTCGAATAGATGCCATACAACTTTTTTTTATATGAGCATAACTCAGTATTTAATTAAGCTCGATATCTGAAATTTCGTGAAAGATGATCAAGTTTTACGGTAACGGTTACTTCTATAAAAACTAGTTGGCTTGACAAAACGGGGTTCATTTTCTTTTACACAACTCTGAAAATTACATAAATACATATCTCTATACATCATAAGGTTAGCCAACTTACCTTAATATAAAATTATGCAAAAAACCATATAATGTTCGTAAGGGAATCCCAGAATTTAGACAGTTAACTTTAAACTCTTCCTCGTTGAAATTATAACTAAATATAAGAATATTAATTTATTTCCTTCTTGAAACAGAATCAATTTAAGATTTAAAATTATGACCAGGAAAGTAAAAAAAATTGTAGATAGGGAACTAACCAATCAACTATGAAACCAAACTACAAAAGTTCAAGCTTTATTATTCTTTTATATGAAGAAGAAAAGCTAAAACTAATACGAGGAACATGAAAATCTATAAAGAAATGAGAATTGAACTTTCTCTTTGTAACTAATTTGTACTCGATATTAATGCCAATTAATGTAAAGTATAATATTTTTTAACTTAAATCAACTAAAAATAACCTACAACTATAATAGAACCCTGAACCTGCAATGTTATGATTTATGACTTAGCATGTACCTAATATATCATAGCGCCATATGCACTATGCTTCATGTGTGGCATACATGAGTGACGAAATTGGAATCAAAATTATTTTGATTCTTACCATCATCTGTGACATACATTTATTCAACGCCATCCACTATGCTACATGGAATGCCGTCACTGATGTATGTCACACATGAAGCATAGTGGTTACGGCGCTTTAGAACTTAGAAATGTATGGTAATATTCGGATTTTCAGAACTCTTACATCCTCATTATATCTTTAGTTCCTATTAGAAATATGTTATATTTGTTGTTATGTTGTAGTCTGTTGTAAATGTTTTTATAACAATATTATAATATTTAAGTTTTTGATCTCCACGTTTTGAACTATATTCGTAACCCTATAAATTTTTAGACAACTTAATTACTTACCTTTAAATTAACATTTCCTTCTAATTTTATTTCATATTCATTTTCCGTTTATATTTTATCTAAATTTTACGTTTTTTGTGCAGATGTAAAATTTATCTTTAAACATTTTTCAATATTTTATAAAAACACTAAAAAAGTAATAAACAATCTTCTTGTATTAAATTCTACTTCAATTTAATAGAATCAACTATACAAAATTAACTTTCATTCCATTCAGACTTTACTTCTTTTCATTGGATTTCATTGAAATTTTTCTTTACAATAATCCCAAACTTTATTTAAACATGAATTTTTATTTTTATAGCCATAAAGATAAAGAAAAAAAAAATTGTACATCAGTCAAAACAATAAATTCTCTAGATTCCAGTTGACTTCTTTTATAGCATCTAATAAACAGAAAGTTTTTCAAATATCGAATTCTAAAAAAAAAAATCCTTAAAAGTGAAAAAGGGAATAATTGTAATAAACATTTTAACGTTTTTACAATTACGATAACTTTTCTATAAGTAAATTTTTTTAAGCTCAATTTCAAAACCTCAATTAATTCATTGCGGTTCAAAAAGCTGAAGTAACTATACCTCTGTGGATACAACCTGACGGATTACAACTTAAATATTTTAAAGTCGTTTAATGTGGCCGATGCTAGGAATTTGATGACAGAACTAAGGTTTCAAAAAAAAATTTAGGTTTTAAGCTTTAATATTTAACTAATATAAAATTAAATTTTTGTAGGCCAGGGCAGTTTAAAATTTTCGCACTAATTTATTAACTTAGTGACTTATAAGTAATAAGTGAAAGTTTTTAATAGCTCAATTAATTCATAAAAGTTTAATAAATTTTATGTCAATGGACATAATATTTCCCATTAAATAAAATTATCTATGGTCTGTGGTAAATGATTCAATAGACGTGAACATTTTGAAAACATTTAAGGTAGTCGATGATAGGAACTTGGTGATATAACAATGAAACTATGTCTTAGTAGTTACGGGAATATAAAACTGTGGTAGTTTTAAAATTGTTCCCATTATTTTGATGAACCAGAAGTCAGTAATAGTTTGTATCAATTTTTTAATTAAAGATTAAAAGTTTTTTAAAACTTAAAAAACTTAAAAAACAAAAAATAAATTTTGTTAAAAAACAATATTAAAAGATGATGAGAAAAAGTGCATGAGTTCAAAACAAACGGACAAATAAACGATGACTAGTTTATAATCATCACAGATATAACTTTGATTCAATTTTTTAAAAGAATTGAACTTGAATAAAATCAAATGAACTGAAAAATATATACCTACCTATTACGTTCTTATACTTAATAATATATATATATATATATATATATTATGAAAACTAAATTTTTACAAATATGTACAAATTAAACTGAATTGAATCGAACCGTCCCTATAAATTTTATTTTTTGTCTTTTCAATTTTTAATAGAAATTCCAATGAAAAATGTATGAAGAAAAACAAATTGCAATCAGATATGCGTTAAATATTTTTTTTTTTGTCACTTGAAACCTCAAATAGAAAAAAAAATTTTTTTCTTTTTCATCACTTCTTAAATATATTTTTTTTTCAAAGAAAGTGAAAGAAAAATCAATTTTTTTTTTTCCTTATTTTTATATTTAGAATCGTCAATAGTTCTTTCCATCAACCCACTTAATATCATCCCCATACTATTAAAAATTTCCAATACCTATACTATATGTATATACCTATATTATAGTATCTTTTTTCTTTGCTTTTTTTTCTATTTGTTTCTTGTTGTTTCTAGAAAATCTAAGAACCCAAACTCAATTTCGATCAAAAATACATCAAATGTCTGACATTGAATGGAAATTGGATTACTCTGCCACATTTTGTTCTTTTTTATTTTTTTTGTTTTTTTTGTTGATAAACCCTTTGCACAGTTCCTTATATAAAAATCCCTTCATCAGTATTTTTCTTACATAAAATTAAGTTTTATTGCTGAACATGTTTGGAGGAGATGAAAAGAGATATTTTAGTATTTAAAAATTACAGTGAGAGTGTTAAATAAGAAGTTACTATACAATACATAACGTATGAAATAATTAGGTTAAATTATTAAATTATTGAGTTTAGTATTATGAGTTGATATGAAGTGATACTAACTTTGTTGTGAAATTAATTATTTAATAATGTTATAGTGAAACGTTAGAAAAATTTAATTGTGATTTTTAATCCAAACGTTCTCCATTTATTTTTAAAAGAAATACAATTCTTCTATAGTAATCGTCTCTGTCATGAATTAATTGATTTTTGACCATATATTATAATAATTAGATAACAGCAAAAACCTACTCAATCATTAACATCAGTAAAATAAATACAACAAAAACAAAAAAGTTCCTGGATTAATATTCTCATATATCAGGTTTATCTCACGTTGCTGATTAACAGATAATACATGTGAATAAAAATAAAAAATGGTTGAAAATGTTCTTTAAAATCTCTACAATATAATTAAGCACGATTACGCTTGAAAGGTCAACCACTAAATTATATCAGATAAAAGTAATAGAATATGACCATAGGATACTGAGAAAAACAAAAAATACCAAATGATTATTAAGTAAATCTATACTTTGCTGATATCGACAATCTATCTGAACGCACTCGACACTAAACTCTTAAATAATAAATAATCGAATCTTTATGCCAATATGAATGTACCGTATAGAATTTAGGATTTGTAACAGGAATTAAAACTTACGAATACTGTAAAGATCTCCGAGCAGGATATATAAGGTTTTCAGAAGGTAGAAAATTAATTTGTTTTTCCTCGTTTCCACTCCTATAAAGGCAGTAGTGCATTTTGATTCTTTTTATATTTGATTAAGCTTCAGTTTCTGGAATCATTGTACAAAACTGAAGATATTGTACGGCTGTAACTATTGTACAAAACAATAAAAAGCAAATATGTGGTATTTGTGCACCATCTAATATATATACAAGAATTATTATATTTATATAATACTTTTTATTATTATTATATGACCCATCCGGAATTTGAGCTCGAGACATTTCAAATGAAAGATTGGTATATAAATCACTACACAATTGACTGCATAGGCAGAAAGTCAAATAATGCAGTAGAAAGTCGCAACATAAAAGTATTATTCGAGTTTAATTCCAGTATTTTTGATGACAATTTAAAGCTATCATTTCCTTCATAGCAATTTTTTAGGTAACTCTTACCATTATATTAGTTCTCAAATGAGTACGCAACGATATTTTATGAATACCATTGTACATTCCGTATATACATAAGTATGTACAATTATTTTATGAATGTACTTTGTAAATTTGTTGATTTACTGAATAAAGAGGGTGATATTTTATAAAAACAAAAACAAATACAAAAAAAAAAATTTTTTTTTTAAAAAGGGTAGACTGCTGTCCAGACAAGAAGGATTATGATGGGATTGTTTGGGTCAAAAATATGCGAATATAAAAACAAAAGAAAATACAAAATATAAAAACAATTGAATTGGAATTCTTTTTATCGAAAAAACGAATGCAAAAAAAGAAAAAAATAATAATAATAATATTTAAAACAATGTGGAAAAAAAACTGAAGGAAAACAGAAAAAAAAAAAAAAAAATAGATTATTGAAAAATTATTTTTATCTATAAATACAGATTTTATTTCATATCATATCATATTGACAATTATTAATGAACAATTGTGTAAAAATAATAAAATTTTATTAAAAATTTATTCTCCCTCGATTTTCACAATAATTCTCATTTTTCATTTTCTTTCTTTTTTTTTTTTTTTTTGTTTTTTGTCAATTCGATATTTATTCATTTTCCAATAACTTGTAGAATTTGTATTATGGCAACAGACATTTTTACATTGGGGAAAAACAAAAATTTCGTAAAAATTTCATCCACTACAACTATAAAAAATGTCACTTCAATAAGAAAAGAAAAGGATTATACAAAAAAAAACAAAAACAAAAACATATTTTCAATTTGATCAAATCCTGTCCGAGACAAAGACATTTTTTTTTGTTTTTTTTTTTTTTTTGGAGTAATAAAAAGAAAAGTAAGCGAGCTTTTAATTAAGTCTTTATTATGATCTTACCAAAAAAAAAAAAAAAACGGACCCTCTAAGAACAAAAGAACCAAAAAGACAAAAATAAAATTGAAATAAAATTTACTACAGTCTATTTGAATAGATGAATCTGTTCGGTCATAAAGGTAGCAGAACTTTAATTAAGTGTCTTCGTTTTAATATGAATTTTATATCTTGTTTTCACTAAAATGACTGAATATTGCAGTGTTGGTCATTTATCGTTAATATTATCCAAGTTACACATTATATAAACATTTCTTATACAGTTTAAAAAGCAGAGCTAAAAAATTTCATTTTTCAGAAATTCACTGATAAAATATCACATAATATTTCCAGAACTTAAATATTGCTTATAATCAATTCTGTCACTATATATGTTTCTACATAATATGCTTACTGACAACATATGTACATACAATGTTCATATTAAGAAACGGAAGCAACAAATATCAGCAGGTTTCAAAATATCTTTTGGTTTTTTTTTTTTTTCTATAAATTTTTAAAAATGATGCGATAACATAAATAACTCAAGTTTGCAAGTTTTAAAAAATAAACTATATAAATAAGAAAAAAAAATTTAAAAAAGAAAAAACCTATCATCTTCCAGCTGATATAATTTATTTGATCTCTGTTGAAACCATTCATGACCATATTGAAAGTCAACCTTGTCAAGACGATTTAGTGAACGATTTTTTCTTCTTGCAACATCAATTTTTTTTATAATCACAAAGGCAGAAAAATTCAAGAAGGAGAGAAATTTTTTTTTTTTTTTTCGCTGTTATATTTCCATGTTTAATTAAAGATTAAATGGAACTAATACTGTACTATGAACGGAGTTACCATACTACATAAAAGAAAAACTATTACAATGTATAACTCGTATTAAACGCAAAATTATAGATGAGTTTTTAAAATTTCTTGGATATGGTGATTGACTATATTTTGACAGGAAGAAATTTTATTGCTATAAGTTTTATTTTAGTGGCTGCAGTACGAACTACACTAAAATAATTAAATGAAAGACATTATAATAGAACAGTAACAGAATTTTTAACTGTTTGATAAATTTAGTTGGTTTTTCAATTATTACAACTTTGCTAAGACCATTTGACTGTGTCAACTCTAAAATACCCGCTCGAACATAAATTGTTAACATAAACTTTAAAGTTTTATTTCAAATATCTAACTTAAAAAATGCTAAGATATGACAGTTAAACTAACGCATTGCCACAAGCCAAGAATATTTCACATAAATTATTGCTATATGAAATAGTATAAATTTGAAAATCCTATAATTCTATTATTTTTTTAGTTGTCGTGTTCGTCCGCACAATGGACAAACAAATATGGCTAATTCAACTCAGAATTCGATCCCGAACACGAATTAAATATATATTTTACCATATCTACCTCGTGTCCTTGTAAATGTCACAAACGTATTAGCAAAATGATTATACCTTTCAACTATATTCATACGGATATAAAAATAATGAGTTTAGTAAGTTTAATAATTGGGTTTACTTAACTTTTTTACCAGTTACATTACTTATCTTCTGCACAACTAAATAAATCGTATTACTTTAATATTTTATAAACTGGCAGCTCATGCATTAAAGTTTTCATAAATTTATTGTGTATTTACTGTATATACCCAATATTTTCTCAATGAATTAGTTTTATATCATTTTTTTGAAATGGCAACACTCTCAGCATGAAGAAGCTAATCTTTAGCAATTTTTAAAGTAATCATTATATTTACATAATGAAAAATAAACATTGAAGAAAAGGGTGAAATGAACCAATTTTTTTTTTTTTTTTTTTTTGTATGAATTGCACAATAAAATAACAGAACGTATTTGCATCAATTCCTATTTCTGTACTTTAGATATGCTAAATTAAGATTTTGCTTCTGTTTTTTTTTTTCGTTTTAAAATTGTTTTTATTCGAGTTTAATATATGGAGGTTTTTTTTTATAGTTGGTACTACACTCAATAAAAATTCAAATTAAAAGATCGCACAATCAGAAAATGTGTTCTTTTTCACAGGAATTTATTAAATAAAAAAAAAGAGGGTCGTAATTGTGATTGAGCGAATATTTTAGCTGCTTTTGTTCGTATGGCAACGTATTCAAACATATTATGAAACATATAGTAAATATGCGTACTAAAAACAAATAAAGTAAAACATATTGTAAAGATGAATGAAATCTATTTTCCTTTACCAACAAAAAAAATCCAAAAATTAAATAAAATCAAATAAATATAATAATAAAAATATAAACAAATGAAGAAAGACAATAATAAAAATGGTTCTCCTGCCAAGAAAACCCTATAAAACATTAAGGTGCAGATTATTAGCAAAAATATAAAAACGGAGTATATAGAATAGATAAAAGGCGAATCTGATGTTGTTTATATTGCCAATATTGTATTAGAATATATTTTGTTTGAGGAAGAGTTCAAACAATTGATGCAATTTTTTTTCTTTAAATCTCTCGTATAAATTTTTAAAAGATTTTTATATTATTACCTATTCATTACCATCTTGTAAACTTTAATTTTTAGTTAAATTCGATTTGTATGATTTGTTTTATTTGAAAGAATAAACTTAAAAATGTGATTTGGAAACTCTAAGCTCGAATCCCTATTCAATTGAAACATATTTAATTGTCTGACAAGCTGTCATTGTTTTTAAATTTATTAATGGATGTTGTAAACTATTAAAACTATTAAACAGATGTTATCGGGTACAAACCCATCATCAATCTAAAATTATTTTTGAAATATCACGCGTCGAAGGCAATAGCTGTAAGCGTAGCGTATTCTACCTACTATTTTTAGCCCCATGGTATGGTGACATACTCTTGGTAAAGTCAGATAGATAAAATGAGAATTTGATACACCCTTGATATTATCAGACTCTTGTTGAATAAATCCTTCTCTCCATTTGGGCAATATAATGGGATGAAACCCCTAACTGCTAACGTAGTATATTGATTAGGGAGTAGGGATAGAAAAGGATAGGATAATGTTTTCGAAGCATTGAATTGGGAATGGCACTGTAAGGAAACAATGCCTGTAAGGACTGTAAGGAAATTTCTCCTATTATTATTACTATTTTGTTAATAGTAACTATAACACCTTAGTAGTAGTATATACTATTACTTCCTACATGAAGTAATAATTGATGGTAACCCCACTGTTACTGTAACAGCTATTACTATTGAAATTAGTATTAATTGTTAATATTATTATTTATTAGAGAATCAAGACCATCAGTGGATTACAAAGTGCAGTGGTATATGATCTGATCGAGTTTGAACCCAAGACCCTCAGATTGAAAGGTTGGCGACTTAACCACTACGTCAAGAGGCAAGTGAACAACAATAAATGTAATACTTTCATGCATGTCAGCAGTTGAAAATAATCAGCTATATATATTAGCGATGTAGACAACAAAAAGAAAACATAGAAGAAATTTTTGATATCCATCGTGTCAGGATACCTAGACATAGTGGCTTCTAAGAAAATTGCAAATTTGATGATTTAGGACTTTCGGCTGTCATATGCTTTTTGCAAGAAGATGTAATTAATATTTTGCCTGCTGTGTGAATGCTCACATCTTACTCTAAAATGAGAACTTTCTTTCTGCTTAATTAGAGCATTAATTAGAAAATTCTGCTTAAATAAGCAGAAGCTACCAATGGTTTAATTAGAAGGAAATACTAATTTAAGGTATCACAGTTAGCCTGAACTAGCTGAAGTGTGCATCGGCAGCAGTATGACTTGAGGTTGGTACATGCTTAACAGAATTGATATTCTTGAAACTGAACTGAAATAATTGTATTTGAAAAATATTTATTTCATTGTAAAAACTCGAATTGCCCTTGCATATTTTAATATAAGTATTTTTAGTTTCATTTTTAATTATTTTGAAATACAAAATATATATGCATCTATTCAGTCAGACATCTTTGATTTTTTCCTCGGGGAATCTTTTTAAAATGTAATTCATGCAAAACGTTTGTTTTAATTACTTGAAATTAATTAAGATAAGTTGTAAAATTTTAACAGAACCAATGATATCTTTTTTTTTTATTCTAAGGAAGTATCTTAATAAAATAGCTATATAGGTATAGATCGAAGTTAAAATAGAATTTAAAATGAAAGATGAACAACTAATTTATGTATAAATATTGACTTAAAATAAATCTTTGAAATTCTTTAAATTTTTTAATTGATTGTTAAAATATTTTTATAAAACAATTTTTCTTTCTTTTATTTTGTAAATTTTATCATGAATGAAATTTGTTTTAATATAGATCTTTTATACTTGTAAAACTTAATATGTATTTAAAGGTATTATTTTTAGGAAATTCTTGTAAATGATAGGAAATGAGATCAAATTAAAAGGAAGTGAGGTCAATTTGTTAAACCATACAATAAATTTTAAGATAAGTAAAAATATTTTGATTAAAATTCTAAGTTTTGTTTAAAATGAGTATTTGTATTGAAAATTATATTAATATTTGTCTCTCTAAATAGAGGATCTAATTATTTCTAGTTCATAAAATTTAAGTTTAAAGTAATGAATATCAACAATCTGAACAATTCGGCCAAAAATGCTCTCCACTACAATGGTAAAAAAACGAAAACACCTATTCTCCGTTTTCTCTTAATTTATTCTTAATCCTAATGAATATTTCAGTCATCAAAATAAAGAGTTCATAATATTAATTAATAGTGTTATCGGGTTTTTTTGTTTCTAAGAAATAGTACTTGGCTCGATAATCATAATATTTTCTACTGGTTAAAATATAATATATTCTTTATGTTATCCAATGCATGGATGGCCTCTCCAACAAAAAAACCTTTGCTTGTGTGTTTTCTTTCCATATACTAGGTATATAATAAGATTTAAGAGAAAGATTTTTTTTAACGGGAGGATATGGAAATGGTAAAAATTATTAACGGAAATAACCCGAAAATTTTTTATACCATGGTAATATTGGACAATCAATTAAACATCACCATGCAATAGGTTTTGGAGATCTATGACGGTCGCACTGTATGATTTAGACTTTGTAGTCAAGGTTGAAGTTATTTAGACGAATACTTAAAGATTTTATAGAATTTTTTAGGTAGATCATCAAAAAATATATTTCAATTTATTTAAGTTTTACTAAACTTCATATTGTAAGGTTACAAATAATTAAATTGTGTAGCATTAAACAAAGTATTTTTTAATTTGATGCTCTTTTAATGCTGCTGTTAGGATATAGTAAAAACCTCAAAAATATGAAGCGACAACATTTTTCAGGAACACAGTAAAAATCATAACGATTTCCAGACCGTTTCTACCATAACCGTTTTAAAGTCTCTTAATGTTTTAATTTGCTAAGGACTCTTTTCAAATACCTCATATGAGTGATTGCATTTTTCAGGTATTTATATGTTATTTACCTGAAAAATGTAATCTTATATGACATATTTGAAAAGAGTTCTTAATGGTATTTAAAAACAGTCCTTAATGGTATTTGAAAAGAATCTGTTATGGTTAAATGATTGAAAAGTTTTAACAAAACCGAAAAATCCATATTACATACCTACCTACTTTTAAACACAATCAAATTTTCAATATTGAAAAGATTCTAAAGTAAAACATAATATAGATTAAAGGGTTTAAGTAATAAATATTTTTTTTTTTTTAAACTAAAAGGTAAATATTAAATAGGTATTAAATTAAATTTATTCACTAGAGATAATACTGTGTTGTTTAATATTTTCTTCCTTTTCTCTTACTTTAAATCTTTCTATTCGTCAAAGTTTCAATTTTGATTCCAAATAATTTTTTTTTATTTTTCAAATTTAAATCAAAATCAAATTTAAATATACCTACACTTAATTTAATGTTTGCGTAACTGAAGTATCTAAAATTGAACTTTTTGTTATAATTTTATTTTTAGTAACAGATTTTTTTTCCTTTTAATTCTTGAGCTAACCCAAAGATTTAAAATTTTTTTTTTTCTTCTTTTAACTTTTTCACATTAAAAAAAAAATAAAATTTAAATCTATAAACAAATCAACAAACTTTACTAAAACATCATGTCCAAAGTAAATAAATCTAAAATATATTAGGAAAAGATTCAAAGTATTTTTAAACATTTGTTTACATTTGTACATAATGTACATTATATAAAATTATAAAAAAAAAAAAAAAATACTGAAATATAAAAAAAAAATATTTTTTAGTAGGAACAACAAAAACAAAAAAAAAAGGAAAACCTCAAAATCCCATCAGAAAAGAAAATTATTCACTGTTTTTCGTCTCCTTTTATAAATTCTAAATTTACTGATGTAGAAACAAACCAAATATTATTTATCTAAAGATTTATCTATACAGATTTCATCTTATTTTATTTGATAAGTAAAAATCTCAGTTAAATTACTTATGTTAATAAGTAACAAAATACAAAATGTATATAATGTAAATTTTTTATCTAGAGTAAATTAGTTACTGCAACTTCGCATAAAATAATAGCTTTCCACAAGACATTAACTTATTACAACAAGTACCTAACAAAAAATTAACTAAAATTTTTGTATAACCACAATATTTTTTGTATCTTTTTTTTTTGTTTTTTTTTGGCATACCCAATATTTGTCTTTTGTTTATTTTCTACTGAATGAAATGGAATAGAAACTCTATTATGAATAGAATTTTTTATGCCCGTCTGACTCCGATTGTTTTTTTAGTTTTTTTTTTTTTTTGCCTTTCCACTGTTATAAGAATTATATGACATCCACTAAATCTCATATTATTCATATTTGACGAAGCTTTACTTTCATTAATCATTATTTTAAATTAGGTATTGATTATTTATACGACAGTAGATTATTGTACAAAATTGTAAAACACTTAATGTTATACAGTATTGTGCCTTATCGTGGTTACCGCAGCCGTGAAATAAATGGCAAACGTACAAAATTGATATCGTGGATAACGCAATTCAGAAAAACTGCAAACGTAAGACGTAAAATTTTCGAAAATGTATCATTGAAAAAAAAAAACAGCGAAAGTTTGTAGAATAAAAATCAAATGTTGAAATTTATTTGCAGTGGTGAGTCATATACGGAAGGTTAAATTCAAAAAAAGATTTTACGGTGGTCGGTGAAGTTTAAATAAAAAAAAAAAAAAGGTAAGTATTTACAAAATTTTATAGTTTAAAAATTTCAAAATGAAAGCCCCAAGTGATATTTTAATTTTTTGGGAAGGAACAACTAAAAAATTATTTAGTTTAGGACCACCAGAGAGACCATAGAGAGTTAAAAGAATGAAAAAAAAGTAGTTTTATATAATTTTAATTCAATTCGATTCAAAATTAATTTATTTGTAGGTGTAGACGGATTACAAAGCGTTTGCGACACTATCCATTATTAATTTTTATTCAAATATATAAACTATAATAAACAAACATATAAACTGTATATATAAACTATAATAAACAAACATTTTTTATTAATTTTTGACACTGTCATTTAATTTCGTTTTTTTTTCAAATTATTCACGCGTTTTTTACGATTGAAGACAATCGTAAGGTGAATAATTATTGCGGCACATTTACCGCACCGTACGCTAACAACGATAAGCACCATTATTTCTTCTACAAAGATTATTTATTTAATTTATTTTATATTATGATACTAATTATTACGATATTCGTTACAAACATTTAATATTACTTAATCGGAGTTTAAACCACTACACCCTACAGTTGTTTGAAAGTTTTATGGTCGATTCCCACAACAAAAGTGAATGTCGGATCGCATCGCCACCACATGCCGTTGTAGGGGGTATCGATCTTGAAAATATATTTTTTAATTAAAGAAAAATAAATTTTATGACATGCTATTTAGCCGCATATAAACTGCGCAACAGAAATTTTCTAAGGAGTTAATACAAATAATGTTATATTTAAAACTAAGTAGGCGTAGTATTTTTTTATTCGCAGTCATTCTTTTCCGAATATAATTGGCAAGCAACTATATGGTCTTCTATTCTACTACTCGGTTTCCCACAAATAATGAAGAGAAATTTTGGGAAATCACGCCAAATTTAAAGTGAAACTAAACGACTAAAGTAAAAGAATAAAAGATTAGAAGTAATAAATTTTTCGTGACGACAATTCAAATATCTGTATCCATTTCGGTATCCATTATGTTAATTAACAGTACCTTAAATTTCTAGAAGTATTTCGAAGAATTTTATAAAAACAATGAAAAAATCAATGGAACAAGTCCATAAAATTATAAATATGTATAATTTTATAGGGAAAGTTTAGTATGAAATATAGGAAAGGTTAGTATAAAGTTCTAAAATACCTTTTCATTTTTTTTACGAGAGTCAGGGGAACCACCCCCTTAATTTCACCTCACAACCTTTGTTACAAATATACATTTGATTTACGGGACAGGAATGTGAGATGGATTCTTGGGGAACAGGGACTTACGAAAAATTTGGTATAACGAAGTAAGCTAAGAAAATTTGAAGGGGCATTTTGAAGAAAGATGTTAATGTTCGTCTTAAACTTTACTAAATCTTACACATATGTGTTACCAACTTTGGGGAATTTATGTGATGGCATGTGATTTTTCAAACGCAAATTGCGCATGACAAATGAATTTTCATAAGCATTGTATATTTAAATAAAAAAAATTCAATATCAACCAAAAATCTAAAAACTTCGCAACACCAATTTGAAATATTTTGAAAATCTATTTATTTATTGCGTCCTATGGGGCATTACTTAACTTTTTAGTTTAGTTTTGGCTTTTATTTCGGATTCTTAGACACACAAAATTATACTAGAAATTCTAAAATTTCATTAAAAACACAAGCCAATATGGTTTTAGTACGCTAAAATTTATTCAAAAATTGGCTCTATATAGTTTAATGTTTAGCTGAGTTTTATATATAGACGTACGTTCCAATATTAAAATAGACCTATATATTTGAAATTTTTATAAATCTAATATCTTGAAAAGAGTTAACAACTATTACTACTTTTCATTAATCCTGAATTTTATCATAATCTTTCATTAACCACACTTCTTATACGAGTACATTAACACAATATGTTCATACAATATACACATATAAATACAAACATGCTCTTCATTTATTACAATTTATGCACAAAAAAAAAAATTTTTAGTAAAACTCCTTCAAAACTAATTTATCCTTAAAATGAGGCGAAGGTCAATGATTTATTATCAGGTATAAAAGTGTTTATAAGTGGTGAACTACAATTGTACTTTTTGATCTTTTTTCTTTATTTTTTTCCCCTTCACTTCTTCTCTCTATCTTCTTCTATCTTATTCTACCTCTTTCTTTCATATACTAAATAATGAACACCTGTTTTTATAACTGTAAAATAACTAAATATTCTCATTACAAAAACATGAGAAATTTGATCATAAGTAGGACTAATATGTATAATATCAGAAAAGGAAAATAAGGATAGGGAGGGGAAAGTAACGGAATAGTGAAGAAAAAATTATAAAAATTACTTTTTACAGTTAGATGAAAAGAACATAAAATAGAAACTGAAAAAAGAAAATAAGGAATTTCTTTTTTTGCGCTCCTTTTCTTATATATATTTCATTATTTTTGTCTCTTTCATTTTAAATTTTTTTTTTTTTTGTTTTCAAACATACCTATTTAAGTCGTTTTTTTTGTGAGAATCATATAAAAATGTCATTCTTATTACTAAAAATGTTTTACATCC
The DNA here is from genome assembly GCA_947095535.1 of Poecilobothrus nobilitatus. Lineage (NCBI taxonomy): Eukaryota > Metazoa > Arthropoda > Insecta > Diptera > Dolichopodidae > Poecilobothrus > Poecilobothrus nobilitatus. The sequence continues at coordinate 60,239,663 of OX352772.1, forward strand.
TGATTATTATTCATCACGGTAGGTACATTTAATAGCATAAAATTTTCTTCTAACAAAATTAGCCTCATAAATGCTTTGCATAATAAATAGTTAGGTATTACTAATGTTTATATATTATATGATATATATTCATTTATATACATATATATATATATGTATATGTATATATATTATATTCATTTTTAACATATTCATATGTATACAAATCTTGACAATAATAAGAATACAGTATGGGTTTAAAATGTAGAAAATTTTTTTAGTTTTTTTTTCGGATTTGGATGTCTTCTGTAATTGTTAGTTCATTTTCATGATCAATAATATCAGCATCTAGTCTGTGCCTATGATCTTTAATTTTTCATTTATGCTTATCTGATCTATTTAATGATGCATAACCCAAAAGAGCTCATATGTATTTGCTCACTGTTGAACAAAAACAGCTCTTTATTATGTTAAAATTGAAGATTTAGTACAGCTTAAACTTTAACTTTTCATTTCCAATTCCAAGTGCAATTCAAGGTCATATTTTTGTAAAATGTAAGTACCTTTAAGTAAAGATCAAATTTTTAACTGTTGTACGCCTTACCAAGTTTATTTCTATTTTTTAGCACATTTCAAAAAAAAATTTGAAGAAATGTGCCTATTAGTTCACTCTCTCCGTCCGTTCCTCTGTCTGTCCGTCTGTTTACAAAACTTCTACACCGTTAAAGATAAAGAAGAAAAATGTTAACCATATGGATAGGTCTCATAAAAATGAATGTTGTAGAACAACTTTTTCATGTAGCCTTCGCCATTACGGAGCTACAGTCCCTCAAACATTAAAAAAGTCCTATTTTTAAATGCGTATATCTCATGTTCTGTATAACATTTTTTCAATATAAAAACGCAATGCAACAGGAATTTTTTTTTTACCTTTCCAAATCAATATCAAAATTGTAGAATTCTCTTAAATTTAGTATTTAAATTTACCGTTACCGTTTTCTATCTTCATAACTTCGATACGCGTTTAGATATAGACTTGAAATTTTGAGGAAAGAAAGAATTTTTAGAATTAGTATATGTTTCCTCAGAAAATTGTTTTGGACCACCTCCTGTTTATGAACTATTAGGGCTCAAATATAGAAAATTTGCTATTTTTAAACACCTGTAACTTAGGCACATGTACAAAATTTTCTTCGACAAGACATAAAAATTAATCTTTAATATATATATTTTTACGTGTGCTAACGATTTTTTTTAGTTATATATGGTTCCGAAGTTACAGCCCCTTGAATTTTCAGAAAAGTCCTATTTTCATAATATTTCTTATATGAAATTTTCAAATTTTGAGGCACGTCACTATTCTAAAGAGTTTTATTATCTTTTAAAAATATGCGCTTTTAAAAACCGTAGGTTTACATTCTGGCTTGTTTTTTTTTATTTCTGCAATATATTTGAACCAAACGGTAACTCATAATATTTAAGGATCCGGGACTTTATTTAGTTTAAAATAATAATTTTCCACCTTATACACGTAAAAAAATATATAAATTTACCGTTAAACTGATCTTTACACCAATTTTTTTCCCAGCAATTGTATTTAATTTTTGTATATAGGAAAAAAAAATGTATTTAAAAATATGCATAAGAGTAAAAAGTTAAATATAGAATATAATATTATGAAAAAAAAATAAAACGTTTTTTTTCCCTTCATTAAATAATCGTTTTTTTAAAAATTAACAAAAAAAAAAACAAAATAACAAAAAATGGAAAATCATTTCCTTTTTGATGTTAAAAAGAAATTTATTTAAAGTGGATTTCTAAGTACATGTAGTTAACAAAAAGTTTTTAAGATTATAAGAATAATTTAAATATTGTACCTATATTTCTTTCTAAAATTATGCGAAATTAAAGAAACTTGAAAAATTTAATAAACATTTTGTCCATTATTAAAAGTAAGCTAACTAATTTTTTTTTGCTTTTAGTTAATTTCTCCAATTTACAAAAAAAATGACTGTTTTCTTACAAAAATTTAATTTTACTTTTTTTTTTAAGGTTAATTAAAGATTTTTTTGATAGTGACTTTCGTGAAAAAGTTTTTTTTAGCTTTTCTATTCTTACTTTTTATTTAATGACCTTAAATATTTTGTTCCATATTTTAAAATCACTGGCAACTGGCAAGTCATTTAAAAGTAACATTGTTATCTTTCAAGTTAATTTCAGTCTTCAAGCGATCCGTTAACCTTGAAAATTTCCATTCCGTTGACAAAATAGACTTCGTTCAAAAGGAATAATCTCAATTTTATTGTTGTAATTCAAACATCAACCATACTTTGATTTGATTTTCCGAACAAAGTGTTTGATGCGTGGTTATATTATTTTCTTTACATTTTACCTTATATATATACTTACACATTTCATGGGCATACAAAAGAACTGACTTTATAATGCTCTCAAGCAGTTTTACTTTTTTGTGAAGAAAATTCTTGAGGAACCATATGAGTCTATTATTTTTAAAAATTCAAAAACAGAAAAAGAATCCATATCCAATGAAAGCCAAAAAATAGATTTTTAATAGAGAACTGTTGGCGTGGGCCCTATATAAAATTTATATTCAGAAACAGGATTACATCTTTCGAAGAAATTTAGGATAAACATTGTTTTAAGCATGTTCCGAAATATTTCAACTATTTCGAAGATTTTAATAATTTTGAACAAGATCTACATGTGATAATATCAATTTCAGAATTTGAGGTGGTTTTTTATGTTTCATTAATATTGAAGTCAGCAAGATGAAGAAACACTTATTCTATCTTAAAGATATTTTAAATAAGAATAACATATATGCACAGCCTTTCTTTTAAAACATCAAGGTGAATTAAATTACTACTGTTGTACTGTATAAGATACATAAATTTCTTATTTTAGGTTCAAAATAATAAACTAAATAAATTTAACAAAACATTGGTCTTCATTTCTGTTCTTCTGTAAAAGTTTTTTGCCATTCCTTTTATAATTTTTTGAATGAATTAATGCAATTATTTTAATTCCATAATAACCAACATTAAGCACATATATATTAAGAAACTACACCAAACTAAATGACAAAATATAAAACAAATTTAATGCAGTACAGATTATAAGTCGTAGGTGTCATCACTTATTATATAAAATATAACAACAACATTTAATATTTTTCACTTTTGAGCTGATCCTGAACATAAGAAATATCACATTACTTCACACCATCCAGAAACCAAAAAAAAAAAAAAACCATTTGATTCAAATATCAAATAATTATCAAAACAATTAACAAAATAAATAAATCAAAAATTAAAATATTAACGATTTCTGTCATCATTTCATCCCAATCTATGTGATTTATATGATAACAACAACAACAAACAACAACAGCCCCGCCATTATCACAAAATAATAATTATTTCAACAGGCCTGTCAACCAATAATTCAAATTAAAGAATTTTTTTTATTAATTTAAGTTTGTCTTGTGTTTTTTTTTTTAAATTTTTTTTTTGGAATTTTATAAGCAAAAAATTGAGATGCAGAATTATCTTAGATTATTAAGAACATTAAAAAATACATGTGTATCTCAAGCTGTTGTTTCGATTTTTATTAAAATTAGAGTGTTTTCAGCACAATTCATACGAACGACTGATTAAAATTATGGATAATATTATAATTGGCAAGAAAGATTGAATTATATCTTTTTTTTTTTTTTGTTGATTCTTTCTTTTAACCTCTTGACTAAAACTTTTTTAAGAAATTCAGTATGGACTTGAAAAATTTTTCTGTTCTTTGAATATTATCCTATGCGTACATTCCATTCTAATTGCTGTCAAAATTTTCTGTTTGATTTATTAGCAACATGTGAAACACTTGTGCACTTTTCCATGTGCTATTTATAAGAAAATAATCTGTGCGTATTATTAAAATATTCGTTGACATGAAATAAAGCCAAATATAATAAAGTCAAATATTATACACGCTCACCAGTGAAAATAAAAGAATACTTGCGTTAAGTCCCACGTGTGTCGCCGATGAACATCATTCAAATGTTACAAAATTCCGCACTCACCGGTGAACATAACAACGAAATTGCGCTAAGTCTCAATGTATCACCGGTGAATATTTTTAAAAGTAAAAAAAAACAGTAGGTACATTAAATTTGATTCGGGCTTTTGAGAACATTCAGCAATGTACAACGGTGATACACGTGGGACTCAACGTGAAAAGAAATATCTAAAGTTAAAGTTTGAAAAATAAATAAAGGCTAAATTTCTTTTAAATAAATAAAAATAAATATAAATAGAATTTCTAAGAGATAAATACAATTGCTATACCTTTCTTATAATAAAATTATATTTTTAATGGAGATGGAATTTTTAATTACAAAATTTTGAATACAAAATATTTTTTTTGAATATAAATTATGGCGCAACCTAATTTAAACGACGAACCATGGGCCTTTACTATAGAGCGCCCCCTTGACAATTTTTTCATAGTCAAAGTTCACTCGTTCTCTATAATAGAACGAATGGAACAAAGCATACAGGTTGTGGTTGACTAGTTGCTTTATACCCCTTTTTCTGGAAAAAGCTGATAATATATTTGCGCCTCTTTCACAAATTTTCGAAAACCTATCAATTATTATTCTATGAAAAATTTAGTTTTAGTAATATTTCTCAAAAAACATACTATACAATTTTGTGTACATTTTGAAATAAAGTTAATTTGGTTTTATAACATTTTTGGTTTTATTTCAGGATCTCAAATACTTAGCTTTGGTAATTCTGGAATATTTTAAATCTGAAATATACAAACGAAACTAAAGAAGAAACATTTATTTGTTTTTGTAGGAATAATAATAATATATTGCTTTCTTTGTTTGTTCTTTGTATTGAAGTTGAAAAGAAAAATTATAGTTTTAAAATGTAGGAAAGAATTGCTAGAACAGCTAAAATTCCTATAAGTGATTGTAGGTATAAAAATGTAATTTTTTGAAATTTTTTTTTTTAAATGATTGATTCATTTTTCCTGTAAATTTATTGCTTTAAACATTGAATATTTTCAAAAAATTCTTATAATTTCTTGCACGAATTTTGTAAAATTGATTAATTGTAATATAATTCAACTGATTCAACTTTAATTCTTCTCTTGTTGACTGCTTTAGCACCTTTTATAATATTAAATTAATTCTCAATTTGAAGGAACGTTATAAATTAATTTATTAGGGCGAAATTAATTGATTATAAATGGTACTAAAGTCATTGAATACAGATTTATAAGTTCCTAGTATTAGAATAAGCAATTTTTTGGTAGGTGCCTAAAAACAAAATACTATTGCAATTTATCTATTAATACAAAATTTATTTTAATTTCAAAAAAAAACCTTTAGTTACTATTTTATATATTTGGATATCTCTTTCGATGTCTTCTAGACATTTCCATCTGACTCTATTTTGAGCAGTTTTCTTAGCTTCCTACCATGTACTTATTGATAATTGATTACAATCTTGCACGATAGTGCGTCCTCATGTCCCTTTACAGTTCTTCTCTTGATTTGAAATTTTATGACTTTCGAAGTATGTGTCTTATGCAAATGCACCTTTTCATTTTTGATTTCTTGCCCAATTGTTTTTATTTTAGCAAGCTGACAGAGATCCCTGTTGCAAAATGTATTAGGCCAATATATTCCACATATAATCGCTAAGCACTTATTAATGAATACCTACAGTTTCTGTGTGATATTGCTCGTGACTAACCAGGTTTCACTTTCATATGTCAAGATTGCGTTTGCACATGCGTTGATTATTCTCATTTTCATTACTCTGAGGCAATTACTCTATATTGGTATTGGTATATTATTTGATGTCCTAGTTTGTTTGTATTATTATTGTCATGGTATTGTAGATGGTCTTTAGCATAACTTCTCCAATTATTGCATTTGGTAAATAACCCTTTTTAGGGGATTTGGTGATTGTACTATTTTTCCAGTTTGAAGGCACCTTAGCTTAATTCCATGATTTCGAGATATAAGGTTATAGTAGCTCGTTTAATGTTTCAGGTTCTATTTTTACAATTCCAGTTGAAGGACCATCTTCTCTTAACTTATCTAAATTATATTTATTTCTATTGTTCCGGATTTATTGTAAAATATCTACACCATGTGTTGTAAAAAAGAACTGTAACCAATCCTTTAGAAGAAGTATCAGCAATTTTGAAAATAATGGAAAATGGATGTTGAATCTGTAGGGTACCAACTTACCCTTAAACAACAGAGTCTGTCAGTTTCTTATAAATTCTTACAAGTACTAAATATTTAAAGGTCTTTGCCTTTTATATTAAATTAAGATGTTTGATTTTTCGCCTCATAGTCAGATTTTTTATGAATTAAAGGAAAATAGATTCCCATATTTCTTAATTAGATGGATTGATTCAAGATTCACATTATACATTAATAGTACATTAAGAAAGTCAATGAATTTAACAACAGTTTTCTGCTCAACAGATTTAACAGCAGTTAACAACAAAGCTGCTCAACAGAATGTTGTTGGTGTGAATCAATACCAAATTTCAAAGAAATACAAAATTCTTAAAATTTCTAATAAATTTAATATTAAACTAACACAATTTGTTTACATTATCAGATAGAAACCCTTGAAAAATACTATAAAAACAGAAATTAATTAAATAGAGATTATTTTAAAAAAAAAAAATTAAAAATTAAAACAACAGAAAATGACAGTTGATCAGAATTTATTATAATCTTTGTTTCTTTGTGTAATTATTTTTCCATTTTATACATAAATATTAATTAAATCAATATAAAACCATTTTATTTGTTAATTAATTTTGTTTCTTTACTGATATTATTACAACCTTTGTATACAATTTAATATACTAAGAGTATGTATACGCATTCATCTATAAATGAAATTGAACACTAATATTACTTTTTTTTTTACATCCTTTTCTTTAAATCACGTGCACTGTCTCATATTTTTTATTACCTTAGTAACTATTGAAACTGAATCCTTACAATTTTAAATATTAAAATCCTTTGGTTTTTTTTTTGTTTTAACCCTCAATTATTTTGTGAAAAGAACAAATTACAAAACTAAGAGTTACTAAATTAATAACAACTGTTGAATACACAAAATGGTAACAAAAAAAAAAAACGTATTAATTTACTTATTCTCCACGATTTTTAGCACATTTTCAAAAAAAAATTCAAAAAATATTCTGTTCGTTCGTTAGTGTATTTATAAAACATATAATATTATAAATTTGAAGGTGGGGAAAATATGAATTGTTATAATAAAAGAATTAATTATGAAGGGCCAACCATTACAGATAGCGGTACATCCTCTCAAAATTCTTTATTTTCGAATTTTTAGGTAATTTTTTCGAAATTTTTCGCTGATTTCTTAAACTAATATAAAAATTTATATACTTTTTTGTAATTTGGTTGTTAAATTTACCGTTAGGTGAATTAGAACTTTTGCAAAATATTGGTTCTTCCGTGTCGCCAAAATAATGTAGAAGAAAAATGCTTGAGACTAAGCATAAGTTACCGCAGAAAAAGTATTTTTACTTCCTCCTGTTTAAAAGCGAAGGGGTTAAAAATTTATTAGTTTTAGGTTCCTATAGAAATTTGCTTAACATATGGTATTTTCTTAAATTTGAAGAAATTGTTGGTGAAGAAGTGAAAAATAAATTTACTAATTTACATCAAAAGTCATTAGCGATAATTCTAATATGTTTTCACTATCTTTTTGAAAATGTTTGCTTTTAAAAACCTTTGGTTTTATTAACTGTTTAATTTTTTTTTTTGTCATTTTTAAAACTACCACATTATAATATAATTTCCACATCTTCGTTTTATTATTTTTATTGCTCTAAGGGATTTCGTCTTTTTCAGTGTTTAAACAAAATTTAAATTACAAGGAATTCTTCTTATAATACTGTATAATATATTATATAGTCCACAAACATCGACCTACAAATTACAATTATACTTATGTATGATATATATATTTTACATATTGTCTGTAATAGAGAACAATATTTATTTTGTACATTTTGTACACTATCAACCCAAATATGAATCTCATCAGAATGCACTGATACTTACCTATTAGATACCAATTACGCAATATAACAAAAGTATTGTCATAGCAATATCAAATTAATAAATTTTAGAATTACATTGGGGAGTTAAAGTATACATAATAGGTATGAAGATGGACATAATATTAAAGAAATCATTTTCAAATATTTCTTTTCTTCATCTTAAAATAAATTATAAATCGATTTTGTACAGTCTGTTGAGCAAAGAAAATAACCAAATAAGAAAATCATATCATACTATTAAAAACATTATATTAGAAACACAGCAAGAATTAAAACTTTAACTATAATATAAAGAAAAACAATAAAGATCAATATTCTTGCATATTATGTAATATTTAAATTGTTAAGGATTCAATTTATAAGAAACTTCAATTGAGAAACTTAAAATATTATAGTTCATTGGTATTTTTATTATATATTATACAGAGTGATTTATTTAAGATTGTCAAAACTTTTAGGGAGTGATTTCTTGGCCAATTTTCTTAAAAAAAAATCAAAACGGATGCATCATATTGAGAGATATGATATCTTTTACACACAAATACTAAAAACTTTGAACACCGTTACATTAAAACCGTTAGAAATAGATCACCCTTCATTATGTGATTGTTAAGTCAACCACTCTATATTAGAAACATTTTATTGGTGATGCATACAAGAGTATAATAAAAATAATAAACATAAAACCAGATCTTCTGAAATAACCGATGCATAAAGTTGTGAATTATGTACGTAATTTACTATTGTGAATAGTATGTAATTCATTATTATGTAAATTAACATTAAAAGTATTAAAATAACGCTTATTTTCTGTTAATTTTCAATTACATTAACACCATTAAAAAGATTTTTATTTTAGTCGAAATAAATTATTTCGAGACAAAATCTTTTATGGTGAAAATTAAAGAAACTTGTAAGAGATTAGAAAAAACATATTGTTTTTGACACAAGTTGGTATCAAAGTTTTGGGTAGATGTTAGAGAAAGATTACAAAGAAAAATAATTAGTTTATGTTGGTTACACAAGTGTATTCCTGAAGAGGAGTTAAAAATAATAGCATTAAGACAAAACTTCATAAATTATAATAAAGAAGTCTGGATGTCGCTACCTTAAATTTTGAACTTTCTTAATAATTACTCATATTTAGGCACTTGATTAGTAAGAGATGACAGCTAGTAAAAAAATGTTTTGACAATCTATATGTGGCTGGTACTTACTGAAAATTAAATCATTTTATTTCATTAAATTTCATGATCTAACGAAGTTAATTTTAAACAATAATGATAGTAACCAACAAGAACGTAGTTTTGAATTGCGATAAAAATAAAACATAATAAGTTTTGTAAATAAAATTGAGATCTTGTTGATAAGTTTCTTGTACTCTCATAATTCATTAGAAATTGTATTAATTCTATTGCGACAAATTCTATTTCTACCCTGTCCTGGTGTCCTGTTGAGAAATTTTAATTAAAAATTAAACGCTTTAAAAATCCCTTTTCAATAAAAAATGGGATCTTTCGTTTTAATTTGCCTTCTTATTGTTTTGGAAAAATTTTCATTTTTATTTATATTATTAAGGTATTAGATATATTTGCGATGATTTTGACGATTTCAGTATTTATTTGCTTTCCTTACTGGCTGGATTAATTTTTTTCAATCCATTTACAATTTTAGAAAATAAAGGTACATAACAATTTTTTATTTAAGAATAAAATGAAAGGATTAACAACTTTTGAGAATTATATCAATAAGAACTAAATGGCTTTCTATGTAATAATTTATGATGGTTTTAATTAGTTTAGTATCAAACAGAATTTGTTAAAAAAAAATTGTCATAGTCATTCTTCCGTTTTGGTTATTATAAATAATTTATATTTATATTTTATAAAGGATCAAAGTTCATTCATATAATTTGTTTTTGTATTTCAAATGCTTTTTAACACATTTTCCAAAAAATATTAATTCTGAAAGCCTCGGTGGCCTAGGGGGTAAAAGCGTATAAAATACGCTGTAAACGCCGAGGGAGTGGGGCTTGGAATTCCACACACGTCGTAAGAGTTATTCCCCCTTACGACATTTACAGTCACGTCTGAACAGGAAAGGTTGTGTAATTTCCTGTCCACATTTATGTAGCAGAGAAATGCATTAAAAAAATATATTAATTCTAAAATTAGTTTATTAGTTTCGCTCTGTCCGTTCGTCGTTCCATACATATGTTTACAAAACTGCCTCACCGTTTAAGATAGAACAATGATATTTTAATGCGATGTATAGCTCTCTCAAAAAAAAATGTATGTTGAGGAACAACTTTGTTTTGTAAGCAAAGCTTATAAACCTATATTTTTCAATTTTTATATCATAGATCTACTTCTATTTTTTCAATATCAAAGACTGCAATTTTCTTAAGCTTTACAAATCTATACAAAAATTATAGAACTTTTTCCTATTGAGTCCTTAAATTTTTCGTAACTTAAAACCATAATTTTAGAAAATTTTGTTTGTGGTTTAACATTACATTTACATTCACATTTACATTTACATTTACATTTAACATTTTATTATCCTATAAGCCTTATTGTTTAGTTCATTTGATTATTTAAAGTTTTCTTACCTAAAATGCAAGACTAATATTACCTGTGTTATTACACTAGTACAAATTGTATTCTATAGTCCTGAGTCCGCAGACTTTGCGTTTTGGCACCCAAGATTATTGGATCAAGACGATGTCTTCTGCGGACTTTGTAAACAGAAGAAGAAGAGGGACACTATTATACTGTGGTGCAAGTTTATTCGAACGATCCACAGCATTTTCTGAACTGGATAATTCCGATGTTTCCGACATAGTAATGTCATGCGCTTCTAACTATTGATCCGAAAGTATCAGCTCCTCGTTAGTCTCTAAACCGCCGCTCATGCGTTGTAATGGATTACCATAACAGACCTGGTAACTAAACTCGAGCCATAGGTCTATTTGAAATTTGATACCTTGAGAAGATGCTTGCGAGATTCATCTAATTCTGAGATCACCAGCTTATTCGCTTTAAGCGAATTTTCATTCGCACACGTCACAAATTTGACGGTATTTATATATCAGCCCGCATCATTGACACGCTGATGCTGGATCCGGAATGCTCTATTAGCAAGTGGAAGAATCAAGCGCACTTCTATCTTGTTCTAGTTTTTCAACCAGATTTTCCCATCCTTGTCATTATGATCAATGATCGCAAACGTGAGTTGATCTCCTATTACTTGGCTGAAGTGCTTTAGTGGCTTTTCGCGTTATCGTGAGACGACTCGAAAGGAAGCGGTATTTTGAAGTTGGTATCTTGGGGAGATCAAACCGATGTTTGCCGCTTCATAGCGGTTTATTGCACTTCGGTTATATTTATAATCCAAATTAATGATGCGGCTCTTGCTTCTTGGTTCTTTTATCTTCGAGTATTTTACTAAGCCGACCCAATACTCTGCGGGAGCTTCTGATACCCCTGTACACTTTTTTCGAGAAGCGAATATGTTTTGAGGAATCACCCCTCGTCACATTTTTGAAAATGCTCAGTTGAAGCAGAGCACCTGATTTGTTTGTGGTACCAAATTTACACAAAGCAATGCTATCGTAACCTAAAAGTAGGTGGTCGTTCCGGAGTCCTGGTTTATAGTTAAAGATGCCAGGTTCTCCCAAACCTCTGAAGGAAACGTTAGGAACCAACTCTGATTTACCAGTTACTGAACATAAAACCTTGTGGCATGGGTACACCACCACCTCTACACCACATTAGATTCAAAGTAGGCACTGCCGATGTATTCAAAAAATATTGAAGTAATAATGAAATAAAAAGAACAATTATTTTTGAACTTCTTCATCGTTATTTTTAAGATCTAGAATTATAACAATAATATAAACAATTTTACAGACAATCATTTGAAAATTCTACTATATTAAAATATCCATAATTGATTAATTGACAAAAAATCAGCTACTAGAGTTTAACTTTTAAATTTTTTATTCAATTTTATTTTAAATCCCTTTAGCATATCATTTGTAAGTGCATCATCGCATCAGCAATAGTCTTACTATATTATACTCAAAATTTGTAATCAAATATTTATCAGTAAATATTTTGTAGAACACATCCTTAGGGATCTTCTATAATTTTCAATACAATTATATAATAAAAGAACACTATCAGTAATAGTTACATATTTGTATTACTACTACCAACTATTATTATTACTCCAAAATGGAGAAATTAAAATTTTTACTTTTTCTATTTTATTTAATATTCAAATTTTTATTTTGAAATTTTCTATTAAAAATTTTATGATTATAACGAAATATTAAATAATAACTGATTTAAAACAAAAATAAAAATGAAAACCAGAAACTACCAACATCTTTGGTAGTTGGTACCTTTCGAACTTTCTTTTTAAATAAGAATAAAATTATGGTAAAGAATATGAAAATTTTGTTTCAAAAAAAAATTTCTTTTAATATTTTTCTTATCCGTTTTTCTTTATTTACTTCTTGTGTTGTATGGTGTACCTGAATTGAATTTGAATATCCTCGACTGTGCTGTCAGTTTTCATTTTTCTATTTATTTTTTTTTTTTTTTTGTTCGACAAAAGAAAAAACATTTCCCAACTTTGTGTTCTTTTAATATTGTCTAGAATCGTTTACGTCATTCCTCCACTTATATTTAAAATATTTTAAAATGCATATCTAAAGTTGATTATGACTGCAATCGAATAACATCATAAAGTCATAAAATTAAAAAACAAAACATTAACATTTTATTTTTTTTTATTATAAACCTAATCTACAAGAAATGAATTTAATTTTACTTTGATTGATACTTTAGCTACAATAAAACATATAATTTATTCTAAATTAACATTTAAACGGCCATTGTGTTGATTCAAATGTCAAATGGTAAAGTTTTTAAAATTTAAGCAAATTCTTTATTTCAAACTCATTCGTTCATAACTTTAATAATTTAATAAAAAGTTATTGGCTTATCATTACAGGTACTGAATTTGATGGAGGTCGAAATCTTTATTCTTGATAGTAATTAATTCCTTGACCTTTTGTATTCTTTTTTAAAGATATGTAATTTTTTACAGTATAAATGTATGTTGGTATATATTGAGATATTTTTTTCGGTGACCTGAATTAAGGTCCTGCGAAATAAAGCCCCCGGGGTTTTATTTACAGTTTAAAGGGAAATAACGCCCTGGTGTCTTATTTCTCATAGTAATTGAGACATAAAACTCCGGAGTTTTATTTCTCTTTTGAGTTGAACTACGACTTCTACGAGAAATAAAGCCTCGAGGTGTTGTTTCTCTTTTAATTGAATCTTCGACTTCTTGAGAAATAAAGCCCCGAGTTATTATTTCTCATTAAATCTCATAAAATCCATTTTTGTAATATTCAAACCTAAAAAAAATTTAAAAATATAAACTTATATATAAGTAAAATATTAGATGTAAAACAATATGTATTTAATATTTATATATTTGTCTATGCGAGATTCTATATTAGGAAGCATATTTAAGTTGGTTAAAAAATCAAAGTTGATCCCTTTTCCAGAGTATTTATGAATTCATGTATGCGAGACTTTGGTTACAAAATCAGGATTGCCCTTTTTTTCAAAATCTTTATATATTTCTATTTCATTTTCTAAAATTCAATAGAAAGAGAAGATTCAATAGAAAGAGAAACAACACTCCCGGGTTTTATTTCTCATAGAAGTCGTAGTTCAACTTAAAAGAGAAATAAAACCCTGGGCTTTATTTCCCATATTTTGGGGGCTTTATTTCTCAATTACTATGAGAAATAAAAACCCAGGGCGTTATATCTCATTAAATGGGAAATGACACTCCGGGGGCTTTATTTCGCAGGGCCTTCCAATTCCAATCAAGAAAACCAATTCTTTTCATTAAATTGATATAGGAATTCTCTAAAAAAAAAAAGACACCATGATATGAAAATACTTAATTTTTAGTTTATTTTTCTAATGAAAAAGAAAAAATCTTCAAATATTAAGGGAAGCCGGTAGTATCAGTGAATATAAAACGAAATTTTAGACCAAATCGACGCAGGAAAATTGCCGTAAATTTCAAATAATTCTCTTGTTCATCTGAAACTACTATATCAATTATTGTACGTTAGCTATTTCTTATTGTTAATTTTAACCTACTCACTACTTTTAATAATGATTTTATTAAAATATTGAACAATTTTCTGTAACTTCTCATATTTCGCAATTCTTAAACGAAACAGTACATTGTATCATAGGTTCTATCTTATCTAATGTTTGTTTTAAAATTAGAGGTGGTGTTTGGTTGGTTAAAGTGCTATACCACTAAACATAATTTGAGCATTAATCTCATTGGTATCTTCGAAGATTCCTATCTACACAAAAATAGAAAAAACTTATCATCATAATATTATATACTATTAACTATTCCATGTCCCAGGCTGTGAAAATTATTAAATATTTTGCATAACTTTAAACACAATATTATAAACTTACAGCTGGTTAGTCAAAATTTTGTAATAAATTGTTATTTACTTTGTAAAATTTTATAGTCAAGTAAGTGGTTTTTTTCAGAGTAAATCCTAACATGTCGTAACACCTGATCTTTATGCTATATTATGAAGTTACACATATACATATAATATATTTCTGCAATGTCATTATTTAATTTTTTTCGTTTTAAATAAATTCTACCGCATTGTCGTTGCCTACCTCATCACAATTTATATGTGTGTACGTGGTATAGCAACATCACTATAATATTATTATAAATCTTAATATTCTTATTATAAATGTATTGTAAGGTATGAAAATTATTCAGGGTTTTATAGTATATACATAGGTACATACACATAGGTAAAAGGAAACTAATGAAAAGCGGATATGAATCACTTATTAGGTTATAATATATTGCAAAATCAAACAACATTCATGGAAAAGATTTTAAGGATATTGTCATGTACCTACACATATTATAATATTATAGTTTCATTGGAAACTGACAGTTTAGTAGAAAAATAAAATGACAGCAAGCTTTTGTGCGTTTTAATAAATTTTATGCGGAATATTTTAGTTCGTTTTGTAGAAAAAAACCACTATTTGTTTTTGTTGTTAGTTTTTTTTTCTTTTTATTGTCTATTTTTTTATCAGATTATTTTTGCTCGTATAAAGATTGTATTCGAATCAAAGTCATGCATTTTCTTTTAAATCCTTTTTATTCTTCTTTTTATTTTATCGCCTTTGTGATACTTTAAAGATTAAAATTAGGTTTTTTTTAAACACTGAATGTAATACTTCAAACAAAATTCTTTCATTATCATAATGTTTTAGAGCTCTTTCTGGGTGTATTAAAATTTGAGTTGCTTGGGATGATTTCGAAATTCGACAGTTTCTAAATGGTAAAACGAAAAATAAAATTATCAAAAAAGTTTTAAATTAAAAAAAAAATAAATGATATGTTATTCAGATTGATTTTTTTTAGATATTTTTTTGAATATGAATTTAGGTGTTACGTTCCTTTACGGAATGACGTTCATTACTATTGAAAGGGGAGCAAACCAATATTGATGATTTAAGCTTCCTTCCAGTATAATTATCGTATTATCTTTACTGCTAAAATTTAAAAGAATATTTGATGTTCATGATTTACGTTAATCAGTTTATATACTTAATCCTTAAAAAATTTAGTTTTTAAACTCCTATTTACAATAATTACAGTCAACTAGGTACTTATTTAATTTAGAAGCTTAATTGTATCTTTCAACCATTTATAAATCAATTTCTGTTAAAATATTTAAAGCTATTTTAAAATATTCTATGCAGATAATGTGGTAGATACAATTCTTCAGTTAATTATCGTAATTGCGGGTGACTAAATTAGCACAGTCTTCATTAAGAGTTACCACTGTGCCTAAAAGTTACCTCAAAAAGAAAAAAGTGTGCCAATTAATGAATAAAATAATACCAGTCTTCAGTCTTAGTACGTGAGAATGTTATAATTTATAATATAAGCTGGGGCCTCGGTAGCCCAGTGAATTACAAAGTATAAAATACGCTGTAAACATGTAGAGATTGCTTAGGTTGTTATCCTACAGACGCCGTAAAATTAATCCCCCCTTACGACATTTAGAGCCTTACCTGAAAATGAAAGGCGATGTAATTTTCTTGCGACATTGATGTGGTAGGGTACACTAAAAACAAAAACAATATTTGCTTTTGATTGTTTCTTTAATAAATTTGTATTGAAAGCATCATATAGTGATTTCAAAACATTTTATTCTGTTTTAATGGAATCGACTTTCAGCATATTAAATAAATTGTCTATAATTTCATTTATCTTTTTTAGTAGTACCAGATCGGGAAATTTGATTTGTAAAATTTTAAATTTGGTATGCAACATTAGTAATTTTAAAGTGTTAACGCTTCGTAGCTGCAAACAAAAGCATCATTGAAGGCACTATTAACATTAATATTTAATTTTTTTTTAAATTAAAAGCTAGTTCAGGATATATGAAAAGAATCCTATTTTTCTCTCTTGGTTCTCATTTATGATCGTTCGGTTTTCTGAACTTAAGATGTTTGAGATATTAAATTAAACTTACCATTAAATATTCGATAACAAATAAACTTCTTTACAGGTACATAGTGTAACGTTATTTTAAGGTATTTTTATTAAAATATAAAATTGTTCCCTTTAAATAGTATTAAGTATTTCACTTCTTCAATACTTCAAGTTAATTCAAAATTTTCAATATTCCAACTTTTTAAATTTAAAACTGTGCGTTTCTTTAAATAGTTCTGCCTCGCTTTAATTTTTGTTTGCTTTTCAAAAAATGTTTCTCAAAAATCAATTTGTATTTTTTATAAAAAAAAAGGAGGAAAAATGAACAAGGTGTAAAATTTTTAGGTGTTTTCGTTTTTTAATCTAAAAATATATGTATACCTTTTAAGTTTTCTTTTTGTTTTTACTTTTTTAATTTTCTTTTTAGTACTTTTAAAAAAAAATTTAAAAGACTGGATATTGAAAATAATTTTAAATTTTAATTTAAAAACAAATATTTCAATATGACGTATAGTAGATATGTATTATGTGCATATATCGAAATATTATTTCAACTTTGTTCTAAATCACTGGTAGCATTACTATTAAAAACAAAAGAGCAAAAAACATCCGCCCAGAAAAATCATTCACAACAGAATTCAGCTTTTTGAATTGATTTTGTCATAAACAAAAGAAAAAGGTTTTTTTTTTTTGTTTTATCAAAACTTTTTTTTTTCTGAAAGTTGAGAAGAGTACTCCCACAGAGAAAATTTAGGCTGCATGAAAAAAGTCCCCAAAACCAAAAATGAAAAGAGTCCCCAAAATTTGTATGAAACTTTGGGAATTTTTTTCATATGCAAAAAGTCCCCAAAAAATTTTAAATATTATTATGGAAAAAATTCCTCAAAAGCATTTTCCTGTGCTATATGACAGTTAGTTTCAGTTGGTTTTACGTAAACTTTAAATATTGGTGAATTCAGGGCTAGTTGGAATTACCAATTTAAACTTTTAGGTTTAGACAAAATCCCCAAAGACAAATCTGCAAATAAAATCCCGAAAATCTCAAAATAGTGTGGGCTGCTGCATACCTACGTATGGGTACGGCATACCTACTTCATACAAAAGTATTAAATATAGAATTTTCTACGTGTATTCATACAAAAATATTAAATTTGTAAATTTCTTTACATTTTTATTGGTAAAATTATGAAATTTTAATCTTATTTTAATAGTGGGGGCTGTCGCCCTAAAATTCTCGCTAATATAACTGTTGAAACCCTGATTTTTGTCTCCAACTCTAAAATCTCTCCTAATTCAGAAATTGGCATATACATAAAATATAAATATTCTGTAAAAGGCCTATAACTATGTTTTTGAATGCAAGTCTAAAATCTCTCCTAATTCAGAATCTCAGATATACATATATTTAAATATTCCGGAAAAAGCGGCAACCCTGACTTTTAAGTACAATTTAAAAATCTTTTAATTCAGAATTTGGCATATACATAAAATATAAATATTCTGTAAAAGACATATAATTTTGTTTTGAATTCAATTTCTGAACTTTTGAACTTTTTTGCTTTATTTTGGGAACTTTTATAAAAATTGTATTTTGAGGACTTTTTTCGTGCTGCCGAAAATTTAACATAAATTGTGTATTAGTGATGGGATTTTTAAAAAGGGTTCTTTATAAAAAATAGCAGAAATTTTACTAGCAAATCCCAATATAACAAATTAGTTAGTTAAAAATTTGTGATTTAACTTTTATTTTTTCATGAAAAAAAAAAACTTTCAAAACCTTTATTTTAAAATAATGCTTGTTTACTTGTTAACACGACAGATGACACGATACGACATGTACATTTGTACTGTTAACACGGATTGTATCTTTTTTTAAATTTTCAATAACAAATATTGTCTGTGTATAAATATTGTCCATTATATAATATTTCTGATGTAGCCTGATTTATTATTCTCTATTTTAACTATAGTATGCATTAACTGTCTATTAGATATGGAGTATTATAAAGAGGACGTTTGTTTTTTCTTAACGTACTTTCCTAAGCTTCAAGTTATTTTTTTGAATCAGTCATAATATAGAGTATTTTTCGTTTTTCATTCCAGCAAAAATACGACACTGAGTTGATGTCATCATCATGGGTTTGATATTTATCAATAGATTACGAATTTTAATAAGTCTACCTAAGATTTTATTATTTTACATTGATAGGTTTTCAAAAAACTTCATTTGAAGAAAAAACATTATATACATCAAATATTATAAAATGTTTTTTGTGTCCCATAAATGATGACAAAGTTATTATTAAAATCAACTTGAAATAATTCTAAACAAAATCTAATTTAATTTGGTTTTCGTCATAATTTTTTGTTTTTGCTGAATTTCAATACAATGTATGAAAATTATTTAAGACTTTTTAAAAGCCGGATACTGTGATAAACGCAGAATTGGAAGGATCACCTAAAGTTAGGAATCATCATTAAAGATGCACAATCTTTATAGTTTAAAACTTTAAAGTAAATAGTAAATTTAAAGTATCAACTAGTATAAAGTGGATTCCAAAGATGAAAAATTATAAAAATTTTATTTTAAATGCATTTCTCTGTCACATAAATGTGGACAGGAAATTACACAGCCTAATTTTCTATTCAGGCGTGGCTGTAAATGTCGTAAGGGGGAATAACTCTTACGACGTGTGTGGGATTCGAACCCACACTCCCTCGGTGTCTACAGCATATTTTATACGCTCTTACCCACTAGGCCATTGAGGCCCCTAATTATCAAATGCATTTGTTTTAGTTCGTGAACTTTAAAATATAGATTTAGAATTTTATGGTTTATGATTACCTACGTACTATAACTTTTTATTAGGTAATTTAACAATGTTGAAACTTTTTACAGTGCAGAATTCAAGATATGAATTGGAAAAAGTATAGGTAATCCTGTTCGATTAAACAGAAACAAAATAATCTCTAGTCGGGATACAAAATAACTATTAGATCTGAGTAACTAAAAAATATGAACCGTTAAAATATATATAAAAATTAAGCGAAAAATGGCTACCATAGACAAACCAAAAAATGATATCTAACGACAATCAAATCCCGGTAAAAAATTAATTGAACATATTATAATGAAAATTTTAAATGGTTTCTTTGATTTGATTTTTTTATTATAAATATCTTTTAATTTCTTCTCAGAAAGTTCATTTACAGAAGGTCAGCTAATGACATTATGATAACGGTAAAATAAATTTACAGTAATTTAGTTTTTCTTTTCTTTGTTTTATTTATTATATAGTTAAATAAGAAAATAATTTATCATCCCAAATTTTTTCTAAACATATTTTTTAAGTTAGCTTATATTGTGTTTCCTTTTGTTGTTATTAGATGTGTATTATATACTCAAATATACACATACATACATACATTACAACTTTTACTTATTTTTCTTTTCTTTACCAGAAGAAGCAGAACAAAAAACTGTCTACCACTTTTGAGATCCTTTATTGGGATGTATTTGATAATTGAAATATGAACAGTCTACAATTTTTTAATATTTCTTTTTTTTTGTTTTTTTACGAACAGAAAAAAAAAAATAACGGTAAAGGATTTAATTAAAAGGCAAGTATATAATTCGAAGCTAATTCTATACAATGAACAGTAGGCAGTTTTTTTCTTTGTTATTCAAAAAAAGTTAAATAACGATCTTTAATATTGTTTTTGGTAGTT
The DNA here is from genome assembly GCA_947095535.1 of Poecilobothrus nobilitatus. NCBI lineage: Eukaryota > Metazoa > Arthropoda > Insecta > Diptera > Dolichopodidae > Poecilobothrus > Poecilobothrus nobilitatus. Next base: position 60,260,117 of record OX352772.1, read on the forward strand.
TGAGCGATTGTATATTATGTTGTTTTACGCAACAAAAGTAGTTGCAAAAAGAAAAAGAAAAAAAAACAAAAAAGAAACTTTTAGGAAACCTGGAAACATAATTAAAGACTGCAGCAGCATGTATTGATCTGTTGTAATATTGTATATAATAGAAACTAAAATATTACATCAGACCCAAATTACTTGCATTTTGTACTTTTTTTTAATCAATTTTGCATCAATTTTTTTTTTTTGTGATAATTTTTATTATCTCTGGGTAGTGAACAAAATGACCAGTGATTTTTGATTTGGCTAGGGAAATGTTTCTTTTGTTTTTTTTTTTGTTGGAAAGATTCAATTACCAAAATTACATATGTGCCTAGCTATATCTATACAATAGATAGACAAGGTATGACAAGTTTGTTATAAGAGATTTAAACAATGTTAATATTTTATGATATTATGTACATGTATACGCTTAAGTAGAAGTGCTTAATATAGTACTGATGCAATACTGATTATTAAACTTCAAAGGATTTTTTTTCCCTTGATAGACTTTTAAATTATTAGTATGTAATCAAATTAAAAAAAAAATATATATAAATATAACATCTACATAATATAATTCAATACGATAATTATAGGTAAGTGAAGTATAGTATAATAAAGTATAAAATACAATTAAATGGACATTATCTTTCGTAATACGTTTATTGAAAATTATTTCAATGGAATTCTTTAAATTTAATGTGAAATGGAAAAGGCTTTGAAAGTGACCCATCAGGTAAAAATTTATACAAATAAAATTCGATGTAATTGAGGGCGGCAAATATACCAAACACTCATATTTGAAACTCATTTTAATAAAGAGAGTTTTTTTTGTGTAAATATTAATCATACTTCATATAACAATTCCTATCTACCAAATTCGTTCATACTTTAATCAAAAAGTAGATTTTCATCTACCTATAATTAAATGGAAAAAAAAATTATATCATTTGTCGATTGCGAGTTGTGGGAAGCCTTCCATACTCAAATATAGTGTATAAATTTACTGCATATACCAGAGATGGTATTATTATAAATGTTCTTATAATAATATTCTCTGCTTATCATTGGTTTCGTCAAAAGTTGATAGCAAAAAAACGGCATATAATTAAGGCTTATTGGATTGAATCTAGAATAGTTATTTTTGCCTCTGAAATCAATCAATCAAAGCTCCACAATATTGTAAATTGTAAATTTTTCAAATTATGTTTTTTTTAAGTTAATGAAGCGTTTTTATAAAAATCACAATATCTACAACAAACAATAAAATTTCTAAAAAAACAAAACGCTTCAATATGATAACTAAAATAATCCAATATTGTTAAATGAAACTTATAAAAATTTTTAAATTTTCAGTACCTACTCGTTCATGGGAACAATAATTTTAAAAACATTTTGTGATAACAAAGAAATTTTTTCTTCTTATCACCATGGTAACGCTGAGCAAAAATATTTTATAATGCATTTTACCACGAATCACCTTTAACAAACAAACCTTTATCCAAGAACAAAAAATCCAAACCTTTTCGAAAACCAAATTTTTAAAATCCAAAAGCATCAAAAGCAAAATTTGCAAAATTCAAAAGCATCAAAAGCCAAATTTGCAAAGTTCAAATGCATCAAAAACGAATGTATCAAAATGCAGTACATTTTTGTTTAGATATACATACATATAAATATTATTTAGAACAATTGATTTTTGTTCAGTGTTCCAATATTTGATTAGCCGGCGTATGGGCAGCCTCCACAATTTTTAACGCCTTTGTTATTGAAATATGCACATAACAAAAAAATAATGACGTCTTTTTGTAAGCCTATTACAGAATATATGTACATATCTATTATATTTATGTGAGATTCTGAATTTAAGGGATTTTAGAGTTGATACAAAATTATAGTTTTATAATTTGTTTTGCGGGGGCTTAAATAATTAAATGTCAAACCGAAATGAAATCCTATATTTAATATTATTTTTATTTATTTATATCTTGTTTAAAAAAATTGCCAAAAAAAAGGGAAGAGGGATACAACTGTTAAACTGCAGTTCTTAAAATAAATTGCAACTCATATTACCCTTGCATAAGAAATTTTAGTTGTTTGTACTTTTTTCTTTATTAATATAAGTTTTTATACCCGTACGATAGGATCGGGTATAATAAAATTACTCCTCCGTTTGTAACACCTCGAAATAAGCGAGCTAGATATACCTTCAAAGATATGGATCGGATGAGAAAAAAATTCTAAGTCAATTGAGCCATGTCCGTCCGTCCGTCAGCACGCTAACTCAAAAACTAAGAAAGCTAGAATCTTGAAATTTACACAAAATATTCTGGGAGCAATTTGTAGGTTCTTTATTTTTTTTGGTTGAGTTCCGACCAAAACTTCGGGTAGCTTCCGAACAACTAACTTTTAGATCTCCACAATTTTTTTGAAATAGAGCCAAGTATAAATATATACTTGTGCTATACGGTGTCTTAACTTACCGTTATGCGAAACTGAATTATTGCAAAATCCTGTAACCCTTCTATCTTCTAAACGGTTGACAGAACTTAGATCTTTGAAAATAAGTATGAGCAATTTCAGAAATTTTTTTTGTATCACTGCCCGTTTAGGAGCTGTAAGGGGGTAAAAACTGAAAATTTCCTATTTTTAAACAACGTAACTTGAACACCTGTTAAAATATTTTTGAAGTAATACATAAAAATTAAAGCTTCAACATTATACTCTTATTTCTGTTAACAACTTATTTTAATAATATATGGTTACTTTATAATTGACGAAAGTGTTACTTGATTTTTTCAAATTTTCTAACAAATTTCTTTAACGAACTTTTTCCATTTTGTTTTACTCGATAATTTGAAATTGTTGAGGATATAATGCGTAGTACAAAAAAATGTAAATAAATAAACAACATAACGGTTGCTTGAAGAATTTTTATTTATATGATATTGATATACATACATACTTATATAATATCATGTTTATTTACATATCGTATAAGTCACTGATAAATGAATCATAAGAGTATAGATGTATATTTCATAGCGCCGTATTTACATACATATATGTATTTTATTGTACTTATAAGAAATTATTCTATGAATGGAAATATTTTTAAAGAAATATTGCAATGTATGGCGATATATTTATAACAATATAAATATACATAGATGCTATGTGCGCATTAATATAATATAATATTTAAAATTATATTTACTATTTTGTAATTTAATATACATTTACTGCTTAGTATTAAATGGTACTATAGAATATTTGAAAAAGTTTTGGATTGATAATCGTATGTGGAAGGTTAGAATCTGCTTTTGAAGAATGTGTAAACATATAGTTTGAATATATGTACAACCCATAGTTCTAGAAATTATAAAATTTACTCAAATTATTTTAAAATACTAAAATATTAAAAAAATAATATTGTAAGCAGAGTGACAGGCTGTGAACATACTAACGGTTCGTACGGATATCTAAGAGTTGACAAAGGTAACTGTATTCTTTCTTTTTGGGTTTTGCAAATTTGGCTTTTAAAAAAGTTTGGATTTTGACGCATTTCGATTTTTTTTCTTGGATTTTAAGCGTGATCTTCTAACATGCTACATATCTTATCCGAAATGAACTCTGAAAATATTTAGTATACATAAAAAAGGTTAACAAACGCTTAATTTTCAAAATAAGTATTTAAAAATGGTGTTGCTCTGTGCGTATAGGTTTATTTTATGAATGAAGAATTTTATAAGACGATGTTCCTAAATACTAAAATAATTAAATTTTTAGCAATTAAAGATTTTCATTTGTGAAAATTTTACTACAGATTTGATACAAATAACCTAAGGATTCAAATTATAATGTTTAAATTTGTCGAATTTATATATAATGCGTTTGGTAGTGATATTTTTAATATGTAAAATTGATTTAATATTACATTAATATTATGAATATTCAAATAAAACTTTTAAAAAGAATTATAAATGTTATAAATATTTTTTTTTTAAATAATTGTTACCCTGATATCATATTCTTATATTACTATTAAAATGAATATACAATAAATTTTGCTCAGTTTATTTCTTCTATTTTTAAAATGGTTTCTGATGAAATTTTTTTTTTTTTTTTGTCGTAATCATTATATCCTCCAGAAACATATTTTTACTTATTGTTACAAATACAAAAAATATAAAAAATTAAAGATAAAAATTTTATATAACAAACTTACCGTGAATATAGTAATCGTAAGTTTTTATTATTTCTTAAATATCGAAAACTTTTTTTATTCATAGCTTATATGAAAGTTAAACGTGAAATGAACTGTAAAGTCAACAGGTTCGAAAATATTATGTATATGTGGAAGGGTTTTTCTTAAAAAGCTCAATTGAAATGTAGAAGTTAAAATACTCTTATGATTGCGAATAAGTAAATCTAAATAAAAGGATTAGGAACTATATTAGTCTCTTAAGAAACTACTTTTTGAATGTTATATACAAATTATAAAAGTAAAATATACGTCCCTTTATGCCAGCAGGTTAGGCATAGAGGGACGTATATTTCATGGAAGCATATTCTAAAACTTAGTACTTCTAACAACAAATGAAATTCTATAACCAGTTTTAATTCACAAAAGAATGTTAACTTTGAAAGAATAAACACTAGTTGGCTCTTTAATATTACTTTGGAATTGTTTAATTTGATCGAAGGCCTAATTCATTTAACTTCAATAGAGAAAGTGTCATTATCTACATTCTACAAGATATCTACAAAATAGTGAAATGTATTCAAGATTTGAAATTTTTATTGCTGGCTTTTTAATGTTACCTTGAAATTGTTTGATCGGAGGCCTAATTTATTTTAATTCAATAGAGGAAGTGTTATTACCTACAAGAGAGTGAAATTGATTCAAGGGGTCAAATGTTAATTCAGTTTTACTAACTCGAATAAGAAAACGTATTAAACATTAGGCGGGATTTTGAACTTTTTCGAGTTAACACACAGAAGTTTGTTTTATAATAAGACCGTATTCCATACGAACACTAAGAAATTTTAAAAATTGTTGATATACTCATATTAAATCGCTTAAAATCAAAAATGAAAAAGTAGACTGACATAATATGAATTTCTATAGTATTTTCTATATATGAATCTCTAGTGCTCGTTATATTATTTTATTTATTAAACAATTATGCATTAAACTGATTATATTAAATTTATCTGAACTATACCAAAGTTAGATTCCAGATTTATTGCAAAAATAACATCTTTATTTTAAGATTCTTCACAATAACCGACATTTATACGGACAAGCATTAAATAAATTACAAAGGTTTCATTTATTTTTTTTTTTTGCCAACAATAATAACTAAAATGTAAAGAAAAAGAAAAAGAAAAAATATTATGTTATCTATTTATGAATAGAATAAAAGGTAAGATAATAACTTTGACACTGTAATATCGTATGTCAGGCAAAATAATGATGTCGCTTACGTATCATTGATGATGCTAATGGTATGCAATGTGATAAATTTGCTCGCATTTTTCTTACATATTGTTTTTTTTTTTTCAATTTTTTTTTTTTACTTATCCTCTCGGGTTTTTCATTTTCTCCAATCCAGTTGTTGCTCTGATTTTTTGGTTAATGCTTCATTTCATCGTATAGATTTTCAATGCCATTTGATTATCTTTTGTATAATATTATTCAATAATAATGAATAAAAATTGTGAGAAGAATAGAAAAAATGAGTAAAAGAGGTAGCAAATATGAATATAAGATTTTTTTTTTATATTTTTTTAAGGGAGATTATAAAGGGGGCATTGTATTTTATTTAACATCGAAAAAACTACATACACGTCAAATTTATAATAATAAATTTTCCTTTTGAAAATTTATATCGTACTGTTGTAAAAAGAGTACTACTACTGTTAATATTTATTTAGTATACAGTTAAGATATATTTACATAAAAAAATGTTTTCTGTTTTTTTTTTTTTTTTTTTTTTACCGTAAGCAATGAAAGAATTGGTATTTGGTTGTGGCATGGTAGAGGAGTTTCTTTTTTATCATAATCATATTCATTTATTCAAACGAATCAATTTGGATCTCAGTACAGGGTTTGGAATAAAAAAAAGGGATACTAATATAAAGAAAAAAATATATTTAAAAATTTATATATATGCTTGTACGTACTTTTGTAATATTATATTAACATATACCTATACTTATTATAAGATATAAACATATATGTCTTTTGTTAAAATTCTCACACTTTGAATATTAAAATGTTATTATGTATTTTTTTAAAACTTTGATCGGTTTTTCCCGCTGGGTTTTCCTTCATTGTTGATCAAAAAAACATTTTTTTGTTCTTGTTCAAATTCCTTATGTTTTTTCAGTAGAGACAAAGCTTTTAAGCATAGAATTGTACAAACTTTAAAAAATGTTAAAGAATTTAAGAAGAAAACTATTTTCCCATTGTTTTAGTCTTTTAATCTCAACTTAAAATTTTATTTTAAATGGTTTTGAAAGTTAATTCTTTTAAAAATGAAAATTCGAAAATAAAATTCAAACTTTTATATTATAATATAGGACAATGCGAAATTCTCGACTTTCGAAATTCTGTTTTACAATATGAAGTGTTTCGTCTTTTCAACGTTACGAAATCCACCGGTACGCCAACCCGCCTGGAATTTTTAAATTACCTAGACAACTCCTGTTTAAGCATTTGATTTGTTCTAATACTTAAATGAATATAAGATTCAGATTCTACAGAAATCATCTGGGAGTTATTAGGACAAATTAAAAAACTTTTACGTGAGACCTGTTTTAACAAAAAGATTATTGAAAAAAAAAAAATTCGAGATTCCTGGTTTGTTTTCAATTTTTAGATTTTTTCTAGATTTTGGAATTTTCGGAAACTGATGAAAAATTATACAGAAATAAAATGAAAAATATTATATTTCAAATAATATTATTTAGAAGTTATTACGTATTGTTATATAAAATTAACCGTTCACCTTACTTCCCCAAATAAAATCCTACGCACCTCCGGCGGTATGATTTTGTAGTTTCGATTCCCATAAATTAATATACATATAAAACTCATTGAATGTAGTGACCACATTATAAAATAATCACATTTAAACGCGTTTTTTGGTTAATTTTATATAATAATATATAGCTATTATTTAAAATATATTTTTAATTAAAAGATTATTATTCCAGACATAATTTGTTTTATATAATTAAAAATAACCAAAAATTGATGTTAAAGATTCCTAAGAAATCAAAAAATTTGACAATAACATTGCCAAAATGAAGTTTGAATGGAATAGTCCAGCAACACCAAATTTAGTAGACTAAACAAATACTGGGATAAGAAAGGTTATGACCGAATTATTGGAACAAAATTTGAGAGATAGAATAAGTATAGTATTATCCTGCAATATACCCCGAAAGGAACGATTATTTATTGAACAATAAAATTTTAATGGTAAGTATGAAGTATTGTAATTATAACTATGTAATGGTAACATCATATTATGTTAGATAATATGATGTATATAATTATTAATTATACAAAATCCCTTAAAACCTGTAAAGTACGTTGATAAAAAAGAGTTTAGATCAAAATAAAGTTTAGTTTAAAACTGGTTATGGAAATTCTTTTATTGTGAGAACCGCTAAAATGTGGAACATACTTCCATCCAGCGCATTCCTCTCTGATACAAATGGTCCATTTTAGAATTTGCAACTTCTCAAAAAGAACCTATTCAGGTTCGTCTCCAATTTACCCGCTAATTCTCCTTTATGTTCATATTTCCCTTGAACTCCTCTGCTTCTTGTTCAAACCTACAATAATTTTGTAAAAAGGAAAACTTTCCTAGAGTTTGGGTAGCGTGTAAAAAAAAAAGAAAAGAAAAATCTGTTAGAGTTTCAATTTCCGAATGCTTTGAAGTTAGAACTTTCCTTATGATTCCTCATGACTATTTTATAACAAACAAAATTTCTAAAAGAAAATGCAAATTAGATGAACATTTTGCTAATATTAAAAACTAAAATGCAACAGTTGTTCCATTAATTGCCTTATTAATACGTACATAATCTTGTTTTTTTAAAGTACTTAATGTTTTGGTAGGCCTTTCTTTAATCATAAGTATGTCAACCTCAATAAAATTTACTTTTTACTTTTTATATTGTATATAATTGAAAGGAAGGTATTCCATTTATTATTAATTTTTTGCTTTTTCTTTTTTCTTTATTTTCATTATTTTAATACATATAAAGTTCTTAAAATTAATTTTACAAATTTTATACATTATAAATAATAATTACACAATTTGAAAGTTATAATATAGGTCAATTATTTAATATGTCAACTCAAACTTTTTGACTTAAAAAAATAAAAAGTTTATTATAACTAAAACATCTAATTAGAACAAAGATTAAGTTGATTCATAGTTTTATTTTTTTTAACTTAAAGAGTAATTGTTTAAAATAAAATGGAATTCTACAAACAATCTATTAGATATTATGTACCTATATCAAAAATATTTACAAGTTCAAAAAGTTTAGATATTACCGTTTTATTAAATAGTTTTTGCTACAAATTTCGCGTATACTTGTTGAGTGAAGAATAAATGACCAATTTTATTTCAAGATGAACCTATTAACTTCTTCGTGTCTAGATTGTTATGGAATTAGTGTCTAGATTGTTGTTATCAGAAGCAACATTTTTTAAAATTTTATTGAATCTAAAACTGAATTTTAACTGTATTAAAATATCTTTAGTTTTTAGCACATTTCCAAAAAAATTTTGAAAAAGTATATAAGTTTCGAAAAAGTAAAAGTTTTAGAATTAGTATAAGTTTCCTCAGAAAATTGTTTTATACCGCTCCGTGATTAAGAGCTTAGGGCTCTTAGGAGATTAGGGCTCTGAGATTCTGAGATTAGGGCTCAAAAATTGAAAATTTGCTATTTTTAGATATCTGTAACTTAGGCACCTTTACAAATTTTTCTTCTGCAAAACATAAAAATTAAAGCTTCAATAATATAGTTTTACGTGTGTTAACGATTTTTTTTAGTTATGTAGGGGTCCGGACTTACAGCCCCACAAAATTGCAAAAAAGTTCTCTTTTCCCATTTTTTCTTATATTAAATATTCAAATTTTGGTACAAATCATAATTTTCAACAGTTTGTATTATCTGTTGGAAATGTGCCCTTTTAAAAACCGTTAGTTTACATTCAGCCTTGTTTTATAATGTTATACTTGAAGCTTTAACAATTTTCTTTTTTTTTCATATACTATTAAAGTAATATTTGGTTATTATTTGGTTATTTTTAATTTTATACCAAAACTGTCAATTTGTTTTGAATTTTTAAGGATTTTCAAAAGTTAAAATAGAAAATTTAATCCTTAAATTGAACCTACAAAATACCGATAACATAATTTAAACCATATTATAATTCAACAACGCTCCATATTTTTTTCGCTCAATTTGAGATTTGTATTTGTAGGAGTAAACTACAGAGTGAAAAATTCGAAAACTATAACCAGAAAAGATATGAAAAATTTATTGCACCCATTTGTAATTTTTGAATTACTCGTAATTCGTTAACTGATCGTCATAAAGTAAAGAAGTTTTTTACTATGTCACTTTTATAAAATTGTTAGTTTCGCTATTTAAATCCAGCAAATTCGGTAGACGTGTTCGTGTATCTGCCATACAATTTCTCTCTTTATATGGAAAAAACTCAGTGTCTATTGAAGCTTTTCTGAAAATATGTTAAGTTACATGCCAACAACTTTTATAAATTTTGGTTGGTCTAGACAAACAGGTTGAGGGAGCTGGCATATAACTTCATTTTTTATATAAGCATAATTTATATCCCCATAACTTGGTACTGAATAAAGCTAGGACATCTGGAATTTTCCAAAAAATGATGAAGTTTATTCGCAATAACTTCTGTGAAGTTTCGTTACTCTAGCGTAATAAATTCTTGGAACTGAATGAAGCTAGGCATTTGAAATCTTACAAAAGATGATCAAGTTTTATGGCAATAATAAATTCTGTAAAATGTAGTTGTTTTCTTCAAGTTCTCTTTTTATATGGAAATAACTGAGTATCTATTGAAGCTAGGTATAGCAGCAAGTTCAGGTAGCTTGCATATCAACATGATCAAGTTGATCATGACCAAAAGATGATCAACTTTAATGGAAAAAGTATATATTAGATACGTTTATACGGGTATCGAAGAGATGTCACAGTCTACTGTACTGAACTCTTCCCCGTTTTATAAAGAAGCGATAGTATCCAATTTAATAAAGTTTAAATGAAGCATTGTTTTGTTTTTTGAATTAGAAATTTATTGTTTGATTTATTTATTTATCAACAAAGCAATATAAAATATGGGGGCCTAGGTAAACACCGAGGGAGTGTGGGTTTGAATGCCACACATGTCGTCAGAATAATTCCTGCTTACGACACTTGCAGGGGCGCCTGAAAAAGAAAGACTATGTAATTTCGTTGTCACATTTACAGAGGAATAAACTAGAAAAAAAATCTATAAAAAAGTAGATGTGTCCACCTCAGAACGAAAATGCGAAATTTTATTTAAAGATGTTTTATATAATAATTATATAAAGATAATGCGAAATTTTATTTAAAGATGTTTTATATAATAATTTATATCAAAGTATTTAAAAATTCAATATACACTATTCTCTACAAAAATGTAAAGAATTCTTAAATTTGATATTTTTGTCAGCATTTTAAGAGTCGAAATTATTTTGTTGAGTCAATCAACATTTTGAAAGATCACTATTTTTAAAATAATCCACAAATTTTATAAATAAACAGTTAACTTTTTAAACTTCGATTTAATATAAGTCTCCATATCTAAATGTCTTGAGAATCCTTATTCAGCTTTGTTAATGTTTTTTTTTTAAATCGAATAACGAGTTTTTTTTTTTTAGTGTATTCTCCTGCCACCAAATGTGACAAGGAAATTACAGAGTCTTTCCTTTTCAGGCGTGGCTGTAAATGTCGTAAGGGGGAATTATTCTTACGAAGTGTGTGGGATTAGAGCCCACACTCCCTTAGTGTTTACAACATATTTGATATGCTCTTATCCACTAGCCCACCGAGGCCCCAGAATAATAAGTTCAAATATTATGTAAATTTTACAATAATAGTAATTAAATATAATCTATACATACTTAAATATTTTTAAATGAGAAAAGAACTCTTGATGTATTATATAATTGAAGAAAAAAAATATAAATAAATTTCACAATATTATGATCTGAGTCTGATCTCTTGTTGCCTCATATCTAACCTATTTACTTATTTGAAAATAATTAATTATATCACCTAAAGTCCCATTAGGGTGAAAAAAGAAATATGACCAAAAAATGTTCTTATTAATAAATTTAAACATTTTCTTTTACATATAAATTTAAAGGTTAACCAACTTTAACTACAAGAAAAACATATTCTCATGTATTTGTATATAATATAAAATATTTTTTTATGTATTTTGTATTGAAAGTGTTTATGTGTATAATAAAAAATAAAAAAATAAAAAGTACAAAACCATTTAAATCACATGGGAAGTGAACGTTCTGTCTGAATTATTATGCATTTTTATTAAAAAGTTTTCTTTATAACCAAAGAGTACACCTCAGAGTCAGAACCTTTTGTATTTTAAGAATCTTTTGACTTAATAGGTGAATTTTTATTTTATTATGTTGTTTTTTTTTTTTACTTTATATTCAAAGGGTACTATTAAAATAGATGACAAAAGGTATTGTTATTAAATTACACCAAGTGAATTTACCATTCTCTTTTAATTCTTTTTGTTTTGTCTAATTTTTTACCTATATGTAAATTTTTTTTTTTTTTTTTTTTAATAACTTATAGGATCAAAAGAAGCCAATGTACCTTTACAAAAAGTTTCACTTAATATGAAAATTATTAAAATTAATGCATACAAAGTGTTTTTATGCAGGTATAAATGTGTGTAGACTTTAAAGGATTCTGTATGAAGTTAAAAAAAAAATAATGATTTTATAGAAAGTGATTTATGTGGTTTATATACTGAGTAAATGAAATGAAAATCTTTTGTAGGTATCATAAATTATCAAAGAAACTGAACTAATTTCTAGGATTAGGTTAATTATATATTAATTTTTTTTTATGAAACACAGGTCGTTTTTTTTACATTTCCAAAAACAACTTTGAAAAAATGTGACTCCAGTTTTACTCTGTCCATTCGTCCGTCCATCCGCCTGTTTACAAAACTTCTACACCGTTAAAGATAGATTATTGTTGTATTAATGTTGTAGAGTACAGTTTTCATATAGTCTCATCCCTTACGGAGCTACAGCCCCTCGAATTTTGAAAAATAACTACTTTTAAATTGTATATTTCTTTACTTAACATTTTTTGAATCGCCATTCGACAGGAATTCATTTTATTTTTATAAATCAATATCAAAATTATCGAATATTTTTTAATTTACTATTTAAATTTACCGTTATGTGAAAACCATATTTTACATGATTTTTGTTCTTTCATAACTTCGACATGCTTTTATATAGGGACTTGAAATTTTGAGGGAAGAAGAAATTTTGCACCTTCCCTTGTTTAACAGTTATTAGTGCTCAAAAATTGAAAATTTGCTATTTTTAGACACCTGTAACTTAGATACTTGTACAAGTTTTTATTCGGCAAGACATAAAAATTAAAGCTTCAGTAATATATTTTTACGTGTGTTAACGGTTTTTCTTAGTTAGTTAGGTGTCCGAACTTTCAGCCCCTCAAAATTGCAAAAAAAAGTCTTATTTTCACATTTTTTCTTATTATATGAAATTTTCAAATTTTGTTGCAGAGTCAAATTTATAAACACTTTTTATTTTCTTTTGGAAATATGCGCCTTTAAAAATCGTTGGTTTACATTATCCCTTGTTTTTTTTTTTGCTTTTAATCAGGCGTTAAGGTTAAAAAACTGTATAGGTATGTTAATATTGATTTACTCAAATGTATGAGCTGGCAATGATAAATTATAATGTAAATATTATAAATAATATTGCTAATAGATCAAGGATAAAATGAAAATTAAAAAGTGTTTTGAAAAAATTTCTAAAGTATTTTAAAAATGCATATAAATGTGAATTGAATTTGTGTAATTAGCTAGGAATTTCAATTAATATTGTTTGTAATTATGATAGCTTTACAGATTATTAGAAGTAGATATGAAATATTTAACGAAATAGTGAGATAAGAAATATCTATAGGTACATATAATTTGCAAACTTATACCATTAATTTAATTAAAAATCATTATAGAGAAACAACTCCAAAGAATCTGTTGGAGAAAGAAAAAACTAACAAGCACTTACTTATACTTAAATCATTTGCTGGTAGTAAAATATTGCGCCATTAACAATGTATAAGGATTTCAAGAACAATTAATTGTAATAAAATTAGAAACTTCGAATAACAAGAAAATTTGTGATTTTGCTTTTATGGATGGAGTATGCCAGACTGAATTATAGGTATGTATATAAAATATCAAAATGTCAAAATAAACGAAATAAACTTTAGTCACAAAAATAAAACACATTAACGAAACATAAAAATATAACTAATAGGTGAGGAAGGTGAAAGGCACAGCTCAATCTAGCATGGGGTAACACAATGTTAAAATTGTAATAAAATTAATATTGAAATTGTAATAAAGCCAAAATATTTTAAAAGGCTATTCTAGGCAAAATCCGGTTAGAACAGAAAATGTATTTTTAATGTATAAACGGGAAAAGAAACTTAACTAGGAGTATAAAAATTAAGCCACATAATCATGATTTTGATAATTTACTTTGCACTTTACGAATCAACAACCCACTTTTATCTTCAACAATGCTTTGCAGTTTAACTTTTAAGTCAACAACCCATATGTATTTATTATTTGTGGCATTATGAACTAATCCCCTAATCCCTAATCCCCAAAACTAAAAATCAACTCCCCAATATTAATTGTTTTTGTCTCTATTAGTGAAATTGAAGTTACGTCAATGTAACTTATGTTTATTTAAGGGGCCATAAAGTTCATCGAACTTTTGACTGAGGGTATTATGTTATCCCTCCAATATATTATTTTATTATATAAGAATTTTATTACACAATCTTAACTAAAAATCCAAAATGGCTATTATATTATTAAGAAGTGAATTTTTTAAGGAACTGAAATTTTACAGTTAAAAAACTGTATCATCAAATGATAGATGATTGATAGACTCATAATGCTAGAAGATTTTTAAAATTTAGTTATCTATTTAAATAAATCAATCGGTCATAGTTTAGCACAGAAGAATTTTAAAAAAAATAATTAAAAGGGATGGTTTAATAAATATAATTTAAATACCTCGTTTAATTATAGAGCATCCTAATTATATCAACTCTACTTATTGTAATTTTTTTTTTTCAAAATAATTTTATATACCTGCTAATTACCAAAACTAAACGTAAGGCAATTTCTACAATAATATGCAGACATGGGGGTGGAATAATATTCATATGTTTGCGAGGCTCCATTCAACAAGAAATTCAATAAATTGATCTTTAAAGATAAAAATGTCTAACTTTCACCATGTTGGTACATTATTTAATTAATAAAATTTTCTTTACCTAGTCGTACAATACACCAAATGATCCCTGTTATTTATTCTATTCAATAAAATATTATACATTCTATATTATTTATGGCTAACCAAAACAGAAAACATATTCATAACAAAATTTCAATAAATTTTTACAAAATTACAATAATTTAAAGAATGAAAACGGCAAAAAGTTTATGATAGAAATAAATTAAGAAACACTTCACTTCATTTACCAAATATTTATTGAACCTACAACAATAACCAAAAATTAGTTTATATTAATAGTATTAAAATCAATTTAATAGATACAGTAGTGGTCACAAAAATTATTTTGCTCACTTAGTATTTTGTATGAATAATTATTTTTCCAGTTTAAAATTGATTTAAGTATCTGCTATGATTGTTCGAAAACAATCAATCTTCCAAATATTTAAGAAGTTAAAGATTGATTTATTTCTATTTTCTTTCATATCTTGATATCTAATAGAATATTTATATTTCTTTCAATTGTATTTTTTCAATTTTTGTTTATTCAGTTAACTTCTCATTTGACATTATAGTGTTAAGCCAAATTATTTTCGATACAAGATAAAACAATATAATGTTTTGTGGAGTTTATGCTTCGTGTAAGGTGCTTAAAATAAGGTGTAGTAATTTTTCTTAAAAATTCAAAAAACTGGTTTCAAAGATTACAGTGTCATCTTTTATATAAATTTACTGAACCGTCTAGCGCTAAATGTTTAAAATGTGAATTTTCGTAAAATACATTTTGTGATGAAAAATTTTAATCTATTAAGAAATTAATGAATACATTATCATTAAAGCAAAATTATATCGTAATAAATAATGTATATCGTGAAATTAATAATAATAATAATAGAAGAAGTATATTAGTAATAGTTAATATTAATAATAACACCTACTACAGTGGAGCTATCTTTGGTTATATTATACAGTAAGGCGTTATAAACTACTGCACGTAGTAATCCACTGACGGCGCTGACTCTGTAATAAAAAATAATAATATTAATATGTAATACTTATACCAATAACAATAGCTGCTACAGTGACAGTGGGAGATCCCTTCAATAGTTATTTCACGCAGGAAGGTGTTATATACTACTGAATGTTATAACGTATATTGTCACTGTTAGAAAAATAGTAATAATAATAATAGGCGGATTCATTGTATACTTGCAATCCCACTGCCAATCCAATGTTTCTGCATGCTATTGTCCTATTTAGGTCCTATAGCAGGTAGGAGTTTCATCCCATTATCTGAATCTGACACTATTAAATTAATATTCTTGGTTAGTTTGGAAGATTCCCACATCCCTTAGGGAAAAAAAATTATAAAAATTAGATCTACTTTGGAATTAAAGGTGAATTTTTAAGAAGAAATATTGTTTCACCTTTAAATTTAACAGCTTAAGATCAAAGATTAAATAAAATAAATATTTATATTTTTGTCTTGTTTTTGTAACAAAAGTGAATCTGAGACATTTTATTATAAAAATTGTAGTAAAAATCAATAATAGCAGAAAATCTCTCCTCTTATTATTAAGTAATTAATTATTAAAATAATCATTATGTCACATTCTGTTCTATATTCTGATCTTGGCCAGGCACTACATTGGTAGGTACTAAAAGTCATGTAGTCTATTGTTTCGTCAAAAAGAAGAGGTGGTATTAAAAAAGTTATCATTCCACAACAATCATATAGTAATCGTGCTTCTTTCCCTTCTCTATAGAATCTTTCTTTGATTTCCACCATCCCTCACAAAAGAAAAAAAAAATAATATAGTAAATTAAAAATTTGTTTGCAGCTGAATGGTTTATATTTTATTGCCACTACTGTAGAAATTAAAATAAATACGTGTAAAATAATTTGTTTTCCCATTTTAAAACTAATAAATTTCTTTGAAAATTGATGCGAAGCAATTTGACTCACTATATGTAAATAAATAAATTGTTCTAAGTTTAAATAGACTTTAGATGAAAGTGAAAAAGGGACAACAGTAAAAACAAACACAAAAGTCAAAATGATTAAAAAAAAACTATTTTAAATTTAGTCATTTCATTTCACATTCAACGGTAGATATATTAATACATATATATATGAGTATATAAATATAGACTCATATTCCGTACAAATTCATTCATAAAACTTGTAATAGGACATCAAATTGTATAAATACTAGAACAAACACAGCGACATCATTGTCATGTCATTATCTTCAACATTATCATCATCATTGCAATGTGATTCATTGTAAAACATCATTTTGAGATATTTTCTATATCTCGTATTATTACATCGAAAACTTTTTTAATAAATATTCACGCATCAATACAAAATGGAAATTTCATTTTATTAAGGAAAATGCTTTTATTTTTCACATCAGAATATAATATATGCCAACGATTATTCGGATCAAATTCAGAATCAGAATTTTTCTCTAGGAGAAAATAATTTTTACCGTTATTGCTTTATCCATATTTTCTTTTCAAAATTTGTATTAATTTTGAATATCGTGCCAGGCAATAATAATTACGAGTATAAATATTTAAGCTTTTTGATTTGCATTGACAGACCTCATATCATTAATATTCTCCCTAAATTGCCTATACAGCCCTGTATAGGCAATTTTTCCAGTTTGAGATGCAATTTTTTTGAAAAAATTAAAGCTTAAAACTATTATCTTGCATTTGCATGCATTTTTTGTTATGCGTCCATTTGTAGAACATGAAATCAAAAAGGCAGCAAGATACTGGTATTTTTGAATAACCCCTTTAATAAAGAATAGAATATAAAGAATCCACTTGCCGTTAGAAAGAAAATCCAATACTGTTTTAATTTTTGAATAGGGTCGCAATTGAGATTTTCCGAAGAAATTCATTTTTAATTTAATGTAAATTTTAAAGTACCCAATTTAAAGTATTTGATTTCTGAAGCTAAAAGCTGATTTTATTTGATTCAATATTTTCTTCTTATATTGTAGATAAGAACTTTAAATTCAAATGAGCACAGAGCCAGACAAAATAAATTCAATTAATCTTCGATTTGAATTGAAATTGACAAAAAAAAGCAGTCTCCAATATTTAATTAAAATCTGTTATGGAAAACAAAAGTTCATATAACATTTTTCAATAATTACTAATACGCACTTTTCATGTCATCCTATTTATAATAATGCGGTTGTTGTTTTTATTCACCCTCATTAGATGCAACATCCGTTGTCATGCCACGTTTCATCACGACGACTCATTGACAAAAAAATCACCTCTATTAACAATACCAGAAATTCTTGTGAAATATGAGTACTGTTTTATACTTTATTTTATATTTTTGCTTCCTTTATGGAAAATATTTATAAAAAAAAAAAAAAAATCAAAACTTTATCCCTAGGGGCCAATATTATTGGATCACAATCCCACAGGAACAAGTAATTTATTTACTTACTGCAAATAGTGATGCGTTAGGTATGTTTTGGAGTGAAAAATATTTTGATTTGTAATTACACAAATGCAAAATATTTAAAAAAAAAATCATTCCCTACAATGACGTATGTATACTGCGTTCTAAAAACAACAACAATAATGACAACTTTAAAACAATGGAAACTGTTTTTTAATAGGGAAATTTCAAATTTCAGATTTTATTGAAAGAAAGAGAATAACAGGATAAAAATATATTTAATAAAATATTGTGACCTGTTGCAGTTTTATCTTATATTGTGATCTTATTACATAATGGTTGCTATCATGAACAATTTTTTTGATATCAATGAAATATGAGAAGATCCTGCACCAAACTTGTTGTAAATAACATTATTTTGACATATTAAAATTTTACATTTTAGCATGTTATTTAAAATAATATTTTAAATTATTTATATTTACGCTAAATTTTATGTCTGTATTTCCATTTTTTTACCGATTTCATACATAAATGTATAAGGTAGGCATTGTTTTTAATAGAACTTAGTGATTAAGGGCATTCATTTGATATAATAATTCTGGTATTTTAATAGCTAAAATTTTGTATTTAGAATCAAATATTTGTAGAACAAAGAATCAAACTAGGAGTACGGAAATGACGTATAGCAAAAAAATTATCATTTATAAAATAACTTGCTATACCATTCGATTTGCAAACAAAGCAAATGAAAAAATCATCGGCCAAAAGTTGGTTAAAAAATAAAGTCTAAGTAACCCAACCTAGACGTATCTACACAATTTTAATTGATTTGACTAGACATAAGGTGTTCAATTAAACCGAAAAATATTTATGTCTATGTTAGGCGAAATATGTCTATGTTAGGCGGAATGAGTGAAAGACATCAATTAAATCAATACTTGAGCATTAATCTTGTATGGAGCCTAAATATTATGATAAAATTACTAATTTTGAAAATAATATATGTTAGTAAATATAAACAAAAACACTTGAAGAAAACAAACCTAATTCTGATCAAATAAGATTCTTTACGAAGGGAAATGGAAAGGTAA
Source organism: Poecilobothrus nobilitatus (assembly GCA_947095535.1). NCBI lineage: Eukaryota > Metazoa > Arthropoda > Insecta > Diptera > Dolichopodidae > Poecilobothrus > Poecilobothrus nobilitatus. The sequence continues at coordinate 60,279,319 of OX352772.1, forward strand.
AGGAGGTGTACAATATATCACAATTTCCAAGAGTTGTATTTTTTTTTAAATTATCTTACTAAAGAACCGAAAATACACGAATCGTAAAATATATAGGCATACATATACGTAAAATAATATGCATGTGTAAATGTCGTTCCAATAATATAATTATAATTTTTTTTTTTTGCAGGGTAGGTAATAATAATTGAAAGATAAATACAATAGACTAAACATCAACTCCCCCTTTCACCTCATCTTTAGACGTTGTATACAAATAATTGTGGCATTGTATTCATCATATTTAGGTGTTGTATACAGAATTCTGGACCAATTTGGAAACACATGAAGTTGAAGGTGGTCCCAAATTCACAATGATAGTATTAAGAATTACATAATCTTGGAATGTGAACTCGAGTAAGTCGAAATACGTTATCTTAGAATGTGAACTGTGTAAGGATGAGTAGCTAAAGTTTTCCTTATTTCTCTTCGGAAGACTTTAAATCGAGGTATGAAATTTTCAATTTCGTTTAAGCAAGTGTGCACTCCTAATGCGTCTATAAAACATGATGAGTGCTTTCTTGATTCCATTAGAAATAAAAATAAATGTTTTGTATTGTTTCTGAGATCAATTAAACTTCTGGTTTTATGTAGTTCACTTCATTTAAAATTTATCAGCAAAATTGTTTTTCATTTTCTATTTATTATGAGAAACGATATTAAGAAATAGGTACTTAAAAAGTTACTTAATTTAAATCATTAATTTTCTCACTTAACTGGAATTATTTCTGGTTTTTTTTTTTGCATTTTTAATTATAATTATTGGATTTTTATGAAGAACCGATAGAAGGACTACAGAAATGTTATTATATTTATATTACATGACGAAAACATGTATCAGGATATGTATCAACATCCGGCTATTGAAAGATAAACATATTTAAAAATGAGTTCAACATAATACATATTATATAAAAATATTTTCAGTATATATAAAAGATATAATTTAGATAAAAAAGTAGTCAAGTTTTTTTGTTATTTCTTTTTTTTTTTTTTGTTATTGTAAACGATCAAATTCGATAATAAATACTTTTAATTCAATTTCAATAATAATATATTGTGCTATTAATAATACTGTTTTTAATTTATATTTATAAATAAAAAAAAATAATGCATAATATGATAATAAAAATCATTATTACTATATATAGTGAAAAGTAATTGGACATGATATCGTTTTCTTTTTTATGGAAAGGAAAATGATAAAAACATAATTCAATTTTTTTTTTTTTAATTCAATTTTTGATATTATATCAATAACATAAATTATGGGCTTCAAAACATGAACTTCACTTTGGCTAAAATAAATTATTAAAACGGATCCAATATATGGTTTGCTTTAATGGTACCATGTTAGTACATATCTGCGGTATTTATCTACGGTACGAAGTTGCTAAGCCACTGACGTTTTCTTAAGAACTAAATTTGTTCAAATTGGACTTTTATTTGTAGACGTGAAATTTTAAACTTCTGAGTAATTGTATATTTTTTTTTTTTATTACACAATATTTCACAATATTTTAAATATCTATAGGAGTTACCTATAGACGCTAAGCTCTAATTCAAAGTAAACATAGACCAGAGAATAAAAAAGTTTGCAGTGCTGCTATGTATGCCTATACTAAAATCCTTGCAATTAAATGGGAATCTTAAGCCTATAAAAGCTATTTGATTCAGCCATTGGATTTTAAAATATGATGCAGTGGTATGATAGCCTGAAAAAAGAATTACCTTACTAATAGCTTTGAAAAAATGCAGGGATTAACAGCGATTTGAATTGTGAGAGCTTTCTTTTACAATTTTGTAATGCCACAAAACTTAAATATTCTGGTCTTATATAAGTAGACTTTTCAGGCTTCTTCCATCATAAAGATACAGCCAAGAAATCTAATGGTGTCCAGACTAGAATTCGAATTGGTATATTCTTTAGAATTAATCCTCAGGTAAATTTCCTTGTTAAGTTTCCAGCAAATCCGGCAGCCAAATAACCAATGATTATGACCAAATATATAGTACAATTTGGTGACGATTCTATGACGAAAAAGAGAGGAATTGTAAAGATAGAAATTTTCCGCTAAGCGTGCAATTTTTGTAAAAGCACGGTGAGACTAAAGAATCTGGGGACAGTTTTTGCGCATTAGTTAAACAAAAGATCTAAATTTTATTTCTAAATTTTATATACGGTTTATTTAACATAGTTACATAATTAACCTTTTTTACGAAAAATTGGTATCAAAACGATATTTTGTTTCCGATATTTGTACTCTATAAGACAGAACTCTAAAGCTCTGTGATGTAAACTAACGCACCATATTCCGTATTCCAAAGGAACTTGCTTTAAAGGAATTGCTTTAAATTACTGAATTTTATGTAACTAGCACTGATACTTATCATATTGAACTTTGTTGATCGTTGATAGATTTCTATATAATATGTGTACAGCGATTAACGAGCACTGACTATGCTGTTGATTTTAATAGATTTTAATATTGCAAATAATAAACAAACAAATTTTAATAGAACAGAACTTATCTTAACATCCCATTTCCCATACATAATATTCTCAAACATAATGATAATATTATCAATTGATACTAAATTTATATTAAGCGATTATTTATTTATTAATATAAGATAAAATACGTCATTTTGCTTAATCATATAATGGTATAATCATATGTAGGTTTATATTTAAATTATTTCACATAGGAATAGGTACTTATATAATATGATATTATAAAGTTTAACAATAGCTTAACAATCTTATCAAACTCTCCATTTGCTCAATACAATAAAGTAAAAAAAAAATGATTAAAATATTAAAAATTTAATAAAATTCATAAATCATAATTATTATATTATGTAAGTTATAAAAATTTTATTATTTTAAATTAAAAATTTATGAAATATTTAATATTATTTTTATGCCTTTAAGAGATTTCAAAAGGCTTTTTATTACTTCTTATCTAAGATACTAAAAAGTTTCAATTTGTAAGTAAAATCTTAATAACACAAAACTTCAATTTAAAATTTTAAACACTTTTACAGCGAAATCAGCGAAATCAATTTAAGACAATTTGATATTTTTTAAAAATCTGAATAGTAATTGAAAATCATTTCATCATTTCTTTCGAGAATTTCCCGACCAAACATTTTTTACTAAGCTACAAGTACATGAAACAAAAGAGGAAGGGTTGAAAAGTGAAAGGGATTAACGGAAATATGAATTATAAGTAATCTAATATTATAATAATAATATGGCTGCTACAATGAAGCTATTCTTGAAGCTACAATGAAGCTATATCAAGAAAGTGTTAAATACTACTGCACGTTGTGATCCACTGATACCCCTGACTTTGTATTAAGGTAATGCTAATACCAATTATAATAGCAGCTACAGTGAGAGCGGGGGTTGCCTTCAATAGTCACTTCATGCAGGAAGGTGTTATATGCTACTGCATGTATAACTGTTGTAACGGCTATTGTCACTGTTAGTAAAATAGTAATATTAATAGGCGGATTCATTGTTTCCTTACAATCCCACTCCCAATTCAATGTTTTCGCATCATATTGTCCTATCCTTTCCTATTACTATTCCCTAGCCAATATAATGCGTCAGCAGGAAGTGGTTTCACCCCATTATATTAGCTAAAGGGGGAGATGAGTTTAGTCAGTAAGAATCTGACACTAGCAAGGAAAAAAAATGGAAACATTTCATAATTAAATTGATTGAATTAATCTCAAATTTTTACATAATTTATAATTTAGATATTAATACATATAGATAACTTTTAAATTTAATATAAATGTTTTTTTTTTTTTTAAATTATAAACTTAACAAATTATTTTGTAACACACATACCTAGCAAATTAAATTAACTTTCAATTTAAATATTATTGAAAATTCATCATATATATATGTTTTTCGTCCAAAATTTCGTTAATAATTTTAAAATAAATTTATCTGAACATTTTCAAGCTCATTTATTTAAAAAATTTACTTTTAAAATACTTTTCCCCAAAGTGTTATTCAAGTATTCTTTAATGACTTATAAATTATATGTGATATTTAAGTACATACTTTTAACTACCAATCACTCACACCATTCACATGACACAACAAAATAAAAGCAGAAAAAAAAATACAATAATTAAAAGTAAACTTCTCAATTTACATTTTATTTGTTTTTTTTTTTATTTTATTTTATTTTTTTTTTTGTGTTTTAGGTCCTATTAGCATCCGTTTTCATTCATATATAACTCAAATGAACAAATAAATAAACAAATAATCAAACAAATAAACAAACAGCATCATCATTATCATTGTTTGTTAATATATCAAATTTTACTTTACGCTTAACCTAATTACGTCATACAGAAAATATACAAAATAAGAAAAAAAAAAAACAAGTAAAATATTAAGAAAAAAAAAAAGAAAACTAAGTGGTTTTCAGTTGAATAATTTTCTTCGTTTGTCTCTTTCCTTTCCTTTTTATTATATTTGTTGGTTTTTATACTTCTTCCGGTAATGAATAGCTCACTTGTCTGGTGTCTTTTTTATTATTATTTTTGTAACATTAGTAAGAAAAATTAAAATACATAATAAAATATGTTTACATACACTTTGTGATCAAGATTGAAGGATATTAGAGGAAATTATACTATAAATTATATATCTATCCTACTAGTATTAAAATTTCGGCATTTAAAAGAATTCTGATATAAGGAAATAAAAAGTGTAAGAAAAGTTTAAGTTTATTTTTTTTTTTTTTTTTAGTTTATTCACCCGCTATATAAATGTCATAAGGAAATAATAACGGCTTTTTCTTTCTAGGTGTAGCTGTAAATGTTATTAGGGGTAATTATTTTTACGACGTGTGTAGGATTTGAACCCATACTCCCTCAGCATTTAACGTACCTTACCCATATTAGGCCCTCGAAGTGCCTAAATTTATTTAAATTGAAAAACTATGTATTCAAAAAACTTTTTCCGATTGATATTATCTCAAAATTTAGTTTAGAAAAAATGATATCACCTGTTGTTGTTAGCTTTTCGTGTTAACTGCATATGATAACGGCTAAATATTTTAATTACGTGTACATAAGAAAGTAAATAGGATTTTAATTCTAGCAGATAATCATGTAAAAATTTTAATGTGTTTTTTTTTTTTTTGAAAATGCGAAGATGAAAACATCACTGAGTCTCCACACTTTTGAACACAAACCATTGTGATTGGTTCACAATAGCTGAAGAATGTTTTAATCCGGATAAACCAATGCACGAGAAAATTTAATTGAAAACAGTCTCACTTTATTTCTTCCAGAAATACAAGAATTTTAGAGATTTATTATTATGATATCAGATCAGATTTAGAACACTATTTATATTATTTTGCACAGTATTGTATCAATTCATTTAAACTTATATAGATGTTTAACAAGAAAACTTCCAAAAATATTTTTTTGTGAACTTTCAATATATCCTTGTTATATTTTTATATTTTTTTTGTTAGAAAACCTGTATCTAGACATCAACAAACCAATATATTTAAAACTTTTTTTTCAAAATTCATCAAATTATTATAACTATACTGTTGTTGTTTTAATTTAAAAATAATGTCCTCTTTCCTTTAAAGAAAAATAAAACAAAAAAAAAATTATTTTAAAGTTTGTAGGAAAAAATATTTCATTTTTACCGTTTGGAAAATGGCAAATGGTAAATGTGAGAAAGGAATCCAACAAATTTTGAATCTCCTTTTAAGACTTTATTTCAACGATATAACAAAGTTGTTGTGATATTTGATGATAAATTTAAGTATCTACTTAAGTATCTAAATTATTTGATTCTTAAATTTATTGAATGTAAGGACTGGTACATAGAATAAAATGGGAAATTTCACTTTTTTCGAAGCCACTAAAGTGGAAAAATTTTTTGTGATATTCTATGGCATTCTATGACATCTTTATTTAGATTCCATGACATTCTCTAATTAATTGAACCTCAGAATCTGAACCATCACTTATATAACAAACTGTCTTTACTTAAGCATCCTATATAACAACTTAGGGAACTGTTATTTTTTAGTTTAGCATGTTAGTTGAAAATTGAAAGGTAAAATGTAGTATAGCTTATTCAATTTAAATATTTTTAAGGATGCTTATATGATCGTCTCTCCGAAATATTTCCTAACTTATAATTAATGAATTAACTGAAGTTTATAATTCTTAATAATCGTAAACTAAAAAATTAAAGTACCTATATATTATGAAGACATTTTTCTTAGTTTAAATGTACTTAGACTCTATGGATATAAATTTTTTTTAGAAGAGACCCTTTGCATTAGCCTTAGAGTCTTAGCTTTAGCTTTATTAGTGTACTAAAATAAAATTTTCTTTTTTAATTTATTTAAAACCCTCATTAATCTTTATGTAGAATAGTCCATATAATATCGAATGGTCGATAGTCGGATATACAACTAACACAATAGTAAATTTAGAAACCTGTAATTTTACATATTTAATACATCGAACTTTATAAAATATACTTTTATAGTTATCGAATTTTTATAAAAGAGATTTCAGATGAGAAATTAATTGTTGTCTTTTATGTATTTTATTATTATGTTTTGATTAAAAGAACTTTTCATACATTGTTTACTTTTAAAAACATTTTGAAAATAGATGTTATCTATACTTATTAATATACATTACTCAATTTTAAGTTTATACAATCATTTTGCCAGCATAATTCAAAAGTTTAATAACTTAAATAATACGATTTCTAAAGTTATTAAAAAAATCAATATTTGAAATTTATAATGGGATAGGGATTAATTTAGCCCAGAGCTTTACGGTTTTATTATTTTACCACAGTTCGTCAACGTATAAAAGGTACACAGTTTAAAGTTACACAGTTTTAGTTAAGATTACATTCATAATCGCTCAAAAACTAAATATATTTGTGAACAATTAAATTCAAACCATAAAAGTGTCGATTTTTCATTAAATTTTGGTTATTTTAGAACGTTTCCAACAAAATTTTTAAAAATGTGCCTATTAGTTTCACATTCTACACCTACACCGTTTTCTACACCGTTAAAGATAGAAAAAAAAATGTTAACCTTGTGTAGGCCTCATAAAAAAATTAATATTGTAGAACAACTTTTTCATGCAGTCCCATCCACTACGAAGCTGCAGCCCTCCAAACTTTGAAAAAGCTCTATTTTTAAATGCATATATCTCATATTTTTCTTAAAATTTTTTTTACATTAATTGTAAATCAATATCAAAATTATACATTTATTTTAAATTTAGTATTTAAATTTACTGTTATGAGAAACCCAAATTTTGAAAGATTTTTCTTTAGCTTAATAACTCCGGCACACTTCTACATAGGGACTTGACATTTTGAGGTAAGAAAGAACTTTTAGAACTAATGTAAGTTTTCTCAGACAAACTTTTTGTACCACCCCCTGTTCAAGAATAAGCGCTCAAAAGTTGAAAATTTGTTTTTTTTAGTCATCTGTAACTTAGACACCTGTACAAATTTTTCTTGGAAAAGACATAAAAATTAAAGCTTCAGTAATATGTTTTTACGTGTATTAACGGTTTTTCTTAGTTATATAGGGTTCCGGACTTATAACGCCTGAAAAAAAATTCTATTTCCACATTCCATTTTTTTTTCTTATATGAAATTTTCAAATTTTGGTGGAAGTCCCAATTCTAAACAGTTTGTATTATCTTTTGGAAATATACGCTTTTAAAAACCATTGATTCACATTCGGCCTTGTTTGTTTTCTAATTAGAGCCAAAATATAAGGCATGAAAAATTATTCAAAAATATGTTTTAGCCGATTACCTATTCGAGGAATTGACAGAACACTTGCGAAATTCAAGTTCACGGTCTTTAATTCAAATTAATCCTTTTTCAAAAAGAAATTAAATAAAATATTTTAACCCTGATTTTGAAACCCACTATGTAAAACCCCTCTCAATTATTCTTTACATGTAGATATTTCAACAAAAAAAAGAAAAAATTTTAACAAAAAGTATATTAATTAAAACAATGAGCGCTGCTGCTAAGCTAGAGGGGTTTAAAACTCTGACTTTGAAAACAACTCTAAAATCACCCATAATCATTTTTACATGTAATACTCTCATAATTGCAATACAAAAAGACTCACATCAAAAGAAATAGTTAGCGTCTTAACTTCAAATAAAATTAATTTTAATGAAATTAAAAACCGTGGATTTGAATTCCTCTGAATCATGGATTATAATTCCAATTTAAAAAAATTTAACACCCATGGAAGTTCCGTCATCACACCAATCTTTATATTTTCCATAAACATTTGTAGGGCTGAAAATAATTATTTTTTTTTTTGATTGAATAATTCGCTTTCTATATATAGCTATTACGAATTTTCCAAAATAACTCGGACGAAGCGTCTAATCAGCCAAGTCTGCAAAAATTTGATAATTTTTAATTTTATCTTTGCTTCGTTTTTTATTACAAATCCTTGGGGATAAGGATTAAGGATAACCAAGCTGTACATTTGTATTAAAGGTTCCATCTTAAAGTTTGGTTTTAAAAGTTGGGTGGTTTTGGTTGGTTAAATTCCAACACTACCCTGAGGAACCACGTGCAGTTCCTCTTGGTGACCTTTAAGTTTTGCACCAACCCTTTTACAAAAAAATATTTTTCATTGTTTTTTATTTTTCTATTTTTTTTTTGTTTTATTGTAAAACAGAAATTAACTTAAATATTTTAAATGATAAAACATTTATGACAGGTTATCTATGTAGCCCTTTATTTACTTTATTTTGTGAAAATAAAATATAATTTTAATTCACTTTTCATAAATACTATATGTTTACTTTAAATTTTCAGAATTCACTCCTTTCGTTAGCTAAAAGTTAATCGTCTGAAAAAAGTTAACCGAATTTTTCCACATAATCTCTTGAACGAACATTTAAAGGTCAGGTTGACGTTATTTTCTTCGAAATTAATAAAGATAGAAACTTCCAATTTGATACGAGAGTGATGTTTCCTGAATTCCTGATTTGCCTAAAATTTTAGATGAATTGGAGTAGTTGTTCGGGTACCTCCCATACAACTTCCAAAACCGAACAAGCATATCTTCGAAATTAATAAAGATAGAAACTGTAAATTTGATACGAGGGTGTTGTTTCCTGAATCCCTGATTCGCCTAAAATTTCAGATGAATTGAAATGGAGACCGAACAAGAATATCTTCGAATTTAATAAAGATAGAAACCTGAAATTTTGTACAAAGGTTGTAAAAGCATTTATTTTTTTAGCTTATATTAACTAAAATAACTTATGGATTTTTAATTTAATTTGAATTTTTTAGGTTTAGGGTATAAATAAGTCGATTGCATCGACTTACTGTTACATTTACTTGTTTTATTTTGAGTAAGTATATATTCTTTGCAAGACATTTAAGTTTTTTTATGCTACTCAACTTTTGGCTCATTTTTAAATTGTTTTGCATATTCCGCAGCAACTGGCCGACAATGTCTTTGTGGACACAACTAAGTTTCGTATAAAAATAAAATTTCCTTTTTAAAAATATATACTTTTTGCAATTGATATTCTTCAGAACTTTAAAAATATTGAGACAGGATGTAGACTATTAATTGTTTATATTTACATAAAAATTTCCTATATAGTTTTTTTACAACCATCCATAATAAGTTAAAGAATGAATATTTTTTTTTTGTTTTTTTTTAGATTGGATCTTTTATATGTAAATTTATCGATAAGAAAATTTATTGAAGTCTTTGATATGTTCATATTCTGTTTTCTATTCACAATATTTTTTTTTTTACTTTTAATTTTGTTGTAAGTATTACTTTGTTTTTAAAAAGAAAAAACTCTGGAGACAGATTTTGAGCAATTAACCTTTTCTTATTCTCTGAACATCCGAACAAATTTTTGATAATGTTAAGGATTTCCTAATAATACAATTGTACAATAAATATAAAATCAGATATAAATATATTACGAAACTTATCGAAAACAATATAATATAAAATATTTTTTTTTTTACTTTATGACAAAGTAAAAGTTTAAAAAAGAACCCCCTCTACTTAGAATTTTCCCCAAAACAATTTCTTTCAATCATATCTTTGTCATTTAAATGGATTCAATTACTTCTTAAAATAGATTAGGAATAAATTTAGTATGTATTGCCTCATTTTCTCTTCGATCTGATATAGAATTTATAATATGCCTTTTCTCAGACCTTCTCAAATATAGTATTATTGATTCGGTGATTTTTTATTTTAAATATAATCTTTCAAAATATAATCTAGTAATCTTTCATTTTAGAGAATGCAATTTTGTCAAAAAAGTTTTCCTATCCTAGGTTAGAGTTGCTGTACTTGTTTTATGTTCAAAGTTAGAAAACTGGATTAAATCTATATGCGCATTTGTTGAATAAAGAATAAGAGCATAAAGTAAACAATCTGACCTTTGAATTTTATAAAAGGAATTTGTCAACTTTTGTCTAATGTACCTTGAAGGACAACAGATTGGAAATATAACGTGTTACCCTTTTATTATTCTTACAAGTTTATTTCAACTAGGTCTGTAACTACTTTAGGCCCTTAATATTTTCTTGATTTTTGAGGACTACAAGCTCGTCAAATTAACTGTAACAGTAATTAGGTGTTTAAAATCTGTGTCCAAAGTTTTTTTTTTAATTTTCTATTTTTAAAACAATAGAAAATGGAGTAAGACCAATATAAAAAGACTTAATAAATTATCAATATGATTTTTTTTGTTGTAGTGATATAAGGGATATAAGCTGAAAGAAAACTTCAAACGACATTTTCATCTAAAATTCTTTGCCATATAAACATGTTTCGCAAACTGTCCATAAAATACTATTTTTTTTTATTGAAAAGAACACTTTTCAGGATCAAGAATTGTTAGAGTTATATTAAAGTTTCGCATAACGGTAAATTAAAATTCCGTATGGCAAAATTATATATTTATTATATAGATATTTTCTAAAAAAGGCAGCTATCGTTGAGCGTTGAGGACAGGGCCCTATCTATTCAGATCAGGTTATCTATGAAGATAGAGCTTATACTCGTAGATCTTGTGTTATATTATAACAATTTAAATATAGGGCTATTTCAAACTTTAGGGGCTGTAATTCCATAAAGGGTAGTGCTACAGAAAAATGTTCTTCAATAAAATTAATTTGTGATGTCTATTAGTTAAAATTTAATTTCTGTACTTCAAACAATGAGAACTTTTGAAAACTTTTTATGAAAAATGTGGAGATCAAAAAGTTAGTTGTTCGAAAGCTACCCGAAGTTTTAGTCGAAGCCTACAAATTGATCCAAAAATATTTTTTGTTGTTTTCAAGAGTCTAGCTTCCTTAAATTTCAAGTTATCTTGCTGAGTGATGGGCAGACGGAGGGGCGGGAAGGGCGGACAAAGCTTAATCGACTATTTTTTCTATTCTGACCCGATCCATATCTTTGAGTCTATATTTATAGCTTGCTTATTTCGAGGTGTTACAAACGGAGAAGCAATTTTAATATACCCGATACTTATCGTACGGGTACAAACATCTTTTAAGAAATTCATTAACAGTAAACCATATTTTTATTCCAATTAATCACCTTTTTTCTGTTGGTTCCGTCCGAGTAACATTTCCAAAACTCCAATAGAAGATTTAAAAGAACTGAGTCTTCAAATTATCGATTAATACTGTTCATCTTTACGCAGTTCTGTACTTTTAGTATAGAACAATAAAAGTTAAAGTAAAATGAATGATCGATTCTTATCGTTCTTACACATGCAGTTCCGAAGTTCCGATTTACGCAGGTTCACGCAGGTGTTGCAAAAAGTGTGTTGTGGTGCTTCTCATCATCCTTACTGTCTTAACTATTCGAAATTGAACAACATAAATATTACTATTATACTATACTAAGATTAAGTCGAAAAAATATCTAATTTGATAAAAACATTGTAAATGACATCGTTAAGTAAAAGTAAATTTCTTTACAGATTTTTCACTAGGATAAAAATAAAAAAAAATTATTTTAATCAAAACAAAAATTTATTTATTTACCAACTTCAATTGCCATCTATTTCAGGATAAACTTTTCTATTATTGACTTTTAAAATTAATTTTTTTTTTTTCGTTTTTTTCTTTTGAACAAACAAAATTTAATTTAACAATTTACAATACACCCAAACATTCATTAATATAATGTAAAATAATAATTAAAATTGTACACCAGACCAGACTGACTGTAAGTTAACAATTACATTGTTTTTTATTTTATTTTTTTATTTCTTATTCTTTTTGTTATTTTCTTCTTTACACTTAAATTTAATGTCTCAAGTTAATTTATTTGTTAGAAAACATTGGCATCAAAGTGTCGCCTCGAATTCAATTTACCCCCTTTAAATAATTTTAATTTCATTTTAAAGACAAAACTTTTCAATTTTTTTTTTTATAAATTGTTTTTCACATTAATATTTTTTTTTCTTTTTTTTTTTTTGTCCTAAAGGTTATAATATTGACAATTCCATTTTACGAGTTTTCTTATTACGTACGTTGTAAATTAAAAATTCATTTTTAAGGAAAAAAAAAAGCAAAGAAAAACAAAAAAAACCATCTTTCCTACCGGTACAGAAATAAAAAAAAAAGTATTTTACAAATTTCAAGTTTTAATTGAATTCTGAGCACAGATTTCAATTCAATTGCGAAAAAACGTGTACACCACTATTAGATTGCCATTATACTCACATTGAAAGGACGAAAAAAACACCAAAGAAAAAATGTGTTAGTTATCATTTTCATATCAATTAGGTACAGTTAGGTACAATAATAGGAAATTAAAATTACAGCGATAGGTTATATTTCTGTTCGGTTGTGTCTAGAGTCTAGACCATGAAATCTCAACTTACAAAAATATGAATACAAAAATAACAATTAAGAATAAATTGAGTGGCGTAAGAAAAATTGTCATATCTCATATAATTTAATGCTTGGTTGGTGTCATTTAACTACTGGTATAATATTATATTATTATTTATTGCAATCTGGTAAATAAGAAAAAAACTTATTATTTTTACTTATTTTTTATTATCGATCCGTTATCTTTCAAATATTTCCGGTTACATTTAAAATATTTCTCAAATATGAGTATAATTATGCAGATTTCTTTGATGTCTGTCCAACTCTCTAATAAATTTAATTGTATAGATTATAACAAAATAGTCCTAACGATCCTTCCGTTTGTTTCACTATTAGCAGGTATTGAATTACCTTAAAATTTCTAGTTTAAGTTAAATGATTGTATTGCATTTTAAATTACAATGTCGATAACATGTTATAGTTAAACTTTTGACAATCTAGTAATTAACAAAAAAACAAAATATCACAACTACTCCTTAAAACTACTTATCACTAATACTTAATTCAGCTAATTTCTTTAAACGAATAATAATGAAGTTTTGAATTTTAATTGTATTTTAGTCTAGTAATATAAAATATATTTGTTCTAAATAGAACCGAAATTTAACATTATTTAAGTTAAGTTAAGTTAAATTTATAGTAGTAGACGAATAATTTATTTTTCCTTCACAGTCTCATTCCCCAATTAAAGTTTCCGAGTCCTTGTCCTATCCTCTCATAACTCTACTCCCTAGCCAATAATATATAATGTTATTGGTTAAAAATGAAAGTAGATTTAGTCAGTAAGAATCTGATCTACTTTTGGGTAGTAGACACTATTGAACACTTACTAAAGTTTATTGATGCTAGTATCTATAAGTTGAAAAAAACTTTGATCATCTTCTAAATTTAAAATATATGTAGATCAATATTGAAGATATCATTCTTAAATCATATAATAGAAAAAATTATTAGAAACAGATTTTTAACTTATAAAAAATCTTAACCCTCTTAATCACTTAACCAATTTAATTTTTTCACTATTACAAGACTGATTCATCAAATTTAAAACCGATAGTTTAAATATACTAATGACTTGTTTTTTCTAACCTGATTAGCATTTTCTTTTCCAACCTTCAACCCAATTTTGATTCTAAAAACAGAAAGACAAAAAGTGTCCTCCCTCCCTTTCATAGCGTTTCCTGTTTGTGTTAAGACTAGAGGTGTTTGACTAGACACCCAAAAAATATAGAAATTTTCAACTGCTCAATTATTGCACTAGCAAATTATGATAATCAAAAAAATCCTTTTCGGAAAAATATAATAAAAATATTTCCTTGTTTTAGATTTGCTTTAACACCAGTTATAACTTAATTTTGTATCAGTTTTCACTGTATTTCAACGTATTTAAAAGAATTTCCTAGTGGGTTAAGAAAATTAAATAATGGTTGGTAAATGAAAATGATTCAAGGATGATAATAAAGTAATGCGGTAAAATTTAATTAGTTTTTTTCCAGTCATTACTGTTGATGTTGACTTCGTTTTTTTTTTTTTTTTCACTCTTAAATTAATTAGTAATTTTAAATTAATTTTTACACTTTTTTTTTTTATTTTTTTTTTTTCTGTAATTATCCAAAGTGGTACTCTACTGTTAAGACTTTTGGAAACTTAAAGGAATTTTCTTTAATTAACCGGTATGGCACGTTCATAATAAACGTTCGAATAATATAATAAATTAGAAGAAATTTATTTTTAAAAATTCTTTTACCCTATATGTAGCTATATATGAAGCTCTATATGAAAAAAATAAAGTTGCGTAAAAAATTAAGTGATTTAATGGCAAATATTTATTTTATGAGAGTTTTTCAAATAATTAAAAAGTATAAATTGTGACTTTATTTTTTAATTTTATCCATTATAAACTTAAATTATTTTAGTATACATTGTAAAATTGAATTAATCTATTTTGTTTTCTTATTGGTATCTTAGGTGTACTATGTAAAAATTTTTGAAAATATTTAATGAAGATAATGTATAATGATTTTCATTAAATAAATGCCGCCAAACATTTAAGATTTACTAAAGACATAATAAAAAATAAAAAACGAATCGACATATAAAAACTTGGCTGAAAAACTTAAGATCAAATTATCCCGAAAACTATTACAATTTAGGAATATCTTCTCAACAGTGTAACTGTGTCAATTTTAAGATACCCGTATACGAACATAAGTTCGTTTGTTCGTTCTTTCGAACATAAGTTTTATGGGAACATAAGTTATGTTCCCATAAAATGTTATAATACTATAAAATTTTATCTTTTACACTGTTTCAGATATCTGCCTAAATTACGTACAACAAGGTATATTTATATAACCTTTGGAGTTATGTGAGATGCAATCGAAACATAAAGCTATGCTTGAACTAAAAACTAACTTTTCCTAACAAAACCTACGAGTTTAAGCATAGTTTTTGTTTGAGAAAGTGATACTGAGTTCAGGCTTAGTTTTATGCATTCGGCGAAATATCATATAAAGAAAGAAGCTGTATCGCAGTTACTCGAATCCATCCGGTCAAACATGCTCAATTTCAATAACGAAATAACAATTTTACGAAAGTAAAATAGTCAAAAATGTTCAATCCTAGCTGCTTTATTTTTGGAGTTATGGTGCGGTCGGACAAGCGGACATACATGGGTCAATCTATTTAGAATTTTTTATTCTAAAATATGTATATATATTTTGACATATCTATCTCGTCTTCTTTAAGGTGTCACAAACATATTAGTAAATTTATTATACCGTCATACCACGTTTGTGCCGTTGTAAAATTGGTTTGTAATATAACTTAAATTATAAACCTTTTTTTCTTTCTCTTTCATTATAAAAAAAAATGAAAATTAAACTATCATGTTAAATTTAGAAAGATTTGTTTGAATATTTTAGCAATAGCTAACATTAAATTAAAATTTAAATATTTTTAAAATAAATTAAATGAGTCATGTTTAAGTATGTTTTTTTTATTCATGAATTTTTATATAAAAATTTGATTAAACCTATTTTCATTTTAATTACAAATAATTTTTCAAAAATATTTATTTCATAATAAAGTAGCACTTCATTTTTAAAAATACAAAAGTTTAAGTATTCACATTTTTCCTGTTACAACGACGTACAAATACAGGTACAGGTACAAGACTCATTCTTGATTATTCTAACAATAGATAGCTGGCTTCTCCTTCAATAATAATTGAAGAATCATTTATGAAAAACAAAAATTTATCGTTTATTTTTTAAAGATCTCAAACTCAATATATTAAATTAGACAAAAAAAAAATAAACAGATATTCCAGACAATTTCACAATATTGCACAATTTTTTTCACACAACACAATATTAATGAACTTACACACGAGCCTACATTTAATAAATGTGTAAAATTCAATTCAATTCAATAATTAAGTACCGTTAGCATTACCCCATCATGTCTATTCAGAATAATTTAAAAAAAAAGTAACAAAATAAAATAAAAACGAGGAAGAGTGCAGTAGAGTAGACTGTGTCAACTCTGGAATACCCGTATGAACGTAATATATCCTGTTTCTATAAAACTTGATCATCTTTTAAAAACATTCAGATGTTTTAGTACCGAACTACAGAGATATATTTATGTAAATTGTGGAGTTGTATTATAGCTACCCGAATCTATTGCGCCTAGCTTCATTAAGTTCCAAGAAATGCAAAAAGCCTGAACCGGCTGCTTTAGACCAATCAAATTTTACAAAAGTTTTTGGCATGCAACTCGACACCTTTTTACTAAATTTCAGATAGCTAGCTTCAATAGACACTGAGTTATTTTCATTTAAAAAGAGTAGTTGTATGGCAACTATCCGAACCTGTCATATCATCACAACCAAATTTTACAGAAGTTGTTGCCTTAAAACTTGATCATCATTTGCAAAATTTCAGATACCTAGATTGAATAGACACTGGGTTATTTCCATTTAAAGAAAGAAGTTGTATGGCAGCTACTCGAACCCGGCGACCGAAAATGCTGGAGTTAAATAGAAAAACTAACAATTTTGTAAAAGTGACGTAAAAAAAATTTCAGCCCCCTAACTCCTTTATTTTTTGAGTTATCGTGCGGACGGACGGACGGACGAATGTACATGGCTTAATAGACTCAGAATTCGATTCTGAGCCGATCCATACCTTTGACACTATATCTAGCTCGACTCCTTTAAGGTGTCACAAACGTAATGGCAAATTTATTATACCCTTGAACATAGTTCATACAGGTATAAAAACCCAAAAAAATAAAGCTCTAAATGATGGATAACTATTTATATACATACATATATATTTGTATATGTTAAATGTTTGATTGTTCTGAACCCTTCTATTACAACCGTTAATATAATGTAATGCAGCTTTATTATTTCCTGTTTACTAATAACAATTAACCGTTAAGATAGACAGTGACTCTTACAATACAAAAAAAAAAAACTTAATATCTTTTTGTATTTCGTCCAAAGATATTATTACCAGAGCACATTGAATATTCGAATTTGTAAAACGGTATTATCATCAGTTTAAGAATTAACTACTCCCAACAATAAATTTTCGTTAAGTTACTTACTCATAATAGCTATATATTTTTTTTTTAATTTACAAAAATTTAGCAAATTCCATTTTAAAAAATAAATAATTGTTCCTCTAGCAATTCTAATTTATTATAGTAGAAAACAAACAACAATTCCATCTTAAAGGGCACCTATCGTACCACCGCAGTACACCTTTAAAATGTAGAAGAACCTATTCGAGAAGAGTTGGTTAAGTTTCTTTATTAGATACATAACACTATAATACCATTCTAAAAGCAACATATTTGAAAACTTCTCAGATTGATGTCATAGACCTAAATTTATGGAAAATGCAACTATCAAGATATTTTCGCCTTTATCTTGGCAGACTTAGATAGGAGTATTTTATCTTGAGACTGGGGTTCAGATAAAATACTCCACGTCCATTGTAGCATCTATTCCTCTGCAAAATATAAAGTTTGAATTCACTCTATTCAGAAATACTAGAATTTTTAGCCCATTACAAAAAAAAATTTGAAAAAATGTGCTTATTAGTTTCACTCTGTTCGTCCGTCCGTTTTCAAAACTTCTTCACCGTTAAAGATAGAGAAAAAAAATTTTAACCATGGGTAGGTCTCATAAAAAAAATAATTTTGTGGAATAACTATTTCATGTAGCCCCACTCATTATGGAGCTACAACCCCGCAAACAAATAGGTCTTGAAAAAGACCTATTTTTAAATGCATATATCTTATGTTCTGCTTAAGATTTTTCAATTTGAAAACGTCATGCGACAGGAATTTTTTTTAACTTTGTAAATTAATATCAAAATTATACATTTTTTTTAAATTTAGTATTTAAATTTATCGTTATGTGAAACTCAAATTTTGCATAATTTTTCTACCTTCATAACTCCGGCGCGCTTTCATATAGGGACTTGAAATTTTGCGGCAAGAAAGAACTTTTAGAATTAATAAGTTTGCTCAGACAATTTGTTGTTACCACCCGCTGTTTATTAGCTGTTAGGGCTCAAAAATTTAAAATTTGCTATATTTAAACACCTGAAACTTAGACACCTGTACACATTTTACTTCGGAAAGATATAAAAATTAAAGCTACAGTAATATATTTTAACTTGTGTTAAAGGTTTATTTTAGTTATATAGGGTTCCAGAGTTACAGCTCTTCAAAATTGTAAAAAAGCTGCATTTTCAGATGTATATATATCAGGCTCTGCGTAATAGTGTCACAATCTAAAACCGCTAGAAGACGTGAAATTTTATTATCTACATAAAACAATATTAAAATTATGCAATATTTTGTAATTTATTATTTAAACTTACCGTTATGTGAAAACCACATTTTGCATGAAATTTCTTTTTTCATAACTCTGGCACGACTTTAGATAGGAACCTGAAGTTTTGAAACAAGAAAGAACTTTTAGAATTAGTATAAGTTTTCTTAGAAAATTTTTTTGCACCACCCCCTGGTTTAAGAGGTATTAAGGGTGAAAAATTGAAAATTTGCTGTTTTTAGGCACTTGTAACTTAAGCACCTGTACAAATTTTTTTCGGCAAGACATAAAAATTAAAGCTCCAGTAATATATTTTCACGTGTGTTAACGGTTTTTCTTGGTTATAAAGGGTTTCGGATTTACAGTCCAACAAAATTCTAGAAAAGTGTTATTTTCACATATTTTCTTATTACAAAAAATTTCTTAAATTTTATTTTTTAAATTTTCAAATTTTTGTGCAAGTCACAATTCTAAACAGTTTGTATTGTGTTTTGGAAATGTGCGCTTTTAAAAACCGTTGGTTTACATTCTACCTTGTTTTTTTTTAATTTTTAATTCAGTCAATTTTTAATTTTTACCAAATTTTCGTCAAAAATTTAGCATTTTAATTATTTGAGCGCCACTGTACAAGTTAATATAGATATATATATATATTATGTATATTCTAATATTTGACGCACTTGTTAATTGTTTAAGAGGTAAATATTTTTTAAATTCAATTCACTTCTGTATAATATACAAATAGTTTTATGATTATAATGTTTACTATACCATATGACTTTTATCAACTTTTCTATTATTACTAACACTCATTTTTTATCTCTATCTCTATCTCTTTCATTTTTATTTTATTTTATATGCTTCGATATGCGTTATTCTTTTAAAAAAAAAAAAAAATTTTTATAATTAAACTACAAGTAAACGTATTTCCGCTGTCAGCAATCAAAAACAATTTTGAGTAATCCATTTTCTCAAAACGTTTCCTAAACTAATAAACATATCATCGTCATTTTATGTTCTTGTTACGTTTCACATAATAAGTACATAATATGTATACACTCATATTATTTGTTCTATTTACACTCTTTACATTTCACTTTATGTAACCATCCTAGTATAA
This sequence comes from Poecilobothrus nobilitatus, assembly GCA_947095535.1. Lineage (NCBI taxonomy): Eukaryota > Metazoa > Arthropoda > Insecta > Diptera > Dolichopodidae > Poecilobothrus > Poecilobothrus nobilitatus. The sequence continues at coordinate 60,299,299 of OX352772.1, forward strand.
TTTTTTTTTCTGTTTTTTTTTTTTTTTGTTCTTCTCTAACCCTATCTGAAAAATAAATTATTTTTGTTGTTCATATTTATTTTTCATTTGATATCCTTAATATCAGTATTATTTCAGTTCAGTTCAAATGAACGACAGTTTTAGTACAAAAAAAAAAAAAAAAAAGATTCTGAAGTATCAAAAGGAATCAGAGGATTTTGCTGATTTAATTTTTTTACTGAATTTGAAATTGTTTGTAATGAAGATTAAAAATAAAGTAATTAAAAAAAAAAAAAAAAAATTAATTAAACTGCATTAGAAGATTATTCATCGAAATTAAATATTTTTGTACAAAAATAGAAATAGAAATAGAATATACTAAAAGTCATCTGATTTTAAATAAATTTGAAAATTAAATAAGTTTTAGTCTTATTAAGAGTGATTGCAAATTGTTCTATTGTTAGGCTAATAAAGCTGTCTGTTATATAGTTAGATGATGGAACAAGAGGGATTCTTATTATTAGAATTGGTTTTAATTATTTCTCAATTGTTACTTAAAATAGTATCCATTATAAGGGCTTATCATTACACAATTCATCTCAGGATCTTGGACATTTGCTATTCTTAATTTTTTAAAATTTTGGAATCATGAATTAAAACAATCTGTCTTGAAAACATGCACCAATAAAATAAACCTTTTGTTTTACATACTGTTTTAATTTTTTTTTTGTTATACTATATCATAATTGAGTGATCTGTTTGATACTCGGATTAAAGTGTAAATAATAGAAACTAAAAGTATGTATTGTTGGTTAGACAACTAAAATTTAGAAAAATCTGTCACTAATTAGGTATTTCATGGACCATGAAGTAAAATTCATGATGTAAAATATCTTGTAATACATCTCATGATATAAAATTAAGAATGTAAACTGATGCAATCTATATTTAATGATTGGAGCACTATTCAGATTCATATTTGTGTATAGTTTTCGTTTCTTAACTTGGTTATTAAAAAGTAACTCTGACAGACAGTATATAAATTACTGATTACTCTAAGTATTGGCAAAATTGCTACTGAATTACTCTAAGTATTGGTCAAACGTTTCGTATTTTATAGAATTTTTCTATATTATTTAATATTGTAATTATATAAACAATTCAACATTGAACATATTATGTATATTTAACATCAATATTGCCATTCAATGATTAAAAATCAATTTTTGATGTAAAGTAATACAATTTCAACTATTGACAAAAAATTGATAGCTAAAAAATTAAAACATATCATCGACATTTAATCAATTCTGTTTCATTTGACGAAAATTAGTTGGGCGAAGCGAACTGAGCGCCAGTGGTCGGTGGTCGATGGTCGATGATCTGTTTATGATGTGTTTATTATTGAATATAACATTAACCTATATGTGATTTGTTATATTAAGATAAATATAAATAATAAAAAATATATAACACTTTTTGTATGGTTTTGTAAAAAAATATGAACGCAACTGCCGCGGGACGCTGTTGCATATATCTATTATAATAACACTATATACCATAGTCTACAACTTAATATTGAATAAGTAGAAATATCTATTATTAAAAATATTAAAATATTTTTGATTTAAATTATAAGAATGATATGTCAACACAAGAATATTTAAGCAAATTTTATTCGCTTATAACTATCTAGCCAACGGTGTAGTGGTTAAAACCGAGTAATTGATGACTTATTGAAATTAATAATTCCCGAAACTGAAGGTTAGTCAAATATGAGCAATAAATGAGACTTAGTAGATGCACTACGCTCCTTATAGGAGTGATAATGACAAATAAAACTCTTCTATAAGTGATAGATAATGAAAAAAAAAACTTGTAAAAATATAAACAAAAAATATTGTATAAATAATTAAATTCAATTTTGTTCATATATTTCTCGTTTAAACTCTAGATACAATATAATATTATTTTGTAAACTTTTTTTTTTTCTCTACTTAAATCACGAAATCAGGCATATTTTTGCATTGAATTATCCAAAGTTATCAAAACATCTAATCACGATATAAATAAATTATTAAATTATTATACCAAACAACACATACTAAATTTTTATTTTATTAAAGAACTTTCATTTTGAACAGAAATTTATATGTATGTATAGGTACTGTGATTTAAGAAGAAAATTTAATTGCCATTGAACTATATGAAAAAAATATGAAAAAAAAATTGAAAAAATAGAAAAAAATTTTATATTACATAATAAATTACTTTATAAAAAATCCAAAAAAAAAAAAAGGAACAAAAAATACTCTTAATATATTTTGTATCATATTCACAAAAAAAGAAAAAAAAAAAACACAAAAGTACCAAAAAAAAATTTTAAACAAAAATTTAAGGATAATAAAAGATCCATCTGTTATTTTGGATCTTATTACAAAATATTGTTGAATGCATTTACAATCTAAAGAATTGTCTATATACTCTAAGTTATAACGTCGTCTTTCATACATTATAAATAATCCATAAAAACACATTTATATATATACGTATTATATATATGTATATACATAAATATATAATATGTATTTATTATAATATTGGTTTATAAGGATGAAAATAAATACATTTAAGGATAGTAGAAACACGTGACTAGAATTTCCAAAAATGTTTTTCGATTTTCTTTAGAAACAAATAAAAAAAAAAAATAAAAAAAAATATTTATTTTTTAAATCGGTTTGAGTTGCGGTTTAATACTAAAAAAAAATTTTGACATGCATTTAATATAGGTATGGTTATAGTTTAAAAAAAACCTTCACTATAATACCTAATATGTTGGTTGTGATACATGTGCATAATATTATATATAAATTAGATACATATTATTTATATATAGATATAAAATATAGATATTGTATTAAATTATCAGTAAAAAATAGAACATTCACCGTTATTAAAATAAAAAAAACTGGAAAGCTTTACATATACCTAATATGTCTTAATAGATCTACAGTCTAATTTTATTTATATAAAACGGGAAATTTTATCGAATTATATTAAAGGTTTTGTAGATTTTATATGAAAAAGTTATAGGAAACCGAAAAAGAAATGTAAGTCGAGAACTCAATAAAACCCATATGAATTATTTTTTAAGTTTTATGAACTCTAAGAATAAGCTACAAACCCTCATTCAACAATTATTTAATTTTGCAACTACACCAACCAGAGCAAATATTCAAACATTTGGCTCTAATATTGATTATAAAATTTTTAAAATCTACAAAACAGACTGACGGTTTTCGAAGTGATGTAAACAAAATATTTTTAAGTTAGGTACAATTCGATTTTTTATTATTTTTTATTTTAAACTTTTCAAAAACTTAGTCCTGATTTGATTTGTAGTCAATGTCATTTTGTACCATTAATTCAAGAATACAAAATTTCTTACTTTTTTTTTTCTTCTTCTATACTGATTATTGATACATATACAAAGACACATATATACCCATGCGTACATATTATACACATTTTAAAATATTTTAGAACTATGTAAAAGTTAAATATTAGGGTGCTATTAGTTCATATTTTGCTGTACAGAAGACAAGGAAGGAATTTATTTTACGCCCTTTATACATTATTGGAATGAACCGATATCTTTCCCCCGCTGAACTTCTTTGATCTGCTTTTCGATATTTAGATTTTTTTTTATGTCAAAACTAAGTGGGCATAACTATAACCACTACCATTTAAACTGGTGGATTTACATTGGACAAACGACTATGACGGACGACAAAGAAGTAATGATTATTATGATACGTCAATATGATGGCTGATGGATTGATGAATAGATGGTAAATGGTGTATAACTATATAGACACACTTTTGTGATTATCGAATTTATTGTTTGTAATACGAAAAAAAAAATTCTAATCTTTCATGAGGATTGATGTTTTTTTTATTTATTTATTTTTTTTTTTCATTTTGTTTTGTTACGAATTATAAAATATTTAGTTTTTTTTTTTCTTTTATTTATTTAATACGCGTAAAATTTTTATAATTTTTTTTTTTTAATATTAAAAACGCATTTCAATTATTTGATAATAATATCTCTATCTGTGTTAGATTAGAATACAAATTTATTTTGACAATAATATTTCGTAACCTTGGAAACAAATAAAGAGTAAAAATTTTTAAAAGTTGCATAATATTTTTAGCAAATATTATTTCAAATCACACTCTGCCGCGTCAATAAATACAAATATTTAGGTGATTCAAAGATCAAGAATAATTACTATCATAAATATGAAACTATCTAATAATTTAAACGAATATTTTACAAAAAAAAAAATTCTCTGCTTGCGAATGGAAATAAATGGCTTGGGAGAAACACAAAAATGATTGAGGACTCATAAAAAAGCAACCAAACCATGTAAACATTTTACTTATTGGTGATTCATTTTCTACTACTGATCGTTAGCTAACCACCTTTTTTACCTACCTAACCTAAATTTATTCTAGTGGAAAACGAGGAAAAATGCAGTAGACTACACTGTGTCAACTCTTAGGTACCCATATGAATGTAATATATCCTGTTTCAATATAACTTGATCATCTTTTAAAAAATTTCAGAAGTTTTAGTACCAACGATAACTACCGAAATATATGTATGTAAATTATGGAGTTAGATGACAGCTACCCGAATCTACTGCACCAGCACATCCATATTTTACAGTAGTTATTGTCATAAAACTTTTATCATTTGTAAGATTTCAGACGCCTAGCTTTAGGTAGAACATAGTTCACACGATAACTCAAAAAATAAAGGAGCCAGAAGGCTGACATTTTTTTTACGTCACTTTTGCAAAATTGTTAGTTTCGATATTAAAATCCAGCATTTTCAGCCACTGCGTTCGAGTAGTACTGCGTTAGTAAAGGGATGTCAAGTTACAAGACAACAACTTTTGTAAAATTTGGTTGGTCTAGAGCAGCGGGTTCAGATTTCATACACTTAATGAAGCTAGGAGCCTGAAATCTGAAAACTTATGATGAAGTTTTATGGCAACAACTTCTGTAAAATTGGTTGTGCTTGTGCAATAGATTCGGGTAGAACTCCACAATTTACATAAATATATCTCTGTAGTTAACGTCGGTACTAAAACATCTGAAGGTTTTTAAAAAATGAAGAAGTTTTATAGAAACAGCATATATTACGTTCATACGGATATCCCAGAGTTGACACAGTCTACAGTCTACTCTACTGCATTCTTCCTCGTTTATATAAATAATTTTAATTTGCAGGGTTTTTTGCAAAAAATTATTATATGTATAATAAAATGTCAGAGCTTTAATTTTTGTGTGTTACTTTAAAGAAATATGCATAGCAGTCAAAAAAACAAATTTTAAATTTTGATTCTTAATAATTATTAAACAGAAAGGAACTACAAACAACTCATATTTATGTTTCTCAAGGATTGTCTTCAATATCTTGATTAAAAGCATCCTGGAAATATTGTTTACACAAAAATTTTCAGAAGATTTATATTCATTTATAAAGCTTCCTTCATTAATTTTAAAAAAAAATCTGTAATTTTCGATAGCCCAATGGCGCAACAGAACTTGAAATTCAATATATAAAAGAGGACTTTTTCAAATTTTAGGAGTTGCATCTTAGTAATGGATGGAGACACATAAAAAGTTGTTCCAGGAAATTAAGTTTATTATAAGTCCCGTAAAAGGTTAAAATTTCATTGCTCCATGTCTAAAAGTTTTGCAAGCAGACGAATGGATGGACAAAGACAATAAAACTATTAAGCAGGTTTTTGTGAATGGGGTAATTAAACTCAAAACTTTGGTTGCAAAAATAAGACAAATGACAGAATTTTTTATATAGATATAATGCACAATCAAACAGCCCATTCACTTGACTAATACAAAATCTATCAAATAATAAACATAACATTCTAGTGTTGCGTTTGCATAAGAGGTAGTGTTACCACTTTGGTAAAAACTTAGTTATTTTAAATTACATAATAACATCATCTTACTCGACGTAAATATCCGCAATTTTTCAGTATATGACCTGGAGTTACCTCTTCTTCTTTACATAATTTGCATGCACCGTCATTTTCTATTCCAATTTTCTTTAAGTGTAATGACAGGAATTCTGTTAACATTCTCAATTTAGTTTTACTGAATTCTATGATTTCTGCGGTTATAGTTTCCCAGAAACTCCTTAGATTGTTTGAGTCAATTAGTCCAATTAATTGGTATTTAATTGCTTGTGAGGTTATTGTCTTTATAGCTGCTAGGCTGTATGATAGAATAGCTCTTTTTCTTAATTTCTTTCTTTCTGCGTTCCCACCCTTTTCCATTCTCACTCCTTATTCACTTATTGAAAAGCGGTGCTGCGAGTTGTATTTAGTTAACAAAAATTTTATCCTATTAATAGTATAATTATATGGTTAAGTTTTCTTGGTGTTTTCTAAATATTGCGAGTTTCAATAAAAAAATGAATTAAAATCGAATATATAAACTATAAAAAGATTATAAAAAAATTATAAAAAGATTTCTACGACTGGAACGCTTTTATCATACTTAAAATTTAATATTAAAATATAATAGTAGGCAATACTTTAAAATTCAAATTTTGGAAATTTAATACAACAAACTAAAAAAAAAGTTAATGGAAAATAAATTGTCAGAGTATGGCAAGAAAAAACAAATCAATTTAAATTTCCTCATCTTTATTCATATAAAAAACTTTATTTTTCCTTTCCATACTCATCGTCTATTGATTTCCTTGCCATACCATAATAACAAAAAAAAAAACAATACTTTGTTTTTATTTTTCTTGTTTTTCTTTTTTTAACTGATATATTACATCGCATATATCAAATTTTATCAATTCAATTAACTTCACATATCTATTATTTTTATATATTCACCATTCCTTAACAGTTTACAACATGAGCATCACATCAAAATAGTCAACATAAACGTATTTATTGGATTCAATTAATAGTCGAAAGACGTGACATTCAACCTTACAAATATTTACTTTTTCCAAGTATAATTTTCAAAAAAAAAAAAAAAAAACATTTTATATACCCCTCATTCCTCAATATATACTAGTATATCTATATATATTATATTTATAATGTATCCACCCCTATTACTATTAATCAATAAATAGATCGCTATTTTATGTATTCAACTCAACTCCCACCTAGTCCCCCAGTTATTTATTTTAACTTGTATTCTTATTGTTGTTGTTTTTTGTTAATATTATTGTCGTTTATACCTTGCAATACATGAAATAGCTATCAATACAAAATAATATGACAAAGTGTTTTAATCCTACTTCGCCAATCCTGTTTCCATTCAAAATATTTCATTTTTAACCCCACTTTTTTCTTGATATTTTCTTCTTTTTTTTTTTTTGTTTTTGAGGTATTTTGCATTGTTGTGTAACAGCCAGAACATTATTAGAATGTATAGCGTCTTATATTGGCGCCAATGATATGAACTTAAAGTGTATAGGAGTAGAAAAAAAAAAAAAAATTAAACAGAAAAATAATAAATGAAAAAACCAAAAATGACAATACAAAAGCACAACAACGATTTTTCTTCCTCATTTAGTTTTAGTTTTTTTTTGTTATTTTGATTTTCTTGTTATTTTAGCTATTGTTTGTCTTACATTGTATTATTACTTATATGATCTTATATAGTTTATAAGAAGGTTCATGAACTTATAGATTTCAATTAAAAACTGCATAACAAACATAACAAAATTATAGTGTCACACATTTTAAAAGTTTGCAATTATTATTATATAATATGTATATTATGAATTAACGATAGGATTTTAATTTGCTTCAATAATTTGTTTTTAAAAATGTTTATTTTTTTTTTTTTTTTTGTAGAAACAGGAGTATTTTCTTCACACTTATACTAATACAAATAGACAAAATAGCGTTACCTTGGAAAATAATATGCAAGATTATAATTTATATATTTTAATGTACAAAACTTAGAGTTACATAATTATTTAAAATTATACGAAGAATAACAGTTTTGTTTGTCGTGAATTTTCAAAGGTTCTATAATACATTTTGTAATATATTTGTATTCAGTTAGTTCTGTGTGTATGTAATTGTACTGTCATTTTTTATAAATTAATTCTTTGCTAAATCTAGTGAAATCAATTGGAGACACAAACCAATGTTCAATAACTCAATAACTGACAGAAACCAATCAATTTAATGAAATCCTAAAAAAATTTTAATTTTAAATAAATAAATGAAAAAAATTAAATTAGAATTTTGTTTAAGTTTTGAATAAAAAGTCCAATAAAACCAGGAATTATTGGAAGTCCATTATAATTATATGACTTGCTAAGGGCTAGTATTAAATAAAATTCAAAAAAAAAAATCAATGCTACTTGTCAAAAGGATTTTTTCCCGTTTAATAATTTCCCCTGAAGTTTAACTTTGCGAACTTGTTTATTGCGAATTTTAATTTTGTTTTAAATGGAAACCTTCAATTTTGATGTCGCATCTGTACAAATATAACAGAGCTGTCAATATCAACACAAATTTGAATCAAAATTTAACAGAAAGTACTAAAAGTTTATTACAGAATGCTTAAAGAGAATATTTATAGCTTTTCTAGTAAACTGTATTTGTTATATTTGTTTTTTTTTTAGATTCTTTAGATACCTATTATATACCCTTCTATATACCTTTCAAAGTAATTTTGATTACAAAAAAAAAAAAATTAATATTCTCAAAATTACTTATTTTAAAATTTTATTGTATTTACATTGATAGAACAAATAGATTTCCTAAGGAGAATCCCAGATTTAAAGAAATTCATTTTCATTTTAAAGCGTCCCAAAAGAAACTAATAACACTTCAATAAAACTGTTCATATTATTTTACAAATTTCACACATAAGAATCATTATAGCATTCGTGTGAATATTTTCAATTTTTAAAAACAACCTTTAACACTCGTACAACCGTTTCCTATATTCTATATTTATTTTTACATTCATAATTGTGCTTTATATATACTGTCACTTCAAGTTATACACTTTTCTAATCAATTCGAAAATAACTTTAAAGGTATTTTTTTGACTAGGGTCGTTGGAAAACTTCAAAAGTTAGCCAGTAGGAAATTCCTCCGTCTTGGCCTTTACTCAACAAAATCACGCCTTTAAATCCAGACTTTAGGATTGGGCCTTTAGTACAGTTTGGTTTTACGGACAAGGCTTATGGAGGGATGTAGTATTAGGAAATTTTAGATTATTGAGGATGGATGGGATTATTTTGAGAGAGATTTTGAAAAAATGTTAGTGTTTACGATTTTAGTGTTTTCTTAAACTTTTTACATCATACTTTTATAGTTTTATGAGTTAGTAATTTTAGAAAACACATGAAAAGAGATATGGTTTCACATATGCGATGTGCATATGATAAACAAATTTACATAAATTGTATTATGTCGTTTTACACAAGTTCCACAGTGCAGAGAAGAGTTCAACAGATGTTCCTTTTCTATTTTCACCTCGATTTAAATTATCAAGTTCATTTTCAAAACGTACCTGTAAAAATTTTATGAATTTAATCAACATCATTTAAATAATTCTATTTAATTTTTTTTTTATACTAAACAACATAATAATATTATACTATGTGGAAGTTCTGTCACTACAGGGTTAAATAATGCAAAACTAAAACTCGGTCATCATCAAACAATTTTAAATTACCCTATTTAATTTAGAAAAAATTAAATGCAATAAATTGAAGCATTTTAATTTTATAACAAATATTACAAATTTCTTTTCTGAAATTATTTGATCGCGGTTAAACTATACAAAACCACAATTTATTTATTTTCTTTTATTATGTTAGAAAGTCATTAAAACGATAATTCAAATCCACTCCATGACACCCTCATAATAAATAATACAATACAATATAAAAAAAAATAAATATTCAAGTGAATTTTAAAGGAGGAAATAGTATGACACCAGCTAGACTTTGAATAAAATCTATTCTTGTACATGAATATTATAAGAAACTTATAACTACCTAACATTTAGTAATCAGTTCAAACTCAAAACTATTTTACTTTTGCAAACATAACTTAAAAAATTTCTATTGAAAATAATGCATAATTTTAACATGAATTTTATATTATCGTGATCTAAACAATTTCTAAGACAATTTTTTTTTATTTTGTCTTTAAAGACTGACATCACACCAATAAAAAAATTACCATAACGCAGTATATTTTAAGGATTCATAGAAGACATGAAGGTAACTAACATTAAAAGTATTTTAGACTTTTATTAAGACACTAATATTGGTAACCGAATGGGATTGATGTATTTTACCGTGGAAAGAAATTAGGTAACCATCATTTTGTTATTCTAATAGTGGAACTGATCATCATTGTGGTTCTAGTCTTCTTGTGATAAGTTCTAGTACTCTTTCATATAGCAATCAAATCCAAATTAATTGAGATTAATTCTTTTAACAAGAATATATTCGCAACATATTCCTACTTCCCACTTTCAGTATCTATTTAATTCCCCAAAAAGTTCCAACTTTCCAAGTGTACATTCTCTTTTGTTATAATATGTAGTTATCAATAACGTTGGAAATATGCTTATTAGTCTAATTAGTTAAATAATTAGCAAGCAAAAAAAAGAAAAATATACTAATTTAGCGATTCTTGCTTGAATAATAACAAGAAACTATATCAGAAAACCATAAAAGCTATAGAAACTTCGAATAGAACCAAGAATAGAAAAGTACATAAAAAATGTTAAATGTCACAATTTAAGCTTAAATATATTTACATTTCTTCAAGTACCTACCATTCTTGAAAAAAGGAGATAATATTAAAGTAAAATCAGTTACGTTACCCCTTAGACAGTTTCTGTTTACTTATCGTATTCATTTAGACTTATATTTACAACTTTCTATTTACCTATCACGTTTATTCAGACTTACATTTACAACTTAGCGTTATCACTCTCTACAGTTCGTTTTTTAGGAAGATTCTACTATATATATCGCTCTCATTACTTTTTTATAATATAATTAAATATTAATTTGATAATATATACATACATATTGGTACATATATATATTATACTAATGAGTATCAAATATATTAAGAATTGAATGTTTGAGGATTTAAAGACAAGTAATTTTGCCGTTACGTAAATTAAAGACTGAACTTGCTACTTAAACCAGTAAGCCCATCCATTATTTTACTCGCAAAGAAACCATTATATTTATTCACAAAATGTCCCATTACCTTCATTTACATACATTTGGCCACCTCGTGTATTTTGACATCAAACCAATACATAATACAATTCCCTAACAAACAATGGGGACAAAATATTTTAAATAAAAATATTTATTAACATAAGGAACCGGTAACGGTAATAGTAACAAAATAAAGAAAATGAATAAAGAAAAACGAAGAAATATAATATAACTACAATAAAATTTTACAAAAAATTAAAAAGAAAGAGAAAAAAAAAATTGAAATATGCGGTTGCCTTCAATATCAATAATGTTTATATCCCCCCAAGACATTAAATGAACGAATGAACAAACGACAACTAAAATTAAAATGAGAATTGAATAAGGATAAAGGATAGTGTTCGGAAACTTTAAGAATAGCTTTTCTTTTTTTTTTTTTATTATAATATTATTATATCCCTCAGGCTTTGATTTTTTAACACCTTTTACCTTTACTATATATATATATGGTGCTTGGTACGGAAATGACTAAATTTTTAAATTACATTATAAAACGAATATTTCTATTAAATATTATATAAATAAATAAATAATTATATGTATATATCATATATTTATATATCATATATAAGATAAGTAAATGTATATAGTTTGCAACAACAATAACAGTAACAAATATAGTGCATAACTTTATTTGGTTTGTCGGAGAAATTTTTTATGTTCTTTATTTTTAATTTTTAATTTCATCTGGCAATCCGTTGCGCTTCCTAAATATTTTAAAGGCTTTTCAATCTTGTTTTATAAAACAAACTAGTAATAAGTTTGAAATTGAATGCGTATCATATTCTATGTAGCTATTAGTGAAATTTCTTTGTACAATTTTAATCACGTTTTCTGGCCAATAATTAGGTAATAAGAACTTTCAGTTAACTTTAGAATTTTACTTAATATCTGGAATATCTAGAAAATGTCGAACTTAAATGACATCCACATCCACTAGAATGACATCAAACTAAGATTGTCTATGTTTCAGTATGATGCTATTCCTTACAGCTAAATGTTGTTTTGCTTTAATTTAACATTATATTAATTTGAAATACAAAAAACTTGAATCAATTTTAAAGCTTTATAGCCACTCATTCACCTACTCATCTATTCACATTAATAGTTAATTAAACATTTAGAACAGTGTCAATAGTTTTATGCTAAAAAACTCTATTTTGACATTTAACAAGAAAGTACTCGTATTATATTAGTTCATAAATCTGATATTGAATAACAATATTAGTAAAGTCTCGAAATATTGAACGTATTTAATAATTACACGTTTCAAGATCGATTCTAATTATAACGGCACGTGAGAACATACTGCGAATGTTTTTTATACATAGTTCTAAGTGCATAATAAATTAGCCATTGCATTTGTGACTCTATAAAGGGGACGAGATAAATACGACAAATTATACTCGTACATTATAGCTCAGTATTGAATTCTAAGTCGATTTCACATAGTTGTTGATTCAACGTAACCCAAACAAATAATGAAGTCAGGGTTTTAAAATTTACACCATTATATTTTTATATAAATATCACCTTTTTTTATTGAAATTGAATAAGTTCGAACGGCTAATTCAAGTAGCTGCCATATAACTTATTTTTTATGTAAGCACAAAAGAAGATTATTTAGCTTTATTTAAATGTCTCCTACAATATTTGGTTGACAGGTTGAAATAGCTGCTATGATTTGTATCTTTTGTTTTTATATGGAAATAGTTCAGTGTATATTGAAGTTAGATATCTGAAATTTTGTGATAATTCAGTTTTAATGAAACAGCATTTATTTTGTTCATGTGGGTATACTAGAGTTTGCACAGTCCACTCTACACTACACTCTACCCATTTTCAATCATTTATTTTCAATTAATTGAAGGAACAACAAAATATCTAACATAGGACTCAATATTCTTTTGAAATATTAATTTATTTAAACTAAAAATAAATCTATCAAGCCGCGGCAAATCGTAAATTGACATATGGAAACTTATAAAAGTTTATAGGTAAAAAAAAATCAAAAAAATTTTCCGATAGACCTTACATTAAATTTAAATTGATTCCATGTTATATATTAAGCCTATATATTAAGTATCGATATATAACATATTATATTAAAATGAATACAAATCCTTATACTTTAATACATACTAGTATTATATAATAAAGAATAAAGACTTATTTTTACCTCACTTTCGTTATCACCGTGTAAACAAATTTAGATAAAAAGCTGTTTCCGGTAACTAAACAATGTGTATATATTTAATCTGACATGAACTTATGAGTAATATATATGTATGTAGAACATAAAAGTGGATTTAGTTTCATAAAAAGTTTAGGATACACAAAAAAAAAAGTACACATAAGGTAAATCAGAAAAAGGAAATCATCAAATATCTTACAAACATTTTCCAAGTTAAAATTAAAATGAATTCTATTTAAAAGAAAATATTTTAGAATCCTCTCCCCTTAATTATTATAATCTTCCACATTATATTTATTTTATTTTTTTAGTTTTTTAAGTACTAAAACCCTTTTACTTAAATATTATTTATTTGAGGCATTGATCGGATCAAGGAATATCATAATAAAGGAAACCATTATCATTATAAATGAGTCTGAAAGCAAACGAAGGCATCCGTATTTTTAAGTATGTCAGGTGGAATTGTACTTAATCTTAGTCCTTCAAGCTAAACATTCTAAAGAAAAATTTCATTTCATTGAATATTAAACATTACAATGTTTTTTTATTTCTCATACCAAAAGAAAATAATTTTAAATCTTGTCTATACTCCAAAATAATTTTTAATTTAGGAAGGAAATCTCTTGTAGCAATAATTAATGTGTTAAAGAAGAAAAATGGTTAAAAAAGGATATTATGAACAAAAGAAAATATGCTATTTATTAAAAATTTGGGACATAAGGATGGTAACTAAAAATTAGATTCCATAGAAATTCATTTCAATTTTTGAATATTAATAATTTTTTTAATATGTATATATTATTGATATAAAAAATTTGTAATAGTAGCATATAATGCCTAGCTTTTTGTTTATAAAATAAAATCCATTTTATTCCAATCCAGAAAAAGGTATGTAATTTATATGAGTAAGTGGTAAGAGTGGTTTATCAATATCTGGCTTCATACCAAAATATTAAATACATATAAATATACAAAAAGTTGTTTTTAAAGAATTTAATACTTCGGAAAATCAAAATCAAAAATACACTTCACAAAATATTATTATTCTAATTATATTTATAATTTGTGAGTTATAAGCACTAATTAAAATTTATATATTTTTATATATTTTATATTTATGTCATCGTTCAGATTTTAGATTCATTTTAGAAGAAAAAAGTTTCAGCATCAACTATACCTATTAATTACACATTATGAGAATTGAAATGACAAATTTAATAAAATATATTCTTTAAATTTTGCAGTACTATCGATATTATATCATGCATGTTTCAGTCACACATTCAGTTACTTAAACTTTGGATAGTCTTTTAAACTAACTTTAACAATGTGGTACCTAGAGTAATACAGTTTATATTCATGGATTAACTTCTTTCAAAAAACATTCTATCAAGAAACTGTTCCTTACGTCTTGAAAAGAATAGACTGTTTAGCCATATTTTGTAAAAGGTAAGTCGTGTATATTTACTACAGTCTATTTTATATTCATATATTATTCGTATATTGTATATAATATTTACAACAGTATATTCCTATATTCCTTTTAATGTTGATTTAGTAGAACATCTAATAAAGACTCATTTTTTTTAATTTTTTTAATATATTTGACAAACTCCTATCAAGGAATCAATTTAAGAAGTGTCTCCGAACTACTTTTACGTCTTATGTATCTAGTTACTTAAAAGTATTATTTTTAAGAAAAAAATTTATATTGAAAAAATACCAAAATTCCAATTTATTATTAGCCTTAGTTGAATCTAAATGGTTTTTTCCCTAAGGGGAGTGGGAATCTTCCAAAGACAGTATAAATTCCCTCTTTGTAATGTCAGATTCTTACTGACTAAACACACCTCTTTCCTTAGCCAATATAATAGGATGAAACCCTTACCTGTTAACGCAGTATATTAACTATGGAGCAAGGATAGGTAAGGATAGGACTAGGATACGGAAACATTAAACATTAATTGGGAGCAGTACTATATAACACCTTCCGGCATGAGGTAATTAATTGAAGACAATCCCACTGTCACTACCACAAGTCTGAGCATAATAATACGTATGATTTAGTAACATTTAATAAATTGCCTTATAAATAAAATAATTTTGGCATGAGTTGTTTTAAGTTTTTTTTTTTGTTTTCATTTATAATTATTTATTTGAAATTCTTGCATGAAATTAAATTACAAGTGTTTAAACATTTTCACAGTCAATAAATTTTCTTGGTACTAAATTCTTTTTAGTTTTTCTTTTTTTTTCAATTTTTTAAATACCTACAACTTACAAGTGTCCTCGAATTTTCTATGAATCATAAATCAAAAGTTAAAACAAAAAAAAACATTTGAACAGTATATTTTTATTGTGTTATATTAGACTCATGAAATGTATAGACTACAGCAAAGTATGGATTAAATAAAACAAAATAAAAAACAAAACCTGAAAACATACTGTTTGCGTCATCAATCATTTTATTTAGTATAATATCGTTTCTTTCCTCTATACTTGGTTCTAAAACAGTTTTAATATTTAGGCTAATTTTAAAATTGGTTTCTTTTATGATTATCTAGTTACAAATCAAACACAATTATTTTACAATTTTTTTTTTTTTTAAATCCCCGTCCTAAATTGTATTATACCACACGAATGTCATATTATTAAAATCTAAAATCGAAAATCCACATATCCTCTTCTTCCATTCCATATATTTTATGAATTGCATTTTTATTAAAAACTAATCGATTTTGTTTTTTTGATCTTTCTTACAATAAAGATCATAAATTTTTATTTTGGGGTAAGGCAGTGCATGTTCATAGAATAAATACTAATAAAATAATATAACTAATGAAAAATGATAAACACTAAACAAGCAAACATTGGAAAACCCAAAAGCATGGAAAACCGCAATTATAAGATTTATACTAAAATAGTAAATATTATAATACAAAAAAAAATACATGAAAGAAAAGGATAGAAAAAAAATATGTGTTTTATTTTTTAATTTTTTTGACAAATCAATCACTTTTTAGCTGTCATCAATCATACTCGAAGTAAGTAAAAACGCTTAACATAACAAATAAGCGAATAGAAAATAAACTGTATATACATCATTAGAAAGTTTTTCATGGTAAATTTTCTACCTCAATTCGTTTAAATACCACAAAAAAAAATTAAATAAAAAAAAGAAATTATGTATTCTTATGTTTTTCTTTTCTTTTTGCTGTAGTCTTATTATTTAGAAACTCTACTTTAGTATATTTTGGATAAATTTGTTATACTATACACAGACATAAACTTCGAAACAAATCATTTTTTATATTTAAAAAAGTGAAATTATATATTGTTTTAGTGATATTACGAGTTTCCGTGTAAGTTTGTTCTGCTTTTTATAGAAGTTAAATTAAATAATATTTCAAATATTGTTCAAATACCAGTTCTGGGCGTTTATTATCTACTTATGACTTTAGGTAGGTAAGTAGGTAAGGTGGTGACTTTCACATGGCTGCGTGAAGACCTCAATTAGCACTATATTGCGCCAATTTGATTACACTGCACTTACGTGACCTATGTTTTAAGATTGTTTGCGGTTTTATATCCAACCCGAGGAGTTCAGATACGAAATTAATTCTTTGGTTATGTGTTTAGAGAGTTCATTAAGCTTGTGCTAAAACGGTTTGATGAGTGAGAGAAATCTGGATCTAGCTAATGACAGACATCTACAAAAAAAAAAGGAATCTTGATCTAGCTAATGACAGACATCTACAAAAAAAAGTGCTCAAGGTTCTCACTCAAGATTTGCTTCTTTATAACTCCTGCAGGAGTTGTTGTGAGGGATTTCCAGTTTAGTTGCATGTGTACCTACTGACCAGTGACGTGTAATGATTGCCACTAACCTGGCGATGATCCTGCGTGATTTAGGTACCAACTCATTTGATCTCCTTTTGTTGTAGGTGTGCCACAACATTCTAGATATGGTGCAATTGTTCAGATTACTCCACCTCTGTTGCGATTTGGTTATATACAAAGAAAAGATCCGTTCCTTTACAGCACTTATTGGATTACTGGCTCTTTCAGAAGTCGCCGTGTCCTCAGTGAGTGTGCAGAGTGATGTTACTAAACTGCACTGACATCAGAAATGGTTTATTAATAAAGTTAAAACGCCATGTTATTAATAAAGTTAACACTGACTAAATCCACCTCCACCTTTAATCAATACAATGGAATGAAACTGTTAACTGCCCATACAATATATTATATATATTAGCTGGAGAGTAGGAATAGAAAAAGACAGGCCCGAATTGTGCAAACTTTGCTTTGGAGAGTGCAACTATATTATAAACAATGAATCCGCCTATTATTATTATTTTGCTAACAGTGACGATGCTTTTTGTTAATCTCCCTTTTAATTTTTATTGAAAGGGAAAGTGTTATATTTATTACTACCTTATTTTTCAATTTCAACCTAAACCGTCTAGTTTCTGTTTTTTAAATAAATAAGTCTAGAATTACGTTACATTTTTATTGTAGGTTCATTTTAAGTTTTGTATTTAGGTTCATTAGAAGTAATACATTTGACAATCAACCCGTTTACTTAAACAGGCATATTTAAATTCTAAATAATTCATTTTTTGCATTCATAAAAACTCCAACAATGAATAATGGAAGGGCTAAATAATGTTTGTTAAGCTTTTAAATTCATAAACTAATATTTCCGGCTGGTCAATTAAACATTGATTCGCTAAAACTAATTTGTTTATAAAACATAACTTTAGATTAGCTTTTTGGTGGGCAATGTAAACAAAATTTATTTTATATTAAATTTTCTTTTTATATTAACTTAAATGTAACTACAAAACACTATTCTTTGAAATTTTAAAATACTGAAAGGAAACCAAATTATTTATTAAATCTGGGCACAATGGCAATATTGCTTATCGGTAAATTCGGAGGCCTTATAGTAGAACAGATCAACTTTATTTTAATACATTTTTATTCTTATCCTTTTTCTTTTATTTTATTTTTTTTCTTAGTTATAATGTTTTTGTAATCCAAAATATCTTGTAATGTCACGAGAACGTTTTTAGATTTAAGGCAAGTTTTTTTTTTTATTATTTTGTTAGTATTTAAGTGCTATAAAAGTACTTTTTCGTCCTTCAGTTTACAGTAATATAGTAAACGAGAACGATTATTTAGTAAACGTTTTTTTTTTTCTTCTTTGCAACACAAAAAAACAAAGAAAAAAAATAAATATTTTGTTATCATTTTTATTATTTTATTTAAAGAAATATTCCTTAACGCTTTTTGCGCCGCCTAGTACAAAATTGTACAACCATTTAGTACTCATTAACACATACATAAAGATAAACATATTTATATTTATAAAATAAATACTTGCATAAAACATTAAATCACTATATTATAAAGCATAATAATATACAGAGAGTTGAACGAGTGACTGTTTAGGAAAAAAAAAATTAAAAAAAAAAAAATTATAAAAATTGATTCGCAGTTCGCACATATCATTTTCTTAGTTTCAGTTAAATCTCAGATATTTGTGTGTACACATCTCAGTGCAGTCTTAGTTAGGTCATTTAAATTTAAAATTATTTGTAAAACTTCGAATTCCAATTTGAAAATTTAAGTGAATTAAAATTTCTTGAAGATACAAAGTTCTAACAAATGTTTTAAATTTAATCTGAAACTACTTATATATAGAAAAGAGTTTGAATTCTTTTTCAATTAAAAATAGTACGAGTCAAGTAAATACACTGTTAGAAATTTTAGAAATCTGTATATATAAATCAAAATAATTATTAGCTTCTTTATATTCATTAAGAGTTACGTAGGTTAAGCATGATTTACTGAGTTAAAAAAAAGTGTGGACTATTTGAAAGAGTAGTAAAGTTAATTAATGTTTCAATAGAAATTTTTTCTTTTTCTCTTTAAGTAGGGATGGTGAGAGCCATTGAAAAATACTTTACTTAACACAATTATATAATACTTAACTCACTAAAAACAACAGTCCCAAAAAACCTTAAAACACCAGCAAAATTAATTTTGTGTTAACTCTTAGAGATATAGTGGAAATTGCAGATCTCCGCGAAGGCAAATGGTAAGATCTGATTGCGCTAAAAATTTAAAATTTTTTTATTCCATTTAACATTATATTTACTGTTTCACAGTATATTTCTACATTATATTTACTGTTTCAGCATACGAAAATGACATTCACCAAACACATGTTCATGATTTTTATGTCCTACACCTAAAGTACAGGGTATATTAACTTTGGTATGGAGTTTGTAACCACCAAAAGTAAGCGAGTTAAATATGGACAAGTATATATATTCTGAATCAGGATCACCTCCTGAGTCGATTTAACGAGGTCTGTTCGTCTGTCCGTTCTCACGATAACTCAAAAACTAGTGAAGCTATCTTGATGAAGTTTATATAGTTGTTTACTAATTACGAAAGGAAGGCTAAGTTCGAATATGGACAAAATCGGTTTATGCGTTTGGATTCTGGAAGCTTCCGAATGATTCCAGAGCAAACGAGATGATCTCCAAAACCAACAAAGATAGAACCTTTAAATTTAGTACAATGATGTTCCTTCCTGTTTGATTTATATATCTGAAATTTGAGAGGATTTGGTCGATGGGTTCGGATTTTGGAAGCTACCAAACGAGCCCGAAGCAAACGCAGTGTATCTCCTTAACCAACAAAGATAGAAGCTTTATTAGCTCTTTATCTCCAAAACCAACAAAAGTATAGAACTTTTAAATTTGGTACAAAGTGTGGTACAAGGGTGTGTAACATTTTCTTTATGTGTCTGAAATTTAAGAGGATTTGGGGCATGGGTTCAAAATTGAAAGGATTTGAAAAATGGGTTCGGATTTTGGGAGCTTCCCAACGAGCCTCAGAGCAAACCAGTATATCTCCAAAACCAACGAAGATAGAACTTTTAAATTTGGTATACTTGTGTTCTTTCATGTTTTCTTCATGTATTTGAAATTTGGGAGGATTTAGTCCATGGGTTCGGATCTTACAAGCTTCCGAACGAGCACAAGAGCAAACGAGCATATCTCCAAAACCAAGAAGAGTAGAACCTTTAATTTAGTACAATAGTGTTCTGGCATGTTTTCTTTATGCCCCTGAGGTGGATTTGATGAATTAGAGGGGCAATTGGAGTACCTGGCACACGCCTTCCAAGGGCTAATAAGCATATCTTCGAAATTAATAAAGATATAAAATTTAAAGATATAAAATTTTGTACAAGGGTGTTAAGAGATGCCTCTTTTACTTTCCTGAAATTCGAGTTGAATATGGAAGAAAAGGGAAGAAGTTCAAGCACCTGCCAACAAATTTATGGATTTTTAATTTAATTGGAATTATTCAGGTGTAGGGTATTAATAAGTCGGTTGCATCGACTTACTGTTATATTTACTTGCTTTTACTTTTGGTCGAAATCGAAAAATAGGAGCAAACTCCACTTGGAGTATTAGTATATAAAAATATTGGTTTTTCAACAATTATTTGATAATTTTAAATTAAAAACCTGCAAAAAATAGTTTAAAAAATAGGTGTAGTTTATTTTTATAAACATTGTAAAGCATTACAGAACGAGCAGGTATTTTCAACAGATTTTCTCTCTTTTTTTATTTACCACAAAGACAGATATAACATTCCATTGAATAACTGAACTTTAAATCATTACCTATATTAATTATTTGTAGGACACTCTGTGATTCTAATGTGATTTTTTGTCCCACTCCGTTTTATATGACTGCTCATCTAAAATTATACTAAAGAAAATAAAATCTACAATTTATGCTGTTATTTATGTTTTTTGTTTTCTTCGTTTTTTTAAATATTCTGATATTATTATGTCGTTTATGAATTATGATGTTCGCGTGAGGCATGCCATCTATTATTTTAACATTTAAAATTATGTATGTGTGTTTGTATGTATAAACTATATATATGTGCGATGGAATATTGTGTGAAAAATGCTCACACTTTGTTAGGCAATTAAAGACTTATGATGGCGGAAATGCCAAACAAATTTTTCGTTTCCCAAAGGATAAAAATCAGCTTGACTTCCACGTTTTTTTTTTGTTTTTATGTTTTATTTTTACATTTTATTATCTTTATCATTATTAGTGTTTTTGTTTTTTTTTTTAGATATTATGTATATTTTAATAATAATATTTATGTAGGTTTTTTTTTTGTTGTTTAGAGAGCAGTACCTTAATGATTTGTTAAACATTATATATATTATACAATATTATAGGTACATATATAATATATACGATAATTTAAAGAGTATTTAAATTGAGTATCTAAAGTTTTTTTTGTCTTTGTTGAAGTCATTAAAAAAAATAAAAAAAAGGCAAAAAATAAGAACAAATAACAGGAAACGAAAATTAGTTAACACATACTTAAAATCGATTATGACAAAAAAATGGGTTAAATTTTTACCGTTATAATAATAATAGATACCATAAAATAAATGCGGTTATTAGTAGAATTTATATTATACTTTTAAAATTTTGCATGACCTATTCTTTAATTAATGTTTACATTATTGGGTCCTATATATATTCAGATGGACTGATCCCTTCCTGCATAGGAATAATTTACGATAAATAATAAATAAAGTTATTAATATTATTATTTATTATGTATTTTAAATTACATTTATTTAGAAATGTGTCATCCATTAAAATTTTTTTTATGAAATGTCTCTAAAACTGTCACATTGAATTAAACTGGAATAATGGTTTAATTGTTTTTATGTTGCGGTTTATTCTGTTTTTGTCATATTTCTATTTTATACCTAGTACTATTCTTATTCGAAAATTTTCTTTAAATATTATTACTCATATTAATAATCAATTGATAATACTAATTAATCAATTCATAAAGTTTAAATTTTTGTTACATTTTGTTTGGACTAACACTTCATCCGTCCACGTACCAGTACAAGCCCCAAATTCAATATTCAACTATTTGATTTAACCAAAAATCAGGGGCTTGCATCATTCTTGACAACCAGGTCAGAACCTTTCGTGCCATATTTGAGTTAGAAATATTTAAATGTATATTCTTTCTTTCTAAACTTGAAATAACATATATGGTTGGTGTATTAAGTGACATTGCCTGGTAGGACATGCTAGAACTTAAATATAGATATATTTGTATTTTAGGTGTAGATTTTGCAAAGGATTTCTTGTAACTGAATATAGCGACAATTGAGTTCTTTTTCTGCACTTGCCCCAGTTCGTCAAGAAAAATCGGAAATATTTCGGTACCTATTTTTTCAAGATTTAGTGAAATATTTGTCATGAATCCATGAAGTTTTCAAAACTTCCTCCGTCAGGTTAATATTACCGAAGAATAAATAAAGGGAAACTTTTAACATCAAATTTTAAACAGGTTGTCGTACCTGTAGTTGAAGGTACACTACGGACTTGGATGCTAGGGATTAATGAGGCATTTGTGTACCTTCATCAATATAAAAAAAGAAAAAATGCTTAGAAGTTGTTTGGAACTCTAATCTAATATCAAAATAGAAATTAAAAGTATTATCCAACTAGCTAGAAATCCAACACTTACAGTCTAAAATCTACTAACAGAGCAGTTCAGAGCAGTCAATAAAGATACGTATGACCTACAAGAGAAGTATTAGGTTTCTGGTGTTTTTTGAAGATTCCCTCTTTCCTTTAGAACAAAATGTGTTCTAATAAATTCATAAAAAATATAAGAACTTTGTGTTTTAGCAATAATATAATATATACCTAGTTTTAAACATTAGTGTTAAACTATATATTCAAAATTTAAAAAAATTTCAAATCAATAAAAGTTGAAATAATTCATCAAATAAAAGTTGAAACTATATACAAAGTGATAATTTGTTTATTGAGGGTAAAACAAAATCATTAAAAGATTCTTTAAGGAAAGTTGAAACCAATTTTAATCTTTCGATTAAAAAAAATTAAAGTTTATATTTGACAAAGCATAAAAACTGTCGATTTTTGTCAAAAAACTGATTGCATAAAGTTTTTGTTTATGACTTAGGTATATTGAATATGGACATAGGTCTAATGTTGTGAATAAAGTAAATTATTATTCTTATTTTTGCTACTGTATACCAATACCAAATATGTACCTATAGACAGAATTTCATATGTATCTAAAGATACAGAGCAATGGTTAATTTTTCGAAACACTTCGGATAGGTAAGCTGTTTTGTTAAGCTTGAATCTAACTTGGTCAAACATAAATTCAAATTCAATAATTAATGCTTTAAAAAACTACATATAAAATAAAATCTCATGGCTTATAACCAATGTTTACTTTAATGGTTATTATATCGTAGATTCTTTGTAATTTAATTAGAAAGTTTGTATTACAACATCTTTTGAAAACTTTTGAATTACAATGAATGAAATGTTGTTTTTTTAAGGAACCTAGAAGTCTTGTTTGTTTTCTAAAGAAGCTATCTTCAAATGTTATCAAGGAAGTTTATTAAACCCTCTTGATAGCGTAAAATTTTTTGCACTAAATAAATAAAACATTAAAACCTCCTTTTCTTATAGCCTCTATAATAGAATTCTACTTGAACTGCGAGCTATGGTTAGGGAGAAAGAATGAAAAAAATGAGAGATGAGGAATTTGTCTTCAAGAACTTGAAGGAAAGAGAGATGAGGAAAAATGAGGAAGATATGTTATACTCCTATACTTCTATTTCGTTTCTCATGCTATTTAGTTTTCGTTTTTTTTTTCTTTCATAGATAGTCGGATACAAATCGCATTAATTAGATACATCGACATTTTTCATACTGATATCTTGTACTAATTACAGTATTTTCGATTAATTGCAATCTCCTTAATGATGAACATGTGCAAATATTTTTCTTCTTCAATACGAATTAAAAGTTTAACAAAATATATTATAAATTAAAATTTATCTTAATTTAATTTAATAAAATCAAAAAAAAATTAATTTGTTTTTATTTTCATTAATTTTTTACTAAAATTTATTTCTAAAAATTTAAATTTAGTGAAATTTAGGCAATAAAAAACTTTTAAAAGAAAAAGAGATTTTAAGAAAAAATATAAAATTAAAGGTAGTCATTTATTTAAAAAAAAATTCAAAATAAAAAGAATAATAAATTCGTTAAAAGTTCATACCTCCTGTTCTTTTCTAAAGTATATCTTTAATGTCTTATATCAACCGTTCAGTTTACCTTGAATACCTTGGATAATAATCATTATTGGGTACTTTTATTATTGATAATATTTTATAAAAAGAAATCAATTAATTTTTCTTAAAAAACAAAACAAAATAAATAGCACCAAGTTTTATTTTAATTGAAATCCTTAAAATAAAAATTAATCAAAAATTTCCTTAAACATATCATACAAACACAAACAACCTTACAGCAAATCAAAATGGAACTCTCCAAAGTTATATCATTTTTATTTTATTCTACGTACCTACACTTTTTTAAAAAAAAAAGAAAAAATTTAAAATAACACAAACCAGATGCTAATACTGAATGTTATTGAATGAATTGGTCTCTGAGTCTTTCAAAACAAAAAGAAAAAAACAAATTTAGATTCAATGCCAATTTGCAACGTGATGAATAATAAATAATATAGAAAGTGGGGTTATAAATGAAAAAAAAAATGAAATTTATTTTCAGTTCGGTGTTTGGTTGTAATCAAAAATCATTATTTTTAAATATAATATACTTATGTTTGAAACTTATACCAGCTGTCGTTTATTCTTACCTATGTTTGAAACTTATACCAGCATCTGTATTCTACAATAGAAAAAATTTTTAAAACTTTCTCCAAACAAATTAAGAAATAGCCATTTATTATGGTATGGTAAAAATTTGGAAAATATGATATGGTAATGGTAAAATTAATTACCATTTAATTGACCTGAAGCATAGTCAAAATCTTCAACCTAGAAGAACTTTGTCTTACAATATAAGCATCCATTTTCACCTACTTTTTCCTCGTGCAACTACCACCACCCCCTTCTATAACTGATGGGATTAATATAAAGGACGGTAAAAATTTTTTGTAGTGTATACCTCTCCTGTTATGGTTGTTATACCACTACCACTGAAATTCATAATTCTCGATAATAATTCTGTTTAATATATTTGGGCTAATGAATGGAATAAGGGGCTTATGCCTTTAGAAACTTATGACTGGTATAATTATTGTAACGTTATTAGAAAATCCTTTTTTCCACCTATCTTTTTGCATACTTTAAAAGGTTATTTCATTTTATAAATATTTCTAAATATCATATTACAAATATCTTACAAAATTGAAAATAAATGGAAATGAAACAGTTAACAGTAGAGGCTCTTAATATATAATAAATTAAGGCCTATTTATACTCTAAAAAATCTTTTACATGCATATAAAATAATTCAATATTCTTCAATATTACTGGTATAGTTGTAACGGCAAAAAAAATTAATTTAAAGTTATTAATTTACCTTAATAAATTGTTTTCACCTGTATTGTCTGGAATTAAAATGGACTAGACCAGAAAACAGCCCATAACAACAATAAAAATAAATGAACAATAAAAAAAGAAATATTAAAAAAAAATTATGAACAAAATTCAAAGTAATAATAAAAGAAGGTATTGTTAAATTTTTAAAGAAATCTAAGAAAAAATAATTTAATTAGAATTTATTTTTACTTTACTTTTAAAACAAATTTAAATTATTTCTAAAAAAATAAACAATTTTATTTTCTAAATTTTACATTTTGAAAACATGATGATAACAATAATCAAATTTTAGAACCAATTTTGTTATTTGCATTAAAACCACTTAAAAATATTTTACAAAATTTTAAGTTTTATGTCATATATAAATCAAAGTGTACCTACCAACCTTAATTATTTAATTTCAATTCCAAAAACGTTAATTTTAAAGGTTAATTTTAAAAAAGTTCCAAAGAATAATTATGTAATATGTTAGGAATATGGAGTAAAATTCTTGGGTATAAAATAAAACTGTACGTACTAAAAGCAAAATAAAATTTCTTTGAGTTGACCAATCTACCGCATTGAAAATATAACTTGCAGGATAACCAAAACCACGAGACTCATCTCTCTCTCAATAAAACAATTGGTTGGTATTATTCATTCATTATTTTCATTCATTGCTCCCTTACAGTCCCACTTCCCAATTCAAAAATTGTCCATCCTTGTCAACTTCTTCTGTTCTTAGACCCTAACTAAATGCCACATTAGCAGTTAAGGGTTCTACCCCATTCTGTCGGATAAAAGGCAAGATACTTTTAGTCAATAAGAATCTGACTA
This sequence comes from Poecilobothrus nobilitatus, assembly GCA_947095535.1. NCBI lineage: Eukaryota > Metazoa > Arthropoda > Insecta > Diptera > Dolichopodidae > Poecilobothrus > Poecilobothrus nobilitatus. Next base: position 60,326,170 of record OX352772.1, read on the forward strand.
TCAAGCAGGTATTTTTGGTGTCTTTCGAAGATTCCCACTTTTGTTAGAAGAAAGAAATAAAATTTGTGTATTTTTCAAAAGTTCTTCCGTTAGAGTAGTATCATCAAGACATAAATCTAAAAAAAAAACTTAAAATCAATCCCCCACATAGGTCGTCCTAACTTTGAAGACGCACTAAGAACTTGCTCAAATTATTAGAAAATATTCTACTTGTATGAAAGTGTAATGTTTTTACTTTTAGAAAGTGACATCAAAAAAATTTATACGCTTTTCTTAAACAATCTTAGTCTCTCGCTAACATTGATTTGATTAAAACTATCCCGTTTCAGAAGAGTGGTTTCACTATAAGTGGAATTTACTTAAAAACACTGCATAACTAAAAAAATATGATATTAAAAATTATTATTAGTTGTTTCCAATTACATAAGTTTGTGTAAGCACTATATTCAATAACCCCTTCTGTTTATTTTTAAAGTAAGTTTATTTTTAAAGTTTTCTATTTTTGTTGTTTTGTACGAGTAATCGAAAAAACATTTAAAAAAATTAAAATCCAAATTAAAGCTTTTGATCTCACTTTCTAAAATAAGAATATTTTAACTAAATTACCAATTTTTTGAAAAAAATTAACAATAGGTACAACTTTAAATACATACTTTTTAACACTTTTGGTTTATGAATGCATTAGAAAACAATTCTATTGTAATTACTATCAAAAATGCATCAGACATAGATAAATTTAGAACTAAATAACAAAATCTAAGCACAATGAAGAAAAAATTGATATTCTAATCTTTCTTTTATTTTTTTTCTTTATTTTCTATACTAGGTTCTGTACTATGAAATAATCGTTCCAAATTTTGAATGAAAGAGAAAAAAATTCCTAGCTTATATATTTATAAGGACACATAACAATTGCATGTGTTTTATATATAGATTATTTACGAATCATACATATATTATGAGTATTACTTATTCATATAAATTGAATAAAAAATATTTAAAAAAATTGAGACAAAAATTGTGGCCTCAAAATTTTTAATCAACTTGAAAACATTCATCATATCATTCATAACCAAAACAAAGACTTTTAAATACATAACGCATTGATTGTACCTTTCAGTCAAAAAATTCCTCAAATAAAATAATACAATGCTCTTATTAAAAATTTATATAGATGCAAGGATGTGCATTTATATAATGATAAGCTATATTTGTATTGATGATAATTTATACATATATTAAAATTAAACAAAAAAAAATTTAAAATAAAAGTAAGAAGGACATTTCTATCAGTTTCATAAAAGTTTCAATCAACTCAAGTAAATAATCTTACATAATAAAATATATTTTCATATTAACCCTTTAAATTTTTATAGTTGGACGTTAAAAGGCGTTAAAACTAGATTTTTTCTATACACTTTTAACTTAACGTATAATTTATTATTTAGAAATGCCAATTCAATTTAGCTTTTGTTCGATACAACTTGGTGAAAATAAATTCATTTATGTCTCTGGGATGCAAAACAAAATTCTCTATTTATGACATTAAAAACATATTATTATGGAATAATTTTTTTGAAATTCCAATAATGGAAAATAAAAGTGTAAACAAAAATATAATACCTAACCTAATAGTAATAAATATTCTTCATTGTTCTTCATGTATAAAAGTGTTTTATACAACTGCAGGTTATAACGGTCGGTCGGTTATAGGTTAACTTTGTCGCTGATACCAAAATAATAATAGGTGGGTTTATTGATCTCTTACAGTTCTCCTCTCTAAAATGTCCACATCCCTGTTCTATCCTTTCTTATTTTCTAGCCAATATGCTACATAGTCAGGTCAATTAAAAATTTCATCTCGTTACATTACTTAAAGAGAGAAGTTAATTTATATGATATTACAAATGTATCAAGAATCAAAGACAAAGGCAAGAATCTGATATTACAAAGTTGTTATTCTTCCATCCGCATTAGAACAAAATAAAAAAAAAGAATATTCCTGTTTTTCTATAATATATTTTGGAAAACCCTACATCTTAAAGTTTGCAATATTCGATGCCAGTAACATAAGATATATTAGCTTTATATTACCAACTCAAACGATGTTAGATCATTTTATCATGAAACAGTATTCAAGAGTCAAGTATATCTTACTATAATTTAAGTATTCATGCAAATATTAATATTAGTCTTTCTAACCACCTGCTAAAACCTGCTCTTTCTTCTATCTTTTCTCCGAATAATAATTCGTATTCTTCTTGATTTTGCTACAATTTCTTTCATGACTTTACAAAAAAGAGTTTGTTTTGTGTTAACATATTGAATACAATATTTTTGTAAAAGAAAAGTATGATTCACAGGAAAAAAACGTAAAGAAGCGGAGTAAAAAATGCATCAATAGAAGATTTATGGTAACTTACAATGTATGGTAACAATCTAACAGAAGGAAAAGTTAAAAAAAAACGTTGGTGATAATATACTGTTTTAGCAAGGATCGTAAAGATTAACAGAAGAAAACTGGAATTTGGCTAGGAAAAATCTGCATAATATTAATTACAAACATGTCTTCTTCTGCATTATACAAGAGTCGAAATCAGTAGGAATTTTTATAGTTAATAGTTTATAGTTTTTATAGTAATAAAAACCAGGGTTATGAAGATTTTTCCATAATATGTTTGTATATGTATGTTAAAGATTCTGCATTAGGAAATTATTAGGAATTAGGAAACTTAATTAGGAAACAATTCAATTAACGAAATTATCATCAAAGTTTTAATTTTTTTTCACAGATTTTTGGTAAAACCTGCATTATTCACGAAAGCACCTAAAATTATTTTTAAAAAAAAATGTGCTCGCATTTAATTTCTAACTAATTCAATCAATCTAAAAATTACGATTTTGTTAATTTTTAAATTTTGTTTCGACTTCCTATTCAGATATAAATTTGCCCCTCCCCTACCATGCAGTCTAGTATTTGCTCCGAAATGTGCAAAGATAAAATTTTCAACTTGCATGCATTCTCCTTTATTAATAAAGTATACGTATCCTAAGTTCTAACAAATATTATCAGTTTTTTCATGTTATAGATGACCTACCCGGAAAATGAAATATTTTCAAAATATGAATTGAGGAGAATAAAAAAATTAGACAAATGCATTTTTTTTTCTTTTTTTTTTTTTAACCGTTGTTGATAGAAATGAGATTTTTTCATTGTTCTAACAAGAATGAAAGTAAAGGAAAATAAAAAAAAAAAACGCAAATAATAAAAAAAAAACCTCCATATCAGTTAGAAACCATAAATACTAAATGAAATACATTTTAAATAGAATGTGAATTCTCCCATAAAGTAATTAAATCTGCCTAAATGTTCCCATTTTCATACTGGTAAATTTGTAAAGAAAATCGGATTCACAAAAATTTTTTCGTGTTCTGAATTTAATTTATATTCTTTGAAAATTACATAATTGTTAGAAATTCATATGACATTCTGATGATAAAATATTTACTCTCAACTTTTATAAAGATATAAAGAATATTATATTTTTTTTAAATTTATGACATTAAAGAAGATTAAATGTGTTTAGATAAGATATATTAAATACCACAATTAAAATAATTCTAACATAAGAAACCATAACTTGAAACCACGTTATAGTTAAATGTAAATAGTAATAAAATTGTCGTTTAAACGAACCAATCGACCACTTAATTATAATATAATATTATCGTTAACTGAAAACTTTACTTAGAAACATAACTGCCACTCGATTTTATTTTATTTTCAATTTATAATCTCTGCCCTATCATGTCATAAATAGCCGAGCTCGAGTTGTATCAATAACATCTGAAACCATTATGGAATAGTAGTATTCAACTTTAGAGTTGTACCAGTTAAAGTAATAGAAAGCGAATTGGACGAATTCAGAGTAAAGTATTAACGTCGGATACTCAATTCTTCCTGGTACAATCGAACTGACAACTTACATAATGGTTTCAATAAAGAAATGGTTGATAACGTCAATAAAAACTATGCTCAAAATCATCAACAAGGACTTTAAGAGCATATCAATGTCGAAGTTTACCAGCTCCTCGATAACAACGGCTTAGCTAGAAGATTGAATCGAAGGCAACTGTTTTAAATAGTGAAGTGATAAATTTATAGCCTAAAACAAATCTAAAAATAAAGGTGTTATTAAAAGAGTGATAAATTATAAAATACCATAATCAAAGAGACTTTTGCAGGATAAGTACCTACTTTTTATTGTTTTAAAATGTAGTAAATTAAGTCTGTAGTGCAGAAACAAATAATTTATTATATGTGTTAATTTGTTAGATTATTACAAAATAAAGTTATCAGTCTGGTGTTTAAAAAAACGAACATATGTATAAATTATATTATATATTATCACTTTAAGTATAAAATGTTTTAGATTAGATTAAATTATTGTTTATAAGCAACACAGCGACTTTTTAATGTAGTTCTATAGTGTTCCCCCTGTACTGTTGTGGATTTGCCTCCACTTATAATAATAACTTCAGAATATATATTCTGTCAAACCTATTATCTCTAAGAAGAAAAGATCTCTAGAATCTTTCTTGTTGACAATTTATCTTCGGCAAAATAAATGCTCATAGGTACCCATATCTTGCTCGGTGTAAATCTCCGCAATTTTTTAGTACTATGTGTCCTAGAAGTAACAGGTATTAAAACTTTTAATTTTTTTTTATTACTGATCTTTTTCGTCTCTTGAATATGTATTCTTTCTCGTTTTAGATGTTTTTAATATTTTGAATTATAGCTTTAGAAAACTATGTAATTTGAACAACTATATCTGACTCATGGCGCAGTGGTCAAGTCGCCAACCTTTCAATCGAAGGGTCTTGGGTTCAAACCCCGGTCAGGTCATAAATAAAAAATATGTAGTACTTTTATATCGTAATAATGTATATCGCATAATTAATAGTAGTAATAATAACATTAATAATATTAATAATAATAATAATAATAATAATAATAATAATAATAATAATAATAATAATAATAATAATAATAATAATAATAATAATAATAATAATAATAATAATAATAATAATAATAATAATAATAATAATAATAATAATAATAATAATAATAATAATAATAATAATAATAATAATAATAATAATAATAATAATAATAATAATAATAATAATAATAATAATAATAATAATAATAATAATAATAATAATAATAATAATAATAATAATAATAATAATAATAATAATAATAATAATAATAATAATAATAATAATAATAATAATAATAATAATAATAATAATAATAATAATGATAATAATAATAATAATAATAATAATAATAATAATAATTATAAAAATAATAATAATAATAGCTGCTACAGTAGAGCCATCTTTGGTTATATTATGCAAGTAAGGTGTTATATAATGCTGCACGTTGTAATCCACTGATGGCGCTGACTCTGTGGTAAAGTAATAATAATAGTAATAGTAATAGTAATAATAAATAATAATAATTAATAATAATAATAATAGTACAATAATTAAATAGTACAATAAATAGTTCAATAATAATATAACAATAATTATAATAATAGTACAATAATTAAATAGTACAATAAATAGTTCAATAATAATATAACAATAATTATAATAATAATAATAGTAATAATAATAATAGCTACTACAGTGGGGCTATCTTTGGTTATATCATGCAAGTAAGGTGTTATATACTGCTGCACGTTGTAATCTACTGATGGCGCTGACTCTGTAGTAAAACAATAATAATATTAATAAGAATATTAATACCAATAATAACAGCCGCTACAGTGACAGTGGGGGTTGCCTTCAATAATTACCTCATGTAGTAATATATATACTACTACTTCATGTTGTAACTGTTGTGACGGCTTTAGCCACTGTTAGCAAAATAATAATAGGCGGATTCATTGTTTCCTTACAGTCCCACTCCCAATTCAATGTTTCCGTATCCATTTTCCTATCCTTTCCTATCCCTACTCCCTAGCCAATATACTGCGTTCGCAGGTAAGGGTTTCATCCCACTATATTGACTAAAGGGGGAGGTGGGTTTAGTCTGTAAGAATCTGACACTATCAAGGGGAAAATGCTTGGTGTCTTTGGAAGATTCCCACCTCCCTTAGGAAAAAAAAAAATTTGAACAACTAGAATTTTAATATTTACCATATGAATTTAATATCTCATCTACCAAATTTTCAAAATTTTTTGTTAATACAAAATAAATAGATTATTTTGAAAGTACATATAATTGAATACTTTTGAAAACTTCAATTTATTTTATCAAATAAATTATAATATCAAAATTAATTTCTAATATTGTTTTTTTAAAACTCTAATAAACTTCTAAATAACAAAATATCTTACACTATCAACATTTGTTTTAAGTTCATCTCTAAAATTACTATCAATTTACATGAAGTTTTTTTTTTTTATTTTTTTCAATAAATCCTTTTATAACCACTCAGTTAAGATTCTCTCAAAAACAGACAATTCTCTCTGTTTCTATTTATAACAGAAACTAAAGACTTTAATCTTTTAGAACCTGTATAATTTAAAAAAAAAAAACAAAAACAAGAAAAATGAGTTCAAAAAATGTTAAAACTTCAACAAAGAAAACTAATAATTGACTTCTGTAACTGACATCAACAGAAATAAGAAAAACAAAAAAAATATATATATATATATATAAAAATAAACCAATATACCTAACTTTCATTGTCTTTCTTAAAAAATTTTGTTTATTTTTTTTTGTTTCTTTTTTAAGTAAAAAGAACAAAATACAAATTTTTAAATAAATTCAAAATTACAATAAACCCATTTATATTTCAAGAATAATTTTGCATAAATTCCAATTCGAAGACTTCCTTTAGCAATTTCCTATAATATATTACGCATAAATATTTTTGCAAATAATCGGAAATAACTTTCTGTAATTATTTCCTTAAATTGTTATTTTCTTATACTAAATAAAATATTTAAATATAATTGTATTATTTTTATTTCTTAGAATGTTCAAATGTTTGTTGCAGATAGTAGATTTTTTCATACTAAACATATTGAAAGATTTTGTCCTTTTAAATTTATATAAATCAAGGAAAAGGGGCCTCGGTGGCCTAGTGGGTAAGAGCGTATGAAATACATTGTAAACACCGAGGGAGTGTAGGTTTGAATCCTACACACGTCGTAAAAATAATTACCCGTTGAGACATTTACAGCCCCACTTGGAAAAGGAAAGGTTGTGTAATTTTCTTGTCATATTTATGTGGCAGAGAAATGCACTAAAAAAATATATATATATTAAATATATTAAAGAGGAATTAAGTTTAATAACTTGTCAATTATAAAATAGTTTTACGAAGCTATTATAATAGTGTTATAAAATATATTTTATTTAATATATTTATAACATTATAAAGAGAAACATTTTTTATTCCTATAGCCCTTAATATGGAAACTGGGTCGAGCAGTATATATTTTTGCAGCTATATCCTTAGCTTTAGTTTGAATATATATCTACCCGTTATATTACTTATTTATTTTAAATTTAAGCTTTGTCACTTAATTAGTTTCAAAGATACAATTCTATATAAACCGAGTACAGAAATTTGAATTGAATCTACGCGGAAAAATTGTTCCAATGATTTGAAGCTTTCCAAAAATTCTTATCCTGTTAAGTTATTTAATATAGTTACCCATTTTTATTTTGAGACATCCTATTATTAGTTTTGAAAATAAGTAAACTGGGTCCCCAAAATTAGTATTGTCAATGCCCAAAAGTGTGCTCAGATGAAGTTTTCGGCTAAACTTTTTAAGATTACAATTCGGGGTAGCATCAATCAAAATTGCAAAGTAGCATCAATTTTATTATCAGACAATTAAGCGCATAGACTTTTCACTATCACAATAGACTAACTTATTAAATCATAATCATCTCAACCATCCCCACCCTCCAAATAACTTAGAACCACCTATTAATTTTAACCTATTGTTGAAATAATCCTATTGTAGGATTATTTTCACAATAGGTGTATTATCTAATATTTTCATTTTTTTATTCACTATTTTGCTTGCTCTGAATGCATCACGAAATCCGAAAAGCTTCTACATTTCCTCTTGTTCTTTAGAAAAACATATCCTTTAGTATATTTTTCTATGTGATTTTATAGCAACTTTTTATTTTTTGGTGTAAGTTTTGTATTACATATTACTTAATTCGCTCTACTTAATGCTTGATTTTCTGCTAAGTTACTGTAAAAATATTTCCAAACCAATAAAAAACTTTGAAAAAAAAATTTTGAAAACTTAGCTTATACTTTATATCTAATTTATATATTATCAAACCTAATTTCATTTCATCTTAAGCTGAACATAACAAAAACTAATTTATTTAACTGATAAATCTCCTTTTGGTGTGGATAATTTTTTAAATTCTTAAGTTTTCACTTAAATGCTAAGCAAACCCATTTATCAATAGATATCAGATTATTTTTTTTTTTTAATTTGATATTTACATATTTATTAAAGGGATATTTAAATTATTTTCTTTTGTTTTTAAAAATTTTAAGAATTTTAAACCAAAAATAAATTAAATATATTACATTTTTATGCCTTACGTCTTACACTTTACACCTCACAAAATTGTCTAGACAAAAATTTCAAAATCATTTGACGTGCTTTTTGACATCATAATCAAACTTTACAGTTTAAAACTTGTCATTTTCATTTTCTTTTCAAAAATTTTCTTATTACGCAAATTTTTAATTCTATTTTCTAATAATATTATCATTTTTATTTATGCATACTTATTATTATGTCACATTTCCAACCAATCAATTTATTATTTATAAATTTAGACGCCATGCCACACATTAAAATTTTAATATGAAGGTTCAATTCTAAGTAAAATTTTTCAAATGTGAAAGAATTCTTTAACGTTAAAAATTATGATTATTAATTTTTTTTAAAAAAAAAAAATGTTTGTAATATTTACCGTTCACACGATGACAGTGTTTTACTTAAATAGTTTAGAAATGTAAGATATAAAGAATATAACCTAAAATATTTCGCAACCTTCGAACAATTTAGTCGTTTAACCAATTAATAATAAAAAGTAATAATAAATTTTTTTTTTTTATCTAACCAATGAACCTGTTCTTAAGTTGTCGGCTTTTCAATTAAAAGCGTTTCTTTTCAAACCTCGACCAGGTTATATTCTAAAAAAATAATACAACTACAAACAATAATTAATTAATAGACGTTGGGCAACATGCCTAACAGACAAAAGGTTCATTAAATATATCCATTAGTTTTGTTTTTCTTAAGGCTGGTAGGAATCTTCCAAAGACACTAGAAATACTCCTTTCTAATACCTAGTAATGATACCTAGAAGAATATTAAAATTAGACTACTAGATGGTATATTTTATTGACTCTTTGCCAGTTAGACCTCGATATAAAATTAATAACATATTAGTCCTTAGAGTCCCTGTAAATCAATGAGTATTTATCTTCAATTGAAATATACACTAAGCCTATACAACCTGCCTGAGGAACAATATGTCAACTTTATATAAAAGTAGTCTATTTTCTTCTAACAAAACTTAATAAATAAATTCTTTTTAATCAGAAAAGAAAATTTATTTTAAAAATTTTTCAATATTATTGTAAAGTCACGTACCTTATGAATCTGTTAAAAGAAAAAAAAAACAAAAATTTGAAACATGAAAAAAATGGTAAAATTGAAAAACTTTTATGTCTCGTTTCATTTTCAATGACCTCTTTTTTAACTGATAACAACAAGAGTTATTCTTAATTTTCATCGAAAGGAAAAGTTTTCACGTCAAATCTAACCAAATTTTTTACATGTTTATAGAACTTTGAAAGATAATGCAATGACTTAATCTTTGAACCTTAAAATGTATCTCTTCTTTTATATATTTTAATTTTTTTTTTTTCAACTTTTTTTCAAATGACTATTGCAGATCATAAAAAAAACATGAATCTTAAGAAAAATACTTTTAATTTTTAAATTAAAACATGTGATTTCTGAAAAAAGTTATCCATATTCATTTGAACAACAAAATATTAAAAAATTTTTCTTAAACTATGATACAAATATGTTTAAAGGCACATATACACCAACTAAACTTTAAGCAATTTAATTATGCACGCAATTTAAGCACCATACATTTAACAATGCCTATAAAAACATTTGAGTATAGTTTACTATACTTCGTAAAACATCTTCTTTTAGTAAAATGAACCAATACATTAAGTGGGCTTGGTATAATATCATATAAAAATGTTCCAGAATCATTTAAAGGCTCTCCTTTCTATTTAAGAATACTGAAAGTTCACAATAATTTTTATGTTATAACCAAAACAAATAAGAAGGGACTTCATTAGTATTTGCTCGTCAGTACTAATGGATTTTATAGAGATGGTTGTAAACATATTCAGTATTCAAGTTTTTTGGCAAAAGTATATTTCAGAACTTTTTCAAAGGTATATTTAAGTAATCAAGATTTTGGGAACAAATAAAATTTATATCTCATTTAAATCCATCTAGACGCATAGCTCATAGAAATTTTATGTAGATAATCCATTGATTAGTAATGTTGAAAGTTCCAAATTTATTGCACTGTGAAGATATTTGTTTTTTTTTTTCTAACGGAGGTGCGTTAATCTTCTAAAGACCAAAAATACCCCACAACCCAAGAATATCCCATTGTTGATATCGGATTCTTAAAACCTCTAACTTCTTATATGTAAAACATCTGACCTGAGTTTAAACCTAAAACCTTTAATTATTGAAAGGCCGGCGGCTTAACCACTACGGTTGAATATCTTAAAATACAGAATAAAATTTCTAAGAGTATATTTAAAGTTATAATCAATATTTATCATCAGAACTTGTTTTAGTCACAGTAGCCATATCAAATTGCCACAACGTTTTAAATACTTACACGTTTTTATTTAAAACTTTTAGTAGACAAGTTGATGATCTCTTTGATTCTTGTTTTATATAATCAATTTTTTTGATAAATATGGCACATTAATTTACAGAATTGTTAAAAAAATATAACTCTTTTAAAAAAAATTCATGTTTTTAGTCCCGTAAGAAAATGTTTTTAGCAGCATAACAAATTTACCATTATGGTTATAACACGGTATCCTGGATAGATATGAAAAGTACATAATAGAATATTTTTGCTTTGTTTATTCTTCCGCACAATAATTCAAAAAAATAATGTAGCTAGGATTCTGAAATTTTTACAATTTCATTTTTTTTATATAAATACCATATTAGCTATTGAAATTGAGCATTTCGGGCCGGCTGCCACAGAACTTCCTGTTTTATATTAATATTTTTATATCAACATTTCAGTGTTGAACATTTCAGAACAGTCAAACATTTCAACATTTATGTTGCATATCTAAAATTCAAAAGAAGAAGAAAAGCAAAAAAAAAAATTTAAGCTTTATGCCAAAAATCTCTGCAAAGTTCCGTCATTCTAATGGAACAAATTTGAGTAACTATCACAGAATTGCGAAATGAATATTCTCATATCTTGATAGTTAATAAAGCTACGCATCTGAACTTTTCTAAAAGATGATTAGGCATAGGCTAGGCATCTGAAAAAACTGTACTGAACTATTTAAAAAACGAAATTTAAATAATGCTGACAATCTTAACAAATGATAATATAAATAACTGAAATAAAATTTCTCCACTAACCCTTTCAGGTGATTAAGTGCAATTGTTATAATCTTTTTATTTTCAGTCATAGGGTCTTGCTATATACCTATTTTAATTATACAAAAATAGATTTGTAGAAATTCCAAAACTCTAAAATAGTAAAAAAGAAACTTAAAGCTTAGTAGTCGTATGAACGCTGCTTAACATTTAATTCCTACACACGTAACATCCACAGTTATATGATGCTATGTAAAATCTGCAGTTAAATTTTTTTATTATATTTTTTTTTATATATTTTTAAAATTTTCCTAAAAATCATTAATCTGTTTTATAGTTTTTGAAAAAAATGGACTCAAAAACAAAAATAATCAAAACAAAAAAAAAAAATAATAATAAGAAAAATTGTTAGTTAAAATGAAGTTTTGTGGTTTTTGTTACGGTGATTTTGGCATCCTATTCAATCTTAAACGTGCATTTTTTTTGGCAACAGAATAAAAGAATAAAAACTCTTTAACATTTTGTTACCATACCTGTATATACTCGTATAATTATATAAATATTAAATTGTAACGGTTTTGATTTTATTTTATATATTATAATATCATGTGTCAGGTATCATCCCTTTATACCTTGTTTACAACATCCGTATATACATAATATTATTTTAAGGTATAAAATAATAATTGTTTTTTAGGGATGGTTTAATTTCCGCTATAATTAAATGAAAATGGTTACAAAAAAAAAAACAATAATAAAACATTTTAAATTTCTATTTTGTTTTCGTATCCTTAGGATATCATGGGGGTATATTATATGAATGTTATGCATATATACATTAGGTAGTTTGTTATATGTTAAAAATTTTAATAAAATTTATATATTGTGTATTATGGAATGTAATATTGGTTTTGATGTTAGCTGTGATGATATGAAGGTTATTCTAGAAATAAAAATTTCTTTCATCTTTTCTTAAACCACATAATATTATATACTATTGAAAAATTAAGTTTATCGAAAAGTTTTCCCTGTTCTTACATTAAAAATTGATAGTTAAGAAACTTTACTTTTCTTTAATGTATATTTATCAATAATCAATTAGATTAGTTTCGGGAAAAGAATTTCTACAGGATTGAAAACAAAAAACCCAATTTTTTGAAATATTTTTTATTTTTTGTAAAATTATGTAGGCTTAAATTAAATTTGAGTTATAAGATACAATGTTATGATAAAAGTTTATGGATCTTTCTCCTCTAGCCAAAAAAGGATTCAATAAAAATTTCGAGGAATATATAAGAAGATCTGTCATAGGTCATTTTATATAAAAAAGAAAAACATTTAGTATTAATTTATTGTTTAGGGGAAAACAATTACACTAATAAGACCAAACAAAATGATATCTAAGATTTTTTACTTGTTAGCTCCTCTTTATTTGAAAAATATCATTTGATGAAAAATTACTTATGAAAATAAAGACGAACCAACTATTGTCATATCTGAAACCTTTAATAGTTAATTTATGTATAGCGTAGCTTTAAAAACTTCTAAAGATTCCCTTTTTTTTCCGAGGGTAGGTGGGAATCATCGAAAGAGGAGTTAAAAGAGCACGAGTGCTCAATGTATGTGGGACTTTAACCCACTAAACACCATCTCCCTTTTTTGACCAAACAACATATAGGTTATAGTACGCATGACTCATGTACTGCCTGGTTTGATAATTCTTTGTTTTCTGAAACTCCACAATAAACACAACTCGTCATTGGTAGAAAAAAAATTATTTTTAAGAATATATTTTCAAAAGTAATAAACTCATTTATCAATTTTCTTATAACGTGTTGTTTTAAATAATCGTTTCTAATTTAAGTACTAAGAGAAAAGTAAATATACAAAGGTGGTTCAATTCCTAACATGGTTATAGTCGCAACTAAAAATATTTCATTTTGGTGAACCGAAAAAATGTCCATTTAATTTCTATAAAATTCTCTTAACTAAAAATGCTTCATTTTAATTAACAGAAAATTTAAAATTTAAATTATATATTCTAAAACAGATCTTAATATTGATGCTTCTTCGCCGGCTATGCCGGAATTCCAGATTCTTATTATTGCATATTATGCCATTTATGCAATAATAAGAATCTGCTTTAAAGTTTTACATAATACATAAAGGTATTACATAATGATATAAATTTTCATTTTTTACATAGTACAATAATTCATAAATTGGATAGGCAATATTAGTATTTAGCTTAGGATTAACTACTTAGGTTGTTAATGTCAAATTTGTATTATAAAGAAATTTTCAATGTTTATTGCGTTTTTTTCTTCAATATTTTTTATCATATCGTATTTTTGAAATATGTGTTTTACTGTTAGTAAGCCTGCTAATATGGCGATAATGATTCGAAAATGTTTTTTTTAGCTGTGTAAGATAAAAACCTAATGGAATTGTATACATTTTTGTTTTCACAGTATCCTTTTTATGTCTATATTAGACGTTAGTGAATATTTGTTCGATCAGTGGACGCTGTAGTATTTGAGTTCGATTTCTAAGGACGTTGTAGTATTTAAGTTATTCCACTTTAACTTTTTGTATGCTTTTAAATTTTTTCGTATTTAAGTAGTTTTTATTAGTAGCATTTTTTTTGAAGAACAAAATTTTCCGGTATTGTTTTATCATACACAATTATTAAACAGTATTTTTGCACATGTGTTATGTCAAGGATAAATAGATTTTGTCACTGGAAAATATAGAAAAGGATATTAACAAAAAAAAAATTTATTTTCCAAGAAATTGGCTTCTATAAATGGAAGTTTTAATATATATATATATACATGTATGTATATTGTATTCATATATAAAATATAATATGTTTATATGTGTGTATATTCATATGAACAAATTTCTGTTTAAGATGGTGATTTAAATTGGATTTTAAAAATTTGGTTTGTTGCTTTCTTAGTCGATGTTTCTTTTTTTCATTTGTTTTTTTTTTTTTTTAATTTTTAAATGGATTTATATTATAATATTGTGTCTCGCATAAATATTTTTCTAACTAGGGGAATTTTTATTATTTTAAAAAAAATTTTCCATACTTGTATATTGTATTTTGATATAACAAAATGTAAAATATTATTAATTAATAATAAATATGATATGCATATTTTTTCAAAATTTTATATGCATACAATAGTTTGCAGAAAAAAACTTCTTAATTTCGTTTAAAAGTAGAAAATAAATTTACTTAAATTATCGATTTTGTATTGCATTTGCTGTTGTATTTTTAACTTTAGTAGAAACGATTGCCTTATAATATACTTTTCTATTTCTTTTACATTTATTTACACAATATTTAAAATGAAAAGCGCAAGAAACCAATAAAGTAGGTAGGTAGGTACGAAAGTAGAAAGAGGCTGCAGATACACTTTTAGATTAATTTAGACCCATTATAATACTCTAGATTAGTTTTTCACCAAATTAAACCATTAGAAGCTTATTACCGAGCTCTATAAATCGATTAACTTCCCCTACCAAAGATAAAAAGTTTATTTAAGAATGATTTCCTCGGAAGGTTTCTTCTTTTTAGAGCAAAAGTTAGGTATTTACAAAAAACGTTAATGGTTTATTCTTTTTCCTCTTCACCTTTGTAGCTTCTGCAAAAGTCATATGAAGGAAGCCCTAAGTATGTCTGCAGATCAGGCAGTGTTCCGTTTGAATTTCTATTGCTTTACCGGTATTGCGGCGATTTTTAATAATAAGAATTTAGTTTAATAATAAAAATCTAGTTGACCGAATATGATAGGCAGAGAAGTAATTTACTTTCTTATATTTTACAAAATAATTGCAGCAGTATTAAATATGTATAATGAAATGTTCGGATTCAATGTCGAAAATTAGTGTAAACAATATATGGTATAGGAACTATTTACTTTTTTTCTTTCCCAACTTATATAAATTTAATTTTACCCGATTCCGTTGTATGTTCTTCAAGTCATCATAATGTTATATATCATAAACTATACTCTGTATCATTAAAATAATATTTTTTAAATAATTTTCGAGAACAGTTTGTTTTTTTCGTAATTCTGATCAGAAGTTTTTTTTTTATGCAGTTTCTTTTATTTTTTTCTTCCGATTAATTTTTATTTACTTCATTTTCTTCAATCATCCTACATACAAAATATACATACAGATTTTTAATCCTTCTAATTGTTCTATAATTTATCTTAAAAGAAAACCAAGTGTCGCATTAATATCTGTATATATACCATACTTGTGACCTTTAACATAATCATTAAATTCAATGTAAATTTCAACAATGAAAACATAATGAATTAATCTATAGATAGACTATAAAATTCTAATTGTGTGTCAATAACTTTAACAAATCTTATAATATTTTATTAATTAAAAATTAAATGCATTTTCAAAGTTAATGGAAGAAATTTCTCAAGTGTTTTAATATTATTATAATTTCAAAAGAAAATGTAATTTTTTATAACTAACATTGGTAAATTATCTTAAAAATATGTTTGAAATTCAAATGACATTAAAAATACAATAGACTAAAATTAATACAAGTGACTTTACATTTTATTTATATCCATACTATGTAAACAATTTATATATAAGTACATATACATACATCTTTTATCCTAGACTCCTATAAGTTTAACCACGAATCTGGAACAATATTGTTTATTTTTCAAAAATAAAAATAAAAATTTTAATTCTTGGACAAATCTTTTCTAAGCTAGATGAGAAAAATAGAAAAATTCTAAAAATGTATTGAAAAGAATTTTTTTTTTTCTAATGCATTAATCTGGCACACATTTCCCAAAAAAAAAGAAATGATATTCGATTTTATGTAAATTACTAGTTGTTGCTTACATCTTAAAATTTTTTTTTTTTTATAAATATTTCTTTTCCTTTCGAATTTTATCTATGTTTGTTTTTTTTTTCTATTATGATCAACATAAATCATACAATTGTGATGTGATGTGGTCTTATAACAGTCCTGTAATAAATATATGCAAAGTTATTCATACTTTAACTATGAAAATATAAAAGCGCATTAAACGATATTCGGTTTTGAAGCAAATCAAAACAAATAAAAAAAAAAATATCGAAAAATTCAAACAAAAAAAAATCATTACCGTAAATCAATATAACGAAAATTATTTTAGAATAGATAATAAAAATTACGATTTAAAATTTCCTCCTATAAATATGCAATTTATTTCTATAAATGTTTTTAAATGTTTCTTTCTGTGAAAGGGTATTGAAAGAGTATTGAATCTTGGCCTAGTGGTTAAGCACATGGCTTATTAATCGAGGCAGTGTAAGTTAAAATCCTAAGATTCATAATTTGAAAATAAAAATTATATACCAAATACAGTGCAAACATATTGTAACACTTTATGTATATAATAAATATAAAATAAAGGGGGCTTCGGTAGCCTAGTGGGTAGGAGTGTGGTGTATTAACCGAAGGAGTGTGGGTTCGATTCCTGCACAGGTCGTAAGTTTTTTTTCTTTACATACCCCCCTTACGACCTAATATAATGTAAATATATAGTATATAATATAAACAAAATAAATAATATTAGTATGTAATTTAATAATAGTATAAAAACCTATAATGGCCTTAGTAGCCGATGGTTCAATAATATTGCACTACATTAATGTATGTAATATTAATATAAATAAATAAATAAATATAAAATAAATAATATTACTATATAAAATTACACATAATTAGGCTCACACAATACCAATACAGTTTTCAAAAAATGTTTTCGATTCTCGACAGTAATATTTAGCCTAGTTTTTTTCTTTTGAATGAACAACGAACGAAACGAACGAAACCAAAAAAAAACTTTAAATTTCACTAAAAATTTTAAATAAAATTTTTCTATAAAAAGACGTGAAATTTATCCTTTTTTGTGTATGTTTTTTCTTCTTTTTGCACTACTCTACGCCATTCTCTGTAACATCCGGTTATCCTCAGATAAAAGTCATAAATCATCTTATCGTTTAAGTGCAACTGTGTATATATTTTCAACATTTTAAGAAAAATAAAAAAAAATTGAACAAATAACAAAATGAAAAAATCGGAAATCCATAAAGATGGTTAAAAAAGTAAAAAAAATATATTTCCCTTTTTTGCACCTCAAACCCATAACCATGAAAAGTAAGTGCTCTGAATATAATTTTCTTTTTTTTATATTTGCATCAAAATGCAAAAACAAAAAGGAAAAACCATCACCGGTACTTCTAAGAAGGACGAAGAAAAGTCTTTATACGGCGGTATATATAAAAACATCCACCTAAACACTATAAAGCATCTTAAAATAATGTTATGTATAACATAAGCATCACATTTATTCTAATCTTCTATGCGTTTTTGATTCAATTTTCTTTTTGTTTTTGTTTTTGTCTACGTAATAAAGATTTTCAAATTTTATTAAAGGGGTTATATAAATGCCCTAACACCAAATAAAAAAAAACAGAAATATTTTGAGACCTTTTCTGTTGTTTTATTAATTTTAACTATTATTCTTTGGTGGTCCTTACTAGCACTAGTGTAATCTAAGCTTTTAACTTATTTAAACTTCAAATATTGATCAAAGATTGGATGTACTTTCTAACTATTGTCTATACAAATAATTTCATCAAATTTCGTTTTATTTGAATATAGTACAAATTTTTATTGTTTGATTGGAAATTAGTACCGTATTGACATTACATTATTATGATCATTACACTATTACATTACACTCATTAACATAAGACTATTGAGTAAACATAGGTTAGTTTAGGATTGTTGATCAAGGTTTTTCTAAGAAAATATTATGAAGTGTTTTACAAAGTGCAGTAGGTCAATATTATTCAAGAATATTTTAAGTGTAAATGCCGAACGTACCGTAAATACATAAATAAAAGATAAACGATGGAGTTCTCTTCTTCTTCATTTTTACATTTCATCATTTTAAGAAGCAGTAATCTCCTGACTACTATCGGTAGACAACTCCAGATAGAAAAGGTTCCCATTAAAATTCCCTTTACATTACCAATATTTTGCCGGTTAACAATTTACTAGATCGATATTAACTTAGTATAAATTTAAGGTATCATGTAAAAACAGCCACAACTTGAATAATCTACAGATAATATGGTTTTTGTTTTATAAAATTGATTTAGAAAACAAAATGTTACAAGGGAAATCTTTGATAACTGATTTACAGCCACATCTTTTAAAAAAAAAAATTTTAAATACGATATACCTACTACAAAATTCAAGAAAAGGAAATACCGTTATGTTTTTCATTGTATGATTTTATTTTATTTTTTTGTCAATGATAGTTCTTAGTAATATTAAAAATAAAGAAATCAAAAAGGTTGATTCTGCTAAACAACCAAACAGTTTTCTTTATTCATAAAATGATTTAACATAAATAAACAATTGAATATATTGCGAAAATTAAAAAGATAATCTAAAATACTTTACATAACGAAATTAATGAATTTCTAAATTAACCCCTAAATGAACGAATGTATTTAGAAGCAGTTAATTTACAGGTTTTTCAAAATTGTATTTAAAGTAGTGAATTTGTGTTATTGTTTTGATAGTTTGCAAAATTATAGAAGAAAGAAAAACGATTGAATAACTGAAAAAAAACTTTGTGCGAAATATACCTATAATTCAAATTAAATAATTTGTCACAATTTGTTATAAATATCTAATCAATATGTAATTTAAACAAGGCAGAATGGAAACTAACGGTTTTTGAAGGCTCACACTTTCAAAAAGACAATTTAAACAGTTTAGTATTTGGATAATACCGTGACTTGCACAAAATTGTACAAGAAATTGTGAAAAATAAAAATTTTAAGAAAATTCTACATATTTAAGAAGAGCTGTTGATGTTAAAATTATATTGCTAGCTTAAAATTTTTTCTTTTTATTCTGAAAATATTTGTAGAGGTGCAGAAATTACATGTGGCTAAAAACAGCAAAATTTCAGTTTTAGACCCCTAAGAGCTCTTAAAGAGAGGAAGGTATTAAAAATTTTCAAAGTTCTCATTAAAATCGTGCTGGAAGGAAGCAAAGTCTTGTAAAATTTTCTCTTCACACAACGGTAAGTGCAAAAACTAAATTGCAAAAAATTGTATAATTTTGATGTAGATTTACAATTGTAAAAAAAATTCTGTTGTTGGGCGTTTTTAGATTAAAAATATCTTAAGCAGAGCCTGAGATATACATATTTGAAAATAGGGTTTTTAAAACTTTGATTGGCTGTAATTTCGTAACGGGTGGGGCTAGATAAAAAAAAATTGTTCTACAACATTATTTTTTAAGATATCTGTCCAATGGTTAAAATGTTATTATTCTATCTTAAAGATGGGGTAAGAGTTAACTTAGTATTTCAAAATGATAGATCCTTATGTGATATCAATGGTAAATAATTTCTCGCCCATTTTATCTTTAATAGATCAAGTTCACATTCAAGTTCACATTCCAAACCAAAAGTTAGTTCTGGATACAAAAATTGTGACTAAAAACTCACTTGTTTTTGTAATATCAATTAATTTATACCAACTTTTTTTTTTATTTTGATTTACATTAAAATTTAGTAATGTCAGTTAATGTTTAAAACTTGTTTTAAAAATTTGTGGTTTTTAACAACATTTTTACAAGCAAATACTTATCTTAAAAATAGTACTTTTTATATGTAAATAAAATGATAATGTATGCTAATTTAATTAAATAATATAATCATGATTAAACAACAAATTCATAGTAATAGAGAAGATATTATAAAACAAGAAAGAGTGCAGTAGAATAGGATGTGTCAACTCTGCGATACTCGTATGAATGTAATATATGCTGTTTCCATAAAACTTGATCATATTTTACAAAATTTCAGATGTTTTAGTATGGATGTTAAGTACCGAGACATATTTATGTATATTTTGGAACTACTTGGATCTGTTATACCTGTAGAACCAAATTTTACAAATTTTTACTTCGACATCTTTTCGCCAAATTTCAGATATCTATAGCTTCAATAGATACTGAATTGTTTCCCTATATAAGAAAGAAATTCTATGGTAGCTACTCGAACCCACTGACCGAAAATGATATATTTAAAGTGTCACAAACGTAATGACAAATTTATCACACACTGGAATATACGTTCATATGGGTGTCACAAACGTATTGACAAATTTATCACACCCTGGTGTGTCAAACGTAATGAAAGTGTCACAAACGTAATGACAAATTTATCACACCCTGGAATATACGTTCATATGGGTATAAAAATAAAGAATTATTATTATGAAATAATTAAATTTATTAATTTTTAAATTTTCTTGTTATTAAAGAAAAAATTCAGTAGCTAAAACTCTTGTTATGTACGTATTATAGCATTTAAGTTTTTATTTCAAATATTAATATTGATTATTGTCGTAATAATGTCTATATTAAATTTGATGATTAGTTTAATAACTAATCATCAAATTTAATATAATATATAAAACAAATATAATATTTTAAAATCAATGTTTAACTTAAAAACAAGTTTAATTTGTTGTAATGGAGAGATAATACCACACAATTTATCAATGCCAATTGACGTAAATGTTATTAACCTAAAATAAATTTTGAGTAACGCTAAAATTCCCGTTTTAAATTTTTATTTAAATTTTTTTTCTACTCTAGATTTCGACTGGATGAAAAGAGCAACTCTACATTATAATAAGTAAATCTTCCTTTTATTGCATATCAGATTTATGTTTGCTGGGCGCAAGCAAACATAAAGCAAAAAGCAATTTTTGCTTTACTCCAAATTTTTTAAATCAAATCTATTTTTTTTTGTCAGATTATTATTCTCTTCAGATTTATTATTACTCTCTTGATTTATTTTACTCTGGTCGTTTGTTTACAATAAACTTCTACACCATATAAGATGAGAACAATGAGAATTTAATCATGGTTAAATCTTCTTGCCATAAACTTGATAATTTAAATAGATCATGGTTCTGTTAAATAGATTCCTTCAACAAATTAATGTTGTTTTTTTTTAGTTTTATTCTATTAACTCACAGGAGATTTCTGTGAATTTTTATATATATTTAGAACTAGCCAAAAAATTTTTAAATTTGGGATTTGTCTAGTCAATTTTGATTTTGGGATTTCTAGTCAAATTTGGGATTTGTCTAGCTAACTCTATTACTGAGCTCCAGCTTTAAACGTTCTATTTTCAAAGGTTTCTATCTTAAATTCTGTTTAATATTTTATTAATTTAGAGACATCAAACGAGATTAAATATTTTTAACTTTATAAATTAATATCAAAATTATACAAGACTTTGCAATATATTATTTAAATTTACCGTTATGCGAGAAAAAAATGTTACTTTGTTTATATTTCTACAAAGCTTAGAAGATAAAATCTTGAAATTTTGAGGGAAAAAAGATCTTTCAGAATTAACATCAAAAAATAAGATACCTCAGAATATTGTTTTAGTATTGGTGGTATTTTAGTAAGGTGAAAAATTGTAAAATTTTTATTTTTACACACCTTTAGCTTAGGCACCTGTACAAAATATTTCAAAGTAAACCGAAAAAATTAAACTTAAAATTTTAAAAATATTTACAAATTTTTATGCGAATTACAATATTTTCAGTTGTTTCTATTGCCTTTTGGAAAATGTGGACTTTTAAAAACTTTAGCTTTTACATTCTCTCTTACTTTTATATTTTATTTATTTGTTGACATTTATTTATTTTTTTTTTAATGCATTTCTCTGCCACATAAATGTGAACAGGAAATTACACAGCCTTTCCTGTTCAGGCGTGGCTGTAAAGGTGAATAACTCTTACGACGTGTGTGGGATTCGCTCCCTTGGTGTTTACAGCGTATTTTTATACGCTCTTACCCATTAGGCCATCGAGGCCCCCTGTTGACATTTATTAAAAATAATAAAAGAGTTGAAACTTTAATTCTTCTAGAAAAAAGCGAAGAAGAAAAATTGACGTTGTTATAAACTTGAAATTGAAATAAGTCGAAAAACCGTAAAGAACGACATGAATTTTAAGAATTTAGCAAATTAGTTTTATTACAATTTTTACTAAGTTTTTTTAATTTAGGGCCGTTTAAATGAACTAGAGTTACATAAATGTAAAGTTTATTTTTAAATGGAGTTAAATTGCATTGAAATAGAGACTTGGATTCCAATTCCAAGAAACTTATGAGTTTAAAAAGTTCGGCATAATTTTAATGGAACTTAATATCACCCAAAGCAAATTGAGCATAAATTTCATAGCATCAAACCTTAAAAAAACATATGTTATTTTATGTTTTATGTTTATGCAAATACTATCTGGAATATTATTTTAATAATATTATCTAATTGCGAATATAAGAGGCAGATGAGAATCTGATTACGAATAACGAATAATTTTTAATCTATCAAATAGGTACTTGTACGAGTATAAGGGAATAAAATTTAAATTTGAGAGAGTCTCAATTAATAAGGAAAAACACAAAATGGTGAAATAAGTGAATCTAATATAACTTGTTTAGAACTAAATTAGAATTGGAACAATAAGCAAAAATATAACTTTCTCCTATATTTGCCATTTTTTTTTTTTTGTTTATTTTTAAATTGAATTTCGGATGATTTTCAAAAAAATATCTGTTGCATTTTAGATTAAGGCATTTCAATTATCTAATGTTAACATAATTTTCTTCAATTCAGTACCTAGGGGACTCGGTGGCATAGTGAGTAAGAGCGTATAAAATACGCTGTAAACACCGAGTGTCGGTTCGAATTCCACACACGTTCTAAGAGTTATTTCCCGTTACGACATTTACAGCCACGTCTGAACAAGAAAGGCTCTGTTATTTCCTGTCCACATTTATGTGGCAGAAAAATGCATTAAAAAAAAAAATTTCAGTACCTAATTATCGACCAGCAAATAAGAACTAACTTCTATTTCTGTTTTATGTAATTAAAATTCAGTTCTTGCTGGTAGAAGCGAGTACAATAATTCTTAAACATCACCTCCCTTTTTCACCAAACAATATTTTAAAGAACTTTATAAGTACTATGTAATATTTGGGCAAGGAAAGATTAAGTTAAGAAATATAAATAAGATTTATAATGAACGAAAATATTAACGTTCTATTTAAATCTTTGTAAACCTTTTGTAAATTGAAAATATAATTATTTCCTTGTTCAGGAAAATGCATTCCCACATAATTTGTCATATTATGCTAAATTATCCTGTCTAGGAACTTCAACTATTTATGTATATAGTTGGGTAGCGGAAACTCTACAACTATTGTGAACTTTAAGTGACGACTTTTTATTTATTCAGAAAAAGAGCAAATACTACTAGATATTTTTAAAACAGAATAAGAGAATTTATTAAACGTCTCAGACCAAGTCGAAAGATTGTTGTTGTAATATTGAATTTGTTTTTTTCTTTAGATAAATTTTGACATGCATCACAACAAAACCAAATCATCTGTTTTTTTTAATTTTTTCGTAAGAAGCATTATGAACACCATCACATAGTTTATGATTTATGCCTCTGCACCATTTACACTTTAGTGCTCTTGCGTTTGGTTAGATATCTCTATATCACTTGGTGCATTTTAGATCCAATAGCTCTTCTTTTTTTCTTTTGTTTGTTCTCTTTGCTTCAATCATATTTATGCTTAAATATGTTGTGTTTTAGAAACTTATGCCCAATAATATATTAACACAATATGCGTGATTATTTGAAATCAATTTTCAATCCCTTATTTAATTTCCTTTGATCAGGCAGTACATGAGCGTTAAAGGTCGTATAACCAATTGTTTGCTCAAAAAAGGGAGGTGGTGTTTGGAGGGTAAAAGTCCCGCACACTCATAGAACACTCACGCTCGTTTCACTACTTTATAGCGTGTTTCAATGATTCCCCCCTACACTCGCAAAAAAAAACATAAGCATTATTACTCAAAATAATCAAAATTAATAATATACTTAGGTTCCTATCTAGTTCAAAAAACTTTAAAACTTATAATAATCAATAATAATGTTAATTTCAAATATTTTTTTAAATCTAAGATCGAATAATAATTTAATATGGTTTTTCGAATACAATTTTTAGACGAAAATATTAAATTTCAACATCCTAGAAAATATGTACATAAATTAATATCAAGTTTTAAACAATTTTTATTACAAAATTTACTAAACAAAATAAAATAAAAATAACAATCAGGAAAATATCACCATAATAATAAAAAACAAAAATTATTTTATTACGGTTTTAAACAACTTTTTTTTTGTTTGAATTAGAACTGTGACTCATTAGATAAAAACTTTGTTTTTTCTTCAGTCTGGTTCAAAAAAATAACTTAACTTTACAAGATTTATAAAACAAAAAAAACAACAATTACAATCTAGTTAAACTTTCAAGATCTATAGAGAATCTAACTATAGAACTATTAAATATTAAACGATAAAAAGTGTATAGTTAACCGTGTCAACTCTAGGATATTCGCACGAACATAAGTTATATTGTGATCATAAAATTTAATTATCTTTCACAAAATTTCATTATATTGCAAAGAACATTTAAGTGTAAAGATATAACAGTTGTTCCAAACCCAGCAAATTTCACTGAAGTTATTGCCATAAAACTTGATCATTTTTTACATGATCGCAAATTTTAGAATGATATCTAACTTAATAATTAAGTTAGGATCATTATTAAATAAGGAAAACTGGAGTGGCAAATCAACAATGATCTAAAAATATTGTTGAAACAAAGCTATACATGTCAAAACAAAGCTATACCTGTAATAGTATTATGTAATAAAAACAAACATGCAATTGAACCAAAACTACGACGAAATGCCATAAAAACAGCAAGACTAAAAAAACTCCACATTTTGCAGGAATTATTTTAGATCACAATCTTCAATGGTCCCGATATCTGGAGCACTTTTGGGAAAAAATTATACATAGGTATAATAGAAGCAGTTAGATGAGAAAATATCATGTTGGGTTAAAACCTAATGTAGCTGGAATGTTACTCGTACGTAGTTTGACACATCAGATATAATATAATAAATTGGTCGACATGTTTAGAAGTACTCATTATATGTTTAGAAGATGTCATCAAATGCTAAAAAATAGTTGCAAAAATAGTCTTCAATTACATGTTTAGCTATAAAATTAGTACTACGATGATGTTTAGCAAAACCAGAATCAAAAAGATTAATGAATTAATTGAACTGGACAAAGCAGTCTACATATTATATAAAATTATAAATAAAATATTAATAAATGTTATTAATAAAAAAACTAACTTCACCGCTAACCTATTAAGTAGCTATATAATTTCGAATAGAATAATAAAAAAGTGGAAAACAAATTAAAGTATCAGTTATCAGAACTCAGTGACACAAAAAATCTCTACTACCAGTAGTCATTGGAATATATAACTTCGATACAAATAGAGGATAAAAAGAACATTGCAATATTCAAAAAATAGCAATTGGCATATAGATACATTATATCAAACATAACTCAATTTCCATATTATTGGGGATTACTTATTAGTGAATAGAATCTAGTACACGAAGAATTTCGACAGCGACAATACGAATTAATGTGTACTAGAAGAGAAATTAGAGTAAAATGTCATCTCAAACCAGTTATTAAATAATAACTGAAAGAGGTGTATTAATGACATTTTATTTTGGAATTATATTAATTTTTGAAATAGTGTTCAAAATAAATTTAAAAAAAAATTAAAAAATAAAAGAAAAATAATTATTATATACTTTGACATATTATCTAACTCGTTTTTTTAAAGTGTTACAATCGTAATAGTAAATGTATTATACCATGAGAACTACCGTTAAACGCAAAAATAAAAGTCAAGAGATTTACATTTGACTGAATAAATTTGAAATTTAAAAAAAAACCTAATTGAATAGGTCATTTCAAAAACAGCATAGGTAAGTCAGGTTCTTTTTTCGAAAGTCCTTATTCTAATTAATCAAATCCTTAAGATAAGATACACCTTCCGTTTTAAAATCTCATTAATCATATTTACCCAATCACATAATCATATTTACTTAATATTTTTTTGTGGATAGGAAATTACACAGCCTTTCTGTTCAGGCTGTAAATGTCGTAAGGGGGAATAACTCTTACGACGTGTGTGGGATTCAAACCCACACTCCCTCGGTGTTTACAGCGTATTTTATACGCTCTTACCCACTAATCCACCGAGGCCTCCCCCAGCTTAATATATACTGCTCTATTTTAAATTCATTGCTAAAATAACTTAAATCATTTACTTATGATGTTTTTGCCACTTTTCATTACTAATTTAAAATTAGTGGCTTATAATGATTTTGAAATGGAAGATTCAATTAAAGTTTATAATATACGACATTTAGAACTTATTTACTTAAAATTTTATTTAATGTAAGCTTAATATTGTTCTCTTTGTTTTATATGCTTATCTTTTAACACATTTTAGTGCGTGTGAATATTTTCAAAAATACTTAAAGTTAATTTGCAACGTAACCAGTGATTAGGTACAATATTTAAAATATCTTTTTTTTTTTAATTTAAAGTTCAATGTCAACATAACCGATCATCAAACAATAAAAAATAACAAAATGATTACACTTTTGATGACAAAAACTAAAAATTACAATAATCTTTAAGATTTTATTACATTTTTAAATTTTATAAAAATATATTTAAAATTAAAGAAAAACAAGGCAGAATGTAAAACAACGGTTTTTAAAGACGCACATTTGCAAAAGACAATACAAACTACTTAGAATTTGTAACTTGCACCAAAATTTGAAAATTTTCTTAGAATTTTATATAATAAGAAAAAAATGTGAAAAATAAAGAAACACTTTCATCGATTTTTAGGGAACTCTAACCATTAAACCATTTGAGCCCTTACAACTTTTAAACAGGGGGTGGTACAAAAAATTTTCGGAGGAAACTTATACTAATTCTAAAAGTTATTTCTTATATTAATATTTCAAATCCCTATTTAAACGCGTGCCGGAGTTATAAGAAAGAAAAATCAAAATTTGGTTTTAACATAACGGAAAATTTAAATAGCGAATGCAAAATATTGCATAATTTTGATATTGTTTTATAGAGGCAAAAAAGAATCCAGTCGAATCGCGCTTTTAAATTGAAAAAATGTTTAGCAGAACCTAAGACACATTTGAAAATAATAAAGGACTTTTTAAAAGTTTTAGCAGCTGTAGCTTCGTAATAGATTGGGCTACATGGAAAAGTTGTTCTACAAGATTAATTTTTTTATGAGACCTGCCCTTCTCTATCTTTAACGGTGTAGAAGTTTTGTAAACATACGGACAGAGTGAAACTAATGGACACATTTTTTCAAAAGTTTTTTGAAAATATTCTAAAAATAATAAACAGAGCCTATTGTTATGTTAATAATTTTTGATT
This sequence comes from Poecilobothrus nobilitatus, assembly GCA_947095535.1. NCBI lineage: Eukaryota > Metazoa > Arthropoda > Insecta > Diptera > Dolichopodidae > Poecilobothrus > Poecilobothrus nobilitatus. Next base: position 60,354,442 of record OX352772.1, read on the forward strand.
TTTTTTTTGTTAAAATCAATTATTTTCAAATCAATAGAATTTTTTTTTTAAATTGAATTACCGGAAATTTAGAATTTTTCATTCAGTATTTTTAAAAACTGGATTTCCATCAATCAATTAAAATATTTATAAGAATTTCAAAAAACTTTAAATTACTAGATACGTAATTTTTTTCGTTTTTAGCACATTTCCAAAAAAATTTTGAAAAAATGTGCTTATTAGTTTCACTCTGTCCGTCCGTCCGTCTGTTTACAAAACTTCTACACCGTTAAAGATAGAGAAAAAAAATTTTAACCATAGGTAGGTCTCATAAAAAAAATAATTTTGTGGAACAACTTTTTCATGTAGCCCCCCCCCCCCCCCCATTACGGAGCTACAACCCCTCAAACTTTGAAAAATCCCTATTTTTAAATGCATATATCTTATGTTCTGCTTAAGATTTTTTCAATCTGAAAACGTCATTCGACAGGTACTTCTTTTATCTTTGTAAATTAATATCAAAATTATACAATTTTTTAAAATTTAGTATATAAATTTACCGTTATGTGAAAACCAAATTTTGCATGATTTTTCTACTTTCATAACTCCGGCACGCTTCCAGATAGAAGCTTGAAATTTTGAGGCAAGAAAGAACTTTTAGAATTAGTATAAGTTTGCTCAGAAAATTTTTTCGGACCACCCCCTGTTTATGAGCTATTAGGGCTTAAAATTGAAAATTTGCTATTTTTAAACACCTGTAACTTAGGAACCTGTACACATTTTACTTCTGCAAGATATAAAAATTAAAGCTACAATAATATATTTTTAAGTGTGTTAAAGGTTTATTTTAATTGTAAAGGGTTCCAAAGTTGCAGCTCTTCAAAATTGCGAAAAAGCCCCATTTTCAGATGCATATATCTCGGGCTCCGCGTAATAATTTTGCAATCTAAAACCACCAGAAGATCGAAAATTTTATTATCTATATAAAACAATATCAAAATTATGTAATATTTTGTAATTTACTATTTAAATTTACCGTTATGTGAAAGCCACATTTTGCATGAAATTTCTTTTTTCATAACTCCGGCACCCCTTTAGATAGGAACTTGAAATTGAGACAAGAAAGAACTTTTAGAATTAGTATAAGTTTCCTCAGAAAATTTTTTGGTAACACCCCCTCTTTAAGAGTTATTACGCCTCAAAAATTGAAAATTTGCTATTTTTAGACACCTGTAACTTAGGCACCTGTACAAATTTTTCTTCGGCAAGACATGAAAATTAAAGGTTCGATAATATATTTTTACGTGTGTTAACGGCTTTTCTTAGTTATATAGGATTCCGGACTTACGGCCCCTCAAAATTTCAAAAATGTCCTATTTTCACATTTTTTCTTATTACATGAAATTTTCAAATTTTTGTGTAAGTCACACTTCTAAACAGTTTGTAATGAGTTTTGGAAATGTGTGCTTTTAAAAACCGTTGGTTTACATTCTACCTTGTTTTTTTTCTAATTAGTATGTAAAATATTGTAAAATAGTGACGTCAAACGATAAAATTATTATTTTTGTTTAGTTTTCTTTAATTTAAATAATTTTATAAATTCGGTTCGGTTATAAAATATATCGAACAATGTAAGTGGAAGATAATCCCCAACCTCAAAGAATGAGTTTATTTCTAACATCTTCCATAACTTAAAAAATGCTTATTATGTTATAAATTGAATTTGGAGAATTCCATTTTGTCATTAGCACGTTTAAAAAAATTTTGAAATTTTCTCTTACCAATTTAGCAATTTATTAAAAATTTATTTCGATGTTCCAACAATAAATTCTTAAACGGGAAATGTAACTTATATTTTCACAAAATGCTGTTAGTCATCGGAATGATCGTACATTTTAGTTCCAATATTATAAGATTTTCTGTGAATTTCTTTATAGTAGGAAAAAACTAATTTTACATTTACATTGCATATATGCCTGCCTATTGATAAAAAAATGGACTAAAATCTTATTATAAGCTTTTCATTACAACTTGTTAAAATTGCAAGAAAGTAGAATACGTTAGTTGTCGCGAGAATCGGGCATTTCAATAAAAATTTTGGTGTCACAAAAATCGATTGAATTTAAAAAGAAAAGTATATTTGAAGAACTAATACTCACGTTATCTAATATGTAGCAGCTTAGAAAACCTAATAAGATATTGTATACAGGTCATTTTTAAATTTTTGGTTCATTTCTTATGGAATTCCCCATTTATATAAAGTACCAATATCAACGATTTCAAAATAAGATCTTATGAGGCATTATTAAAATTTGGTTTTAAAGAGGATGGTTTTAGTTTGTTAAAGTTCAACACTATCCGAAAGATTCATGTGCAAATCTTCTTGGTAAAAAAAAGAGTAATAATTAATGTTCCATGGTCAATACTTAACCAAATCATTGAAAAACATTTACAAATCTTATCTGTATGGGTTGTGAAATATGCTAAGATATGCTAAAAACTATACAAACAATTTGGAATTCCATCTTCATAGTCTGACTCAAACTTTAATTATAACAATAGGATGAAAAGTCTAAAAAGAAGTATAACAAACAATCTACAAATATTTCGTTGTCTTGACAATAATTAGTGAAACAAAAAGTGATAGCATTTCGATTTAATAATTCAACTTGCGGTGTCTTCAATAACTGTACTGATTCGCATCATACAACTATATAAACAAAATATACATTTTTACGTATTGTATTAAAATGTGTAGATTGTTAATAAAAACTTGAAGATAAATAAAAGAAAACAATATAAAATACAACAAATTGCTTTTAAAAATTATAAGTGATACTCGTATTATGAAGAAAACAAATACAACATATTAAATTAAAATATATTTCATAATTTTAAAAATGCCTTCTAAAAACATTACGATTAAAGTTTTCTAAAAAAATTTGGTCCTCATTTTTATACCCGTAAGAACGTATGTATAAATAATAATAAATAAATTTGCCACAGTAATAATAAACAGCAATAAATTTGCAATTACGTTTGTGGCACTTTAAAGAAGCCGAGGTAAGTACAGGCTCAAGTGTATAGATATGATGTTCATACAGGTATCCCAAAATTGACACAGCCTACAGTCTATTGCACTCATCCTCGTTTCAACTATTTTTCTAAAAAAAAATTTCGAAAAATTTCAAAAAATGTCCCTAATATTTTGTTTAATTTGAAAGGAAAACAAACATTTGAAAATGTAAGATTACTATTTTAAAACCTTAATTTTTCCATCTTATCTTTAGAAAATTTGTACTTGAACACCTAGCAAAAGTGTCAAAGTTCTAGTTTACGGTAACGAATATATTTACGTATTAATGGTAAATTCAATTAAAATTTTGTCATTTTGTCTATAACTATGTAATATCTTATTTTGATTAATTATATATCTTAAAGATTTATTTGAAGTTTCCCAGTTAGAGGATGCTAATAAAGAAACTTACACGTTATCCTTTTAGGTGGAATCTAGAGATCCGTAATAAAAACAGATAATCAGTACAATAAAGAAAAAATGGAAACTTAAGTTTTCAAACGATTGGATGTTTATAAAAGAGTTCAAATACCAGATTGGAAAATCTAAGAGAGAATTTTGAAAATAATTCTGTAAGTGAAAATTTTCGAATTAGAAAATTTCTTGTCAAGTACGCCACGAATCCTTCATATGTTATGAACAATGATGCCTCTTGGTCAGAATCAACCTTTGAATCTTACTAATTTGCACTCACTTTCCAGGTTATATTGCAAACAGTGGGCATTGAAACAGTTCGTCAGAGAGATTCTTGAGAATTGATATTCTATATAATAATCAGAGCATTAAATCGCCGAGATATATATTATGAGAAATCGGAAATATAGAGTAGGATAATTTTCATAACGAAGACTGGAAAATCCAGCTAATGAAATGGTGATCACAATCATCAATCTGATTAAAAATTTTCAAGCATTTGTAATTGGATAAAATTATAAGAATTACGTATTCAAATTTATTATATAGTTTTCATATTTATTTATGTTAATTAATACGACTAGACGAAATAATAAAAATATGTAAAATGAGATAATATTTTCATAATACTTGAAATTAATCATCGCTAGAGTATGAAAATTGAAAAGTGATTACAATATAATAAATAAAATGTATATTGAAAAAATAACAAAATTTAGTAGGTACTTTGAAACTTTTTTCATGATTGTGAGTCTGGAATCTTGAAAATTTAAAAATTTCAAGGTTTTTTTTTAGTATATTCCCCTGCCATATAAATGTGACAATGAAATTACACAGTCTTTCCTTTTCAGACGTGGCTGTAAATGTCGTAAAGAGGAATTATTCTTACGACGTATGTGGGATTCGAACCCACACCCCCTCGGTGTTTCCAACTTATTTCATACGCTCTTACCCACTACGCTACCCAGGCCTCTATCTGAAAGTTATAATTTCAAAAAAAATTTTTATGTTTTCGATTTTTCGATTAAATATTTTGGTTGATTGACGTCAAACATCAATCTCTAAATTTTAGTCTCTAAAATCAATCTCTAAAATCATCGTTTCTCGGGAACATATTTTACTGGATCAATTTAGTTAAAGTTCATCCGATTTCTAAACACCGTTAGAATTTTGTTTTTTTGATCCGTCAATTGTTAATTTTTTTGTTTCAACAAACTTTCCTGGAGCTTATAATATTATTAACGTTTCTTCAGTTACTTTAAAAACTTAAACTATTCTTCAATTACTTTAATACTTTAATAAATTTTTCTATTCATAATTTTCCTTTTCGAAGTAGTACTTTAAGTCAAATCCTTGCCTAATGACTTTATTGCTTATAAAATATTTTCCGGTTATAGCAAATACCTGTAGTACGTCAATTTTAAGGGGTTGTAAAGATATAAATAGTTCAGAATATAAAACAACAATTTCTTAGACACCAAACTCTATAGCCTAAGAAATTGTATTATAAAATATTCATTACTTATAGCCTAGTAATGTATTATAAAAGAAGATTGATTTAGAATTAACGGTTCATGTATTTTCTAAATTTACTACAGTAATGATACGGTAATACGGTAATTACCGAATTAGGATAAGTATTCAATTTCAAAGTTTTAACTTAAAATTTTCCAGAGATATGAAAGAACTAAAGTTTTCTAAAGTTTTGGTATCACATTATGGGTAAATTTAAATACCAAATATTAAACCTTATATATAAGCAAACCTTTTAAAATATGGTTTTTTTGAACTATAAGATATTGTACTCGTTGGATTGTTTTTAGGGAATTTGTTTTTGGGGAATTTGTTTTTGGGGAATTTGTTTTTGGGAATTTTGTTTTTGGGGATTTTGACTTACAGATTTTATGACCAACGCACTGTACCCATTATAAAGAAAGCTATATTAAATAATTCTTCTACAACTGTTTTTGTTTTTTGTGATATCTATCCATGGTTAAACTTGCATTTTTGTACCTCAAACGGTGATACAGTTTTGTAAAAACAAAGGGGCGGCAAAAAAAACAAAGTTTTTGAAATTTTTTTTTGGAAAATATGCTGAAAAGCAATTATTCTAAGAAGTAATTGATAAAAGAGATCAAATTTAAAACTATTAATGTCAATAATTTCAATTTTATGTTCAATATAATAATGATGAAATAATGCCGGAAAATTAAAAAAAAAAACTTTAAAATTTAAAATAAATGAAGATTAAACCCACATTTTAACTGAAATATATTTTCTTCTATTTTAATTATGTAGAATCTATTAAAATAATATTATGATTTTTTTTTTAATTAAATTCTAATTAATTCATAAAATTTAGTGAATTTTGGTTGATTTGTTGGTTTTTATTAATTATTCTCATATAATATTAGCTCATCTTTTTTTGGCAAATATTAAAATAAAATAAAAAAAAAAATTAAATAATGAAATAAATTAATATTATTATTAACATAAAAGAACATTTTTTTGTTTTTTTTTTTTGCTAATTATACTTTAAAATAAATAAATAAATATTTCATATTCTGAAAATAAATTCAAATATTTTTGAAATAAACAAGGAAATCGTTATTTAAATATAATGTGATCGTATTTAAATTTCTAGCATTTCAATAAAGAGGTAACTATCATTTAAAATATTATATCTGTAAACATATTTTCTATTTAAAATAAATTAAAGTAAGTGATACACAAACTTTAACTACTTTTGAAATTTAGTTAAAGTAATTAAATTCTTATTCATTACTTTCATAATATGGACCATAATATTAAGAACCATCCGATAAAAATATCATCATTTCCGAAGTATAAAGATGAAGCTTTAATAAATCAGCTCCATTTAATCAAAGTTCATATTTCTTTTTTTAGAAGTTGTACATCACATTTTAGTTTTAAAAAAAAACTCTTACCAATTAACTCAAGATAGTTTGAATACCATTTAAATTTTGCACATTTATTGAATTTATGAAACGATCCCAAAGATGAGGATATCTTCCATCGAAAAAAAATAATATAATAGACTCGATTAAAGGGCTTAATTTTTAAAGAATACCCCCTGCCGATAATTCTCGATAGTGGTAGAAGTAGCATAAGAAAAGTTGTAACAAGATTTTGTAACAGAATTAAGGAGGTATATTTAATGCTTAAAAAGATACAGTGATCAAATTTTTTAAAATGATCACTGCTTTTCTATAGAATTTTTATATATTTTATATTCTTTGAATTTTAAATCATTATATTCTTTTAAATTCAATTCGCTGATCCATTGGAAGAAGGAATTTGCAAGTTAAAAAAAGGTAAAGGAATTTATATTTCTCATAAGTATGGGAAGTTGTCATTTAGATATTACAAATATCTTCAATAATAACAAACCAAAGATATAAAATATAATCAATAATTATTTTTTTAATGATTGTATGATTATAAACCGTTCCTATAAAATTCTAACGGTTTTTCCTCAACAATAACAATATAAGATTCTGTCATCATAATATGTTATGGTGAAACCTTTTCTAGCTTATGTTAAGTAAAAATAATTTATAATATCTATTTTATATAAATAATTGATAATATAATAATAATAGATAATAAAAATAGTTTATGATATTGGGATTTGCAATCAAAATTTGAAATTTTTCTTAGAATTTTATAAACCTATTAAAAAAATTATTAAATATCAAGAGAAGACACTTTCTTCAATTATAATATAAAAGAGAAGTGCCTACTGCCTAAGCTACAGCTGACGAAATACAGGAAATTTTAAATTTTTGAAGTAACTTTAATATAAGTAGTATTGTAAGTAGTATTTCGTATAGTAGTATAGTAGTATTCTGGAAAATCTTACTCCTCCCTAAATTTCACTGTTTTGTCTTAAAGTGTTCCAGTGATATGAAGTTAAAATTAAAGTGTTCCAGAGATATGATATATATTGCAAAATGCCGTTTTACATAACGATAAATTTAAATACAAAATTACAAAAAATATATTATTTTGTTATTGATTTATAAAACTAAACAAATGTCCTATCCTTTAGCATTCTTAGAATCAAAAGATATTAAGTAGAACCTGTGATATGCACATTTAAAAATATAATTTTTTCAACCTGTGAAGGACTGCAGCTCCAAGCGAGTGCGTCTAAAAAAAAATGTTTTTTTTTTACAACAGGCAGTCTTTTAATAGATCTAACCATGAATAATTAAAATTTCATTGTTATATTTTAAACAGTGTAAATGTTTTGTAAACAAACAAACGGATAGTCGATGGTCGGACGGGCAGAGACCTAATAAGGAAATTTTTCAAACAGTTTTTAAAAAATATGCTAAAAATTATTTAAGTCGCACTAAAAATTGGTTTGTAAGTATTAGACGCAATTTTATTGCAATTATTGAAGATACTTACAAAATATGGAAAATACATCATCAAAACAAAAGCAACCATAACTTATTTTTGCAATGACAGCAGTGGAAATGTGCTCCAAATAATTGGCTGAACACAAATATAAGAACTGAAATTCTCTACTTGAAAAAAGTGTAAAAATGCAAGATGATTTTTTTCAATCCAGACGAATCCTTATTTGTAATTCACATGAACAATTAGAAAAGTATATAACAGACAAAATATAATATATTATTATCCTTTCTGCTGGCACTATTTTTGTTCTAAAATAATTTAATATAATTATTATTAATTTATTAAAATGACTTATTAATCAATTTAATCCCTTAATTTGACCCATATCATAGTTTAATTCACTCTCCTTTTGACTATTAACAACTGTATTATTAATCTTTTTACTAATTGGTTCTATTTAATTATTAATAATGGTATTTTAATAATAATTAATTAAATAAAAATATTTCTTTTTTTTTTTAAATTATTTTTTTTTTTTTTATTATCATTGTAAAACACATCACACAATCAGTAAGTATAAATTTTTTTTTTTAATAAATTCCTTAAATTAAATTTTTTTTATTTTTGACTATTTAAAATTTAAAAAATTCAATTCTTAAATTCAATTTTTTTTGCATAAGAAAAGAAATTTTTGGCTTTTTTATGTAAAAAAAATTACATTTTAACAAAATTATTCTATAAAATTAGTTTTTTTTTTTTATTTTTTTGTTTAATAAATGAATTTAACTGTTGGTTCTTTATAATGATATCCATCATCCTTTAATACAACTGTATCAACTGGTGGTAAATATTCTGGACCTGGGGTTGGTGGTGGAGGAGGTGGTGGTGGTGGTCTTGTTGTTTTTGGTGGTGGAGGTGGTGGTGGTGGAACAGATTTAGCGGTTGGTTTTGGTGGAGGTGGTAAATATTCTGGTGTTGGTGGAGCTGGTTTTGGTGGAGGTGGTACTGGTTTTGGTGGAGGTGGTGCTGGTTTTGGTGGTGGTGGTGGGGGTGGAGGTGGTCTAGCTGTTACAGGTGGTAAATATTCTGGAGCTGGGGTTGGTGGTGGAGGAGGTCTTGTTGGTGGAGGTGGTGGTGGTGGTGGTCTTGTTTGTGGTGGTGGTGGTCTTGTTGGTGGTGGTGGTGGTCTTGTTGGTGGTGGTGGTGGTGGAGGTTGTGGTTTTGGTGGAATTGGTCTAGGTGTTGGAACAACTTTAGGTAATGCTGGTGGTGGTAAATATTCTGGTGCTGGTGTTGTTGGTGGTGGTGGTGGTGGAGGTGGTGGTGGTGGTGGTGCTGGTGGACCATCATCAAATCTCACTGATGGAGGATCATAATGATATCCATCACCTCCAGTAAGATGAGAAACATCAGCTGTTACAGCTGCAATAACCGCTAAAGTAAGTATCAGAAATTTCTACAAAACAAAACAAAATAAAAATTATATTAATATTATTAAAGTGTTTAATCCTTTTTTGTTATATCCTTCAAATAATTGTTTGTTAATCCAAAAATATTATAATTTTTTATTTTATTATATTGGTAATATAAGGTATTATTTCTTTACCATTTCGAATATTTTGTTTGATTCCTTCGAATAGAATCTCTACATTGATTAAGAATTTCAGATTACATCAATATTTATACCAAAAGTATCAAAAAATTGTTAAATTTAAATATTATATCATAAAATTGACCTTCTAAAAATAAATATGTATTTTTTTTTTTTTTTTGCTGAAATAAAATTGAATATCTAATAAGAAAATCAGGTCTATCACCAAAATTAGATTAAAAGCTTGTTTTATATACATAAATATATTATAATATATGTGTTTATTTATTTAATATATTTGATATGATCGTAATGAATTTTGAGCTTTTTTAGTTATCATTCAGAATATTATGGTTATCATTTTAAACTTTTGACATTAAAATATCTTAAATCTATTTTTTTTTTTTAATTTTTATTTAAAATAGCTTCTAACTTACCAACAGATACATATTAAAAATCTAATTAACCAAATTGGCAAATATAAATCTATCTACAAAAAATAAAAGGAAAAATTGAATATAGCAGTTAGACACCTCTAATATTATGCAAAAAAAATTTTTTTTTCATTTAGTAAAAACAAAACAATTTTTTAGATAAGCTTGAGATATAAAATATATTATAAAATTTACCCAGATATCAAATAAAAGAAAAATTTTTAAGTTAACTTAATTAGCTATTAGAAGACTTTATTATAACAATCTAATTTAAAATTAATGTATTTTAATAATACCGAATGAAACCATCAAAATAATGTCAATATTATCTAAAATCATTTTCTCACATAATAAAATTTGATAGAGTCCGCAAATAATATTAATAAATTGAATTGATTGAATAAGTAAATTGATAAAGTAGGAAGAAACACAGAATTAGCGATATTCAACTCCTGTATAAAATTCACACTACTATATTGGAGTGAAGCCTGTCACACAAACTAGAAAAACATCAATAAAGTCCAGGTATTCCTAAATAAATCTTTAAAATCTATCTGCAAATTATTCTGGCCGAGGAGATTTATGGGAAATAACAAAATAATAATCCGCGAAAAGCACCGGAAGTGCCAGAAAACCCCGATCAACATGTCGCAAGAAGGAAAAAAAAAATTGATAAAGTCAACCGCCAATACAAATGGCAATTACTTGGTAGGAAAAGAATCCCAATTCCCGAATAATAATAATAAATGCAGTCTTATCAAAGTAACAACAAACAAACTAAACAACAGTCAGTTGAGCTAAATTTTTGGAGGATGTCAGCGTCGCGCAGGTTTAGTCACTTATATGATTTTTAGTGATCTATTTTAATTGGCTATAAACCACCATAATCAAAAAATTATTTTACATATCTACATCAAGCAATAAACACAATTTTTGACTATCTTTATCCATTTTAATTTTTGTTGCTTAGAGATAAATGTCAAACTCCGTTATTAAACAAAAATATTGAAAATATTTTAATATCGGCAACATAAGAATGCATATTATATTTAAATTTTTAAGTTGCGATTTTGTCATCGATTATCATAATTGTGTTTATTACCTACTTTAGATTGAAGAAAATGTCGGTACAAAAAAATATAATAGCTTGTCACACAAAATCAAATTACTTCAGTTAACATCTATAACATTCAATATTTAACTTTTAACATATTATATTTAAATGTTTCATAACATATTTCTTTAAAATGCTACTAGGGATAATTCATTTAAAACCTTTATAAACAAACAAAATTAAAAGAAACAGATACAAAATTATAGTTTTGAGATTTTCGCTTTCGTTTGATTTTTTTTTTTTCTCTTTCTAATTATTATTTTTTTTTTATTTTTCTTTTGCCCACTCAAAAAGAAACAAACCATTATCAAAAAATTAGCATTTTTTAACAATTTAAACAAAAAAATTTTTTAATGATATCTATGTATATATAATTATATAAAGATACCTATTGATATCTACAAACAAAAAAAAAAAAAAAAAAAAAACATAAAAAACGAAAACAAGTTCTGCAGGTAGTGCTTTGGAATTTTTGTCATCAAAGATTAACTTAAATCGAATGACAAAAAAAAAAAACATTTTATAAGAAAGTGAAACTAAGACAAAAATAAAAATAAAATCAATGTGATGAAAGCTTTAAAGTAGCTAGACATTTAAATAAATCATAGAATCTTAGGGTCAATAAAATGCTAAATTTAAGCTTCCAACACATAATATTTCAACAATTTTTAATCCAAACTTTAATTTATTATTTGAATAAAAAATATTAGTGTTCAATCACTGTTACAATACAAAAAAAAAACTATAAAATACAGTATTCAACATAAATGAATATACTTTTTCATTAATTACTAATTATAAAATTATTTTTGTATTAAGTAATTAATTAAAAAGAAAAACAAAAAAAAAATCGATCTATTTAAACATGTTGAGAACAAATTAATTTTTTTTACTTATTTTATGAATGTCTGGTCAGCATTTTGTATCAACTTTAATACAAAAATTTAAATACCTGATTACGATCAAATTTTAATACCTACTCTATTAAATCGTTATAATTTTAATGAACCAGTACCTATAGACTCACTACATTGTTTTTTGATTTTTATTTTACTTTATTATATTTTTAACTTATTATAAAGTGTTTTGCTTTGATTTGTTTTTGAAAAAGTTAACTTTCAGTGTTCAAACTTCGAATAAATTCAATAAATTTTCATAATACAATTATTACCTCATACAGAAAGGTGTTATATACCATCCATCGTAGTGCACTGATAACAAAATCGTAATAATAATAGGTAGATTCATTGTTCCCTTTCAGTCCCACTCACAATTCCATGTTGTCAGATCCTTGTCCCATCCTGTTATATCCCTATTCACTAACCAATATACTACATTAGCAGTTAGGAGTTTCATTCAATTATATTGGCTACTGGAAGAGGTAAATTTAGTTAGTACGAAACTGATACTAAAAAGGAGTATTCTTGATGCCTTTGGAAAAATCGTACCTTCCTTAGAAAAGAACAAAAAAAGTATGGTGAATTTTCTTTATCCAGACAAATCTTCGAAATATTATTTTTAAACAGGCACGGAAACCTTAAACGCAATATTATTGCATCAACCACCCTTTTTTTTAAAGGGTGAGCCTCAAAATTCCCAGATTGAAAACCCCCAATTAAAAAATTCTCCACGTTTTAAAAAAATCCACAAATTCAAAATCAACAATTACAAAACCCCTCAATTCTATTAAATCTTCGATTAAATTTAAAATCCATATTCTGTAAAATATGTTGTTGTGAATGGTTTAAGACGGGTTGAGAGGGGGTGCTGTTATAAATGTTTTATTGTTTATGTACAAAAATATTTAAGAGAGATTTTAGAGTTGGTTTCAACATCAGGGTTTAAATAATTTGTTCAGTGGGAACTTGAGGACGGTAACCTCAACTATTTAAAATGTTTTATTGTTGAAATATGTATGTATGTACAAAAATAATTCGGAGATATTTTAGAGTTTTAATTTTTGAATTTGCAGTAGATTTTAAATTTTGTAAAAAAATAAATGTATGTGAGTGTTTAAAAAAATTTAAAAACTCAACCCAACCTAATTTAATAATATTTGGAGATTTTCTAATTTGGTATTCTGAATTTAGGTATTCAATTTTTTAATTGAGGAATTCTGAGTTTGACGATTTTCAAATAGGAGATATCTAAACAAATCATATTGCTTATAAAATATATTTTTTCTTTATTACTTTATTATTGTCTTCCCCGTAATATTTATTTCTCCTTAATATTTGCATTAGTTGAATATTACGTAGATATCGCCCCAGTTAAATATTATGTGGGTGACAGACATACAATATTGAGCGCACATAACTTATGATGAATACTGTACATAAAAAAAAATATATTAAAATATTAGTGTCGGTAAATAAAGTGATTAAATGAGCTAAATTAACCATTTAATATGATCTATATCTTCTATATCTTAATAGAATGAAATAACAACAAAATCAATTTATTGAAAATATTTTTGTTTTTTCAAGAGCATCATCTATACAACAAGATTTTAAATATGCGTACATAGGTTACGCATTAATAACTTAATCCATTTCCGAGGTATTGTGTAAAGAAAAAAAAAAAGACTTGGTCAATTTTAAAAATTAGATATAAAAGCATGAGTTATGAAATTAAAAAATTGTATTTGTATGTATTTGTTTTTTTTTTTTTTTCAATATTTTTCATATTTCAATTTTATTTTTTTAATACTAATTAAATATAAAACGTTATAATCAAATTAACTGTCACATAAATTGCATTTTTTTATATAATATGAAATCTCTTATTGTATTTAACAAAATAGAGGCCATAAATTTTTCTTTTTTTTATTTCATTATTTGCTATATTTTTCTTAATTTTTAACACTATACTAATATCATGTCATTAAACCAGTAGCAAGGGCTGGGTATTATAATAAAATGTGTAAGCGTATAATTTTTTTTTTTAAAGTGCGAATGAATCAGCAATAAAATAAAATTTTTATAATTAACCTTGTTAAATTTTGAAGTCATTTTTTAAATGTAAAAATTATTTGTAAATTTATATTTAAAAATTACTTAATTATAATTTTTTTTCAATTTAAATATAAACCGTAGTAAATAATATCTAAAGAATATTGTTAGTTAATTAGATATACATAAGTATTTCAAGTTATTGAGTTTATTTTTATAGTCGTATATAGCAAGTGAAATAAACAAAAAAAAACCAAAAAGTGATTAAACAAAAAAATCTAATGAAAAATTAAATAAAAGATCAAGGTAGTTAGAAAAGACAGTAAAAAAAAACTGAAGTTTTAATTATTATTCTGTTTTATTCTATATTATAAAATTTTGAATTACACTAATAATGAAAAATGTACTTATACATACTTAAGGGCTTTTCCGAACCATCACACTAGCACTTGATACCAGCACTTCGCTCTTGCACTTTTCGAAAATACTTCATTATCACACTAACTATCGCACTCAATTTCTGTTCGGATAACAAATTTATGACAGTTAAAAAATTTTAAGAGTAGAATAAGTCTTACCTTAATACATATTTTTATAGCATTTTTATGTCAAATTTATTTTGACAGGTGTAAAAAAGCATTTTATTCTAGCATTATTTAACTATATTTTGAATTATTTATGATCACTATGGCAATATTGAGTAAATTTTGAATGTACATATCCTTAATTGTCAGTAATGGTTATTATTTTGATTTATAATATTTTTGTGAAAAGAAAAAATTCCATATTTCTGTATTACATTATATAACATAGATAGATATAAATTTACTACATTAGTTAAATTATTACAATAACCAAAAATTAAGTTACAATTCTATTATTTTCCTAAAAAGTTGTTTCATTTAATAATAAAGATTTCTTAGATTTAGAAGATTATTTCACAGAATAATATTTATTATCTTCCTTCTTCTTTTATTTTTTGTATTATTATTAATTTTTATATTTTTTATATTCGCTATACAACAAAAACAAACGAGGAAGAGTGCAGTAGAGTAGACTGTGTCAACTCTGGGATACCCGTATGAACGTAATATATCCTATTATAAAACTTGATCATCTTTTAAAAACATTCAGATGTTTTAGTACCGAACTACAGAGATATATTTATGTAAATTGTGGAGTTGTATGACAGCTACCCGAATCTATTGCACCTAGCTTCATTAAGTTCCAAGAAATGCAAGAAGCCTAAACCGGCTGCAATAGATCAATCAAATTTTACAAAAGTTTTTGGCATGCAACTCGACACTTTTTCACTAAATTTCAGATAGCTAGATTCAATAGACACTGAGTTATTTTCATTTAAAAAGAGAAGTTGTATGGCAACTACTCGAACCCGGCGGCCGAAAATGCTGGAGTTAAATAGCAAAACTAACAATTTTGCAAAAGTGACGTAAAAAAAATATCAGCCTCTTAGCTCCTTTATTTTTTGAGTTATCGTGCGGACGGACACTGAGTTATTTTCATTTAAAAAGAGAAGTTGTACGGCAGCTACTCGAACCCGTCGCACCACCGCAACCAAATTTTGCAGAAGCTGTTGCCATAAAACTTGATCATCATTTGCAAAATTTCAGATACCTAGATTGGATAGACACTGGGTTATTTCAATTTAAAGAAAGAAGTTGTATGGCAGCTACTAGAACCCGGCGGCCGAAAATGCTGGAGTTAAATAGCAAAACTAACAATTTTGCAAAAGTGACGTATACAAAATGTCAGCCTTCTAGCTCCTTTATTTTTTGAGTTATCGTGCGGACGGACACTGAGTTATTTTCATTTAAAAAGAGAAGTTGTATGGCAGCTACCCGAACCCGTCGCACCAACACAACCAAATTTTGCAGAAGTTGTTGCCATAAAACTTGATCATCATTCGCAAAATTGCAGATACCTAGATTGAACAGACACTGGGTTATTTCCATTTAAAGAAAGACGTTGTATGGCAGCTACTCGTACCCGGGGGCCGAAAATGCTGGAGTTAAATAGCAAAACTAACAATTTTACATAAGTAACGTAAAATTTTCAGCCTCCTAGCTCCTCTATTTTTTGAGTTATAGTGCGGACGGACACAGTTCCTTTCATTTAAAAAGAGATTTTGTATGGCAGCTATCCGAACCCGTCACACCACCACAACCAAATTTTGCAGAAGTTGTTGCCATAAAACTTGATCATCATTCGCAAAATATCAGATACCTAGATTGAACAGACACTGGGTTATTTCTATTTCAAGAAAGACGTTGTATGGCAGCTACCCGAACCCGGGGACAGAAAATGCTGAAGTTAAATAGCAAAACAAACAATTTTACAAAAGTGACGTAAAAAAATTTTCAGTCTCCTAGCTCCTCTATTTTTTGAGTTATCGTGCGGACGGACGGACGGACGGACGGACGGACGTACATGGCTTAAACGACTCAGAATTCGATTCTGAGCCGATCCATACCTTTGACACTATATCTAGCTCGGCTCCTTTAAGGTGTCACAAACGTAATGGCAAATTTATTATACCCTTGAACATAGTTCATACGGGTATAAAAAGGATTATTTTCAGTGCAAATGCGATCATCTAATTTGGTTTTCAAAACACTAATTTTTGACAGATAATCAAGTGTTAAATGCGATGAATTCCGGACAGCACTTAATACTATTCAGGGTTTTCGGATTAAAAAATAGTGCGATAAAATAGTATTTAGTGTGAAGTGCTATGATGGTTCGGAAAGGCCCTAAGTATAAATAAATAAGAATTCTGTTTTTCTAGAACGAAATAAGTTCACTAAGAAAATTTATGGGTTGGTAAAAAAAATAAAATAAAACAGTTACAAATAAACTAAATACGGAGAGAATGTAAATAAAAGTGACAAATTAAAATTAAAACGAATCTATGTATTACCGCAGTGATCGGATCCAAATAAGAAAAAAAATTCCTTGGAAAATATTATCTAATACAATAAAAGACCAGCATTTCTAACACATACAAAATTCTACACCGTTTGAAATAAAGCAATGAAATTTCAACTACAGATAGGCATCACCAAAAAACTAATTTTGTGGAACAACTTTTTTCTGTAGCACCATCCGTTACGGAGCTCAAGCCCTACAAAGTTCGAAAAACCTCTATCTTGAAATTGTTATAACACAGGTTCTGTATAAGGCATATTTTCAATCTTCAAACGCCAAGTAATAAATATATTACATGTATAAAATAAATGCAATAATTTGGACCCCTTCTATCTTTTAAACGGTTTAACAAGAAGAAGCTTGAAATTTTGAGAGAAGTTAGATCTTTTTAAATAAGTATGTGTCAGGAAATATTTTTGTGTCGCCCCCCGTTTAGGAGCTGTAAGGGATCGCCCCCGTTTAGGAGAAATGTAAGGGGTCAAAAATTTAAAATTCTGTATTTTTAAAGAAGTGTAACTTGGGCACCTATCCAAATTTTTTTGAAGTAATATACAAAAATTAAAGCTACAACATTATATTTTTGTTCGTGCTAATAATTTTTCTTAATAATATAGGGTTAGTTTATAATTAAAAAAAGTGTGATTTGATTTTTCCCAATTTTTTCTTATCAAAAAACAAAATCAAACAAATTTATTTATTTTTCAATATATCTACTCTCCACTCTAGGCTTGTTATGGAATAT
This sequence comes from Poecilobothrus nobilitatus, assembly GCA_947095535.1. NCBI lineage: Eukaryota > Metazoa > Arthropoda > Insecta > Diptera > Dolichopodidae > Poecilobothrus > Poecilobothrus nobilitatus. The sequence continues at coordinate 60,372,078 of OX352772.1, forward strand.
TTTTTAATTTTGGAAATATGCTTTTTGTGCTCTTGCTTTTTTTTCCATTACTTGTTTAATTTATTAGAAATGAACAAAAAATACTTAAAGGTTTATAGCATACCTTTAAATAAATTCTAATAAATTGCAATAATACGCAGAAGTTTGTTCCTTCAAATAAATATTTGTGAATCACCAGAGTGAAGAGAGGTTTCTTTCAGGAACACGTTTGTTCGTTCCCATTCTCTATGTTTGTGTTGAATTTTTTGACAAAATCCTTGCACTATGTATGCGTATTTGCAATGTTCATATTATGCCGGCACTTTCCTTCAGTATCTGCCTCCTCATTCTGTTCAATGCCTATGAGTTCGTGTGTAAAAATACTTTAACATGAAAAATGTGTTCTACTGGAGTGGCGGTTTCTGGAAAAGTCATTTTGATGGCGACGCCATTTTAAAAATATTGAAATAAAATTCATATTATCTACTTCAAATATCTCTTGTTTTTTTTTTATTTTGTAACATATTTGAGTTGAAAATAAATAATATCTAAAAATAATTTTTGAGAATATAATAATACATGCCGTTTGAGTCTGAATGGATAGTATAGCAACTCGTATCAAAAATTAAAAAATCGCCTAAAACTAACTTTTAAAACTAATTGTCAATCTTCCCAAATATCTCAACCGATAAACTAAACTATAATACTATAAAGGTCGCTTTTTGTAGGATCAAAAAGAGTGATGTGTTTAGTGAATTAGTGAATTAAAATCCAATATCTCCACATATGAATCGGGCTCGTTCCACTCCTTCATAGCGTTTTTCAATGATTCCCACTTACCCTCGTAAAAAAAAAAATGTCTAACTGAAAATCTTAAAAGGACTGCAAGTTAAATAATTTATAACAATTTGTAACAATAATATAAAAATTTTCTATATAAACAGTAAGGATCTCATTCTTTACCGGATTTTATTAACGAAGTATTACATAATTATTAATAGTTCCATTCTTCTAGTCAATCAGTTTTCAGTGTTAATAAAAAGAAATAAAAAAAGAGAATAAACAATTTTGGAATATATTATGGAAAAGCTACGAATGCTCATATCTCAAAATCCCGTTTTTTTTTCGTTATTTTATAAATGAGCTTTTAAAAAAGTTTAAATTAAATTAGATCTGAATTCCTAAAATGAAATTTGGATGAATCTCCCTCGTATACATATTACGTACATATAGTACATAATATTCTGGTAAAATCATACCTTGATTTTGTAATCACTTATAAAAAATTCCACCCAATTACTTTTTTAAATAAATATTAGATAAAAATATATAAGGACTCCCTACTAATACTCACATATTATCTTAATCAAGTTTTTTTTTTTGTTTCTTCCATATTTTCTAAAAAAAATTAAGCGAGATTTAAAAAAAAACGAGATTTTAAGAACCGGGATTTTGAGATAACAATATTATAAAAAACAGAGATTTTAAAAACGAGATTTTGCAAAAATTATATTTTAAGATACGAGCGTTCATAGCGCTCTCATATATACATACATATTTTTGGTGTTATTGTTTCAATATTTCGCACTGGCATTAGTGCTTTTTACTTATTTGAATAGTATTTAAAAAAAAAATAATCACCAAAAAAATAACATTTAGATCCTTATAGAAAAAGTTTTTGTAATAAAATTTTTAATAATAACATGATGTTAAAAGTCACAGTGACACGGACTAACAACTTGTTACATACTTCTAACAAAAACAACAAATAAATAAAATGGAAATAAAAAATTGAAGAATTATCCCATCAATTGTTCATAAAACCAGAGTTTAAATTATCTAATTCCTTAAATTAAAAGTATTTAATACGTAATTACTAATAAATTTTAAAAGATTTTATAGCAGTTTAAAATAATTAGAAGGCAAAACAAAAAAAAATAAATGTAGTTATAGATAATATAAAAGAATTTTTAATTAAATTTTATTAGAATTTAATAATATAACTGGTAACACAACTTAATTTTAAATTCACTTCTAAAAAATTAATTAATTGTTTTTTTTTTGTCTTGTATTTTTTACCGACCGCATACATTAATGTATAAGGTAGGTATTGTTTTAGTACTAAAAATTTGTACCCGAAATTTTGGCAAATATGCACTACTGCGGTGTGGAGAAGGCTGTAAAATTATTTTTAGCATGATGCCTGTCTGTGTGTGTGTATGTGTTTGTTTGTGTGTGTTTGTGTGTGTGTGTGTGTATGTGTGTGTGTGTGTGTGTGTGTGTGTACGTGTGGGTGTGTGTGTGTGTACGTGTGGATATGTCTGTGGGCACGTGTACATCTTAAACGACTGAATTTTTTGCAATTTCATATTTAAGGTTGTGACGTAAATATCTCGGATTGATAAGCTTTTGGAGCAAATTGGACAACTGCAAGTGGTAGTTTATTAGTGTACTTTTTAAGTTTTTTACGAATAATTCGTAACAGAAAAATATTATGAGAAAAATTATTAAGAAAAAGCTGTTACAAGTTAGAAGTACAGAGAAACAACTTTGCCATAGAACATTATTTGATCCGCCCAGCTTTTAATTTTTTTTAATTTTTTTTCTAAGTCCAAATTTCATATATAACAATACATATGAATTTATATGAACAATTTTTTTTTGTTATTTTTTTTATATTTCTAAAAATTTATATACATATTATGTACATATATATATATATCTATGCATATTATTCTTTTGTTAATGACATAAAATTAAAACGGTAAAACTTTTGTTAGCAGATTCAATATTAATCTTATGTTTGTTTTGTATTTCTTTACAGTTTTTATTATTTTTTACTTCTAATATTTTTGAATGAAAAAAAAATCATGTACATTACATAATAATGTAAATGGATGTATGAATGAATGCACACATATTTTTACGATTTCATTGCTTAATTGAATTGTTATTGAATTGATTGTTATTGAATAAAACAAAATATTGTTAAATTATTAGAAGTTATTTTGCTTTGATATAAATTATTATGTAAAAAATCTATACATTTTGGCATTGTACTTTTCGTGTAGTGGCGGTCGGTCCTGTGGTGGAGACAGCTGATTTTTTTTTTTAAATTTTATTACTAATGAAATCGCAATGTTGACAAAAGTCCAAAATGAAAGTATCTTTAATAATATAATGTATCTATATATCTTAAACTTTTAAAAATTACATAAACAATTTTTTGACTTTCATATTATGTAAATTTTTTTAATGTCATTCACCTTTATATTTAAACTTCATTTTCTTTTTAATTTTTTTTTTCTAATACTTTATTTTAAAGTTTTATGTAAACTTTATTAAATTGTTCCTCCAAAACTAGTTTTCAAAATTCTAAAACATATAATTTTTAAGAAGTTTTTTAATTGTATCTGTACCTAATTTTTGTATTTAACTTGTATTTAATATAAAAATAAATAATACAATATCTTTTTAATAAAATCTCTTTTTACTAGAAGGTATAAACAGTTCAGAAGCAGAATTTAATTTCTTAATTCAATGTTTATGTATAACGAAGTTTCAATATTTTAAATTAACTTTATTTTAAGGTGATCAGAAGGAAATTATTAGCTTATAAAAAATTTTAATAGAATTGAATGTATTATGAATTAGTTTGTAGTTTTGAAGTTTTTTACGGTCCTTCTACAAAATTCAAACATTTTTTTATTTTCAGAAATTCATAAAATCTAAAAAGTATATAATTCAAACATAGTATAAGCCGAATACCACATAATCCAAATACTAGTAATCGAAACACCACATAACCCAAATACAACAAAATTCTAAATTACATAGATCCAAATGTTAGACTGCGTTTTGGAGATGATAGCCCCTACTATTTTAAATGCTGTCAAATTGAAATATGTTTGTACTTGGAAAGCTTTAAGTGTCCTACGCCGTGAAAAGCTAGGTGGCTCAAAACTGGTTATGACAACTCATTTCTTCTAAAATACGATAAATGCTTCAATTCAATGTGTTGTCCTCTGGTAGATATCCTCCATTATATAATTTGCTACTTTTGAAAACGAATCTGTTTAGGTTCATCTCCAATATGTCTTCCAACTATCCTCTAACAACTTATTTGAGAATCATTTATGTCCTTAGAATTTATTTATTAACTTCTTTGAGCCTCGCCCTAGTCACACATACAGCATGCGAGTGATTTTTCAAAAAGAATTTCAAAACTATTAGCAATTAAATCAACCATTCAGAAGAACAACAACCGAGTGATATTTCAAATTTATTTTTAAAAAAGTCGAAAGTGATTATGGATATTCCTTGAAAATTCAAAAGATATTTAAGAATATTTTCAAACTTTTTACTTCAACTTCCCTGTATATGTGTTGAAATTCTTCAAAACAAAATCTCTTCATCTTGTATATTTTTATAAAAAAAAATATATATTAAAATAGAAATTGGCATTAAATGTAAACTTGTTGTCACTTTAAAGTTTATATGCTCAAAAAGTCGCAGAAATATGGCTCGCTTGCACGTTTTTTTACTACATGATTGAAACTGTAGATTATACTAGGTAATTTTATTTGCGTAATGTTTTTTTAAATTCTCTGCACCCTTTATATTTCGTCCCCATTAGCATCAAAATGAATATGTTCTGAAATTTTATTTCAATTTCTTCAATCTTAAATTATTAAAAGGTTACTAGCATTTGCATACAACTGTACCTTAAATTTGTTTTTATCTAAACTGCTTATAGCACTTAAACATAAACTTTAAATAACACTTTTTTAAAAATTTAATTCACGCGATAATATTAAGCTATTAATCGTTTTTATTAGACACATTAACATTGTTTCAAATCAACATTTTACTAAAGAAGACTAATTTAATAATATAAAAATTTTTTAATGATTAAATCCTTTAATAAAAATTATATTAAATAATTAAAATTCTTTTTTAAGATTATAAAATCGTATTATTTATAGCTATAATTAATTTTATTTTATTTCTAAATCGAAGCAGAGCTTTTGAATTGGATTAATTAGTCCTTTTATGTATCTATCAATCAAAAAAAAAGTATAGTTAATAACACTACTCAAAATTTATCTGATTTTCCATTACCGTATATTGTACAACAAAATGATAGCTGTCGTTTGACAAGTCTTTGTATTTATCAAAATTAGATTTATATTTTTTCTGAGAAAACTTTGTAGATGATACCTTATACTCCTTATAGAAGTAAATAATATGTAGTAATTAAAAAAACTAGTTACTAGGTCAGTTATATAATTTTTTTTTTAATTTGTAAATCTTATTTACTTTTTAGCATTTTTTCAAAAAATGTTAAAAAAATGTACCTATTAGTTTTACTCTATCCGTCCGTCTCTCCGTTCGTCTGTCCGTCTGTTTACAAAACTTCTACACCGTTAAAGATAGAGAAAAAACATTTTAACCATGGATAGGTCTCATAAAAAAATTATTGACTTTTTCATGTAGCCCATCCATTACAGAGCTGCAGCAACTCAAATTTTGAAAAGGCCCTATTTTTAAAAGCGTACTTTTTTTTTTTTTTCCTAAGGGAGGTGGGAATCTTCCAAAGACACCAAGAATTTTCCCCTTGGTAGTGTCAGATTGTTACTGACTAAACCCAGCTCCCCCTTTAGCCAATAAAGTGGGATGAAACCCCTACCTGCGAACGCAGTATATTGGTTAGGGAGTAGGGATAGGAAAGGATATGAAAATGGATACGGAAACATTGAATTGGGAGTGGGACTGTAAGGAAACAATGAATCCGCCTATTATTATTATTTTGCTAACAGTGACTAAAGCCGTCACAACAGTTACAACATGTAGTAGTAGTATATACATTACTACATGAGGTAATTATTGAAGGCAACCCCCACTGTCACTGTAGCGGCTGTTATTATTGGTATTAATATTATTGTAATTATTATTATTATTATTATTGTTATATTATTTGTACTATTTATTATACTATTTAATTATTGTACTATTATTATTGTTATTATTATTATTATTATTATTATTATTATTATTATTATTATTTTACCACAGAGTTAGCGCCATCAGTGGATTACAGCGTGCAGCAGTATATTACACCTTACTTGCATGATATAACCAAAGATGGCTCCACTATAGTAGCTATTATTATTATTACTATTATTATTACTATTATTATTATTATAATTATTGTTATTATTATTATTAATATTATTATTAATATTATTATTGTTAATATTACTAATATTAATTATACGATATACATTATTACGATATAAAAGTACTACATATTTTTTATTTATGACCTGACCGGGGTTTGAACCCAAGACCCTTCGATTGAAAGGTTGGCGACTTAACCACTGCGCCATGAGTCAGACTTAACATTTTTTCAATAAGAAAACATGATTCGACTGGAATTTTATTTAACTTTATAAATCAATATCAAAATTAGACAATTTTTTTAAATTTAGTATTTGAATTTACCGTTATGTGAAAACCAAATTTTTCATGATTTTCTATCTTCATAACTCCGTCACGCTTTAAGATAGGGACTTGATAAGAAAGAACTTTTAGAATTAGTATAAGTTTCCTCAGAAATTTTTTTTGGGCCACCCACTGTTTATGAGCTATTAGGTCTCAACAAATTGATAATTTGCTTTTTTTAACACCTGTACACATTATTCTTCGGCAAGACAAAAAAATTGAAGCTTCAGTAATATATTTTGTGTGTCGAGCTTTCTTTTATTTGTATAGGGTTCCAGAGTTACAGTTCCTCAAAATTTCAAAACGCCCTATTTTCAGATGTATATATCTCAGACTCTGCATAGTAGATTTACAATCTAAAAGCGTTTATATAGCGCCGGAGATTTTTTTACCTCTATAAAACAATATCAAAATTTTGCAATATTTTGTAATTTACAATTTAAATTTACCGTTATGTCAAAACCAAATTTTGCATGATATTTTTCTTTTCATAACTCCGGCACGCTTTTAGATAGGAACTTGAAATTTTGAGACAGGAAAGAACTTTTAGAATTAGTATAAGTTTCCTCAGAACATTTTTTTTTCTACCACCAGATTTTACGACTCAAAAATTGAAAATTTGCTGTTTTTAGACATCTGTAACTTAGACACTTGTAAGAACAATTTTTTTTTTGGCAAAACATAAAAATTAAAGGTTCAGTAATATATTTTTACTTGTGTTTTTTAGTTATATAGGGTTCCGGATTTACAGCCCTTCAAAATTGCAAAAAAATCCTATTTTCACATTTTTTTTCTTATATGAAATTTTCAAATTTTGGTGCAAGTCACCATTCTAAACAGTTCTTATTATCTTCTGGAAATGTGCGCTTTTGAAAACCGTTGGTTTACATTTTGCCTTGTTTTTGTCTGTTTTTAATTTATTTTAATTTTATTTGACAAAGTTTTATTTAAAGTTATCATCAGAGTAACAGTCGGAGCATGATATTGAGTCAAAATCAGCTTCAAAGTCAAAACCAAAGCCTGAATAATATTATATTTATATTTTTTCAATATCTTATTCCATTTCTTAAACAATAAATAAATCTCTTCCCATTCATTTGCTTCCTATTTCTCAACTATTACACTGCGCAATCCAATATCTACTGCTCTGCAAATTGAGTCGTACTACCTTCACTTTAAAAACCACTAACGTTAGCCATTGTTTTCAACGTTTCAATTTATTTGTGATATTTTGTAAATATTTCTGAAATAATAGTCGAATCGATTTTTAATAATATGATTGAAATTACATATATATGTAAATTTGAAAGTAAACATGGTAAAACTTAAGTTGAAAAAAAAACTGTACTTAAAAGTTACACATTTCCAAAAGACAATATAAACTGCTTAGAATAGTTACTTTGCGCCAAAATATGAAAATAATAATAAGTAAAATGTTAAAATAGGGCTTCTTTGCAATTTTGAAGGGCTGTAAATGCCGAACCCTATATAACTAAGAAACACCACACGTTAAAATATATTACTAAAGCTTTAATTTTTATCCGAATAAAAATTTGTACAGGTGTCTAAAAATAGCAAATTTTTAATTTTTGAACCCTAATAGCTCTAAAAATAAATACATATGCATAATATACATATATACAATAAATATCATTTGGAAATATACAATAAATATAATTCTTGTATAAGATATGTAATGAATGTCACGCAAAATAGAAAAAATTTGTTTTTCTTCAATACAATAGTTTGTAGAATAGTTACAGCCAAGTAATAGACGATTTAATGAACCTAATATTTTTTCAAGTCATCAAGAGGAACTGCACGTGCATCCTCAGGGTAGTGTTGGACTTTAACCAACCAAAACCACCTCCCTTTTAAAACCAAACTTTAGGATGGAACCTTTAATACAAATGTACAGTTTGGTTTTTGGGAGAGGGATGAGGGAAGAACTATTGGGGAAATTGGAATTAGGAAATTTGGGTTATGGGTGATAGGTAGCAAAATTTGGAGGGATATTTTGAAGAAAGATGTTAATGTTCTTCACTTAAGTAAATCGTACACATATGAACCAACCAACTTTAGGGAACACATGCGATGGTATATGATTCCACAAACAGGACGTGCGCATGACAAACGAATTTTCATAAGCTGTATTTCGCTCTTGCTGTACTCTTTGTTTCAGAAACTGAAACTGAGTCTAATAAGTTCCTTAGTCGATGTCCAATACTCCTTATAGAAATGTTGCCGATTAAATCGTTAGTTGTTGTAGTCAGTGCAACATTCCATATTTCAATTTTAATATTGCTTTATACTGATACACATTACACACTCATATACTATCTCGTTATTCTGAGAATCGATATCAAACTATGAATATAAAACAACAAAAACGCAATGTACGAAAATTTTCGGAAGATAATGATTTGCTTAATGTAATTTAAATTTCCATAGAGCATAATAATTACTTTGATTTTTTTTTTGGCTATACTCTAGTGTTAAGCCAAATCCATAACGTTTGTTTAAAAGTTTCATTTATGTAAGAGTAAAAATATGTGCAGCCTTACCGCGTTAGGAGTTATATACATATTTCCGATCAAATAATAGGTAAACCCTTGGAAAAGCGTACCGATATATTGTTTGTCAGGAAAATTTACAAGGTTTCCATATAAGGTTTATTTTAAATTGGTACTATACATATGTCCGGACAGATAATAGGTAAACCCTTGGAAAAGCGTACCGATATAAGGTTTGTCAGGAAAATTTACAAGGTTTCCACATAAGATTTATTTTAAATTTTACTTGTAAAACTATAATGACAGATACACCAAAGAATGGTGAAGACAAAATTTTAGAAAATACGTAAACAATAAAATTACCATCTGTGCAAAATATGAAAAGTGAATGTTTCAATGATTTCAAATTTTACAGAGATATTGTCTTTATATTTTTTTAATTTTTTTCTATTATCTTTATTATCTTTTGATGATAATATTGATTCCTTATGTCCATTACTATTTTGTTTCTTTAAAAGACAAAAAAAAAAAAAAAAACTGTTTGATACCATAAAATAACGCGCTAATACAGAATCATTTTTAACACTATAATAAAAAAAAATATATATACAATATATATATAAAAATAAATTTTTTTTTTAATAAATTAACCTTTATTGCAATATTTACCATTCGCTAATTTATTTAATCTTAAAAATTGACTGCCTATTTGTTTTTTATTTCTTTTTTTATTGGTAAATTTATGTACGAATTATTACAACCTTGTTTAAAATCATGATTTTTTTTGTTTTTTTTTTTTTTTTTAATTTATCCAAAACGAAAAAACAAAATTTTTATTGTTATAAATATGTTAACAAGTATGTCTGCAATAAATCAAAAAAAAAAAATATGATTGAATCATTTTATAGAAAACTTTAAAAGTATTAAATAAATCAAAATAAGTCGAAATGAGTCAAAATGAGTCAAAGTGAGTCAAAATTATATTAAATTAATATATGATTTTTTATTGTACGGTTTAATTATTTTTATTTTTAAAATCACAATTCCTCCCACAATTCTAATTAATGAATTACCAGTTTATCTAAAAGCTATTTCATATAATTTAAAAACTAATTTATCTTATTTTGTTTTTTTCTTTTTCTTTATTTTGTTTTTAAGATAAGTTTTTTTTGTTTTTTTTTAATTCAATTCATTAATATCTTTGTACGTGGTATGTATATATATATATATAGATATGTATAATAATAAAAGCAATTTGTCACACATTAAACACATTAATTTAAATATTTGATAATTTCTTTTTTTTTTTTTTGCTAATTTTAACTTTTGAAGTAACTTTTGTGTTTATACATAAATACAAAAAGTATGGAATATGGAATTCTGATCCACATCAAAAAAAAAAAAAAAAAACCAATAAACTTTTAAGGTTTTCAATTGAAATAAAAATGTACATACAAAGCAGCATGTAAAACTAATGGGCTTATAAGCGAACATTTCCATAACGGTGAATTAAAACTATAGATTTCTACATCATAATTTTTAATGATTTAATGATTTTTTCAAAAAAAAACAAAAAAACAAATCAAATTCTGAAAACAAAATTAATAAAAACAAAAAAATATTTTATTTAATTTTAAGATTCATCCATTTATATAATTTAGAAAGATTCTTATCACATTTATATATGTACATAAATATAAAAATTGTCTAAAAATAGTAAACTTTCAATTTTGGGTGCAAATTTTTAAGTTACCTTACCTTTTAGTAAATACATATATGGGTAAACCAAAATTTTAAAAAAGTTTAATTTTATATAATGGTAAATTCCTATATTTAATTACAAATTTTTAAATGTAAATTTTATTTGAACGGTCACGAGTTCAAACCTTTTCCAAATTGCCTTTAATATTACCAATAAGGTATTATATACTACTGCATGTTGCAACTGTTGGTATGCTATACAGTCACTAGTTAGCAAAATAGCAGTAATAATAATAAGCAGATTCATTGTTTCGTTACAATCCCACTTCCTATTCAATGTTTCTGCATCCTTTTGCTATCCTTTCCTATCCTTACTCTTTATCCAATATACTGCATTAACAGGTAGAAGTTTCATCCCATTATATTGGCTAAAGGGGAAGGTAGGTTTAGCCAGTAAGAATCTGACACTACCAAGCCGGAGTTCGTGGTGTCTTTGGAAGATTCCACAATATTATTTATTTTTCTTGTAATATATATAAATAGTATATTATAATTAGATGAAAGATAAATATGTATTATATACCTTTATCATATAATTAACATCATATCATAACGTTAAAATAAAGTAAAATATGAAATAAAATAAATGTCGTATCAGATAAAAGATGGCGCAGAATAAAAACATTTTCGATTGATAGTCTTATACAATAAGAAAATGATTCCAGAAAATTGAAGCTTACTCAAATATAAATAATAAATGAGTAAGTGGATGCCTGATGCTTCTTATAGGAGGAGAAAGAAGGAAAAAAAATGTATATAAAATGTTATAACTTTTGTTTGAATTTATAAATCATTAGAAAATTTCGATCGCTAAATTCTTTAAATTGAAAAAAACATTAATTGGGGAATTGAGATTTTGCTTTTAGGGAATGGATGTAACTTACATATTAAAAAATATGTAAGTCTATTTAAGTTAAAATAAAATTATTTTATATTAAAACTTGTAGTAAAATAATTGACAGAAGAACGAATAAACTTTCAGATCGGACGGACAGACGATCGGGCAAAGTAAAACTAATAAAATATAATAAAAAATAATTTTAAAAAAAACTATAAGTACTTAAAAGATCAATGATATTAAATGACAATTTTTTTTTTTAATTAAATAAATACTGTTAAATTTAACGGAAGTTACCAAATTTTTCCAATTTAAATGTATTTATAATAAAAGTAATTTCGAACTCAAAAGTAAATTGAGTTCTTACCCATTATAATTACTTTTATTCTAAATAGTTCTCCATTTCTTCAATTATTATATAGTAGTGCCAGAAAACCTTCATAGAAAACGATTAATATAAAATGTTCGTTATTATATTAGAACTTAGATTTGTTTTACCCGAAAATATAAATCTTTTCTAACTTTTGATTACTTCTGAACTGGCATTTTTTATTGTAGTTAAATTACGTTAGGTCATTGCATCACACTTTGTTACCAGAATTGTCTTTTGAAATGTCATAAAAGAAAAATATATTCTAAAAAATCGGCTTTAATACATAAAGTAAGAATGTTTTTGTTTGATTTCCTATTTACATACTCAAGAATTATAAGCAATTTTTTCAATAAGTCACGTCGTTTTTTAATCGTATCAATCGATTTACGAATCATTTACTTTACGAATCATCTTAATACATATATAAAATCGTTGTTGCGTTTGTATGAAAAAGCATCGCGCCTAAACCAATCATCATATTAAAGTTATATTTACAACATGTGTTCATTATGTGCTCCGAATGATTTTTGACTTGTTTTTTTTTTTGTAAGTGGCGCCGGAGTCATAGCTGCCACACAACTTCAAGTGTGTTTTATACCAAAAATCATCTTCTAATCCTCTAATCACTACAAAACGCTCCAAACTAATCGACCATTACTTCCCCTTTTGATTCTGTATATAAGTATTTTCAAAAAGTTCATAGGAAGTCATAGCTGCCATACAACTTCAAGTGTTTTTTATAACAAAAACTATCTTCTGATCGTCTAATCACCACAACACGCTCTAAACTAACCTGCCATAACTACTCTATTGATTCTGTATTTTAGTATTTCCAAAAGGTTCACAGGAAGTATGTGGTGGCATTCATTTATTATGAATAGAAATAATAATGAAACAGAAATTTGAAATTTATAATAGATGGGTTGTGCCATATTCACCTAATATTGAATTTTGCAGTTCAAGTAAATCCATTAAATACATATGCAAATATGTACATAAAGATAGTGAAACGGCAGTTTTTAAACTTCAAAATATAAATACATACATATGATGAAGTTGAGCAATACCAAATGGGTAGATATATAAGCAGCCACGAAGCTGTGTGACGAATTCTATCTTTTCTAAATGCTGAAATACATTTAGCAATACATCTTGAAAATGGACAACGCGTATATTTCACGGAGCAAAACAACAATCAATTACATTTGTGTATCATTTACGGCAATATTTTTAATTATTTAATTTTTAAAATTTCAGCAAATATTAAAAAATATTTATAATTTAGAAAAGAAGATGAAACCACGATTTTGCTAGATGTCTAAAAAATTAGTTAAAAAAAATAGGACAAGTATTATGTGGCAAAACAACCTTTGCCGGGTCAGCTAGTATTGCTATATAAATTTAAACTTTACAAGGGCTATTTTGTCTAGAAAAATGTTATTCCCTCAATAATTTTGTTATATTCTGTTCATTTCCTATAATAGAGGAATATCTTAACTCAATTTCGTTACATCGCATTATAACGTATATAATATGTAATACGTTTAGACAAGAAAACTTGATAAGAAATGTTAAGTTTTTTAAATAATTTTTTTGAAGAAGAATTTTACTTAATAAAATAATTACTTTTTTTATTATACCAAAGCGTGTATTCTTTGATTGGATAACCTTTCAATCACTCTTGAAAGCAACGCAAAATTAAATTACGTATTTTGATTTTCCAAAGAATTCCAAATCAATGAAATCATATTTATATTGAAGCCGTCATTCTTACAGCTTTTGCAGAAATCATTTTATCTGAATAATAATTCACTTGCATAACTAGCAGCGCATTCGTTTGATCGCTGTTTTTTATGAAACGACTATTATTTTTTGGAATAATAAAAAACTGGAAGTTGTTGTAAACAAAATTTAAATATTATATCCGGATAATATTATCAAAATATTTTATTATTATTCCAAGCACTTTTTCTTAATATTATATTTATATATATATCATATATATATATAATATATTATTCACCAATATACCGGTATATCAATGCAAATCATTTTACTTTTAACCGGATATTAAACAATGGTATCAGTTCTTAAGTAATTGACTACTGAAAAATAATATCTATAGATAGATACAAAAATTGATTCATCACTCTGATTCAAAAATGAAAGATTTGAAACTGGTTAGTGGTTACCTTCAACTGTTTCTATCATTGCAATAAACACAATATTTTAACATCTTAATAATTAAGTGATATATCAATGAAAGCTTTCTGAAAAACTAAGTAAGTTCATTTTTGTTTTTTTTTTTTTTTTTTTGTTTTTTGGGAGACATCATAAATAATAGTTAATATTAAATAAATGTAATTACATATTCAAACTTAGTTTTTTATAATTTTTTTATTTTAATTTTGAATTGTAAAATTCCACCTTGTGTTGATAAATCAAACCCGGAATAAAACTCAATAAAAATCAAAAACTCCGGAATAAAATTTTTTTCGGGGCAAAAAAAAATATAGTTCCGGTTAAAAACTTCCTTTCGGAAATTTAATTGAAAAAAAAAAAATGTAAAATTCCATTAGATATAGACTAATGGAATGGAAACTCTTCATATATTTGTTTTATGAAGAATTAAAAGAAATATATACATATATAAGTAACTTAAGGGGTTAAAAACTTCTTCAGCGCCAAAGTATGGCGACCTAGAGCAATGGTCAATAAACAAAAGTTGTAGAGCTCGCCAAATCTTTTTAATGATACCCCACATGATGATTTATCGCTGACTTTTATATTAAACACTTATAAACGGTCTTAGCGTCCAAGCCAGGCGATCTGGTATCATGATAACCAAAGAAAAGTTGTTAAGATCCTTAAAATATTTTCAATGATATCCCAAATGAAGACATTCGGGAATACATATTGAAATTCCCAGAGCTAAATGAGGTCTGTTAGAATAGAAAAGTTCCCATATTAAAAAGAATAATTTTGTAAAATTACAAATCAAAATTAGTTACTCCTACCATAAACGATAATTAATTGAAAAATAATATCTTTATTAAATAGTAAATAATTTTAAATTATTAAATAAAATCATTATGATTATTCGATTTGATTCGATTTTTAGCACATTTCAAAAAAAAATTTTAAAAAATGTGCCTATTAGTTTCACTGTGCCTGGCCGTCCGTCCTTCTGTTAACAAAACTTCTACACCGTTAAAGATAGAGAAAATAAATTTTAACCATGGGTAGGTCTCATAAAAAAATTAATTTTGTGGAACAACTTTTTCATGTAACCCCATCCATGAGGGAACTACAGCCCCTCAAACTTTGAAAAAGCCCTATTTATAAACGCATATATTTCATGTTCCGCTTAACATATTTTGAATGTGAAAACGCCATTCGACAGAAATTTTCTTTAGCTTTATAAATCAACATCAAAATTATATATTTTTTAAATTTAGTATTTAAATTTACCGTTATGTGAAACCAAATTTTGCATGATATTTCGTTTTTCATAACTCCGGCACGCTTTAAGATAGGAATCTCAAATTTTGAGACAAGAAAGAAGTTTTAGAATTAATAAAAGTTTCCTTAGAAAATTTTTTCGTACCGACCCTTGCTGTAACTTAAGCACCTTTACAAATTTTCTTCGGCAAGACATAAAAATTAAAGCTCCAGTAATATATTCTTACGTGTGTCAACGGTTTTCTTAGTTATTAGTTATATAGGGTTATATAGGGTATTAGTTATATAGGTAATTTTTGTGCAAGTCACAATTCTAAACTGTTTGTATTGCCTTTTGGAAATGTGCGCTTTTAAAAACCGTTGGTTTACATTCTACCTTGTTAATTATTAGAATTTCTATATCTAATTCAATAAAAATATATACAAGTTTATATCGTTCTATTAATTTCTTATTTTCTTACAACTAAGTAGAACAGAATATTGTTTAAATAGTGTTTTGCTAAAAAAACTTAATTTTAATGACATTAATGAAAGATGTATACACATACTTCTGTTAAATATTAAATGGATGTTAACACTTTCATTAATTACTTTACACGTCTTGTAATTTTACAGAAGTATTTTCTGCACGGCACTGAATAAAATTATTTTTTTGTCGAAAAGAAGAAAAAACTTAAAGAACACTCGGGTTTTTTAATTCGAACCAATTCGTTTCAATCCGAACATCTGGTTGTCAAACTAATAATTTATTTTGTTACTTTCGGATTTCGCAAAAATAAATAATTATAGGTACAATCATCAATTATTTATTTATTTTAAATATTGCTAGAAACAAGCTTTATTTTGTAACATATTATTTTATTATTCATAAGAGTTTTAACAGACCTATAAAATGATATATAATAAATTCGGCCAAATCACTAATAAACATTTAAGTAGAAAAAATTATAATTCTGTTATTTTTTGTCGTAAAAACTTTTATTTATGTCCATATTTTATTTCATTTTTAAATTTTTTAAGTTCTCAACTTTTTAATTTTTGTTATCACATTTTGTATCATCATATCCTTCAACGTTTTCAAGAAAATTCAATATAAACTTACAGCATGCCAATCTATTTAAATATCTTCTTAGAAATTTTCTTTTTTAAAGATATTGATTTTTTTTTTCGAGGGTATGTGGGAATCAACGAAAGACACTATAGAGGAGTGAAAACGAGCAAGAGTCCTCTATGAGTGTGTGTGACTTTAACCCATTAAATACCACCTCCCTTTTTTAAACAAATAATAGGCTATACTACTTTTAGTACTAATTTACCGCCTGGTCAGAGGAAGTTGGGTTAGGGAATGAAAATAGATTTCAAATTCGCTGGCATATTGTGAACAAAGTTGTTAATATTCACCTTGAATCTTTCCAAGTTGTAAATGTAATCATCACCAATTCTGGGGAATATATGAGGTGGAAGATGGCTCCACATTCGTGATGTTCGTACTACAAACGAATTTCCATAAGCCGAATTATGCCATCTGGGAATTTGAACTACTTAGAGGCAGCAGAAGCTCTCCTTGCTTCTCTTTTGAATGCATTGAGAGTAGCCATGAAACTTTTAATCTCGTTAGAACAAGAATCCAACCCTATGATTTGGTGTTAGTCATTATTAGGTTCTCGTTGCCGCGATTATACCTTTTTATGAGGTAATATTACTAGTATTATCGAAAATTTCCCATCTCAACAATATTGTCTCAAATACTGCTGCGATTATCTTTATGACATTATGCTTAAGAGATTTTGTGATTTATTTTTATTATAAGTAGATAAATGATATGTTACTAATGGACCAATCTCTTTCATCACAGCTGAAACAATGAAAGCGCATTTAAATATACATATATCATTTGCTACTTTTTATTCGAACTTAAGGATATAAATGAATCTAGATGACAATATGGATCTAGGCTTTCTAATTTATTAGAATCTTTTTTTTTCCTTATGTACTGCATTTATGTTCTTAAATCTAAAGAACGGTATTAGAGCTTTGACATGTTGTACAAACTTGTATAATAAAACAGACGAATTTCAAACCCAATGTTTTAAAATTGGGTAGACCTTTTAGGTTTTAAATACCTAATCAGATAGTTTGACAAAACTCATTTTACTTGTGAAGTTGCTTGACTTAATTGATTATATACTTGTCTTTTTTAAAACATCCGTATATATACTGTTATCAACAAAAAAAAAATTTCTTAAATAAAATTTGTTATTATAGACTTAAAATTATAAATCTACAATGATTATTACTTATCATTATTGTTAGGGCCTTATGCCATTGATAACTATAACATCTGATGTTGTCAGTCATAGAAAGAAGAACATCAATTGTATTATATATAGATAGGTATTTAGTGTCTTTTTTACTAACATTCCTTTAAAGTATGTACGAAACAGGGCTAAGTCTGACGATTATAAAATTAGGAATTCTCTTTGTCTTCTTTTATGAAATAAAATATGTCTCAAATATTGTTTTGTTTTCAGATTAAATTTAATTAATTCTATTTTTTTTGCTTCATTATTAAAATAACTCCATTAGTAGATTTTCAATTATTATCAATAAAATTTAATGTTAGATACTAAATTAATCTTAGTAGAATATTTTAATTTTTTTTTTTTTGCTAATTTTAAAATGTCCAGTATATTGTATTGTATAAACTAATTTTCAAACTTGCCAAATAGTAATTAAATACTAATTAGAAAAAATCAAATAAATTAGATTAGTAAGATTTTAAAATCTTAAACTATCAGTTCTAAAAGCAATTAAAAGAAAAAAAAAAAACAAACTTTGAAAATAATCATAACTTGTTTAAATTCAAGAAAAAACAAAAAAAAAAACAAAAAAAAAAACCAAATCAAATAAGTAATTCAAGTCTTCAAAGTCTTATATTTTATACTTGATCTCGATCTATACAGCTATGACATTTTTTTTTTTTTGGGAATGAAGAAATTTTAGAAATAGAATTATTGGATTTCTTTATTTACTTTACAAACAAAAAAAAAAAACACAAAAACAAACCAATAAACATCAAAAAAAAAATTAATATCCAATTATTTAAAAAAAAAACTGACAAAAAAAAAATTCAGTTTATTGGGAGATTGTATTTTTTTTTCTTTTTACATATTAAATTCATTAAATTAAACTTGTTTCACTTTTTTTTTCTTTTTTTTTCATAAATTTTATATTTGAATTGCAAATCAGTTTTTTTTTTTTTTTCTCAAAACTATTCTTCTTTTTAAAACAAATTAAAATTTTTAAAATAAATATGGTTTTTATGAATAATATCTTTAACAGAATAATAAAATTTTGAAAAAAACAAAAAAAAAAAGATCATATTACTATAATAAACATTATAAACATTAAATAAATCAGATAATGGACAGATCAAAAATAATTTAGGGTCAATAAATTTAAACAAAGCTTTATATTATTAATAATAATTATAATCAATTTTCCCAAAAAAAAAATAAAACAAATTTAAATCAAAAATTTACTCATTAATTAAATATGTTGAATCATTTTAAACATGTTCAGATGAACTAAAAAGAATAAATGAACTAAATTTTGTTAACGGAAGTGTTATTAAGAATTTCAAAAAAAAAAAAAATAAAATAAAATAAATTAATAAAATTTAATAAAATCTAACAAAAAAAAAAAAAAAATACAATAAAAATTCTATCAAGAACTGTAAATTCTATAACACCATAAATATAAAACTCAGGGTCCATATTTAATGTTTTATTATTAATATATATATGTAAATACGTATTTAAATTTAAATACGTATTAAATTCGTATATTAAATTAAATAAAATTTTTACCGTAATTATAAGAACGGTATTATTCACTATAACTATTTCTAACTATAACAATGAGCCGGTTACGAGGTTAATGTTTATACAATAACGTTAGATTCTTTAATATAACGGTTTAAACGTATTTCATATTAAAATTCCGCCTAAAGCTATGTTATTTTTAAATTTTTCTCTTAATATTATAAAATATATAAGAAAAAGAGGCTTCGATAGCCTGGTGGGTAGGCGTGTGGCGTATTAACCGAAGGAGTGCGGGTTCGATCCCTGCACAGGTCGTAAGTGTTTTTTTCTTTACCCCCTTACGACCAAATATAATGTAAATATATAGTATAAAATATAAACAAAATAAATAATATTAGTATATAATTTAATAATAGTATAAAAACCTATAATGGCCTTAGTAACCGATGGTTCAATAATATTGCATTACATTTATGTATGTAATATTAATATTAATAAATAAATAAATATAACAAAAAGAAGCTTCGGTAGCCTAGTTGGTAGACGTGGGGTATATTAACCGAAGGAGTGCACAGGTCGTAAGTGTTTTTTTCTTTACATACCCCCCTTACGACCAAATATAATGTAAATATATATTATATAATATAAACAAAATAAATAATATTAGTATATAATTTAATAATAGTATAAAAAACCTAGAACCTATATAGCCGATGTATGTACCTATGTAAACCTAGCCTATGCAGCCGATGGTTCAATAATATTGCATTACATTTTATGTATGTAATATTAATATTAATAAATAAATAAATAATATAAGAAAATAAAAATAAAAGGGGGCTTCAATTGCTTAGCAAGTTTTATTAATTAAAAACAAAACCCCCTTGGCTACCAATAACATAGTGTAAATTTATAATATAAATAAAGATTGAAAAAAGTAAGATTGAAAGAAGTAAGATTTGAAAAAAAAATGATAAAAAAGTTAAGATATAAGTAGTGTGATAACAGTAATATTTAATTATAACATTAACATCTGGACATTTAAAAATAAAACCGTTTAGATTTGAAATTAAAAGTGTTTATTTTACTTATAATATACAGTTTATAATTAATATTTATGAATTTTTTTCCTCTCGCCTGATATGGGTCAATAAACCGTATAACTTCACAAATTATTAAAAATAAATATATAATGTACCAGTCCTATAGTGTGTCTGATTAAAAATATTATAAATTTTTTAGAATTACTTCCAGCAATATGAGGCAATTAGAATTATATACATTAACTAAAGAGTAGTTATCAATTAACCAAAGTTTTTTAATAAGATACTGTATTCTTGTTGAATTCAACTATATTGTTCAATACTTATATCAGTAAACTAATAGACCCAAACAAATGTTTAGGTCATAGTTAAGTGTAGCTCTATACTCTATATTATGTAATCGTGACCATAGTAGGTATAGTTATCGAATCAAATTGCACATTGTAAAATAGACCAAAACGAAATAATAATATATTGTTGTGCAATCTGGTTTTAAATCACTTTCTCTATAATAGCACCATAGTCAGCAGTAATAAGAATGTAAAGCAGTAAAGAAGGTGAAAACGATTAGAATGGATAACATGATCTTAGCTTCATAATCTTAGCTTCGCCTGTTACGAAACCACGTTCAGAGATGTAGCGACGTTCTAAAAAATATCTTAAAAATCCATCCTAGATACGAAATAGACCAATACGTCACTTGCGACCATTGCGTCACTAAATAAATTCTTAACCATTATTTTTAAAATAATTTAGTGTCAGTTAAGTTAAAACAAGTAATATAGCATATTACTAATATTAAGAGTACTCAAATAAAATTCTTAAAAATTTCAAAATTTTACAAAGATTTCTAGTCAAGGTACATTTTAACACAACAAATGTTAGGATAATATTGGTAGGACAGTCAATAAGTAACTTTATTATAATAAATAATACATATTTTTTGTTTTCTTTTTTTTTTTTTAATATGACATAAAAATTTGAAAATAATCTGCAAATCACCATCTTAAAAGAAGTAATACAACATAATTGAAAATCAAGAAACTGAATGAAATATTCGGCAAATATTTAAGAAAAACTATTAAAGTTTTTTTTTTCAATATTGAATTGAATAAATTATTAGTATTTTTGATTATGACAGCAAATAGATAACACAAAAGAGAAAAACAAAAACAAAATAAAAATATTATTGTGTTAATAATTTCAAATTGGAATCAATTGTTTAGATGTCATCATATATTTTACTTAATTATGAATCATCAGGATTAGCATAACATTTATTTAGAATATTTTTTGAATATTGATATTCTAATTTTATTTTTTTTCTTTAATAGAAGACAACACCTAATTAAAAAATAATTAGCTACTCATTATATATGCAAAGCAATAAAAATTCTAAATATTTTTGTTTAGAATACAGGGTGTTTCGATTTTTTTTACTTTGCAGGGTCTTATTATATAGGTGTTGGTTGTATTGTACGTAGTAACTTCATGAGTTGCTTTAGTTTTTCTTCTGATAAAAATTTAACAGAAGAGATATCTCTATTCTATAAAGCTTCTTCTACTTATCTAGATTGCTTTAAGGGTGAATAATATAATACTTATTTAATTACAATTCTAAAACTATTCCTCAACAATTAACATAAAAACCTATTTTAATTAATACCAATTCTATTACAATAAAGCACGAAGTAAACCTATTTTTATTTATTCTTTTACCATACTTTTTAACTTCTCTTCAATTAATTTCGAAAATTTTGAAAGTAATTGAAGAGAAGGGTATTTGCAAGAGATGGACCTTTTTGTTATAAACCATGCGTTATGTATAATCAACATTTTAAATTTGTTTGCTTTTTGTAGTCTGTGATCTGTGGCTATCGGATAATAAATGTTTTAATCAAAGTGTTAGATAATACTCTAAGTCTAAATCATTTTCAATGTTATGTTAGTTGCTATGTTACGAAATGAAAAAAGAAAGATTTTCGATCTCATTCGTTAACATTAGTAATCTCTACTCATTTATTTAAGAAGTATAATTTAAACCTGATCGAACTCAACCGAATTATGCCTACAACCAGTATAATGTCCATTTTAAGTAGATCTAACGTAACAGGCACTTGACTGGAAAAAAGAAAATAAAAAAGTCAAGTAGATTTGATAGCTCATAATATAAGCACATTTCAATTGATTAAATTTTAACCACTTATCCAATTTTCTTCTAACTACAAACCCAAACCCTTATTCATTTCAGCCTACATTTTAAAACCTACATCAACTTGAAATGCAGGAACTCCTATAAGCATTTCAAAAATTAATGTTCGTTATTTAAATATTGCTTATAGAGGAAATGCATAGTAAAGTTTTCGAAGATGGTGACTATATATTATTTTTTAATATATGCTAGTATGCTAATTATCAGGCTAAAAGTTTTACTAAAGTTTAATATACAAGTATTACCTTTAATTTATTTATATGGTAACGAAACATGTATTACATTCAATAAAGAGTATTATACTTCAAATTTAAATGGGATGAAGCTCATACTTTACAGTATGAAATAAAATCTTATTTTTATTCATAAAATGGCAAATATTTGCTACCAATACTATAGGCACAAAATTATTAGGTTTGTTTTATTTATATTACCCAGCATTGTTCTAAAATATTATTTTGTATTCAATTAGAGAAGATGTCGATTACCTTTGATAGGAACATGATGCAAAGTCTAATATAGTTTATTTTTATTAATGATGAACTCTGACTCAAAGTTTCAGTAATCACTAGATTGTAGGTCCATATAGCACATCTTCATACATATGAGACGTAAACAAGAATACTAAAAACATATGCAGGATATAAACGCCCCCTTCATCGGTTTATAAGCCATGTACTATTTGATTCGACCATTAAGGCCTCAATGTAATATAATAATGTGTAAAATAACATATTTATTTAATATTCTATATAAGTATTTCCATTAAAAGTAATAATTTTAAATAAGAATTAAAATATATATACGAGTACAATGCTTATTTATTAAATAATTAAATTACATTAATATGTAAATTTATTTTTTTTTTTTTTTTGTGTTTATAAATGCCCTCAACTAATTGAATTAAATCTCATTTTACGTTAATTGATAAAATAATAAAATATACAAATAACATAATATAAATTATTAAAAACAAAAAAAAAAAAAAAATCCTAATTATTTTCTAAAATGTTACCTATAATTAGATTACATATCAAAGCCATTAAAATTCTTCGAAAAAAAAAAAAAAATAAAACATTATCCAAAAACAGCAAAAAAAAAAAAACAAAAATAACTGTAATAAAATAAAAAAAATAAAAAAATTACTGCAATTCTCTCCCTTTATTATATACCTATAAAAGAAATTTTTTTAAAACTTTTCATCATATTTCATTTAAATTTAAAATTCAAAACGTCCCCTCCTATTAGATAGTCCAACTCCAACAACAAAAAAAAAACACTGATAACATCAAAATATAAAACCTTTAAAATCATCATTAATTATTGAAAATTAGTGACCATGATGTTAAAATCATGGTTACCTTTTGTTATATTATTATGTTTTTCTCTTCTTGTTTTTATCTTTCCTTTTTAGTTTTTTTTTTTTTGTGTTATATATTTGGTCAATCAATTGATGGACCATCATAATATCATAATATAAAATTTATTTGAAAAAATAACGGTTTCAATTTTCGGATAGTCATTAACGGCCCATTGAATATTCAATGAATGCATCATTTGCATTTAGTTATTTTTTGATGACGGTATATAGGTATATTAGTTAGGTATCTTATACTTTCATCTAAAACTTTTTGATTTAATTATTTTTCATCATCCTTTAATCCTTAAATATTTTTCAATTTGATTTAGTATTTAAAGCAGTTTAACTAAAATTGATGAATTATTTTTTATATGAATAGCGATCATTTCGTAAAGTAAACTTTTATTTTAACAATTTGTTTTAATATATTCTTGTGTCATCATCAGATTAATGAATAACATTTAATAGACAACTATACAAACTCTATAATATCTCAACTAGACACTCTTTAATGTGTGATACTTCCTTATAATTTTGAAACCTTATAACTCTCAAATCAGAGAGAAGATAATCAAAAAGAATTTTCTGAAGTATCTAAGTTATGTTTGTCCCCAAAAATATTATTTCTTTTAAATTTTCTTTTTTGAGGTATTTAAAACTAACGAGGTACATAAATTTTGAAAATATGGGTTTCACATAACTGTAAATTGCAATACAATTTTTACTATTATGCTATGCTATGTTATTGTGATTTATAAAGTTGAAAAAAAAATCCTGATGTCAGATTAAAAAAACCTTCAGTAAAACTTAAATTGTAACCATTTGATTGTATATAAGTGGTTCCCATATTAAGGAAGCCGCTACTTCACAACACGATGGGAACAACTATCTGCAAAAAATGTTTTATAACAGCTTACAAATTTTGTTAATATATAGACGGACGAACCACTTATATAGACGGACGAACCACTAGAAAGAATGAAATTTAGTGAAACTAATATAATTTTTCAAAGTTTTATAAAAAATGTGCAAAAAATAGAGGCTATCAATTAAAATTGGTATTGACTCTAAATTAAAAATCTATTGAATTATTTAATTAGACGAAACTAATTTAGAAAAATAACATGTTTCACTATATTTTCTAGCAACACATGCACCAAACCCAGTTTAAATTTAGGAATAAAAATTAAAAAACAAAAATAGAAAGTTAAAGAGGATGACATTAAAATAAAATATTACAGAATAAAAGTCTTTATATAATTTCCATTACTCATTCTCTGTGCTATATAGAAAAAATTTGAATTTTTGCAAATTCATAAAAAATGTTTGCAAAAAAATTTTTAAAATATATGGTTATATTAACGGAATTATGATCATTTGCTATACCATTTGCTTTTTTTATTTTAAAGTGATGTCAAAACGTTACAGAGATAAGACTGAAGTATTCGTTCTCTAAAATACTCAAACCAAAAAGCAGAAGCGATAATAAAAGAAAATAATAATAAAATATTTATAAATGTCAAATCCAAAAAAAAAATTTTCAAAAAATATTAGCTAATATTGGAGAATGTTTTAAAGCAGAAGAATTAAAAGCCTTCCTATCTGTTGGGCTAATCATCAGAAATGTCTCTGGTATGCAATTAATGCTACTAGTAAAACATAATTTGAATTCAAAGATCCAAAACCAACTACCATTACAGTGTACTACACGTACAAACAATAGAGTCATTTTAATGTTTACCAGGTTTGAAATATGGATTAAGTTGATTACTGCAGGGGTGGCTGTCATATAAAATCAATGTGTAAAACGCTATAACATAAAACCAGTTTAACCATTTATTTCAGTATATTTTTATATTTTGATTCAGTGAATTAAAGTTTATTAAAAAAGTTTTTCTCAAAATTTGTCAAAAATTCTTAAAAACCTCAATTTTATTTTGTTTTGTTTTGCATAATATAAAAAGTACCTATTTTGTAATTTTTTACATTTAGTTTACCTTATCAATTATTATTTGAAATTGGTTCATAAATTATAAGGTTAAATATTATAAGTGTATTTACGATTGAATTTATTAAGTGCGTGTAATTTAATGCTACAATTATTTTAGCAAATTATGGAACGCAATCAAAAACCCATAACAATTTGATTACATGAAAAACTGTTTTCACTGTCATTAAAGCTGTTGCTTAGAACAGTAATCTCTAATTTCGAAGAGTGTTGCATCACTAAAGTAAAAGTGCAGTTTTAACATCATTTCGCAGCTGATAAAGCATGATCATTATCTAACTCATGACGTATAGTGGTTAAGTCGCCACTTTTTCAATCGAAGAGTTTTGAGTTCAAACCCCGCTTAACTCACATAAAAAAATAAGTAGTAATTTTATATCATAATAGAGTCCATTTATCGTATAATAATAACAGTTGAGCTTTGGTTATCTAATGCAGAAATGTCCTATATAGTATTGGATGTTGTAATCCACTGATAGTCTTGACTCTGCAGCAAATAGTTATAATAATAACAATTAATACTAATAATAATAGCTGCTACAATGACAGTGGAGTTGCCTTGTATTATTATTTCATGTAGTAAAGCATTATATATTACTGCATTTTGTAACATCCATATTCAAAGTTTCCGCATTCTTGTTCTATCTTCTTTTATCTCTATTTCCTAGTCAATCTACTATTTCATTCGCTAGCAGTTTATTATTTAATTCCATTTATTGACTAAAGGTGGGTTTAGCCAGAGATAACCTATGACGCTACCAAAGAGGTATTCTTGGTGCCCTTGAAAGACTAATAAATAATGAACTAAACACACCTTACCAATTTCTTTTATTTTCTATTTTATAACTATAGTTTCATTAAATATTATTTGGCTGTTTATTTGCTCGGACGAAACTTATAAAAGTTGAAAGAATGTCACAAATTAAAATGTGTCAGTGTTAAGTTGCAAAGCTTTCAGGCAAATTTCCAACTATTGATACATATTACGTTTGTGGCACATTAAAGAAAACAAAATAGATAAGGAAAAGTATTTATACCATTGCTCAGGATCAAATTTGGACCCAGCCGTCCATCCGTCCGCATAATAACTCATAAAATAATAAACCTAGGTTTCTGAAATTTTTATCATTTCACTTTTATAAAATTTTTAGTTGCACTATTGAAATTGAGCAAGTTCGATGAGGGGGTTCGAGTAGCAGTCGTTAAACTTCCTCGTTACATGAAAATCACTCAGTGTATATTAAAGTTACCTATCTGGAAATTTTGTGAAAAGATGTTAAGTTTTTTGCCAGACACTTCTTCAAAATTTGGTTAGCGTGAAGTAAATAGTTCGGGCAGCTGCGAAATTTATATTATCATATCTCGTTATTTAATAAAACCAAATGCCTGAAATTTTGTAAAAGTGCAATCAAGTTTTATACCAATAATTTCTCTGAAATTTTGTTCCTTTGGGGCAAAGGGTTCCAGTAGCTGTCAAACAACTCCAGTTTGTCAGTTTAATTAAACCAGCGACATAATACAAAGTTTAGATCACGGCTGTTTAAAGTTTAGAATAAAAACTGTTTTGAAACATAAAAATATCTGTTATACCAAACCACCTCACCAAAGCACCTCTTCATTAAAAAATTTGCATAATGTTAAATAATTATTTTATTTTTTCAAAGTTTTTTTTTGTTTCTAAACTATAACAATACAACATTTAATTGTCTTATTTAAAGATATTACAAGACCGATAGATTCAGTAAAAATTAAATTATTAAAAAAAAAATTTGTAATAATAAAAAGGAAACTCAAAGGGTAAATGATACAATGGATTTACATAACACTAAAGAAAAGAAATTCAATTAACCTTAAGTTTTTCCTTATTTTCTTCATTTTCAATTAAATAAAACATTTTCTCATCTTTCAGTTATTTTATTAATTTTTTGTTTTTGTTTTAATCAGATTTTTACTTCGTTGCATCTATTCAAAATTAATTTCTGGACTATTGTATTGTACATTTTTTATTTTGTTTTTTTTTTGTTTTTGTGTTGTGTTAACCTTTTATTTATATTATTGTTTTTAATACTTCTAATAATAGAAATAGACATGGCATAGAATGGTATGGTACATCAGACATAACACTGAAATTTTATTCTATCAGTTTGACTTAAACACAATAGGATTTAAATTAAAAAAAAAAAAAAATAGAAAAAAACTATGAGAAAACAACCCATATGTCTGGGAAATTAATAAAAGAACAGGGTTGTTATTGTTCTATTCTAGGAATACCTTTTTTTTGGGTACAGTGACTAATAAAATTATTGTTTATTAGCTTACAATGGTTATTAAAGATCTGAAAAGTTAGGAAATAAAAATTTATTTTAAAATTAACTAGAATGAGAAAAAAAACTTATAGCTTTTATATAACTTGACTCGTTTATAACATTTTTTTAGTACTAATTGAGTGATAGCAAAAAAACAATTTCATCAGTGGGGTTAACAAATCGAGGTGATTGATTTATTAGACCATTTACAAAGAATCTTAAATTTAATAAAAAAATTAGAAAATATTTATAATGTAAAAACCTTATTGAAACCCCTTAATAGCAGTTCTTCATCCTAATTTATTAAAAACAAAATAATTTTTCTTTGCTTGAGCATTCTGATTTCGTGGAAGTTCTTTTAGTATCCCTCTTCTAAGCTTCTCCTTCTCTAGACCATTTTTTTTGTATCATTCTATAAAAAAACAATATCTGTTTATTTAAAGTTAAAATTAAGGTCACTTTGATAAATTTACTTCAAATTGAAATTTTTTTTGTAAAGTTAATTTGATTCTTCTAGTATAGAACAACACAATTTCCATTGGACTCTTAATTAATTTCTCGCTGCAACTTTCTCTTCATTCTCTAATTAGCATTTTCACTTAGCGAAATATTTTTTTCATTATTGCATTTTATTTATTACAGGGGGTGTTAAATTTTATTCACTAGTTCATGCTAAATTTATTTTAAAAAATTCTTAAATAAGAACGATAGCTTTAAATACAATTATAATAAGTTATAAATCATAGCAAAGTAATGAGATGTAAGGATTTCGTTTAATTTTTCTAAGGCAAGATTATTTATTATAAAGTAAACAAAATATACTTTGCATTTAAATTGTCTCGCATATTAAAATTTAAGTTAGGTGCCAATGACGTTTACTTTCCCCCAACAAATAGTTTAAAATTTTTACATTAAATTTATTAATTTACATCTTTAAAACAATGATCAGTGCAAAACCATAAGATAGGCTGTCATCAAACTGAAAAAAAGGTTTGTCACTCCCTTAATATCATATTTCCCTCCCGTTATCCCTCTCCTATTTACGTGAATCATTAGTATAAAGAAATCCTTTCTTAGTGTTTCGTTAGTCAGTTAGTGTGCAAAAAAAACAAACTAGGAAATAAAAGCATGCACTAAAAAATTTAAAGATTTAGGTTAACGTAAGCATAATAAACTCCACTTAACATAATTCTTAAAATTTATTAAGTTAAATAAGGGGATCTAATAAATAAATAAGAAAATAAATAAACAATCCTGTGTAAGTAATAAATTTATAAAATTTTGTCATCCATTAATTTCAAAAGCTTAAGAGCCACTGTAAAAATGACTCAACAAATTTTCCATAAGGTGATAAATTGATTAGTTATTATAGTTTAGTTATCATTTAATTTAAGTTTTTTTGTTAATACATAATTATTTTAAGGAGCAGATAGGTATTAAAAAAATTTAACATAATGTTTAGACACGTGATAGAATACATACATCCAGGCATGTAAACAAGTAAATAAATAGTAAAATATTGATATTGATCCTTTTATATATATACCTAAGTATATTTAATTTTATGTAATATGTACTTTTGGATTTCTCCATTATTAGGATGAATGTCTGGAATTATTAGAGTATTTAATAATAGGATTTTTATTTGCTTCAAAGAAACGTAACTCTACAATAAGTTGAACTTTAAGGATGTTAATTGATTTTATTGATACAGGTTTGAATTTTGTTAATTATGGCCCATCCAATAATTTTAGAAAATTCTATATTTTTCTTTTGTTCTTGAATTTGAAATCTATGTCGTTTTTGAAGTATTAGTTTCTTAATAATAGCTTAATTTTGATATCTAAATTAAAAAAAGATTACATGAAACGTCTAGACTATTGAAAAAATAAATCTGAAGCTGTAGAAATACTATCTTTTTATTTTTTGTTTTACCACTAAATGAAAATTAAAAAATAAAATCTCCATCATCATAGTAAAATCTCTCCACTATTCATTCATTTATCCATCCAACCTATCATCTAATTAATCTCTTTAATTGTTGAAAACATTTCACACCTAAGTCATTAATAACTCAAGTGTCCAGTGTCATGATAGATTGATAAATGCATATACATACATATAAAAAATAATAGATAAAAAAAAAAAATTAAAAATTTGAACCGTTATTATAATTACAGTTATTTTTTTTTTCTTCTTCTCTCTTTTTTTTTTCTCTTTCTAGATTTAGTTCTGAATTATGAAGACTCACACAAATTTGAATCAAAAAAATACTTTTCTAAATGCAACAATAATGTTGTTTTTAGTTCATTGTGAAAACTTACTTTCGAATTTCACAATTGAGTATCAGAAATCAATTTAAAAGAATAAAATTATTGTTTATAGTTTGATTATTGAAATATGGTGCACTCCTCAATCTAGAAACACTCCAGGCTCTACTAATCTCCTTACTTTTAATAACGTGCATTATTTAATCCTTTCAGCAGTAATGACTAACTTCACTTATATGATTAATTTTCCTTTTGCATAACAGAACCCCAAACCAAACGATACGTTAGTATTAAACGTTAGTATTTAAATAATATCAAAATTCAACTTTCAGTTCATCTTTGTTAACTTTCAAGAGTTGACTAGAGATATATTAGATCTAGATCTAACGTATTAGCGTTTTCTTTCATGTTCACTGCGGAAGTGAACTTTCATACTTAGTGAACTTAACTACTTATAGAACAAAATAAAGTAAGATCATTTTATGTATTTAAACGAAATCAATTTGTATCAATTTTCAACCTTACCCTATTTTAATTTTTTCTAGACGAGGGTTAGTGAAAATCTTCAAAAAATATCCAAAGGAATTGCACGTGATTCTGAGGAATAGTGTTGCACTTTAATCAATCTTAATCACCTCTTTGTGAACTAAACTTTACAATAGAATCTTTCGATCATGGGAAAGATTCCTGGGAAAATGGGATTTAGGAAAATTTAGCATTATATAGGATGGGTGAAAAATGGGTTAGTTTTTTCAAAAAATCATTTTGACCAGTTTGTATGAATAAATATTTTAGAGTAAAACTTCTTTAGGTGGTTAGATCTTCTATCATCTCATTTTTTTTCAATATGTAGTAGTAAACAGCACTACTATTGTGCTATACTATTATAATATCTATACTTTTCGTCTTTAAAAGACTTTTTGTTTAAATCTTGAATAAAGCAATATTCAATTATTCTATTTAATCTTCTATATCATTCGTCTCCACAATTGTTCATTGTTATATACATAGTCTAACTGCAAAAAATCAGATTGACGACCAAAATGTAAAATTTTATCTTAAAAACAAAAATTAACTAAAAACTTTGTTCTTAATATAGAATAAACTGTACACTGGATTTTATTACTCCTTTTTTGTTTTTTCTTCAAACTTAGATTGTAGTGTTATAACTATAAAAATTTGCAAGGATGTGTTATGTAATACTTGAAAATAAAAATGAAGATACATTGTAAAAATAACAAAAAAGAAAAACAGAAACATGAAGCAGGAAAACATGGACAGGAAAATTACAACACGACTACCAACATTTAACTAAAAAAAAACAAAAACATAAAAGAAAAAAACAATAAACAAAAGAGAACAAAAATCAAAACATGATAAAAAATAACATAAAACCTGAGACATGCACTTAGAATTGATGATTTTTAAATTAATTGATTACCTCGTTCATCACACGTATCTACCTGAATAACTTGCATAAAATAAGAAATTGTGTAATAAATGAATAGAATATGCACGCGTTATAAAATGTAATTGCATAATTTAAGAATGTCTGCTATGGTACAAAATTGAAATTATTTACAAAAAAAAAAAAAATTAAAACAAGAAAAATGTTATTTTTTTTTTAAACTCTAATGAATACAAAATTAATTTGTTAATTGAATAAAAGTAATAATTAATTAATGAAGGTATTTCATGATATCATTTTCAGAAATAAATTTATAGATATTCAAATATACCATTAGAGGAGATGTGTACGTATTTTGATTTTACAAGGATTTATTGGGTTAATATAAAAACATATAATCGCATAAAACTACATTAAAACTTACATTCAATTTGTATTAATTATTGAAGAGTAAAAATATCCTTAACGAACATGTCACATAAATTGGGATTTAAGGTAACAAAATGTAACAAAGAAACTGTTATTGAAAACTAGTTCGGAAATTAGTCTCTTATCCTGTCTAGCAAACAAAATCTAGCTCTTATCCTGTTGAAAAGATTGCTCAAATGGATTAATTAGAAATATTTTTTTTAATGGATTCCTTACAGATTTAGAATAAATTTGTTCACATTACGAAATCAAAAACATTTTGCGAAAAAACTTTTAAAAATAGAAATAGTGAGACAAACAGAAAGCTATATGAAACCACAAATTGGAAAATATTATAACTGGAATAAGCATGCTGAGCATTCTTTTTAAAAGGAAGATAAGGATCTGTCAAAGACACGAAGAATACCCTCTTTTTTAGACTAAACCCACCTCACCCTTTATCCAATATAAATGGATGAAATGGATAATTTTTAATGTAGTATATTAGCTAGAGAGTAGGGTTATAAGAGGATAGGAACAAGGATGCTGAAACTTTGAAGTGGCTGTAAGAAAACAATGAATCAGCCTATTAATATAACTATTTAGTATGAGTGGCGAAGTCAACAAGCAGTTCTTTATAACATCTTCTCAGATGAAGTAATAATTAAAGTCAGTTCCACTTGCAGTTCCATCTTTAACCTTAAAAAGATAAAAATCCAATTTAAGATATAGAAATTTTTTTCTAGAAAATCCATTAAATTTTCTTTTATATACACTTTTGATACCAGATCCGATTTATATATTTAATTCTTTCAATATAACTACAGGTACTTCAAATTACATCTACAATTATTTTTAAGTGAAAATTAGATATAAAAATATTATTAGATCATATTAGATCTCTTGTCCATATACCTATGGATATACCTATTATATACCTATGGATGCAAAATTAATTAACTAAACTATTAACTGCAATATCGTTTTATTAAATTTGATCAGATGATCTCCTGCTCTTGATATTATTATAAAAACGATGAAAAATATGTTCGTGAGAAGAATAAGACAATGTACAATAAAGAAAATATACAAAACCATAAGAGTAAAAAAGTTAAATTTTAAAAAGATTTCAAACAATGAATGGAACACTAATGAAATGATAGTTTGACGATAATGAAAATATGTTCAAGCCGTCATTATTTCATTTATTTATTTATTTATATACCTGTATATATACCATAAATATGCCAGGTAGCTATAACCCCTGTTTCCTGGTAGGAATGTGGAGTGTACGAGATATTATGTGATATATTAAGTATTTATATATTGCGATACATGAATATTTTTTTTTTTAAATTATAATTATTGTACCCAGCCGGGAGTCGAACCCGAGACCTCTCAGTCCCTTATGAATGAGAAGCGGTGCGTTAACCACTGCACCAATGGCTAGATCGTCATTATTTTATTAATTTTCAATTTTTTATCAACTTTTTATTAACATTATGATATTATCTTTAATTGAGAAAAAAGTTTTTGGACATTTTTCGCTTGATATAAATTTTATATTGGTATATTGGTATTTACTTCGCTTACTGGGAACACCTTACATTTTTTTTTATCAAATAACTTGTAATATAAAGCTTTCGAAAAAGTTGCATAGGAACAATTTGTTAGAATAGGAACAGTTTCAAATTCAAATATATCTTTTAAAAAACTTTTTTTTTCAAACTTTTATTCTAGAAGCTCTGAAAAAAGAAAAAAAAACATTAACTATTATACATTTTTAATTTTCGAAAAAAATTTGGGTTCTAACTATTCCACTTTTTTATCAGGCGCTGTTATCAATAAAAATATATTAATTTTAACATTTTCTATTTAAAAAAAAATTATATATACTTCATAAGTGTTTATATGAAATTTTATGAGGAAGGAATATTTTTTTTATGGTTATATTACCTAGCTATTAATATAGTATATACTATTATAGTATTTATTAAAATAAACAAATAATTTCTATCCTAGCCTAGGTAAAAAACAATAAAATAATTTACAAAATGATAGTATAACTCTACAAAGAGTTTTAAAATTCTTAAAATGACAAAAATATTAGTGGACATTTAGTAAAAGTTTTTATTTGGCATCCATGGAAAACCGCCGCAAATTTAATTTATTTATTTGCGGTCTTATTTTCTTTTCCTGCGTCAAGGATATCATTATATTGAGGCATTATTTCATGTTATTGCGAAATTATTTCATACCTGTATATAAAAATAAATAACGCCGCATATATCTCGCTAAAATTAAATTAAATAAAAGAAGAATGAGGGTCTTAACGGTCTAGTGGTTAAGAACTTTAGTTATTTTAATAATAGCTCTAAACACTCAGGGAGTGTGAATACGAATCTAACACACGTCGTAAGAATAATTCCCTCTTACGGCATTTATAGCCATGTCTGAAAAAGAAAGACTTTATAATTTCCTTGTCACATTTATGTGGCAGGGAAATAAACTAAAAAACGGAATAGGAACTAAACAAATTTTCACCGACAAATTTCTATCGTGTTGTGTGCAAACAAGGAAATTAAAGCAATAAAAGGTGTTTAATGGCTCGTGACCCCCACTTCACATTTAGTAAATCGTGTTTTTACATGCGGCAAGTAAAATACATACGGAAAGTAAAAAAGACTTTATCAAATATAAATAATTATATAAAAAAAATAAAATTTAACAAAATATGTAAATTAAATAACGCCGTAAAATTATGAAAACAATTTCTTAAATAGAATGAAATAAAATCAAAAAATGTATAATAACAAGTCAAATTAAATAAAATCTGGTGTTGTATTTAGATCCTGATTTTATAATCAATTCTAAAATCTCATCTGTTTTGAAAACTTCGACATTTATTTTTTCAACAATATATTTTCATTCTATATTTTTCTTATGATTGGTAAATTGGTAACCAATTAGTAACCAATTGGTAACCAATGGGTAAATGATAAAGGGTATCATTATTTTGATTATGGCACATTACCAACGAAAATTTCAACCAGGTTTTGTACCTTTTATGTTTGTATTTAATAGTCACCGTTTTAATAGGAGAAGAACTCCATAATATTTTCTATAAGCTGTACCTACCTACCGCACATGATGTTGTACTTACAGAAATAATTTTAAAAACAATAATGCATTTCTAACCAATTTTGGTAATTGGATATTACTTGATAATATGTTTACAATTTTATACACAAGAAAGTTGTTTCGAAGAGTACTTAGTGCAAGAAAACTTCCATTTATGTATTTAAAAATTATTTTTATAGGATGCAAAATTTAAGTTATGATTAGGTTAAATTAGAACAACATACACGAATTTTGTTTTTTTAATTAAATTTTTAGCATATTTTTTAAAAAAGTTTTTTGGAAAATTTTTTTATTAGTTTCACACTGTACTTTCATACATTTACAAAACTTTTAGACCGTTTAAGATGGAGCAATGGCATTTTAAGCAATCACAATTATTATTTTTGAAGAAAAACTTTTTTTTTTTGTGCACCTCATTCCCTCATAGTTAGAAAAAGCCCTATTTTCCTAAATTTATCCTTAAAGCCCAATTTTTACTGTTTTCTATAAATCCTAAATGGTCATTTCAACCTATTCTCTAGACACTATTAGTCAAGATCTTGCAGTTTTGAAAGAGAAAGACCTTTAATAATAAGCATAGACTTGGTCAAAATAAAATTTACATATTTGTCTTTCTTTATTAGAGGTTTATTTTATTAGAGGAGCTATTAGAGGTTTAAAATTGAAAATTTACAATTTTTAGACACCTGTGCAATTTTATTTAAAATAAAACAAAATAATTAAGCCTCCATAATCTATTTTTATATGTGTTAACAGTTTTTAAAAGCTATGCAAAATAATTAAATTTTATGCGAATGTGGTTGGTCTACGACAACAGGTTCGCGCAGCTTTTATGCAACATCTTCTTGTATTATATGAGGATACTATATAAGTTGACTATGAAAAATAAGTGAAGTTTTATACTAAAGACTTCTGCAAAATTTTAGTAGTAATATGCAGTAGGTTTAGGTAACTTAGAAATTAATATGCTCATTTATTGGTACTTAAAATACCTATAGATATCAATTTTGTAAAAATTGATGAAATTTTATGGCAACAACTTTTATAAATGATTGGTTTAAAGAAACGAGGTTGAGTAACTGTCACATAACACAAGAAACTGCATAAATACATGTCAGTACCTAATTAAGCAAAATATATTAAGTTGACTTAAAGATAATGAAAGTTTATGGAATCACCATTTATTATGTTGGTGTGAGTATCCTGGAGTTGATAGTGGATACAATCAACTTTAAACTCTTTTTTGTTTTTATACAAAATTCTTAAAACTAAAAATTATTTAATTTAATTTAAATTGAAAACTGAAGATAAATTATTATTAATATGATGGAATTAAAATATTGTAAATAAGTAATAAGTAAATAAGTAAGACGCAATAAATGAATAAGTCGTATTCAAAAAGTCACAAAATTAAGATTAAATATAATATTGAAAACTGAACAAAACTTGTGCAAAATCAAAAATTAATTTCTAAAAATGACTCCCAGAACAAAGTGAAATTCCAAGACTCAGTGGAAATAACTCCAAGAAAAAGTGGAACACATATTTAGAAACTGTAAGAAGGCTTACTATTATAGATGTTACAATATTCTAAGAAAAGTATTTTATTTTTAATTTTTTGCAAAATATAAAATTTAAAACAAATATCTTTTCTTTTTTTCATCACTTCCAATTTTAATTTTCATTTGTATCTACATAATATTTTTAGCATATTTCCAAAAAAATTTTGAAAAAATATGCCTATTAGTTTCACTCTGCCCGTCCGTTCGCTTGTCCTTCCATCTGTTTACAAAACTTCTACACCATTAAAGATGGAGAAAAAAAATGTTAACCATTGGTAGGTCTCATAAAAAAAATAATGTTGTAGAAAAACTTTTTCTTGTAGCGCCCTCCATTACGGAGCTATAGCCCCTCAAACTTTGAAAAAACCCCATTTTTAAATTCAATTCGTATATCTCATGTTCTACTTCACATTTTTTCAAACTGTAAACACCATTTGACCTTCATAAATCAATATCAAAATTATACAATTTTTTTTAAATTAGTATTTCAATTTACCGTTATGTGAAAACCAAATTTTGCATGATTTTTCTATATACATAATTCCGGCACGCTTTTAGATAGAGACTTGAAATTTTAAGGTAAGAAAGAACTTTTAGAATTAGTATATGTTTCTTCAGAAATTTTTTTTTTGGAACACCCCCTGTTTATGAGTTATTAGGGCTCAAAAATTTAAAATTTTCTTTTTTGAGACACCTGTAACTTAGGCATCTGTACAAATTTTTCTTCGGCAAAACATATAAAATTAAAGGTTCAATAATATATTTGTACGTGCCTATGGTCTCTAATATATTTGTACGTGTGTACGGTCTCTAATATATTTGTACGTGTGTATGGTCTCTAATATATTTGTACGTCTGTACGTTCTTAGTTATGTGAGGTCTCGGACTTACAGCCTTTTAAAATTGCAAAAAAGTCCTATTTTCACATTTCTTCTTATACGAAATTTTCAAAATTTGGTGCAAGTCACAATTCTAAACAGTTTGTATTATCTTTTGGAAATGTGCGCTTTAAAAAAAAACCGTTGATTTACATTCTGCCTTATTTTTTAATATCATCAACTTTCCATTTAATTAAATTTTTTTTATTTGAGGCTATTTTTGTGTTTTTACAGGCTCTAACAACAAGTAAAACTTTCCCGGGCAATACCAATTATTCCCTATAATTATTTTACTAAGTAGCTTAAAATTTTATTCAACACCTTTTTTGAAATAAACGTTCAACAACATTCTAAGAAATACTTCGAAGTAAGTTTGCAATTCTTATTTTATCAAAAAGAAAAGATTCTAATTGGTTCAATCATTTCTTTCATTGGAAAAAAAAAAATAAAAATTACTTCAAAATTGAATTTCTTAAAATCAAAACTTAAAAATAAAAAAATCCTTTCTGTCTGAATTATAAAAATTATAAAAACAAAAGGAAACAAAACGAAGATAAAAATTAATTATAAAAAATAAACCTCAAAATTTCCTTGACTGCTTCAACTTTTTCCTTCTTGTTTTATTTTAGCAAACAAAATTCCAATTTTACTGAAAAACAAAACAAAAAAAAAATAAAAAAAAATAAAAACAAAAAAAACCAAAAATAAACAAACAAACAAAAAGAAAAAGAAAGAAAATATAGATATGAAAAATCAAGAATTCATTCAAAAACTTTACTATGTATTTTGTTTGATGGATTCATGGATTCCTTAAAATGTAAAAGAAAATGTAAAGAAAATTCTCAAGGTAAAAACGATGAATGAATTTTGATCCTTAGTGAATTTTTTGTTTTTTTTTTTTTTGTTATTATTGTTGTTTTACAAGAATTGCAGAAATAATTCCACGTATTAGAAAAATAAAAAGGGATAAATGAAGGAACATTGGTTTTAAAGGAAAAAACAAAAAAAATCAAAAATAATTATAGAATAGAAACTTTTTAATATTTGATGAGAATTTCGAAATAAATGAGTAATATTTAGTACACTGATAAGCAAAATAATTAAAAAAATAAATCATTTTTATTAACTTCAACTCCTCCTGAAACAACTCTTCCTTAAAAAATTAACAACACTGCATAGTAATGTTATACTTTGCATAGGGTTTAACTAATGTCTGATGATTGTTATTTAGACTTCAGACCTATATTCTTAAATAAAGAAAATTTAATACACCTGCTGATGGAATTAAAATCTGATTAAATTACATTGAGGAAAGTTAAATGAGACTAAATATTTTAATATTAACTGAATAACTACTTAACATTAAAAATTAATTTTATACAAATTTCTTCATTAACAAGTTTTTCTTCCATTTTATCAGAATGAATTTTATCTCTGCCCTTATATTTTTGCGACCCAATTTTGTTTTTTACATTGTCTGACGAATGGCTTGTTTATATTTTGTTATATTTTTTCTTTTATTTTTATTTTTGTTTTTTATATTATATAAAGAAACCTCTTAAAAGGTATTAAACAAGGTAATCTACAGACTTTTTCTTATAATTATTTAACAATAAATATAAATACTTATACTTTACTTATATATTATATGTATATATATATTAAGTGAAAATATGTATTCATTTATAAGTAATATACCAATTTTAATATATAAAAAATATATAATATATTATATAAAAAGATTATTTGTAGAAAAATTATCTTACATTGAAGACAAAACTAAAAGGGATAAGAAAAACTTTTCTAGTCTGTTACTTTATAATGATTGCATACATTTAGGCGGCGATATAATATACAAAAATAAAATTTATTCATTTCACTTTATTTTCGATATTGATAAACAAAATGAAAGACTAAAATATTAATCAACTACAATATTAGTTTATTTGTTTGTTGATTATAAGTATATTTTTTTTTTGTTATTAGTTGTGTTATTAGTTGTGTGATTATATATATACACTTTTTATAAAAATTTGAAGAAAAATTAAAAAGTTAAGTTTATTAACATGTCTGTTCATACGAATAAATATTTAGATTGATTTCTCTCTATCCTGAATTTTACTATGTGTGTTCCGTTAAAGGTTTGGTGAAAATTAATATAATATTATGAAATTTAATTTAATTTAAATAAATAAACTTACTCGGTTCACCGTGTATATATAAACACCGACATTTTAATAAAAACAGGAAAACGACATTTTGAAACAGAATGTTAAGAAAGATTGAAAAGAGAAATTAACTCAGCACAGAACACTATCAACTTGATTTGGGTCCCAGAGCATGAGGGTATTTAGG
Source organism: Poecilobothrus nobilitatus (assembly GCA_947095535.1). Lineage (NCBI taxonomy): Eukaryota > Metazoa > Arthropoda > Insecta > Diptera > Dolichopodidae > Poecilobothrus > Poecilobothrus nobilitatus. The sequence goes on from OX352772.1 coordinate 60,412,283, forward strand.
AAACAATTAAACGGATAAGAAGCACGGATAATATGTTGAATTAACCGTTGAAAATACCCTATCTGTCCACACACCGGGAACAACCCCTCAAATTCTATGTAAAGAAAAATATTCTTGTCCGGAAATCAGTGACTTGTAAGTGTAACTTGGAGTACAACCAGATCCATGTTGCAAATTTTAGTTTAAAAAGCTCCAAATGACACACGAGAAAATTTGGAATGCATGTGAATAAATTTTGCAGGGAAATGATGCTATAGAGAGCGTTAGAAACTTTCCCTATCCCAGTCTTCCAAGGAAAAGACAGTAGTTTTTTTTTTTTTTTTTTCTTTATTTCTTCCACATAATTTATATAAAAATAATTTACTTTAATTTAGTTACTTTTTCCAAGAATTGAGTGAATTCTCTAAAAAGAATCTGAGAAGACTTCAAAGCTTCTTCTGTCAGAGTAGCATTAACGTGGCATGAATCTAGTTCCATAAACATAATACAAAGTCATGTCGATTATGCTCTCCTATGTTTTGAAGGTGCGCTATGCATCTAGAGTCTAGTCATTAGTGATGTGTTATTTCAACCCTCATCAATAAAAAAGTTTAAAACATTTTTTATTTTGCAAAAAATTAATTTAACAGAAAGTTTAAATTTTAAAGATTCAAATTGGAATAAAATTTTTTGTTAAGGATAAAATACGTAAATAATTATATTTTGGATACATTAATACGGAAATAATCTACTACAATCATAAATCGCGAAAGTATTCTAACTTAAATTGTTTTTTTTTTGTTTTTTGTTTTTTATATTATATACAATAAATCCTTAATTTCTTAAAGTTAATGATAGATCCTTTTTTGGTTTCATTTACCGAAAGTTGTTTGTTTTTTCTTTTATTTATGAACAACACGATAGTTTAAAGTTTCAAGTTTTTCTATTCTGAAATAAATGAAAAAAGTTTTTTTCTTTATAGTAGTTCTTCTTCAAAACTCCTAATATATATATATTTTTTTTATTTCTAAGATTTTGAAATGTTAGTACTTCAATTATCATAATAATTCTGTATCATGATCTCAGTATATAATATTCTACTTTAATATAAATAATTAAGTCATTCTGAATGATACTATGGAAGTTTTTCGTCATTTTCTTTTTATTTTTTTATTTTTTTTTTTTTGTATTATTATTGTTTTTGTTATGTTACTCTAGTCTAGTTAGCCTTTTTATTTCCACTTAAAGAAATATAACAGAAAAACATTTGAATGCCTTATCTGTAGACCAAAACGGAAATGCAAAATGATTCTTATTTAGATTCTCTTGTTTGCTTGTAAAACGATAAAAATTTTACTTGAAAAAACAACGAAGTATTAGAAAGAGACAAGAACATTAAGGAAAAATAACCTAAAAATAAAAAATAATAAAAAATGAAGAAATTATTTTAAAAAAAAAATAGGAATAACGGAAAAAGCTAATTTCCGCAAAAAAAAAAAATAAAAAAACTTACAAAAAGAATGCAGGAAAAAATATTTCTTTTCCTTTTGTATTCTTAGATTTATTTTTTAACATTCTACTTTTTTTTTTAATTTTGTTATTTTTATGCCTTTATATCCTTTTCAATCGTTGTTATTTTAACTTTTTAAGATTTTTCTTACTGATTTTATGATTACACGATATAAAAAATTTCATTTTTCACGATTTTTGTCTATTCTGATGGTATTCTTATTTCCATTTTAATTCTTTTTGGTTTTATCAATATGCAATACGTTAAAAAATGAAAACCCCATTATTTTTAAATTAGATTTAGGTATAGACATAAAAATAATATAGAAACGGTAGCTAGCTATCTATCATATAAATCTTTTTCTTTTTTTTTTAAATTTCAAAAAATCTCTGTACCAGGTAATTATATTTAAATTCATCAATCTTTAATTTTAAATCTAATTAATTTTAAATTCATCAGAATTCATCCATAATTTTATTATATCTATACTTTATTTTCACTTTTTTCTTTATTTTTCGTTTACTATATAAATGTTTAGACTATTCCTCAAAAGTTATCTTTATAAAGAAAATTATGTCTTCAATGCTTGTTTTTTTTTTTTGTTTCTAATGAACCTGGGTCAAAATTATGTATTGTTTTTCATATTTCATTTATAAAAAGAATTTAGCAAACGCTATAGAAAACAATCTAAAAAACACAGTCCTTTCCTAAGAGAATACTATTAGTATTAGCAAAAGATGTAAAACAACTACAAGATTTTAAACATCTGTCTCTTAATAAAGATCAAATTTCTTTAACAGTTGAAAATATGAAATATAAAAACTGATGTTTTTTGTTATTAAAAAGCTTTCTTTCGAAACTTTCCATAAGTTTTAAAATTTTCCTTCAAAAAACAAAAAGAAATTATATCATTTTTATACTACTTACTTCTTCATAAAGACAAATAAAAATTAAAAAATTTGCCTCAGTGAATTTTATTTTGAAACTGGTACGAATATGAAATAATACTCTTTATTATATAATACATTCTAAAAATCTTGTCTTCAACCAACTTTTAGAAAATTTCCTTTTCTTCGGATTCTTTAACATCTAAAATTGGCGTATAGTGGAAACAAGTTTCCATCTACCTGGTGAGCATTTCATATTCTTTAAAGTTCAAGTCAAAAGATTTTTGTTGAGACATTCTTTCGGTTAAAAGAATTGTTCCCCATATCCTTCTCGATCCTCCTACATTTGTACGATGGTCATGACTTATCACGCATTTTTTTTAAGCTATTATAGGAATGTAGTATAGTTAATGATTTTGGCACCATTTTATAACACCTCTCTTATAAGTTCCAACTGTTGTGATAAATAAATTATCTGCAAGAAAGGTGACATAATGTATTCTTTATTACCATCTTAATGTCTGTATATCGAAAGAATTAATAAGCTCCTCGTTATGTACGGCAACAAAAATCTCGTATTCGTGTGGTGTGTAAAAATACGACATTTTGAAGACTTCTCAATTTTTTATGCCAGCTGAAGGAAAATTAGTAATATATATTTATATTATCAACACATGACTATTAAAAACGGAATTCTGTGTGAACTCGATTGATTCCGAAGCAATTTTCTTGAACTTATGTTGAAGACATAAGAAGAACTTAGATTGAAGACATCCAAGATGAATTAATTTACTGGTTATATAGAGTTTGGTATTCCTGGTAATTTTATATTAGGTAAATAAAATAATATTAAATTCTATAAAAGTTTTCTAAAACTTTAAAACTTGAAAAGATTACTATCTACCTTAATGCATATTTAAATCAATAAATTTTTACCATTTCTTTAATACAAATACAAAATAAATTTTTAGAAAATATTTCATATAATATACATATAGTACACAAAAATGAACAGAATATTTAGGAAATTAAATTCGATACTCAATTTTATCATATAGATGACAAACTGCAGTATATAAGACTGATATTTACCAATAATTGTTGTTATCATGGTGATATATTTAAATTACATGAATAGTTGAAAAGTTTTCTTTCTCAAATTAACCAAAAATATTCGTATATATATGAAGAGATATAAAAAAAAAAAAGTGGTTAATATCTGGTAATGATACAATTTTTTGGAATTTAAAAGAATATTATATGCCTTTTGTTTTATAACATTGTTGAAATGAAATTTTTTAACCAATATAAGACAACTTTTAATTTAAATTGAATTTAAATTTAAAGAATATAAGAAAAAATAAGTAATAGTGTAACCCACACACTATTGTACAATTGTAATTGCAATATTTCTATATCAATGTTGCATTTCATGACAATCAAAATTAAATTTCCGTAAAAATATCCAAACATTTTTTTTTTTTATTTTTTTTTTTTTATGGATTTTAAATGGTTTTTTACTCATATTCATTTGTTTTTCTTTTTTTATACTTTGTCCATTTATGTGTTTTTTTTTTTTTCTTTTTTGCAAAAAAAATCCTTTTGAAAGCCTTTTGCAGCAAAATAATTTTTAAAAATTTAATTTCAAATAGTAGCAATATTTTTTATCCACCGCTAAATATTGTTGTAAACAAACATTGAAAAATTAAAAATACATTAAAATATATTTTTTAAATTTAGAAATCCATTAACCCGTTTTCTTTCCCTGTTCATTCGTTTTCCTTTTTTTTTTTTATTTTTCTTTTTAATTTTAAATGTCTCTAGAAAAACTGAAATAAATCAAGGAAGTTAAAGAAAAACAAAAACAAAAAAAAAAACAAAAATAAAATTTCATCGATTTTTTAACTGGGAAATGGTTTTGTCGAGATAAAAACAGTTGCAATGCTCTTTTATTTATTTTAAATTTTTGATTTTGTTGTTGTTTTTTTGTCGAAAGGAAAGGAGAAAAAATATAAATTGAAAATATTTTATTTTATTTTTTATTTAAAAAATCTTAAAGAAAAAAGCAATTAATAGAAAATTTAAATAAAAAAAAATAAAATTAAATTTTTTCTTTTTTTTTTTTGTTTCTTTAATTTCCAATTTATTCCAATAGATTAATTAAAAAAACTTGTACTAGGTTACTCTGACAAATGATTTAACTGAAATAAATCGATTTCGTTTTTTTTTTTTTTTTGTAATTATTCTGTAATCGAATTTGTAATTGAATTCTTTTTATAATTTTATTAATTAAATATGAAATTTGAACTTTTAGAAGCATAAATAAAAAATTATTTTCGAGAAAAATCTGTCTAAACTTTTTTAAACGGAGATTAAATAATAAGTAAGGTAATAAGATTCTTGTAATGGTCAAATAATAACTCGCCTTTGTTTAAAATTCTCTAATTGAATACTTATTTATTTCTTTTTAGTCTCTATTTGTAATCACCCTTCAAAAGCTTTTATTTTTATACCCGTACAATAGAATCGGGTATAATAAAATTACTCCTCCGTTTGTAACACCTCGAAATAAGCGAGCTAGATATACCTTCAAAGGTATGGATCGGATCAGAAAAAAAATCTAAGACTTTTGAGCCATTTCCGTCCGTCCGTCCGTCAGCACGCTAACTCAAAAACTAAGAAAGCTAGAATCTTGAAATTTACACAAAATATTTAAGGAGTAATTTGTAGGTTCCCTATTTTTTTTGGTTGAGTTTGGACCAAACCTTAGGGAAGCTCTCCAACACCTAACTTTTAGATCCCCACATTTTTTTTGCAATAGAGCTATGAAATTTTAACTGCTGATAGATCTCACAAAAATATTAATTTTATTTTTAATAACTTTTTTTTGTAGCCCCACCCATTATGGAGCTACAGCTCCCCAAAGGTTCAAAAAAGCTCTATATTTAAATTGTTATAGCACAAGTTGTATAAAGTAAATCTTCATTTTGAAAACGCCAAACGATTACTACTTTTATTAGCTTTAAAAGTATATATACAATAAATATATTTTTGTGGCATACGGTGTCTTAATTTACCGTTATGCGAAACTAAAATTTTGCAAAATCCTTTAACCCTTCTATCTTCTAAACGGTTTAATTTGGAAACTTGAAATTTTGGCAGAAGTTAGATCTTTGAAAATAAGTATGAGTCATTTCAGAAATTTTTTTTGTATCATCCCCCGTTTAGGAGCTATAAGGGGTCAAAAACTGAAAATTTCCTATTTTTAAACACCTGTAACTTGAACACCTGTTAACATTTTTTTGAAGTAATACACAAAAATTAAAGCTCGAATATTATACTCTTATTTCTGTTAACAACTTTTTTTAATAATATAGGGTTACTTTATAATTCACGAAAATGTTACTTGATTTTTTCAAATTTTCTAACAAATTTCTTTAACGAATTTTTTCCATTTTGTTTTACTCGATAATTTGAAATTGTTAAAGATATAATGCGTAGTACCAAAAAATGTAAATAAATAAACAACATAACGGTTGCTAGGGGCTTCGGTAGCCTAGTGGGTAGGCGTGTGGCGTATTAACCGAAGGAGTGCGGGTTCGATTCCTGCACAGGTCGTAAGTGTTTTTTTTCTTTACATACCCCCTTACGACCAAATATAATGTAAATATATAGTATATAATATAAACAAAATAAATAATATTAGTATATAATTTAATAATAGTATAAAAACCTATAATGGCCTTAGTAGCCGATGGTTCAATAATATTGCATTACATTTATGTATGTAATATTAATATAAATAAATAAATAAATAAACGGTTGCTTGAAGAATTTTTATTATTTATATGATTTTAATATATATACATACTTATATAATATCATGTTTATTTACATATTGTATATGTCACTAGTGAATGAATGATAAGAGTATATATGTATATTATATAGCGCCGTATTTACATACATATATGTATTTTATTGTACTTATAAGAAATTATTCTGTCAATGGAATATTTAAATATAACATAATATAATATTTAAAATTATATTTACTATTTTGTACTAAGTAAATTTAATATACATTTACCGCTTAGTATTAAATGGTACTATAGAATATTTGAAAAAGTTTTGGATTGATAATCGTTATGTGAAAGGTTAGAATCTGCTTTTGAAGAATGTACATATAAACATATAGTTTGAATATATGTACAACCCATAGTTCTAGAAATTATAAAATTCACCCAAATTATTTTAAAATACTAAAATATTAAAAAAATAATATTGTGAGCATAGTGACAGGCTGTGAACATACTAACGGTTCGTACGGGTATCTAAGAGTTGACAAAGGCAACTGTATTCTTCCTCGTTTAACTCACTTTCACTATATAAATAAAATTTGCAACATATCAATGTCATCTTGTTGACGATAAAAAAGACATAAACTAGAGAAGGAAAAATATTTATACTATCGATTTACTATCGATACGATGTCCTACTATATTGATACTTAGTTTTCGATATTTTTCAATAAAAAAAAATTATAATATAAATTTTCAGATTTTTTCCTTGTACCTCAACCACATATGAAAAGGTAAGGTTATTTCCTCAACACACACGTTCTAAGTGGTTGAAAAACCAAAAATATAATAATTATATTAATATCTAATGGATTTTTATACCCGTACGATAAGGATGGGGTATATTAAAATTGCTCCTCCTTTTGTAACACCTCGAAATAAGCTAGCTAGGTATACCTTCAAAGGTATGGATCGGATTAGAATCTAATTCTAAGTTGATTAAGCTTTGTCCGTCCATCCGTCTGTCCGTCAGCAAGATAACTCAAAAACTAAGAAAGCTAGAGTTTTAAAATTAACACAAAATATTTTTACAACAATTTGTAGGTTCCGTATTTTTTTGGTTCAGATACAACCAAAACTACGGGTAGCTCTCGAACACCTAACTTTTTTTTGAAATAGAGCCATGAAATTTGAATTGCTAATAGATATCATAAAAATATTAATTTTATTATTAACAACTTTTTTCTATAGCCGTACCCGTTACGCTGCTACAGCCCCTCAAACTTTGGAAAAGTCCTTTTTTTAAATGCATGTATCTCATGTTCTGCTTAAGATTTTTTCAATCAGAAAACGTCACCCGACATGTATTTTTTTTAAATTTGTGAATTAGTAACAGAATTATACAATTTTTTAAATGCACCTGTACACATTTTACTTCGGCAAGATATAAAAATTAAAGCTACAGTATATATTTTTACGTGTGTTAAAGGTTTACTTTAGTTGTATAGGGTTCCAGATATATCTCAGGATCTGCGTAATAGTATTACAATTAAAACCGCCAGAAGATCGAAAATTTTATTATTCCATAAAGCAATATCAAAATTATGCAATGTTTTGTAATTTACTATTCAAATTTACCGTTATGTGAAAACCACATTTTGCATGAAATTTTAGATAGCCTTTAGATATGAACCTGAAATTTTGAGACAAGAAAGAACTTTTAGAATTAGTATAAGTATCCTTAGAAAATTTTTTTGCACCACCTTCTGTTTAAGAAATATTAAGACTGAAAAATTGAAAATTTGCTATTTTTAGGCACCTGTACAAATTTTTCTTCGGCACGACATAAAAATTAAAGCTCCAGTAATATATTTTTACGTATGTTAACGGTTTTTTTAGTTATACAGGGTTCCGGACTTACAGCCCCTCAAAATTCCAGAAAAGTCCAATTTTCACATTTTTTATACCCGTACGATAAGGACGGGTATATTAAAATTGGTCTACTTCTAAGTTGATTAAGCTTTGTCCATCCGTCCGTACGTCTGTCCGTCAGAAAGATAACTCAAAAAACTAAGAAAGCTAGAGTTTTGAAATTATACAAAATATTCTTACAACAATTTGTAGATTCCCTATTTGGTTGAGATCCGACCAAAACTTCTAGCCGATTTCAAATTATTTTAAAATACTAAAATATTAAAAAAATATAATATAAGCCGTGTGATAGGCTATGAAAGTATTAACGGTTCTTACGGGTTCTAAGAGTTGACAAAGGCAAAAGGCATTCCTCGTTTTTTATCTGTAAATGTCGAATCAATTGTTTTTTTTCTAATTTTTTTTTTTTAGTTGTTGTATTTGAGTTGTAGTCAAAAGAGGATTTTTATACTTTTCTTTTCTTAAGAAAAATGATAATGTATTAAAACAAATAAAACAAAATAATTATAAATTATATTTTAGAAGTAAACCAAAACCTATCACTATGTTACAAATAGGTAAAAAAGCTTGTAAATTTCATTCAGAACTTATTAGCAATGAGAAATAAAACGAAAACAAAAAAAACAAGGTAAAATGTAAATCAACGGTTTTAAAAGCGCACATTTCCAAAACTCAATACAAACTGTTTAGAAGTGTGACTTACACTTATTTGACTTATTTGACTTAGAAGTGTGACACTGACTTATTTGAAAATTTCATGTAATAAGAAAAAATGTGAAAATAGGACATTTTTGAAATTTTGAGGGGCCGTAAGTCCGGAATCCTATATAACTAAGAAAAGCCGTTAACACACGTAAAAATATATTATCGAACCTTTAATTTTCATGTCTTGCCGAAGAAAAATTTGTACAGGTGCCTAAGTTACAGGTGTCTAAAAATAGCAAATTTTCAATTTTTGAGGCGTAATAACTCTTAAAGAGGGGGTGTTACCAAAAAATTATCTGAGGAAACTTATACTAATTCTAAAAGTTCTTTCTTGTCTCAATTTCAAGTTCCTATCTAAAGGGGTGCCGGAGTTATGAAAAAAGAAATTTCATGCAAAATGTGGTTTTCACATAACGGTAAATTTAAATAGTAAATTACAAAATATTACATAATTTTGATATTGTTTTATATAGATAATAAAATTTTCGATCTTCTGGTGGTTTTAGATTGCAAAATTATTACGCAGAGCTCGAGATATATACATCTGAAAATGGGGCTTTTTCGCAAATTTGAAGAGCTGCAACTTTGGAATCCTTTACAATTCAAATAAACCTTTAACACACGTAAAAATATATTATTGTAGCTTTAATTTTTATATCTTGCAGAAGTAAAATGTGTACAGGTTCCTAAGTTACAGGTATTTAAAAATAGCAAATTTTTAATTTTTAAGCCCTAATAGCTCATAAACAGGGGGTGGTACAAAAAAAATTTCTGAGCAAACTTATACTAATTCTAAAAGTTCTTTCTTGCCTCAAAATTTCAAGCTTCTATCTAGAAGCGTGCCGGAGTTATGAAAGTAGAAAAATCATGCAAAATTTGGTTTTCACATAACGGTAAATTTAAATACTAAGTTTAAAAAAAAATGTATAATTTTGATATTAATTTACAAAGATAAAAGAAATACCTGTCGAATGACGTTTTCAGATTGAAAAAATCTTAAGCAGAACATAAGATATATGCATTTAAAAATAGGGCTTTTTCAAAGTTTGAGGGGCTGTAGCTCCGTAAGGGGGGGGGGGCTACATGAAAAAGTTGTTCCACAAAACTATTGTTTTTATGAGATCATTTGAATTAAATTGAATTAAATTAAATCACATTATTTTGCTGGTAAATGAGCATCTTCGTTATTCAAATAAATCATAAATGAACATTTTGAGATTAACTAAAGGACATATCTGATTTTGATGAAACGATGATATAGATGGACGGGAATGGCGGAAATGTAACCAATATTATTAACCAGTTGATATTATTAACGAGTTAATAGGGAGTTGATTTTAAAGTATAAATTCCCTTGCTTTAATCTAAAAAAAAATAATAGTACTAAAAGAGGGTTAATTAGGAAAATTAATTATATAATTCATTATTCATTCTTTCGAAAAATTATACCGACTTTTTTTTATGAAATATCAACTTATTAATGTTCACATTTCTGAAGTTTACAGTTATTAATTCATGTTATCAAAATATATACAGGGTGATTCCGACTCGAGAGTATTCCTTGAAATGAGTGATCGGACATGTCGAGACGAACAAAAAATTATATTAGAGGGTGGGGGGATCTATTCTGGACCCTTTTCGAGATATGAGTGGTTAAAGATGTTTTAGCAACTTTTCATAAAAAAATATATAACTTTTGAACGGCTTACTATAGAGATATAAAAAGAAATGTACTTTATAGATTAAGTTGTTAGCTTTAATTTTTATGCCTTAATGATTCCATAACCCCAACAGTTACAAAGTTATGGAGGTTTAAAATGATTTAAAATGAAGAAAATATGTTTCAAATTCAATTTTCTTTTGAAACAACCTATATTTGGGGTACTTCATATTTGAAAACATCTTTTCAAGCCCTATAATTAGTACCTAATAATTTTTTCTCTATCTCTAACCATTTTTGAGATATAAAGAATAGAAAAGTGTGTCATTTTCAATCACTGTGTTATTTTCAATCACCCAATAGAAAAGTGTGTTAACACATTATTTAAATTATTTAATGACACAAATTTCAATACACTAAATTTTATTTATATACATATGTAGGTATAGATATATAACGTGCCAAACAGCAAATTTTCATTTTGGGTTGTTTAAGCTACGCTAAAATTTAAAAACTAAGTTCTTGTAAATAAACTAGGAATAGTTACCAATTCTGATTTGCATTGAAGTGGTATCCAGTTTAAAAAAAAACAGGAAAGACACAAAATAGAATGATAGGTGAGAACATAATGATAGGTGGCTATATTTTTTGGAACTTAGCAAGAGTCAAATATAAAATTTAATTAATATCTTGTGGTTTCTTTATACAACAATAATACAAAAATATATAAAAAATTAATACAATTTATTTTAATTAAATTTTAAATACTTTTATTACATACTGCAATAGATTTCAATATTATTATATATATTTATTTATAGTATGTTTATATAAAAGTATTAAGTTATTAGTATTAATATAAATTTATAATTGAAAATTGATTATTATTACTAGTCACGTAATAAAATTTAATTAGCATAATATATTGCACAATTATACCTATACATACTGTTATTTTATTAAATTTCTATTTATTATTTTTTTTTTTTTGCTAGTTTTATTATGAAAAAATGCACTTTGATTAGTCTAATTTTTTTTTTATTTTAGTATTCTCTATATTTATAAACATTAATAATAAATTTTTATAATATATATGTATATGTTTAAACAGGGTGTAACAGTAAGTGTTTATGTCTACACAGACAGTAGGTCGAATTTTTGTATGAGATCAGGATTCAATTTATAACAGTGTCTAAAATAATATTGGAATTTGAAGGAGAAATTATTTAGTTTTTTTTTTGGTTTTTATAACTGAATCCATATAATTTGAAGTTTTTTATTTGAAAAATAAGACTCATGTTTTTCGAATAAGTGCAAGTATCGATCCTTTTAAAGTTCCGTTTTTTAACTTTTCTTTTAAAGAACACTGTTCTTCCAAAATATGTACCTAACATGATACCGTTTTTAAATCTTACTGTATTTGAAATCTACAAGAGGTAATCTTAATTTTGTAAGATAACATAGCATATCCTCTATTTGATGTGCGAGCAACTCAATTGAAAAACTAAATTTTTTTCTTTATTCCCCAATATTTCGGAAACTATTAAAAATTTAACGTTTATTTGGTCCAATACAAAAATTTTATATTTAACTAAATGTAAACACAAACTGTGATGTATAGCAATTAATTCACTTACTTTAGAACCACTGTGTAGATACAAATATACATAGTATATTGTTATATTGTAATTTATGTACATATATATGCATACGTATATTATATGAATAATTTTTTAATGCTAACCTTTTTATAATATCTAGTAAATACTTAATCTAATCAATTAAAAAAGAATTTATCCCGTTATTTTTTTTTTTACGTATTTTATTGTTTTTATTTGTTAAATGATTCTGAAAATTAAAATAAAAAATTATTTGATTTTAAATAAAAAGCATAGGTAAAATTAAAAATAAATTCAAAAAAGAATCAAAATTTATACCGTTGTTGAAATAATACAAAATTAAATTCACATACATAAGATAAATTTAAATAAGAAGTTCGATATGACTGTAACAACCTCGATATGTTTCATTATGATGAATCAAAATTTACCACAAGTTTTAAATGGATCTGAACTACATAACGCCTAGGAAACTTTTTAATTGATAAAAATGAACCAAGAAAATTGGAAAAATTCGAAGTATTAATTTAAATGCAATATATTATTTGATTTAACTTCATATTCTTCATATTAGCCCAAAATAAACTCCAACAATATTTGAATTGATCTAATTTATAAATTTCCATTTATTTTTCCAGTTATTTACTATGGGAACACTTTTTCTTATGAACTCAAAAATCTTTTCATATCAATAAATTCAGGTCTTTTTTCCACTCTCTTTTCTCCTAAGTACCAACCGTTTTATTTGTTGTTTTTAAAAATTACTTATATCTAACTAATGACGTAGTGCTTAAATCTTTAGTCTTTCAGTAAAAAGCTTCTCCATTCAAACCCCATCCAGGTAATATTTAGAATAAATTAACTACATGGACATACATATTATGTAAATATAGTCCTAGTGGAAAATGTCTCAAAATTTTGTTCAGTTATTTATAACTGTGAAGAAAATATTAATAATAATAATATTACCCGATGACTCATGTTTTCACATGGTTTACAATTTTATCAATTATATTAATAATAACTTAATAAATTTACTCAAAATCGGCAAGGCATCTTGTAGTAGTTTCAAATCGACAACATTGTGTAGTTCCAAATCGCTAATGAAATTCCTCATTATAATTTTTCCCACCACAGAATTTGACAGTCAAGTCGACGAGTAATTTTAGGTACATTAAAATTAAAATTTATATATTTTTTTTTAAATTGCAAAATCAAAAACAAAAAAAAAAAATTCCAAATCAATACTAAAATTACCGTGTCAAATGAAAAATGTGAAAAGCATGCGATAAAAAAAAAAGTGACAAAAATAATAGTAAAATTTCTATAACCATAAATGAACAAACACATTCAAAAAAATACACAAAAATTTTATAAATTTGATCTTCATATTAATATATGTATATACATAATACATATTCTAAATACATACTAAATTACTGATATATATAGTATATATACATATTTATGTACAGTACACAATTTATTAATTGAAAACTCTTTAAAAAAAACATTAAAACTAAAAATTAAAGAAAATTTTTATATGACCCATATATTCAACTAGCGTAATTTTTTTCATATATATATATATATGTCTCAATATACATACATATCTGTTATATAGGTACATATATATATATGCAAACATATAATTATCTTCTTTATACAATATAATATTTTTTCTTTTATCTTTTGTATAGATATCCATTAAATACTGATACACATACATTCTAACATCAATAAACAAATATATCTATTATACAAAATAAAAAACACAAAAAAAAAAATAAATAAATAAAAATAATATAAAAACATTGAAAAGTAAAGTTTTTATTGCTTTTAAAGTTTTCCTCATTTTTTTAAACAAATCCTGTTTTTTTTTTTTCCTGTATTTTGTTTTCGTGTTTTTTTTTTCTTTCTGTTTTTTGCAATCACATTAAAGGTAAATATTTTGAAAATTTTCTTTACAAAAAACGAAGAAAAAAAAAAAACAAAACAAAAATAGAAAAGTAAACAATTTTTTTTTTTTCTTTCCTTAATTTAATACATACTCCTTTAAAAACAAAGGTGATTCTACAAGACATTCTACTTATTTTTCTTCCACTCTTTTGTCTCTATTGCTTTCTCTCTCTATATTATTTTATTCTAGTTACTCTTATAAATAGGCAGCAGGAGTCAGGACTTATTTTATTCCTTAATAACCAGTTTATTATAAAAAAAAAAAAAAAAAATTCTATCAATTCCCGTTATTTATGGTAATTTCGAAGAGAATTCAAAATTTTTATAGAGATTTATTTGATACAAAAAAAATGAGAGAAACGGTAAAGCTTTAATTTTTTTTTTTCCAATATTACTTACGTTGTATAAAAGAGATTTTAATGTTAAAAGAAATTTTGAGATCTCTTATATCTTTCTCGTTTATAAACTCTTATACTACCTTTACTTTTTTTCTAAACACAAACAAACAAATACACAACACAATAAACATATTTTTAGTAGTCAATTTATACCTCATTCAACTCATTTATTAGCTTCATTCTTCATATTTATTACTAGTTTACCGGTTTACTATTGGGAATTCAAGAGACAAAATTACACAAATATAAAAGTCATAAAAGCTTTTTTTTTTTTTACTTTTAAATTTTAATAAGGGTTACTCTACTCTACTATACCTATATACATAATATATTAATTAAAATATAGTTATTATTATTTATTATTATCAGGTTGTCTTTTCTTCATTTTGTACATATTATTATGGTACAAAAAGCTTTTATCGCATTAAAGTAAATTAATTTATAATAATACCTATAATATTTTGAGAGATATAATACCGTATAATATATACGGTAACGGTAAAAACTGTTTCATATGTTAAATTTTCTCTAAAAGGTACACACATATGTACATACATATTTATTAGATACCTATATATAATATTATAAATATACGTGGGTATATTATAATTTTGTATAAGTTTATACTATTATAGTACTTATATACTTATGTACTAACTTACACTATATACCTACCTATGTTAATTAATTTTTTGTACTTATTTTAGAATCTCATTTGAATTCATAATGCTCAAAAATAACTGTTTTCAAAAGTTTTTTTTTTTTTTTTTTGATAATCTCAAAGGTGTACTAAAAATTTCAAAATTAATAGGGAATCTCTCTAGAGAAAACAAATTAAAATGTACTTAAAATTACATTATAATATAGTATAAATATATGTACATATATATAATTATGTATGCATGTATAGTTGTAACTTAATATCTAGGTATTACTGTATTAGTATTTTATTTTTAAATAAAAAATGTTTATATATAAGAAAATAACAACGTGCTTTTTTGCTTACTTTTTTATTAGAAGAGAAAAGTAATTTTTTTTTTTTTTTATATAAAACAAATATAATTAGTATCTAAGTAGTATATAAGTAAAATTAAAAAAATAAAAATAAAAACATAAGAAAAAGTTATTTTTGATGTTTTGACTGTGAAAATAAAAATTAAACTTTTATTTTAGTATAAGAAAAGAAATATAAATATTATCTTGACAGTTGTCAAATTTTTTTTTTTACATTTTTACGTTTAACTGTTATTTATTTTTTACATATATTTACAATATTTATATTTTTTTTATACATATACATATTTATTATTAAATATGGTTATTATATAATAGATATATTATTACATAAAATATATATTATACAAAATATAAACATTGTAATATAATATTATTTGAATTTCGAAAATAAAAAAACAACAACAAAATTTTTTAGTACTTTGATTGAAAAAAATTTTTTTTTTCCCAATTACTATATGTATATATATTTATATAATAGAATATATTAATGAAATTATTAAATAACGGTTTTGGTGGTTTACTTTATAATTTATTTATTATACCCATTATTTTTTTTAAGTTTTTTGTTGTTTTTGAATTTTTTAATAGTTTATTGATTAGAAAAAGGAAACTTCATCAGTTTTAGAAAGAAAATAAATGGAAAATGATAAATAAATATACAATTATACTTTAGTTATTATGCAATATATTTTTTTTGGAAAAAAAAAATTTTTTATTAAATAAATTGATAAATTTTTAAAAGAAGATACAACTATTATTATATTATAATCCTATTTATACCTATATATTCATTTATTAATAAATAAGATTACTTAGTTTACTTATTTATTAAAACTAAGTAAAAACCAACAATGGTGGACAATGGTGGATTAATTTAATGTGTCAGATCAAAATACAGTTTTTTTTTTTTCTTAATATCATTACAAGAGATTTTACGAAAATTATTCTTTTTGATTAGCTTTTATATATCACAGATTACTTTCTTAGACTTACATTAAAAACTAATCTGGAGTTTAAAGTAGTAGTTGTCTATAGACAATTCAATAATAAATACCTATAGTGAAAAGTGATGATTGAAGAATGAAACACTCCCAAATTTAAAAAGCAATTTATTTATAATGGAAAATTTAACTTTCTATAGTTTTCTCTCAAATTAACAAAATCAAACCGAATTATATTTTTTCTCCTATTTATTAATTATTATGACGAGTTTAATATAACAAGTGAAAATGTTATCAGAAAAACATTGTTTCAATCAATAAAAGAATGACTTAATTAAAACAAAAATCTGAAATTTGAGAAAGCTAAGATCTTTAAGAATAAACTATAGTGAAATTTACTTTAAGATTGATAGCTATAAGGCGTCCAAAATAGAAATTTTCTAGTTCTAGTCATTTGCAATCTTCCAAACTTAAGAAAACGAATATGAACAAATGAATGCCCAAACATTATCTGTTACTTAGTATTTGCTTAAAATTTAAGAATGTCTATTTAAGATTTCATAATTTTTTTCATTGGGAAAAATTCTAAGCAAAATTAAAAGTTTTGATGCAAACATTTCTTTAATTCTTGAAAGCTTCTTACCTATTTTCATCTGGAAAATCTACGTAAGAAAATTCTTTGGTTTCAGATGCTGCCTTGTTGAGGTACAATAAATAACCCAAGTATTTTTCAATATTTACGAAAAAAAAAAATCGATATAACGTATCCATTTACTTTTTTATCCTCAACTTTCATAACTTTTCTAATTTTATATTTTTATGAATTCAAGCTTAAATTTTATATTTTATTTAAGCATTTTTTAAAATTGTAATCTGGAAAAATTGTTGTTCATTGTAATCTGTAAGATCTCTGTTAAACAACTTACGGATCTGTAAGGGAGAATTCTTCATTGTAAACCGTAAGATCAGCCGTTAAACAACTTAACGGAGTTTTCAGATCAATTTAAAACAAATCATCAACTACAATCATATTTAATTACCGTGTTGATTAAGTATTTAAAAAATTTCTACAAGTTGTAAAACAAAACTCATTAAATTAAAAGAAATGAACACATTACTGTTTTAATTTATCAAATGACAGCCAAATGTTTACTTTAGTACATAATTATTGAACATCATAAAAACAATATTAAAATAATATTTTCCCACTTTATTCTGGTGGACCCAAAACTAAAAATATGAATTTCAAATAAAAATTAAAACTCCTTTCTCCATTCCTACACTAAAACATGAATAGTGTAGAAATTTTCGATTATAAATAATACAGTAAGTATGAACGCATCATTAAATGTTAGTGCATGAAATAAACTTTTGAAAAATAAAAGCCTTAAGTAATATAAAGATGGAAGTTTCAAATTTTTTATATAAAAAAAAAAAAAATTACCATATAATATATGCATGAGTGAAAATAAATAAATTAACTCGAAATAGGATACTAAATAAATAAAGTTTTACTATAAAAGAAATAAAATCTAAAACTCATTTAAACTAATAATTCTTTCACCTGTGAAGGTTAACTTTACAATTGAATTGTTCAAATTTGAAAAGTTCTAAATTATGTGTCAACAAAACTCTTATAATTTTAAGACAGCCACTTTTCCAATAAACAATCAAATTTTCAAAGTAACATATTTTGTTTCAATTTATAAATTAGTGTGGTTTAAAGTTTTAAAAGAAGGAAAAACTATCAAGTGTTTAAAACTTTTTTACCACTAAAAATTAACACAAAAAAACATACTCGTACATATACTAAAGAAAATGTTTTATACAAAATATTAGAAGAGAAGAGAAAGAAAATGATATTAAATAAAAATTTTCATTTTAGCTTAAACTTTCTTAAATTTAACAATATTTATTTTATACCGTTATTTACACGTATATTTATATAAACAGTTATAAAATATTGTATTATGTCAGTTAGGTATACCTTTAAATACAGAATATTATATATGTACCGTTATATACACATAAACCAAAGTTAAACGAAAATTCATACAAAAAAGAAAGGGAAAGCGAATGATAGAGAAAAGGATGAAAATATGTAGTTGCATTTTAATTTTTAAACTTGAAAATAGCAAAAAAAAAAAAAGAAAAAAGAACAAATGAAAATAATTGATGACAAAAAATGAATTCAGGGAATTTGAGGTTTTTGTGACATTTTTTGCCATTTTTATAAAAAAAATTTTTGTTAAACAGCTGTTATATTTCTTTTTGATTTCTTATTTTATTGTTTTTTTTTTTTTTTTTTGAAAAATTTATAAGAAAAAAAACATAAAAACAAAAAATAGAAAATTTCAATTTCCGTTTTCACAGTGGAAAAACGTGCGATTCTTATTTGACATTTTATATTCTAATAAGTATTCCTTTTTTTGTACACAATGAAATTTAAAAAATGTTAAAATAAAATGAATATGAATAGAAAGAGAAAGATTGATATACACGAGTTAAGGTACTTCCGAAATCATTAAAAAATAAATCGAAATTAAAGATGAACATATTTAAAATTATATGATGAAATTGGATTTTTCCCAATTATATTTTATACCTAACATGTTTTACTTTAAAATAAAAGATGTTAAATGTTTAAATGTTAAATGTTAAAAAATATAGACATTTTTTTTTGCTACACTCAAACCTTTAAATTTTTAAAATTTGTTTTTCATTTCTATGAAATATGTATAATAAATAATAATTTACTGATTCAATTGATTAAATCAAAAAAAAAAAAATAAGGATGTGTACTAACAGTAGCTGCATCAAATAAAGATGTATTCCAAAATGTTATTGTAATCGTTACAGTGTCATTAGTAAACATAAATTTTATGAAAGGAAAAAAAAATTCGAAATTTTATGAAAATATTAAAAAGTTTATGTATTATTAAGTACAAATTTACTTAAAAATACTTTAAAAATGTGATTATTTTTTCGTGACAATCATTTAAAATAAATTTACAATTTGTTTTGTCAAAAAAAATTGTGTAAAGTCAAGCGACACTTTTTTGAATTTAAAAGAAACGATATTTAAGTAGAATAACCTTTAAACGAAACGTATGAAAATGTAGTTGTTTGAGCTTTAATATTTTTGTTTTAATTTTTAATTGTGTGAATCAATTCGTATAATTCTTATAATTCAATCAATTCTTATAATTAACTAGCGAAATCCCGGCATGCTTTGCAATGCCCCTCAAGAAATTTTTATACATGAGATACAGAAACCTAACACTACGGATTACCTCACTTCTGCTCACTAAAAGAACTGAAGCCATCGCCCGATCCACCTCACAAACTATAGGGTTCCTCGTTAAAGATGTATCTACCAAATAACGAAAGTTTCAAGACGATAGCTCTAACCAATCCCGAGTCTAGAGCGGACATACATACATTGTCTGAAACATTTTTCCTATTTTATATATATAGATGTGACAAAAATGTATTTTATAGTAACTTATAAATGTAACTAGCTCTGGAATACAAGAGTCAGGAATCAAATACTCAGAACCTATGAAGATATTTTCTATTTTATTACAAATTAAATCGTATGCAATCAAAAAATGCGTACAATACAACCTCAACAAATGATAATATAGAAATAAAAAATTAGCTATTTTATTAGGCAGTCAAATAACCATAATTGCATTAAAGTCGCAAGTAATTAAATTCCGATTAGTTTGGAAACACATAGTAAAACTAAACCTCTTTGAAATAACTCTTATTTGGATACCAAATACTGGAAATGTAGAGCGCATGAACTTGCAAAAGAAATTCTGAAAAGATAATGAAAAAATGCTCGCATCTAGTAAAAATAAACTGAAAATTCTAAGAGAAAGACAAAAGATCAGGACATTGTCGGCTAAACGGGCACGTTACATGCAGATTCTGTTAAGAAAAAAATGAATCTCCAGGACACATACTCAAAAACTGCTTTACTCCGCGATCAAAATATGTGGACCTACGACCATATTGAAGACAAATTACCGAAGATGAATTACCAGCAATAAATAAAATATAAGTTAAGGTAAAATCTACTACACATACTAATAGGGGAAGTACAATAGATGTACATCAAAAGATTGCAATGTTATTGATACACTTTAAATAATAATAATCTAATAATCTTATCTAATAACTTATCCAAAAGTATACCTCCCCGAAAAATTACATGTTTCCAGTTTAAATCTTTTAAAAAATATACAACGTTACGTGATATTCTTTTATGTTTGATCTATTTCATATTTTCAACTTTTTAATCCAAGAAATCTACACTATAAAGTTCTAAATGATTCTAAAAGTCTTTGAAATGAATTCATCACAAATTATTATTTTACTAAAATATAAAAGAAACTATCTAGATATACCTATACTTACCAAATCATTAAATATAAAAATAAAAGAAAACGAGGAAGAATACAGTTGCCTTTGTCAACTCTTAGATACCCGTACGAACCGTTAGTATGTTCACAGCCTGTCACTCTGCTTACAATATTATTTTTTTAATATTTTAGTATTTTAAAATAATTTGAGTGAATTTTATAATTTCTAGAACTATAGGTTGTACATATATTCAAACTATATCTTTATATGTACATTCTTCAAAAGCAGATTCTAACCTTCCACATAACGATTATCAATCCAAAACTTTTTCAAATATTCTATAGTACCATTTCATACTAAGCTGTAAATGTATATTAAATTTACTTAGTACAGAATAGTAAATATAATTTTAAATATTATATTATATTATATTTAAATATTCCATTGACAGAATAATTTCTTATAAGTACAATAAATACATATATGTATGTAAATACGGCGCTATATAATATACATCTATACTCTTATCATTCATTCACTAGTGATATATACGATATGTAAATAAACATGATATTATATAAGTATGTATATATATTAATATCATATAAATAAAAATTCTTCAAGCAACCTTATGTTGTTTATTTATTTACATTTTTTGGTACTACGCATTATATCTTCAACAATTTCAAATTATCGAGTAAAACAAAATGGAAAAAATTCGTTAATAAAATTTGTTAGAAAATTTGAAAAAATCAAGTAACACTTTCGTCAATTATAAAGTAACCCTATATTATTAAAAAAAGTTGTTAACAGAAATAAGAGTATGATGTTGAAGCTTTAATTTTTATGTATTACTTCAAAAAAATTTTAACAGGTGTTCAAGTTACAGGTGTTTAAAAATAGGAAATTTTCAGTTTTTGACCCATTACAGCTCCTAAACGGGGGGTGATACAAAAAAAATTTCTGAAATGACTCATACTTATTTTTAAAGATCGAACTTCTGTCAAAATTTGAAGTTTCCCACTTAAACCGTTTAGAAGATAGAAGGGTTAAAAGATTTTGCAAAATTTTAGTTTCGCATAACGGTAAATTAAGACACCGTATGCCACAAATATATATTTATTGTATATATACTTTTAAAGCTAATAAAAGTAGTAATCGTTTGGCGTTTTCAAAATGAAGATATACCTTATACAACTTGTGCTATACCAATTTAAATATAGAGCTTTTTTGAACCTTTGGGGAGCTGTAGCTCCGTAACGGGTGGGGCTACAAAAAAAAGTTATTAAAAATAAAATTAATATTTTTGTGAGATCTATCAGTAGTTAAAATTTCATAGCTCTATTGCAAAAAAAATGTGGGGATCTAAAAGTTAGGTGTTCGAGAGCTACCCTAAGGCTTGGTCCAAACTCAACCAAAAAAAATAGGGAACCTACAAATTACTCCCAAAATATTTTCTGTAAATTTCAAGATTCTAGCTTTCTTAGTTTTTGAGTTAGCGTGCTGACGGAGGGACGGACGGACGGACGGACGGACGGACAGACATGGCTCAAAAGTCTTTTCAGACATGGCTCAAAAGTCCTTTGAAGGTATATCTAGCTCGCTTATTTCGAGGTGTTACAAACGGAGGAGTAATTTTATTATACCCGATCCTATCGTACGGGTATAAACAGATTCAAATTACTAATTATTAATTAATTAAAAAAAAAGACGGACGGAATACATGCAAGTTTTATAATATATTATTTTTTGCGATATAAAATATATACATACAATACACTACTCAATAAGAAATAAAACGCAGCTAAATAATATAGAATTAACTATTTCCTGACTTAAAATTTGTAATAATACATATACTTAATTAAAGATATAATTGTGCATTTTAAAATTTGATCTGTTACAGTTTTATTATAGATGGCATTGATATTACGCATCTTTAAGATACACATGACTTAATATTATGTATAAACAGATACACATGAATTTATTTTAAATTATAACAAAAAATCTAATGTTAATTAAAACTATCGTATTCTTCATCATTTTTTTTTGTTTACTTTATTCATTCTAATTAATTTGCTCTACTTTGAAGTTATAATTTAAAATGACTCAGCATTTTATTATATACACTTCTTCCAACTTTAAATATTTAGGAAAATTGAAAAATGTTTATTTATACAAATTAATATAAAACAATTCCGATTCTTAACTCATTAGAAGTTCTGTTCTTTTTTTAGGATCTTATGGGGTATCAAAATTCTATTATATACTCGAGCGAGGGATATTGTTTTTATCACTTGTTCTAATTACAACATTAATCGTAATTTAAAAGTAATAATTTCTCGTTATTTTTTCATAATCTTAAGACTTTTCCTTAGCCGGTAATCAGCTATACCAATTACATTATGTTGGTTTAAGTCAAACGCAATATATTATATTTTTTTTACTGCCTAATAGTAGAAAATATAAATTTTAGTTATTTTATTGGAAAATTTAAGATCAACAGACAGAAAATTGAATTCTGAAACATGTATTATAGTAGGAAACAGCCAATATACAATGGAAGTAACATATTCATTTCAGTAATTTTAGTATTTGAAGATTTACTAGTATTCGCCCGCCCCTCGAAATTCGAGGTGTTTTAATTAGCAATTACATTACAATATATACAGTATAGTTTCTTTATGATTTTATTTAAAATGTAAAAATACAATTTTCAATAATTAAAGCCTTTATGAATTTAAAATTTCTTTGCAAATGATATTTTTTTGTAAAAACACGATTATTATTATCTTTTAGAAATTGCCCTTGATTTATTGAGTATTGGAAGCTCAATATATACCTATTATATATGTATACATTATAAGAAGCCTAAGATGGTAAATCATTGAGTAAAAGGGTTTTAAATATCTATTAATACAGATTAAATATTATGATGATATTATGATATGTAAGAATTTATTTCGTTTAAAATATAAAAAAAACAAACAAAAAAAAAACAGAACTGAATCGAACTTGAAAAATCAAAAAGCAACTATTAATAACCCCACACTCTACCGCTGTACTAAACACTAAACTAACATTATAATGTTTATATTCAGTTATATTGTGAAATTCCTACTCCTACCATACAACCAATATTTTAAAATTTTTAATCGAAAAGAAAAATAAAACAAAAATTTAACGGAATCAAAGTGCGTCTTTTTTGAATATGTATAATATAGGTATAGATTATACATATTATATGATACATATGTATTTACTTTACATGGGTTTTTTATAAAAATGGAAAATTATTAATGAAAATCAGAAAATTTTGGAAAAATATTAATTTTGTAAGATGGCTGTACTGAATATTTATCATTTAAAAAGAAAAAAATGAAAGTTAGTTGGTAAATCATTGAGTAAAAGGGTTTTAAATGTCTGTCATTTACAGATTAAATATTATGATTATAAGACAACCTACAGAAAAGTCATTTCTAAAAGACAAAACTGTAATTTAAAAGTTAAAATATATCTGGAAAAGTTAAATGTCTAAAACGACCTCAATTTGCTATAAATTTACTAATAACGAAATAGTTAGGATTCCAAAACAAAAATAGGCCATCTTAATTTATATTAAGTACGTTTTTTACTGTATCCTTCTAATTAAAATTTTATCTTACTTTCCACCTTATCTTTTATAAAATATTTGAATAAACTTATAGTTGGAAATCATTTTTAGACTATCAAAAGAGTCATTATAATGTTATTTATTGCACCACCACCATTCATCTTCTACTGATAGGAGTTCCAATGCAATTGATTCTGCTTCCTATATAAAATTATTGTCGAAGGAACTTAATTTACTTTTGTTGTTTACAAAGTCACACATTTGAATTTTTAACAAAAAATACTTAAAAAAAATGCGCTGATTTCAATTACTTTTTATATAATTTTTCAATTTCTTATTCTATACTTCTTTTTCTACCTCGACAGGTAACAAACAAACTAAGCGAGTCAATATCATGAATCAGATACTATGGTATTTTTTTTTTGTTTAGATTTCTTCACCTCTCCTCCATTCTCCACATATAAAAAAAAGCAACAACTAACAAATGTGAAATCTGTAAAGAAAAAAAAAAATTCTATGCATTGCCATTGAATCGTTTGAAAAGTCTTGGCATGGTTTAAATGTGGATTTCTTTTGAGAGAGAAAAATAAAATTAAGACTCAGTATAAAAGAGAATGCGCACCCGTGAAGTCATCAACGAGAGATTTGTCGTCTTAAAAGTATAGATCGCGCTTCGTCGCGGTTCTGTGTTTTTTTTTTTTTAATTTTTATTTTAAATTTTGTTATGATTTTATTTTTTGTGTGTGCTCATCCAACTTTAAAATAATAAAAAAAAAAAAAATGTTAAAATTAAAAGAGAAAAATAATAACAAAGAAAGTCATTAAGATATAAAAAATTAATGTTGAAAAAAAAAACCTAACTTTAAGAAAACAGTGTATAAATAAATTCCATCTATACTTTAATAATTAAATGGTTACTGTGTATGTATATTAGAAGAATATAATAAATGTTATGGTCAAGGTTCATAATATCGAAATATCGATATACCTATATATAAATATTTAAATATTTTTAAATTATTACTGTTAAAATCAGTTATATTGCATTATATATTAAGAACTTCACTGTTAAATCAAGGTCACAAAAAAACCAAAATATTTTCTTAAGCAGAACCGTCCTAATTTGTTTAAGTAATGCAAATCAAAAGTTTATTTTTAAAATATTGTATTATAAAATATGGAATGGAATGTATGGAAATAAAACTTTCTCATATAGCTTAAGTTCCATGCAACTTTCAAAATTAATTTTTTGAATTATTTATTATTCGGTACATCTTTTCAAATAGGTCAAGTAGATAATTGGATAACTTTGGACGTTATTACTTATCTAATGCGATCTAATGCGAAAAATTTATTAAAAATAATAGAAACTAATTAAAATTAAAAAACAAAAAATCAAATAAAAGACGTAGGCACTTAATTTTTATATGCGACATGAACATGAGTATAGATTGCGCGAATTGAAGATTGCAAATCATAATTCTATCTAACTTGATTATGTTATGATCGTCAAATTCCTCTCCTCTTATTACTAAACTAAATAAATGCATTCTTAGTTATCTACTCTGATTTTATTGTCGCGGAATTACATTTTTTTATATATAGCGATATTGTTTGACAATATTTCGACAATTTTTCAACCTATGGAATAGTGGTTAAGTGCCAGTATTTCGGTCAAAAGTTTTTGGATTCAAACTGCGGTCAGAACATATTCAATCGTAATATAAAATAAATTAATAAAACAAAATGCTTGTCGCCCAAAAATAACTTGTATCTCATAATCTTATACAATACTCGACTGTTTAGTAATCAATGACTTAGCAAAAATAATGACCTAATATGAAAAATAAACGATTTATTAATAGAATAGATCACCTATGCTCCTAATAGGAGACGAATAATAATATTTAAATTTTTTAATTTTATTTTAAGTGGGACATTTTTTTATTTATAAGAGTAATTTATAGAAATTCATATGCTTATAGCTGGGAAATAAACACCTTTTGAAAGGCGTATAAAATTTTAGTTAGCCTCAAGAAATACAAAATCTCTTGCTAAAATATCATAGAAGTATGTACTTAACTAATATATAAAATAAACTTTAAAATAAGTACCTTACTTAATATAATTTTGATTTCACTTTTTTTGCTATAGTTTTCGAACTTTGACCATAACATTACATATTCAATAAAATTAAAAAAAAAAAAAGAAAAAAAATTTTTTTTTTTTTTTTAAATGTTTTTTTATTACTTCTCAGTTGAAATGAATGAGATCTAAAACTATTCGCGAGTGTAAATGTTATGTTTTTTTTTAATAAACTTCAAAAATAAAAAATTAAAAATATATACATATTTTTTTTTTTACGGAAAAAAATTTTTTTTATTTCCTTTAAAGTGAAATTTTCAGTTTAGTTTTTTCATTTTATAAATTTAATTAATTAACAGATTTTAATATTATTATAAGATATAATTTATTTTAGTTATTTATTATACATATTAATTTATTATTTATAAATATAATGCATAGATTTTCAATAAAATAAAAAAATATTGTTTATTTTAAAGTGAAAAAAAAAAACAGTGGATTTTTGAGTAATAATTAAAAAAGTAAACAAAAAATTTAACAAAAGATATTATAAATTTAAATACGCGTAAAATAAAAATAATGGTAGACATTATTAAAAAAAAAATATTATAAAAATAATAGAACAATAGTAATTTAATTATAATAATATGTTAAAAAATGATGAGACAAGTGTTATAAAGCACATGCCACATTCTAATACAAGTTTTTTTTTTTTTAAAGATTTATTATTAACATACAAACATACATAATACATACCTAAAGTAGTACTGGAGCTACATTAATTATGTTTTGTTAAATTTTTGTCTATGAAAATAATTTTTTTTTAATATTTTAATGTAAACTCATAAAGACTTTATTTACTTACAAATGCATATAATATAAATAATTAGATATTTTTATTACAACCAATATTTAACAGGTAAAAAAAAAAAACATATACTCGTATTTTTATTATTAATATTATTTATACAATAAATATGTATATGCATGCATATTAATATGTAATACATATCTATTATCTACATATATAACATATATATAGTATGTTAGTAATATAAACGGTGAAACTATCAGTTACTTACATATTAGTTAAAGAATGTTGAAAATTATGAATAATTTTTTAGAAAATAATAAAATAAAAATATAAACAATAATAATGAAACAACAGTTAATAGACAGATTTATTAGACAGTAGATGTTTTAAAAATAATATTTTTTTAATTATTAGTCTGAAGTCTGAACGAATTTTTAGTATTTTTATAGTAATCGTGTATTTAATTTAAAAATTTTTAAACTTCTGTATAAATTTAGAATTATAAATATTTAAAGGTACTGTACAATTACAATAAAAGTCTTTTTACACCCATTTACGCCGTACATTTGCCTCGTATACAAAAACTGTTAGAAGCGTTAAAATGATATTTATTTTTGTGATGAGATTTGTTTTGTTTTTATTTATTTATTTATTTGAAACAAAATTCCCTGCATTGCATAATATACAATGTGACAAAGGAATAATGTCTGCTTTCCCTTTTCAAATATCAGACAGGAACTCAGATTTTTTTTTGATTATGATAACTATTTGTATTTTTTGAAAAATTGAAATAAATTGCTTAATGTACCTAAATAGTACAGAATTTTTTTTTTAAATTCTTCGATTAATTTTCACTGGATTTCATTTCATCTTAACAAATTAAAAATAATTGAAGAAAGAAATTTAAATAAAAATATGAATATTATGAATAGTGTGAATAACAAATATGACAACACAATATACATATTTGACATTTCAAAACGTATTTAAAACATAAAAGTTAATCAACTTTTTTCTTTAGCTGCGTAAGTAAAGGTCATGACTATAAGTTATTGTATAACATTTTTCATATACGCTACGCTACGCTACGCAAAACTGCGTTTGATTGTAGTAGTATCTTTACGACAGTACTCCAAAAATTAAACGTAAACTCTACTATTATAGGTTAAATTAACAGTAGTAGTTACTTTAGCTTCAACTAAAACTCGGTTTATATACATTTAGACAGATATATTTCAAAAGGTTATTCTTATATCTACTCTTTAATGGATTTACATTAATTTTTTAATATAGTTATAGCGTATATTACGTATAGCATAGATTTTTCATGCCTAGCATTTCTTGCTAAGTAGTTAACCGTTAATTCAATTGTCAGTTATATTATAAATTGCAACATTTATTTTGCGTTGTTATAATGTATTGAACAATGGATTTGCTAGAAGGTTTAAAATGCAAATTAAAAGCTATTGATTTAATGTTATACCTACTTAACGAACCAAATCGAAAGATAACATTTAAAAAGCGCGTGTCTAATAACTATTAGTAGATTTTTTGTGGGCATTAATATAAGGCAAAATGAAAGGCTGTAGTTTATTAATAAATTTTATTTAAAAGCAGTGGGAAAAGGCAATGGAAATCCTTTATATCAAGAGCGACTAATATAAATATAATTACCCTTTTCTACGTTAAATTATTTTTTTCTTATTAGTTTCTATGTATTTATCTTTCTTTTGTATTTATTATAAGTGTTTTTCTTGATGCGTATTTATTTGAAAATGACCTGACCTAAGAACCAAGCCATTGAATAAAAAATTTTGCTAAAGTAGGTATTTTTAAACCCGTACGATAGGATCGGGTATAATAAAATTACTCCTCCGTTTGTAACACCTCGAAATAAGCGAGCTAAATATACCTTCAAAGGTATGGATCGGATCAGAAAAAAATTCTAAGACTTTTGAGCCATGTCCGTCCGTCCGTCGGTCAGCACGCTAACTCAAAACCTAAGGAAGCTAGAATCTTGAAATTTACACAAAAAATTTGTAGATTCCCTATATTTTTTGGTTGAGTTTGGACCAAAACTTAGGGTAGCTCTCGAACACCTAACTTTTAGATCCCGACATTTTTTTTGAAATAGAGCTATGAAATTTTAACTGCTGATAGATCTCACAAAAATATTAATTTTATTTTTAATAACTTTTTTTTGTAGCCCCACCCGTTACGGAGCTACAGCTCCCCAAAAGTTCAAAAAAGATCTATATTTAAATTGTTATAGCACAAGTTGTATAAGATATATCTTCATTTTGAAAACGCTAAATGATTACTACTTTTATTAGCTTTAAAAGTATGTATACAATAAATATATATTTGTGGCATACGGTGTCTTAATTTACCGTTATGCGAAACTCAAATTTTGCAAAATCCTTTAACCCTTCTATCTTCTAAACGGTTTAATTTGGAAACTTGAAATTTTGACGGAAGTTAGTTCTTTGAAAATAAGTATGACTCATTTCAGAAATTTTTTTTGTATCACCCCCCGTTTAGGAGCTGTATGTAAGGGGTCAAAAACTGAAAATTTCCTATTTTTAAACACCTGTAACTTGAACACTTGTTAAAATTTTTTTGAAGTAATACACAAAAATTAAAGCTTTAACATTATACTTTTATTTCTGTTAACAACTTTTTTTAATAATATAGGGTTACTTTGTAATTGACGAAAGTGTTACTTGGTTTTTCAAATTTTCTAACAAATTTCTTTAACGAATTTCTTGCATATTGTTTTACTCGATAATTTGAAATTGTTGAGGATATAATGCGTAGTACAACAAAATGTAAATAAATAAACAACATAACGGTTACTTGAAGAATTTTTATTTATATGATATTGATATACATATATACATACTTATATAATATCATGTTTATTTACATATCGTATATGTCACTAGTGAATGAATGATAAGAGTATATATGTATATTATATAGCGCCGTATTTACATACATATATGTATTTTATTGTACTTATAAGAAATTATTCTGTCAATGGAATATTTAAATATAATATAATATTTAAAATTATGTTTATTATTTTGTATTAAGTAAATTGAATGTACATTTGCCGCTTAGTATTAAATGGTACTATAGAAGATTTGAAAAAGTTTTGGATTGATAATCGTTATGTGGAAGGTTAGAATCTGCTTTTGAAGAATGTACATATAAACATATAGTTTGAATATATGTACAACCCATAGTTCTAGAAATTATAAAACTCACTCAAATTATTTTAAAATACTAAAATATTAAAAAAATAATATTGTGAGCAGAGTGACAGGCTGTGAACATACTAACGGTTCGTAAGGGTATCTAAGAGTTGACAAAGGCAACTGTATTCTTCCTAGTTTTTTTTACTTTTTCACCAATGTGCAACAGGAACGGAATTCACAAACTGTGAAAATAGTTTTGACAACAGAATCTTCAGCTAATTTAAACTTCGTTTTGAACTTACCCAATGATTACAATAACCATCGAACACTGCTCCCCGAATAATTTGTACACTCTATTAGATCAATAATAGAATATTTATTCCAAGTGCAACTAAAGCTCAATGACACTTTTCAAATATTGTAACTAAAAAAAAAATCAAAATAAAAGTTTTAAATTAAGCTGTGGAGTGTGGACGATATAAGGTATTTCTCTTCTATATATGTACATATGCATACATACATAGTGTCAAAATCAATATGAATACCTTCCAATTATTATAATTTACATTAGTTTAAAATAAAACTATACAAAATATACCAATTGAAATGTTTTAGCACTGTAAACCAAACATAAATTAAAAAAATTAGTGCATCAATTTCATATTTATTAAAAACACAAAAAAAAAAAAAAAAATATAAGTAGCAAAAAAAAAAAAATAAATAAATAATTGCTTGCTATGCAGTAAAACTTAATGAATATGGAAATTTGAATTTCTCCATTCTTCATATCCAAAATCTTATACATTTGTTTTCAAATTATATACATACATTATGTATGTGCATATGTAACATTATCTTTTAAGAAAAAGAAACAATAAAGAAAAAACCGCGTACACTTGTTACGATTATAAACGATTTTTTTTTATTGTGATAATTTCGAACACCACAAAAAAAAAAAAAAAAAACAATTTAGACAATAACAATTTTTTTTAACAATATTGTCCATATTTGAGGTGAAAAAAAAAAAACAATTAGGTACTTATTTTTTTTTTTTTTGAACAATAATTTATTTTCTAAATTCTTTGCAATTTAATCAACAAAATAATGTCAGCAGCGTTACTATACAATTCACCACTATGAACATAATTAAACGAATTTTATTTAATTTGTTTTTTTTTTTTTGTATTTTCTGTTTCTTTTATTGTACTATTTTTTGTCTCTTTTTTTTCGTTCTGTTGGTTTGTTTCTGTTTTTGTATTTTTTTTCCTGTCTTTTGACACAGCACGTAAAAAAATTTCTTAAAGGTTTGGTGAAAAAAAAAAAAAATTAAAAAAAAAAAAAACTAAATAAATGAATAAAAAAAACTAAAAATATAAACAAAAAAAAAAAACAAAATTAAGAGAAAAAACCAAAGAAAAAATTATAATATATAATATGTATGTAATCAATTCAACTGTGTGATGTTGAGAATTATTTACATTGCATTCAATCCGGGTATAATCGACTGATTTTAAATTGTATACCTATATTATACTACACCTTTTCATAAGATCTACAAAACAGCCAGTCGTACGTAGTTCAATGAACTGGGAGAAGTATTGAAAAAGAAACAAAAAAAAAAAAAAAGACAGAACCTTTGCTTATACTTACAACACTGTTGTTTATTACATTGAGAAATTTGTTGTGCACGTTAACTTTTTTGTCGTTCAAAAAGAATGTTTATTTTTTTTTTTATTACAAAAATATTTTGATTTTTAATTTTTCTTCCTTTCTCTTTTTTTCTCTTTCGATCTGTTTTTATTCAAATCGAAAACAAAACTCAGAAATGTACTATATAAACACACGTTTTATTTTTTTTGTACTTATTTTCTGGATAATATAAAAGAGTTAAGCATCACCGTATGACCTGAAATGGTCAAAATGTAAAGAATGAATTAAATATAAAGATTTTATTTACATTTTTATGTTACATCCACCAGTACATATACATATATGTAGATATATCATATAAATTTTATTTAATGGCTTCATTGACATCAGATTATTGTTGAAAAGTCATCTTATTTAAAAAGCTCTCCATATTGGTACATTTTAATTCAATTCAATTTATTTTCATTCAATTTTATTCAATTGAAATTCTATTTAATTTTAAGGTAAACGCTATTCGATATCAAACTATTTTTTTTTTTGTCTTTGTATGGTAAGCGGGATAAAGTATGGTATCAATATCCCGATTTAAAATTAAATGGAAGCATAATGAATTTTGAATTGCCATTAATAAAATTTTAGAAAAGAAAATTTAATTACATATAAATGGGATTCGATAGATTACTATTTGAGAAAGACACCCTATAGTTCTAAATTACTATAACTAAAATAGTAATAAACTAAAAATATTGATTTGTATTAGGATCTTCGATATACATTTTAATGACGATACAACAACATTTAACTGATGTTCTTTTAAAGACCGAATAAACACTGACTTTTAAATTTGACACAAAGTAGAATTAATGACACGATATAAATATCTAAAAAATGTTAAGGTAGTTAAAAATCTTCAACAATTATTGCTAGTCATATAATCATATTTTATGATAATAATGACAATTTTTTCCCGAAATTATCCCTTTAAAGGAACTTCTCTTTCAGGTTTTTATGTAAATTAAATTAAACTGCAGTTTCTTTCCTAAATTAATTGCATTAAGTCGCTAATTACACAATTGTAGCTATTCAAACTCAAACATCTTTTATTTCCATTGAATATCAATTATAAATTTACAATTTATTAAATGTTGATGTACCATTCAGTGATTATATTGTTGTGAAACTTTAGGTTTTGCAAGAATTATGAGCTTTGAACATTATGACAATGTTTTGAACGTAGATTTCCAGCTTTTACTTTCAGAATAGAGCCAAAGACTACAAAAAATATGAACCTGTGTAGTTAATACATATACATACATACATGCATATATGTTTTAGTTTTCATGTTAAAATATATCGCAAAATAAATATAAAGATAGCAAAGTAAATGTCAAGTTTTTTTTTTCCTTGCCACTCTAATGAGCAGTATAGAGCATCCACTAAGTCATTTATTATTCATATTTGACTAAGCTTCGGTTTCGTGAATCATTAATTTCACTAAGCCGTTGATTACTCGACTGTAGCTATGGTACGAGACTTAGACGTATCTATTATTTCTACACCATCTATTATCTTATACAAGAATTATGGTTTATTATTATTTTATTATAGATATATGAAGCTATTACAATATGATATTTTATTATAATTTATATGACATATGTATATACTTATTTTTAATTTAATTATATTCTACTAATTATATATTATAAGAAAAATCTATATTATTTTTTATTAATCTATATGATCCAGCCGGGGTTTCAACGCGAGACCTTTCGTATGAAAGGCCGGTGTCTCAACAACTACACCATTAGCTGGATATCAATGTCAAGTTATCAGTCAAAAAATATTTTTATGGGATTTAAATTAAAAATGTAAGAAATCAGAGGTCTTTATTTGACTCCAAAACACCCAAATATTACATTTAGTCAAAAAGAGAACTTTTTCGAAACAAAGGTAATACAGACTTTTGAAAATTAACTATAGGAATCTGAAGTTTAGATACTTTCTGAACTTTAGATACTTTCTAATTTAGAATTGAAGCTAAAACCTTTTTTTAAAAAATCACTTTTTTGAGCTAGAGTAAAATAAAAATAAGAACATTATTTTTTTCTTATTTTATTAACTTTCTATTTCTTCTAAGATATGCATTAAAAATAATCAATTTAAAAATGAACTCATAACCTCCTACTTGATTTCTGAACCATAAAATTAAAAATTATTTTCTGTAATGAAAGATTTATTGCATTTTTATTATAGTTTTGTAGTTAATAATTAAAAATTTTTTTTTTTTTTTCATAAATGAGTAGTTCCATTTTACATTATTATTTTGATGATCATCTGTTATATAAAATTTATTTCCCCCTAATCTTATTCGATCTTAAATATTACAATTATCACAGAGTTTTTAAGCAAATATTGCTTTGATATTGCACTGAAATGAAATATTACATATTTGTTTAAAAACTCTGCACGCATACATAAGTATATAGAAATTAAAGAAATTATTTTTTTTAAGGTCTGTTTATTATAATTTAATACTGATAAAAGAAAAAAAAAACGAGGAAAAAGTTTAGAATTGATTGTGTCAACTCTAAGATACCTGCACGAAAATAATATATAACATAACATAAAATTTAAGCATCTTTTAGAAGCTTTAAGTTATTTAACTTTATTAAGTTCTGAAATATATTTATATAAAATTTCGTAGCGGTATGACAGACACCCGATCCTGTTGCGTCTTTTACATCGTCTTTTGATCTTTTACAAAATTTCTAATGTCTAGTTCTATAAAGTAATAAGATATTAGCAAATAAATTCCACAGCTACCCGAACCTGTTGTGTCAGATTATCCAAAGATTCTTGACTTAAAACTTAACTTTTGTTTTTACAAAATTCTAAATACCCAGTTTATAGATAGACAGAGTTATGCTCATATAAAGAAAGAAGTTGTATTAAAGCTATTTGAACCTGTCGGTCGAACTTCTTCAATTCCAATAATAAAACTGGCATTTACATACAAAAGGAAATGAAGAAAAATTCAGAATCCTAGCTCCATTTTTTCCAATTATAATGTGGGCGGACGGAAGAATGCACATAGCTAAATCATATCGAAATTCGCTGCTGAGCAAGAATATAATAGAATTTTCTATATCTGTCTTGTGACTTTTAATGTGTGACAAACGTAATGTCAAATTTATTATACCCTTAAATAATGTTCGTACAGATATAAAAATCAGTACATTTTAACCAATGAGAAAGTAATGGTATAAAAATACATAAATCAGACAATTAACAAGAAGTTAAGGAAATTATTAACTTTGACAACTATGAAATTGAATGGTTTCATAATACCAGACTTATTATTTACTTTTAGACTATTATTTTAGATTTTTATAATAATTAATAACTCCTGTTTGCAACTCCTAAATTAGGGTACAAAAAACTTAAGATTAAGATGAACTCTATTTATTACGCTTAATAAGACATTTAAACGGACCTCGCACAATTACGTCTCTAACATTTTGAAATTAAAAAAAAATTTATAAAACAAGGAAACGTTGAAGAGTATTTGAATTGTAGTTTTTTTGACATATAACCAGATATAACCATGAAAATATTTTGACATAAAAAATATTTTTTTTTTAAATATTTTTTATTTTAAATTCAAAAGTTATAAGAGAATAAGAGAAGGACTATAATAGGAGGATATTATATAATATATTAAAACTAGATTATTTCATGAACGGTAAAATACAAGAAATTACAATATATATCTTAAATAAGGTTATGTAAAATGAGTTGCTCTCTAATAAAAGCATCAGGAACTAATAGAATTCTACTGGAACCATATATTAAATTATTATAGAAATTAAAACATATACTACATAACTTAAAGTAGCACGAGTTATTATACCTAATAAATCGGTAGGTGGCATGCGATAACATAGTGAAATAAAAATATTTTGCTAACTAAATTGTTTAAAAATATCAAATCAAATATCTTATTGTTGTGCTTATTTTTTCTACTTTTTTTTCAACCTTTTATAACTGAACTTTAGAAACTTAACTGACATTTAGAAACGTCAATTTCATTTGTATTATAAGGGATTCAATCGTCTGTTAATATTAAACTTTTAAAAAATTTAACAATTTAAACAAAATATACCTACTACAAATATCTTAGATTAATTTCTCTACATTTTTTAAATGCAAGCTTTAAATGCAAGCTTTTCAAATGCAAGCTTAATTTTTATATTTTTGCAGAAATATTTGGAAATACAAAAAAAATTAAAATTTAATACAAATTAAAAAGATGGGTGTTCGAAGAACCGGATTGTCCAGAGGCTACGAGGAAATGGATGGCATAAATCTACCCCAAACACATAGTCCAATAAATAATAATAATACAACACTACAAAATAATGGTGCAGCAGCTCCATTAGGACCAGAATTTGAGTTAGCATCCGTTACTGTAGTTCCTGATGGTAAACATAATTTATTTAAATATAAATATTTTAACTGATATTTTCTTAATCTAATTATTATATTTAAGACACATTTACTGTACAACAAGCTGTAAATGCTTTAGGTTTTGGTTGGTTTCAAGTTAAATTATCACTGTGTGTAGGATTATGTTGGATGGCTGATTCCATGGAAATGACAATTTTAAGTGTTTTAGGTCCGGCTTTACATTGTGAATGGGGAATCAGTCGATATAAACAAGCTTTAATTACAACAGTTGTGTTTTTAGGAATGATGTTAAGTTCAACATTTTGGACACAACTTTCAGATCGATATGGCAGAAAACCTGTAACTACTAAAACATTAAATTTTTTTATGATTGTGCAAAAATAAATCAATACTATTTTACGTCATAGGCTATCACATTGTGTGGAATATTATTGTTCCTTTATGGTTTATTAAGTGCTGTATCACCTAGCTTTGGGTGGTTATTACTTTTAAGAGGTTTAGTTGGATTTGCAATTGGATGTGTTCCACAATCGTACGTTCTTTAAGTTCATATTAATATAAATCTTAAAAATTTATTTAGATAAATTTATTTTTATTTTATTCAGAGTAACGCTGTACGCAGAATTTTTGCCAACAAAGCAAAGAGCCAAATGTGTAGTACTTTTAGATGTAAGTTTAAGAAATAATTTATCCTATATATTAAAATTTTGATATACAAAAAAATTCATTACAGTGTTTTTGGGCTTTGGGCGCATGTTTTGAAGTTGCATTGGCACTTGCAATTGAACCTAATTTAGGTTGGCGGTGGCTTTTAGGTTTATCTGCTGCACCATTATTTATATTTGCTGTGATAACTCCTGTAATTAATTATATAATTAATTAATATAATTTTTAAATTAAAGTGCACACTTTTAATTGTAGTGGCTTCCAGAATCAGCACGATATCATGTTCTTAATGGAAATAATGAAAAAGCTTTACAGACTCTCGAAGATGTAAATTAATTTACACTCATATTTTGTTTATGATTATAATTTAAATGTATTTGTACTTCTAGATTGCGAAGAGTAATAAAAAACCAATGCTATTAGGGCGATTAGTTGTTGATGGTCCACCAGCTGGTCCTCGAGGAAGTGTTAAAGCTTTACTTAGTACAGGATTAAGACGTACAACAATACTGTTATGGTTTATTTGGATGTCATGTGCTTTTTGTTATTATGGTTTAGTATTAATGTCAACTGAACTTTTGGCAAATAATCCAAGCACTAATGCAGGTGATCCAGAACTTTGTAGAAGATTAAAAACAACTGATTATATGGATTTACTGTGGGCAACATTAGCTGAATTTCCTGGAATTTTCGCAACAATTGCAATAATTGAACGATTTGGACGGAAAAGTACAATGGCTTTACAATTTCTATTATTTTCAGCTTGTGTTTTAATGTTAACATCAACAACTGAGTATTAAAATATTATAAAAAATTATGATTTTTGCCATTATTTTATTTTGATTTTCAATTTTAGGCGAGCATATTTAACATTAATTATGTTTATTGCACGTGGTGTTATTGCTGGTCTATTTCAAGCTGCATACGTTTATACACCAGAAGTTTATCCAACAGCATTACGGTCAATTGGTGTAGGTGGTTGTTCAGCGTTAGCACGTTTAGGTGCAATGGCAACACCATATGTTGCACAAGTTTTAGTTCAAACATCTTTATGGAGTGCTGTTTCTGTTTATGGACTATTTTCAGTTTGTGCTGCAATTGCATGTATGCTACTGCCGTATGAAACACAAGGCGTAGAATGAAAATTGTTAAATAGATTAATAAAACTTATGATATTTGTACTTAGATTTCATTTGAATGTTATCAAAGGTACTTTTTTTAAATTTGATAAAACAAAAAACAAAAAAACTTAATTTTAATATAAAAAATTATTATCAAAGATTTTTTACAATGCAAAAAAAAAAAAAAGTATATAAAATAGTATGAAAGTAAAACAAATTAGCCAATTAAATGATAATTTGAGGCTAAGATATTTCTTTTAAGCATTTAAATGACAGTTAAATAAATAAATTAAGTTAATTTAATGTTAAAAATAAAATTAAAAAATATTTAATATTTTTTTGTAAATACAAATCCTATATATAAAATTTTATTATAAAATTATCTTAAAATTATAATAGCTGATACTTGATAGTAAGTAATTGGTGCTAAGCTAAGAAATATTTATATCTTCAAACAAATTATTTTAACCTATAACTTCAAATAGAACTGTTAGTTATATGCTTATATCTACTATAATTTAAAAAAAAAATCTAACTTTTCATTTTTGTTTTATTTTTATTTTTAAATACTTTTATATCCAAAAAAAAAAAAATTCAAATTGAATATAAAATAAGTTATTTATAAAGAAAACAGCATTTTTTTATTCTACAAGTTTAATTTTTCTAATTTTTGGCTTAAATTAAATAATTGTTTAAAACTTGTAGATACTACCAAATTACCACCAAATTATGTGTTAAAACATTTAGCTCACATTTATGACAAAGAACTTTGACTAATTTTATTTTGTCAGATCGTTCTTCATAATATTGAAGAAAACTCTATTGCTAAGATCTTTTATCTGTTATTAACTTTTCAGTTGTTAGCTATGCACTTTTTGAGTTTATTTTGTATTAAAACTAAAAATTTGGATAAAAATATACCATTGGTGGTCAGTTTATGGACAGAAATATTCAAATAATATCTAAGATTAAAGAATAAATTGCACGAAAAATCTTTAAAAAAAATCTTACATAATATTTACTAAGTATAAAATTTTTAATATAATGCAATTTTTTTGAAATTAAATCTTCAAATTTTACTTTTAACACAATTTTAAAAAAAACGAGGAATAGTCTGTTTACGATACAAGTCTATATGTAATATATTTTTTTTTTTGCCACTTCTATTAAGGAGCATAGGGCATCCACTAAGTCATTTATCATTCATATTTGACTAAACTTTCTGGAATTTTCACTAAGCCGTTGATTACTCGGCTGTAGCTATTGTAAAAGACTAGACGTTTCTTTAATTCTATGCCATCTATTATCTTACATAAAAATTATATTTTATTATTATTTTATTATATATTACAATATGATATTAATTATAATTTATAAGACATAAATATATACTTATTTTGGATTTAATTATATTCTACTAATTATATATTATAAGAAAAATCGTTCGTTTGAAAGGCCGATGTCGTAACCACTACACCATTGGCTGGATATATGTAATATATGCTATTTCCATAAAATTTCATCATCATTTACAAAATTTCAGATGGTTTGGTACCGATGTTAAGTACCGAGATATATATATGTATATTTGTTGAAATACAACTCCGATGCCTTTTGCAAAATTTCAAATACCTAGCTTCAATAGATACTGACTTATTTGCATATAATGAAAAAAGTTGCATTGAAATTACTCGAACCCACTGGCCAAGAATACAGGATTTACATAGCTAAACTAAAAGTTTTACAGAAGTGACGTAAACAAAAATTCAAGCTCTAGCTGCTTTACTTTTTGAGTTATCGGAAGGATGGATGTTCATGGCTTAATTGAACTCAGAATTCGATTTGAATATACACGGGTACAAAAACTTTTAAAAATATACTAATTAGATTCACTTTGTCCGTTCAGCCCTCTATTTAAAAAACGTCTACACCGTTTAAAATGGAGTAATGAAATTCTAACCATTAATAGAGTCATAAAAAAATTAATATCGGGGAACAATTTTTTTATGTATTATGTCATACATATTATGTCTTAAATTTTTCACACTTACATTTATATTAATACTATTTTTTTTAATTATAGCTAAATATAATATAAAGTATTAAAACTAGGAGAAACTATTATAAATTACTACTAAAATCAAAAGTGATATACTTATTGTTCAGAAAAACGG
Organism: Poecilobothrus nobilitatus; assembly: GCA_947095535.1. Lineage (NCBI taxonomy): Eukaryota > Metazoa > Arthropoda > Insecta > Diptera > Dolichopodidae > Poecilobothrus > Poecilobothrus nobilitatus. The sequence goes on from OX352772.1 coordinate 60,452,857, forward strand.
AACTGATATAAAATGGCTATCATTTCGTAACAAAACCATTGCAGAAATTCTAGCCTCAATGCTCTTGACAGTTAACATTGCGTCAATTTAAAAGCTTCACTTTTACGTCTAACAGAATAACAAATCATCACGTCAGTAATGTTCTTCGTATGAAGCATCTTGGGTGTATATCTCAAATTGTGCTTAATATTTCTTCAATCTAAAACCAAATATTTTAAGCCTTATAAATCAATATAAAATTATATAATTTTTTGCGATTTAGAATGTAAATTTACCATTATATAAAACAACATTTTGCATTAGTTCCTCCATTTCTCAGAAACACGTCTTTCAGTCAGTACATGAGGAGTTTTGAAAGGAGTATCTTTACGAAATTACCTCAAAAACAATTTTATACTTGCAGGGAAAAGAGTTATTTAGGAGTAAAAAATCTAAAGTTCTCTATTTTTAGACACTTGTAATTAGGATACCTCCGAAAATGTATGGTAGGAAGTTAAGTATCAAGTAACTGTTAATTTTTTTAAATTTTTTATTACATAAAAAGCTCTGTGAAAAATTAAAAATTTTGATGCAAAAACAATCACAATTCTAGAATTCAAGACAATAAAAAGACTTTTAGAAAAATGTACGCCCTTCGTTTTATATAATGCATAATTAACACATATATAAATCACAAAATAATAAAAACCTAATAAAGCATGTATGTTTTTTTTTCTGTTTTACTCCCTATAAGAGCTTCCACAAAGCTTCTATGTCGCACTCTGTTGTCATCCAGTGGTTTAACTTAAGCCCAAGTTTTATGGCTGCTCTCAATCTCGTTCGCTACTGACTTTCTCCATGTCATTTCAGGTCTATCTACAATTTTCTCTGTGAATTTCAGCCGAGTGCCCGGGCGCAATGTTCTCTGGCTCCTTCCAAAGCATATGACCTATCTACTTCCATTTCCTTTTCTTTATTATTAACCAGAGTATAGTTTCTTGCCTAGATATAGTTAATAGTACCTCATTTGTTTTATTCTTCTCGACCATCTTTTATTTTGAATTGTTCGGAGGCACTTATTTTCAAATTTTTGTAACTTGTTGGTTGAAGAGTTTTTGAGTAGTCATATTGCAATGCCATAGAGAAGAATCGATTTCATTCAGGCTTCATATATTCTTGTTTTTGTGCCTCTGTTTAGATGTGGTGATCTCCAGACTGCCCTAACTCTTCTGAAAGCCATTTTTGCTAATTTTATGCGGTTCTTCGTTATCACCACTCTACATTCATGAACTTTGAAAGAACATTCAATAAAATAAAAGACAGGACAATCTTAAATGTTCTTAAAATAAGGGGTATAGCAGCTAAATTTAGAAAGCGTTTATGTAATGTTATAAAATTATATAATAAAAACAAAATTTAGATAATTCCTGACAATATTTTAAACTCCATACTTCCTTTTATTATCAGACAAAACATGTCACACCAATCAATTAAAACTTCATAGATTATATTAAATTATTTTAGATTAGATTATTTTTAACAGTTCTTACAAAAATGTAAATTATTTCAATCTACACTAACTTTTTATTTCACCTATACTAATCATTTTCAACAATTCCAAGATTCAACTTCTGCTTGATAATGCTAAAAAAATACAATGCAAACCTACTGACAAATGGATTATTTTAGTAGATCAACAATACAGTTCAATAATTTTCTAGTCCTTACCCCTTATTATGTAAAACAAAAAAAAAAAAACTTAAGAAATTTCAACTGGATTCATTTTAATTCATTTTCTATTCAATCATTTTTTTTTTTATAACATCAGTCCTTTTTTACAGTTGCTCTATAAACTTATACACAAATTAGTACATTTATTTCAATGGTCCGAAATTATTGTTGTGTTAATAAAAAGAAATGGGTAATAGTAGATTAGTAAATTTTAGTACGATATACTTTTTAGTATCTTTTTTATAAACTCTTAACTAACAAAAAAAAAAGGATTTAAACTTTATAAAATTTTCTACATTTAAAACTAAAATAAATCTGATGAAATTTAATATAAATTAAAAGTTTTTTGGAAAAAAACAAACAAAAAAACTCTTTTTTTTTTTATAATTAAACCATTTTTGAAAATAAACTTTTTAATTCTATCAGATTAAATAGTCAAATAATTTTTATTTTTTGTTTTAACTTACAGTCATTTTAAATTAGTACCATCATATATACTAAATGATGCACATTTACTGGATTCATTTTAATTCATTTTCTATTTAAAAAAAAAAAAAACCAAAAAGGAAACAAAAAGGAAAAAGTAGTTAACTTCTAATCAATCGTATAATGAAAACAGATTGTAAAGAGTTCTTTTTACTTTTTAAACTATATGACAGTTTTTTTTTTTTTTATCTTAAATTAAAATCCATAGCTTCCAGTGTATTTTAAACCTATTTTCCAAATATGCATCTTTTATACAGACTAGAATATTTACCTATAAAAATTTTCCACCATTAAATTTGAAATTTAACTATAGGATTAAATCGTTTATGTCCCAATATTCTCAATTTCTGTTCTGAATTTTCTTTGAATAAAAAAATTATTTTTAAAATTCAGCGAAAATTCAAAAAAAAAAAAAATAAAAACAGATTTTTTTGGCAACAAAAGATAAAACTTTGTTAATCCTTTAAAAATTAGGCTACAAAACAATTGAAGGATTATCTATGAATATAATATAAAACACAATAAAACACAAACAGTATAAAATACATAGTATCAAATAAAACAATAGATTGAGATATAAATGGAAATATTTTTTATTCATTTTTGTTTTGTATTTTTTCGTACAATTATATTGCAGCAAAAAAAAAAAAGTATTTAAATCATGAAAAAAAAAAATTAAAAACAAGATTTTATAATATAATTCGATCCACAATAATGTACAAAATTTATTTTACAATAGCTGAACGTTGTATCTATTAAATTGCATAACATTAACTTTAAAAATTAACCTAATTTGTTTAGTTTAGTTACCTTATGATTAAACCCAACAATATAGGATCACAAACTCATTTAAAAACTCTTTCAACTATTCGGTTAACATTTTCCTAAATATAAAATATTTCGATGGTTTCAATTTTACAAGTTAATGCTTTCAATTAGACTTTAAGGTTAGACTTAAACGATAAGTTAATGCTTTCTAATAGACCCTAACGAAATTTCTGCCTAAGTCCAGATTTTGTAAAAGATTAATGTACTTGTCATACTTGTTTATGGTTTTAAAGCTGTCCTTTGTCAAATAATTATTAATCTTTAAAAAAAATATTGTTTTTTTATTATTATTATGCTATTCTTACTACGTTCTTTTATTCATATGGTTTATTGTTGTCTTGATTTAACAGTTTCACCGATTGACTTCAAATTTTACACTAGTGTTAGTTTATGGCAAAATAGTTAAATATAATTACTGTACTATAATATAATGAACTCGAAATGAATAGTATTAACACATTTCCATCCGGCGATCTATCAAACAAATTTATTTGCGATTTGTATACAATTTTGCAAGAGTATTTTATGACCCTAGAGAAAGCCCGTGACAAATGTTAATTAAGTTGCGTTAACCCTTTTCGACACCAGGGTCTAATAAATTTTTTTTATATTTTTTGTTTCTCTAATTTAAGATTTTCATCGATTGAATTCAAAATTGAAACAACAGTTACTCCTTGGAAAATAAGTCATTACTTAAATCCTGACTTTTGTCAAAACTAACATTTTTAGCATATTTTCAAAAAATTTTGATAAAATGTTCTTATTAGTTTAACTCTGTTCGTCCCTTCGTCTGAGTCTTTACAAAAATTCTATACCCTCCTCCGTTACAAAGCTGTAGCCCTGCAAAGTTCGAAAAAGCCCTAACACAGGTTATATAAGGTATATTTTCAATCAGGAAGAACCAAACTATAGCTGGTTTCTTAAACTTTATAAATATATATAAAATAAATATTTGAATTTGCGATTCGGTATTTTAATATACCGTTATGTGAAAGTCAATTTTTGCAAAAATTTGGAACTCCTATCTTTCAAACGGTTTAACTTAGAAGCTTGAAATTTTGAGAGGAGTTAGATCTTTGAAAATCAGTATGGGTCATTTCAGGAAATATTTTTGTGCGCTCCCCGTTTAGAAGCTGCAAGCCATGAAAAACTGAAAATTCTCTATTTATAAACACCTGGAACTTGGGCTCTTGACCAAATTTTTTTAAAGTAATATACAAAAATTTAAGCTCCAACATTATATTTTTGTTTGTGTTGATAATTTTTCTTAATAATATAGGGTTACCTTATAATTGACAAAAGTGTGATATGATTTTTCTCAATTTTTTCTTACCAAAAAAAAAATCAAACAAATTTCTTTTTCAATATATCTACTCTTTACTCTAAGCTTATTATGGGATATTTTTTAATTTTGGAAATGTGCTTTTTTGGAAACTCTAAGTTTTTTCGATTACTTGTTTTATTATTTTTTTATATCTGATATTATAATCTATAAAAAACTCTATGTCTATCTTAACTCTTATTTAATAATATTTTAAATATTATAAAATAAGAGTGACATAATACCAAGGGTGGTTTATATCCTTTTAATAACTATTATGTTTTGTAAAAAGTAGATTTGTTTAAAAAAAAAAATATTACCTCTTTTTAAATTAAAAGAAAAAATACTAACCTATCTGAACATATTTAACCTAATTTATTGTATCTTATTCCATATTTCCTACATAATCAATAATTTTAATCTCAATAATAATTTTAATCAATAATTTTTTTTTTATTGCATTTTATCTGTCATCATAAATGTGGACAGAAAACTACACAGCCTTTCGTGTTCCTGTGGCTGTAAATTCGTAAGGGGGAATAACTCTTACAACGTGTATTCGAACCCATACTCCATCGGTATTTACAGAGCATTTTATACCCTCTTACCCACTAGGCCACCGAGGCCCCAAAGAATAAACATTTTCTAACTATCTATTCATTTCTGGCCTATAAAACTTCAACAATGAATAATTCAAATATCCAGATTTGTAGTTAATGATCGTATGTGTAACCCGTCTATTATAATGATATAATAGAGAGAGTATGGCTTAGATTTTGTACAATAAAACTATTACGGTTTTAGTTATTAATTCTAATTTAATTTATTTATTTACGCCAAATATTACAAATTAGGATTAACAGGAGTATTATACAGTTCCAACTTTAAACAATTGCATATGTCTTGCATAGCTGAAATATTTAATTTTACTTATTAGGTTTATTTAATGTAAGGAAAGGATATTAACATCTTAAGATATTACATATGTAAGAAAAGTGAAAAAGCTGTTTTTTTTTTAAATATTTTATATTTTTACATATTTTTTTTTGTTTATAAATTAATTATAATTATATTTTAGTTATAAAAAAACTTCAAGTGTAACAAATTCTTAAACTATTTCTTATGTATTTGTAGTTATGATAATAAATTTTTGACACTAAACTAATATTATGTTATTTTAAGTGCTACTGATGCTAAATAATTACGTTTTCGTATTACTTTTATGTAAACCCTAATGCATTTTCTTTTAAATTTCTAATATACTTTCGATTCAACTAGTACTTATGTTAAACCAAACCAGCGGCCTTGATACGCTATAATCATAAATCTAGATATATGTCAATACTATATAAGCCGTTTGTTAACAGATAAGGTTTCTGGAGGCAATAAATGCTTTAAAACTTTTCCTTAAAATGTACTTAACTTTTTTTGACAATGATCACATATTTTTATACCCGTATGAACTATGTTCAATGGTATAATAAATTTCCCATTACATTTATAACACCTTAAAGGAGTCGAGCTAGATATAGTGTCAAAGGTATGGATCGGCTCAGAATCGAATTCTAACTTAAAAAATAAGGAAGCTAGGTAGGAGGCTTTTTACGTCACTTTTTCAAAATTGTTAATTTTGCTATTTAAAACCAGCATTTTCGGCCGCCGGCTTTGAGTAGCTGCCATACAACTTCTTTCTTTATATGGAAATAACTCAGTATCTATTCAAGCTAGGTATCTGAAATTTTGCTAATAATGAATTTTTGCAAATTTGGTTGTGATGGTGCGACAGGTTCGGGTAGCTGCCATACAACTTCTCTTTTTAAATGAAAATAACTCACTGTCTATTGAAGCTAGGTATCTGAAATTTACTGAAGAGATGTCGAGTTACATGCCAAAAGCTTTTGTAAAATTTGATTGGTCTAAAGCAGTTGGTTCAGACTTCTTGCACCTCTTGGAATTTAATGAAGCTAAGCGTCTAAAATCTTATAAATGATGATCAAGTTTTATGGCAACAACTTTTGTAAAATTTAGTTGCGCTTGTGCAATAGATTCGAGTAGCTGTCATACAACTCCACAATTTATATAAATATATCTCTGTATAGTTAACGTATATATATATTAGATTCATGTTCAGGGTATATTAAGCTAATACGGGTATCCCAAAGTTGACACAGTTTACTCTACTGCATTCTTCCTCGTTTTAATCTTTTGTTAGTAGACGAATAATAAATATGCGTTTGCGGGAAAATCTCTTTAATCATATATTATGAATTTATGGAGACAAAATACTCACTCTAACCCTCTTAATTTCAATTTTTTCTTTACAATCTTTAAAAATTACCAAAAGACAATTAAACTGAACGTTATGTGTATCGCGATTGACAACATGATAATATGTCGCAAATATATTATATTATAAATTCCGATCATAATTTTGTTTTTTGGCATCTCATACAAAGGGATATTGTATTCAATAACATAATAATTACATTTTCTATTGCAGGGTTTCTTAACCTCTAATTATTAAGACATTTCCGTGCATTGAAATACACAAAAAGTTAAAAGGACAACATTACTATGCTCTATTTAAATTTGAATCTTAAAAATATGGTCGTATATTTCAAAAAAAAAAAATCTGTATAATAAAAAAAAAAAACTTTCTGTTTTATGAACTATTTTAAAATAAAAACAAAAAAAAAATATTATTTTACAAAGATGAAAATCGAAACTTTTTCTAAAAATTCTGAATGAATTTCTGTAAAAAATTTATTTTCAACTATGAACTTTGAATTTTGAACTGTACCTACTACCAACCAACCAGCAGATCCTCTTACTAAAATGACGAAAAAAAAAACTTTTACATCCTACAATTTACCATGTTTTATACATACAAATTATCAAATTTATAGAATTGGATCAATTATCTCCTAAAACAAAAGTCTTCTACCAATATTTCTTTACAGACATGATCCTTAAACTTTATAATAAACTTTTTTCTTAACTTAAAAATGTACCTACTACGTACTGCATATAAGAAATAAAATTTTTCAATTGATTTCACATCATAATTTTTAAAGGAAACACATATTGAACAGAAATTTAATATTTGATTGCTTTATTATACGAATATCAAATTCAAATTAAAAATTTTTTTTATTCAATCTTTTTTTAGAAATGAAATTTTTTTTTTTTGTATCTATTAGATATAATTGGAAAAAAAAAAGTTTTTTTTTGTTTTTAGTATATCCTGCTATTATTCAATCATAATTCAAAGAAAAGAAATTTACAATTAAAAGATAACAAGATAAGAACTTCATTTTTAACATACTCGTAGTAAAAACATTTTTTAAAAAATGAACCTGTAACAAAAACTTTTTTTTTAAACATTCGATTTGTAATCTAAATCCCAAAAAAGATGTGTTATAAAAGATTGATTACAAAATAACCAAAAATTAATAGAAAATTGTTTTTTAAAAACTTTTATTTTGATTGCTATTAAAATTACAGGGTTAATCCTAAAGAGAGATAAAGTTTATAACGTAAGAAATATTTTTCAACTTGATCAAATCAGCTAGCAGCTCTCGCAAAGAACTAGATAAAAAAGGAGGAAGGCTATGACAACTATATAAATTTAATATTCGAAATAAACCAAATTTTATATAATCTTTTATATCGTAAATATCGTAATAGTTTATAACGTAATAAAAAAAAATTAAAAAATAAATAATTCTTGTGTATTGTTGGAGCTCAAAATAATATTTGCCTCCCACAATTGTATACAATAGTCACTGCTGAGTAATTAACGTCTAAATGAAAATAATAATTCAAGAAACTGAAGTTATAAACCTAATATGAATACGACAAAAAATACGGCATAGATAAATTTACAAAGTCAACTCCACAAATTTTATTACATCTTTACCAATCGCTATCTTTTGTGCGAGTGCAGTATCAGAATCATTATTAAACAAAAATTTCCAATTTTACATTTATATAATCATATGATAGTCGAATATAAAGTTCATGGAATGGAACTATAGATCAATATAGTATCTAAACAACAATCAACAGAACTGAAAATACTCAAAATGCATACCTTTATTATAAGAAATTTTAATTTAATAGTTTCAATTAATAATAATTACCATTAATACCTCATGCAGGAAAGTGTTATATACTACTACTTATTGTAACTGTTAATGGTGTTATCACTGCTTGCAAAGTAGTAATAATAATATAATAGAATTCATTAATCTTTTACAGTCCAAAGCTCCAATTCAATGTTTCCGAATCCTTGTGGTATCCTCTTCTATCCCAAATTCCCAGGCGTCTCATACGATTATTATATTGACTAAAGGGGAAGATAGGTTTAGTTAGTAAAAACTTGATACTTCCACGGCTTTGCGTCTATGAAAAATTCTACCTCCTTTACAAAAACAAAGGTGCAGTTAACTGGTTAGATTTTCTTAAAATTTCCTTATTTAAAATTTTGTCTACGCTAACTGTTTTGTATTGCATATCAGGTCATCACTCTTTGCCAGATCAATTCTAATTTCAAAACATGGTTAAAAGTCATGAAATTAAACTCATTTTAGAACTCATTTTAGTGATGAAGAAAACTCATTTTAAATCATTTTAATACTTCAGTAATATTGGAATAGTGGATTCCCTGTTTCTTTATAGGTATAAGTAAATGCTATAGAATAGCTCTTTTCCGCGTAATCTAGAGCAAGCAAACCTTTTTCTATGTATGCAATGCAATTCGATTGTCAGATTTTAACTGATACAAAAGTATAAATGGACTTTTTGTATCAGTTAGGACTAAAATTTTGAATTTTTGAATTTTTTTCTTTGTACTGAAACACATACCAATTACTTTACATTATATTCACAATATATTTCAACACAAATAACACAAATATGTACAAAAGTATCTATAGATATAATATATGTGTACCTATAGATATATATAGATACATATCGATATCCACAACTAAAATGCACTCAAATGAACAGAAATTTATCCAAATGTGAAAAAGTTCACATTTTAAGAACTATAAAATCACCATTAATAAAAATTTAATTACATAAAACAAAAAAAATAAATAAATGAGAAAGAATGAAAAGGAAAATGGTATATTGTTTCGCAACATTAAATTAATGTTGCAAAACCATTTATAAAATATATTTCAATTGAATTAAATTAGACAAATGACTGAAATAATTAAATAATTAAATTTTTTTGTGTTTTTTTCTTTACTATTTAGAAAATTTTTGTTTATATTTTTTAATCATTGCAATTATATAATACATAGGGTACCTATATTATCTATATTATATATAATACCTGTTATAAACATATAATAATAATAAAATTATTTTTGTTTATAGTTACAATTAAATGGACACAAAAAAGTAGATTTAATTAAATTTAAAAATTTGTTACTTGAAAATTCTAATAGGGAAATAAAAATTTTATTGCCATGGATTTGTTATCGACATTTTTTCAATTATTTTTTTTGGTATTTCCATAAACTAACAAAAAAAATTATAGTATGCTTTTAATAGTATCGTAAGCGTAACGTAACCACTGATAAATCTGTAATGGTATATAAACCGATAAAACAAAAATAAATTAGTTATTAATTTGCAGTACTAAAAAATTTTTTCTAGACTAAAAAATTTTATCTACAGAAAAAAAAAAATACTAATTTATAATTTAAAAACAAAATTAATCAGATTTAATAACTATATCTGAAATTTGGCCTGTAAATCAGCAGGATATCAGTAAAATATAATGATTTTTAAAAACATAATTTTTTAGTTGTAATTTTTATTTAAAAAAAAAAAAAAAAGGTTGGATTAAAAAATACGGCTTACAATGTCCTACAAAAATGTTGACAAGTAATAGTAGTAGAAATTTAGAAATGAAACTAAGAATGGATAAAACTCTTTCACGTTAAAGAAAGAGTTAAATATTATTCGATTAACGACTAAAGACAAGAGCTTGTCTAAACTAAAGGTGAACGATTAAATACCAACGACAAAAACTTGTTGACTTGACGTATATAGATAGAATTGAGAAAAAAAAATCCTTAAAGTTATCATCAAAACTGAGAAAAACGTCATTTTATAATGTTCAGAGAGTTAATTCCTACTGTGAATTGTTAGCATGTAAGTCAATATTATAGCTATATAAGTGCATTATATAAAATGAAATAAAAGCGAGTCAAATAAAGATCATCATAGAGACAATTTATAATAATACACGGAGCAGTCGGAGCGAACAACATTATAATATATACTAAAACTACTAAAAATATAAATGCACATGTCAACATAACCGTAACAAAAATTTATGAGCATATAGGAACAAAAAGAAGTACAAGTACAACGACCACATGACAGACCACGTAAAAAGTTATTTCGCCCTTTTTTTTATTAAATATTTTATTGTATTACATTGACTTAATATGCATACCATCATTATTATTTATTATTTATTTTTTCTCTCTTTTTAACAATAATTTTTTTAAATATATTTTTAAATATATGGGCAAAAGATTAAATTTCATCAGCTGAATTCTAATTTGTAATAATTGATCCGCCTGATAATATGCAATATCACTTTTTTTTTTACTATTTAGTAAAAATCTAATTTTTTTTAGAGAGCTGTTGATGGCCTAGTGGTTAAGCATATGGCATAATAACTGAGAGAGTGCGAATTCGAATCCGAAAATATATAATAATATATAATATAAAGAAAATAAATAATTATACTTTATAAAAATAGTAGTCGATCTACAATGCCTTTTAGTAGCCGATGGTATAGTAATATTCATATTATCCTATCTGATTTGTAATATTATTATAAATAAATGAATAAATACAAAGTTTTTATCTTTAAGGTTAAGATGTGGTATAGGAAAGGAAACTTTTTACATTTTTATTTCTTTTAAACAATTACCAGAATTAATAAGAATTTCTTTAACATCCAAAACACTATTCTAAAAATTTTTCAATTTTTTAGACAAATATTTGTTAAAGTAAATTTTAAAAAAATTATTTACGTTTCATTAAATATTTAAATTTAAAAAAATAAAACTATAAAATTATTTTATAAATATTATTGTTTGTTTTTTTTTTTTGGTTCCGGAAATGAAAAAACTTCCGACTTAAACAAGTTTAAATTTATTATATTTAAGTTATTATAACAGAAACTAATAGAGTCAAACCAGATAATATAGTTCTGAAGAAATATTTAAAATTCTTTGATGTTTTTGAAATGCAGTTATACATTTTTTTTTATAATTTAAAATTTCAGATTTAATCAATTGTAAATATCATTATTTTGAAACAATCTTTAAATTCAGTTAAATTTGTTCATAAGGATAATATTAATTTTGAATATAATATCAATAGAATTGAAACAAGGCAGAATGTAAAAAAGCCAAAAAAATCTTTTATTGTTTGGTGTCTCTAGATTTAAAAGCATATTAAACAGAACTAAAGATATAAATATTTAAAAATAATTGTTTTTCAGAGTTTTAAGTGGCTACAGTTCTTTAACCCTATATAGTTAAAAAAGGCACTATTAATAGATTTAAGAAAAGATATTGAAGCTTTAATTTTGATGTCTTACTTTGAGAAAATCTCCACAGATGACTAAATTACAGGTGTTTAAAAATATTAAATTTTCAAATTTTGACGCCTATTAGCTTTTTAAACAGGTACAGATACAAAAATATTTTCTATCATAATTTATTCTAAAAGATTTTTCTTCTGTTAAAATTTCAAAATTCTAACTAAAACCGTTCCGGATATATGATGGAAGGAAAATCTTCCAAAGTTTTATTTTCACATAACGGTATATTTAAATATCAAATTGTAAATAATTGTATAATCTTGGTATTGATCTATAAAGCTAAAAATATTTCCTGTCGGTTGTCATTTCCAGATTAAAAAAATATTCAGTAAAAAGGATGGAACTACAAAAAAAGTTGTTCTACAAAACAATTTTTTTATGAGACCTACCGATGGTTAAATTGTTTTATCTTTAACAGTGTAGAAGTTTGTAGCCAAACAGGAAAACCGACAGACGGACGAACGGAGAAACAGAAAAACATAGTGAAACTAATAAACAAATTTTTAAAAATTTTATTTAGTGATTTTAATTAGTACGTAAAAGCAAGTGTTTTTAAAATTGTATAATGGTGCAAAAACATCGATTTTCAATAACAATTAATTTAAATAATAAAATATATAATAATTTGAATGTTAAGGCTTTTCTGGTCAATTGGAAAAGTTTGCTTTCTGAAAAGATTGCTATAAAACTATTTTTAAAATATTAAAATAAAATAATTTACCCCAAAAATCTAAAATTTCCATATTATTCGATAATTAATTATTCCTAAATGGGTCATAAAGCAATATTCCCAATATCCCCTATGATTTTCTAACCAAATTTCGAATTCTTCCGAATTAAAGCTCATTTTGTGAAAAACGCCTACCCTGATTTTGTAACCAACTATAAAATCCCCCTTAGTTACTTCTCTTATACATACATATTTTAACATATTTATACATTTTTATACATATTTTAACTACAAAACAATAAAAATAACCGAACGCCCGCGAAACAAATTATTGAAAACCTGAGTTTTTAAACAGCTCTAAAATACTTCCTAATACATATTTCAACAACAAGGCATAGTACGGCCCTAATTATCTTTTACAAAATTTCAAATACTCATCTTAATTTAGTTATCGTCATATAAAAAAAGAAATTGTATAGTATGAACGAGAACCCGTCGATCGAAATTGTTCAATTTTCACTAGTATAAGTAACATTTATTAGAAAATTATTACATATTTCAGAATCTAAGCTGCACATAAATAACTAAATCGACTCAGAATTCAATCTTAAGCAGGAATACATATAGTTTTCTATATCCATCCTGCCTCCTTAACATAATCACAAACATGAGTACAAATTTCTTATACCCTTGAATTTTTTTAATTTACAATCATAAAGCCATTTTTCTGTTAGATTTAAAACTTACACATTTAATGAAGACTTAGTAAGTTTAAACTTACATATTTATAACCAATATATCTCAAAAAAATTCCAATTAGAAATGAATAATTTAAGTTTACCATTTGAAATATTTTAATACAATGCTCCTTAAAAAAAATATATATAATAAAAAATAAGGTTTTTTTACAGTGTGGAAATTTTAAAATTAAGCTCTAAATATTTTTGATTCAATATTTCCAATTTTCCTAAAAAATTTTTTTTTATAAAGTAAATTGTAAAACATTAAGTGACACTTTAATATTAATTTTATGCCAATCCTATATAATTTAGAAACATCGATAACATATATAAAAACGAAATGTAAAATTTATTTTTTCTTCATCTTAATTCTTAGAAAAAGTTATTCAGATTGGAAATGTCTAAAACTAGCAGGTTTCCAATTTTTGAACTATATCTCTCACAGAAGTGAAAATATAAAAATCTAATCTTTCAAAAATTGAAAGAACCTTAAGGTCTTATAGGTCAAAAATTTTGTAAAATATTATTTTCAGAAAACGGTTTAAATCCTTAATTTTAAAATGTTCTATTATATAGTAGAACTTCTGTTATTACATTTTAATAGATATAGTTTTTTTAATCTTGGGTGATAATACCTTGGCAACAAGACTACAAGTTGTTCAGCACCTATTGTTTTGTTATTTGAAAAATTTTTAACACCTATCGTTATTTTGTGACATTTATCTACACCTAAAATTTAGTTTCTCTATTTCGAACCCAATAGAAGTTTTGCAAACAGATTGACGAAAGAACAGACAGGCAGAGTGAAATTATTTAATAAGAATAATTTGCCAAATGTTTTGGTGTAAAAAAAATTTTAGCAGAATATCTTAATAAAGAAAAACAATGTATATACATACATACATAGATAAAACAGAAAAAAGCAATACCTTTAACAGAGATGTATTTCAAATTTTCCAACAAAGTTTCGTCAGTTATAATACCATTGATTTTACCATTTGAACTACTACATATCTAATTTAATATTTTTACGAAAATTCGATCAATCAAGGCCAATTTAGTTTTCTTAATATAGAATTATTAAATGATTCCCCTCTTTAAATCAATTTTTAATTTTGCAATATTTAATATTGGTATTGATTAAATTTTAATTTTGACATTAAATATTTACAGTATTTTGCAGCTTTACCTAAAAGACTACAACGTGGCTTATCGTTCCTCAAAAATCATCAAATAATTTAGTAACATTATGATACCCCAAAATACCAGATAGGATGAAAGGTTAAAAAATGAGATTCATTAAACCCTTACAGCTAGATTTTGTGCCCAGTTATTTTCCAAATTTTCCATTCTAGTAACTCTCTTCCAACATTCTTGACTTTTGGTATTCCAGTAGTGACACAACAGTACGATACATATAGCACCGTTTCTGTTTTTTGCCGTTTATGCCCTTCTGTTTATGCTCCCGTTATTTTTCTTCTGTGTTCTAAACACCCGATGGCCACAGATTCCACATTCCAATATAAAGTTTTGATTCCAATATAAAGTTTAACATTCGTCCTTCTTAGTTTCCGGATTTTATTTGCCGTTTTTACTTCTTCGTCTCCATAATATTTCGTAAATAAGAATTCATATGTTAGTGGCATTTGTGTGGACGATGTATTTTATAGCACCTGTTTCATGAATAAATCCTATATTTCCTGTTAATTTCACGTCCATACTTGATTTAATTAATTAATTAATTTAATTAATTAATACTACTACTTAATAATATATAGTTTTTTTCTTAAAAATAAATTTTAAAATATCCTTATATGCAATCTCTAAGCACAAAGTTTATATTTTGGTATTTTTTTTTTTTTACCGAGGTAATTTAAATAAATTTCTTTTCCATTTTTTAAAATGTTAAATTTGAAAATATTAAAGTGTATAAATTTTCTAGGAATAAAATTTAAAATGTAAAACACTTTCACTTTAATTTAAAATATAAAAAACTTTTTTAAGATATTTTCTTTTTATTATTAAAATATTTTCTACAAAAAATTAAACTCTTAAGTGTTCAATTCCTCACAATTAAATGACCATCCATTTATCCTTTTCTCACACATTAAATTGAATATACAATAAATTCTTTTAAAGAGATTTAAAGAAAAAAAAAAAAACATTCACACTTTTATATAAAAATAAAAAACTTTCGATATCATGGAGTTAAAAAAAAATTTTTTTTTTTTATATACATACATAAGTATATATTTTTTATATACTAAAAATATACATATATACATTTATAATCATGTTTTCTTTTATTTTTTCTTTCAAAAAATATTATGAAGTGTTAAAGTGCTTTAAATTTTCAAAAAAATTATATATATTGTATACTTGTTTTTTTTTTTTTTTTTTTATTATGACTCAAGAAGATCCTTTTTATTTTTCTCTATTCTATTTAATCCTAACTATACACATTTTAACTATATTTAGGCATTTTCAGTATGTTCATAATATATAGGCTATATTAAATATAAATAGCAAAGATAAAATCTAAAGTATTATAATAACAATAATATACACTTTTCTTTTTTGGTTACATAAAAACAAAAAATAAAATAAATAAAAATGCTCGTTCTATTTATACCAGTCATATAAATATGAACAGAGAATTTTGAAGGGAAAAAAAAAATAAAAAATGATACCAATTATTTTATTGATATAACGAAAAATATTAGAAATATGTATTAAAAAAAAACATAATAATATAAAATATAATAAACATTAATTTGACACCATTATATATATTAATTTCATTTAAAACTTAGTTTTTTTTTATTTATTAATAATCTTTTTACCTCAATAAAAACTTACTACTCCTTAAATTAAAAGATTATCCTATAAGTATGCAATAATTTTTTTAACTTCAACAATAAAAATCTATTGCAAAAAACTCTGGCTTTTCTTCAATTTGTCGAATAAATAAATAAATCTGTTGGAAGGTCTAGTGGTGGCGAGCTACATGTAATTATATAGAATATAGTTCGAGCAATATTAATGTAGAAAATTTTAAATATGGCATCTCTATACCGGATAATGAAAAAATAATTGTTGGATAACAATTATGTATTTTAGAGAGTATATTGGTGGTTGGATAACATATAAGTACTAATGTAATGAGAGTACAAACTTTTTACATATTATTACATACTAGGTTTTAAATAATAGTTTAAGTTATTTTAGATAGGATAAGAAGGCTAAGGTATGTTAACATGCTTGTATTTTAATAATAAGAAAAAATATTGATTTTTTAACACCAAAATTTTTTCAATAAAAAACAAATATGAAAATAATTTTATCTATTAAATATAGATATGTACTCTAAAAAAAATTAATTGATATCTTCAAAAAAAACCAACATAAAAATTACCAAATAATTTAAATATTAGTATATAAAAGAAAAAATACAGTTTTTCCTAAACTATTCATAGGCTAAACTAAAGTTAAGTAAGATTGAGTTAAAAGGCATAAATAACAGCACGTGGCTTATTAACCAAGTTCGTCTGGGTTCAATGGCTTTATTCGGTTATTCGATTTTTTATTGATTTTTATTCAAAAAAAAGAGTATTTAAAAAACAAAAAGGGGCCTCAAGGGTGACCTAGTGGGTAAGAACGTATAAAATACACTGTAAACACCGAGGGAGTGTGGGTTCGAATCCAATACACGTCGCAAGAGTTATTCCCCCTTACGACATTTACAGCCACGCCTGAACAGGAAAGGCTATGTAATTTCCTGCCCATGTGGCAGAGAAATGCCTTAAAAAAAAAATTATTTCCACTTTAAATTTATTTCTCTAAATTTATATGCATTTTAGCTTTTATTACAATTTACCATAAATGTGTTAAAGTACGGGTAGGTCAATCTAACAACTTTAAGACTTTAATTAACGTCAATGAAAAAAAAAAAATAACATCAGACACAAGTTGTTGACACTTTAAAAAGTGCATAAAATATTGTAAATTTAATTACTTTTTAATGTCATTTTCATTTCGCAATAATTAATAATTATATCAATCATAAACACTTAATTTACTTTATAATTAATAATAATAAGATATTTATGTGTGCATTTATTTCATTAGAGAGAGCATCACACAATCCCATTTCTCAAAATACCAAAGTTACAAAATCCCAAAATTGGAAGCTGGAAAATTTTAATTTATACCTTAATTATATCTTATATATCTTGGTTTATAGACATCTATACGGTTGTAATATGTTTGCAAGAATATAATTAGGAAAGTTTTTAAAGTTAGTTACAAAATCAGGATTACAATAATCTGTTTCACGGATGTTTCGGCCTCCCAGTAGTTCAAATTCAATGCCTCCTGATGTTCAAATATGTATGTAAAAAAAATAATTAGAAAGAATTATACAGTTGGTTACAAAATCAGGGTTATACGCTTTTTCCAGAATTTATTATATAATGTATTATATTTCGAATAAATATAATTTATTTTTTAGATGTTTTTTTATTCAAAATTTTTTTTTTTTTGACCTTCTCCAAAGTAGTACTACAATGCGCGACGATAAAGTTAAGCAATTTGGTTTATAATTTGAGATCATGTGATTTGAGATTTTGTGATAAGATAAAAAATATTTGAAATTTTGTGTTTGGCATTTTGTGATTGGGATTTTCAGAAATGGGATTTCTTAGCCAACCCATTTAATAATAATAATATAATTTGAATTAATTGTGCAATTTTAGTATTAACCGCACATTTTTCACATTAAAATCAATTCATAATGTATTTATATTGTACATATTACATATATTCATTATATATATATATATGTATATATATAATATATTATAATGTACGAATTGTCTTTTAAATTTTCAATT
Organism: Poecilobothrus nobilitatus; assembly: GCA_947095535.1. NCBI lineage: Eukaryota > Metazoa > Arthropoda > Insecta > Diptera > Dolichopodidae > Poecilobothrus > Poecilobothrus nobilitatus. Next base: position 60,471,146 of record OX352772.1, read on the forward strand.
TTATATAACTTTTATGTTACCTTAAATTTCTTTTATTTGAATGGTTTTTTGTTTTAATAAATTGCTAATTTTCATTAACATCAATCCAAATTATTTAAGTCAAATAATAACCATCTATTTTAATAAACAAAACATAATATTTTAATATATTTCATTTAATATTTTTATTAACCGCATTTAAAACCTCAAAACTTACCATATTATTAACTAAACTTGTTATTGAAACTTGTGGTTGAAACTAAACCTTAAAACTCTTTAAAAAAAATAATCATTTATTTCAAATTTAAAACTAAATAATGGGTAGTTTCCTTTATTCGGTAAATATTAAAAAAATTTTAGGGCATTATGACATATTTTATGAAAAGTTTTTTTTAAAAATCTTAAGAACCAATTAATTACATTAAAAATCATAAAGTTAATGTATGTCTATTACCAAATGAATATTTTATTCTATTAAAATTAAGTACATGAACTGAAAACTGAGGAATAACTGAGAAAAAGGTTAACAATTAATAAACTCAATTTTAGAAGAGCTAGTAACGATTCATTCCGAGATTGTAGTACTAATATAAAAAAATATAATGTTATTAAGTTATTTCATTTTTAAAATTTATTATTATTTTTTATAAGGCAGAATAAGGAATTAAGATTGTATATAAACTATAGGTACATAAATATTCGTGAAATAGATCAGATCCTCTAATCAGACCTCTCTTATACCCCTCTTATACAATTTATCTAAAAATACCTGGTTAAAATATAAATCATCCTAATAAATTTAATATTTAATCTCTTAAAACTGTAAGATCAATATTATATTACTATGCAATCCAAAATATTACTGCTTTTCCCGAAATGAACAATGAAAAAGATTGAATTTTTTTTAAAATGTTTTCAAATATTTTTATAAAACCTATAATGAAACTCAAATCAAAAATAGTTCTACAAGTTAAAAAAATGTATTTCAAGTAAAATCTTAATAATTCATAACCCCTTTGCTATCTTTCCCGAATCACGAGTTTCTGCTATCATAATTCAATTGTAATTATAATGATGACTTAGTGACATTTATAATCTGAATTATTCAAGGTTTTCCGGTTATTATGATTATTATTGTTAGTTAAACTATTCGAACCAATTTGGCGCGGAATTTTAATACAATTAGGCGTATGTTATCTATTTCGGAAAGCACATATTCTATAAAGTACTTTATCCTGAAGCACATATTCTATAAAGCCCAAGTCGCAAGCGTTTTAGATGACTTTTTTTAAATTTAAAAGTGCCATACACACTTGGAATCAATCATAGTGAGTAATCAATCCGTTTAGTCAACCCTCATAACGAAAAAATAAAAAATAGTGACTTACCAACTGTATCAACTTAATCTGATCATTTTGAGGTGAACTTGTTTAACGCATATCTGTACACTAGAATTACAATATACAAGTTATTTACTATAATATAAATTTAGATGGCAAATCGTATCTAACTAACACCTAAATGTTATTAATAAACAATCTAATAATAGGTTAAGTAAACTCTAGATGTATAATTTTCTGTTAATGAACTATTATAATAAATTTATGTAAGATAACTGTAGGCCAAGACGAAGATTAAAATTGTTTCTTACACCTAGCTGGTAGCTTTCTTGAGCAGAAAATGTCAATACAGTCGCTAACTTCATTATAGGTGGAATAAAACTTTTATAAATTTTCCTATGGCTAATTTGTTTTAAATCTCACTTAATAAATCGTGAAAGTTATATTTGGACAATCTAAAATTTTTTTTAAATATAAAATAAATAAAACATTAAAATATTTTTTTTGTTACAAGTAAAAATAATTTACTCTTGATCTTCTAATTCCAAAGAGTTATTTCCACTTCATAAATTCCTTCTCATGATAGTTAATGAATAACTTCTAGCATTTTTCTGGTCAAAAAACAGCTCTACAGAAGTAGTTTTATTTCTTTATAATTTTATTTATTAATAACCGACCCTCGTAAAAAAAAAAAAACATTTTAAAAACTATTTTATTTAATTGTTGGTCATAATTCACATGATTATGTTCTTTATATTAACTTACTTCAAGACATTCTTTTTACTTCAATCCATCAATTTTTTTTTTCACTTTACTGCGATATCTTTTCTTTTTAACGCAGCTTAAATTTTGTTCTCGAACTTATATATTTTACAAAAGATTTTAAAATTCACTAAATGTTAATCGTGGGGCCTCGATTGCCTAGTGCGTAAGAGTGTATAAAATACGCTGTAAACACTGAGAGAGTGAGGGTTTGAATCGTTTGGCGTTAGAGTTATTCCGCCTTACGACATTTACGGCCACGCCTGAACAGGAAAGGCTGTGTAATTTCCTGTCCACATTTATGTCGCAGAGAATTGCATTAAAAAAAAAATCTTAATCGTTAACTGTTCAATAAAATCAACAATTTATTTTTCAAAATCCTATAGATAAAAATAAAAAAAAATTCGTTGTGAATTATATTTTTTTTTTTTTTGACAGCAAAAAACGCACGTTCTTCTATTAAATCTTGAAGTTTAATTTTTTTCTTTTTTGTTTTTCATTTTAGATTTCACTACAATTATGTTAGAATCGAATCCATACTCTTTCCATACAAAAAAATAAAAAGTTTTCCTGGATTGTAAGCAAAATATTACGAATGAAAAGGACCATTTATTTTAACGAATTGGCAAAGTTATGGGCATACATGGTCATAAATTATATAAGATAAAACCTTTTCTTTCTGTTTTTTAACTTCTTTTTTATATTTTTTTTTTTATTTTAGAAATTCTTAGACTTAAAAAGAGACAGACAAAACAATAATTTCTCATTTATCTGTAAAGTTTAGTAAATTTTTTTCTGTAAATTTCCTAAGTTTATTGAAAAAAATTAAACTTAATATTTTCCATTCGATTGTCCATTAGTAGATAGTATTATTTTAATTTCCATAAGATTTAAAGACATAAATATTTGGTGTTGTGATGCCATATTTGAACTGAAACTGGCATTAAATGAAGTAAAATATTACGTACATATAGTTAAGCACATACATTCAGTATATAATTATTTGGAAAGCTTGTTCCAACTTCATATTCAAAATGTCATCCAACTTCATGTCATGTCATCTGTCTTGGCATAGTGATTATGTCGTCGATCTTTCAATCGAAGAGTCTTGGACTATAACCTCAGGGAAGCTACCTTTATTTACATTATGCAGGAAGGTGATATATTCAAATGTTTGTTTTAACTGACTGGTGACCTTATCTCTGCAACAAATAGTAGTAATAATACAATTAATAATAATAACAATAGCTACTACAGTGAAACTGCATTTAATTATTGCTTCATGCAAAACGGTGTTAGTTACTACTGCATCTTTTAACTGTTGACGCGTTCGTGACTTTTAACAAAACAGCAATAATATTAGGCGAATTCAATATTCTCTTATAGCTTCATACATATCCAATTTAAAATTTCCGCATTCCTGTCCTCGGCAGTTAATGATTTCATCTCAATATATTGGCTACAAGGGAGAGGTGGATTTCAATCGGTAAGAAGCTCACACTGCCAAGAGGGTATTCTTGGTGTTTTTGGAAGATTCCCACCTCCTTTAGCAAAAAGAATTAGAAAAAGTTAAAACAAGAAATTAAACTCGGTTACTGACTGCCAACAAAGACAAAATAATGTCAACAAGCAACCAGTTTACACAATTTAAACTTTTGACGATATTGTAGAATAAAAATTAACTACTTTATTGACAAGCTGGACGGATTCATTGTCCTATTCATATAATTATTAAATAATATTATAAAGAAGTCCAAATATCAATACATATCACTACAATAAAAGCATAATTTGTGTTTTACGAAACTTTAAACTAAAGTTTCAAATACATATTAGGTACCTTACCTGTAATATTAAAATTATTATTCTAACACGATGCAGCCTGCATCACGACCATTAATAAAAGAAAGTTCGAATATTATCACGGTTTTTTATTTCAGCTATTCGAAATTACAATAGACTGATATATAATTTCTTTGATAATCTTTAGCTTCAAATTACTGGTAATATTTTTTATCGCCTACAGTTAATTACAAAAACTTATCATAACATATTTTTAGATCCTTTTAATTCATTTTGCAAAAAAATTCCTGTTATTGTAATTACGACAACAAAAACACTTAGTGGTCCATTTCTTTAATATTTTGTATTTTATTTTTTTAAGGGAAGTAAACGAATAAAATTCGGTCAAGTATAACAAAATTATCTAAAAAAATGACATAAAAAAAAAAATTTTATACTTTTGCCCAAACATATAAGGAACAGAATTTTAACACTTAAAATTTTTTTTTTTAAAGACTGCCAAAAATCAAATTTAAAGCAAAATTTATTATCACAAATTTAGTTAAAAAGGGTCATTTTACTTTGTTTTACCAAAAGGATCGATTTAACCCTTCTTTTTTGTTTTTATTTTCTACATTTCTATATACAAATCTTTATTTTGAAGACTTACTTGCCCACTTATAATATAAACCATTTTTTATGACATAAATATTAATAATTTAGCAGATATTTTCTGGGATTATCGGATATTTTATTCAATAGACTGGAAGATAACAAAGAAAAAAAAAACTGAAATATTGATATAATAATGTTTAAAGTTAAATTTATCAAAGGTGAAAACTATAATTCAATTATTGTCTTGTAAAAATTTTTGTATTTTAATATTTAAAAAAAAAAAATAATAATAATAAACACCCAAGAATAAAAACAAATATTTGCTTAATGTTACGAGAGATTAAGCATTCACCATATTGCTTCGTAGTGTAATCAACCGTATTAATATTCAATTTAGCTAATTGTGTAGTTGTTAAGACACAGGTTCTAACTCTGTCACTGGGTCAAATAGATTAATAAAACATAATATAGATTTTTCTACTAATATATAATTAGTATAACATATAAAATAAAATAGATGGCGCACAAATAAAAAAGAATAAAAGAATATTTGTGTTTTATAGTTTTGTACAAATGCTACATCTGAGCTTAATCAATGGTTTAGATGAAACTAATAATTAAGAATTCAGAAACTGAGGCTTAATCAATTATGAATAATGTATTACTTAGTAGATGTGCTATGGTCTTTATAGGAGTAGAAAGAACTTTGAGCAAACTGATAATCATTTAAACATTTAAAGTTACATTTTTTTAGCAAATCTACGTTAATTTTCCAGTGCTAGTTTTATTCAAATTCAAATTGGAATGCGTCAATCCACACGAGTATGTATGAGGAGCATTTTACTGTTCCTTTGATATCGTTTTTTCATAAACCATATAATTATAGTTTCTCGGAAAGAGGGTATGGCACGTTGAACAACTATATATTCGTTCACATACACAGAATCTATAATAAGCATCTAATATACTAATATACACCACACCTAATCTTGCTATAAATTTTCATTTTCAAAAATTTGGGGGTCCAAAGAGCTTTCGATCCAAACAAAACCCTATATTACTAACCCCATCGGCTATTGAAGGTAATTTTAGGTGTAAAATTAATATTATTTATTTTGTTTATGTTATATTTTAGGGATGGGGATATTTACATATTCATGATAGTAAGGTGGGATTTGTTTTAGTTGGAAATAAATTTGTGTAAAATTTGAATCTGTACTCCTACTATTAATAAATCACGGCTTCGCTTTTCGCCTACCGGTCCTCCAAAAATATTTATAAAATCTATATGAGAAAATCTCATTTTTCTAAAATTAGCATAAATTTAGGCTGATGCTTATGCGAAATATGTTTAAAAAACAAATTTCAACATATTTTAAAATTTCAAAAAAATTTTAATATAAAACATCACAAATATAATAATAAAAACTTCTATACAAGATTATCAAAATCCATTTTCTTCCAGTTTGTTTTCTCCCCAGTAAACTCTAACATTTTTAATATCAAGAATATTCATAATATCAATTCTTTACAAAATCAGTTACAGTTTCATTAAAATTGCAATATCTCTATAGTCTATACTAAAATCTTAAAATCAAAATGATGAATAAAAAATGAATAAAAAATAAAAAATGAATAATAAGTATTTCGAACTAAAAACAAATGACTACCTACAAAATTGTCCGCATTCATTTTCAAAATTTTTTTAATCCAGAATCTAACGTAAACTTTCTTTTTTTGTAAACTAAGAATGTTCAGATTTTGCCACATTAAATACCATATCTGATATTGACTTATATTTAAATTCTTTATAAAATTTATAAAATATACGTTGAAGGTGAAACCAGAATCATGTCGAATATTCAGGGCGGTTGACGCATTTCGCCATTGACCCACAATGATGACAGGTGTTTTGATAACAAAAAATGACAATCATTCCGTTTACAAAATTCAAATTATTGAGTTGGTTCGATTCGGTTAATTTTAAATTTTAAATAAAAAACAAAATGAATTCTGACAGCCGCCGCGAATATTCGACATGATTCTGGTGTCACCTTCAATCTTATCTTTATACGCCTGATAAGCTGAATATCATAATTATAAATAATTTTATTAACATATTTTTTTCTTTTCTTTTAAAAGATTTAATCTTAGATTAAATGTTTTAAACAACAAAAGATTATTAGAAGTTTTTTCTTTCTTGTTCAGTTTTATTGGTCACCTCAGTAGGTATAGAACTGAACATTACCTAGACAACTTCAAAAAATTATCTTTCCCTTGATATATAAAAAATTCAAAAAAAAGGTCTGTGAATTGAAAAAGTTTAAAAAAAAACAAAAATAATAATAAATAATAAGTGGTATTTATTTTATATTTGAAAATCTTTATCAAAATCATAGAGAATAATGATTGAGTTATCAATGTGTGATTATAAAATAATTTTTTTAGGTTAATTTTTTAACTCACTGATCTTTTTATGAATTTTTTATATATAAAGATTTGTGAGTTGAAGAGATTTTTGGAAAAAATGAACCCTGATGCATAACATTTGTACTACATGTAAATAGGTCTAATGGAGGCAATGCACATAGATACATTTATTGTAATGTAAAATATTCATTATAACACTAAAATGATTTTAAAATTTTCCTTTAAGAAAAACATGAAATAAAGTTAGAATAGATCAGTTTTTAAATTTAGTCTCAAATAAAAAACTTAAAAGATATTATCTATTAACTGTTAAGTATTGTTAAGGATTAATTAAACTACACCTATCAAAAATAAAAAATAAATATTTCGTTTTCACCTAGAGTAGATTTTTATAGCTTCAAAAAAGAAATTTTTTTTTTATATTTTTTTTTCATTTCAATGAAATTTTAATTTTGATAAATTTGATGTTGATGTGTCATTTGTGATATTTATATGTAGAGCAAAGTAAAAGTAACAATACTCTCCATTGAAAGATTCCTTAAAAGATTCTTTTTTATTTACTTTAATTATTTAATTAAATGAATACACAATATAATAATTGGAAATTCCAACATTTAAAAAGAAATTATTTTATGTTTTTCTTTTTTTCTTTTTGCTTAAACAAAAATTATCAGATTAAAGACCGCCCTCTATAGTTTATCAATTACAAAACAAATCAAAACATTTCCTTTCATTATGTCAAGTTATTTTTAACAATTGGTACTTGTATTATATGTTTTTATATAGTAATTTTCATTCTATAAGATTTTTAAATTTTTGTTTTTGTTTTTTTTTTTTCTAGGGCAAAAATCTTAAAAACGAACAGTAACAAAAAAAAAAAAAAATATTAAGTGATTTTCCTGTTGTGTTGACGATGATACTACTGATACTGTTGACGTTGATGATGATGATGTTGATGATGAGAATGACATGAGTTTCAATTTCACAGTTGAAAAAATTTTCTTCTTAAAAAAAAATATAGCAAAGGAATTGTTTTTTTTTTCCTTTGAGAAAAAAAAATCAATTCAAAAACAAGAACAAAATGAAAATGAAAACAAAAACGATTCCTTAAGAGGCCCATGTGATACCAATAACTAAAAAATTCCCTCTTTCGCTTCGTCATTTTATTCTTTTTTTTTTTTTAATTTGTGCTTCTTCGTTTTTAATAAAATAAAAATCAAATAATTGTAGAATGAGAATTTTAACGTTAACCTAATTGCAGTATTTTATTTTTAAAAAAATTATTTTTAAATTTTCTTTTTATTTTGTTAATGTTCAGTTCAAATATAATTTTTATTAATATAATTTTATATTTTATTTAAATTCAGCATTAAACAAACAAAAATGTTATAAGTTGATTTTTCCCACGAGTATAAAAGCACAAGTTTAGAATTTTCTCTAAAAATTATTATTTCGCGATCGTATGAATAAATTCTGTTAATTTAAAGGTAAACTCTACCATTTTGTCAATCTTCTTTATGTGGAATTTTTTTTTTGTAATACCATCAATTTGAATAAAAGAAATATATTTAAAATAAGAAAAGCTGTAAAAGAAAATCATAAAAAAATTTTAATATCTTTTTTCAAACAAATAAATATTAGTAACATTAATTAAGAAAATTCCTATTATCACTTGAAGTCTAACTGAAAGGAAAAAATATAATTATAATCAAATAATATGAATGTTTTAGACCCTTTTATTTATCATTTCTTAGATTCCTATACTCTTCTTAAGCTTTGATTGTTGATTTTGCAAAAATATTTATGACACAGAGTACACTTTGTTTTTTTGCGAGGATAGGTGGGAATCTCGAAAAACACCAATGAGATCATCGAGCGATTTACCTTTGGTAGTGTTGAACTTCAATAAACTAAACGCCATCTTCTTTTTGAACTATATAGGTTAAAATATATGGTACCAATGTATACTATTTAGTTTAAGGATTGAAAATAAATAGAAATAAAGGAAATTAGTAAATACAGGAAGTTATTGGATATTGGGAAGACTTTTTTGCACCCTCCTCTATCTAAATAGAAAAAATAGGTACTCTCGGACATAAAAATAATGAAGTAAAATTTATTTATCGTATTCATAAATCTAAAGAAATTTATCTTCAACTCTTTTAAATAGTTACAGATTAGTATTATGTTGGCATCAATCTAAGGTAACTCAACGTCAACTCTTTTAGGTTCTCATACGTTTGAAGATGCACTGCATTAGCTTAAAATCTTAATCAATATAAAAAATAAAAAAAACTTAAAAATATGTAAACTGAATAAACATCAAATATATTTATATAAAGACCCCATCTATAAATTACCCCTGTAAAAAAATACCATCTAGAAAAATTGGCACACAAATAGTATAACATTACAAAAGACATGTTTTCAACAATAATAATAACATTTTCTAACACAAATAAACTAAAAAAATAAGTGAAGAAAACTGAGGACTATGAATATGAATATGAATATTTTGATTTCATGTTTAGCAATGTCACTACTTTATATTTATATATAAATTTTCCTATTCCTAAAAAAAAACATTTACTTATACATACAGAAATGTATATGTATATAATAATATGGTCTCTGTCATGTCATATTGTTTAAAGGTTCTTCTAACTTGTTTTTTTTTCATTATTATACATACACAAACATATATGTCATGCCTATTTATAATATTGCTTTAAAAATAAGGAACAATGTTTTTTTTTCGAATTGAAAAAAAAAAAAAAAGTAAAACGCAAAAAAAAAATTATGTCAAGTTCTATTTTTATTTATGTGTCCTTTTTATGTGTTGACATGAAAACCTTTTTTGGTTTTTTTTTTTTTATCAAACTTTTAATCCCCTCTCTATCTTATTTTTTTTCCTGTCCTGTTCTTTCAATTCTGTTTAAATTTTTTCTTTTATAAATATATCCTTCTTTTCCTGTTAAAAAGGCCAAAAAAAAAAATTCATGTTGCTTTCCTTAGTAAATTGTACAATTTCTTCTTGTTTTTTTTGTGCCTTGTTTTTTTATTTTGTTTTTTTTATTTGTAACAAAATATTTGTGTTTGTTTGTTTGTTTTTATGTAAAAATTGTTCTATTAAAAAACGTGAAGAATCCATCCTGTGTAGACACTTTGAATAATTCTAAAAATGTTGTACTTATAATATTTAAAGTTAAATAAAAAAAAATGTAGTATTTTTTACAGTTACATATATACAAATATTTATATAGTTATATTATATATTATGGTAGTTATATTATATAATTTTGTATATATATAAATACAATGAAAAAAGGGGGGAATGCCACCCATTGTTTAATGAATTTTCGTCCTTGTTGATGATAATGATGGTAAGACAGTCCCAAAATAAAAATAAAAAAAAAATAAAAACATTTTTTTTTTAAGTCCTTCCGTAGACAAAATAATAAATTTCGATTTAAGTCTGAGCATAGAACAGTTTTAAATTACAAAACAATATTGAAAACATAACAATTTTAAATATACATTCATTTATTTATTGTTTATTTATTAAATTTTTTTTTTTTTTTTTTGTTTTTTCTTTAAATACAAATAATTAAAATTAAAGAATTTGGATATACTTTGGACTTTGGTAGCTGGCAAATTTAAATCTATTGTTTCTTAACTTTACAAAATTCTTTCAAGGGAATATTACTTTCATTTTTTTATTTTTTAGTTCATTCCCCTGAAATGTTCCCCTGTTCATGACAAGGAAATTACACAACCTTTTTTTTTCAGACGTGTCTGTAAATATCATAAGAAATTATTCTTCAGATGTGTGTGGGATTAGAATCCACACCCTCTCGGTGTTTGCACAGTATTCACTGGGCCACCGAGACCCCCGACAATATTTTCAAACTTTTTTACATTTTTAAAAAAAAATTTCTTTTCTTTAACTTTAGTTTTCTTTTTAGAAAATAAGAAATAAAACTCTGTCTTTTTTCCTATACAACTACATTAGAAATTAATAACTCTATAATAAATTGGGCTGATATCATTGAAATATTTTGATGTTACTTTTGATAAGTGAATAACTTTTAATAGACATATTTCCGTTCTTTTAGATAAGAAAAAGAAATATACTCAAATATTACATGCCTTCATTAGCAGAAACTCCAAATAATTAGTTTAAAATAAATTAATAATTATGAAGACCATCAGGTAGTAATTATTTGTTACGCAGCACCCATCTGAAAAGGAAACGCTGCAACTCAACTATACAGAAGCTACAAATTCCATAAAATAAACAAATTTATCATTAAAAATAATAATGATGAGTCTTCAATTCTATTTATCGGCACAAATCCTTTGCGATAAAGCCAACATTAACTATTTTATAGATCAAATAGCACATATTAACAGTTAGTTACTACAAACAGTAATTTCTGAAAAAAACTCTTTAATACAAATTTTGAATTAAGGTTAACTTAATATTGTGAATTACGATAAGTATTAGTTCCTAAGGTAGTCTAGGATAATAAATTTCATCTATATGCTTCATATTATAAGAATTTTTATAGCCGTACGATAAGTATCGGGTATAATAAAATGACTCCTCCGTTTGTAACACCTCGAAATAAGCAAGATAGATATACCTTCAAAGGTATGGATCGGATTAGAATCAAATTCTGAGTCGACTAAACTTTGTCCCTACGTTCATCCGTCCGTCAGCACGCTAACTCAAAAACTAAAAAAGTTAGAGTCTTGCAATCAACATAAAATATTCTGAGATCATTTTGTAGGTTCCCTATTTTTTTGGTTGAGATCCGACCAAAACTTCGGGTAGCTCTCGAACAATAACTTTTTGATCTCCAAATTTTTCCATACAAATTTTTCAAAAGTTTCACATCATTTGAAGTTGAGCCAATTAAATTTTAAAGAATTATAGATATCCTAAAAAAAATTAATTTTATGGAACAACTTTTTTCTGTAACTCCACCCGTTTGATGAGCTTTATAAATATACACTTGTGCCATACGAATGAAATATTTTTAAAGAAACATTGCAATGTATGGCGATACCTCTCTAAGGGGGAATACCTCTTACGACGCGTGGGGAGTTCGAACGCACACTCTCTCGGTGTTTAAAGCGTATTGTATAAGCTCTTACCCACTAGACCACCGAGGCCCCCTATATAAAAATATAGTATGTATATATGAATGAATGCATATGCATATTAATATATATATTTGATATTTTGTAGTAAGTTTAGTATAAATTAATATGTGTACATTAGCCGCTTAGTAACAAATGGTAATAGCATATTTGGAAAAGTTTTGAATTGATAATCGTTAGACGGAAGGTTAGAATCTGCTTTTGAAGAATGTTTAAACATATAGGTAGTTTGAATATACATACATATGTACAAACCATAGTTCTAGAAATTATAAACTTCACCCAAATTATTTTAAAATACCGAAAAATTAGAATATAATATTATAAGCAGACTATGAATATACTAACGGGTTTAGTACGAGTATCTAAGAGTTGACAAAGGCAACTCGTTAAATTCGGTTTTTCCTTAAAACAAAAAATAAAAAAATTTATTTAAAACAGTAAATAAAATTTATTTAAAACAGTAAATAAAAAATAAAATCTAATTAATAGTTCTAAAGATCCTGTGTCTCTTTAAATAAAACAATTTTTATAAATAAAATTGTGAATTTAAGGAGCATAATAAATAAAATTAGTTTTATTTTTTTCTTTCTTTAAATTTTTATTTATTTTATTTGAATTTGTATATGCATTTAGATTTCAATATCGTATCATCAACTACTTTTATAATTAAAAGCAAAAAAAAATTACCTGTCTATTATACTAATTACTATTTTAAGATAAAAATTATTCTAAAGCATTTCTTATCTTTTTTTCGAAGATCAATTGATGCATTGAAATTTAATTAAGATTAAAGTTCTATAATACTATAATATATATATATTGCATGCAACATAAAGTGTGCTAAATAAACTGAATTAAATGGTTCCCCTACAAAATCCCATCTCAGAAAATTGAAAAAGTCAAAATCCAAACAACACAAAATCAAAATACCAGAAAATCTGAACACGACAATAAATGCAAATACCTCAAAATCCAAAACACAATTTCCGGCTGTTTTAATAACTCCTTTTTTTCTACAATATTTTACATTTCATATTGAATTAATTAAATAAATAAAATTAAATAATATTTATTTTATATATTATATATCCCCAAAACCCCGCCTAAAAATATTATTAACCCTGATTTTGTATACCCAACTATAAAAATTTTAAAACGCCTAAATGGAAAATTAGCTAATTTTAGATATCTGTAACTAAGGCATCTGTACAAATTTTCGATTGATATCACATAACAATTAAAACTCCAATATTATATTTTTAACGGCTTTTCTTAATTATAAAGGGTTATGAAGTTACAGCCCTTCAAAATTGGATAAAAGTCCTATTTTTTAAGGTATATCTCTGGTTCTGTTAAAGCCAAAGGATAGAACCTATTTTTACGTTTATAAATCAATATCAAAATTGTACAATTTTTTGCAATTTATTATTTACATAATTACTGTTATATGAAGAGAAAATTTTACGAGATTTGGTTTCCTTATTAACTCGACAAATGATTGATTTTACAGAATTAGCATGAAGTACCCCTGAAAATATTTTTGTACTTCTCTCTATTTAAGCGCTATTTAAGCTACGTTAATGCTCAAAAATTTAAATTTCATTATTTTTAAATTAGACACCTGCGCAATTTTTTTTTTTACAACAAAACGCTAAAATTAATACTTCAACATTATAATTTTTCATGTATTAATGGTTTTCTTTAATTATATACGGTCGCCTTAAAACTGAAGAAAATGTCTCCTTATTTCCCACATTTTTTTCTTATTTTATATGAAATTTACGACTTTTGATACAAGTTACAGTATTTTAAACCGTTTTGTATTATCTTTTGAAAATGTCCACTTTTAAAAGCTTTTAGTTCTATGTTATGCCCTCTTTTTTTTTTATTTCATGATTTTGATCCTCAAGTAACGAAATCCTTATAGTGGACAAAATATATATATAAATTTGATCTCAATGTCAATATATAATTTCAACTCGAAAACAAATTAAGTCTGAAATGTTTTTTTTTTTTTTACCGATGTACGAGTGTATAGCAACTTTAAGATTTTCTCTAATTAAAAAAAAATTATATTCACTTAAAACTGTCTATTTGAAAGTTAGCTTTCAAGTTGTATCATAATAACATTTTTGTGATTCTCAAAAAAACTCAAAATAGATTCTAGTTTTTAAGGTACATACTTAAAAGATTTAATTTTTTAAATAAAAGAAAACATCAAAATATATAAATGTATCACATAATTAACTTTAATAAAAATTTGCCTTGAAGAAACTTAAGGATAATTATTAAGGATTATTATTATAAGGAGAAAATTAAGGATAATATACGGTTAAATATTATAATATTATACTCCTTTTCAGTTTTAATTCCTTAGAATCTTTTAAGTAGATATACGATAACCAAATACTATTTATTTTACATCACCTAAAATTCAATCTTTGGAAAGAAAATGACATAAAAATTTTCATTTTTCAAAAAAAAAAAAAAAACAAAAACGACAACGACAACAAAAAAAATTTTCTTTCACATTTTCAAAAGTTTTTCAGTAATCAAAGAAAAAGATTTATGATGGATGGTGTTAAAAGGTTCCGAAATTTCTTTGTTGTGTTCAATTTTATTTCCCTGTTGTTTTGTTTTTTATTTCTCTGTTGTTTTGTTTTTATTAATTTATTTTTTCTTTATACTATACGTAATATATTTTGTTTGAAACAAAAACTAAAGATTTTTGCATCAGACTTTAATTTAAAATTAAAAAAAAAAAAAAACAAAAAACAAAAATCCTATAAAATGAGACGAAAAAAATATGATGAAGACTTTAAAATAGAAGCAAACAAATAAAATAAGATGAAAATTTTTGCAAATTAGATGATTTTCTTTTTCTTTTGTTTTAAAAAGAATTTTAAATTCCTTCATTTCAATATACATATACATACATATATGTATATACATATTTATAATTATATTTTCCTTTTTTCTATTAAATTTAAAATGTCCTTTTTTTTAAAACTAGTAGGATAGGTCTACTTCTACTCTATATATTATACTCAGTTCTACTTTTGCATATAAAATTTATTTATGTATATGTATACAATTATGTATGTCATGTATATATATATGAATAAATGGTTCAAGTTCTTAAAAAAAAAGGTGATATAAATTTAAAAATGTTTAAAGTTTATACGTGATATTTTTTCTTAAGTTTTATTTTTTTTTTTTTGTGCTTTTTTTTATGTGTTGGTGACTAGATGAAAAAAAAAAAAACAAAAAAACAACATATAAAATTGAAAAATAAATTTTTGTAAAATAAAAAAAATTTCCAAAGAATAAAAAAAATAAGTAAAATGCGTAAAATATAAAATTAGAACAATTTGCGAAACACGTCCATGTAATTTAGATTTAATCTTGATTGTTTTGTTGTTTTGTTTTTTGTGTTCGATTTTTTTTTTTTTTTTAAATGGGAATGAAAATAAAAAAAGTCTCAGGAAATGTATTACAAAAAAATTAAATGAGATGCAATTATTTAAAAAAACGATTCATAAGGAAGGTACAAAAAACTTTAGGATTTCATGTATAAAAAATTTTAGTAAAACTTCAACAAAAATATAAATTTATTTTTTTGTTTTTTTTTTGTACTAAATTTTAATTTTAATTATACCATTACACAAAATGTTCACCGTTTAAAAAATTTTTATTTTAAAAGTTTTGTATGTGATTTTTTTTCTTAAAAAATTATTAAGTAGGTATTACCGCGTTTTTTTTTTTTTGTTAGTGCAATATCCGGTTGTTGAAAATTTAAAAAGCTTAGAAAATCTTATTAAATATATATTTATTCATCGATTAATTATTTCATATGAAAACTGATTGTTACTGAGCTTATAATACTGATCTAGAGTTAAGCATATTTTTTTTTTAAATCTTCACTTTTTTTATTTCTAGGTAAGTTACCTAGAATAAAATCTACCATTAAGGTATAATAAATAGAGTCAAAACTAAATCTGTCAATTCAATGTGATTTTGTACGATCGCTTTTATTTCATTTAATGTTATTCAGGATTTGGTAATTTCTAAGTAATAGTAACTCCTGGAAAATATAGTAATTATTTTCCAGGAGTTTTTTTGTAGTTTTCCTAATTTACCTGATAGCTAGCTCTGGTTCTTATAAAGCCCTTGATTAAAGTTGTGATTTTATTTTGTGTGTAGATACAATTGGCATGTGTAGAATCAGTAAATTTATTTTGTCCACTATATATTTTTCTATACATAGATTCAGCAGAAGCAGATATTGATCAAGTATTGCATTTCAGTGTTTAAAGAGATTTTAATTTTATTCCCATTAATATGCAACTTGAACACAATTTTATTACAAATTATTGAGCCGGCATTCGGCAGCATAGTAATAATTTAAAAATATTTTTGTAATTGTCAATTGGTAAATAAAGCGTTTCCGACACAAGCACTCAAGCAGTCATTTAGAAGTTATTAAAAATATGAAAACATTTTTTCTATCTTTCTTTGTCTTTTTAATTGTGCTTGCAAACGAAACTATTGAATTATCTGTTGCTAGACCAAACTAATAATTTTTAGCGATTGCATACATGTAAGGTATAAGAAAAGTATTGTGATGACACCAAAATTTCGAACCCCAGATTTTTGGATATATGCATTTCTCTAATACATAAAAACCGGAATTAGGTCTTTTTGAGTGGTCTCCACCTTTGTGTTTCTCTGTCTGTGGGCACCTTTACAGCCCAAATGACTAAACGAAGTTCGATAAAATTTCACATTTAATATTTTAAAGTAAATTTCTCGAATTGAAAAATTTTTGGTAGATATCTGCAGAACCAACTAATGCTATTTTTACATTTATTACAAATATTTTGAAACAGAAAAATATTATGAAAAATGTTAATAAGGGAAAAAGTTGATACACAAATAAAGAGCAACAACTTTTTTATTGAACACTTTTTGATCCAACAAATTTGTAAGTTATCCTCATTTTTACACGAGTTTTTGTTTTTTTAAGTCATTTTTACTACTTAATACGAAATTTATTTTAATTTTGAGCATGAAATGAAATATATGTATATCAAACTTGTATATAGCTTTACTAGTTTTAATAGTTTCTATTTAGCTATAGTTTTACAATGCTCAACTGTTATTGCTTTCTCATCCAATTTAATGCTAGAAAGGCTACAAAAGCTCCAAAATCACGAAATGCGTATAATTTTGAAATGGACATTGATACATCAACTACATGCTCACAACTCTGAAGTGGTTTAATATATGAGAACGTTTCAAGTTGAATGTATTAATTTTTGCATTCAAAATGAAGCATAATATCTTGCCAAGCTATCTTTGTTCTAAACTATTATAATGTTCAAGATATGCAGAATTACTACCTCAGGAATATTTTAATTTTCGATTGGATATTTTCGGCAATGAGAAAGAAAAAAAAAACAATTTTATATTAAGGGTTGCAAATGTTTAACGATCTTCCCAACGACATTAAAAATAAAAATATGTAATTTAAAAATATTTAAATTAAAAACAATTAAGTACATTAGAGAAAATTAAAATCAAAGTAAATTAAAATCTTTACAATTAATAATTTTTGTATATATTTAGTTCTATTTTTATTTTGTATATATTGTAATGTTTTATTTTTTCCCTTTATCTTATACTACTTCCTTTTATTGAAATAAAATTAAATTTTAAGTTTTGATTTTTAATATAAAGATATGATCAAATCAAAGTAAAATATTTTTTATAAAAATATTGTAAAATTTGTCGTTTAATAGTATTTAAAATACTAAATAAATAAAATAAATAAATAAATAACGAGGAAGAGTGCAGTAGAGTAGACTGTGTCAACTTTGGGATACCCGTATGAACGTAATATATCCTGTTTCTATAAAACTTGATCATCTTTTAAAAACATTCAGATGTTTTAGTACCGAACTACAGAGATATATTTATGTAAATTGTGGAGTTGTATGACAGCTACCTGAATCTATTGCGCCTAGCTTCATTAAGTTCCAAGAGGTACAAGAAGCCTGAACGGGCTGCTCTAGACCAACCAAATTTTACAAAAGTTGTTGGCCTATAACTCGACACCTCTTTACTAAATTTCAGGTTCCTAGCTTCAATAGACACTGAGTTATTCTCATTTAAACGGATAAGTTGTATGGCAGCTACCCGAACCCGTCGCACCACCACAACCAAATTTTGCAAAAGTGGTTGCCATAAAATTTGATCATCATTTGCAAGATTTCAGACGCCTAGCTTTATTAAGTTCCAAGAGGTGCAAGAAGCCTGAACCGGCTGCTCTAGACCAACCAAATTTTACAAAAGTTGTTGGCCTGTAACTCGACACCTCTTTACTAAATTTCAGGGTACTAGCTTCAATAGACACTGAGTTATTCTCATTTAAACGGAGAAGTTGTATGGCAGCTACCCGAACCCGCCGTACCACCACAACCAAATTTTACAGAAGTTGTTGCCATAAAACTTGATCATCATTTGCAAAATTTCAGAAACCTAACTTGAATAGATACTGAGTTATTTCTATATAAAGATAGAAGTTGTATGGCAGCTACTCGAACCCGCCGACCGAAAATGTTGGATTTAAATAGCAAAACTAACAATTTTGCAAAAGTGCCGTAAAAAAAATTTCAGCCTCCTAGCTCCTTTATTTTTTGAGTTATCGTGCGGACGGACGGACGGACGTACATGGCTTAATCGACTCAGAATTCGATTCTGAGCCGATCAATACCTTTGACACTATATCTAGCTCGACTCCTTTAAGGTGTCACAAACGTAATGGCAAATTTATTATACCCTTGAACATAGTTCATACGGGTATAAAAATATATATTCTAATATCTTGAAATTTAGATGGATGACGAATTAAATTGTAAACCAACACATCAATAAATAAGTAAAAAGGTCGAATAGCTAAGATCTTCAAAAAAAAGTAGGGATTAGAGTACCAGAAGAACATAAAACCTCAACTTATTATAGTCTGTTTTACAGTAAAATATCTGGGGAATCTATATAGGAATCAGGGGAAATATGTACTTAAAAAAATTGAGTATGCAGAATATAAGGAACATAAAACAAAACAATCAAAAATCTATTTGAAACCTAAATTATATTAAAATTTTTTAAATTAATATTGCACTACTCTTTTGGAAATATAAATGAATAAATAAATAAAATAAGTAAATATAATACAGCTATATAATGTAAATAACCCTATTACAAAAATAAATATTAAATATTCCTGTTTCTGCTATTAGTTCTGTAGTGGACACAGCTGTTTTTTTTAATCGTAAGCAATAAACTAAGTAAGAAAAATATGAATAATCAGAAATATATTACTTAAATTTGTCAATTTATCTGTAAAAATGTAATTTTTGTCAAATTGCAGACTAACTCAAAGGGTGTTCAAAATTGAGGTATCATTTTAATTTTAATAAAAAAAGACTTTTTTTTTTGAAATATTAAATATATTTTTATTTTAATTTATTACAAATAGGTTCCGGTTAATAATGAAAAATTATGTCGGCCAAGTGGCCCCCTCTACTACTTCGGCAGGCTTCCAATCTTTTACCAAAAATTCTGAATCACGTTGTTCAATAAACTGTTCTCAATGGTTGAAATCTGCTCGATAATGTTGTTTTTAAGCTCTTGAATTGTTGTGGGATTATTTCTGTACACTTTCGATTTCACAAAACCCCACAAAAAAAAAATCCAACGGTGTCAAATCGCACGATCTTGGTGGGCACATCACTCCTCCTCTACGAGAAATAATGCGATCTTCGAACTTTTCCTTCAAAAGATCTATTGTTTCTCTTGCTGTGTGGCAAGTGGCACCGTCCTGTTAAAACCACATATTCTCTACGTCCAAATCATCAATTTCCCGCCACAAAAAGCTTCGGATCATCTCCCTGTAGCGATTTCCATTGACCGTAATCGCATTTCCATTTGCGTTTTCAAAAAAATATGGTCCGATGATTCCTCCTGACCACAAACCACACCAAACCGCAACTTTTTGTGGATGTACTGGTTGCTCTAAGAAAACCCTTGGATTCTCTTCACCCTAAATGCGGCAATTCGGTTTATTGACGTAGCCATTGAGCTGGAAATGAGTTTCGTCGGTGAAGATTATTTTGTTAAAAAAATTCTGATTTTCTTCTTGTTTTTCGATTGCCCAAGAAACAAATTGCCGACGTAATGCATGGTCAGTTGATTTTAATTCTTGCGTCAGCTGGATCTTATAAGCCTTTAAATGGAGATCACGATGCAAAATGTTGAATAATGTGGATGGTTTGATGTTTAATTGCTGCGAACGATGACGAATCGAAGTTTTTGGATCTTCTTCCACACTTCTGCTCACAGCTGCTACATTCTCGGTTGAACGGCCACTACGTTGATAAATGTTGCCTCTGTTATCAAGAACAGATCAAGTTTCTAGAAATTTATCAATCATCAGCTTGATGACACGATTTGTTTGAGCATTTTCTCTACTAAATTTTGTTCGAAATTTCCTAATTACATCTTGAAAACTTTTACCATTTTCAAAAAATGTTGTAATAACAAAAACACGTTGTTCCTTCGTGTAAAGTTCCATATTAACTAACCGGAATGTATTTAGAATATATCTAAGGAAACCTCGTATAAAAATTCCAGGTAGAAAAAAAATGGCGGCAAAATCAAAATGATACCTCAATTCTGAACACCCTTTACATAATTGATAATATAATTGATAACATAATTGATAATATAATTGATAACATGTAACCTCAGTATATAAAAACCTTGAGATGACATTAAAATTTTCTTTTGTTTCAGTTTTTTGAAATTTTATTTATTAAATATTTTAGTTTTTTATGTAGAATTTTTTTCAATCCTTTACAGAAATTTTTTTTTTTTTTTTGGTAAATTGATAATTCTGTTTTGTTTTCTTTTAACGAATAAATTATTTATATATGTACATACAAAATTTAAAATTATATTCACTTAAAATCATCTATTGAAAGTTAGTTTTCAAGTTGTACGTATACTTTTTTATGTACATATTTAGAAAACAATTTCTTTTAATAATTAAAATAATGATTTGCATTTAATTTTGTCAATTTTTATTGAGTTATTATGCTAATTTTTCTATTATTAAATATTGTCGTTAATTCTTATTTCCATTTGCATTTATTTTTTTTATTTTAAACAAATCAACACAACAAACAGCAAATTTTAAATTACAATTTTCTACAAACAGATAAAGCTGACATCTATTGGAATTTATTTTTATTTAAAGTAAGAAGAAAGCACAAAAATTTGCTAAAACTTAAATCAAAATAACATGAAATTTTCTGACGTTTTCTAGCTTTCATAATTTAAAGAAAAAAAAAAAGAAAGCTTATTATAATAGTCATTAAGTACAGTTATTATTTCATTTGAAATATTGTTAAGCGAAAATAACAGCTGTTTTAAAAATATATTGAGAATTTTAAAAAAAAAGCTTTATAATTATTTTAACTTTATTAAAATTTTAAAGTTCCTTTTAGATTTTAGATTTGCTTTATATTATTTAAAAAAATTTTAAATTTCATTTTTAAAGATAATCAAAAAAAAAAAAAAAAAAGCTCTAAATTCAAATTGTTGTTCTTTGCTCTTAACAGAGGGATAGATTTTATATTGAAGAATACTCACCTTCAAGGTAATACAATTGATTGTTTGTTATTGTTTTTGTTTTTTTTTTTTTTTAAATAAAAATAAAATAATTTCAGATAAGATTATATAATAAATCAGTACTTTAAAGATTAAAAAAAAAAAAAAACAAAATATTTAATTGAATTAAAATATGAACTTAGGTACAAAAATTTTTGACAATTTTAGTACAATGCGGTATCTTTTTCTAGAGTGAAGTCAAAGCAATTTTTTTTCAATTTTTTCTTTTTTTTTTTTTAATCTACATATTATTATTAAATAATAATTTTTTTTACTTTTTTAATTAAAATTTGATGTGAAAACAAACTATTTTAATTGTTTTATTGTTAATTTTTTCAAAAAATTTTATTTTTATTATATAACGGTTTTTAATTTTAAATTTCCGTTATTAATTACTAATATGTTAATAGTTTGTTTTATAATTTATTTTATTTATTTTTTTTTATTTATTTTATGACAATTTTATGCACCGGCATTTTTTATAAATTTTACAAGTGCCAAAAGTATTCTTAACAAAGTGCCTACATAATAATATTTAAAGCAAAAGCACGATTTAACTTGTGATCGATCACTGATCAGTTATTTGTTTTTATCGTTTCTATTATATTGTTATTATTATTATTATTAATGTTATTGTTATTATAATTTTTATTGATATTGCTTTTATTTTTATTTATAGACTTTTTGAATGGATTTTTTAATTAATATTATAAATGCTTTCAAAATTTATAGTTAATAAATATTGATGCAAATATTGAAAATATTGTGCAATATAAAACGGATAACAGCACAAAAATAAATTATTACTATATTTTTCTTTTGAAATTGCCAATTACTTGAGTGAATTATTGAATGTTTATCTTTTAATAAATGAAATCAAAAGAATTCAATAAATATTTCAAAAAATTCTAAGTATTAATATTCTATTTAAAAACAAAATTATTATAATACAAGAGAATACAAAATGTCCATAGGGTAGTTGTCAATATAAAAAGTTTTTCTTTTATCAAATTTTACTTTTAAAAAAAACTTTTCTTTTATATCCATATATACTGTATAGAATGTATACAGCATATGTGTATTGAATGTAAGATATACTGATATACAATATATACATACATATATACATATAATAATCGAAATCTTTTATTTTGATTAAAGTAACCTTTAAAAATTTATTAAGTAATCTAAATTTATACTAGCTATCTATATTTATATTAAAATTTAATACAATTTTAAAATAAAATGAGTTTTGACCTTACGATGTCTTAAAAAAAAAAAAATTATAAATATAATAACCTTCTTAACTTGTTATATCCACATTTTTTTATTTCGTATATAGGTACATATATATAATATAAAACAATGAAGTCATCAATTGGAATTTCCCAATTTCTTTATTGTCTTTTTGTTTTTATTTTTAACAAAATATTATTATATTAAAGTTGAATGTTTTTATCTTAAGTAGATCATTAACTATTTCAAAATTAAAAATTTAAATTATTTCATATTTATTTACCTACAACATTATTTACCTACTGACGTCAAACATTTGTTATGACACATTTTAGTTCCATATAAATAAAGAAAAAAATTTTTAATTCGTTTAATTGTTGTATCCTAAAAATTCTAGAAAGCCTATAACTATTAACGCATACATATTTTCCCCCCAGGAAGTGATATAGATGAGATGATCTTCAAAATAGATATCAAAAAATCAAATCAATCACCTTCTTGATATTGGGTAATTTTTAACAACTAAAATCATTTCCCCACGTGATAAAAAGAATGGAATAAACACCTTATCTTTAAAGCAGTATATAATGGCTTAGGAATAAAGAAAAAAGAAAATTTGATCTTAAATTTTGAAAAATAGGTTCAAAGAGGAATTCTAGCAAACGTACACTACCTATTTTCTTGACATTAAAATGAACAAGTCTCATTCGTATGATCCAGAATAATTCTCGTAATCCTATTAAATAGTTTTAATCGGAAAATTTATAGATCACCAGAAACTTAAGTAACATCAGAATTTTAAAACTACATTTTAATTCATTTCAAGAATTTGTTGTTCATTAAATGTTTTAGATTGCTTAAAATTAATTAGTATCTGGTTATACCCCCGTAGCTACAGGCTATTCAAATCATTTAGCAATGTTAAATCGAAACTGATTAAACCCATATCATATTTATAAATTTTTCTATATTAGATTATTTTTATTTTGTTGCTTGGATAATTTATTATGTTATTAACCATAAATAAATAATAAGTATATTTCAAACAGGTCTACTTTATAAAAATAAAACTGCTGTATGATAACTACCGATAAGTATTGAATCAGTGGTTATCTGTTCAATGGCGTTCGCCAAAAATAGCATACCTATAATATGTTTCGCTTTGAAAATTTCACTTCGATTATTGGGCTTATTGTGACCTTATCTTTCCTTGAGATTATCCATTTAATTTTGATTATTAATATTATATTAATTATAAAATATTTAATTTTATTTTTTATTTAATAAAGATTTTAATTCTGTCATCCATATGATCCAAAATTAGACAATTCCAATATTAAAAAAAAACAGGACGGGACAGGTAGATATAATTACTATTTAAAGACTTTTCAAAGCCTTTTCGAAAACTAAAATAATGTGTTACAAAAGTTTGATGGGTAGGTGCTCGCTATTTCGAACGAAATAAAAAAAACGCATTCGGGGTATATTTATTACAGGTTAAATTTGTTAAATTAAAATATGGATTATTTCGAGCTTAAAAATATAAGATATTTTATGAAAAATTCGGCATTATAGTTCGAAAATTATAGAGCTAATGAGTAAAAGTAAAAAATAATTATAAATACTAATTATAATTAAATTAATTTATATTTTTAATATTTTCGTGGTGTTCGTAAATAGTATAAATGACTTAATGACCATAGAACATCGCACACCCCGTTGACATACTTAGAAGCATTAATATAATATTACTCAACTTAGGGTAGCCTTGAGTCGCCGTATTTGATAAATTTAATTTTTTTATTTAGAAAAATCCTTTGTTTTGGGTTCGAATCCCACACATGTCGTAATAGTTTCTTCCTTATGATAATTACAGCCACGCCTAAAAAAGAAAGGCTGTGTAGTTTCCTATTCACATTTATGCGGCAGAGAAATGAACTACAAAAAAAAAATTCGAGGTTGTTTAGAACTTCTATAAACATGGAAAATTAAATTAGGCACAAGGGAAATGAAATTGTATACTTAGTCGGAAAAGTTATATTGTAACAATATTATTGTAACAAGTTATATTGTATTGTATTCAACTTGATCTTGAAATTTGCAAAATTATAATTATAAGCTAATAATGCAAAAATGATGAAATTTAACAGTTATTGTAATGCGTTTTCATTTATATGAAGTCACCGAATTTGAAATTTATTAAAAAATCGATTTATATGCAAAATTTTGTTTTAAAAGGTAACAATTTTGGTTTCTTTATATAAAATTTTCCGCATAAAATAAGAATAAATTTATAATTATCGATCGATTATAAAATTATTTGATTTTTGCAATCCATAATAAAAGATAAATTTACATAATGTCTAGGTAAACAATTAATCGGCATTCATCATGTTTATAGAATTTCTCTTAAACCATTTTTACGATATTTGCAAAACAAATCGATTATTAAAAATGTCTTTTCTATTTTTAAAAATGGCCTGAATTACAAAAATTATATTAAACATATTATTTAACGTGGAAGAATACAGTTGACTTTGTCAACTCTTAGATACCCGTACGAACCGTTAGTATGTTCACAGCCTGTCACTCTGCTTACAATATTATTTTTTTAATATTTTAGTATTTTAAAATAATTTGGGTGAATTTTATAATTTGTAGAATTATGGGTTGTACATATATTCAAACTATATGTTTATATGTACATTCTTCAAAAGCAGGTTCTAACCTTCCACATAACGATTATCAATCCAAAACTTTTTCAAATATTCTATAGTACCATTTAATACTAAGCGGTAAATGTATATTAAATTTACTAAGTACAAAACAGTAAATATAATTTTAAATATTATATTATATTATATTTAAATATTCCATTGACAGAATAATTTCTTATAAGTACAATAAAATACATATATGTATGTAAATACGGCGCTATATAATATACATCTATACTCTTATCATTCATTCACTAGTGACATATACGATATGTAAGTAAACATGATATTATATAAGTATGTATATATATCAATATCATATAAATAAAAATTCTTCAAGCAACCGTTATGTTGTATATTTATTTACATTTTTATGTACTACGCATTATATCCTCAACAATTTCAAATTATCGAGTAAAACAAAATGAAAAAAATTCGTTAAAGAAATTTGTTAGAAAATTTGAAAAAATCAAGTAACACTTTCGTCAATTATAAAGTAACCCTATATTATTAAAAAAAGTTGTTAACAGAAATAAAAGTATAATGTCGGAGCTTTAATTTTTGTGTATTACTTCAAAAAAATTTTAACAGGTGTTCAAGTTACAGGTGTTTCAAAATAGGAAATTTTCAGTTTTTGACCCCTTACAGCTCCTAAATGGGGGGTGATTAAAAAAAAATTTCTGAAATGACTCATACTAATTTTCAAAGATCTAACTTCTGTCAAAATTTCAAGTTTCCAACTTTAACCGTTTAGAAGATGGAAGGGTTAAAGAATTTTGCAAAATTTGAGTTTCGCATAACGGTAAATTAAGACACCGTATGCCACAAATATATATTTATTGTATATATACTTTTAAAGCTAATAAAAGTAGTAATCATTTGGCGTTTTCAAAATGAAGATATACCTTATACAACTTGTGCTATAACAATTTAAATATAGAGCTTTTTTGAACCTTTGGGGAGCTGTAGCTCCGTAACGGGTGGGGCTACAAAAAAAAGTTATTAAAAATAAAATTAATATTTTTGGGAGATCTATCAGTAGTTAAAATTTCATAGCTCTATTGCAAAAAAAATGTGGGGATCTAAAAGTTAGGTGTTCGAGAGCTACCCTAAGGCTTGGTCCAAACTCAACCACAAAAAATAGGGAACCTACTAATTACTCCCAAAATATTTTGTGCAAATTTCAAGATTCTAGCTTTCTTAGTTTTTGAGTTAGCGTGCTGACGGACGGACGGACATGGCTCAAAAGTCTTAGAATTTTTTTCTGATCCGATCCATACCTTTGAAGGTATATCTAGCTCGCTTATTTCGAGGTGTTACAAACGGAGGAGTAATTTTATTATACCCGATCCTATCGTACGGGTATAAACATCAAATCTAAATACAGTATTTTAAGAATAACAAAAATTGTAGAACAAGTATTGGTGCAACTTTATACTATAGTATAAAATTCAAAATGATAATTTGTAAGGTTAAATACTCGATGCAAAAATAAAAATGACTTACAATAACAATATTCTAACCAAGATAATTTTTAGCACAATTTTTCAAAAAAAAAACAAAACTTTAAAAATATGGTTATATTAGTTTCACTTTTCTGTCTGTCCGTTCTATTATTTAGAAACCTTCCCTACAACTTCACCTACTCATCTTAAAGAGTAAAGAAATTATAACCATAAAAAGATGTCATCAAAAAATTAATGTTGTGCAACTTTTTTATGTAATCCGTATACAAATCTTGTACAAATTTATTTAAAGTAAAACACAAAAATTAACACTTCAATATTATATTTTTATTAGCGTATCGGTTATATATAGAGTAATATAGGATCAATTGCCTTAAAATTGAAGTGCCTTTTGATTTTTGGAAAATGTGCCGCCTTTAAAAACTTTTGGTTTTACTTGCTGTCTAATTCATATATATCTCTTGATTCTTGAATTTCTCAACAATTCAAAAACGCAATAAGATAAAAATAATTAACATTTATATGTATATTTTGCGACACCATTTATAATTAAATACATACATATTATATATTAATTATCAAAAACTAATTCCATAATATAACAAAAACAAAACTGATTCAAATTTTATATACTTATTTTTTATAAGTTTAATGAACCGCACAAATGAAATGATTTTCATATAATGTATGAACTATGAAGGTATATATGAAAATTTTTATTATTAAAAATTACTCAAAAAAAAATTTTTTTATTTTTATATTTTATTTCAAGAAAACGAGAAAAACATAAAAAAATATTAAAAAAACGGGGTCATTATCAAAAAAGTGCTTAAAAATCATAAAGACAAAAAATTAAATAAGGAAAAATTTTAAATAAAAAATAAAACTTCCGTAATAACATTATATTTTACTTTTTTATAAACGAAATATAAAAAAAAGTATTGTAATCATGAAAAAGAAAAATTCCATTTCCAATGTTTATGTTTAAAATTCAACGTTTGCTAATCAAAACTTTATTGAGTTATTTTACCAAATATGGTTTTGGTGCAACAAAAACTTATCAAAAAAATTATTATTTCATATTACCACTACTTATCATTAGTGATAAGTAGTTGGTGCAATAGGACCCTGATCTAGAATAAATCTATATTCGCTCTTTAAACCCCTGGCCCTATACGAAAGTTTTCAGTTTTCAGGGTATTGTAAATTTGTCATTACTTTTGTGATAACTTAAATGACACGAGCTAAATATAACAATATATTATTGCTCAGAA
This sequence comes from Poecilobothrus nobilitatus, assembly GCA_947095535.1. NCBI lineage: Eukaryota > Metazoa > Arthropoda > Insecta > Diptera > Dolichopodidae > Poecilobothrus > Poecilobothrus nobilitatus. The sequence goes on from OX352772.1 coordinate 60,499,648, forward strand.
ATTCGATTTTGTTTAGTCTCAGAAATTCGATTTATCTTTACAAATTTTTGTTAATTCCGTTATTTAGTTCAACCGGCACGTTCTAGTACGTTCGGCCGGTACGTTCGAATAGCTGCCTTCTTTATTTAAATTAAAATAATTCATTTTCTATTAAAGGTGAAAAGAAGTAAAACTGCAACAACTTCTATGAAATTTACTTGTCTTAGTTTAACAGGTTCAGATTCGGACTTCAGATAGCTGTCATTCAATTAATTTTTTTATAGTAGCATAATTTTATATCCTTATATTTTGGTATTTAATAAAATTAGACATAAATGTCTACCCTTTTAACCTCTCATTATCGTTTTAATCTAGATTTTGCTTTTTTTACCCAATCGAAATCAATATAAAATTTAGAATGGCTTGAAATCAAAAATCGTAATACATACATTATAGAAACAAAACATTATATTAACCTTTGTATTCAACTTTAAATGATTTTGATATTACAAATCTTTTTATCTCTGACAAGTGATAAGATATACAAAATTATTTCTATGTTCTACTGTATTAAAACAGAAATTGGAGTAAAATGGAAGACTAACCAAAAATATTTTATAAGTTCGAACCTATATTTTAATTTCAATAGAAAAAGTCAACAGTAAAACTTTTCAGATTTTTTTTTCATTTATTCTTATATTTTTAATATTATTATTTTTTTTTTTTTAATCTCTTTCTTTTCGAAAATATAATAATATATACTCAACATATTATTATATTTTATTTAATTTATATTTAGAATATCTGTGTTAAATGAATGATTGTTGTAAAATAAATATTTTATTTTTTTATTCTCAATTTTTTTTTTAAAAAATTTTTATTATTTACTTTATTTTTTTTTTTTTTTTCTTTGATAACTAGAACACTTAATTAAATAAAACAAAAACAAAAAATACCAAAGTATGTATGAAAGAAATGAATAGAATAAGAGAGCGAGAAGAGGAGAAAAAAATTCAACATATGTACATAAATTGTAACCGAAATTACGCGTTCTTTTATTTTCATTTTATTTTTGTTTTTTTTTTTTTTGAAATAGCTACTGAAAATGATTTTTTTTTTTTTTTGTGTTTTTGAAAATAACAATGACAGTACAATATTGACAACGTTGCATTAAAGATTTAAAACGAAAAAATTTGAAAATTTTTATTTAAAAAAAAAAAAAAGCAAAAAAAAAAACATTAACAAATCAAAAGAAAAAAAAAAAAAAGTTCTAAGAAATTGCAAATTAACAAAAACTAATTAGTAAAACAAAAAAAAAAAAAAAAATATTTACTAGCTCAGTTTTTATATTAAAATATATAACTGGATTTTACCTGTTCTTTTCAAAACAAATAATTAACTTAAAACATATGTTGTAGTAGTTACTAAATTTAAATCTTAATAATAATATCTACCTTTAAATGAAATGATTAAATTTTTTTTTAATACCTGTACACATTTTGTTGTCTCTTAAATTGATTTAAAAAAATTAAATAAAAACAAAAAAAAAAAAATCAAAATTTAGTAACGGTGTAACATTATTGAAGATCAGTTGTGTGGTGAATTTGGTTGTGCTTTTATTAAATACTTACTTATAAAAAAATTTATAAAACAAGAAAATATTTTGTGTTTTATTTTTGTTATATGAGTATTAAAAAGTCAAGAAAGACAAAGATAGAAATACATTTAAAATTAAATATTAATAAATCAAGATAGACAATAAATAAAAATAATAATAATGGAAATTGAAAAATTAACTGAACAATGTTGTAATATTATTGATAAAGAGGATATTAATTATAGTTTCCAGTTTTTACCACTAGAGGTATTTTTTTTTTTTATTTATTTAAATTTTTAACTGTTACAAAATTAATTTGAAAATAAAAAAAATGTTAACGTAATTTGAATTGAAATCTGTTAAAATAATAATTAATTAATGTAAAAACAAAATATTTCTTAAAATTTTAAAAGGAATAATTTTTTGACATGACTGAAGATTTTTTTTTACAGAACTAACGGTTCACGAAAAAAATGTTATAAATGGTGTCATCTTTTAAAAATTTGTACCTATTAATTAATAAAATAAAAAAAAATTTAAAAATTTAGATATTTATATTTAAGTTTTAACAAAATTAAACTTTAAATTTTTTAATAAATACTTTTTTATGGTGAAAAAATAAATAAAAATAACGTGCACACAAATAAAATTATTAGCTATTGGGAAAATCCCTTTAATTTTAATTTAAAAAAAATAAAATAGTTTGTATTATTATAATGTAATTGATTATTATTAATTTTAAAAATATTTCTTTTTCTCTATTAAAAATATTAGAAACAAATTGGGTGGGATTTTTTTTTGCTTATTATAATACAGTAATTTTATTACAAATATAGATATAGATACAAATCATTTTACAATTTATTTAACGTATTATTAAAATTAAAGGCCTCGTATGATCACTGATTCTATATGTAGTTTCATAAGAAAATTAAAATTCTACCATATATATATTAAATAATACCATATTCTCGGTCGAATTTTAAATACATTGTAGTGTAAAAAAAATATCAGATTTTAATTAACGAAATTTTATTCTTATTAGAGGTGAATAATGATAATTAGAGTTGTAATTAAGATAGGATATATAAAGTAGGTAAAAGGAAATTATTGTTATAATATTTATATTTCTTACGATTGAGATTCATTGATCGCATTATTTTTCAACGTAGATCGCTATTCAAACTCAAAATTTCTAAAACCTACATATACATATGTGAAGTTCAGTTAGTTTAAATATCATTATATTGCAAACAAAAGTAAACAATACCGTATAGATGTTTTTGTATTTCGAAGAATAGGTACTTCTTTTTAAAATATGCTTACCATTTTATATCTTAGCTATTACTTTCGATTTTAATCTCAAAATAAAAAAGAAACTGATCAATTATATGGCATTTAAATTGAACCACTAATTAATTTTTTTTTATTCGTATTATATAATTTAAAATATAGTTCAAACATCAGAGTACATTATACTTTTTGAAGATGATTATGACAATAAAAAGAAAATAAAAAATATCTATTAATAAGTTTTAACAAAAAAAAAAATAAACATTTTCTTCAATTAAATTAAAATCTATAGCTTAGAAGAGTTAACAGCATAAAAATATTTTACTTTAATAGTAACTTTGCAAACATATTTCGAATAATCATCATTCATCACCCTTAATTTGGTTATTCTGTTTCTGTATCTGACAAAGATTAAATTATTTTTCCTTTTCTTACTTTAACTGAAGACATTTTTATTTTAAATGTAGATTTCTTATTTAAAGTGATGATATTTTTACTTTAAATGATTTCTTTACTTTAAGTGAAAATTTTTTACTTAAAGTGAAGATATTTTTACTTTAATTGATCACATTTAAAATGAAAGTTAAAGTAAAAATATTCACACATAATATACAATACATATAATATAGTATATATGTATATAAGCATTTATATAATACAAATAACTGAAGTAAAGATTTTTTTAAACAATTTAAAGATCATTTAAAATAAAAATTACTTCACTTAAAGTAAAAAATATTCACTTAAAGAAAAAAAGGTATTTTGACAGCTTATTTATGATAACAGCATTTTCCCATCTATTTCGTTCGAATTGAGTGCTTTTTTTTTAATTCCAAGTAACAAAAATTAATTAAATGTACGTCCTTATACAAATTTTAAAACATCGGGTGTGCCCCTAAAGCAACTAAAAATCTTATACTAGTCTTTCATATAGATGTCATATAGACCGTTAAATATTTTTTTTTTTTTAATAATTATTGATTATTTTGTATATATTTGTTTTCCAATTGTTAAATATTTATTTCCTTTTTTTCAGATTGTCGTTAAAATATTAGAATATTTACCATTTAAAGATATTAAATCATCAATATTATCATGTAAACAATGGGAAGAAGCAATTGAACATCCACAAATACAAAAAAGATATCATTTAGAAATATCATTATCAAAAGTAATATCATATCAAAATATGAATACAATATTTCATAAAAGTAATCGTAATTATCGTGAATTACAAATAGATACATGTTATCGTCAATTAGAATCTTCAGATATATATAAATTAATACAAGATAAATTACCAATATCATTAAAAAATATAAAATGTTTAATATTTGATCGTACTAGATTATCATTTGAAACATTATTTTTAATATTATCACAAATGAAAAAATTACAATATCTTAAGATAATGTCAAGTGATATTTATCATACAAATATAAAAAATATAAAATTATGTCAAAATACAATTGAAAATTTACAAATATTTGAAATGGAAAAAACAAATATTAATAATTATGATAGTTTAGTAACAATATTAAATATGACAACAAATTTAATTGAATTTAGTATTAATTCAACATCATATGGTAATTATGGCCAATTAGAAATTCAAACAAAAATTTTAAATGAATTAATTGAAAAAAATTCAATAACATTAAAAAAAATTTTTTTAAAAAGTTTTGAATTTGGTGAACCATTTTCAAAAATATGTAATATTGATAAATTTAAAAATATTTTAAATTTAGAAGCATTATCAATATTAATTGATCATAGAGCTAGTCCATATATAAATGATTTAGAAAATTTTTTATCAACTCAAATAAATTTAGAATATTTAGATATATGTACATTTCCAAATATTGATTTAAAACCAGATAATTTAAAAGAATTAAAACATTTAAAATTATTTGCATGTTTAGAATATTTAAAAGATTTTGATTTACATATTATTGCAAAATTTAAAAAATTAAAAACTTTAGAATTAAAAGGTGAAATAATATTATATTCAGATATAAAATCACCAATTAATAAATCATTAGAAGAAATGACATTAGAAATGTATAGTATAACAGATTTTCATATTGAAAATATAAGTAAAACATTTATTAATTTAACTGTATTAGAATTATGTTCATCAAAAATTTATGATTTTACAATGCAAGCAATTATTAAAAATATGAAAAAATTAAAAACATTAAAAATTGAAACATTTAAGGTAAGTTCAAATTGAAAATTTATATTGAAAAATTTGGTGCTCTCAAATAAAACCATCCAGAAATAAAGTCAAAACGTCTTTATTTCCCTTTGGACAGGGGTGGAAAAAAAGCGCAAATCGAAATTTTTTCTAATTCGGTCTTATTTATACCGTTTTATAACTAAAATAATGTCGAAATCGGAAAAGAAATAAAGTTGCACTTTTCTTAACTGTGGGGAAATAAAGCAGAAATCGAGATTTTTTGTCATTTGACCTTATTATATACAATATTGTAATAAATCGTAATAAATAATAACCTTATAAATAATATCGTTTTGAAATAAACTAAACTAAAATAATGTCGAAATCTGAAAAGAAATAAAGTTGCACTTTTCTTAAAGCAGAAATCGAAATTTTTTGTCATTTGACCTTATTATATACAATATTGTAATAAATCGGGCTCTATAATAACCTTATAAATAATATCGTTTTGAAACTGAAAAAATGTCGAAATCTAAAAGGAAATAAAGTTGAACAGAAGAAATAAAACAAAAATCGAGATTTTTTCAAACCCAGCCTTATTTATACCGTTTTGAAACTAAAATAATGTCGAAATCTGAAAGGAAATAAAGTTGAACTCTTCTCGACAGAAGAAATAAAACAAAAATCGAGATTTTTTCAAATTTGACCTAATTTATACCGTTTTGAAACTAAAATAATGTAAAAATCTGAAAGGAAATAAAGTTGAACTCTTCTCGACAGAAGAAATAAAACAAAAATCGAGATTTTTTCAAATTTGACCTTATTTATACCGTTTTGAAACTAAAATAATGTAGAAATCTGAAAGGAAATAAAGTTGAACTCTTCTCAACAGAAGAAATAAAGCAAAAATCGAGATTTTTTCAAATTTGACCTTTTTTATACCGTTTTGAAACTAAAATAATGTAAAAATCTGAAAGGAAAAAAGTTGAACTTTACTTTTATTAATTTCAACGTTTATTTCAATACGCAATAAAATAATAAACTTTTTTCATTCTCAAAAATAGTACATTATATGATTATTTAAAAAAAAATATATATTCTTCAAATAGAAGGGGATGAGCGACCGCAAACTTCTAATTAAACAAATTGGTAACTAACTTTATAGTTAATTTTATAATCGATCCTAAATCAGAATCTACCATGAAAATATATATAAATATCCTAAACAAAGGCATATAATTTTATAACCAACCATAAAATTCCTCCTGCCCTTATAATTTTTTTTACATAAATATTTTATACAACAAAGTATTTATTTCGCTGTCAATTATATATCTCCTATTTATTAAAAAATTAATTAAAAATTTCTATTAGATCTGAGATTGAGCGTGTCTGAGAAGATTTATTTTTATTCTATTAGAAACTTTTTCTGAAATAGAAGATTTATCTCATTTTGTAGAAAGTTTAAACATAATATGTTTTGACTTTACTACAATTCATTTTCCTTAACCCATCTGGAATAAATTAATAATATCCCTATATGAAACATTCAAAGCCAATTCGAAGCCAGAATTATTATTTTCAAGAATTTCCGAAAAACCGAATAAGGGGAACAAAGAAAATTTTCTGCAAATTTACTACAAAAATGTAAAACCATAACATTTTATAAAACGGAGAAATAAAGTCGGCGGAATCACCATTTCGACTTTATTACCACTTTACTTTAAAAAGTAAATAAAGCTGATTTATCCTTATTTCTTGGGGCATTATTTCAAAACACCAAAATTTTACATAATATTACAAAACAGATTTTCAAATTATTTTTGTTTTCTTTTATATTTATTAAAATTTTTGTTTTTTTTTTATTATTTTCTAGGGTACTGATTTTGGTATAACTGGACGTGATTTAGAAACTGGAGAACAAACTGGATCACCAATATCAGACTTAGAAAATTTAGTACATTTTAAATTATTTTATACAAGGGGAGTTGATTATAAGACTGTAGCAAATTATTTTAAATTTAAAAAATTAAAAACATTTTTTTGTGAAAATACAAAAATACGTTGGAAATATTCATTATCAGCTGAATATATTGTTGAAGTAATTATTAATTGTCCAAAATTAGAAATGTTAAGATTTTCATATAATGAAGAAGTTTCAATGCAAACAATAAGAAAATTAACAATAATATTTAGAAATTATAAACAGATAACAAGAGATTTTAAGAATTGTCTATTAATTAAAAATTTAGTATAAAAAAAAAAAATTTGTAAATTGTAATTTTGTTTTTTGTTTTGAATAACTGGGAGTATTTTTAAAGAAAAAAAAATCATATAAAAGTTTTCCAATCAGTGTTAACATATCCAAATCGAAATTGTATTAATAAAAGTTGTACATTTTGAGTAAATTTGTTTTTTTTTTTTTTAAATTAATAAAATCTAACGATATATTTACTTTAAGTACATTGTCCGATCTTTTTCACAGTTTACTGAGAGATACCTTGAATCACTTGATGAAACGCTATATGACCCCAACTAAACGATGGGGACACTAAGAGCCCTAACACGCTGTAGAAAAACCGTTAAATATCTTATAACATTATAGGCAAACACGTTTTAAAAAAAAAATTTTCAAAGCTTTCATTTAAGCCTTGTCAGTGGTCCGTAGTTTCAGAAATGTAGGTACTACCTACTCTTTAAGTAAGTTGCCCCTATAATTTTTCAAATGAATTTCTGGTACCCTTAATGTTCCCATCGCTTAGTCAAACTCATATATCGTTTTATCACGTGATCTAACTCTTAGTAAAGTTTAAAAAGGATCCAACAATGTAACTACAGTAAGGTATATCTAAATCTAATTAAATTAAAATATTTTAAATACTATTTATATAATGATTATATATTCTTGCAAATAAAATCTATATCTCTCAGTTGTTTCTTATTTTGTTCAATTTAATAAATCTATAAATAGAATAGAAAAAAAGTACCTACCTTTTTAAAAATAATATGTTTGTATGTTGCCATAATTTTTTTTTTTTGAAAGTTATAAAAATAAAATTATTACAAAAAAAAAATGTATTTATAAATGTATTTTTATTTTATTTTACATATTGTTCATATAAAATTTCAGTTATTCGACACAGATTTTTGCTAATTTTTCTTTTCTTTTAATATTTTTAAAATATTTTGATGGTCACAGATTTGTCAGACAACCTAAAATCTTTTAAAATGTTTGAATTCGCATCAAAAAATTAAACAAGAGATAATATATGTATGTGCAACCGTTTTAAAATTTGTTTAGATAATTATTGTAGGTACTATATTATACTTTTGCAAAATTATAATCAACTAGTAGCGCCTTTCGTTCGAAACTCCTTTCGAAAGCAAATCGTAGATTTGCCCTTTTCTACGACAAATTTGAGAATTAATTTTTGTGGTATTGGCAACTCTTTTTGTGCCGAAATTCTAAAAACGTTCGTTGTACTTTTCGCAATCATAAAAGAACATTTAAAACATTGAGAGAAAATTTTTGGATTAAAACTTTACCAAAAGGTTTTAAATGGCACATATTTTTCAAAAAGCAATAAAAACTGTTAGGATTGTGACTTAAACCAAAATTTGTAATTTTTCTTAGGAATAAAATAAGAAAAATATAGTGAAAAAGTTTGACACTTTGTTCAATTTTAAAGAAATCGTATATATAATTAAGAAAAGCTATTTAAGACATGCAAAAATATAATATTTAAACTTGTATTTTTTACACAGATGCTTTCTTAGTTACAGATGTCTAAAAATAGCAATTTAACCCCTAAGAGAAAGTGGTACAAAAAAAAATTTCTATATATACTAATTTTCTTATACAAATGTTTTTCTTTTCTCAAAATTTTAAGATTCTATCTAGAAGCAAAACTTTGTTTACATAATGGTAAATTTTAAATATAAAATTCGTAAATTGCGTTTTTAAATTGAAAAAATATTAAAAAGAAGCCCCTCAAACTTTGAAAAAGCCCTATTTTTAATTGCATATATCTTATGTTCTGCTTAAGATTTTTTCAATCTGAAAACGGCATGCGACAGGTATTTTTTTTAACTTTGTAAATTAATATCAAAGTTATAAAATTTTTTTAAATTTAGTATTTAAATGTACCGTTATATGAAAACCAAATTTTGCATGATTTTTCTACTTTCATAATTCCGGCACGCTTTTAGATAGAGGCTTGCAATTTTGAGGCAAGAAAGAACTTTTCGAATTATAGTATAACTTTGCTCAGAAAATTTTTTTGGATGACCCCCCCTGTTTATAAGCTATTAGGGCTTAAAAATTGCAAATTTGCTATTTTTAAACACCTGTAGCTAGGAACGTGTACACATTTTATTTCTGCAAGATATAAAAATTAAAGCTACAGTAATATATTCTTACGTGTGTTAAAGGTTTATTTTATTTGTAGAGGGTTCCAAAGTTGCAGATCTTCAAAATAAATCTACATAAATTTTTAATCTAAAAATTTTAATCTACATAAAGCAATATTAAAATTATGCAATATTTTGTAATTTACTATTTAAATTTACCGTTATGTGAAAACCACGTTTTGCATGAAATTTCTTTTTTCAACTCCGGCACCCCTTTAGATAGGAATCTGAAATTTTGGGACAAGAAAGAACTTTTAGAATTAGTATGTTTTCTCAGAAAATTTTTTGGTAGCATCTCCTCTTTAAGAGTTATTACGCCTCAAAAATTGAAAATTTGCTATTTTTAGACACCTGTAACTTAGGCACCTGTAAAAAATTTTCTTCGGAAAGACATGAAAATTAAAGGTTCAATAATATATTTTTACGTGTGTTAACGGCTTTTCTTAGTTATATAGGATTCCGGACTTACGGCCCCTCAAAATTTCAAAAATGTCCTATTTTCACGTTTTTTCTTATTACATGAAATTTCTTAAATTTTCAAATTTTTGTGCAAGTCACAATTCTAAACAGTTTGTATTGTGTTTTGGAAATGTGTGCTTTTAAAAACGGTTGGCTTACATTCTACCTTGTTTTTTTATATACGTATATTTTTTACAATCAGAGGCTTAGCCTATATGATTTGAAAGTTAAAATTAAATTTACATATTACGATAATATTGATAATGAGAGATTCTAGTACATATTTATTTTTATGCGTTTTAGCATAAATTTGATTTAAACTAGCGCATATCGTACCTATTTACATAATATTGGATATATTAGATTAATAAAATTTGTATTAAAATTTAGGAAATTTTCAAATTTAACTCTTTTAAAATATTTTATTGGTAATAATACTGCTCCCTTGCAGTTGATATCAATTTTGATAATTCCAGAGTAAATTAGTCGCTAAAAACAGATTATTAAAATTCATTATTAATGAAAACTTAAAATACTGCAATTACCTTTTCTATTGTTAATCCACCATAATACAATTCAATACAAACCTTAATAGGTTCGTACTAATTTACATGAATATTCTAACCAATTTCTTACGGGAAGACAGTTGAAAAACTTTTCTATATATACTTATCAAATTTTTTTATACATATCTGTTATTCAGGGGTCTTGGTGGCCTAGTGAGTAAGAGCGTATGAAATAAGTTGTAGACACCGAGGGAGTGTTAGTTCAAATCCCAAACACGTCGTAAGAATAATTCTCCCTTAGGACATTTACAGTCACGCCTGAAAAGAAGAAAAGATTGTGTGATTCCCTTGTCACATTTGGTAGCAGGGGAATACACTAAAAAAACAAAAGGTTTAAATATATGGTTATATTAACGGAATTATGACCATACCATCTGCTTTTTTATTTTAAAGTGATGTCAAAAAGTTACAGAGGTAAGACTGAAGTATTCGTTCTCTAAAAAAAATTAAACCAGTTACAGTTGTACTGTAAATTTACTGTAAAATTACAGTTCCTCGTCTCAATTTTTGATAACGCTGGTCGAAGGTGAATCTCAATGTTTACATACCTTGATCGATATTTAAATTGAATATACATTAAAGATTAGAATACCGATTCATATAAATAGACTAATACTAAAATGGAGTCAGATATTTGATAGCTATTTCTGTGAACTCATTTTAAACTTGTAACCAAAATTTGCAAAGTTTTTGTTTTTTGTTTATTCTTCTGCATGATTGTACCACTTGATAATTCGAGCTAATTCCTTCTGAGCTATTAAAGTTTGATGTTAGGTTTGTTTCATCTTCAAATTGAAGACATGTCTAATGCAGTTGAATTTCAATGTATTGATATCTGGAGAGAATATTTTTTCTACACATTTCTCGCAACATAAATTTTCTATTGGAAAAATCTTGTTCTTCTTTTTATATTTTTTTTAGGTGTTTTTGTAAATGTCATAAGGAGGTATTATTCTTACCGTGAATTTCAATGTATTGATATCTGGAGAGAATATTTTTTCTACACATTTCTCGCAACATAAATTTTCTATTGGAAAAATCTTGTTCTTCTTTTTATATTCTTTTTAGGTGTTTTTGTAAATGTCATAAGGAGGTATTATTCTTACCGTCTGTGAGGATTCGAACAAATAGTTCTTCTTTGTTTACAGATTATTTTATATACCCACGCACTACTTCATCGAGGCCCCAATAAGTAATGTTTTTAATATTTTTAATATCACCTAAATTTTTTTAAAAAAATAAACAACAATAAAGGTCTTCAACTTTGGACTTCAATTTTAATTTGAGATCTTAACACATTTCTTAAAAAACTTTTTTTTTTAATATATAAGTATATATAATATATATTTTAATATATTTTTTTTTAATATATAGGCGCCCAGCTAGATTAATATACCATATTATATTAATATTGTCGTCATCAAATGATAATAATATTTTTCTATGCTTTATTTCGTCCTAAACAGGTTATTTCCTCTTTAATTTAAATTTATTATGTAGTAAAAACAGAAAATATCAAATATTTTACGACTACTATAATCAGTAAAAGAGCAATTTATAATAAATAAAATCACCAAAAATGAATATTCTAAACTAGTTTTTTAATTTAAAACATAAATGAAAAATAAATAATTAAATTTTTTTTTTTTGTTTAATTTAAATGCGTTTATTTAATTATTTATATATAATTATTTATGTAAAAAAAAATATATAAAAATTATTATTATCTATATAATTAAAAATTTTTACTCCGAATGAGAGTTCAGATTTCAAGTTTTTATTTTTTAATGTTTGTTTAATTTTTTTTGTTCTTTAATGTAAAAATAATATTTATATAAAAAATTATATATATGTATATGTTATATAAATATAAATAATTAATAAATATAAAATATGAAATAAAAAAATTGACATTAATTATTAATTGTATAACTTCATAAATTTTATTATCTGCCCCCACTGCCGCCGCCCCCTCTTCTTTTCTAACCTTTTTTTTTTTTTTAACCTTTTAATATTTTTGTTTAATGTCTATGATATGTTATGATCTTTAAAAACAACCTGCCCATCATCCAAGAGGCAGACCTCCAATCAAATAAAAAATAAAATATTTTATCACAAATCATCAATTGTTATACAATTTTTAAAATGACATGTTGTTATTTTTTTCATTTTTGGTTTTAACAATTCTGTTAAATCTTTAATACATTTTGTTGTTGCTTCTTCATAAAATGAAAATCTCATTGATGTTAAAACTGGACAATTTATTATGATTTCCCATAAATAATCAGCTGTTAATATATGTTTTTCATTCATTGCAGTATTTTCAAGTGATAATTCTTTTAATTTTTTAAAACAGAAAAATATTCGCACCATTTTACGATTCCTGTATAAAAAATTTTTAAACTTTCTAATTCTGTTAAATACCAAATTGGTACACCATCATTTTGTTTTGTTATTTGATTATATCCAGTAAAACCATAATCTGAACCCTGTTTTTTTTTTTTTTTATTTAATTAAAATAAAAGAAAAAATAAAATAAATATAATAAATAATAAAATATTATTTTTTTATTAATATAGCAAATAATTGGACATCTTACCTTATATGAATCCAATTTTAATTTTTTTAATTTTCTTAAATTATTTATAATTGATTGCATTGCTTGATCAGTTAAATTTGATGAACATAATTTTAATATTTGTAAATTTTTAAATGATTTACTAATTGCTATTATATCTAATTCTTTTATATCAGACATTTCTAATATTAATTCAATTAAATAATTATTTTTTCTTGGTTCAATTATAAAATTTCTTAATGTTATATGGCCTTTTACTTCTAATGTTTTTAAACATTGAAATTTTGATATTGTATGTACATTAAAATTTTCAAAATTATCACAGCATGCAAAAATTTTTAAATGTTCTAAATTAAATAAATATTCGGGTAATAAATTTAAACGAAAATTACTTAAAGTACATATATCTAAAAATTTTAATTCATTTTGTTTTGATAAAAAATCTTGAAATCCTTTAACATATGGTGTTGAATGATGACTAAATACAACTGATAAACTTTCTAATTTTAAATTTTTAATATCTGTTATTGATATAAATGGTTCACCATATTCAAATGTTTTTAAATAAATTTTTCTTAATGTATTTGAATTTTTTTTAATTATATTTATTAATAATTTAACCATTTGTGTTGATGTTTCTAAATAACCACCAAATGATGTACAATAAACATCAAATTCAATTAAACATGATGTTAAATTTAATATTGATATTAATTTTTCACTATTACCAATAACAGATGTTGTCATATTTAATACTTTTAAATTTTCCATAACATTTTTACATTGATATAAATTTTCTATTGTACTATTATCAATATCACATGCATTTACAGTTAAATTTGTTAATTTAATTGTTTTTGATAATAATAAACATAATGTTGAAAATGTTAATTTTGTTTTATATAATATTAAATATTTAACATTTTCAAATATATTTCTTTTATTATAATTAATTAATGTATAAATTTCTGTTAATTCTAATTGATTATGACATGTTTCAATATGTATACCAGAAAATTTTGTTATACAATATTTAAATACATTAAATAAATTATGATTTAATGTTAATTGTTTTGTTAATGATATTTTTAATATAAAACGTTTTTGTATTATTGGATGATTAATTGCTTCACGCCATTTTTTACATGTTAAACTAGCTGATTTAACATCATTAAATGTTAAATAATCCATAATGTTAACAATTATCTTAAAGTTTGAAAATAAAAATAAAAAAAATAAAAAAACATTAAATTAAAAATTATAAAAATATAAATTGAGTTTTTTTTAAATTTAAATAAATTTTTTTTTATTAATTTACAGTTTTTTTTTTTTTTTAATTGTTGTATAATTTTTACAAGATGTGATATTTTAAAATTAATTTTTTAATTTTTTAAAAAAAAAAAAAACTTAAATCATTTTGAAAATATCTTAAACTTTTTTTTTTTGAAAACAAATATGTAAATTAACTCATATTCCTCCCCCACACTTACCTCTGTTGGTAGGTATTCAAAATTATAATAATCATCTTTTCCATATTGAATTATATCATCTGAAAAATTAGAATCTGTTTTATTTTCAAAACAATTCATATTTTAAATTAATCAAAAAGTTTTATGTTAAAAAAAAATTCACTAAAATTTAGGATCAAATTTTAAAATATAACTGACAAATTTATTGAAAGATTTTTCTTTATTTATACGATTTTTTTTTTTTTTTTTTTGTTAATAGATTAAAATTTGGTGTAAAATTAATTACGGACGCAATTATAATCGCCATATTATATAATAAATAAAAACTAATATTAATATACGAGTATATATATATATACATATATATATATAATTAGACTAAGTACAAAAAGAGGTACATAGGATTCACACAAACCCATGTTTAATATGTTTTTTTTTTATTTAAATATTATTTTTAAGTCGAGTCAAATTGTAATGACAATAATTATATCAATATTTATTATTAACTTTTTATTATCTTCTTTTCATTAAAATTTAGTTCAAAAATAAATTTATGGTGTGTATTTGGTATATATGGTGCTATTTAATTAAATTAAAATTAAATTACAAAAATATGTATTTAAAATTTCATTAGTTGAAAATGAAAAAAAAAAAAAATACAAAAATTCTTTTAAATTACCTGTAATAGTGTATCATCTATATAGTTTTATTATTTTGATTCGAAAAGTAAAGGTAAATAATTCCTCTTTTTATCCCACCAAAAAAAAAATTAAACTAAAATTGCAAGAAATATGCACGTTTCATTCTGCCTGTCTCGTATAAAAACTGAATTATTTTTATATAGTTTAACTGCAAATTATTTACTGTATGAACACAAATTGTACACCATATGTATTTTATTACTTTGCCATTTAGTTATACAACAAAAAGAATTCTTAACTTTTGGAAAAATAATAAATCAACATAGAATATGTATGCTAGAAAATTTGCAAGTCTTCCTTGGCCAATATAAAAGGTGTTTCAACAGGTAATTCCTTTTCCAAGTTATCCTTTTTAACATGATTATTGTTGAAAATTACATTCAAAAAAAATATTTCAAATTTTAAAAATTTATTGAGTTTCAAATTTTTGGTGCAGTAATTTTTGCAATTTAGCAGTTATAAATTCTTAAATATTAACAAAACAAACGAATAAAATTGGAAGTATAGAATTTCCTCTAACAAAATAAGGCGACCCGATCGAATATGAAAAATATATGTACTCAGATCATAAAAAAAGACAGAATTAAGAACCAAAGGTTTTTTTTAAAGTGACATTGTACATCTTTCAAAAGACAATTAAATTGGGTTTTAAGGTAGTTTGGATTTATGACTTAAAACCCAAAAATTTTTTAAGAATTTTATAGGTAACATATATAAAAAATTGTAAAATAGGTAAAAAATTGTGGAAAATCAAGAGACACATTCTTCAATTTTAAGGGAAACCCTTTAATTTTCAACGAAATTTATATTTTTATTTTTGGAAAAATGTAACAGATTTACCAATTTGCAAATTTCTAAAAATATCAAATTTTCAATTTTTTGCCTCTATAATAATTACTATTCAGGATGTGGTAAGTACAAATTGTTTTAAGGTAACCTATACTAATTCTAAAAGATCTTTCATGTATTTCAAAATTTCAAAGTTCAAACTATAAAAGTGTGCCTGTAATTATGAAAGAAACTAAATCTTGTCAAAATTTGGCTGCACACATAACGGTTAAATTTAAAAGTCAATTTACCAAACATTGAATAATTGTGAGATTAATTTTTAAAGTTATGTCCTGTTGTTTGGAAGTTTTTAGAATTGCAAAAATATTAAGCAGGAAACTATGAACTGTACACATTTGAATATAGGACTTTTTTTTAAATTTCGATGGGATGGGATTTTTTTTGATTTCGATGGGATTACATAAAAAATTTGGTCCACAACATTAATTTCACTACGAGCGACCCCATCCCACCATCCCACTTGCCTAAAATATCATTTGGTTAAAATTTCATTGCTCTATGGTCTAAAAGTTTTGAAAAGAAAGGGACGGAGTTACGGACAGAATAAAACTAATAACCAAATTTTGAAATTTTCTTTATTTTTAATTTTAAAAAATGAACCTACCCAAAACCCTCTTATTAAATCTTTTAGATATTCTTGACGCAAAAATTGAATGGTGTTCAAAAATTGAATATTGAGTAATTTTTAAAAAAGGATGAAATTTCGACTGTGTCAGTTCATTTAATTTGTGTACAATCAATCAAAAATAATTTGAACTCAACATTTAAATATAATAAGAATGAATATACTTATATTAGCAGTAAACATAAGATTGTTTAAAGAATCCGAAAGGCTTTTAAATCGTTTATTATAATGATATAAATATATGTATAAGAACAATTACAATTTTTAGCTTATAACATTATAATCAAAATCAGAGTTCTGCAAACTGTCTAATTTTAATGGACAAAAAAGTGTAAAGATTATTCAAAATCGATACAATGGAACTCGCAGAAAGTTCGTACATGAACAGTAACGCAGAGAAAATTTACTTTCTGCGAACTGTATTTTAACGATATTGTGGCTTAAAAAACACCCTAGAATCTGAATACTACGTTTCAATACCTTAATATAGTCAATCTTTTTGTTTAATGTTGTTTGGTAAAAAATCTTTTAATCAATTAAAAGAAAATTTAAGAGAAAAAAAGTATTTCGTAGGTACTACTATAAAATACGATAGTTAATGACATTGACCTAAAAATCATTTAAAATTACCTAAACTTGTTGTTTTAATAAAAAGATATGAAAATAAAAAGTTAAATATTATTACAAATTTGATAAATTAATTATAATAAAATGGCTACGATTTTTAACAGATAGTAAAAAATATCAATATTGAATATACTGTATATATACTGTTGTATATTATATCAATATTATATATAGTACAACAAAAAACAATGCAAATAAGTAAATGCAGTAAAATTAATTTAAAACCTCAATAGAAGATTATTTGCACAGTAAAAATGATTATTTTTGCACAGTAAAATAAAAATTGTTAAATGCGTTCACTTTTAATGTTTACAGTAAACACAACACAGTAAAAATACTTTTATTTTTAAATTTCACTGCCCAAAATACAACATAGCTTTGTTTTTAGCTATTCCTATACTTAATGTTATTTAATATGTTTACAAATCAAGATTCAGACATTCTCATATATTTTTACAGTCATTTAGCATAAAATAATTAACCAAATTTAGAATTTCGGATAAAGCAACACTGAAGACCCTAACCTTTGTCAACTAGTTTGTTAGGGTCTAACCCTTGTCAACTTTACTCTCTTTACTTACTTTTATTCAACTGCTGAAAATTTTTTACCGAGCGTTTAATTTTCAGGGTAAAATGAAATTTTGTTTAGTTTTTCTTTATCTTTCGCTATAAAATATAAATAAATTATTATACTTACTCTTTTAAGATTTGCTTCTTAATTTCAAGTTTATAGGACAATAAAATCAATGAATATAAAAATTAATTAATAGCTCGAAAATTAGATGCATACTTAAAAATTATGCTAACTATTCCCATATTAATATTCTCGTTAACAAAACATAATATAAAACTCGAACTGCTTAAATATTTATTTTATTTATTAAATATAAGATTCAAAAAAACAGATATGTTTAATAAAGACTGATAAGATTTATTAAATAATCAAAAATATTATACTATTCAATTGTTCATTGAAGTTTCATGCGAAAAATTTGGAACAACTATTTTGATGACTACGTAACGGCCCCGCGTTTATTGCAAACAGACTCCTACAATGAAATACATTTAACTCTGTTTTGAGATTTTGATGTGTATAGAGAGCTTAACAACCATTTTCATGACTGTGTAACGGCGGGGGTTATTGTAGACACTTTTATACATTTTTAATACATTTAACTCTACTTTGACATTACGATGAGTATAGTTATATACATATACGTGTAACGGTAGGGGTTATTGTAGACACTTGTATTCATTTTTAATACATTTAACTCTACTTTGGACATTATATGCGTATAGCATAGCCATTTCGATGCGTATTTCGATTTATAAGCGTAACAAGATGTAGTATTAGACACTGTTATGGTCATATTTTGAATTAAATGTTCAAATCTAACGAAAAAAATATATATCGAATTTAATTGATTTTCTAAACGCTTACCGGTCCTTTTCAGGTCTCGCGTCCAAATTACGGTCATACTATATCAATAACAATATTCAAATCATGATCGCATCCTAACAGAGCAGATCTTGAAATTAAAAATATAAAAATTTTTTCCTATCACTATTTTACAGATCTTTAAAATCTCTTCATTAAAAAATTAATTGTAGTATAAAGTTTATGTTTCCTTTCAAAAATTTTTCTCAAATTATTCTCTTCTTTACACATATTTTCAAAATTACATTACATTATTAATTTTCAATAAATTTCATAACATATGTACATATGTATGTATGTACCTAAAAATATATTTTTGTATAAATTAAAATGTCAACTTTTTTTATTAAATACGTTAGTAAGATATACGTTAGCATATTACTTTTGGTCAGTAGTGTAAATATATTTTTTTTTTTTTCAAAATTAAAATTTATGGTAGGGTACGAGAGATACCTACCCTCAAGATAGGCAAAAACAATGTTCAATTTCCTTCTTTTCTTTAAAAACTTTATGGTTTAATACAAGTTCTATTCTTTGTAATAAAAGCCATAATAATATAATTGTAAAATAATATTAATAATCAAGAAATCCCAGTCAGACATGTTCAATATATTAAAAACAAAACAATATTATTACATTAAAATATTAAATGAACTTCTATCCATTGCAGGCACATAATACAAACATAGGTAGTGTATTATTATATACCTACATGCATATTATTGAATAATATATAATATAAATATGTAATAGGTAAGTATAGTATAAGTATCATTTCAAATGCATTATATTTTTTTTTTTTTTTATCTAATAAAATTAATTTGACCGAAAAATAAATAGGTATACATAATATGTACAAAAAAAAATGTCTAAATATTAATTTAAGCAAAAAATTCGAATGATCATCAAAATCAAATATATATGTGTTTATATACTTATATACACATGTTATGTGAATATATATAAATTACATATACATACTTGTTTACTTAATCATTAGTATAAATTTTATTTTATGTGCTACTAATAACAATTTAATTCTAGTGATATATGTAAATACAATGTATGTATCTGTGTATAACAGAATACATGTTTATTTACATTTATTTTATATAGACATAAAAAGCACATGTTAAATAAATTCCACAAAACACCTTAATTTCGATTAAAGGATGCTACTATACAAAACAAACACTTTACAACTAAACTAATATCGCACAATAAGAGTTAAGAAGACTGACTATAGATTTGCTATAGAAAACAAAAAAAAAAAAAAACAAAAACTAATGTTTATATTTTGACGTTTTATATGAAGCAAAAACGTCATAGAATTAATTGTGATTGTAGATAATCAAGTTTTAATTTATAAAAAAAAAAAATATTTATAAGCGGTATTATAAAATTAATTTTTCCCTTTTGGAATACATTTGTTATCAAAAATTTTATATTTTGTATATTACTTGTAATGATTTTTTTTATTACATATTTATCTTTTATAATGAATTATGTTTATATACCTAGGTATATATATTACGTATGTATGTATGAAAACTTTGATTTCCCCCACCTTTATTTCAACTTGAGTTGAAGTTGTGTTATCCATAAGCTTTCACAGAAATATGTATAGATATAGGACAGCTCATAGTAACAAAATTCATATAATAAATAAAAGTCTGGTAAGAATATGAAAGCTAATTTCGATTTACTTCGTTTTAAGATAAAAGATAAATGTTTTTTCTACAATACTAATAAATAAATAAATACTGATGCAAAAGAAAATTTAAATAAAAAGAAAATGTTGAACTGCAATTTTTGTTTTGAACCTATTTTTACATTACTCTTCATCAAAGTCAACCCTATTTGCTTGGTATTTGAAATTGGTGAAATAATGTCAGTTTACCAAATTCTATGTAGTTAGCTCTGTTATATGTATTAACAATGTTGAAAATGTGCTTAACGACACGAGTATTTAGAGGAATATTTTAGGAATATCATGATTTCATAACCTATTTCCTTAAATCTACAAAATAGTTTATAGAAAATTGCGTATAAAATGAACACCTGTTAACACTATTATAAGTACCTTAAATTTAAAAATTGAAGTAGAAGACAAGAATTGCTATCTATTAAATCAAAATTCTCCATAGTCATAACCTATTATATAAAACATTTAAATTTTTTGACCATGAATAAGTAAATTATTACCTAATTATAATAAAAATATTCTAACCTATGATAATACAATTTTTTTTGAACATATGTCATATATTACATATGGATTTTATGTATTATTTACCTAATCAAAAAAAAATATCTTAAAGTATGGCAGGTTAAATGCTTTCTCTTTGTTTTTGTTTACATTTTATTTTATTTATTGAATTTTTTATTGTTGTGTTTTTTTTATTTATTTTTTACCTGTTCGAGAATTTAATATGACGCTTAAAATATTGAAATATTAATGAATATATTATCATTTGTAAGACAATCAAAATAAACAGTTAAAATCTAACAACGTCTGGGACAACATATACAAAAAAAAAAAAATATTTTGCAATATTAATTTAAATAATTTTTTATTTACTTTGATTTAAATAAATATAAAAAAAAACTTATTTCGTGCTTATTTCATTATAAACAAAAAATAATATTGGAAGAAAAATGTATACAACTTTGAAAAATTGCAGTTTTGAATTTTTACCGATAGAGGTATAATTAATTATTTAATTATATTGTACATTAATTAATACGTCTACATATACTAACCTTTAATCAGTTTTAACTTTGAAATTATGTTTATAAAATTATAGATATGTATGTTTATACTAAATACAATAATATCTTTTTGTTAAAGCTTACACAAGATTATTATTTAATTATCATAGATATTAAATTAAAATTAAAAATAGTATTTTTGTAATATTATTAATTATCTTAAATTAAATACATATTATGATATTATGTATGTGTGTATAATTGTTTGTTTTGAAAAACAAAGTCAGTAACCCTGAGTGAATCATAGTATGTTTCAGGGTCAATTAACAGTAGTTTTTATTAGTTTATAAATAGTAAGATTATTATAGAATAACTTTTAGTGCTCGTGTATAAATGTTTAATTAATTGATTATATATTTATTCATATAGTTTTCTAGATTGATCCTTATTTTAATATTTGAACATGCATAATTTGTATGTATGTTTCTTTATTTACTGCATTTTTTATAGCAAATTAAGAATATCGAACAAAAGTAATAATTTTTTATACGCATTCATTACTTATACAAAATATTTTGCAATTAGTTAAAAGTGTACTATATTCGTATCCATCGGTACATACTTATTTTCTAATAATATAAATGTCAAAAGTGAACTTAATGTTTATTTTATTTTCAACCTCTTAAATATTTATGTATGTTAAAATGTACATATATATTTTTTTTTATATCAATATTATTTTATGCTAAATTTAAAAACGCATGTCGTTCGAAAATGTCGAATAAAGATCGTATAAAAATGGTCAACTATTTAATTACTGTATTTGTCGGGTTAATATCTACATTAATTATATGATTTTATATTAAATCGTCAGTGTCAGTTTTTTTTTGTAAATCATATTATGTCATATAATACCATAGATATTATTTTTAATCATATCGTTTTTTTGGTTCCAGTACGTCTCTGTATAATTATATGCACTAGTTATAATAATGGTACTATCACAACCAGTACTACTACAGTATCAACTACACTATAGCGCTAATAGTTATAATAACGTGATTTCGGTATTAATTATCGAACTAATTATACTTTGCACTTTATACTGACTGACAGATTCGGAATACTTTGCACTTTATACTGACTGACAGATATAACAGGAAACAGGAACAAAATGATTGACAGGAGGATGATTTTAAAATTAAAAATCGATCATTCCGTAAAAGAAAACCTTCTAAAATACAAATTGCTCTGCTACAAATTCAAAATATTTAAAATATAATTATAAAAATTCAACTATATTCGCGGCCACCGTTGTGTCATTATAACTCAAAAGAATGATTTAAAAATGTTTGAAATTTGTAAACGTAACCGTGGTTGCGGTGGTAGGAATATTATAACTAGAGCATTGAAAAGTTCGATCCCTCATTTAATTATAATAAAAACTTTATTATTTTAAATTTTACAAAGCCGATGACAAGGTTTTTGTAGCCAATGTATAATAATTTCATATCTAACAAAAACAAAATTAATTAATTATATTTTAACTTATAACTTAATAATTATATACATACATATATGAACAACATTCGGTATAATCATAACAATTGATTCAACTTCAAGTTATTTTTAAAATTTAGCACGTTTTAATAAATACATATATAAAACTTGTAAATTCTTTATAAAATATTGTATATATTTGTATTTATATTAATATAATACTAGGAAATACCGCAAAACTATCCTATTATTTGTTAATTTAATACATTTTTTTTTTCAAGCAATTCAATATTGAATATTTTTTACAAATTAAACTGAAAAATGCATTTTTGAAATAAATTAATTAAATAAAAAAAATAATATTTAATATTTGTTTTTATATATATACCTCTCTATAATTAAATTCTAATAATTTAATTGTTTTTTTTTTTTCTTCAATATTTTCAGATAATTGTACAAATAATGAAAAATTTATCATTTTCTGATATTAAAACATTAAGTATTATATCACATCATTGGCGTGAAGCTTTAAATCATCCACAAATACAAAAAAAATTTTATTTTGATTTATCATCAAAAAAATTAATTAATAATTCACAAAAATTAATAACAATATTTAAAAATTCTACAATAAAATATACAGAATTACATATAAATATGAATAATATAAATGAACAATTAGAAAATCATGAAATTTATATAAAATTAATAAAATCAAATACTATAATAAATATATTAAAAAATGTTAAATATTTTATTATTGAAAATTTAAAATTAAATTTTAATACATTATGTTTATTAATATCAAAAATGAAAAATTTACAATCAATTATAATAATATCATGTGAATTAGATAATAATTGTAATAAATTTATATTAGAATTATGTAAAAATATAATAAAAAATTTAAAAATATTTAAAATGAAATATACAAAAATTGATAATTATGATAATTTATTATTAATGTTAAATTTAACATCAAATTTAATTGAATTTGATTTAAATTGTACAATTGTTAATGAAAAAATGAATAATGAAAAAAAAAATATAACACAAACAAAATTATTATCAGAAATTGTTAATCGTAATGGTTTAACATTACAAAGAATATTTTTAGAAACATCATGTGAAAATTAAAATATCGATTTATGTAATAAAAAAATTTCATAAATTTTTTTTTTCCCCCTTTTCATTTTAAAACATTATCCACACATATCTCATAGGTAAGTTATACTAAATTTAATTTAAATAATAATATTGTAATAAATTTAATTTAATTTGAAAAAAATAAAAACATTGTAAATTTAAATAGCCTTTGTAATGGCCATATAATTAATATTCCATATAATATTAATATATTAATAACTTTATATACAAAAATAAAAAATATAAAAGATTTAATTTATATTTAATGTTAATTAAGTAAATTCTCGAAAATGTCAGATATTCTACAAAAATAATAAAATTAACGTAGCTGTTAATCATTTTTTTTTTTTTCACTATAACTACGATAAGTTATGAAATTTAAGTTTAAATTTAAGAAGAAAGTCAATTTTTATTAAAATAATAATAAAAGAGAATTAATTTGTACATAAATAAAATTTGTTTTTTTTTTACATTATCATTTATCACAATCCACAGGAAGCATCACGCTTTTATTTAACATCACCATATCACCATACTTCTGTTGTTTTTGCATTTTCCTATTTTTTGCAATTTCAAGTTGCAGATTAACTTAGTTCGACTATAATGGCGAGCATCTTTATGTGCTGTTTGGACATCCCGCATCCTCAACTTTCTTAGGCATTCTGAAGTTGAAGAATTTTCATTACATTATCATTTATTACAATCCACACGAGGAAGCATCGCGCTTTTATTTAACATCGCCACCTTACATACGATGCCGTTGTTTCAACTACAGCTGCTGTTGTTCCTATTACTTGTTGTTTTTGCATTATCCCATTTTTTGCAAATTTAATTTCAATTCAATGCAGATTCAAGTTGCGGATTAATTTAGTTCGACTATAATGGCGAGCATTTTCATGTGCTGTTCGGACACCCCGCATCTTCAACTTCTTTAGACTTTCTGCTTCAATACTAATCGGCTTATATATTTCTGTGTTTTTTTCTTAGTGTGTCTAGCCTATATCCACCTTCATTTTTTCTTTCTTTATTATCTCAGTATGAGAAACATTTAGTTGAATAAATTTTGTTTGTTGTACGTAAACATCATTCATCTGTTTTTAGAATAATTAACACCAACGTCTAACATTATGTACATAAAATTAAGTTTCTAGCAAATATTAAAGTTGAAATTAAGGTCTTTAATTTTGTACAGCCTTTGATAAAAAATTTAAAGTTACTATAAAAATAATCAATTTAGCAGTAATTGTTGTAAAAGTTAATGACATAAAATTTGTAGAAGCTATTTTCAACAAAAAAAAATATTTTTCAGACAAATTTCTATCACATCACGTTATCCTGATTTTCAGTTATATTTCGTCAATCAATTTTAACAATAATATGAACCAATTAAACATTTTTTAAAAGTATTATAATTTTAGGTACAATAACAACAGCTAGCTGAAGTTATGGGCGCTCACTCTAATATATCGTTTTCGGGATAATTTTCCAAATAATCATTTGCTTACTTACCACTTATTTTTATATAATAATATAGAAAATAATTTTATCAACAAAATTTTAATTTAGTACATGGTTATATTTTGATAATTATCTCGAAAACGGTAAAAGAAAAATGTATTGACTTAAATTGAAGCTGAGGAATTGGTGATTTCGAAAATGAAATAAAATTGATACATTAATAACGGTTTTTTATGCAAAAATTACAATTATTTTATAAAAACAGTGAAAAATATCAATATTTTTCGTATTTAAAACCCATCAACTCTTCAACTAAGAAAGAGAAATCTGAGAGAAATGAAAGAGAAATCTTCAACTAAGAAAGATAAATAAATGTTGGAATATTACGTGTGAAAATCCATAATTTCAGTTAGCTACCGACACCTAAACGAATCTTCAATGTTCGTTTGTCGAATGTTATACAGAGGCAAAGATGTTGTCATTTTTTTAAAAAGTGGACGAATTATCTCCGAAACCGTTAGAAATAAACACCCCTATCCAGAACAATTTTTTGCTTGTTATAAACTTCTTTATCACTTCCGTTCTTCGTAACCTTTGAGTTCCGAACACTCTGTATAAATGATTGATTGATTAGATGGGCTTATTATACTTTTTTTAATAGCCTATTTAGTTTTATTAAATTAGACATAAATTAAGATTCGGTCAGGAGCGATGTAGTTAATGTCTTAAAATGAACTAGAAGTTTTTTTCCACTTTATATGGAATTATTAAAAACATGTATGTACTTTTAAATACGAAAAATAAACATCTGACTTCTTTGAAATACGAATTACATACATACATATACATACATAAATACATACACATACTTTATTATATGTTTCATAAATAATAGGGATATACATAATTATTTCTTCAAAAATTAAATTGTCCTAAATTCGATTTAAACTGTCATCCAACATTTGATTCAAATCACAGACATTAGCCAATGCATTTTTTGCTGGTTTAAAAATGATTTCAATATAAATTTTGCATAAATGTTTCCAATATGAATTCTTAATTTTGCTAAAATATTAGAAATACCAGCGATTGACATGCCGAAATGGTTTTACAAATATTAACCAAATTAATTCAGCGCACTGTATAAGAAAAAACGTGGAAGTTTAAAAAGTCGATTTGATTTCGTTTATCTTAATTTGGTCTTATGCATATCCTGTATTATTTTTCTCCTAATTTCAGGTATGGTTTTATTACTTTTTATTCAAATTTAATAGGTCAGAATTCCTCATAAATTTTCTATTAGTATCTATTTTCTCTTAATACATAACATTCTAAACATGGCGGAGATCACTAAACTAAAGTGATAAAGAAGAGTTAGCTTTTTGTATACCAATATTAATATCATATTAGAAAAAAGTTTTCATTATAAAAATTCCTATAAGAATAATTTTGGAAAGGCATTTATAATATACACGGAAAATATTCAACACGCATATAAAATATACAAAATAAAATCATCACATAGTTTAATTATCATTTGATTGATTATGATCTAATATTCATCATATTAACAAGAAAAAAAAAATGAATTGCGTACCCATTCCGTCTGTTAACATTTTAATAAAGATGTATAATATAAATCCTCCTTAACTATATCTATATTCATTCTTTTATTTTAAATAAGCTAGATTTTATACAATGATGAAAAGTAGCAATAACAAAAGAGCAGCGCAGAAATAACTACATCCGATTATCCTGTATTGTTGTTATTCATTTGACTGCACTACTTTTATTTTTTTTTTTAGATGAAATGATATGACTGCTGCCCCCTTTCCTTACAAATATATCTTTTTACTGCTGTTATTTTTTTCTTTTTAATATGAAATTTTTACGCAAAGGGAATGTCAACATTTTTATAATATAAAGTATATGTGTAGATATATCTGGGACAGCAACAGACTGGAAAAGTATATTCGACGCATTTATGACAGGAAAATAATTGGAAAATATATTAAAAATATATATGTATGTAAGTGTACATACATATATAAAAACAGTTATTTTATAAACCAATATGACATTTGTTTTATGTTTTATTATATAAAAACTATGTATGTATATTAAATATATATTATACATATTATATACATTAAAGTAAAGACAACATCGGTGTGAACGTGTATAATTTATTGTTTGTGCATCTTTATGCAACAATCGAATGGTGTGAACAGTCATGTGAACAAAATAAATATATAAAAAGATTTTACCGTTACTGCTATAACAGTAATTAAATTCTTCAAGCGTACAAAAATCGAAATATTAGAATAGAAAATAATCCTTGTATTAACATGTAAATTTGATTAATAAAATTATAGAAAATTGCTAATGTTACTTTTTAACTTGTACAACGTCCATTCAAACTTTTTATCAATATTAAATCTAAAGAGTAAAAACAAAAAAAGCGAAAGAAAACTAAATCAAACAAAAAGTTAATAACGCATGTATATTATTATATAGAAGTATAACTGTGGAACCTCGTGTGACTCTAGATAGATAATCGATTTCTAGATAATAATTTTATTCTTCTTGATAAACTAATCTTTTATACTCTTGTGGACCCACAATTTTATTAATCTAAGAGGATGCTTTAAAAGAATAAAACATTTCACACATACACATTCATTTCAAATTATACTACATATGATTGAAGGATATTTTATTAATGTTTATATTTTTATACGTGCTTATTATTAGATGTAATAATATTTTTTTAAGATTTTGAAGATGTTCAAAGTCCTTTTAAACAATTTTAGTGAAGTTTTAACGGATTATATAATATAATATATTTATTTTATTAGAAGTTTCGTAGGTGCTCTGAAAAATTATACAAAATTTTACTTTATTATCATTTTCAGAGCACCAAAGAAACTTTTTTTCCTCGCGTGTCTGTCGTATTTATTTTATTGCTATTGGTGTCATATCGTTTATTCTTTAACAGATAATACTTTGAAGTATCAACTAGATGTGGGTTATTAAAATTTTAATATGAATATATTTCTCCGGGAAATTAGAGCCCCATATGAATAAAGGGAGAAAAAATACTTTTACTGGTGTGCGTTTCAATTGTATATTTTGATATATTATTTTAATTTTCTTCTTTATATTAAATTTTATTAAAAATAGCTAGATTTTATTTCTAATTACAAAATATTTTATAAAAGAACGTATCTTCTTTATAATGTTCTTAAAAGAACATATAAAGAAGATACTATTCGTTATATATTCCTTCCTGTTAATGTTCAGTTCAGTTAATTTCGAGTGCAGCTCCTCTTTCAACAGCTACTAACACTCCCATCATTGGAGTTATTTTTTTTGTTTTTGGGCAAATAGATCTAAAACTTAAAAGCTTTACCCAAATTATACTGTTATATTTTTCTAGAAACAATATCTTTAGTCACTCGAAAAAATTGGGTTACTTTTTATAAAGCTTTAAAGTATTAATAATCGAAATGTTTCCCTATAAAATATTATATGAAGTTCCTTTTCAATATTTTTTTCTTGTGGCTACAATGAAAAAGTTCCAATTAGTTCCTAGTTCCAAAAGTTAACTCCTATTTTTTGGTACCAGGTATCTTTAAAGATATGAAATGTGAAATCAATATATTATTACAGTAAAACCCGAAGTGCTCTTACAAAAATGTTAGCAATTTTGAGCACTTATCCGAACAAAGCACTTAACCAAACTAGGATAGGTACTTCAAGTAAGGTACTTATTTAAAATTCGGTTAACTGCCTCATGGTAGGTAATTATTCATAACTAATGACATTTTCTTACGAGAAATTTTCTAAAAAATCAATAATATAAGCTGAATAAAATATGTATGTATTAAAACAAATTATATTGTAATGATTAAATACATATGTATTTTATTTTAAAATTTAATAAGTACATATGTACATACATACATACATATAAATATGTAACTCTGCTATGGGGAATAGATGGAGAAAGATATTTTTCAAAAATTTAATATTTTTTCGGTATCAAAAGTAGATGTCTCTTGAGGCACTTAAAAGTAAAATTTTAATCAAAAAATTTAATAATGTGCTTTGAAAAACAGAGTGCTTAAGAGGTTTAGGTACTTAAACGATAAGCTCTTAAGCTGGTTTTAATGTATTTCATTTGATAAAGGCATTTTTATTAAAAATTTTCTTTCTAAAAACTTCCGAATATTTTGTAACAAATGAATACTGTTTTCAAATTCCTTTTCTACTACTGGTGTTTTTAGTTTAGAGTTTCAAATCAGAATATTCTAAACGCTAAAAATTAGAAAAAAAAATATAATTTTATAATTTTTGAACTTACTCTTTTCTATATACATATCCAGCATTTCTCAAAAAATTCAAAAACCCTTACCAACTGACCAATTGATTACTGAGTCAAAAATGTAAACTACTGTTATTTTAAATACAGCTGTGAATTTAAACAACATAACATTTAATAGATAAACAACTTTAGGAAAAACGATATTAACTAATAATGTGTTATAATAATGCTATCTATCTCTTTCTATTCATACAATATTCTGGACAAATTATTTTTTATATCAACTTATATAATATAAATATAAAAATGTTTTTAATATAAATATTGGCATAATAAAACACCGAAAAAACAAAAAAAAAAAATGAGATAAAATATTAGTTAACATAAGGTACTTTAATTATAAGTAGCTACATAATATTATGTATGTTGAATACATACTTGTATTTAAGTATATAGTACTTTGGTTATAAAAGTAATAATAATAATAAAAATAAAATTCATTTTAAATTAACTTTAAACTAAATTCGATAAATATTGACATATTTGAACGCTTTTATAATCAAATATAAAAATACATATGAAAAAGTAAAATTCACCGATATTTTTAATATTGAGAAATTATTTATTTTTTTTTTGTTTTTTAATTTTAAAGTGTGTTAAATTGATAAAAATTCTTTTTAAAAGTTATGCTTTAAATATAAAGAAATAGAATTATAAATACATACTCGGATTACCCAATGTTCGTGCTATTTCTCGCGTCCTTTTGACATTTAAATAAAATAAATTTATTTAAATACAGTTTGACTAAATGCAACACGCCGCGAAAAACGGCTTATTAAATAATGTTAGACTAGTTACATTTTAAATGCTTAGTTGTTGAAAAATGTAAGTATATTGCACAAGTATGTATATTGAATTTTTTTTTTGGTTTTCATTTTTGGATTTCACCTTTTTTTCAATTTTTTGCTGCCTACTTATTTATGTAATATGGAGATTTTTGAAAAAGGAGATTTTAAAAAAAGAAGGTTTTGAAAAAAAAAAAGGATATTTTAATCAAGAAAATTTTTGAAAAAAGAAGATTTTTTAAAATAACATTTCGTAGTAGACCCCCGACCCATTAATATTAAGTTTATATTATTGTCCACCAACCACTAGTGCAAAACCCCATAGGAAAAAAAAAGTATAAGAAAAGACCTCAAATTAGTTGAAGGAGGTAAACATATATACCCGTAATATAACAAGAACAAAAACTTTATGTAAAATATTTAGCCTACTAATTAATAGCTTAAAAGTTCTTAAAAGTTCTCTATACTATTCACATTTTCATTTGTCAATACATAAATATTATAAATATTCACCCCTCAAAGTTGCACACCAATACAATATACAAAACATAACACATGAAAAAAAGTGTATGAAACTACAAATAATGAGCTGAAAAAATTAGTGAGTAAGTTGTCATAAACAAAGAATTAAATATTCAACCGGAAAAGTACTGGAGTGGTCATACACATTTACAAAGAAATTATATATTATGAAGCATGATTTCAGCTCATTTGAAGCTTCATACTTGGTGTATACACGGTGCATGAACCTTCAAATGAGCAGAAAAACTTAGTGAGTAGAGATATATAAAGAACGAAACAAATGTAAAAACTTCATATGTAGAAGTATTAAAAAAGAATCACTAATAAAGTACGGATAGAACTTCCACGGAAGCTGGTCATATCTGAGCAGAAGGCACGAAATTTTGAAGAGAAAAAAGATCTGTTAACCTTTTGCAAAAAAATGAAATAATCATAAAGAATTATTGAAACCAAGCCTGCTTACAGATTTAAAATAAGTAAAGCTAATTAAAAAACTGATGGAAATATTAAACTGATTTGGTATTTCACTTGCCATTAAAAATTGAAAATATCTATGCAAAAAAAAAATCTAGAGAATTCCATAATAACCTAGAAATGTATGCTTTCTACATTAAAAAACAAGTAAATTTATTTAAAAAAGTAGGTATTTTTAATTTTGCAGAGCGTAAAATTGATAAAAAAATAGTTTTAAAATATATATCTACCACTATTTGGCTTCGCGAAATAACCCCTAATGAAATAAAACATATTTGCAAATTTAAATGTAAATTTAAAAGTTTCCATACTTTAAAAATGATCTCAATAATTAATGACAAGTTATTTCATTTTTCCGAACCGGTTTGATTTGCTTTTCGATACGGAAAAATAAAGTCGAAATCGAGAATTTTTCAAGTTCGACCTTATTACCCTTTTGAAATAAAATCAAAATTAAAAAGGAAATAAAATTTTCTGAATTTAAATACAAGTATGATAAAATCTATAATATACGAGTAGGTATATATAAAAGGTCGACATTTTTTAGTCCCAGTTTATCACAATCCCTAAGCTTTCCGAAAAGCTTTTTGAATTGGTTGAAGAGAACTTAGAGTTGGTTACAAAATCACGAGTTGCTCTCTTTATCCAGAAGATTTATATATTTGTTCTGAAAAATTGAATACGCTGATTTCGTATGCAGTCTAAAATCCCTACTATGTAATTCTATTTTACGTAATACCAATAGAAATCCCTCATAACAACTGATGTCAATATTAAAAGAAAAATCGAAATATTTGGAAAATGGAAATAAGACCCGATTAAATTTTATTTCCTTTTGAAATAGATAAAGCCGAATTTTCAAAATTCGGCATTTCCGCATAAGAAGCGGAAATTATTGTTTGGGGCATTATTTCCTTTGTAGATTCGGCTTTATTGTCTGGGGCATTATTTCCTTTTATCTTGGAGGTTATTCAATTTTCGAACTTTTAGCATTTATTTAATTTTTTTCTTTTTATTAGAAATTATTTCGCCCAGACCAAACTTATTATACTCTATTATTTTTTATCTTGTTATTATTAAAATCAATAATAAATAAAATATTAATACAAGCATAAATTTTTTACGCATATTTTACATAAACATATAGTGTACAAATCTAAAATAATTATGTTTATTCCAGATGTTTACTAAACCAATAAAAAATATATATATATTAATTAATTTTAATTTCATTATACAAAATTGCTAACATTTACAAAATTGGTAGATTTTTATTTAACAATTAAAATCAATCTCGTTTAATCTAACCAAGTATAGCCTTTCAAAAGATTTGTACATTTTATGTGTAAACAGGAGAAAATTTAAAAAAATTAAAAATAATCGTGGAAATTCATTTAAAAATATTTATTTTATGGTATTTTGAATTTCGAACTAATAATGATAATATCATAAAAATCAATGATTGCAGTTATTAAAATTATTAATTAATTAAAAACAAAAAAATAAAATTAATTTTTATTCTTTTTATATTGAAAAAATTAATTAATTACATTTTTTTGGATCTCTAAATGAGCCCCGATTAATAATAAATAGTGTCTTCGTTCTTAAGTTATTGTTTATACAAAAATAAACTTTTAGCCGACAAAAAAAAAGGAAAGGTCAAAAACAAAATAAAGGAACCAACTCCACAAAACATACACAGGAGGATGGTTACATTACAAATTCTAAAAATTTTAAAAGTAAATTATGAGTCTTGTCATAAAACTGAATTATGACACATTTATTTTCTTTGCAATCAAATATCTAAAAAAGTGTTTTTCCCCCTATGTTCATTCACAGTGCAGGAACGAGATCAAATATAAATAAGAGATCCAACATTTTAGATCAAAAATATTGTCTCATGCTAGCTAAATGAAGAAAAGCAAACAATATTTTATCACTGCAATAGAAAAGCGAAAAAATAATACAAGATATTTCATTAGAGCACATTGAAATAATTGATATTAAAAAAAATGACAGAATCGTACAGGATCGTACAACTTCTCGAAAAAAGAATTCGTCAATAACTTATTTTTTTTGTAAGTTAAAGTTAGAATATGCATATATAATAAAAACCAAGAAATAACTTAAAATATTATAGTTATAAAAATATAATTTAATTTTTAGGTTTTATATCTACTTAACCCTACTTCCCAAATAAATACGGTGCTTAATCACCCAAGTATACCTACTTCTTCCAAATAAATACAGATTATAATAATTATTATTGTTATCTTTGGAAATTTCCTGAAGGTAAGATAAAATAAAAATGTTAAACAAAAATGTTTGTAACGGTTTTTCTTTTTTATTGGCTCGGCGAATTTATGTCCCAATAATTATCGATCCAAAATAGAATATAAAGGCTAGAAATATACGATAAAATATGGTCTTAAAATTAAAATAAAGTGCATAATTAACAACAGTCAATTATAGGATACCTCGGAAGAACATCGTATTTTATATTTATAGTACACTAAATTATAGATTTCTAGCTTAATTAAGTACATACTAAGATTTGCCAATATAATTTCACAGTTATATGACAGTTACCCGAACCTGTCAGTTAGACCAACCAAATTAACCCCCGCTGCAAGCACGTACTTTAAAAACCCATTTTTCAAAAAGTTTATTATTTTTATTCCGTCCAAATGTCTGTTTACAAAACTTCTACACCATTTATAATAGAACAAAAAAAAATTTTAACCATGGCTGGGTGGATCTCAAACAAAACTTAATGTCGTAGAACAACTTTTATATGTACCCCTACCCCGCTGTACTTCTGCCTATTAAGTTTTAAAAAGTCCAATTTTCAAGGGTTTATATGTCCTATTTTCTAATTTTCCTATATCCTATTTGCGTCCTATCTTCAAATGGTTGTTTCATGTATAAAAAATATGCACCGATCCTCCGATATTGCATTTTTTTTTTTGCTCGAGGAAATTAGTCGAGGATATTTTTTTTTTGAAGTTAATTTGGCATTTCGTTTTTAGAATTTATTTGCAGTTTAGAATTTATTTGGTTTCGGTTTTGGAATTTAATGGGAGTCCTTTAAATAAAAATAGCACATTCGACTAAATATAAAAATATTTAAAAATTTTTTTTTGCATTTTTTTTTATTTAAAAATTATTTATTTGCCAAAATCAAACTCAAAACTTATATTTAATTTTTCAAAGTGATAGATAATTATTGAAATAATAATATAATATAACAGATAAATAGATACCAACTGTTATATATAAATACGAAAATTTTTTAAAAATACCAATAATATTTCTGGAAAGATACCAATAAACGTTTCTCTAAACCAATCCAACATATCTGTAATTTTTTAGTTTGTAATTCATATTTTGCATCGGGTCGTTCACCTAAAGTACGAAATTTTTCTTTCGATGCACTTTTACGTTAAGACTCCCTCTTAATTGCATTAAGGTATCTTTGCATTTTTACAATTATGAACAAATTAAACACTTTATTGTTTATAACTGTTAAACTGATACCGGTAAAAAACTCATAAAATTTTATAAATAGAAAACTATAATGAAAATTATGTTATTGCTATAAATTTATTAATGGTTTCATAAAGTATATGCATACATACATCTATGTACGGTAACCCTCTTATAACACGGTAAATGCGTTCCAAGAAAATGTCGTGTTGTATGAAATTGTGTTGTATGAGACCTTGAAATATGTACATTAATATGTAATATAGTACTGTATGTACATTAATATGTAATCAAATAATTTTTACAAAAGTAATATTCGGGTATTTCCCCAATTGTATTTAATTTTTATACAAAAAAAATGTATACAAAAAAAAAGTGTAACCGTGTTGTAAGATGTAAGAGTAACGTGTTATAAGTAACGGGTAATCCGCAAATTTCTGGACGTGTTAGAGCGAAACCGTGCTTATTTTTATTTTTTTAATTCATTTCTCTGCAACATAAATGTGGACAGGAAATTACACAGCCTTTCCTGTTCAGGCGTAGCTGTAAATGTCGTAAGGGGAAATAACTCTTACAACGTGTGTCGGATTCGAACCCACACTCCCTCGTCTTTACGAAACCGTGTTTAAAACCGTGTTGAAGGAAGGTTACCTGTATATAAAATATTATATAGAATTGTACATAGAATGAATAATGATACACGGTTATCAAAACTATATTTTAAGCACTCTTATACATTTAACAACAATAATAAGCTTTTTTAATTTTTATTATATATTGTATAAATAAACAAATAATACAGTATAGCGAATGTCAGTTTAATTAAATTTTGTTTACATTTTATGAGATATAAAGATTTAAGCTTTTATGAAAATTAGAAAGTTATTATTTGAGGAAATCATGACACACTCAAGAGCATAAACATTTAATATTAAAACCAGTTTTTGTTCTTTCATTCATAAGAACAAAACAAAGATATATATATATATATATATATATTTATACACGTGTATATACAATATTACGATTTAAATTTAATATTTATACAACTTTTTATTGTTTACATTGTTTATTTTTTTAAGTTTAATTTTTTGTTTTTGTTCTGCAACAATTATTTTATTTATTAATTCGTTATTCTCAGATAAAAAGAAAAAATAATAAAATAAAAAATAAATTTCCATAAATATACCTGCTTACATACATTTTTACTCTTAATATGTTTAACATGAAATTATTTTTTTATTAATTCATGGTTATAGAGATTTAAGGTTTTTTTTTTGCTTTAAATGATATTTTAGTTTTTATATTGAAAAAAAATAACTGTACAGTTATTATTAAAAGATAGCTAAGAACTACAAAGTACATACCTAGTTATTATGCATAATTGTATACATACTATTATTAAAATAAAAACTGTTATTATAAAATTAAAGGTGGGTATATGATTTTATTGATTATCATTGAAATTGTATGAGGTTTCATGAAATCATGTTAAAGGGGTAAAAAACAATACTCTAATATAATATTGGAGTTAATAAATATTTTTGACAATTATTAAACCAATATGACACAACTAAGAGGTACGAATGTATCCAGCCAATGGTGTAGTGGTTAAGGCACTAGCCTTTCATACGAAAGGTTTCAAGTTCAAACCCCGGCTGGGTCATATACATAGATTAATAAAATAATATAGATTTTTCCTACAATATATAAGTAGTAGAATATAATTAAATTTAAAATAAGTATAATATGTCTTATAAATTATAATTAATATTATATTGTAATACATTTAATATAATAAAATAATAATAAACCATAATTCTTGTATAAGATAATAGATGGCGTAGAACTAAAGAAACGCCTAGCCTTTTACAATAGCTACAGCCGAGTAATCAACGGCTTAGCAAAATAATGATTCCAGAAACTGAAGCTTAGTCAAAATGTGTATAATAAATGACTTAGTGGATGCCCTATACTCCTTATAGGAGTACGAAAAAAAAAAGAGGTACGAATGTACAATACTTATAAAGATGATAATTGAGTTACGTAAAGATAACACGTGTATCTAAATAACGGTACTTTATGAAACAAAGTTCTGAATAAATTTAATTTAGTGGCCGGACAATCCATTATACAGGTTTTTAAAAAACAAAAATATGTATATGGATTATTTTTAAGTAACGGTAAATGGTAGAACACTCGATAAAATTATTTTTCTGACAGGGAAGCGTTTTCCCTGCCAAAGCAATTTAAAACACATTGAAAAGAGTGACGACGATCTATTAATAAATTGCTCGCCTTTCGGCTTTGAAAAGAATCCATTAATAACTGTAGATTTACGCAGTAATCAGGAGATTCAGAAGAATAATGATAAAATATCTTATATTCTCTCATATTTTTATACCCGTACGATAAGTATCGGGTATAATAAAATTACTCCTCCGTTTGTAACACCTCGAAATAAGCGAGCTTGATATACCTTCAAAGGTATGAATCGGATCAGAATCAAATTCTGAGTCGATTAAGCCATGTCCGTCCGTCCGTCAGCACACTAACTCAAAAACTAAGAAAGCTAGAATCTTGAAATTTACACAAAATATTCTGGGAGCAATTTGTAGGTTCCCTATTTTTTTTGGTTGAGTTTCGACCAAAACTTCGGGTATCTCCCGAACAACTAACTTTTAGATCTCCACAATTTTTTTGAAATAGAGCCATGAAATCTTAACTGGTGATAGATATCATAAAACTATTAATTTTATGTTAATATTAATTTTTTTGTAGCCCCCCGCCCGTTAAGGAGCTACAGCACCCCAAAATTCGAAAAATCTCTATATTTAAATTGTTATAACACAAGCTCTATAAGGTATATCTTCAATGTGAAAATTCCAAACGATTGGTACTATTATAAGCTTTACAAACATGTATATAATAAATATTATATACTTAATTTACCGTTATGCGAAACTGAATTATTGCAAAATCCTTTAACCTTTCTATCTTCTAAACGGTTTATTTCCTATTTTTAAACACCTGTAACTTTAACACCTGTTAACATTTTTTTGAAGTAATACATAAAATTTAAAGCTTCAACATTATACTCTTATTTCTGTTAACAACATTTTTTAATAATATAGGGTTACTTTGTAATTGACGAAAGTGTTACTTGATTTTTTCAAATTTTCTAACAAATTTCTTTAACGAATTTTTTGCATTTGGTTTTACCCGATAATTTGAAATTGTTGAGGATATAATGCGTAGTATAAACGAGGAAGAATACAGTTGACTTTGTCAACTCTTAGATACCCGTACGAACCGTTAGTATGTTCACAGCCTGTCACTCTGCTTACAATATTATTTTTTTAATATTTTAGTATTTTAAAATAATTTGGGTGAATTTTATAATTTCTAGAACTATGGGTTGTACATATATTCAAACTATATGTTTATATGTACATTCTTCAAAAGCAGATTCTAACCTTCCACATAACGATTATCAATCCAAAACTTTTTCAAATATTCTATAGTACCATTTAATACTAAGCGGTAAATGTATATTAAATTTACTAAGTACAAAACAGTAAATATAATTTTAAATATTAATTATATTATATTTAAATATTCCATTGACAGAATAATTTCTTATAAGTACAATAAAATACATATATGTATGTAAATACGGCGCTATATAATATACATCTATACTCTTATCATTCATTCACTAGTGACATATACGATATGTAAATAAACATGATATTATATAAGTATGTATATATATCAATATCATATAAATAAAAATTCTTCAAGCAACCGTTATGTTGTTTATTTAATTACATTTTTTTGTACTACGCATTATATCCTCAACAATTTCAAATTATCGAGTAAAACAAAATGGAAAAAATTCGTTAAAGAAATTTGTTAGAAAATTTGAAAAAATCAAGTAACTCTTTCGTCAATTATAAAGTAACTATATATTATTAAATAAAGTTGTTAACAGAAATAAGAGTATAATATTGAAGCTTTAATTTTTGTGTATTACTTCAAAAAAATTTTAACAGGTGTTCAAGTTACAGGTGTTTAAAAATTAGAAATTTTCAGTTTTTGACCCCTTACAGCTCCTAAACGGGGGGTGATACAAAAAAAATTTCTGAAATGACTCATACTAATTTTCAAAGATCTAACTTCTGTCAAAATTTCAAGTTTCCAACTTTAACCGTTTAGAAGATGGAAGGGTTAAAGAATTTTGCAAAATTTGAGTTTCGCATAACGGTAAATTAAGACACTGTATGCCAAAATTATATATTTATTGTATATATACTTTTAAAGCTAATGAAAGTAGTAATTGTTTGGCGTTTTCAAAATGAAGATATACCTTATACAACTTGTGCTATAACAATTTAAATATAGAGCTTTTTTGAACCTTTGGGGAGCTGTAGCTCCGTAACGGGTGGGGCTACAAAAAAAAGTTATAAAAAATAAAATTAATATTTTTGTGAGATCTATCAGTAGTTAAAATTTCATAGTTTCAAATTTCTCTATTGCAAAAAAAAATGTGGGGATCTAAAAGTTAGGTGTTCGAGAGCTACCCTAAGGCTTGGTCCAAACTCAACTAAAAAAAATAGGGAACCTACAAATTACTCCCAAAATATTTTGTGTAAATTTCAAGATTCTAGCTTTCTTAGTTTTTGAGTTAGCGTGCTGACGGACGGACGGACGGACGGACGGACGGACATGGCTCAAAAGTCTTAGAATTTTTTTCTGATCCGATCCATACCTTTGAAGGTATATCTAGCTCGCTTATTTCGAGGTGTTACAAACGGAGGAGTAATTTTATTATACCCGATCCTATCGTACGGGTATAAAAATGTAAATAAATAAACAACATAACGGTTGCTTGAAGAAATTTTATTATTATTTATATGATATTGATATACATACATACTTATATAATATCATGTTTATTTACATATCGTACATGTCACTGATGAATGAATGAAAGTGTATAGATGTATATTATATAGCACTGTATTTACATACATATATGTATTTTATTGTACTTATAAGAAATTATTCTGTCAATAGAATATTTAAATATAATATAATATAATATTTAAAATTATATTTACTATTTTGTACTAAGTAAATTTAATATACCTTTACCGCTTAGTATTAAATGGTACTATAGAATATTTGAAAAAGTTTTGGATTGATAATCGTTATGTGGAAGGTTAGAATCTGCTTTTGAAGAATGTACATATAAACATATAGTTTGAATATATGTACAACCCATACTTCTAGAAATAATAAAATTCACCTAAATTATTTTAAAATACTAAAATATTAAAAAAATGATATTGTAAGCAGAGTGACAGACTGTGAGCGTACTAACGGTTCGTACGGGTATCTAAGAGTTGACAAAGGCAACTGTATTCTTTCTCGTTCTTTTTGGATCCTATAACTTGTAAAGAAAAAAAATTATATTACTATTTACGAAGTGATTATATTTCAAAAAATTTGAACATAAAAAAAAATTTTTAGAACATGCGATACAAAAAAAAACTTTTAGAAATAATATTTGAATCACTATTTTTTATAAATTGTTTTATAATCGAACTAATTTGAATTTTAACTTAAATTCTGATACTCTTTTAATTTAATTAAATTTCAAATTTATTTTCTAAAAAATTACAAATTCTTTTTTTATATACAATAAAATGTACCGATATTTATAACATAGTTATTTATGTTTTTACTATAAAATTTCTGGATGCTAAAAGTTGCCTTATATTAAAAAAAATTTTTTTAAATATTTTGGCTGAATTTCATTTTTTTTTATATAATCCTTCCATAATTCCATATTTTGATCCAAACTTTTATCCCACAGGAATTAAAAAAAAAAACTAGGAAATAAGTTAACTGGGTCAACTGTAGGATACTACCGTCACAGGAAGAGTAATTATCTGAATTTATTAGTCGAAAGAAATTAAATTTCATAGAAACTGTTTCCAAAAAATTGAATCATGTTTGACAAAATTTCAGATATGTGAAGTTAATGAAGTAACGAGGTATTATATAAAATTTGAAGTATGCATGACACCTACTGCTTGACGCCGTTTCACCAACCAAATTTTTGCAGAAAAAAATAATCACATTTGTAAATTTTGTAATTGTATATGGGGTAACTCTATCCGAACCTATTCAATTTCAATTATAGAATTTCAATAACAATGGTGTCATTTATGTTAAAAGTAAATGGTAAAAAATATAAGAATGAGTACTAGCTTCCTTTTTTAAGTTATTTTGCTGAAGGATTGACGGACGCACTAACAAAGTAATAGATGGACGGACAAACTGATGGACGAATGGATTGACTCATATAACTTTTGTCTTCTTTACAGCATTATAAAAGTAATGACAAACTTACGATCTTTGTTCCTATAAGTAGAAAAATTTAAAAAAAAAACGGTAACACACCCTGCACCCATAATATGAAACAAGTTTGTTCCCATTTTATTACATGAAACTTTAAATAAATTTTAAATACCTCTTCGACCATATACAACAACCATATATCAAATAACTATTTTATATCAATTCCGACCACCACCCAATAAAAATATTTTTTAATTATTTACAGTTAAAAAAAAAAACACTTTACAACATGCATTGATGTAAATATAAATGTAATGTATGTTGTACATCAAAATCTATAATTCCAATATACACTAACATAAAAAAAAAAATTTAATATCAACACATTAAATTTTAATTTTAATTTAGTATAAAAAATTATATAAAATATTTTATAAAATTAAAAAATTCAACCAAATTCATTAAGGCATACCTTAAATTAATAAACGTCAAATTTCACATCACTTTTTATGATACACATATTATTTTTAGTCGGATTTTTAAACATAATACGTCTGTCTGCCTAATTGTATAAAATATTTTTATATAACAAAAAGTAAGACATCTTAACGATTTGTCCGAGTTTATAATATTCATCTAGTATAACTAACGAATTTTATCGATACGCACAGACATGAATACTTTCTTATTGAATTCTTATAAAGTTATAGGTAGGTACCTTTAATTAACTGAATAAACACAATTCCGATCATAGACGAAAATTTCTCTACTAAAAAATTAAAACATATAGAAACATATATATATCTCATGTATTTACCCACAATTGAGACCATTAATGTCCAATCAAAAAGTTTTCGTTGTCGAGATTAGTACATTTCTTTCGCTGGTGGTAGGATCTTCCACTTTGGGGGCCAAAGTCCAATTCCTTCAAAAAATTTGATTATTCAACCAATCAACCTAGTGAGGTCTCTAGTCTCTAGTCACTAGTAGTAAACTAGTGAGATCTCTCTAAAGGTCTCTAGTGAGTAATGAGAGTTAAAATATTTCAATTTAGTTTTCCAACCTACCATTTGTTATTGGATGCAATTTAAAAACAAATAATAATGTACATGTGATTTAAACCAATTTAGTATAAAATTCTCAGAATCTATTTTATTATTAATGATTTTAAAAACGATTCAATTTCTTCCAATATATATACCAACTGCCATTATCGGAATAAATTCTAAAGCTGAAGCATCAAAAAGCTTAAACTTTATAAATGGAATCAAATACTAAATGCGCTAGCCCTAAGAAATATAATTACCTACAAGATAAATTTTCCATCAGATTTTAGAAAAATACAAGTCGTTTTGAGTGACTTTGTTAGGCTATTGAATTTAATTTTTATCAATTTAAGCCCATTTCTTCGAGATTTGAAATTATTAGTAACTTAACTATGCACTTATTGAATATAGAATGTGTAGTATTTGTCGTCGTAAAGTGATTTTAGTAACTGCTGTTGGTAATGTCTACTTAATATTTTAAACTTGTTCACGTGTATAACGGTAACAATTCAATATTTTATTATCTTTACAGGATAAAACCTATTAATGTTAAAATTTAAAA
Source organism: Poecilobothrus nobilitatus (assembly GCA_947095535.1). Taxonomy (NCBI): domain Eukaryota; kingdom Metazoa; phylum Arthropoda; class Insecta; order Diptera; family Dolichopodidae; genus Poecilobothrus; species Poecilobothrus nobilitatus. Next base: position 60,542,865 of record OX352772.1, read on the forward strand.
ATATAAATTGCAAAATCAAAAAGTTAATAAATTTTATTTACACCTTATTTTTGAGTTATTGTTTTTTATTTGAGAGAATGATGGATGAGATATTTAAACTATTTTTTAATTTTAAATTTTGTGACTCTGTATATGTTGTATTTTAATCCTTTTTTAATTAAACTATTGTCAGAATTTATTTTAAAACAGATATTTATTAAAATTTTTTTTTTTTTTTGTTCTAGATTTTTTTTTTAAATTTAAGGGGAAATTAATTAACGTATACAATTATAAAAGAGGAATCGCCGACAAATTAGTCGAAAACGCTATTGAGAATAAAAATCTGTTCACAGGACAGTAAAAATACTGTTTTTAATGTCCTGTGTCTTGTTTTAAAAACTTTGATCAAATTTATCTAGTGGTCAAAATATAGCTATATAGCTGGAAAGAATGTTGGTCCTCACTTAAAACAGAGCTTTCAAAGCTTTTTAAATCGAATATTTAACACTAAGGTCAATGTCAATGCTGTAAATTTTTTTTTGCCAAAAAATAATCCCTAAACTAATTATAACGATTGGGTAAAAATGCTCGTTTCTCAAAATCTCGTGTTATCAAAATCACCTTTTTTAAAATCTCGTTTCTTAAAATTTCGTTTTTTGAAATCTCGTTTGTAAAATCTTTTTTTTGAAATCTCGTTTCTCAAAATCTCGTTTTTTAAAATCTTGTTTTTTAAAATCTCATTTTTTAAAATCTCGTTTAAAAATCTCGTTTCTGAAAATCTCGTTTCTAAAAATCTCGTTTGTAAAATCTCTTTTTTTTTAAATCTCGTTTTATAAAATCTCGTTTTATAAAATCTCGTTTTTTAAAATCTCGATTTTTGAAATCTCGTTTCTAAAAATCTAGTTTTTTTAAATCTCGTTTCTCAAAATCTCGTTTCTTAAAATCTCGTTTCTCAAAATCTCGTTTCTCAAAATCTCGTTTCTCAAAATCTCGTTTCTCAAAATCTCGTTTCTCAAAATCTCGTTTCTCAAAATATCGTTTCTCAAAATCTCGTTTTCTCAAAATCTCGTTTCTCAAAAATCTCGTTTCTCAAAAAGCTCGTTTCTCAAAATCTCGTTTCTCAAAATCTCGTTTCTCAAAATCGCGTTTCTCAAAATCTCATTTTATCAATGAGGATATTCAAACTCTAAAATCTAATTATTTTTTTTCATACATATTACAAGATCAAAGTTTTTGAAATAATGAGGATTGCTATACCCCCTCCAAAACACCGCTAAACAAGTTATTGAAACCTTGATTTTCTAATTATGTAAACCTTGAATTAACTATAAACTCCCTCTTAATTATATTTTTTATACATAGACATTTCAATATCAACATGTTTAAAGTGGTGGAGAGCTGCTGCCATCGAACGAAATTATTAAAACCCTAATTTTGGTTCCAACTCTAAAATTCCTTGAAATTGAAAATCTAACATAATATAATGTAAATATTCTACAAAAAGCGTAAAATCCTTATTTTAAATCCAACTCTAAAATCTCTTTTTTCGCACTGAACTCATAATTTTATGTAAATTAAAAATTGCAAAATTTTATTTCTTTTATATTTTCAGAAAAAAAAAGAGATTTACCGAGATTTTTAAAAAAAACGAAATTATAAAAAACGACATTTTTGCAAAACGACATTTTGACATGAGCCAAATTATAACTTGTACAGTTTTGTTCAAACATTTTTTTGTAAAGTCAAACAAAAAAAAAAATCAGATTGATCCCCAAAAGCAGAAAAATAGTAATTCTATAGTCAATCTGTAATGTACATACATATATTAATATTATCTGCAAAGCTAGAGTCGATTTTTGCTAAAACATAAAAAATGGGCGAAATCATCTACGGTTAACCTCTTGGTAATAATACAAATATAAAGGAAATTTTTAGATCGTTTCTTATAGTTTTTTTTATGTGAAAGTAGGTGGAACCCGACGAAAGACATCACGTTGTCTTGTTGAAAGAGATCGTTGAGGAGCGCATGAATGAGGGGAAGGAATTTTAAGCCACCTCACCTTAGAGTTGTCACCAAGTTTTAACCCAAACATCACTTCACGTTTTTGAACGAACAATATATTTAGGAGCTAGTATACCATTTGGACAGTATAAAAATTCGAAAATTGTTAACGATCTCCTTAAACAGTTGCAAGTTAAAAATATATTCATCCCCAATTCAATTAAAAACTTGAATTTTAAAATTACGAAATTCTTCAGAAAGAGTCGCATTTAATTTTGTTATAAAAATAAAAATCAAATTGCTATTATTTATCACTAAATTAATACAACTAATTTCTAAATAAAGTTAAAGCCAAGTTTAATATGAAAAAATTATTAAAAACAGTTATATCCAATTAAAAATTTAAATTAGATTTAAGATTATAAATCATTCTAAGAAAATTAATTCAATTTGATATTTAGTTGCAAATAATACCAATATTATTTTTAAATTTCATCATCTCTCTTTACAGGAAATAAATAACTGGTTTTTCAATCAATTATAAATATAGGTACATATATTTCCTCTATATATGAATGTATGTATGTATGTATGTATAATGAAAAATGTTGATTGCACTAAAAGCAATAAACATATATGTACATACACCATATTTAATACAACTTACTTAATATTCAATTTAAAGTTTAATTTATTTGTAAGCTATAAGTTTAATGTGCTTCATTTCAAAGTAATTCCAATTCGATTTGAATGTCAAAGTCACGAATAGCAAAAAAACAAAAACAAAAAACATTGTAAGTACGATTTATCAATGATTTCTGTATATTATGCAATTATATGTAATATATATATATATATATATATCTCTAAGTATACATTCTTATTTTGAAATGATTTAATTGATTTTTTTTTATACCTAAAGTAGGTTGAAAAATTTGTAAAAGCTAAATGCTAATCATAAGTGCCCATGCACAATTTTACACAATGATTACAAAGGCAATTCCTATAACATTTATAAAAACAAAAATAAATCGTTGCTGTCGTTGTCAACATAAAAACATTTATACAAACCAAGAATAAGCTAAGAAAATTCATAATATCAAACGTAAAATATTTATTTTGAAAATTTAATTGCAGATAAAAGTACCGGGGAGTATTTTAAAAGCAAAGATTCGTACTTTTTCGAATATCTAATATAATTTGAAAGTTTTGGGATTCAAAATGTTTCAAATGTTAGCTGCACATAACGGTGAATTAAATACCGAATAGTAAAAATTTTGTTAACTACGAATTTCCCGCATTTTCTTAGTATGGTTTTCAAATTTACAAAAATTGCTAAAGAGTTTTGCTACCCGTTTGCCAATCTGGCTGTCAGTTTTCAAAATTTCTACTCAGTTTGTGATAAAACAGTGCAACAATAAATAGATTTCATAAAATAAAGAATTTTGTAGTATAACTGTTTTATGTAATTCCTCAGATTATGGAGTTCCAGTCAAAGTTTAGAAATACCCTGATATTCAAATGATTATAACTTATTATTTTTTCTTTCTATATAGTAGAGACAACATCGGGGTGGCCGAAGTATTTTATTAGTTTTATGAAATAAAAATTAACTTTTGTTTTTACATTAATTTAAATTAATTTACGTATTTAAACGAGAATTTATTACGTTTTTCTAATACATACAGTCAGTTTCATTATTTACACACCACCAAATTTTGTATTTTGTTGGGACTATGAACTGAAATCAAAAAATCATCTACAAATCTTATCAAATTGAATTCAAATTTTACTTATAAATTCTTGAATATTTTTTTAACTATTCTAAATAATAACGATAACAAAAAGTTTAAAAACAAAATAACACACAAAACAAAAATTTCAAAATTATTACCACACTTGTAAACTTGCACACTTTTATGTAATAAAAAAGTAAAAAAAATGTAATTCTTGAAACAAAGGAAGCATTTCTGATGTAAGTGGAATTAATTAATATTTTGTATTTCTGCCATTTGAATGCAGTGTTTGAATATGTACAGCTCGTTTTTCCTTTTCACTTGGGTAGGAATGATAAAAGTCCTTAATGATAGGTCCTATCTAATGAAACAGCTGTTTCGTCCGTCCATAATATACGCCTCTAAACTTCGTTAGATTTATTTTTATACTCTAAAGCAAAGTCTTTGGTTTTTAGGAGAAGTGTAAGGCTGTTTTCGAAACACGTACTCTTTAATTTTCTTTTCTTTGAGCCTTCTCCAAATTATTCTTTTGCTTATTTCTTTCTTTTTGTTACTGTTAACATTTTTTTAAATGTTTCTCAAACCTTCGGTCGGATTACTCTTTACATATCCAAAAATATAATTGGTACATTTAGAAGACTTTTTTTTATTATTTTTTTTTTGAAAAGTTGATAATAAACCGTACTTTAGACATTTGTATTTTTTTGAAAGCTCAAGAAGCCGAAATTCCACTTTTATAATCAGTAAACGTGTTTCCAAAGTTAACTCTTTACTTCGTGGCATTTTTATTCTTTTTAATTACTTTATTATGATAAAAAATAAAACTCGAATGGCTATAAAATTTCTATTTCAATAAATACGCTAACTGATGTAGTCACTATGCCTCCTTAGTTTCCGGAATTACATTTTTTTTACTTTTTTATTACGATGTGTAAATAATATTGAAACACTTAAGAGCTGTGCAAATAATTATGAAATTTTTGTTTTGTGTGTTATTATTTTGCTTTTAAACTTTTTGTAGTAGTTTTTTTTTAGAATTGTTAAAAAAATAGTAAAGAATTTATAAATAAAATTTGAGTTAAATTTAATAATAATTGTAGAAGATATTTTGATTTCAGTTCATAGCTCCAACAAATTTGCTGACGTGTAAATAATATTGAAACTGACTGCATTTAATGTTTTCAAATCGACACTGAATAAGGCTAAAAATATTTGTAAGAACAGTAAGATTTTCTGTTCTCTAAATAAGCATCTACTGATTTTTAATTAGATACATGTACTAAAATGTGAATATTTATACCCGTACGATAATTATCGGGTATAATAAATTACTCCTCCGTTTGTAACACCTCGAAATAACCGAGCTAGATATACCTTCAACGGTATGGATCGGATCAGAATCAAATTCTGAGTCGATTAAGCCATGTTTGTCCGTCCGTCCATCCGTCATCACGCAACTTAAAAACTAAGAAAGCTAGAATCTTGAAATTTACACAAAATATTCTGGGAGCAATTTGTAGGTTCCCTATTTTTTTGGTTGAGTTCCGACCAAAACTTCGGGTAGCTCCCGAACAACTAAATTTTAGATCTCCACAATTTTTTTGAAATAGAGCCATGAAATTTTAACTGCTGATAGATATCATAAATATTAATTTTATGTTAATACTAATTTTTCTTTAGCCCCACACGTTAAGGACCTACAGCCCTCCAAAGTTCGAAAAATCTCTATATTTAAATTATTATAACACAAGCTCTATAAAGTATATCTTCAATCTGAATCTGAATACATCTATACTCTTATCATTCATTCATCAGTGACATATACGATATGTAAATAAACATGATATTATATAAATATGTATGTATATCAATATCATATAAATAAAATTTCTTCAAGCAACCGTTATGTTGTTTATTTATTTATATTTTTTTGTACTACGCATTATATCCTCAACAATTTCAAATTATCGAGTAAAACAAAATGCAAAAAATTTGTTAAAGAAATTTGTTAAGAAAATTTGAAAAAATCAAGCAACATTTTCGTCAATTATAAAGTAACGCTATATTATTAAAACAAGTTGTTAACAGAAATAAGAGTATAATGTCGAAGCTTTAATTTTTATGTATTACTTCAAAAAAATTTTAACAGGTGTTCAAGTTACAGGTGTTTAAAAATAGGAAATTTTCAGTTTTTGGCCCCTTACAGCTCCTAAACGGGGGGTGATACAAAAAAATGTCTGAAATGATTCATACTTATTTTTAAAGGTCTAACTTCTGTCAAAATTTCAAGTTTCCAACTTAGACCGTTTAGAAGATTGGAGGGTTAAAGGATTTTGCAAAATTTGAGTTTCGCATAACGGTAAATTAAGACACCGTATGCCACAACAGTAATCGTTTGGCGTTTTCAAAATGATGATATGACTTATACAACTTGTGCCATAATAATTATTTAAATATAGAGCTTTTATGAACCTTTGGGAAACTGTAGCTCCGTAACAGGTGGGGCTACAAAAAAAAGTTATTAAAAATAAAATTAATATTTTTACGATATCTATCAGCAGTTAAAATTTCATAGCCCTATTTCAAAAAAATGTGGAGATCTAAAAGTTAGGTGTTCGGGAGCTACCCGAAGTTTTGGTCGGAACTCAACCAAAAAAAATAGGAAATCTACACATTGCTCCCAGAATATTTTGTGTCAATTTCAAGATTCTAGCTTTCTTAGTTTTTGAGTTAGCGTGCTGACGGACGGACGGACATGGTTCAATCGACTTAGAATTTTTTTCTCATCCGATCCATACCCTCGGAGGTATATCTAGCTCGCTTATTTCGAGGTGTTACAAACGGAGGAGTAATTTTATTATACCCGATATTTATAGTACGGGTATAATAACAAAAACAATATAGACTACCAAAGTAAAGAGTTTTAAAAAATATCATTTTAATAATAATACAAAAAATTTGGCAGATTTTAATAGACATTTGAATGAAAATGGGTTAACTAAGCTTAACAAAAATTTGTCACAGCATTCAGTAAATCCCTAAAACTAAGAAGAACATTTGTGTACATTTTGAATTCAAACTGTTAACACGTTAGAACAACGATTCAATCGGCAGAACAACGAAACAAAATAATAAACTAGGTCCTCGAATCGAATTTGTTAATGAACCGGAACTCGATATAACCTAAACTCCTTCTTGGCTCCTAAAAATATTTCTGCAAAATTTTGTTACAATCGAACCGGCGGTTTTGAGTTGAATTTGAGACAAACAAGCAAACAAATAAATATATGTATATTCAAACAAACACAGTTTCTGCTTTATATATTAGATAAATTCCTCTGAATAAATATTTTTTGTTCATACTAAAATGTTAAACGACGGGTAAACAAAGGAAATATAATTTTATAGATAAACTTCTATAGTTAAATTGTTTTTATACTTTGAACTCTGCGCCGCCAAATATCCGTTTAATTTTTCGACATATAACCATTCAACAATTATGATGGTGATACTTTCTACCAAATACTTATTATTAGTAGATTGTTTAATATCTGGACTCTATTGCACCAATCACTTAAGATATTACCAAATATGGTTTTGGGGAAACAAAAACTTAATGAAAAATGATTATTTGATAGATAGTGATAAGTGGTTGGTGCAATAGGGTTCTGTTAGAAAAAAATTATGTGATTTATGTTTTATGTTTTTAAGACATACAATATTATAATGTATTTGTTTTATGGTTCACGTAAGTCAAATAAGCAAAATTATTCTTAAGTTTTGCAAAATAATTATGTCAATATTAGGAAAAGGATTATGATGACAGTTAAAATTACTTTGGTTGCAAATCGATTATAAATTATGAAAATTTTACCATCATAGTATAGATTAAAGCTGTTAATTATAGGCAACAATATTTCGATTACCCAATTCATATTAAATTTAAAAACTGTTTTGTGTTTTGATTGTAGCAGCCTCTAACATTAATAAGAATATCTTGAAACTTTAAAATCAATTTAAGTTTCTTCTTTATCAGTATAATTTATACATACTTACAAGAAATTGCTACCGTTTGTTTTTGCTATTGTTAAAAATATAAACTGAACGTTCATTAAAACTCTCCTATATTAAAGCTAGCCTTCAGCGCTATTCAAATCTAATGAATTAGAATTCACTATAGATATCATTTTTATAACTTAAAAAAAACATGAAAAATACTTTTTTTTTAATTTGAAGTTTTGTGTATCATTTTTATTTTTTAAAATTTCTTTAATCTTTAAAGAAAGAAAGCTAGAATCTTGACATTTACACAAAATATTCTGGGAGTAATTTGTAGGTTCCCTATTTTTTTTGGTTGAGTTTGGACCAAGCCTTAGGGTAGCTCTCGAACACCTAACTTTTAAATCCCCACATTTTTTTTGAAATAGAGCTATGAAATTTTAACTGCTGATAGATCTCACAAAAATATTAATTTTATTTTTAATAACTTTTTTTTGTAGCCCCACCCGTTACGGAGCTACAGCTCCCTAAATGTTCAAAAAAGCTCTATATTTAAATTGTTATAGCACAAGTTGTATAAGGTATATCCTCATTTTGAAAACGCCAAACGATTTCTACTTTTATTGGCTTTAAAAGTATATATACAATAAATATATATTTGTGGCATACGGTGTCTTAATTTACCGTTATGCGAAACTCAAATTTTGCAAAATCCTCTAACCCTTCTATCTTCTAAACAGTTTAAGTTAGAAACTTGAAATTTTGACAGAAGTTAGATCTTTAAAAACAAGTATGAGTCATTTCAGAATTTTTTTTGTATCACCTCTCGTTTAGGAGCTGTAAGGAATCAAAAACTGAAAATTTCTTTTCTCTGAAAAAACTGAAAATTTCTTTAATCTTTAAACTCAAATTAAAAAAAAATAATAAATTTATACACTTAGTAAAATAAAATGTATAAGAAAAAAAAAAATTTAATTTAATTTACTTTAAATCATATAACAAAATTGGAAATTTAATTTTGTATCAATTTAAAAAAAGAAAAGAAATATACATTAGAAATGGTTTTCCTTTTCTAATTAAATTTTCTTTTTTCTTTTTTTTTTTTTTTTAAATCTATAAAATTTAATTATACTTTTATTTTTAAATTAAACCAATAAAGTACTTTATTTTCTATTTTTACTCTCAAATACCATAGATAAGTCCAAAATTTAAAAAAAAAACAAAAATCTGAATAGAAAAAAAAAATGTATTTAGGTAAAAGGGTACTTAAGCTAAATGAAAATGGCATCAATACATATTATATATAGAAGTATAGTACAGATAGATCAATAATATTTTATGTAGAATCTGTTATTTATTAACACAATGTTTTATACGAAAATATATTTAAAACGAGGAAGAGTGCAGTAGAGTAGACTGTGTCAACTCTGGGATACCCGTATGAACGTAATATATCCTGTTTCTATAAAACTTGATCATCTTGATCAACTTGATCTTCTATAAAACTTTATTCAGATGTTTTAGTACCGAACTACAGAGATATATTTATGTAAATTGTGGAGTTGTATGACAGCTACCTGAATCTATTGCGCCTAGCTTCATTAAGTTCCAAGAGGTGCAAGAAGCCTGAACCGGCTGCTCTAGACCAACCAAATTTTACAAAAGTTGTTGACCTATAACTGGACACCTCTTTACTAAATTTCAGGTTCGTAGCTTCAATAGACACTGAGTTATTCTCATTTAAACGGATAAGTTGTATGGCAGCTACCCGAACCCGTCGCACCACCACAACCAAATTTTGCAAAAGTGGTTGCCATAAAATTTGATCATCATTTGCAAGATTTCAGACGCCTAGCTTTATTAAGTTCGAAGAGGTGCAAGAAGCCTGAACCGGCTGCTCTAGACCAACCAAATTTTACAAAAGTTGTTGGCCTGCAACTCGACACCTCGTTACTAAATTTCAGGTTGCTTGAATAGATACTGAGTTATTTCTATATAAAGATAGAAGTTGTATGGCAGCTACTCGAACCCGCCGACCGAAAATGTTGGATTTAAATAGCAAAACTAACAATTTTGCAAAAGTGCCGTAAAAAAAATTTCAGCCTCCTAGCTCCTTTATTTTTTGTGTTATTGTGCGGACGGACGGACGTACATGGCTTAATCGACTCAGAATTCGATTTTGAGCCGATCCATACCTTTAACACTATATCTAGCTCGACTCCTTTAAGGTGTCACAAACGTAATGGCAAATTTATTATATCCTTGAACATAGTTCATACGGGTATAAAAAACAAAGACGTTGTTTTTGTGGTTTCTTTTTAGCAATTTTAAAATAATTTTTTAAAATATAAAATATAGCCTAAAATATGTGTGACGAGATAATAAAAAAAAGGAAGAAATTCCGTACGGTTTTTAGAAGTGTAAACAAATAACTAGCCAAAATAAAAACGTAATGACGACAAAATTATATGCTTTTGTTTACAAGTTGTATGTGGAATTAGTACAAATTTAATTTTAAAATTTATCTATTTTTAATTGTTTTTAGAATGGATAAAAAAGAATTGGCAGTAAAGATGTGTATCGTAAGCAAAAATTATCTATTACAATAAGATGAGTCACTCTAATTTATACAAAACACAATATATTAATGCATTTTTTACAACTACCTAAATAAAAAAAAATACCTACCATTAGTAAAAGTAGGAAAGATATACATATGTTACTTCATTTCACAACCATTCTGTTTTATTGAAATTACTTTAAGAGAGAAAATGAGCGAGATATTGAGCCGAATGCATAAAACTGACCTTCAACTCAAATCTCGCTTTTTCAAACAAAACTTCAAGTTTAATTGTAGATTTTTAATTTTGTTTGAAAAAGTCAGATTAGAGTTCAAACTCAGTTTTATGTATTGGTCCCATTGATTAGGTATAGTATTTTACAATGCTTTATTAAAGGCGCAACTTTATTTTATTTTATTCATTTAAGTATGTAATGGCAAAAAGTAATAATCGGAAGTGTTTTAAATTGTTAAACATGTATTACATGAAACATGTATTTTATTTTAAACATACGCCCTTAAAATTTTATTTAGATATTTATAGTGTAGAAAATAAATTTATTAAATAATTTAGTGAAACTAGTACAGAAAAAGATTTAGAATATATATATATAAATTATATAAACGTTTAAAAAATGATTTTAATTATGCCTGTTTTAATAAATGTAACAAATTTTATTTTATAAAATTATATATTGGAGTCAGAATTCATAATTTAATAAAAATGTTAAAGAACTTGATTTAAGGCATAAAAATGTTAAATTTTCATAATCCTATTTTCATTCCTTACTACACCTTACTACAGTACCTAGAAATTTAAAAGAGCTATATTTTCAAATATGTATCCTATGTTTATACCCGTACGATAGGATCGGGTATAATAAAATGACTCCTCCGTTTGTAACACCTCGAAATAAGCGAGCTAGCTCTCGAACACCTAACTTTTAGATCCCCACATTTTTTTTGAAATAGAGCTATGGAATTTTAACTGCTGATAGATCTCACATAAATATTAATTTTATTTTTAATAATTTTTTTTTGTAGCCCTACCCGTTGCGGAGCTACAGCTCCCCAAAGGTTCAAAAAAGCTCTATATTTAAATTGTTATAGCACAAGTTGTATAAGGTATATCCTCATTTTGAAAACGCCAAACGATTTCTACTTTTATTGGCTTTAAAAGTATATATATAATAAATATATATTTGTGGCATATGGTGTCTTAATTTACCGTTATGCGAAACTCAAATTTTGCAAAATCCTGTAACCCTTCTATCTTCTAAACAGTTTAAGTTAGAAACTTGAAATTTTGTCAGAAGTTAGATCTTTAAAAATACGTATGAGTCATTTCAGAATTTTTTTTTGTATTACCTTCCGTTTAGGAGCTGTAAAGGGTCAAAAACTGAAAATTTCCTCTTTTTAAACACCTGTAATTTGAACACCTGTTAACATTTTTTTGAAGTAATACACAAAAAATAAAGCTTCAACATTATACTCTTATTTCTGTTAACAACTTTTTTAATAATGTAGGGTTACTTTATATTTAAGGAATTTTCTGCATTTTGTTTTACTCGATAATTTGAAATTGTTGAGGATATAATGCGTAGTACAAAAAAATGTAAATAAATAAACAACATAACGGTTGCTTGAAGAATTTTTATTTATATGATATTGATATACATACATACTTATATAATATCATGTCTATTTACATATCGTATATGTCACTGATGAATGAATGATAAGAGTATAGATGCATATTATATAGCACCGTATTTACATACATATATGTATTTTATTGTACTTTTAAGAAATTATTCTGTCAATGGAATATTTAAATATAATATAATATAATATTTAAAATTATATTTATTATTTTGTACTAAGTAAATTTAATATACATTTACCGCTTAGTATTAAATGGTACTATAGAATATTTGAAAAAGTTTTGGATTGATAATCGTTATGTGGAAGGTTAAAATCTGCTTTTGAAGAATGTATAAACATATAGTTTGAATATATCTACAACCCATAGTTCTAGAAATTATAAAATTCACCCAAATTATTTTAAAATACTAAAATATTAAAAAAATAATATTGTAAGCAGAGTGACAGGCTGTGAACATACTAACGGTTCGTACGGGTATCTAAGAGTTGACAAAGGCAACTGTATTCTTCCTCGTCTTCTTAATAGTTTTTAAATCTAAAATTACCAAAGGACAGAACATTTTAGCTGTAATATCGAAATGATATAATTTGAAATGATTTAATTTAAGTTATTAGCATAAGTTATTTCAGAAAATTTTATTTTTAACACCCCCTGTTTAAGAAACTATTAGCCATAAAAAATTTAAAAAAAAATCTTTAGACCTCTTTAAGTAAGGCACATCCTGTACAAATTTTCTCAAAGTGTAATGCAAAAATTTAAGTTAACAATATAATTTTACAAATCTATAAAATCTATAAATCTATAGGTTGTTTCCTTTAAGTTGAAGAAAGTATCTCTTGATTTTAAATGTTTTTTTACATATAAAATTATAAATTTCAATATTCTAAACGGTTTTATTTTTATTTTTTTTTTAAATGTGCTCCATTAAAAACTTTATGGTTTATATTCTGCCTTGTTTATTTTAAAACCACCATAAAAACTATCATAATAAACGAAAATTAAAGTTTTATGTATTTATGTTTAAAAAGTATCAACATTTTGTTTTTGAACTCTTGAACGTAATTAATAGCAACAACACAATATAGACTCAAATATCGAAAATAATGATAAATGTGTTTTATATTTAATCAAAAACACTTCAAAAAATTCAACAAAACCTGAGAAGATAATAGTTAATTTCCATAAACTATGCATAAACCAATGCTTCTTTATTACATTTACAACATAGCATTAATAGTAACATAGCAGAATTTTCATTCGTTTTATTTCAGGTGGCAGTTGGCATTTATACTATCTTTTATACCAAAGTACTGTTTAAATAATACAATATTCTTTTTTTTTTACAAAGAAAAATGGTGCACATAACATTGTTGATCTATCTGTATATGACCTCAAATTAAAATTATTGATGTTTGTTATGTGCATAAAAACTATGAACTAAAAATATAAATAGAAAAAAAAAAACTTTCAAGTTCGGTACACAAAAAAAAAATTAAATTCTCAAATATTCAGGTTACTTAATTCGATTACTTTAAGATCTAGTTTTTATATAAAAGGTTAATTATTTAAAAATTAAATTTTAATATTATCAATATACTGAATACAACACTGTCAGGTGATATAAGGTGATATATTTCTTAGACTTTTATTCGGTTTTAACTAACTTAGAGAAAAGTATAATATATATATATATGGCCGAATATAACGTTGTACTACACGGTGGGTCAACTTCGACTGACTGATTTAAAATTCTTATAATTTTATTACTTTTAAAGTTTTTTATTTAATTTTCTTTGCAGATAATAAACAATTTTATAATGTCATCATAAATTCAGCGCTCAGTGCAAGAACGTGTTAAAATTGTTGAATTTTGTATTCGGACAATAAATTTTTTGAACAATCTCCTTATGAGCGATGAAGCACATTTTCATTTAAATGGATATGTCAATAAACAGAACTACCGAATTTGGAGTACGGAGAATCCAAGAACAGACCATCAGTGACAATTAAACCCTCTCAGATGCACTATTTAGTGTGAAAATATTTCTGATATAGTTATCGGTCCATATTTTTTCAAAAATGAAACTGACCATCCAAAAATCATCTCTGGAGCGATATACCGGACCATGTTGTTAATTTTTTACGTGCGGAAGTTCTCAATCATCGTAACATATGGTTTCAGCTCATAGTGAGAGAGAGAGATTGGCGATTCTGTGAAAAATTTTTGACGATCGAATAATTTCAAAAAATGCTAACCCCACGTGGCCACCTCGTTCCCCAGATTTAACGGCCGCTGATTTTTATTTTGCGGGGTCTCTTGAAGGAACGGCTTTACATCAACAAACCACAAAATATTCAGGAACTAAAGCAGAATATTCACACAGAAATTGCGTAACGTAATGCAAAATGTCTTAAAAAGAGCAATTAACTGCCAACAGAAAAATGGAAGCCATTTAAAGTATGCAATTTTTCACAAAAAAAAAAATAAAATAAAAACGTTTAAAAATAAAAATATAAGCTTTTAAAATTAGTCAGTCCAAGTTGGCCCTTGGTGACATCATACATACAATAATTTATTTTCACTTAATTTATCAGATACTTGAAAGATACCCCATTAAAGACTGTAATTGATTGTATAATACTGTATAAATGGCATTGAGTTTTGAAATAATATCAGACTGAGAATAACAATCAATATCAATTAATTATCGAATAGCTATTAGACAAAGTATTCTAATCCAAATATAAATGAAGATATTATATTACAGTAATAGATAGACATTTGATTCAATTTGTCAATAATATCCCAAATTTTAAAAATAAAATAAAAACGAGGAAGAATACAGTTGACTTTGTCAACTCTTAGATACCCGTACGAACCGTTAGTATGTTCACAGCCTGTCACTCTGCTTACAATATTATTTTTTTAATATTTTGGTATTTTAAAATAATTTGGGTGAATTTTATAATTTCTAGAACTATGGGTTGTACATATATTCAAACTATATGTTTATATGTACATTCTTCAAAAGCAGATTCTAACCTTCCACATAACGATTATCAATCCAAAACTTTTTCAAATATTCTATAGTACCATTTAATACTAAGCGGTAAATGTATATTAAATTTACTAAGTACAACATAGTAAATATAATTTTAAATATTATATTATATTATATTTAAATATTCCATTGACAGAATAATTTCTTATAAGTACAATAAAATACATATATGTATGTAAATACGGCGCTGTATAATATACATCTATACTCTTATCATTCATTCACTAGTGACATATACGATATGTAAATAAACATGATATTATATAAGTATGTATATATATCAATATCATATAAATAAAAATTCTTCAAGCAACCGTTATGTTGTTTATTTAATTACATTTTTTTGTACTACGCATTATATCCTCAACAATTTCAAATTATCGAGTAAAACAAAATGGAAAAAATTCGTTAAAGAAATTTGTTAGAAAATTTGAAAAAATCAAGTAACACTTTCGTCAATTATAAAGTAACCCTATATTATTAAAAAAAGTTGTTAACAGAAATAAAAGTATAATGTTGCAGCTTTAATTTTTGTGTATTACTTCAAAAAAATTTTAACAGGTGTTCAAGTTACAGGTGTTTAAAAATAGAAAATTTTCAGTTTTTGACCCCTTACAGCTCCTAAACGGGGGGTGATACAAAAAAAATTTCTGAAATGACTCATACGTATTTTCAAAGATCTAACTTCTGTCAAAATTTCCAACTTTAACCGTTTAGAAGATGGAAGGGTTAAAGAATTTTGCAAAATTTGAGTTTCGCATAACGGTAAATTAAGACACCGTATGCCAAAAATATATATTTATTGTATATATACTTTTAAAGCTAATGAAAGTAGTAATCGTTTGGCGTTTTCAAAATGAAGATATACCTTATACAACTTGTGCTATAACAATTTAAATATAGAGCTTTTTTGAACCTTTGGGGAGCTGTAGCTCCGTAACGGGTGGGGCTACAAAAAAAAGTTATAAAAATAAAATTAATATTTTTGTGAGATCTATCAGTAGTTAAAATTTCATAGCTCTATTGCAAAAAAAATGTGGGGATCTAAAAGTTAGGTGTTCGAGAGCTACCCTAAGGCTTGGTCCAAACTCAACCAAAAAAAATAGGGAACCTACAAATTACTCCCAAAATATTTTGTGTAAATTTCAAGATTCTAGCTTTCTTAGTTTTTGAGTTAGCGTGCTGACGGACGGACGGACGGACGGACGGACATGGCTCAAGTCTTAGAATTTTTTTCTGATCCGATCCATACCTTTGAAGGTATATCTAGCTCGCTTATTTCGAGGTGTTACAAACGGAGGAGTAATTTTATTATACCCGATCCTATCGTACGGGTATAATTATAATACCACTTTATTATAGATATGGGATGTCCTATAGAGCCAATTTTAATCCACGTATTAAAATTATAACTAAATATTGAATATCACAAGAAGTCGAGATTTTGTATTACATATATTTATATCATTTTTCCGAGCTAAAACAAAATCTAACTACAATAGAAAAAAGATTATTGAGTAGACTAACGGAAGGTTATAAACATGATAAAAAGCATTTAAGAAAAAATGAGAAAGACTGAATAGTTGGCTGAGTCAAATTTAGGATATCTACATGAACATAATACATTTTGTTATTTGATTAAATTTATTTTCTTTTACGAGTTTTCAAGATATTTATTTATTTGAATTGATTAAGTCTTATAGATCAATATTTACGTAAATTTGAGGAGTTGTATGAGAGATCATCTTTTATAAAATTTCAGACCTAATACTATACGAGAACATAAATTTTATAGAAGAAAACAAACCTGTTGGGCTAGACATAAAGTGATGATAAAAAAACAAAATAAGTTGTATGGCAGCTACTCAACCTCGCTGGCCGAACTTGTACAACTAGCATTTTTTATATAATATATATATAAAATGTACATATATAATATTATTATATATGTACTTCTTCATATCTTTCTCGTCTCCTTTACAGTGTCACAAATATTATAAAAAATTTATTACATTCTTAGAATTATATTCGTATATAGGGAAAAACTAAGGCTAGTAAAATAATAAATAAAGAGCAAATAAAATATACATACATGAAACATATTTTTAATAGAAATATATGGTTATAAACTTACCAAAATGATGCATTCTGTTCTTTTAAAGCTTTTCTGTCACTGATAATAACACAAAAGAATAATTTCATTTTAAACTTTTATTTCGATTAGTGTAAAAAATGTACGAATCATGTACAAAGGTTTTACGTTTTTTCAATTTCGTTTATAATCCAGATTTAATAATATTATTGTATATAGATATGTACTTTTTTCATTTTAAAATTATTGTTGACTTTTTTTTAAAAATCATAATATTTTGATTTTTAATTGATTGAATATTAAATTCATGGACTCCTTCGAATTTTATTGTTTTATTTTTCTCGATAAACTTGAAAAGTTAAAAAACTGGTGGTATGTCATAAAGCCAAATTTGTGAAATATATGGCATATATGGTATGTTTTTCTTTACCGATTAGGTCTACATTATTTGGAAACTTTGTATTGTAATAATCCCAATATGGCTTTATAACTCCTTTGAATAGGCCATAAAGCAATATGGCGTTATATCTCATTCAATTAAAACTACTTTAAAAGAAAATCTATTAAACTTAATTAACTAACTCTAAAATACTTTATAATTATTTTTTTTATAGATATTATAAAATCAAAAACTTGAATATTGTAGGGGCTGCCGCCTCAAAACCCCTCGCAAAACAAATTATTGAAACTCTGATTTTAAATCTAACTCTAAAATCCTAATTAAGAATCTAGCATAATTCATAAACATATCTATATAAATATTCTTTAAAAAGGAAATATCCTGTTTTCCTGTTTTTGAAACCAACTATAAAATCCCTCCTAATTATCTTTTGCATGCATATTTCAACAACAAAACACTTAAAACTCAAACAAACTATTGGAACCCCGATTTTGCTTCCAAAAATTGAAAGTTATTTTTTATAATCATTAGTTTACAAAAATTTAACGATGACACAAAGTTTTTTTATAAAAATATGGCTTATTGGGGATATGGCTTTATGACCCCTCACTGAAAAGCTTTATTTCTACTGGTGAACTGAAAATATTGTAATTTGACAAAAACCATTCATTAGATTCGCCAACTATCAATTTTTGTGTTCCAGAGTCCATTTATTATGAACCTAACGAATATTATTTTATTTTAATTTTTTACCGACCGCATACATAAATGTATAAGGTAGGTATTGTTTTCATACCAAAAATTGGAACCCGAGATTATTGCAAATATGCATTGCTCCGATGCGTAGAATCCTGAAATGAGCATATATAGACATCACCTGGGAATTGTTAAAAATGAATTTCCACGTCTTATATTCGTCGTCTATTAAAACGATGTCATTACAATGACCTTGACATTATTATTAGTTATCATGAAGTGTAAGTTTAATTTAAAATAATATGTGATAACGAATTTGTCTAAAATATACGATGACCAAGTAACGAAATTTTTAATAAATTCTTTCGAATTGTGGATTTAAGGTGCTAATCTCTTAACATATCTACTGCACTATCATAATTTATTATATTTATTACATTATCATTATACTTTCTAAACCGTGTTATCAATACAGAATTCAAAAACATGAAGAGTTTACGAATTCTAATGAAGATTACTTACAGTTTAGTGGAATTTCATTGCAAATATTCCTTTAGAATTAAATTTATTATAACTAATTTAACGTTTATGAAACTTAATAGCAAAAATGTAGTAAAAAAAATTAAATTTTTTTTGGATTTATTAAGTAAATTGCTAACTTATCCCAAACATTTACAATTTAAATGTTTTTAAATTTTTGTCTAACGAGTCGATAAATATTTTTCTTTACCGATTAAGTCTGCACTATTTTGAAGCTGTGTTGTGTAATATTTCTTTTTTTTTTTTGTTTCAAGATTGACTGTGTAGAATTACTATCACTCTAATAAATCAATAATTGTACCTTTTCCGCAATGCCTTACTTATTTTTCTCGGCTCCACATTTTTTCTTGCAATACCTTCGTCTCAATTTTTCTTTATTCGTGTCTTTGCTTCATCAGGTCAGAACTAATCTTATTATAATTTTCTTTAATTTTCAATTTAATTTTTCTAAGAGTTGGATAACTGGAACCTAAATGACATTTTAAATCCATAATATCTTCCATTTTATCAGCCATGATCTTCCTTTAATTTCTCTTTTTAAAAATCAGATTACTAGCTACAAAATTACCTTATACTATACTAGATAGGCATATATATATACTAGTATTTAATTTAATGGCCTTTCTAGAATAAAGCGTAATTTTAAACATTTTTGACTATATTTGGTGACGCATTTATTGAACTTCAGATTCATGTTGAACTATATAGAATTACATAAACTTTATAAAATTTAAAATGATTGAAAAACTACCGAACTTTACTCCGAGAAAAACATATGTAATAGGAGCATATCGTTTTGACGAAGATGAACTGCCAGCAATAAACTAGAGTTTTACTTTGTTAGAAGTAGTACAGCGGACAGAAGTATTATAAGTAAAGAGTAGTAAAGACGACAATACAAAGGAAGATTTACTAATAGAGGGAGCATATTAGATCTACATGAAAATGTCTCAGTGTTTATTACAACCTTTAAACAACAATAATATAATAATAATCTACTTAAATGATTAGAAAGATTTTTTATTACCTACTTAAATTTACTTAAATTGGCAATTCCAAAAACCTGTCCAATAAAAGAATTTCCAATCCGTTCCATTGAACTTTAAGGGTTCCCCATAAAATTAAATTACTTAATTTATTATAAACTTAATATTTAGTACAACTTTTAATATATATTATATATAGGATCACAAATTAAATCAATAAATTTCTAAGTACTTTCACAAATATAAATAAGTTAGTTTTAAATTACATTATTTTTTAGGAAGTACAGAAAAGAAAACATAAACGAAATCTTATTAAAATAATGAAATTAAACTAAAAACAAAATTAATCAAAAAAGTCGACAAGTGCAGGACCTACCTATAGTTTTCTTTTATAATTTGATTATATTATTTTTGAATTTTGATTCTGACCATTTAAAATCAAAATTTATAAACTTGAACTTCTAAGTATTATTTTTCTTTAATAAAATTTCAATCAAATTGAATAATTATGAAAGAGTCCACAATAAATAAAATGATTTTTAAGAGCAAAATAAGAAAAGTAATAAATGTCATAATGTAATCAAATTTAAATTCAACCAGAATAAGTTTTAGTAGATTTTTCAAAAAAAAAAATTCAAAAACAAGCTTAATGGCTTTACTCTGTCCATCTGTATGTCTATCTTTATAAAATTTCTATACCATTAAAACTAAAGCAACTAATTTTTAACCATATATAGATTACCGTCTTGAAAGAAGAAAGATCTTTCAGAATCAGCGTAAGCTGCTCTAGAAATTTCTTTTGTTCTTACCTCTATTTAAGATCTATTATGAGTTAAAAATTGAAATTTTGCCATTTTTAGATACCTGTAACTTAGACACCTATACAAATTTTTGTAAAGTAAAACGTGAAAACTATAGCTTCAAGATTACATTTTTGTATGTGTTACCAGCCTTTTTTGTGTACGGATTCCTTAAAATTGAAGAAAGTGTCTCTTGATTTTTCATTTTGTAGACTTTTCTACATTTATAATTCTAAGAAAAATTTTTAAACTTACACAAACTTGTGGAAAATGTGTACCTTTTAAAAACTTTTGATTTTGTATCTTGTTTTAATTTTTTTTTTTGTATTTTAATTTTCTAAATATAGTAAGGATACTCACTCCTATAACAACAGGTTATTTAAATAAACATTACTTGCATTCAATCCTATATTTCCACTTTGAAAATAATTTAAAACAAGAAGTAAAGATGTAAATAGAAAAAAAAAATAGAAGTAAAATTAAAATTATTTTCAAAATGAAATTATTTAATATTTAAGGAAAATATATTATGTACATATATTTATTTATATCTAAGATTATTATCTTTAGATTTTGCAATATAAGCATCTAAAAACAAAATTATATAAATAGAAAATAATAAATTAAACAGTACATTCCATATATACAAAACATCTGAACTAAATTGATATTAACTTTCTAATGTCACATGCTCATATTTACAGTAAGATTACTATAAGTTGTGATCAATTAAGAATTAAGATCGCCGACCTAATTTAATTCCTAGAAAGATAATTGGGTCATTTACATAGTTCTTTATTCATACTAGCTTAAGTGTCAATTTGATGAATCATCATTTTCACTAAGCCATTGATTATTCGGCTGTAGATATTATGAAACACAAATACTCTATTTTTGTCCCATTCTTTATTTTCTATTTTTTTGACCCTTTTTTGCTCTTTTACAAGAATTACTTACTAATTTATTTTATATTACATGATATAATATATTACAATAAAACTTTATTGGATATATTCTAAACGGGGTTTGTACGGATTTTGATTAAATCGTCAATGACTTAACCACAATGTAATTAAACTATATTATGAACATTTAGTTTGGGAAAGTATTCATTGTCATTTGATTGACAAGCATAAAAATTAAATTACTAAAAGATTCCATCGAAACTATGATGATGAATGTACTGAAGTAGTCGATTCGTTAATTTCATCTAGGTATAGTCTCTCACGAATCATATATTTACTATGAAATCTTTCTATCAGATGTAGTTGTAGATGATCAGTTCACCTCCTTGAAATAATTTATTAATTCATTATTGTATTATATAGACTTTCATACTTAGGGCTGATGTAAACTGGAATGTTGTATTTCTTAATTCATCCAGGCAGTAGCATAGTACCTTAAAAGTTGGTAAGTGTGTATTTTATTTTGTCTTGTTTTCTTAATTATTTTTTAGTTTATGTAAAGATATTGGTATTATTTGAGTTTAAAAAGATTCAGATGTAAGTATACGTTTTCTTTCTAGAACTAAAATACGACAATTATGGTTGATGTTATCACGATCCATTGCCTTATCGATAGACATGCTAGAAGGTTAGGTATATATGAATATGGATCGTAGCTGTAGATTTAGCATAGGAATAGCCAATGTAGAGAATGTGGAGTACTTTCTCTGAACATTCTAGTCTGTCAAGAAAATTAGCGAAACATCCCGGTAGCTTTTTTTAAGAATTAGGTGAACTCTGTAAAATAGATTTGCAAAGCTTTCAATGCTTCTTTCGTCAGAATATTATCACCGTGGCATCTAAGTAAACTTAATTACAGCTCTTACCAAATAGCATCTCTTACGTGTAGAAGTTCCATTACGGACCTAGAGTCTAGTAATTACTAACGTGCTAGTCCAGCATTTATTAAAAAAAAGAAAGGATTTTCTTGCTATAATCATGAAATTCCTTTTTGTAACTTTTAGATATCTTTTAATAATATATGAACATGACATCTCATTTCTTCGACTGGGTATACATAATAAAAAAATTTCTTCATGTATACAATGTATGTTAACCCTTACAAATTCTATAAGAGTTATTAATTATTATGATTTTTTTTTATTTTAAAAAGTTTATATTTAATAAAAATATTCTGGTCAAAAACATTTGGTTTAAAATAAAATAATTTTATTGATAAGTATTTTATATTTTTTTATAAATTTATTAAAAATTAAATTTAAAATTTATTATATTTTATAAATATTTAATAAGAAAAAAATTTTTTTTTGAGGAAATCAATCACGTGGAAATTGTACAGTTTTTTTTTTTTTTTTTGAAAAATAATTTTTTTAATAAATTTATAATTTAATATTCTTTTTAAAAAAATAAAAAAACCTGTTAAAAAGAATAAAACAAAATATATATTAAAATTAAAATAATATACCTATATAACTCTTTTGTTTTAATAATTTTTAAAATTAAATAATAATTTACTTTAAGATGATTAGGAGTGATATAAACTGATAAAATAAGAAATAAGAATTGTTTTTTTTTATGAATTTTTTTGATAGCATAAATTATGGTTGAACTATGGTTGTTTCTTTCAACGCATATTCGAACCTACAATCTAAGAAGTTATTTTAGTTTAGTTTTTGAGTAATCGTGCTGAAGAACGGAAGGACAGTCAAAGTTTAATCGATTTTGATCCGAACCATACACTCAACTATATTTCTAGCATGCTTATTCGAGGTGGTACAAAACGGTGGAGCAATTTTAATATACCCGGGACTATCGTACAGGTATACAAAATCTTTGTGTTAACATTTAAGAGAACTATGATTGAAGAGAAAACATTATTGGAAACATGCACCTCTTATATGTTTTCTTTAACCTTCTTTAAATAATTTCTACAATATACTCTCTATTAAAATGTTCAATCTTTTCTTATGTTTGGAAAAAAAAGGATTGTTTCCATCGTCACATCCTAATTATTATTATTATTTTTTATTAATTATAATTAAAATTATATTTAACATTAGCCAATTAGCTGTTTTGACTCTTGATGGCCCTCATCCGAGAGGAAAAAGGCCATAGTTTTTATTTGTAATATTTCTATATATTAATAACAAACTTTCTAAATCTAAATCTAGCTGTCTTGTTAGCTGTATAATAAACTTAGATTATATTGACTATTAAGTTAATTATTTTCAAATTTACCTTTTTACAAAATCTTTTTAATTTTTATATGGATTTTTTTTATATTGATAAATTAAAGAATAATTTATTGAAAATATTTATTAATATTAATATTAGTAGAGGACATTAAAAATGCTAGAGGATTTATGTTATTGTACATGTCTTGGGAAATGGATGTGCATTCAGTACATAAAATGTGCAGTTAATAATGAAAATCTCTTACAAAATTAAAATTTAAATAACATTTCTGTTTGTTGTATGTGCGAATGAGTTAATCTGGTACGTCTTGGTATAACATTGTCATAAAGCTTCGGTTCATATTGGTTGAAGTTGTTAGGGATACATAGTTTTATTGCAGTTCTTTTTTGAATAACTGATTCATATTGGTATCTGTAGTTTGTTCAGTTCAGTTTCTATTGATTTTTAATAACCTTTTAAATTACTTTATGTTAGTTGATTTTGTAGAATGTAACATAAATATTTGAAGTTGGGATTTTTTTACAGATTTTGCAAACAGGCCAGTAATTTCGTTTTGAGATATTCCTGATGTAATTTTACAATATATTTCTATATAATCTTTATCTATACTTTATGAAAAGGAAGAACGAAACATTCTTTTAATTACATAATATTTTACCGATCTATGAACACACATCTAATCACACCTTCGAAATACACACTTTTGAAAACAATCTATAAAATAGATTTCTGTGGATCACTCTTTTGATCATTTATTATAAACCTATCCATTAAGTTATTCATTCCTTCTATAATGTAATAAAATGCTTTTAATTTGAAATCAATCTTTACGAAAAATAACACAAGCTTTAGTAAAGACGTCGATTCTTGAAATGTGAATTTCCGAATATACCTAAACGTAGAATGGTTCCATTAAAAATCAAAAATTGAATGAAAAATTAATCAAAAACAAAAAATTTTTAAAATGATTTGCATAACATTTTTACATGATTCTCTAAGATATATTACACTAGCAAAGTACCCGGCGTTGCCCGGAGTATTTTATTGGTTTTATGAAATAAAAATTATTACCTTTTGTTTCTGCGTTAATTTAATTTATAGTTAACTTATTACTATGCATTTACAGATGCTGGTAGTTAATATTCTATTTCTATTACAAAAACTCTTTAAAGGAATCAATAATCTATTGAGTACGCAATTACGGCGAAATGAGTTTTCACAATATATTCGTTAATATCGAAACATAAAATCGGATTTCAATTATAAAAGACCATAATGTAATACATTGTTTTTTGTAAGTAATGTCACTTCATTTTTTTGTGATATTAACTATGCATAGGTCTCTTAAAAGAGTAATGTTGAAGAACAACTTTTTTATGTACCCTCAAAACTGGAGATCCTACAGCATCAACAGCTCTTCAAATTTTGAAAAACTTATTTTTAAATGCATATATCTCAGGTTCTATTTAACATATTTTCAATATAAAAAATACATGATTGTTTTTTACCTTTATAAATCTACCAGAATTTTTTTAAGTTTACTTTTTCTAATTATGTTTTCAAATTAATTGGCTAAAAATATGTGCAAAAATTGTATTTGGATTAGAATATAAAGTTTTCTGTTCTTTAAATATGTATGTACTAATTTTTTATTAAATAGTCTACAGAAATGTGATATATAGTATTTCTAAATATACGCACGTTATACATACTATATGTACATATTTCAATGATATTTTATGGGAAATATGTTATACACATGCATCTTATAAAGCTAGACCACATGTATTTCTGAATGATGACATGATGACTGTCGTATGTAGGAGATTTTTTCTGTTTTTTAACGGCCGAAAATGTTATGTTGTTAAGACTTAAACACAGTATTCTTAAGATACTTAATAAGGTTATTTTAATTACTTTTATATATTAGAAATTTGCATTGAAAGGTTTTTATGTAATATTAAAAACAGTGTAGATAAAAGTAAAGAGTGTTGGAAATATCCTTTTAATAATAATAACTATACCAAAAATTGGGCAGAATATTTTTAAAAGGTATTCGTGCGGAAATGGTTTAACGAACGTTAACAAAAATTTGTCACAGGCTCTATTTAGAATCGTAAATTCATCCTGCTAAATTAGACAAAAATTGGAAACAAAATTTTCTTTTGAAAGTCTGTCGTACAAATGGGTTAATGTATCACCGCAGAATTACTTAAATGAGCTTCTGCCTTAAAGTGCAGTACTTGTGACAATGTTCAATTGGTCAAACCGTTTAAGCACGACAACAAAAAAATGAAAAACTTCATTGAGGCTTGATGCTGAAATGAGTTAATGCATCGTAACAAAATCAACTCAGTAAGCTTCTTTGGTAAAGAGCTAGAGCTTTTGTGAATTTTCAACTCAGTTGGTCAAACCGTTTAAGAGCGACAACAAAAACATTAAGAAACTTCATTGGGCCGTGGTGCCGAAACAGGTTAGTGGATCGTAACCAAATCAACTGAGTGGGCTTCTGCGGTGAAGAGCTACACTTTTAAAATTTTTCAACTCAATTGATCAAACCTTTTAAGCTCGACAACAAAAAATTAAAATACTTCATTGGGCCCTGGTGCCGAAACGGGTTATTGGATCGTAACCAAGTCAACTGAGTGAGCTTCTGGAGTGAAGAACTACACTTTTGTAAATTTTCAACTCAATTAATCGAACCGTTTAAGCGCGACATTAAGGTAAATTAAAAAAATTCACTGAACCCTGGTGCCGAAACGGGTTAATGGATCCTAACCAAATTTAATCTAATGAGCTTTTCTGCTAAAGAGCAACAGTTTTGCAAATTTTCAAATCAATTGGTAAAACCGTTCAAGCATCAAAAAAATTTAATAAACTTCGTTCGGCTCTCGTGCCCAAACGGGGTACCAGAACTTTACAAAAATTCGTCTCAAGGGTTTTTTCAGACCATAAAACCGCCATACAAAATTGGACATAAATCGGAAAATTTTTTTGGAAGCCCGCCTGGCCGAAGCCGGGTGACATATGGCAACCCAATTTCTTAACATTCGTGCAAATTTTCAACTCAATCGGTCAAACCGTTTAGGCAGAACAACGAAAAAACCAAAACGCTTTAAAACGCTCTCGGGCCGCAATGGGTTAATGAACCGAAATGCGATATAGCCTATTACTCCTTGCGGGATCGTATAAATGTTCCTGCAAAATTTGGTTGCAATCGGACTGGTGGTTTTTACGTGAATCCGTGCCAAACAAACAAACAAACAGAATTTCTTCCTTATATATATTAGATGGCATTCTAAATTAAATGTTGTAACCTTAGAAATTAAATTAACTTAAGAACATCTTTTCTATAACTAAAATATGTTACAAATGGGCAAACCGGCCAGTTAGCAAATTGGACGCTTAAGTACTTTTACTAGTAGACATTTCACAGCTTTAAACAATCAACAATTTAATTTTCAATTCTAGAGTTTGATTATCTCTTTAATTGGCTACATGAATCTGTGTCAAAATAATTAATGCCGAAAAAAAATTTAGTTTAAAATAATTTTCTGAAAGTAATGGAAAAAAAACAATACCTACCTTATACATTAATGTATCGGTCGGTATACTACAAATTTCTACAAATGGTAGAAATAATTATTATTTTTAATTCCCTCAATGCTGAGCGTCTACATAAATAAAAGTTACAAAATGTCCAAATGTTAAAGGCCTTTTTTGTTAAATATTTTTTTGTTAAGTGTCTATTTTGCGGAATTTCAACTGATCAAAATATATTAAATGAATATGAATATAAACAAAAAAGAAATATCACATAATATTGACAGATTTAAAACTAACAAAATCGTACGGGCCCTAGGACTAACAGCATTTTAAAAAATTGTACTTTTTATACCCGTATGAACTATGTTCAAGGGTATAATAAATTTGCCATTACGTTTGTGACACCTTAAAGGAGCCGAGCTAGATATAGTGTCAAAGGTATGGATCGGCTCAGAATCGAATTCTGAGTCGATTAAGCCATGTACGTCCGTCCGTCCGTCCGTCCGTCCGTCCGCACGATAACTCAAAAAATAAAGGAGCTAGGAGGCTGAAATTTTTTTTACGTCGCTTTTGCAAAATTGTTAGTTTTGCTATTTAAATCCAACATTTTCGGTCGGCGGGTTCGAGTAGCTGCCATACAACTTCTTTCTTTATATAGAAATAACTCAGTATCTATTCAAGCTAGGGTTTTGAAATTTTGCAAATGATGATCAAGTTTTATGGCAACAACTTCTGTAAAATTTGGTTGTGTTGGTGCGACGGGTTCGGGTAGCTGCCATACAACTTCTCCGTTTAAATGAGAATAACTCAGTGTTTATTTAAGCTAGGAATCTGAAATTTAGTAAGGAGGTGTCGAGTTAAATGCCAACAACTTTTGTAAAATTTGGTTGGTCTAGAGCAGCCGGTTCAGGCTTCTTGCACCTCTTGGAAGTTAATAAAGCTAGGCGTCTGAAATCTTGCAAATGGTGATCAAGTTTTATGGCAACAACTTTTGCAAAATTTGGTTGTGGTGGTGCAACGGGTTCGGGTAGCTGCCATACAACTTATCCGGTTAAATGAGAATAACTCAGTGTTTATTGAAGCTAGGAATCTGAAATTTAGTAAAGAGGTGTCGAGTTATATGCCAACAACTTTTGTAAAATTTGGTTGGCCTAGAGCAGCCGGTTCAGGCTTCTTGCACCTCTTGGAAGTTAATAAAGCTAGGCGTCTGAAATTTTGCAAATGATGATCAAGTTTTATGGCAACAACTTCTGCAAAATTTGGTTGTGCTGGTGCGACGGGTTCGGGTAGCTGCCATACAAAATCTCTTTTTAAATGAAAAGAACTCAGTGTCCGTCCGCACGATAACTCAAAAAATAGAGGAGCTAGGAGGCTGAAAATTTTTTTACGTCACTTTTGTAAAATTGTTAGTTTTGCTATTTAACTCCAGCATTTTCGGCCCCCGGGTTCGAGTAGCTGCCATACAACGTCTTTCTTTAAATGGAAATAACCCAGTGTCTGTTCAATCTAGGTATCTGCAAGTTTGCGAATGATGATCAAGTTTTATGGCAACAACTTCTGGAAAATTTGGTTGTGTTGGTGCGACGGCTTCGGGTAGCTGCCATACAACTTCTCTTTTTAAATGAAAATAACTCAGTGTCCGTCCGCACGATAACTCAAAAAATAAAGGAGCTAGAAGGCTGACATTTTGTATACGTCACTTTTGCAAAATTGTTAGTTTTGCTATTTAACTCCAGCATTTTCGGCCTCCGGGTTCTAGTAGCTGCCATATAACTTCTTTCTTTAAATCGAAATAACTCAGTATCTATTCAAGCTAGGGTTTTGAAATTTTGCAAATGATGATCAAGTTTTATGGCAACAACTTCTGCAAAATTTGGTTGTGCTGGTGCGACGGGTTCGGGTAGCTGCCATACAAAATCTCTTTTTAAATGAAAAGAACTCAGTGTCCGTCCGCACGATAACTCAAAAAATAGAGGAGCTAGGAGGCTGAAAATTTTTTTACGTCACTTTTGTAAAATTGTTAGTTTTGCTATTTAACTCCAGCATTTTCGGCCCCCGGGTTCGAGTAGCTGCCATACAACGTCTTTCTTTAAATGGAAATAACCCAGTGTCTGTTCAATCTAGGTATCTGCAAGTTTGCGAATGATGATCAAGTTTTATGGCAACAACTTCTGGAAAATTTGGTTGTGTTGGTGCGACGGGTTCGGGTAGCTGCCATACAACTTCTCTTTTTAAATGAAAATAACTCAGTGTCCGTCCGCACGATAACTCAAAAAATAAAGGAGCTAGAAGGCTGACATTTTGTATACGTCACTTTTGCAAAATTGTTAGTTTTGCTATTTAACTCCAGCATTTTCGGCCGCCGGGTTCTAGTAGCTGCCATACAACTTCTTTCTTTAAATCGAAATAACCCAGTGTCTATCCAATCTAGGTATCTGAAATTTTGCAAATGAGGATCAAGTTTTATGGCAACAGCTTCTGCAAAATTTGGTTGCGGTGGTGCGACGGGTTCGAGTAGCTGCCGTACAACTTCTCTTTTTAAATGAAAATAACTCAGTGTCCGTCCGCACGATAACTCAAAAAATAAAGGAGCTAAGAGGCTGATATTTTTTTTACGTCACTTTTGCAAAATTGTTAGTTTTGCTATTTAACTCCAGCATTTTCGGCCGCCGGGTTCGAGTAGCTGCCATACAACTTCTTTCTTTAAATAGAAATAACCCAGTGTCTATTCAATCTAGGTATCTGAAATTTTGCGTATGATAATCCACTTTTATGGCAATAACTTCTGTAAAATTTGGTTGTGATGATATGACAGGTTCGGGTAGTTGCCATACAACTTCTCTTTTTAAATGAAAATAACTCAGTGTCTATTGAATCTAGCTATCTGAAATTTAGTGAAAAAGTGTCGAGTTGCATGCCAAAAACTTTTGTAAAATTTGATTGATCTATTGCAGCCGGTTTAGGCTTCTTGCATTTCTTGGAACTTAATGAAGCTAGGTGCAATAGATTCGGGTAGCTGTCATACAACTCCACAATTTACATAAATATATCTCTGTAGTTCGGTACTAAAACATCTGAATGTTTTTAAAATATGATCAAGTTTTATAATAGGATATATTACGTTCATACGGGTATCCCAGAGTTGACACAGTCTACTCTACTGCACTCTTCCTCGTCTTTAGTTAAATCTTTAAATCTTATCAAATGTTGCAAAAACTACCATGGAATTTGGAAATTATAAAAAAAATATATAAAAAAACAAACAAAATACGTAAAACACCAATTTACCATTTGTGCTAAATAATAGATGGCGCACAAAGAGTTTAAAATTATTTTCTTTTTTACAATCTCGCAAAATAGCGCTACTAGTCGAGTAACCAACTACTTAACGTAATAAAATGATTCAAGAAACTGAAGCATGACTAATACGAGGATTCTACTGATTGAGTGAATATTGTGTTGTTTGAAATAATCATAATTATAATCTCGGCTATTTAAGAGTTTAATGCTTTTATTTTTCGTATATTTTGCAATTTCGTATAAATTGCAATTATTATAGTAATCTTTTTTCGTACATAATTTGATGTAAGGAAAAAATAATTTAAATTGTTGGCACATTTCACTCCGTACGTCTGTCGGTTAGTTTTTTTTTCTTAACGAAATAGTTCGACAAGTTAAAAATGGAAGGATTTCGTTTAAATTCAACATTCAAACTTATTTCACTTTTAATGAAATAATTTTGTTAAACTTAGTTCAGTTATTACAGTTGGTTACAAAATCTGAATTACCTCTTTTTCCGAAATATGATATACATGAGTATGCGAGACTTTAAACCGACTATAAGGTCACAAAATGAGAATTGCCACTTTTTCCAGAATATTTATAAATATTCTGGAAAAAGCTAATAACTCTAATTTTGAAGCCAACTCTAAAATCTTTCAACAAAGAATTTGAAATCATGGGGGAGAAAATAACATTTCAGCTTTCCATACAGAAGTATTAAATTTTAACTATTCTCTGTGAAAAATAATAATACATTTTGCAAAAATTTAGACATTTTTATGAAAAACAAAAGAAAATTGTTTCGAAGTTATAAGGGCTGCAGCCCCGCGGCTTTGCCGTTCGTGGGCGTAAAGGCAGCAGTTCCCATTTTTTTAATGGAAGTAGCTCGAAAAGGAGAGCGCGAAGGCCGTAAGGCTGACCAAAATATAGAAAATTTTTTGAAACCTGTTGAAAATATTCGGATTTTAAAGTCGGCTGCAAATTTGGAATTGGAATAATTTAATAATAATATAATATTTCTAAAGTGAAATAAAGCCTACAGGCTTTAATTCTCTTTGAGACCTACCGCGAAATTTTACGAATTACGCCTTATTACTCAACTCAATTGTGAAATAAGTCCTATTAGGTCTTATTGCTCTAGGCTCTATTTTCCCCTGCCTTATTTGATAACATGTTTAGTAGTTTTATGATATTAAATGTTTTTCATCATTTTGTCCTAAGTAGTTATTGACCGATACAATCACATTGAAATATTACAACTTTAAAAATTCTTCGAACACCTTAATATAGTTTTTATGTAATTTTTCATTTCAACTTACAAAACTCGAGTTGGTGAAAAACTCCTTTGTCACCTTATCTCAAGCATCTCAAGCATCTATATACTTACAGTACTTAAATATTGATAGGTTTTGTATTTTATTTAGTCTTGTTGTGTCATGTATCACACGGTTTATATAAAGCCTGTATTTCATTTTGTATTCTATTTTATACAAATTTCTCCTAATTATCTTTTTTACATATTATTTTAAATACTGATTGTGCAAATATTTCCAGTCAAATGAAAAACAGGCAAATCAAATACACGCTAGTAAAATTCAGGCAAATAAAATGCACACAAATGATAATACAGGCAAATTGCATTAAATACAGTCATATGACAGACTCCCCATGTAAGGATATTGTTGCAATAATCCTCAAATTATTTACTTCCAAACGGCTTTATTTGTTATTTTATCTGTTTCGGAAAACATTGACATTCGCTTACTTATAATTTCACAAAAATTTCAAATAATGATAAACGTTAAACTAAACGTTGTATAACAGAAAAATGTCTATAGAATAATTTTCCAACAACACAGAAAAATTTTCACAGATTTCACAGAATAATTTTCCAAAAACTGGCAAAAACTTGTTTGTTTCTTTACCAATTAAATTTTTCACAGATTTCTGATATTGGAATCAATTAATTTTTAGAGAATGTAAAGTAGGGTATACATTATCAGTTCAGTCGTCAGTTCAGCCCTCAGTTTTCTGACTGAACTGATAATGTATACTTATAAAACTATCAGTTTTCATTAAAATAACATGTGAATAATGTGATATTCATCAGTTGCACTGCATTATCAAAATGCCGACTAACTGATAATGTATACCGCACTTAACTGATATTCTCTATAACCTGAAATTAATAGTCAAATCTTTAAAAGCAAAAATATTACATAAGAAATTTTCTTTTTCACAATTTTTTAAAGAAATTTAAATATTTCATAATATCAAAAATAAGCCCAACACTTTTTTTTTGAACAGTATTGCCTCAAGGAATAAAAAAAATTTTTTTTTGAAGTTACAAGAAATTAAATTAATTTTTTGCTAAAGAAATTTTATATATAACCGTTTTATATAATACACCTGTATAAAACTTTCTTTCTCATAATTTCTAATACTTTTAACTAAATAACTAATGCAATAAAATATAATAAAAATTAAAACAAAAAAAAAAATA
Organism: Poecilobothrus nobilitatus; assembly: GCA_947095535.1. Classification (NCBI taxonomy): domain Eukaryota; kingdom Metazoa; phylum Arthropoda; class Insecta; order Diptera; family Dolichopodidae; genus Poecilobothrus; species Poecilobothrus nobilitatus. The sequence goes on from OX352772.1 coordinate 60,575,875, forward strand.
AATAAAAAACTAATTTCTTCTTTTAATAATAGAAATCTGAAAATTTTCCACAGCAAACATAGAAAAGTTGTTCTTAAAGTTTATGCCAAAAAATGTCCTTAATGTTTGACTGATTACACAATTTATATATTATGTATTATACATAATATATGTATATGTAATGTATGTTTGTAATAATAAAATAAACATCCCTTATAATGAAATTTTTAAATATTTTTGAGGTTAGAAAAATATTATGGAATTCTAATCTTCTTCTCAAAATCAAAAATGATTTATCGTTAATTTCAAGTTCTCCGTCCATTCTTACATAAATTTTTTAGAATTACCTATCTACTTTACTAATCTAAAATTTTAATTATCCATTTTCTGTTCATATTTTACAGACAATTAAATTAATTTTACAAAAATAATTTTATTATTTTTTTTGCCCCTAAGGGAGATGAGAAACTTCCAAAGACACCAAGTAATAATAGTAATAATAATAGGTGAATTCATTATTTCCTTACAATCCCACTCCCAATCCAATGTTTCTGTATCCTATTAACCTATCCTTTCCTATCCCTATTCCCTACCCAATATACTGCTGCGTTAGCAGCTAGAGGTTTCATCCCATTATATTGGCTAAAGAAGGAAGTGGGCTTAATCAGTAAGAATTTGACTACCACTCCCCCTTGGTAAGAATTTGACACACCAAAAGGGAATGGTAGTGTAAAATTCTTAATAACTAAACCCACCTCCTTCTTTGACCAATATAATCGGATGAAACTCCTACCTGCTAATGCAGTATATTGGGTAGGGAATAGAGATAGGATCTATACTAGTTAAAAAAAAACAAATTAAAAAAAAATCAAAAAAAATCATTAATATAAAAATCTAATGTCAAGTCAAATGACTTACTGAGCAGTTAAACAATGCAAAGTCCTGAAGTGAAACGTTCAATTGAAAATTTGAAAATGAGAACAAGATGAGACAACTTAAAGTTCCTATTTCGAATACACAAAATTTCTATGTTACTTTAATATAATTTCTTAGAATATTAAATTTTAAAACATTAACATAAACAAAAATAAATATAAATTCCTATTTGGAATAAACAGTTATCTCTTGAAACGAAAAAGTTGATTGATAACAACGAAAACTACGATTTATTTTTAATTCTTTATTTATTTTCAAATTGTATACATTAACTGTCTGATTTACCCTATTCGAATAATCAACTTTTAACTAAATTGAATTCAGATAATAGGGTAAATGTATTATAACATGGTATGTTAGTTATCTTTTAAGACTCTCAACGAACACAATATTCTGCTATCATAATTACGCTCAAAATTTTATATATTGTTTCATAAAATATGTATTCCTAAAAATTATATACAATATGTATATTATATATAAACTTTTACATATGTTCATACTTACACAAGATTTTAATAATATATTATGAATGAATAAAATATGCTTACTTCAACATACATCTGTACAAATTCAATGTAGAAACATATATTTATAAATGCATGAGAAAGAAAAAACAAAGTTTATTATTCAGGTGAACCCAAAAAAAAAAAAAAACAAAAAACATTTTTTTGTCGATAATAAACTTTTGATAGAAAATTTTGATTGGAAAAAATACACTTTTATTTTGATTTTATATTTATTTTTGTTTTTTTGTTTTTTTTTTTTTAAGTCCAAAGTTTTTAAAGTCTGCCTCTGTTCAATGATGACAACAATAACATAAGACAATCTCAAAAATAAAAAAAAAAAAAATAAAAAAAAATATTTTTCTATCAATTTGGATTCTTGTTTATAATATTTATATGTATTATTGTATATGTAAAAAGAAATCTACATCAATCTATTTAAGAGTAATCCATCCTGGCATATTAACACACATGTTAAAATAAGAAATATTTTGTATGAAAGAGATAGAAATAGCTTAAAAAAACTTGAATTTATTATTACAAAAAAAAAAAAGATTAAAAACCAAATAAAAAAAAAACAGAAACTTCATAAAGTATGCATGAACATCATATCAGATTAGACTTGAGGACTTTTCTCATTTCTTCTTTCCCATATCATTTTTTCTGGCATGAATAATGTTTTTTTATTATACAGTTACGGAAAATTATCTATCAATTTATTACTTTAGTATAACATAAATTTCATAGGAGAGCTTACAAAAAATAGTTAACCTTGAGATGCTAGGATAGACGCTTTCATCTTTGATTAACAACAAAAATGTTTGCATATTTAACATTATACCTGAATATCTTTTCTTTATAGAAAATTTAGGTAATAACCAAGGGTATAAGGTATAACCGAAAAAGTTTCAAAGTTACTTCCATGGAAATGATATTATAGATCATATATCTAAAAAAAACTTAACACCAACTCTTGTGGAACAGGTTGTCCTACAATTTAAAACAGGATTAGGGACCTAAAATCTAATAAAAAGTACACAAAAAAAAAGAAATCAAAGCTTAACCTTAGAATATTACTTTAATATTTTATTTCTGCAATTTCTTTTTTTGATATTCACACCTACTGATACCAAAGTCTTCATTTTGATTTTAAATCTAATTTTACAAAATCGACTGAATAATCAATTAAAAGCTTTCATCTTACGATATAAACTTTTACTGTAAGAATAGATAAAAGTTGTTTTCAAAATTTTACGACTTCCATTGACTATCATTGCCTATCGACACCGTACTCCGCTATATTTTAATATATATTAATTGCATTTACTATAATTAAAATTTAATATATATTATTAACTAAAGAAAACTATTCGTCTTATTAACTATACCAGCAAAACTTCAAAGATGGCTCGTCTCAGCCATAGAGTTGGATCATTTGTCTTATTTTATGTACATATATATTTTGCGGATAAACACATTTTCTAAGGAAATAAAACAGCTAGCGTCTACACTTAAAGTTCACTACGCGAATAAAGGATTGCAATAGATGTCCATTCCTACACTGTAGAACTTCTAAGATGGCATAACACTACTTATGCAAATTCATTCTCATGTGTATGCCACGTTTATCGAATCAAAAGCCGCCGTATGTATTGCCCAAAATTGGTAATGCATATGTGTACGAGTTACCAAAGTTTAAAAAGAACATTAACATCTTTCTTTAAAATTTCGTTGCAGATTTTAGTACCCATTCTATATAATCTTAAATTTTGCCAAATCCCGTTTTCCTAAGAATCGTTCCCATATCCAAAAACCTTATTTCATAAACCAAACTTTAAGGGTGTAGTTTTGGTTAGATAAAGTTCAACAAATTCCAATTCCTCCTGTTAATTTTAAAAGTTTCCCACCGACCCTCTTTACACCGATTAAAAAAAAATTTAATACTTCTAAAATAGTAGTAGTAGTAGTAGTTTATCGCACAAGCTGTAGTGATAAGAGTATTAGACAATGTAAGAAGTCAAAAAAAACCAAAATCAACCCTAAAATTAAAATAAAAATATTTGAAAACTCTTTAAAAAATAATATCTATTTAAAAATACGTAATATAATTTTTGTCTATAACTGTTTGATTATAAATGCATATGTGATATTTCATTTTAAGGTTAGTAGTCCTATAGTATTATGAATTGTATTATGGGTGTATGTGGTTCTGTGACAAAATTTTATTAATTTATTTTTTTCTTCCTTTTAAATGACTTGTAATGTAAAACTTTATTGCATAAAACTAAATAGAAAAACTTTATGATTTTAAGTTTGAGTTTTCTTTATTTTTCTTTTTTTCTTTTTTTTTTTAGGACCTAAAAAGGTTCCACAAAAAAATGTTTTTTTTTTTATAACTTCCCTAAAGTAACTTGATTGTTATTAAATTTTAAATATAATGTCTTGAATAATATTATCTTAAACATTGATGACTTTAAGACTATCAACAAAGGTAACTAAATTCGTTTGAAATATGCAAATTATGTATTTAATTTTTTAAATTTTAAAATGATGCCAAGCAATTTCAATAATATTAGAATCAAAATTTTAAATATTCATAGCAAAATTATCTCTTTCGAAAACAGTACAACAGTACTAAAAGTCCCTTAACCTATTATTTGGTAAAAAATGGAGATAGTGTTTAGTGGGTTAATGCTCTATAATTTGGAAGAGGAATCGTTCTGGTACAGCTCCTCTGATTCTCAACTACCCCCCAAGAATAAAAAAATTTTTTTTTAAGTACTCTTTGTAAAACTTTGTTAAACTTAACAAAATTAACCAATACTTCTTCAATTTCAACTGAGTACATAACTTCAGGATGTTATAAAATGTTACAGTTAAACTGGTAAGAATTTGAAAATTTAAAATTTCTTGAATAAAACTAAAAATCTTAAATAAAACGCACAACGTTAAAGGGTTCAGAAAAAAAGAAGTTTGTAAGAGCTTTTTTATTTTAAAAATTATAAAAGATTGTTAAACCTTACAAATTACACGACTGCTTTATTTTATATTTTAGTCGCCTAACATATTTTTTTTTTTTGCGCTCTCTATTTATCTGTTTCCATCACATATATATTTTGGTACAGACTTGTAGATATAAATTTTAGGGCTTTTTTGCATTGATAGATGTTCTATTAAGTATAATTGCAGACACAAAGTTTCACAAAAAAATAGTTATATTTTTAGTTTGTAGTATAGCATGCAATATATCCTATAATTTCTATTACACCGATATCCAAAAAAGATTATATTTTCTTTCAATCTTAAGTTATTCATGTAAATCACTAAAGTTTATTACCTTTCAATCAAAGTTTCTCAGAAATAGTTTTAGGAAATATTATATGTAATAAATAAAAATAGCTTTCTATATATTATGTTAAGAACTGAAAGGTAAGTTGTATGACATTTTTAGGACATAGGAATTTTTTGTGGTATACGTGTATATTAACTATTTGTTTAAAAAAAAAAAATTTTCCTATTTGACTGACGACTTCAAATCGGGACAAAAAAAAAAAAAAACAAAAAACTATAGGTAATATATATATATAATATACATTATACATATATATATATTATGTTATATTAGCTTATTGATATATTATAAAAGATTTGTAAGTTAAGTGTAAAAATCTAACAAAATATTTAAATCCTATACTTAAAAAAAAAATTGTTTAATTTTCAAAATAAAAAATTTTTTTTTTATAAAAATCTTATCCTCAAAAATATAATATTTTTTAAAGTGAAAAGAAAAAAAAACGGAATAAATCAAGAAAAATCCTTAATTTAAGAAAATTTTATTTGAAATTTACTGTAATATTTTTTCATTTGCAGTTATTTGTGGTTGGATCTCAAGGTGAAAATTTTATAAATTGTGTACTGTCTTTTTGTTTCTTTAAATATTCATTTTCTGATGTTATAGTAAGTTTTTTATATCCTAATATGAATAGCTATATCTTTAATATTTAGATTAAAATTTTGGTAAAGTAAAGGTTCTATAAATAAAATTTTATAATAGAGGGCCTGGTACTCAAAATTATCTTTCAGTATGCCGCAATGTGTCTATACTTAATACTACCTACAGATGCATTGATATCCTTTATACATTGTTCATATCATATATCTTTCTATTAAACACTAAGACTATGTCTACCTAAAAAACCTTAATATGTTATTTTTTGAAGTTTATCTTCTTTAACTTTAAGATTCATTACAATAATATTATAAACAAAACCAATTGAAGGTTTGATTTTTGAAGGAAGGATTTCGTTTTGTTGAGTGAGGCTAATAAATTGGTGAATAAGTATAGAGCACATAAAATTTACTTGATATTAGTTTGTTATGTAAAATTTTGCCCCAAGCATTATTTCTACTGCAATTTCAATTGGTATACCGAGAATTAAAATTTCCAACTAGGATTTGATGTCTTGATTTAAAATATTTAGTAAAAATGTTTACATTATTTTGAAATTTGTGTTAATTTCTGTACCTATTTAATCAAAAACTTTCGTATTAAGTGAATGAAGATTCGATGTTATATTTTTATTAAACGTTATCAAGTGTTCAGGTAATTATATTTTGTGAAGGTTTCGTTCTTCAAGACTACTGGATATTTCAAAGTGTCCAGGTAATTATATTTTGGGAGGGTTTCGTTCTTCAAGACTACTGGATACTTCAGTGGGCATGTAGTTTTAAATTGCTTAGATAACTTCGAATTTAAACTTTCGATTAATCTTATATTTGAATCAAATTTTATAAAAATCATCTGTAAAACTAATCGGAAAAACTAAAAATTGTTCTTTTTAAAAACTTCATTTTCCTCGATTTTAATACCATTGTGCAGTATTGTGGATTAATCGGCATATCATGAAATTGTTTAATAAATCTTAGCATATGCTTCACTTTGAGCTGAAATATATTCTGGGATATCATATGTTATATAATATGTTATAATATTATCTTCTTCATCTTCCAGGTTTTATATAAGAGTCCTAGTGATAAATGAAAAAAAAAACTCTAAAAGTTTTTATACACACCTCCTTCTTTTAAATCAAAAGTTACTAAATTAACTGTGTCATAACACACTACAATGAGTTTATTTTATACATTCTCAAAAGTAAGAGTCTACAAAACAAAAAAAAAATAATAATTTTTATATCCTAACAAAATAATAAAATGAAAATTTTAATTTAATTTAAAGAATAAATTAAATTATATGAATATCCTTTCTTACACATATCATATTCAAAATCCTTTCTAATCCTGTTCATTTAAGGCATAAACTAAGTAATTTTTATATATCTTATAATGTAATTAATTCTGTTTTTAAAAATTAAGAAAATATTATATTGGACAAAACAATTTTAAATATAAATACATATATATTTTTTTATAATACATGAATATCTGAAATTCAATTCACTCAATAAAATAAAAATAATTAAAAAAGTTAAAATCTCTGTCATATGTTTAATTTCCAGGGTGATAACATCTTGAAATAATCCGATTGTAAAATTAATATCTATAGATAATAGTGTTTTTTTTTTGTTTTGTTCTTGTGTTTTGTATGTATGTATATATATTTCACTAGCCAGAAGATAATCCGTTTTATAAAATAAAAATTATAAATTTATCTGAACTTATAGAATAATCAACAAACTATAGATAATAAATTTGTACTGAAAATTATGACATGAAGGGAGTAAGTATTAAAATGAAAAATATTTTTTTGTTTTTTTTTTTTGTTTTGAATAAATATGTTGATGAAACATGAGGTAAAAATTAAAACTTATTTTAATATTGTTTTTTTAGCACATTTTTAAAAAATTGTTTAAAAAAGATGTGCTTATTAGTTGCACTCTGTCCGGCTGTCTGTTTGTCAGTTTGAGTGTTTACAAAACTTCTACATCGTTTAAAATAAAGCAATGAAATTTGAAATATGGATAAGTATCAAGACAAAATAAATTTTATGGAATAACTTTTTTCTATAGCTCCACCCGTTACGGAGTTACAGTCCCCCAAAGTTCAAAAGAACTCTATATTTAAATTGCTATAACAGAACTTCTATAAGGTATACTTCAATCTGGAAACGCCAAATAATAACTGCTTGTCTAAGCTTTATATATAAAATATATATAAAATAAATATATACGGTATCTTAATTTACTGTTATGCGAAACTCATTTTTTCGAAACTCTATCTTCCAAACGATTTAAGTTTAAAAATTGAAATTTTGAGAGGGGTTAGAACTTTAAAAACACTATGAATTATAAGTTATTTTAGAAAGTGTCGCCCCCCGTTAAGGAGTTGTAATGGGCCAAAAACTGAAAATTTCCTATTTTTAAACAGCTGTAACACCTGTCCAAATTTTTTCAAAGTAATATACAAAAATTAAAGCATTCCAACATTATGTTTTTATTTTCTTAACAACTTTTCTCAATACAACGGGGTTACCTTAAAATTTACGATAATGTGACTTGATTTTTCTCGATTTTTCTATCAAATTTTTCTAACGATTTTTTTCAATATAGCTATGTACGTATGTATCTTTTATCGAAAAATTTTTAAGAAATATTTTTTAATTTTAGAAATGTACTTTTTCGAAAGCCCTTAGTTGTTTGATTACTTGTTTTTTTTTTTAATTTTTATATTTTTATGTTAAAAGTTTTATCCTTATTAAAAATTTTTGTTATTAAGAACTATGTTATCTTGAAACTATAAGAGATGTCTTTTAAATTAATTCATATTTATTAAATATATTTTTCATTTTAGTTAGTAATAAGAAAAAAACGTGTGTGTGTGTTTTCAATAACTGTTCAATATAATATCAAAATACTTTACTTAAAATCCTTCTATAAATTATCTCTTATTTTCTTAATATATGAAATTATCTCTTATATTTTATTCTGCTTTATTGGTTGATTGAAGCATTGAATTAATATTATTCTTTTTTTTTTCAAATCTAAAATTTTAAATAAAGAGAGGGTTGATTCCCATCTTGTTAAGGCATGCAATATTACTAATTTTGTGATAATAAAAAAATAAAAATAAAATCCAGATGGTATTTCGGCACTTGTCGACCTAAAAATATAATTTTTCTAAAATTTGCCTTTGCTAAAAATCGTCAAGTTGCATTGCAGCCTAAGCTATATATTCTAATTTGAAACAAATTAAAAATAATATGTACATATGTACAGTTTTTGTATGGAGAATCCAAAATCGAAAACTTTAAGAACCGGTAAGTTTTATTGTTTGAAAATGTAACGCGAGATAAGGCCGTATGCATTTCAGCTCATTAAAAGTTCTGCGGATTGAGATATATTTGTTCAGAGTTGTTAAACGATATAGAGAGAGGAACAAAGTAACAAAGAAAAAACGAAACAAACAGTGAAAAAAAGAGATTGAAGGTAGAGTTAAATTAAAGAATGGAAAAAATAAGAAAATACGAAGTACAAATTTTCAGTTTTAAAATTCCTGGCAATTACAATGCAAATATCTATCTTCAAATTTCAAGTTTTAAACGTCCTTTATATTTTTTACACTGATGAATCGAATTGATGAATTTTTTTTTGTTAATGAAAGGAATATCTAGGCCGCAGATCCGTAGTATACCTTCAAAGGTAAAAAGTTCTATATGTACAAATAATGTTGTGAAGTTCTTTAGGATTAATGAAAAGATGTTGCCGCTTTGATGAGATGTTAATAATGTTGTGAAGTTCTTTAGGATTAATGAAAAGATGTTGCCGCTTTGATGAGCAACAACGCCTCTAAATCCATTTTTCTAACAAACGCCTGAAATCCATCTTTTATAGAAAATTTCGAGAAAGATACTTAGTTTTTTATTTTGCTATCTAGCGACCGAAAACTGCTAAATTATATACTTGGAAGAAATTTTCTTTCATGACTTCCGTTTTAATAGAATTGAAAAGTTAAAGAGCTCTAAATGAATGATAAAGTATTTTTCAACTTTAAAACAATAAAAAAAAATATGATTGATTCCATTTTTACCAATATTTTAATTAAATGCATGTTTTAACCAGTTTTTATCCCCATAATTTTTTTTTTAATTATATGAAATAGATTTTAATTTGGTTTCTTATTAAATGAATTTAATTTTTTTATTCAGATTTTAGCCGTTATTAACGGTTATAAAGATCCTCCCATTAACCGTTCGTAATATCAAATAATATAAAAACAAATAAGTATTATGAGTAACATAGTATTTAGTCAAAGAAACTCTTTCAAAAGTATGTTTTTCTTGTAACTTATATATTATGGAATTCGAAATGTACACAATTCTTTTCGTTTTGTTTACCATTTAAATCGAAATGTACCTTTCGATTTAAATGTCAAACATTCATTTGCCGGCCTAGATATTAACTGAAAAAACAACTATTCAAAAAAATATTGATCTAAAATAGATTTTACTTTTTTGCATCTATAGTACATTATTTAACGACTTGCTATTAAATTGATTACAAATAACTATTAAAAAATTAACTATTAAAAGATTACAAATATATATTGCAAAATAAAACAAAATTTTTTCTATATACACAACATTGTTTTATCGGCAACATTTATTATCTTCTTCCTACTTTTCAAATTACTAAAAATAGTAATGAAATGAAAATGACATGAAAATTATGTTTATATACTTTTTATATTTATTATTCCTATAGGCATTTTTTTTCGAGCTTCAAATTATCGTCAACATTTTATGAAATACAGTAAAAGTTGACAAAATTTAAATTTATTTGTAAACAAAAAGTTCATATACAAAAGGAGATTGAAAATATATCCCAGTATTTTTAAAAATTCTGAAACAAAAAGGAAATTTTCAATGTTGCAATTAAATGTTTTTGAAACATTTTTTTTTAATTTCTTAAACATTTCTTATTGAGCAACATTTTAAGTTAAATTTATTAAATATTATAATATTATAGCATTTTGTATATTTTAAACATTTTTTTTTTTGTGTTTAGCAACATTTATGTAAACCTTTATAATATAAAAATATATTCACTTCAAAATTTTAATTATGTTTGTCAAGAATAAAAAAATTTAAATAAAAAACTGCTCGCTCTAATAAAAATATTGAGGTTCGTTAAATAAAGCATGAGTACTTTTGTAATAAGGAAGTTAGAACTTTCTCATAACAAAAAATTTATTTGTTTGTTTATTTGTTTTTGTCTGGATATCAGAGCATATTAGATGTTCTAAATTTTTCGTTTTGGTTGCTGATATAAGTTTCGTTACTTGTATTTAAAGTTTACTACGTTACGATCCAGTTATTTTTTGAGCAGGAAGCGCCAATGGTTTTAAATAAAGTTTGTTACATAATTGTTTCTGTTGATAGAATCAGAAAAAAATTTTAACAAATTCAAAGATTCGCAAATACATTTCGCGCACATAGGTTAAAAATATATATTTTTTCTTTTACAGAAAAATTAAATTTAAAACCGACTGCTGAACTTTACTGAAGTTTCTAAAGAAGTCTCGTGTTCAAACCACGGCCAAATAATACATATACATAAAATTAATGCTAGTATAGCTGACCCACATCTAGCAGCCATAGGGTTTATAAAATATATCGACTATATAAAGCATGACTAGGGATTTTTGTTGTATGAGGGCTATGCTGAGATTTTTCTAATTTGCCAAGATATTGGGACTTAAATGAAGTTCTTATATTTTATTTTTTTAGTTTTAATATACTGCAATCTAACTCATTTCTAGATCATGTATCCAAATTCTGTTGCAAATGCGTTCAAAAGCCCAAGAATCTTGTCTTTTTTAAACATGTATCTAATAATTTTTCTATCTTTAATAGTTTGAAAGCTATTTTATTCTATAGTTATAAATTGTAGAAATTTGAACATTTGAACTGTTTTTTTTTTGTTTTAAATATCTTAAATATTTCAACTTTGTGTTTATATACCAAAAATCTGGACCCTTGAAAATGTTTTGTGAAAATATTCTAGTGAGATATGAATTCCTTTTGTGATCATTTTTAATGAAATTTTTATTGAGTTAATTTACGTTGACTAGTTTTTCAGCTGGTTTTTTTTTTTTTTGTTTTTTTCTAGGGACGGTGGAAAACATCCAAAATCATCGGTAATGCTGGACTTTAACCAAGCAAAACCACCTCCTTTAAAACCAAATTTTAGGATGGGTTTTTTAATACATTGTAATACAATATACAGTTTGATTTTGGGGAAAACGATGAGGGAGGGATTACTTGGGAAATTGGGTTTGGGATAATTAGGATTGCATTGAAAGTTGTCACAGTACAGTTTAATTGATGCTAGCAAAGAAATTATTTTCTCTAATAAGGTTGCCAAAGACCAACCCTATATTCCGCCCTACAATCCATAAGTAATTTAATATTGGTTTATTTTTCAATTCAAAACATTAGTTTTTGATTAGAATTAAATAATTATTGCATTTGACCAATGGCGTGTATGTCGTGTAATGTAAACCAAAATAAATTATATAATTATAATTTAATACTTGCACCGAACAACACTTGAAAAGGGAAGGTTGATTTATTCCCTCATCACATTTTGTATGCTGTGGGGAGACTAATAAATAAATAATTATTGTGCTGAAAGAAGCTGCGATATCAAACTATTTAATTATAATTACGACATAATTAGAAAAATGACAAAAATTCATGCACATTATTTTATTCTACTTTTGTAAAAAAAAAATAATATTTCAAATTCAACAAATTCAATGTAATAAGGATTTCAGGGATCAGGGCAAACAAATCATAAATTCAGGGTTATACAATTTTTTTTGTTTTTTGTTTTCCCACAAATATGTACTTTTCTTTAACCCAAAATTTCCTATGTTTTGATTTATTAAAATTCAACCTATTTGTTATTGACATTATAAAGTATATAACACCTTACTATTTCATATTATTTAACATCATTTTTACATTTTTTACTTTGTTTGTCACTTGTTGCAATCAAAAATTCAATCGGAAAAATTTAATTGAAAATAAATAATAGAATTTTATTTTTTGTTATTCTTTTAGAAAACAAAAAAGAGGAAAATGTACGTTCAATAACAAAACAAAAAATGAAAGAGACAAAAATATTGTTAGAAAATCATTCATATGTAAGGAAGAGTAAACATAACATGCCAAAAAAAAAACAAAAACGATTGATTTGTTTATAGAAATTGATTTATATCATTTCCCTTTAATCTTAAAAACGACTGCTGAAATAACAGAAAAATATTTAAAATGAAATTTTTTTTGATAAAAAGGAAAATCAGGATCAATAAACGATAGATTTGTTGTAAATTTATTTCATTTTCTTTTCATTTTTTTAAAACAAAAGCGATGTTATTTTAAAATGTTTGAATTTAGTTGCTTTTTTAAATTAATTAATAGAATGAATGACAAAAGATATTTTTAAAGAGAAAAGTTTGAATACTGATTATAGAAAATGGGGTATCAGTTGGGGTATTACCATCTTAGTATAGATTAAAATATAACTTACCATTTTTTATACAAATAAATTTGATAGATTATAAAAACAATACGACATTAATTCAAAATGATACCTATTTAACTATTTTCAAGATTTTCAGGCACTAGAGTACAATGCACCATTAGAAATAGACTTATACTTTACATCTGTTTCAGAATATGAAGAAATGATGATTAGAGTAGATGAAAACTTCCAGCATTTCCGTAAATCATATGAAAAAAAAATGCAATCGTTTTTATACCCGTACGATAAGAATTGGGTGTATTAAAATTGCTAACCCGTTTGTAACACCTCGAAATAAGCTAGCTAGATATAGCTTCACTTGCTAGATATATGGATCGGATCAGAATCAAATTTTGAGTCGATAAAGCTTTGTTCGTCCGTCTGTCCATCAGCAAGATAACTCAAAAACTAAGAAAGCTTTCTAACTAGCCCACCCGATACGAAGCTACAGCCACCCAAAGTTTGAAAAAGCTCTATATTTAAATTGTTATAACACAAGTCGTATAAGGAATATCTTCAATTTGAAAAAGCCAAACGATTACTGCTTTTATTAGCTTTAAAAATAAATACTTGTGTCATAGGGTGTTTTAATTTTACTTTTATGCGAAACTCAAATTTCGCAAAATTTTTGATTCCTTCTATCTTCCAAACGGTTTAAGATAGAAACTTGGTCTCTGAAAATAAGTATAAGTCATTTCAGAAAATATTTTTGTATCGCCCCGTGTTTTTGAGCTGTATGGGGTCAAAAACTAAAAAATTGCTCATTTTTAAACACCTGCCCAAATTTTTTTGAAGTAATAAACAAAAATTAAAGCTTCAATATTATATGGGAGTGTGGGTTCGAATCCCACACACGCCGTAAGAGTTATTCCCCCTTACGACATTTACAGCCACGCCTGAGCAGGAAAGGCTATGTAATTTCCTGTCCCCATTTATGTGACAGAGAAATGCATTAAATAAAAAAAATTGACGAAAATGTGACATCATTTTTCTAAATTTTTCGAACAAATTTTTTTAATGATTTTTTTTCTTTTTTTTTTTACTCGATAATTTGAAATTGTTCAGACATCATCCTACAAAATCCTACATCATCCTAGTACAAAAAAATTAAATAAATAAAAAATATAACGGTTGCTTGAAAAATTTATATTTATATGATATTACTGTATACATACTTATATAACTCATGTTTATTTACATATCGTATATGTCACTGATGAATGAATGATATATAATACATTTGCCGCTTAGTGTTACATGGTACTATAGCATATTTGGAAAAGTTTTGGATTGATAATCGTTATGTGGAAAGTTAGAATCTGCTTTCACCCCATAGTTCTAGAAATTATAAAATTCATCCAAATTATTTTAAAATACTAAAAAATTAAAAAAATAATATTATAAGCAGATTGGCAGGCTATTAACATACTAATGGTTCGTATGGGTACCTAAGAGTTGACAAAGGCAACTGTAGTTTTCCTCGTTTTATATAATTCATAAAAGCCACAAACAAATACCATAATGAATTAACAAGAAACTTGGGAAAATTATAAACAGATTTTCGAATTAATTATAAAAACAAGGCAAAATGTAAACGAACGGTTTTTAAAAGCGCACATTTCCAAAATATAATACAAACTGTTTAGAATTGTGACTTGCACAAAAATTTGAAAATTTCATATAAGATAAAATGTGAAAATAGGAATATTTTGCAATTTTGAGGGGCGGCGGAACCCTATATAACTAAGAAGAACCGTTAGCAACGTAAAAATATATTACTGGAGCTTTAATTTTTTTGTCTTGCCGAAGAAAAATTTGTACAGGTGTCTAAGTTACAAGTGTTTAAAAATAGCAAATTTTTGAACCGTAATAGCTCTTAAACAGGGGATGCTCCAAAAAAATGTCTGAAGAAACTTATACTAATTCTAAAAGTTCTTTCTGCTTTCAAAATTGCAAGTTCCTATCTAAGAGCATTCTGGAGTTATGAGGGTAGAAAAATCTTGCAAAATTTGGTTTTTACATAACGATAAATTTAAATATTAAATTTAAAAAATATATATAATTTTGATATTCATTTACAAAGTTAATACCTGTCAAATGACGTTTTCAGATTGAAAAAATCTTAAGCAGAACATAAGATATACGAATTTTAAAATAGGGCTTTTTCAAAGTTATATAGGGGCTGCAAATCCGTATTGGAGGAGGCTACATGAAAAAATAGTTCCACAACATTAATTTTTTTATAAGACTTAACCATGGTTAAAATTGTTTTTCTCTATCTTTAACGGTGTAGAAGTTTTGTAAACCGATGTACAGATGGCCGGACGGACGTGCGGGCGGGCGGACGGAGAGAGTGAAACTAATAGGCACATTTTTTCTAATTTTTTTGAAAACGTGCTAAAAACTTAATTTTTTATGTAAGATGCTTTTAATATGTGGATCCCCCATATGATATCATCGATATAAAAAAAATCTAAACAAGTCATAATGAATTCTTGAAACAAAAACTATATTCATTTTTTAAGCCATAAAGTTTTTCTTGTAAAAATTTTTCACGCAACTGTATATGGCAAAACTTTAATCTCATACTCTATATCGCCAAACGAAATGCATGCTTCACTAGCGAAAGGTTTTTCAGAATTGCAAAAGTTTTATTTGAAAAATAAAAGAAAACGAGAAAGAGAGCAGTAGAGTAGACTATGCCAACTCTGGGATACCCGTATGAACGTAATATATCCTGTTTCTATAAAACTTGATCATCTTTTTAAAAACATTCAGATGTTTTAATACCGACCTTAACTACAGAGTTATATTTATGTAAATTATGGAGTTGCATGGCGACTACCCGAATCTAGATTGCGCCTAGCTTCATTAAGTTGCAAGAAATGCAAGAAGTCTGAACCGGCTGCTTTAGACGAACCAAATTTTACAAAAGTTGTTGGCATGTAACTCGACACCTCTGATTGACGAAGGTGTGACGGACGCTGATTTATTTTCAATTAAAAAGAGAAGTTGTATAGCAGCTACGCGAACCTGTTGCACCACCACAACCAAATTTTACAGAAGTTGTGACCATAAAACTTGGTCATCATTTGTAAGACAACTACCCGAATCTAGATTGCGCCTAGCTTTATTAAGTTCCAAGAGGTGCAAGAAGCCTGAACCGGCTGCTCTAGACCAACCAAAGCTTACAAAAGTTTTTGGCATATAACTCCACACCTCTTTACAAAATTTCAGATGCCGAGCTTCAATAAACACTGAGTTATTCTCATTTAAACGGAGAAGTTGTATGTCAGCTACCCGAACCCGCCGCATCACCACAACTAAATTTTGCAGAAGTTGTTGCCATAAAACTTGATCATTATTTGCAAGATTTCAGACGCTTAGCTTCATTAAGTTCCAAGAGGTGCAAGAAGCCTGAACCGGCTGCTCTAGACCAACCAAAGTTTACAAAAGTTTTTGGCATATAACTCCACACCTCTTTACAAAATTTCAGATGCCGAGCTTCAATAAACACTGAGTTATTCTCATTTAAACGGAGAAGTTGTACGGCAGCTATTCGAACCCGTCGCACCACCACAACCAAATTTTACAGAAGTTGTTGCCATAAAACTTGATCATGATTTTCAAAATTTCAGAAACCTAGCTTGAATAGATACTGAGTTATTTCTATATAAAGAAAGAAGTTGTATGGCAGCTACTCGAACCCGCCGACCGAAAATATCAACGCAACCCAATGAAAAATACTAAATGCAGAAAAGAAAACTGTAGGAGTAAATTATGGAGTGGAAAATTCGAATCGGAAAAGATATGACAAAATCATAGGATTCAGTAAAAATAAGCTGAGAATTAACTAACAAACTTCCTTTAAACGCCAGCTAAAAGGATTGGATTGCTAAAAATCAAAATGAATTTAAAATTTATTATAGAAAAAAATTGTTTTGTTACAAATAAAAATAGATTATATGTTACTAATTTTTTAGAAGTTTCAGAGAATATAATAAGTGGCCTTTATTGACCCATATAATAATTGTCATTTTAGATCAAGAATGATTATTACAAGATTCGATTTTGTGAATTTTTGAAATAACATTCGACAAGAAAACAGAAGGTACATCCATCACTTATTGTTGTTATTTCTTTCTAAATCCGGGTTTATGAAATGTTTGTTTGTTCTACAGCCCGGTTTATCTATGTGTAGTTTATTCTAAAACCGGGTCTATGTATATGCAGCATATTCCTCTTTCTTGAAATATTTAATCCCAATGCGAAGATAAGAATTCTTGCACTCTTGCATAAGCAAAGAAAAATTTTCAATAAATCAGAAATTTATTTTTATATCATCATTTCAAATTACATATAATATTTCCTTAACACTTAATGAGATATGTGAAAGTATTCTAAAGCTTACCAAAAATATAAATTTGCAAAACTGTAAAAAATAAAATATACAAAAAAGAGTGGGTAGTTATTAACAGCATAAATTTATAATAAAATCTAAAAAAATTGAAATAGTACAAAATTTCAACAATAACAAAAGAAGAACTATTAAAATCTATGTTATATATCGAGTACATCCTAAAAAGTATTCAAAAAAATTTTAAAATTTTCTCAAACAAATTTTAACATTTGTTTTTTTTTTTTTCTTTTTTAATTTAACATTTGTTTCACCTGTTAAAATATTATCATTTTAAAATATTATCAAACTTAGTTGTAAAATCTTTAATATTGACCTTCATAAACAATTTTCTTACAAAAACAAAAAGACTCATAAATTAACAGAATCATCTGTTAAATCCATTACAATAATTACACATAGAGTTTACCAACCTGTTGCTAAAATAAAAATAGATCTGTAAATACATTGTTTAGTTAATGCGTATTCAATGTGTAATAACCTTCTAAAAACTGTAATATTTTCTACATCTAGCTATAACTTTTTGATTTAATATTTGAAATAAAATTCTCTCATCATTATTAATAGTATATTCCATTTACATAGATGGGAAAGCATTAACCCATTATTCATTTTTCTTTTTACTCATTTACGGTAACAAAGAATTTCTGATAATTTTTAATATCTGTTAAAATGCCGATATATTTCACCAATCAATCTCATCTATTATTTCACCAATCAAAATCAAATACATACTGTAATTTGAAATAAAAGATAATATTAAATATTAACAATTTAATTCACCAACATTTTATACATGAATGGATGCACATGGATCTCCATTTCAAAATGGAGAAATAATTTTTTTTAAATCCTGTAGTCTAATTGTGTTTTCTAATTGTGTTTTTTTTTTTTTTTTTTGGTGGATCATGCGCAATAAATTTTAGAAAATTTTCTTCAATAAATTGTTATTGTAATCAAATTATAAAAGAAATTTAACGAACCAGCTGGTACCATAAAAAGAAAAATCAAAATTTTTTGAAACATGCGTCCTAACATTGAAACAACTCAACAAAAAAAAAAAAAACAAAGACAAAAATGTCAAGAAAACACTTTAAAAAAAAAACGAACGTTACTGTTGATGTAATGTTGTTGTAAATTATTTAACACATATTACATTCTTGTATTCATATTATACATTCCTTAATATATATATACATATATGTACATACAAAAACGTATTACAACAGATATGTATAACATGAATATAAGGAATTAGGAAATTATGTATGGATAGGAAAATTGTTGACATTAAATTGTTGAAATTTTGAATTGTTGTTGAATATTCATTTGTTTTTTATAATTATTTTTATTTATTTTTTTGAATACATTTATTATTAGTCAACATATAGAGTTATGTTATACTGTTAAAACCATCGGTTACTAAGGCCATTATATATGTTGAATATTAGGTATTATTAAATTATATACTTATATTATATATTTTGTTTATTTTATATATTTAGATTATACATATGTTTGGTCATAAAAATTTTATTTCCGACTAAAAATGCTTTGTGCAGTATTTAAACCCGCGATACCGTAGTTAATCCACCAAGTGCTTCGACAAACGAGTTAAAATGTAAATTATTGCATATCTTTTAGGAGTCAATCTCAGTGTGCAAAACTTTGTTCAGTCCCTCAAACTTTGGCAAAGTCCTATTTTTAAATGTTCATATGTTAAGTTCTGCTTAAAATTTCTTTAATGTGGAGACGTCAAACAACTGAATATATTTTTATTAATTTTTTTTTAATTTAGTATATAAATTTACCGTTATGTGAACAGAAGTTTATTTTGCAAGATTTTGCTTCCTTCATATCTAATATCAAATATTTTTAGCTAGAACGAGAAGTTGGCATAAGTTATCTCACACAATTTTTTTTGGCCCTCCCACTGTTTAAGAGACATTACAGGTAAAAATTTTATAAATTTATTATTTTTAAACTCTGGTAACTTAGGCACTTGTACAAATTTTTTCAAAGTAAAACATAAATATTAAAACTCCAACACTATTGTTTTACTTATGTTAAAAGTTTGTATTCATTATAAACGGTTTCCTTAAAACTGAAGAAACTATCCTTTGATTTTTAACAATTTTTCTTACATATAAAAATATAAAAAAACTTTGAAATTTACAATTCTAAACTGCTTTTAATGTCTTTTGAAAAATGTGCGCTTTTAAACACCTTTGGTTTACATTCTGTCTTGTTTATTTTTCTTTTTTTTAACTTTATCGTCTGATTTTTTTTTGTTGGGAAACCATTTAGACATTTTATATATACTTTGCGTTAAGTTAAATATGTGAAATTGTGGACACAATTTAGGTTCTGTGACAATTATTCATAAATTTTAATGTAATTATACAAAAAAAAAACACAGGAGAATTAATTAATAAAATTAAGAAAATGAAGTGTTCCTAATATAATTTTTGAAAACATCATTAAAAAACTGTGTCAGCTCTGGGATAGACGTATAACCGTAATAAATGCTGTTTGCATAAAACTTGATCATCTTTTAGAAAACTTCAGATATGATGAAGCGAACCACATATTACAGAAGTTATTACCATAACACTTCATCATCTTTTGTAATATTCCAGATGCCTAACTTTATTAAGTTCCAAAATGTGCTAGCTACCTGAACCTGTAATTCTATCCCAACTAAATTTTACAGAAGTTGTTAGCATACTCGACATTTTTTTACAAAATTTTAGATACCTAGCTTCAATAAACACTGAGTTATTTTCATATAAAGAAAGAAGTACTTTCATACTGGATAAAAAACGCTAAAATTATATAATTTTTTTTTTTGTTGTTGTTTAGTTTTTAGCACATTTCCAAAAAAATTTTGAAAAAATGTGCTTATTAGTTTCACTCTGTCCGTCCGTCCGTCCGTCCGTCCGTCCGTCCGTCCGTCTGTTTACAAAACTTCTACACCGTTAAAGATAGAGAAAAAAAATTTTAACCATAGGTAGGTCTTATAAAAAAAATAATTTTGTGGAACAACTTTTTCATGTAGCCCCCCCCATTACGGAGCTACACCCCCTCAAACTTTGAAAAAGCCCTATTTTTAAATGCATATATCTTATGTTCTGCTTAAGATTTTTTCAATCTGAAAACGTCATTCGACAGGTATTTCTTTTATCTTTGTAAATTAATATCAAAATTATACAATTTTTTTAAATTTAGTATTTAAATTTACCGTTATGTGAAAACCAAATTTTGCATGATTTTTCTACTTTCATAACTCCGGCACGCTTCTAGATACAAGCTTGAAATTTTGAGGCAAGAAAGAACTTTTAGAATTAGTATAAGTTTCCTCAGAAAATTTTTTCGGACCACCCCCTGTTTATGAGCTATTAGGGCTTAAAAATTGAAAATTTTCTATTTTTAAACACCTGTAACTTAGGAACCTGCACACATTTTACTTCTGCAAGATGTAAAAATTAAAGCTACAATAATATATTTTTACGTGTGTGAAAGATTTATTTTAGTTGTAAAGGGCTCCAAAGTTGCAGCTCTTCAAAATTGTAAAAAAGCTCCATTTTCAGATGTATATATCTCGGGCTCTGCGTAATAGTTTTGCAATCTAAAACCGGCAAAAGATCGAAAATTTTATTATCTATATGAAACAATATCAAAATTATGTAATCTTATGTAATTTACGATTTAAATTTACCGTTATGTGAAAACCACATTTTGCATGAAATTTCTTTTTTCATAACTCCGGCACCCCTTTAGATAGGAACCTGAAATTTTGAGACAAGAAAGAACTTTTAGAATTAGTATAAGTTTCCTCAGAAAATTTTTTGGTAACGCCCCCTCTTTAAGAGTTATTACGCCTCAAAAATTGAAAATTTGTTATTTTTAGACACCTGTAACTTAGGCACCTGTAAAAACTTTTCTTCGGCAAGACATAAAAATTAAAGCTTCAGTAATATATTTTTACGTGTGTTAACAGCTTTTCTTAGTTATATAGGATTCCGGACTTACGGCCCCTCAAAATCTCAAAAATGTCCTATTTTCAAGTTTTTTCTTATTACATGAAATTTTCAAATTTTTGTGTAAGTCACACTTCTAAAGAATTTGTATTGAGTTTTGGAAATGTGCGCTTTTAAAAACCGTTGGTTTACATTCTACCTTGTTTTTTTTTCGATACATTTAATGATTTTATCGTAAACTGCCATAAACTAAAAAGTTTAAATGAAACAATTTCGATCAGGATTAAGAAGTAATAAAAATAAAACGTACGGAACTGTAAATGGAGCAAAAGTCATAATGCAGGCGATATTTACAAAAAAGGATTTAATTTATATTAGAATATTCTTCAAAAAAAATTCAATCAGAATATCAAAAAAAAAATTTGAAAAGATTGTAAAGGATAACGGGTTAATTTACAGACTCTAATATTCAACCAAACATTTTAATTATATTTTTGTTGTTTAAGCAGCAACAAATTTCGTAGATGAATAAATACAAAAAAATATGAGTGGGATTTACAGTTATAGGGAAGGAAAGTAAATTTCTTATTCCTTAGAATTCGAATTGCAAAGAAGGGAAGCTAATAAAATGAATCTTTCGACTTTTGGATTTCTAGAAAATTAAGAATTCAAGAAAATTTTCTGTTAGGGAGCAATTAAATTACATATATTATTCTCAGATATTGTACCAATAAGCACTTAATAAGGTGCTAGAACTTTGTTTTATTAAGAAATGCTTTATTGATAACATAACTTCAGAAAAATGACTACCATATTTTTTTCTACAAAATATACCGGTAATTCTAAAATGAAATGATTAAGACTACGAATTAAAAACTGTCGCGGGGCTGGTTAACGGGTTAAAAACTATAATATTCTTTATCAAAATCTCAAGCGGTAACATGTTATCAAAAAGAAACGTAATATTATTCTATTTCTTCCAGGTTTCCAAGAATATTTGTGAATAAAATTTGGTTGCATTCTACCAGATTTACATGAATGGTAGACAATCAAACATACCAAATCGAAGCTTTATATTAAAAAGGATTGATATTCAAAACCTTGATTATGGGGTTAAGTGAAATTACCTTAAATGGTGCTTACAAGCTCCATTGGTCAGATATAGAAGATGAATACATATTTAAGTATACGTAACAAAAACTAGGGGCCTCGGTGGCGTAGTGGGTAAGAGCATATGAAATACCCTGTAAACATCGAGGGATTGAGGGTTCAAATTTCAAACGCGTCGTAAGAATAATTTTCGCTTAAGACATTTGCAACCACACCTAGAAAGGAAAGGCGGTGTAATTTCACGTGGCAGGAAGTAAACTAAAACCAAAACAAAAATTTTTGGAAATAATCAAAGTCATAGAATTTCGGATTTCAAAAACTCGATTTATTCAAATGTTTATTCTTAAAATTATGTCGAAATTTTTAGGCATTTAAATTGTTTCTAAATTTCAAATCTGTAGTTTATCTTTCTTATTTTAAATCTGATATTAAAATTAAATTAAATTTTTAAAACTATTGTTTTACAATTTTCATCCCAATGACCCGATTTCAATAAAGAATAATTAATTCTTTATTATGAAATCAGAATTCTGTTTGGAATTGAGTTAAAATTTTTGTGGTTAAAAAAAGAAAATTTCTAATCAATTTTTTATTCAAAGTACCAAAAAAAAAATATGTTTTTTTTTTTTTAATAATAAAATCATTTTTTCTATCAAAATATTCATTTTCTTAATTCAGTCTTATCAGATTGATAACTCTTTACTGTTCTTAGAAAAAAGCAAAAAAAAATAAAAACAAGAAGAAAAAAAAATATGATTTATATAGAAAGAAAAAAAAATTATAATTCGCCGCAATTGAAATTAAAAATTTAGTTAAAAAAATAATAAAAAAAAAAGTTGTTCCTTTCTCTTTTTCATATTGTTTATTTTTCCTTTTGTTTTTTTTTTGTTTCTATAATTTTCTTCATTTTTAGTATGGCTTTTTCAAAACCTTTTTCCACTCTTATGATTTTTAATAATCGTTTTTATTTTTTATTTATTTTTTTATTTCTTTTAATTTTTTTTGTTTTTTTTTTTTTAGAAGCAGTACAAACATTTCATACCCTTATCTTGGGCATCTCTATAATTTTCATCACTATCATTATAATCATCAGTATCATCAACATCATCATCATCATTACTATCATTCTAATCATTATTATCACAATAATCATTGTAATCATAGTCATTATAGTTGTTAAGATTATCTTATTATTTTATTTAAGTATAATAATATATATGTCATATATCTATCTCTTTCACTCTTTCTATTTCATTTTATCTTTCTAACCAACCATGGAACAATTTGGTAATTTTTGATGTGTGTTCTATGTATAATTCCATCAGGACTCTTGATTTCTTTCTTTGATCATTTACGAATAAGAAAGAAATTAAAACACACAAACAAGAATAAGAATAAAAAAAAAAAGCAAAACAACAACAACAACAAAAAAACTGATGAAATAGATAAAATATTGTGAAGAACAGAAAATTGTACTATACAAAATATTATAATAAGAAAGAAAAGGAAAAAGAATATTTTCTTAGAAAAAGTGAACTTCAAAAGAAAACCAAACAAAAAAAAAAAATAAAAATAAATGAAAAAGAAAAAGAAAAAAAAAAATGTTTTATATTTTATTATTATTGTTAGTATTATTGTATAGTAAGTGACTTCAAAAAAAAAAAAAACAAAGAGATAGAGGATTAAAGAAAGTTTTTTTTTAAAGCTGTGTCTGGAAAATCTGATTAAAAAACATCTCAAAGGAATACGAAAGCGAAACCTCATAACCTCAATTACTGGAAAAATAAAAATGTCGTGTTAACTTTTATAGCTTTTTTATGAGCCACCCATTGGTAAATGAATTTTACCGTTAATTGGTGTTGGGTATGGTAAATAGTAATTTTTTTTTTTAATTTTTTAAGAATAATATTACAGAAATAGAAAATTTTTCAATACAACGTTTTTGTTTTTTTTTTTGTTGTTGTATTTGACAAAAAATTAACGGTAAAAGAGATAATTTTGAGTGCTTTTTTAGCATGTTAAGAATTGATCGATTAATTAATGATGAAAAAAATGATATTTATAAAATCTGATGTGGCAAAATATAAAACGAGAAGTTTATTAATTAGCAATTAAACAAAATATTATTTAAATATTTTGAAGTTTTAACTATCATATGCTCATATAGCCATATGTTTGGATGGTTTAAATATCTGCCCTTTTATTTTCAACTGTTCACTGATGAACTTTAAAGTGCAATTGTATAATTGAACGAGTATGGAATATGACTCTCGTAGTGAATGTCCAAAAGATGTATATTTTTAAAAAAATATTCATACAGCAACATACAGAAAATGCGCAAAAAAGTTGCTTGTATTGTAATTTAAATTTATAGTTTGTCTGATTCAATGATGAAAAGCTTTTTGCCAACGTATGTGAAACATGTGAATGAAAATTTCCTAATTTTTAAAATATTTTGATAATGTTTTAACTAAAATGAAAGATTTAAACGTTGAATTGTAACTATAGATCTAATTATGAACTACTTGAATCTACAACTAAATCACAGAGACGAAGTAAGTGCACCAAATATCACTTTTTCGTTGACGAGAGCAAAAATATAAAAGAAATCTATGTTGCAATCATTTTGTACAAATCAGGAATTTTCAGTAGCGGTTCATGCATAGACAACGCACACCTTGGGCATCACCAAGATAAATGTTATATATGTAATTCATGATGATGATCTCTCCAGTATATGTTTAACTAGTATTATTTCATTTGAATTAGTTAAAAAAAATCAGATTTCCCTATACAGATTTTGCTATACAAATCTCGATTCAGCCCTGCTACAATCGCTTTTAAAATGTTTAACGGATTTAAAGGTGAATCTGCCTGCCTAGATACACAAATCCGGTGTCAATTTTAGCAGAAATTTAATTTATTAAAGTTAAAATCCAAATATATCTGTGCGTAAGTGACTATAGTTACTCTAGACTGTATCTCTTCAATTATAAATATATGAGCCGAGTACCGCAATCCATCGCATATTATTCTGACTTGCCTATATACAAACTTTAGTGCAACCTTAGTTAAAGTTCGTACTTATAATAATAATGAATGTTTAACTTTTGAACCCTTATAAAGACCTCTTTCTTGAAGCTGTTTCGGCGGGACGTTACCAGAACAATTAGGTTTATTCACGAGGCACTGGCCAATGCGGCCAGACTAGGTATCCGATTCAATCTCGGAAGCCGCAGTTGTGGTGAAGAGAATGAGACAGAAACCATTATACACTTCACTTGTAGATACCCACTGCTGGTTAGGACCAGAAGAGTAATTCTTGGTGGTTATGAATTTAACGATATTAGCGATCAAATGATTATAAGCAACTTACAGAAATGGAAAGGTTCCTAAAATCCGCATCTTTCATTTTTTTCAATAGATAGCTTTATGTAATGTAGATATGTTTGAAATACTTTATGTAGATAACTATGAAATATCACTGTACCAAGAATCAATTGAAATCTGAACATCTCAAAACACATATCTCATAATAAAATATAAAAAATGTTCTATATTCCAAAAACTTTATTTATACACAAAATTTATTTAAGGAATTTTTAAAATGTTATTTAATTTTTTAACTTTTTTGAATTACGACGTAAAATATCGATAATGTTTAAAGCAAGTGGTACTTGTATTTGTTTTACATTAGAAACTTTGGTGATCCTTTAAGCTTTAGACCAAATCCGGCAATTAAACAAGAATTCCTTATATTCTAAAAGCATAGTATTAAATTTTGAAAAAATCATTTTCCTGACGAACATTAAAAAAAAACTCACTATAAAATTAAAAAAAAAATTTTTGATTTCAATGTTGATTTAATTTTTTTTTGTTTTCCCCTTCACTCCATCAATTCATTTTAATTTTTTTTTTTCTTTTTTTTTTACATTTTCTTGTTCTTCACACATTTTCACCTCATCAAAAATTAATTGAGGTGAAATGTACGAAAAAACAGCAAAAAAAACAGAAAATCAAAGTTGAACACTTTAAAAATAATAAATAAAATAACAAAATAATTTATAGGAAGAAAAAAAAAAACAAAAAAGTTTTATGTAACAGACTCAGACAGAAAAAACGAAAAAACGAAATTTGAAGTGGTGGGAATTCAAAGGGAAATATCTGAGAGAAAATTACAAAATCTGGTCGGCAAAAATTTGATGTCAATCTTTTTGTTATTGTTGCCATTAAAAATCATATGTTGAAAGATAATATAAATAAAAAATAAAACCATGCAATTTTTTAAGTACGAGCACATACATTTAAATTTAACTTTGACTTTCTTATAACGACAGAAAAGAAAATAATAAAAAAACAAACAATAACAAGGATATAATTTGAATCTTTCTTTACTTTTTAGTAGTATATCTCCAATTGTCTTCACATATTTTTTTTTTTTTACGATTTTATTATTTACAATTTTGTAATACAAATACTTAAAAAAAAATAAATAAAAAAAAAAAAAAAATTTTTACAGAAAAAGGAAGAATAAGTGAATAACGGTAAATAAAGAAAATTCAAAAATTTTATTCTAAATAACGGACAAAAAATTAAAAAAAAAACTGAATCTAATATGAAATATACATAATATATTTAAAATGAAGGTTTATATAGTTTGTTTCTTTCATTCTTGCGTTTTTTCTTTCAACCACACTTATCTTTTTTTTTTTTAACATTTTATTATTTTTATTTTTAAATCATCTAAATTTTATTCCTTCTTATATATTATATACATATATACATACAACATTTTCTCTTCTTACATATTATTTTGTTTACTTATTTTTTTTTTTTTTAGTTTTTTTATCGTTTCATTTCTTATATTTGTTTTTTTTTTTTGTTATTATTTTTGTTGTTTTTATTATTATTATTATACATTTATTCTGGTTCTAGTGACTTCTTTGAATGTTTGACTTTTATACGCGTTTAAATTTCATTTGGTGCAGATGTACAAACAACATTTTATTTCTTTTATTTCTTCATATTTTATTAAAATCACTTTTCTTTTTTATTTTTAAAAGTTGTATGTATTTTGTATTCTTATATTTTCATATTATTTGCTTTTCTCATGTTTTTGGTTTCTAATTTTTGTTCGGTTTTTTCTTTTCTTTAGTTTCGCTACTGTCCTTTTATATATGTATATACAAAAAAAAAAATACGTTCTTATTTTTAAACCTATAGTTTTTTGAAAAAATAAATTTTTTGTGTTTAATGTTCGACCGTTTGTCGTGAGATGTTGTTCGGTTGACCAATTAGATAGACCTTAGTTTAAAATCTGTTTTTGTATCAAATTTTAATTTTTTAATCATGAATAAATGGTGAATTTCAATAAATGATTGTAGAATTTGTAGAAGTTGATTTGTTTATGATGATTAAAAAGAAACAAGGCAGAATGTAAACCAACGGTTTTTAAAAGGGTATATTCATACGGGTATAAAGATATAATTATTTATAAAAACAAGATTCAATCTCTTCATTTTTGAGGAAACTTTTTAGAAACTTTGTAGAAAAGAGGAAGATAATAACATTGCATATTTTTGGGAAAAAATTGCTATAATTGACTATAAATAGTTCTGATTAAGACAGTTAGAGAACATTCTATAATTACATTCTTTATAAACATTCTTTAATTACTTTCTCTAAATTTAATAATTATTTAAGACCATCGGCTGCAGAGGTTATTTTGGTCCTGATTACTAAAGCTCTAATTTTAGTGTATTTCATTATTAACATTACTCATGTTATTATAATATTACTGTCTATTGTTTACATTATTTCTAATTATTTACAATAAACTTAACCAATATTTGTTAACTTGTAATAATTTGTTATATTATGATTTACATTTGATATTTTTTTTCGCTATATTGTTACTGATTTGTCAAATTTTGTGTACACTTTTATTTAAAAACTTTTATTTTAATAACTAAATGGATTTTCATATATAGAACAAATTAATAACTTTTTCTTTAATATTATTCGTAGATTCTTTTTTTTAGGTACTTCAGTGACTGCGGTCGTATATTTTGCAAGCACTCTTTTTGTTATTTGGCATGCTTCATGGATATAACATTAGGACAAAAGGTGCAGTTTGGCGGCTCAGTTTTTGCAAACAAATCCCTTTTCGCAGGTAATAGTGTTCTCTAATCTTATTCGGGCTATTTTTTCTATCCAAGCTTCTGTTTCCTATAAAGAATACACATGACGGCTGCTTGGATCGGACCAATGACCCTTAAGAAAACTATTAGATAAGTTCCAATTTGTTTGTCTAATATTTTGTATGATTCTTTTTATTTCTTTAGTCTTAGAGCTGAATGACGTATATTCAAAAGCAAATGTCAGAATTTTAATGGTAAGTTTGGCCTTCAAATCCGTTAATTCAGTACCACTATTCTTCGAGCCACTTCACAATTACGCGGGTCTTCCCAACCTTCTCTACATCATTCCAATTTTGGTATATCTTCTGCCGAAGAAATAAATGAGAAATTTATTTTATTTATTTATTTATTTATTTAGCTTTCTAATATTACATAAAAAGTTTAAAGAATATTAGTATTATCCTCAGCTAATGCGGCCATTACGGGTGCGATAAAAAGAAAATACATCTACTTGAAAAAGTTACTTGATAATTAAACAATATCTACTACCAATTTCTTAATTTTTAAAATAACTGTTGCTTAAATAAATAATGTAATCAATAGGATACAATATAATAATAATAATTATTATTATTACTAGCTGTTGGCCCGTCATGGAATGACGGAGTTAATTATGCTAGATTTTATTTTTATATACATATAGGTATTTGTTTTTGCAATTTCGGAATAATGTATAATTTGTACTTTGCCAAATAATGCAGTAAATAAAAAAAAAAGTAATATTTGTAATTTGCATACCTACAAAAAAATATTATGTTTCCATCCGGAATCGTATCTGCACACTACCGTGTCAGAGTTAGACACACTAAATATGTATACTAATAAGAAGAAATGAAAAAACACGATAAAAATATTTTGTAACTAAATTAAGCTAACTTAATGTAAAAAGTGTACAGTTATAAAAAATTATCATGCACGAAAAAGACAGAATAAAAAAAAAACGATTTGAAATTGAAACCAAAAATAATAAAACACTCATTTGGGTACCTACTACCCGTATATATACACACAATT
Source organism: Poecilobothrus nobilitatus (assembly GCA_947095535.1). Taxonomy (NCBI): domain Eukaryota; kingdom Metazoa; phylum Arthropoda; class Insecta; order Diptera; family Dolichopodidae; genus Poecilobothrus; species Poecilobothrus nobilitatus. Next base: position 60,605,560 of record OX352772.1, read on the forward strand.
TCAACTTTAGTTATCCCTGTGCTAATACATTATACTCGCACACCAACAAATTTATTTGGGTAGGTAATAAAATTATCATCTAAAAATATATATTGTTTTTTTTTTTTTTTTTTAGAACAGTGGATATGGAAAATAGAAAAATATATTGCAACTACTCTAAAAAATAGACTTTTTCGCTTTATGAAAAATGCATTAGGTTTAGTAAATAGTAAAACTACTTCCTATAACTATACTTTGATGGCGACATGTCCGAAGTTCCATTGGTATTTTTGAATCACTTCAAATGATGGTATTTGGTATTTTTGAATCACATAAATGTATATGTATACATTCTGGCTGGCCGGAAAGGAAACGTCTCATAGTCTTGTACAATAGCTACAGCCGAGTAATCAACGGCTTAGTGAAATTAAAATATCATTACAAAAAGAAAATTGAGACTTTTGACTCACTTGAAAAAAACAGAAGTGCCATGGGATATATATAGAAGTCCATGGGATATATAGAAGATTATAATAAAATTTAAAAAAAAAATTTAGAAAAAATTTCTTTTTAACAAAACAAAAAATTCGAAGCATATTAAAGATTACCCATTATAATTTACAATTCATAAACAATTATAAAATATTCCTGCTTCCTATAATAAAATATTTGTTTGGCTTTCTTTATTTAAATCTATAAAATGACATTTTAAAATTATTAAAAACATTTTGTTTGTATTTATGCATATATGGGTATGTCAAATAAAATTAATTAAAAAAAAAAAATCAATTCGAAGAAATTAATGAATGAAAAATAATTTTTTTTTTGTTATTTTACTATTTTTATACCCGTATGAACTATGTTCAAGGGTATAATAAATTTGCCATTACGTTTGTCACACCTTAAAGGAGTCGAGCTAGATATAGTGTCAAAGGTATGGATCAGCTCAGAATCGAATTCTGAGTCGATTAAGCCATGTACGTCCGTCCGTCCGTCCGTCCGCACGATAACTCAAAAAATAAAGGAGCTAGGAGGCTAAAATTTTTTTTACGTCACTTTTGCAAAATTCTTAGTTTTTCTATTTAAATCCAACATTTCCGTTCGGCGGGTTCGAGTAGCTGCCATACAACTTCTATCTTTATATAGAAATAACTCAGTATCTATTCAAGCTAGGTTTCTGAAATTTTGCAAATGATGATCAAGTTTTATGGCAACAACTTCTGTAAAATTTGGTTGTGGTGGTGCGGCGGGTTCGGGTAGCTGCCATACAACTTATACGTTTAAACGAGAATAACTCAGTGTCTATTGAAGCTAGGAACCTGAAATTCAGTAAAGAGGTGTCGAGTTATATGCCAACAACTTTTGTAAAATTTGGTTGGTCTAGTGCAGCCGGTTCAGGTTTCTTGCACCTCTTGGAAGTTAATAAAGCTAGGCGTCTGAAATCTTGCAAATGATGATCAAGTTTTATGGCAACAACTTCTGCAAAATTTGGTTGTGGTGGTGCGACGGGTTCGGATAGCTGCCATACAAAATCTCTTTTTAAATGAAAAGAACTCAGTGTCCGTCCGCACGATAACTCAAAAAATAGAGCAGCTAGGAGACTGAAAATTTTTTTACGTCACTTTTGTAAAATTGTTAGTTTTGCTATTTAACTCCAGCATTTTCGGCCGCCGGGTTCGAGTAGCTGCCATACAACTTCTTTCTTTAAATCGAAATAACCCAGTGTCTATCCAATCTAGGTATCTGAAATTTTGCGAATGATGATCAAGTTTTATGGCAACACCTTGTGCAAATAACTATTTTTACTATAATTAAATAATGGCAATATAACTTACCTTATATAGTGGACCATATATTAAACATTTTACATAATTCTGATATTAATTCTACATTTTCTAATTTAGGGACTAACAGTGTGTTTATATTTTTGTTATAGTTTTGTATTGTATTTAACGTTATCTGGCATTCCAGAAATATATGCTTACTGGACATAATACTGGAACAATGTGGATATAAGGAAGGGCATGAATACAGATAGATGTTGCTTTGTATAAATGTTATATCCTAGACAAATTCTACATATTTTTATTTCTAGTGCTCTTTTTTCAAACTCACATTTTGGAGTGATTGCTGTGACAGTGACATTTGACATTGCAGTGACATTTATTTGAAATATTGGTTATTTTATATATACAAAAAAATTACATACCTTCAGGAGAAAGTAATCTTTCATAAGTTATTTTTCTTTAATTAAAATACTATATTATTATCATTATGTTTACTACTATTATTCCGATAACGGTAAAAAAGATTTATATTCTGTATATGTGCATAAAAGTGGTAAAATTAAACTACCTTTTTAGAATGAGTTTGACGTAAACAAAAAAAAAAATAAGAAATAAAATAAAACAAGGTAGAATGTAAACCAACGGTTTTTAAAAGCGCACATTTCCAAAACTCAATACAAATTGTTTAGAAGTGTGACTTACACAAAAATTTGAAAATTTCATGTAATAAGAAAAAATGTGAAAATAGGACATTTTTGAGATTTTGAGGGGCCGTAAGTCCGGAATCCTATATAACTAAGAAAAGCTGTTAACACACGTAAAAATATATTACTGAAGCTTTAATTTTTATGTCTTGCCGAAGAAAAGTTTTTACAGGTGCCTAAGTTACAGGTGTCTAAAAATAGCAAATTTTCAATTTTTGAGGCGTAATAACTCTTAAAGAGGGGGCGTTACCAAAAAATTTTCTGAGGAAACTTATACTAATTCTAAAAGTTCTTTCTTGTCTCAAAATTTCAGGTTCCTATCTAAAGGGGTGCCGGAGTTATGAAAAAAAAAATTTCATGCAAAATGTGGTTTTCACATAACGGTAAATTTAAATCGTAAATTACATAATATTACATAATTTTGATATTGTTTCATATAGATAATAAAATTATCGATCTTCTGCCGGTTTTAGATTGCAAAACTATTACGCAAAGCCCGAGATATATACATCTGAAAATGGAGCTTTTTTACAATTTTGAAGAGCTGCAGCTTTGGAACCCTTTACAACTAAAATAAACCTTTCACACACGTAAAAATATATTATTACAGCTTTCATTTTCATGTTTTGCCGAAGAAAAATTTTTACAGGTGCCTAAGTTACAGGTGTATAAAAATAGCAAATTTTCAATTTTTGAGGCGTAATAACTCTTAAAGAGGGGGCGTTACCAAAAAATTTTCTGAGGAAACTTATACTAATTCTAAAAGTTCTTTCTTGTCTCAAAATTTCAGGTTCCTATCTAAAGGGGTGCCGGAGTTATGAAAAAAGAAATTTCATGCAAAATGTGGTTTTCACATAACGGTAAATTTAAATCGTAAATTACATAATATTACATAATTTTGATATTGTTTCATATAGATAATAAAATGTTCGATCTTCTACCGGTTTTAGATTGCAAACCTATTACGCAGAGCCCGAGATATATACATCTGAAAATGGGGCTTTTTTACAATTTTGAAGAGCTGCAACTTTGGAACCCTTTACAATTAAAATAAACCTTTCACACACGTAAAAATATATTATTGTAGCTTTAATTTTTACATCTTGCAGAAGTAAAATGTGTGCAGGTTCCTAAGTTACAGGTGTTTAAAAATAGCAAATTTTCAATTTTTAAGCCCTAATAGCTCATAAACAGGGGGTGGTCCGAAAAAATTTTCTGAGGAAACTTATACTAATTTTAAAAGTTCTTTCTTGCCTCAAAATTTCAAGCTTGTATCTAGAAGCGTGCCGGAGTTATGAAAGTAGAAAAATCATGCAAAATTTGGTTTTCACATAACGGTAAATTTAAATACTAAATTTAAAAAAATTGTATAATTTTGATATTAATTTACAAAGATAAAAGAAATACCTGTCGAATGACGTTTTCAGATTGAAAAAATCTTAAGCAGAACATAAGATATATGCATTTAAAAATAGGGCTTTTTCAAAGTTTTAGGGGGTGTAGCTCCGTAATGGGGGGGGCTACATGAAAAAGTTGTTCCACAAAATTATTTTTTTTATGAGACCTACCTATGGTTAAAATTTTTTTTCTCTATCTTTAACGGTGTAGAAGTTTTGTAAACAGACGGACGGACGGACGGACGGACGGACGGACGGACGGACGGACAGAGTGAAACTAATAAGCACATTTTTTCAAAATTTTTTTGGAAATGTGCTAAAAACAAAAACTGACACAAAAACCAAGAAAATAAAAATTGGTCGGTAGATAAAAAGTATGTAGTAATTTGTTTTGGTACGGCCTTTATATTATTATTATATAAGATTCTTAAGATATATTGTTGCATTGTACCTTTTTTTCTCAAACAATATTGTATGTATATGTATATAGATAGATACATTATTTTTTATTTTTTTTTAGTTTTTTTTTTTTTTTAGTTAAAGAACATTTTATAATTTTCTTGTCTAATATTAGAGCCCTTAAAATAAATATAAATAAAAGACCAAAAAAACGTTAAAACAAAAATTTAAAGATGTTGTTTGTGTATAATAATAATAATAATAATATGTAAGTATGTTTGTATAAAGTCAATCTTATTGTATGGAATATGTTATTAAAGAGAGATTTAATTTTTCTTTTTCTTTCTCTTGCTACTTACTTTGCAGTAAGTCCCAAAGAAAACGTAACTGATTTAATATATTATTCATTGTCGAAAATAAAAACAAAAACAAAAAAAAAATAATAAAAATAAAAGAATAAAAACGTTATAGTTTTTATAAACAACTAAAATAAAAGATCAACAGTACAAAAAGGAAATTTTTTTTTTGTTAAGGACACGGAGGACGTTTACTATATTTTCAAATAAAATAAAAATATTTTTATTTTTGCACATTTATATTATATATCTATATATAATGTATGTGTGTATATGTGTGTATGCATATATATGTGTGTGTATATATATACATACACTTATATTTATATCTTATAATAACTATTTTATTTGACTGCAATGTTCTATTTCCGTCTCTTTCTAACTTTCTTTTTATTTGTTTTTGTTTTTGCGGAAATAACTTCATATTTTTCTAAAGTAAAAAAAAGAATGAAAATATTTTACAACACCGAACATGTTTACAAAATTAAATAAAAAAAAAAATTAAATAAAAAAGAAATAAAGTTATTTTTAGAGTTTTAAATTTAATATTAAACAAATAAATAGAAAAAAAAAATATGAACTAAAGCAGAAGGCTCAAAAAAAAAAAAAAATTACCTTTACTTTCTAATTTTATTAATGAGAGAAAAAAAAAACAAAAAAAAAAGTTTCTCTTAAAAAAATTATGATCTAAAAATATGATGAAAATCGACACTATTTTCTAAAATATTAAAAATTAACAAAATTTTAGATTATTATTTATTAACATAAAATTACTGAAATAAAATATTATTAGTAAGGATAGCATCCTTTTTTTGTGAAAAATTTTTTAGAAAATATTGCATTTAAATAAAATATTAGTACCTAGTATTATAATAATTAAAAATAAGGGAAATTGTTTTTCTCTCTGAGTTTTCTATCTTAAAAAAATGATTCGCTTTAGTAATAGTAGAATGAATGCTTTCATAGAAAGAAAAAAAAAAGTTTTTTAATGTATTTACTGGCAGTATGAAACAACTCCTTTAGAAGTAACTCCGCAATCCAAAAATTAAATAATTCCTCAAAAAAGAGTTATTTTAATTTTTTGTTTTGCAGATTTATTTCATTTTTTCAATATGGGAATTATTTCATAAATCAAAAAATTAAATAAATTGTCTAAGTTGACTTTTTATGAATTTATATTATTTATTTATTTTTTTTTTTCATATTTTCCTTATTTTTATTTTATTATATCAAAAATAAATTTTCCTGATTTTATAACTAACTCAAAAATTATTTTTTTATATACCAAACAATATATACGAGATTCTCAATTCTGGATTTTTATGTTGGAAAGCAAAGCAGGAATAAATTATAATAATAATAATAATTGCTACAGTGGAACTATTTTTCGTTACATCATGCTGGAAGGCGTTATATACTACTGCACGTTGTAATCCACTGATCGCTTTAACTCTGTAATAAATAATATTAATATTTAATACATTTACCAATAATAATAGCTGATACAGTGACAGTGGGATTGTCTTAAATTATTACCTCATGCAGGAAGGTGTTATATACTACAACATGTTGTAACTATTGATGCCTATAATCACTGTTAGCAAAATAATAATAATAATAATAATAGACGAATTTTCGCATCCTTGTCCTATCCTCTCCTATCCCTAATCGTATCCAATAGACTGCATTAACAATTAAGGGTTTCATCTCATTATAATGGCTAAAGGGTGAGGTGGGTTTAGTCAGTAAGAATTTGACATTGCCAAAGCGGAGTTCTTGGTGTCTTTGAAAGCTTCTCACCTCCCCTAGACAAATCAATATATGAATGTACATGCGATATTCTAAATTAGGAGGTATTTTATAGTTGTAAAGAAAATCAGAGTTTACTCTTCAACCAAAATATTTATAAATATGTATAGATTTGCGAGATTTTGAATAAGGAGCGATTTTAAAATTAAAATTTTTAAGATATATTTAGTTATTTTCATTGCAGACCTATTTCCTTCTTGAAATTACGAACATATTTCATTTTTGATAACTCCTCAAATATTTAAATTTAAAAAAAAATATGATTTATTACATTTTTATTTTGCGAACTTATTTCGTTTGGTGCGAAGTTATTTCAGAAGAATTGCAGATTTATTTCATTGTGATTTATGAAGTATAGTTCGGCAATTTGATGCGGAATTATTTAATTTCTTGATCTGGAGTTATTTCAAGATACTGTATTTACTGTATAAAAAATTAGGTAAACTCTGTCAATTAATAGACAAACCTTGGTTTAATTTATACTATATAAAATAAAACAAAGACCAGAAGTTCACTACGTCAACCAACATAAGTATTCTCCCGAGGCTCAAATAATTTTTTGAGGTGTTAGTTCTCTTTTTTTGTTTTTATTGACATTATTAAGTGTCACATAACTTTCGACTCACGTGGCTACAGTTTTGTATTTTACTTTCAAAAAATTATTAAAAACCAGCCATATGGTTGAAAAATAGCTTGTCGAAGCAACGTATACTAGTATATTATGGCAATCTCTCCCAACAATGTCAACAACAAAACAGATAGCTATAGTGTATTGGTGAACAATTCCTATCTGTTATTAATGCTAGTGTAAGGTGTAATACATACAATAGACAATCGATTATCTCCAATCAACACGAGAAAATTAAAAAATGATGTAGAACAGAACATTGAGATAATATTGGAATAATGAGAGGGTCAGATTGAAATCAAATGGATCAACTTCTATATTTTGGATTGGATCAAAATTTCTATATTAAATTTAGATCACAATATGTTTATAATGTTGTCAAATTTCGATCAAAATATTTTATTATTACGTTTATACTAAATAGAATATTTCAAAATAGCCAAAACAATTGCCGAATTTTTATGCATTTTAGACTAAATGACATAAAATTAAATATTTTTATTAATTTTTTTAGCCAAATTTTAAATAAATGAAACGTATTTAAATATTTGCAGTTTTGCATCCAACAGTTCATAAGTTATAAAGTAAGAAGAAGGTATAAACAAGAGAGGTAGACCTATTAATGAAACCAGAGATGTTAAAGACAAAATGTTTAGATTATCATTTTTAATTCTCTTTATAGAAATGTATATTTTTTCCCAAGCTATTTAAATAAAACTAATTTTTTAGATAAATTCAATTAAACTACAATAATTGCAATTTTATTTGAAGATTAATCGAATTTTTTTTTTTTTGTTTGAAGCAGAACCGTATATTAAGAAATCATTTACATAAATTAATGCATGTCCCAGTAACTAGTGTTGTAAAAAGACTGTATAAACTGTACAAAATGACAGCATATATACGATAAATGTTTCTTGAAGTTCATATGCTTTTGTTTAAAATTTAAAAAAAAAAACAATATTTTAGAAACTAACCCATCTATTTAAATATTTTGACATCTACAAGATATAAAATTTAACTGAAAGAATGTTAATCGGTTAGAATGTTATATGGTTCATATGACATTAATAACTGTCACATGTAGTATTAGTATGTAAAAAAAAAAAATTTTGAAATCAATTCTATGAAAAGAACTGTGATAATTTGTGGTACAAAAATATTATATATTTTTTGGTACGATTATATACTACGAGATACAGTGTATGAGTCAAACAGAAAAAAAAAACTACAACAATAATATAGTAGTAAAAGTTTAAGAAAAAAACAGTTTTAAAAAATTAAATTTGATTGAAATTAGTGTTTTCAATTAAGTCATTAAATGATAACAGTTGTAAATAACAATAATCCAGAAGAAATTTCATTAAACTTTAGAACAACAGGTAAAGCGTTGTAGTTATTGTTCTTATTGTTGCTTAATTGGAGGGGTTTATAACTTCCCTTACAACTAAATCCTCTGCCAACGTTTCTCTTCTCTGTTAGGTGGTCAGTCACCCACTTACAGCATCTTATAGGATTCTACTCGAAAAGGAGTAGTCTCATAAGAAAAATGTGAGTCACATAAGTTACATTTTCAGTTATATCTTTAGTCATTTAAGTTATATCTTTAAGTTTTCAATTAAATCTTTAAATAATAATAGCTGTAAATATTTACAATAAACCACATAATATTTCATTAAACTTTAGAACAAGAGGTAAAGTGTTGTATTTACTGTTGTTGCTTCATAGAATGGCTTTATAACTGCACTTACAAATAGATTCTGTGCAGCTGTTGCGGTTCCCTGCTAGGTGTTGCTTATCGCTTAGACCATCTCATAGTATTCTACTAGAAAAAAAGTATAGTCTCACAGAAAAAGAATTTATCATTTAAATTAAAACATAGAACGTATTTACTGGTGGACGAAATTTTAAAATTAATATTCGTAACCTTAAGATAATGGGAAAACAAAAATAATGAGAATAAAATACAACCAACGCCACACCAATAAAAATAAATGATACTAGAAGATGAATCGAAATACAATTATTACCTTGGGTTTACAGTGACAAGGGCGGGTGGAGCATTAGAGTGTTGCAAAGGCTAAAATCAAGAAAGCTCTTTGCAAATAATATGCAGATCTTTGTGAATAATATGCAGAATATTCCGGCCATGAAGAATATTAAGCACTGATCTGTAGATTATGACCAAACAGAAACCCATAAACATGGTCATCAGGGAGAGGAAGTACAAGTTGATTGGCCATGTACTTAGAAAAGATTCCACGATAGCTAAAATGGCCCTTGATTGGAATCCTCAAGGAAAAAGAAAAGTGGGAAGACCCAGAATTACGTGGAGCAGGACAATGAGGGAAATAGAGAAAGCAGGAAAAACGAGATCTGAAGTAAAGATGTTAGCACAAAATAGAGTTAGATAGGGGTCTTTGTGGAGGCCCTATGTTTTTTAAGGGAGTAGGAAGGAAGAAAAAAACAACTTTAGGATACAACTGAATTAAATTTTAATCATCTATGTATAAACAACTAATATTAATATTCTTCAGTTTATTAATTTTTTTGTATTTAAAATACAAATTATTTTCTAATAAAATTATTATTTTTAAGTTACAATGGATTATAAATTCCAAAAGTTATGATAAAAATATTGACTGCTATTACAAATAAAATGTTTGTATATGATAAAATTATTTTTGAAAATTAAATCACACAATGGCAATAACAATAACAAAAATATAAATACCAAATACAAACTATTTCCCGCTCTAGATTGTATTACCTTTTCATTTTGCTTATATGTACACTATCCGTACCCTTTCACTTTCCCTTCTGTTTATGTCCTTCTTTTTTGGTTTCTTACTCTTGTATTTGTCTTTTTTTTTATTACTTTTTTCTTATTTGATTTTTGTTTGTTTGTAGTTCTTTTTTTCTTATTACATTTCATTTTCTTTCGCTTAAAGTTTTTTTTATATGATTTTTTTTTTTTTTTTATAAATACTTGTAACATGTACTGTTTTGAGGGCAAGTGTTACCCAAATTACAAACCTTTATGACTTTATGTTATATTTTTTTTTTTTATTCTTTTACGAATGTTTGTGGATTATAATTTTTTTTTTATATTTTTTTGTCGTATTTTTTCTTTGTTTTCAATTTGAATCTTTTTTTACCGTTATTCTACTCCCTATTTGTTATTTCATTTAATAACTGAATTTTGAGTGTATGAAAGTGTAAAGAGGATAAAAAAAAATTAATGGTATTTCGTACAAGAATTCTAACAAGAATTTATATCGAAAAATTTGAAGTCCCCCCTACCTCACTACACTCTGTTCTACGCTTTCTATCATCAATACTTTATCGGGATACCTTTTTTTCATATAGAAATTTTACTTACTTTTAAATCTAAATATTGTCGTACATATTTACAATATTATATATATGCTTATGTACGTATATATATATTTATATATATATATATATATATATATATATATATAGGGAGTTACCGTTACTTATACTTAGTTCATAATTTGTTTTACTTTTATTTTTTTTTTAGCTTTTATTCTAGTTTTATGCATATACTGTTATTTTTGTTTAAATATGTACCGTTTATATGTTTTGTTTTCTAATATACAGTTGGAATATGGTTATTTCGCATTCGATTTGGAATAATTTCATTTTTCTTTTTTTTCTTGTTTTGTTGTTCGTTTATTTTAAGTTTTCTTTTCGTTAGCTTAAGTTTTACGGTTAGGTTAAACGAAAAAAATAACTAAAGAAAAACTTTATATAAGAATGTAGAACGTGGGACAATCGTTCAACATTGAAACGTGCTCCGTTATAATTTTGACCTTTTTTGGGATGTCACGTCGGTTAAATAGAGAGATGAACAGAAGAGTTTAAAGGAACTCATAAAAAGAAAAAAGAAAAAAAAATAACGGGTTTCTTTTATGACTTCTTTGTCATTTTATTTTTTTTATTTTTTGCTTTACTACAGGTATTGTTTTGATCCGTTATTTTGATTTTTCTCTATTGTTTTTCTTTATGTTATTTTTTTTTTTGGTTAAATGGACTTTTGGGAAATGAAATACAACTTGAATAGTTGATTTTTTTTTTTTTTTGTACGTTTTAACCCGATATTTACCGTTTTATTATTATTTTCGTTTTACTGATATAAATTTTTTTGTTTTGGAAAATAGACATGTTTGACTTTGAAAATCAAAAATTATGACAATTTTGTTAGAATGTAATGTACATTGGTGTACATTGGTGTACATTGATGTGTATGTTTGTGTATATGTATGAATTTTTTTTTATGAAAAACGGATGTGATGTAAATGTTATGAGTACATGTAAATAGCCTTCATTTTTATGTGTTCATATGTGAATCTTTTAATATGTAGACAATCATAAATATACATGTATGAAAGATTGTTTTTTGGGTACAAAATTGTTTTTAAAGATTTTTTTTTTTTTGTTGTTTTTTATTATCACTTTATGTGATTTTTGAAATTTTTTATTAAATTGTTTTTGTATCCCAAATTTAAAAGAATCAGGTGTATAAATGCGGCTTTTGATGTATCATATTGTTTTAAGTAAAAATCACTGGCGACAAGGAATAAAAATAAAAAAATCCAGAAACAGAAAAAAAAACAAAAACAATATTTAAGATGAAAAAAAAATATATATATAAAAGGAATAATAGATACATATGTATATCTTTAAAATTGGAAAAAATAAAAATGTACACGTATTTCTTTTTTTTTTCTCTTAGGAAAAATTAAATTTCAGATTCAACAACATATATTTAATCTTAACTCGACGTAATGTAATGTGCATCAGATCGATTGATATTAAAATAAATATTTACTATACAGGATGATTATAAAAATCAAATTAAAGATATTATAGGATTATTTTTTTTTAGAAATTGAAATTGTAATTTAAAGATCAATAACGATGCGAGAATGTCAAAATGCAAATTTTTAGGTGATTTTAATAATCGGCATTATATTCATAGGACTCTAATGCTCGAGTGATCTTTTTTCTGATTTAAAACGACTTCCAACAATGGTTTTGGCCTATTTCTGTTTTTTTTTGAATTTGTGGTGATTTCTTTTTTATTATTATATTTTAGTGGTTGTTAAACTTTTGAATTACAGTATCCTTTTTTTAAGCATACCTCTTTAGTTTATTGACTTTCACAGTTTTAATTCCTTCTAATAATAAACAATTTTTATTAGATGGGCATTTCTGTGTGTCTTGAGGTTAAAATATATAAATTCATAATTTAACTTAAGTTGATAACAAACTAAGTTCTAAATTAAATTATTTGATAAGAATTACAAGAACTTAATTTTTGAAAAAATTGTCTCTACAATTCAAAAAACTAATTATTAAAGTTCGAATTTGTAAAACCAAAGGTTTTTAAAGGGGCATATTTTCCAAAAGACTAAAACATTGTTAAGAAATATGGATGAAAATCAAGATACAGTTTCTTTAATTTATACATCCTAAATATTAATTAAGAAAATCATATTCGATAACATAATGTGCAAATATATTCATGAAACTTTAATTTTTGTACTGAGAAAATATACAGTACAACTTGAAATTTTAAACCTTTCAAAATTGGGATTTTTGCAACTCTGAGGAGTGGAAGTTTCCAATGATTGGTGCTATTTAAACAGAAAGAACATATTGTGTTCTATATTTCATATTGTATATCTATATTTTTTTATAATACATTATTTAATAATATTATGGCATTAATATTAATGCTAGGTAATACCGTTGGAAACAGTTTAACAATAATTACAATAATAAGAATAATTTAATAAATACCTATATTATAAAGGCAAAGACTGTTTTTTTCTTTATTGGTTAGTTAGATTGTTAGATTGTTTCAAATGAACGGTCCACTCTGATATAACCAAACGTAAAGCTAGAACGAGACGTACACTAGTTTTTCTTTTAGAACCGTTGAGAGGCATGCGACATTTGTGGCATAATAATTTATTGGTTTTTTTTGTCGTTTTTAAACGCTTCAACAAATAAAATTCACATTTTTTAGACATGTTGGTTGTTATCAAACGTGACTTCTAAATAATTTTATATTTTTCTTTAGTTTCCTTAACCTATCGCCGATTAAGATGACAATTCATGATTTTTCTCTTAAAACCCTTATCTTATACTTGTGAAGTGCGTAAATAACTCTTACTTACCTATTTACTTTTTACTGCTTGCCTATAAAAAATTATCCTGTTATCGCACCTATATAATCTGGCCCTTTTTATAATATTGTATGATGTAAGTTTTTAAATACAAAGCATTATTAAGATATTGAAATTTTGCCGGTAACTCATAATAGCTTTTAAATTCTAATAATCATAAATAATATTCTATATTCTATAGTTTTAAGAATTTTATTATTTTCTAATAGTTTTCTTTTAGTTAAAAGTAATTTAAAAACCTTAATCTTAATTTTTTAAATTATAAAATTATTCTATATCAAAAATTAGATACAATGTTTTAATTGATTACATGATTAATATAGGACGATAAACGTCCCAAGTCAACTTAAATTCAATTTTTTTTTTTTTTAATTATATCATACTAATCTTCAATCAGCTTAAATTCATGGCTAAAAATTAATATTTAACAAAAATTGTAATAATTAAATAAGAATATCTACCCTTGTTTGTCATATGGAATATGGAATGGAATATCTACCCATGGTTTTATTTTTGAAAATACTTTAACTTAAGAGCACTTGCACCTATAGTAGAAAAGGAAATCAGAAATCTTAAAATTTTAAGAAAGAACAAAACCTCGATGTGTTAAAAACGCTTTAACTCAAATTGATGTAATTCAGGAAGGATATAATTTTAAAAGCTCAGTTTTCTGTCAAATGTTGAATCCTTTGATATAAATTAGAAGAGCTGGTTATAGAACTAATAATAGAAAGTGTTTCTTCCCAAACCCAGAGCTTGGTTGTCATTTGTTAAAAAAAATGATGAATTGTTTCAATATTGGAAATATATGATATGTGTGTTAAAATGAAAAACGCATACTGTAATCAATCGGAAATATCATTATAACGATTTTTGTACATTTAAAATATTTTTTTTTAAATTTTTAGTTAAAAATTTTTTGCATCTTCAACTTCAATTAAATGTTTTTCAAATTAATTGAAAAATTTTGCAGACTGAATTGAGAATTTTTCAAAATATTTTTTTAAAACTATAGAGACTTAAAATCTGAACTAATAAAAATATATATATTTTTTTTTTGCTCTCTGTAAGTGTACTAACAATTATTATATTGAAAGTACATATTTAAGTTTCACCTTAAAAACAAACTATTCTGGAAATTCAAAATTTGTTTTTTTAAATCTTATAATTTTTTTTACTCTTTTACATATACGTGAATTAAAAAAAGTATTGGAATCTTTATCATAAAATTACCTTTTTTGCTTTTAATTTTCTAAGAATATCCATGCAAAAACATGCGATAACAGTAATTTGAAATATTTAATAAGAATGGGAGCGCATCATATGCCTGTATTTTATTTGCCTCTACTGTCATTTGACGGTCTTTTATACAAGTTTCCTATATTATCGTTTTACTGTACTTCATGTGACTGTATGTAAAATATATGTCAGATTTTAAAGTTCGTTATCAAATCAAGGGTTAATTTATTTTGCATTTTACTCTTTTAAATTTTTTGTTGTTGAAATGTGTATGTAAATCATATAATTAGGAGGGATTTTATAGTTAATTACTAATGAAATACAGTAAAATGATAATACAGGCAAATGAAAATATATGCAAGTAACATACAGTCTTGTGATAGTTAGTCGACAAGAATTCCTCAAAATTTAGTATTTGCATGTTGTAATTTAGCATGTTGCATTCAGATTAGACCGAACGAGACTATTCAAAGGATTAGTTAGCAAAAGAAAGGATTAGTTAAAAAACAAAAGAATTGAAAAAAAACAAAATATTTTAAGCAAATGTCGGAATCTAAGACAATCCTTTTGGACAACTGTCAGAAGTCGTATATTTAAAAAACTACAAAAAAAAAATTATAAGTTTAACAATTACCCTGATATTTTAATATTGTATATTATAGTATATACATATATCATCTCCTTAGTTTAGAAGTTTTGTTTTAACCCCCATGTTTTGAACCTAATCTAAAATATCCCTAAGTCTAAAATTTAAAGTTTATATTAAAATATATTTTCATAAAATTACAAAACGGTTCATGTCTCTATAATTTTCAAATATAAAATATATAATTCCTTCTGTGCATTAAACGTGCTTGTTTTACTACTGTCTAAAATCCCTTTCGATGATTCCCACTTACTTTCGCAAAAAAAAAAAAAACATTTTCATTTAAATACGTATAAATATTGGCACAAGTTTAAGTCAAAGGGAAAACATTTTATTTAAAATTTCATGAGAAAAATTATTTTTCATTTCCACTCCCACATATTTCCCTAATGTATATGAATTATAAATATGTAAATATATAAAGCGTATGCATTTTATTAAAAAAAATTCTCAGAAATTAAATTTCAATTTATCCGACCCAAAAGACTGGAAAAATATGTCCGTAATATTGGAAAAACCCAATAGTGAAAAAAATGAGAACCAATTGATGATAAAACAAAAAAAAAAAAAAATTAAAATTAAAAGGTTCAATCTGAAAAGAATTTTCGCAATAATAATTCGTCGTTTTAAAATAAAAAAAATAAAGTTTTTCTTTTTTTCTATATTTTGTTTATATTAATATTCATTTAATTGAAGGATTTAATGTTTGTTTCATGCTCCAATTCAATCATCTTTTTTTTTCTTCTTTTTTTTTATTTAATATTACTATATTCATGAAAATGAATTAATATTATTTTTTTTTTTTTAATAATTTTAAAAATTTTGTAATTTCTTATTTTTGTTGTTTTTTTTTTATATGAAAAAACAAATTATTGAACAATATAATTTTATTTTATTTTATACCAATTTACTTCACTAAGTGCTTAAAAAAAATAATTTTGAACTGATGAGGAGTTAAAAATAATTCCACTAATATTAAATAATTTAATATTTAAAAAAAGAAGTCTTGAAGTATCTCCAAACTTTATTAAGAATATTTTAAATCTAAATTATTGGAGAATTTTCCGGAGGAGATTCCGGAGGAGGGATTTTTAAAGTGTTTTTTTTTAATAATAATATTATTGAAGACAATTTGTGCTTTATATAATCTAAATACAGACATTATTGCATTTAGAAAATAAGAAGCAATATAAAGCACATATAAAGCATATGATAAGTTATAATAAGTGACTGATACCTTATTTTTTTTTTTAATGCATTTCTCTGCCACATAAATGTGGACAGGAAATTAAACAGCCTTTCCTGTTCAGGCGTGGCTGTAAATGTCGTAAGAGGAAATAACTCCTACGACGTGTGTAGGATTCGAATCCACATTCCCTCTGTGTTTACAGCGTATTTTATACGCTCTTACAAACTAGGCCACCGAGGCCCACTGATACTTTAATTAATTAATCTTGTAGAAAACTTTAATTCCATCAATTTGTTGGCTTATTTTACCTGATAACTTTGGAACTAAAACTTTTCTACCTTTCAAAAACCCGAAAGGTACAGTTTTTTTCTAAAAGGTAAGTCGTGTGAAAGGAAGAAAAATATATTAATGTGTCCGATTAAAAATACCCTCATGAGTCGTCTGACTCATGGTATAATTGTTAAGTCATCAATTTTTCAGTCTAAGATTCAAGTCCATTAAAATTTAAAAATTTAATTATGAATTTTATGTCGTAAATTATTATTACGTAAAATAATACAAATAATATCAATACCAATTATAATTGTTGCTACTATAATCAAAAGTAGTAGTTTAGTAGTAGTTTTAGTTTATAGTACCTTCATTAGGAAGGTACTATAAACTACTGCTTGTTCTAACTACTGGTTTGGCTTCATGGCTTCATGGATACTTATATTATCAATGACTTTTATTATATAAAGCAATATATTTTTAAATTGTGATTTATGTCTAAAAACATAATTAATTTTGATTATTAAATTTTTGTTAAACACTTAAAGCTAACAAACTTTAAATTATTTTAATTACAGCATTAAAGAATTTTTCAATGGTCGAGATAAGGGTTTTTTTTCGTTTGTATAGCTAGAACAACATCAACTCTCTTCATGTCCTTTAAGAACACAATAAAGGATTTTATAAGAATGTCTACTAAAGACGCTTACTATGACCCCAACTTTTCTTTGCCTCGGATAATATTTTAGTGCTATAATAAAAATTGTACAAGGTGGTTGTAGTTTCAGTTTATGATCAATTACAATCCCTTCTCTTCTTATCATAAGTCTTAAGAAACAATTTGGTAAATAAATAGTAAGCAAAGTAGCAATATCACATAATATATTATGTCACAGCTAGCTATCCATATCATTATCCATGCAAGTGTTTATCATTGCCATGTACGAAATTTCAAATGCTAACTAAATATGTGCCATACACATTAGTGATATTATACGTTTTTGTAAAAAGCATAGATAGGTTCTGTTTGGCCTTGCCTTAATTGGTCAATCTCTTCTCTACTTATCATTGACTTAAGAATTTGTGATAAAAAAACACAAGCAATTATTGCAATCCTATATTCTTATAAAAACAAGTGTCAACCTGCATTCTTGTGTAATTATTAAATGTTTAAAAACAATATACAATATCTGCAGCTGAGTAATCAACGTCTTAGTATGATTCCAGAAACTGAAACTTAGCCAAATATGAATAATAAATGACTTAATGGATGCTATATTCTGCTTACACAAAAAGAGAAAATTAATCTCGTATTAATATTAATCTATACATTTGATGGCGCCCATTTCGCCCTAATTAGGCGGTAAGCTTATATGGTTGTATTGTTTATTTAGATACGACCTGACCGGGGTTTAAACCCGAAACCGTTCTACTAAAATCAAAACTATATAATTTAATTTATCCTGGTGACTATATAAGGTAATTTTTTTCTTGTGATCTATATTTATGTGTGTGATAAAGAAAAGTACAACATTCCTATTTAGGCAGTATTAATACCCCAGCTTCAATCCAATCCTTATGAATTCAATCCAAACCCGATCAATACATAAGGATATTGATAGAAAATAAATGTAAAAAAAATGTTAATACTTGAATTAAAGGACGAGTCTAGACTATTGACAATAGTTGTAATTAACCATTAAAATACTACAATTTTATATATAAAGTGTTTTACATTTTAAATTATAAATATAGAAATTCTCTACAGCCTAAACTCACATATTATTGTGATAGGTATAATAAATAATTATATTAGAGTCTTTTATTGTTTTAAGAAATTCTTTATTGGACATTAAATTATTTTTAAATTAAACAGACTTTGAAATGAAAATACATTTTAGTTTAATTTTAGAAGTAAAATTTTTTATTTATTCAATTTTTTTTAATTTAATGAAATTTTATAAAATGAAACAAAATCATAAATTTAATTTAAATTCACGCTTCTTTTTAATGGACAATATAAAAATTAATATATACTTCTAAATATATTATATTATATTGATCACCATAAGATATTATCCCATCTTTATAAATAGAAAATAACTTATAACTTGAAAAATATATAGGGTATCGTAGTTATACTTCAGTTAAGCTCCTAAGCCCATTTCTCTCTAAACTTTACACACATGTGCTTTGTCTCAGTTTGGGTTCACTATGACAACATTAAAGGAGTCAAATAGCTTTTCAAAGTTCAATTTTATGCTTTGTATTTTTATCATTTCTCTTGTATAATATTAATTACGTCATCGGGACGACTGACCATAATAAAACATGTTCATTTATGTTCAAGGATCTTTTTACAAAATTTGAAAGAAGTCGGGCGAGTAAATTAAACTAAAGTATGGCCAACATCTTTAATCCAATCAATATTACAATTTTAAATATCATTGCTTGTATTAGCAAATATCTAATAAAAAAAAATAAAAGCTTTGGCACGAAATTTTGTATAGTTTTTAAAAAAAAATACTGCTACATGGAAAATAAAAATTCCGTAAAATTTTCCTAGCTTTTGCTAAAACAAAAATAGGAGAATGATATATAACATCTCGAACCACTAAAGTAGAAGAAGAAGGATCCAAAAATTTAATTAATTTCCTTTTATATACGGCTTTTTATTTTACTGCCTATAGTAGCAGTAGAAACAAAAATTTTTGTTAAGCAATTAATGCAGTTCATATTAAAGTCATTTAACCAGTCAATGGTGTAATGCTTAAGACACCGGCCTTTCATATGAAAGGTTTCGGGTTCAAACCTCGGCTGGGTCATATAGATTAATAAAAAATAATATAGATTTTTCTTATAATACATAAAATTAAAGTAGAATTAAAATATAGAATATAATTAAATTAAAATAAGTTTATATGTCCTATAAATTATAATTAATATCATATGGTAATAGCTATATAATAAAATAATAATAAACCATAATTCTTGTATAAGATAATAGATGGCGTAAGAATAAAAGATAGTCTTGTACAATAGCTACAGGCGAATAATCAACTGCTTATTGAAATTAATGATCTACGAAACTGAAGCTTAGTTAAATATAATAATAAATAATAAATGACTTAGTGGATGCTCTATACTCCTCATTGCAGTGGCAAGGGAAAATAAAAATATTAAAGTCGTTTAGGACTAGGCTATTATAAGAACAAAAATTTAATGGAATAAATAACAGAGCGTTAAATAATATTTAGTTATTAATAAAGTGAAAAAATCTTGTTATTTAATCCTCTTACCATTCTAAGTAAGTTTACTTTTAAAATCGGTTTTATCCATAGCCCACATGATTTGAAAAAAAAGATACTAGGTAGAAGCTAATTTTATTTTTTTTTTTTTAAATTTTATTGAGGTAAGCTTCTTGCGAGAGAATTTGAATACATCTTGTATGTCTTCTTTATTATCCATATATTATTGCAAATTATATCTCCATTAATATATTTTATATATGACCAATTGCCACCTAATATTAAAATAACTGAAAGGCTTTGTGCTTCGCCGTTAACTAATCCAAGAGAGTTTACAAAGTCTTTTAAAACGTCCACTTCTACAAATCATAAAAAAAAAGAATTCAAATTATGGTTTGTTAAAGAGGCTATCTCTTCAACCTGTTATTTCCTAGATGCATTAGAATCTATCCTATGCGCCTTTTTAAATTAAAAAACTCATTCGAAGAAAATATCTCTCGTTGCTCTCAGTCTGATTCCAGATCATTAAAAAAAGTTCGACAAATTATTAGACGATTGTTCCATTAAAACTATTTGTAATTTAATTAATTCCATAATTTATTTTAAAGTCCTTTACCAAATTTCTACTCCATCCCCGTTTTTAGGTCTAATAATTTGTAAAATTGAAATTTACTCAGTTAAAACAAAAATCACTAGCATACCCTTCAAAACGAAAACTTAGAAAAATTATAACACATTTCAAATCTGATCACAGAATTTATGTTTGCAACATAAATCATAAAAAAAAATATATCAAAAGAATATAAAAATTACACTATTCTTTACTAATTTTCCAAATAAATCTAATAAAGCAAAAAGAAAATGTTTGTAATAAAAAACAAAAACTATACAATTGCTTCTGCTTCTTGAATCATTTCTTAGCTATAATATCTGATCTCTTTTCTTTGTTATGGGGGAAGTAGTAAAAATTAAAAAGATTCTTTATTCTCATCTTTTATGTTTTTTTAGTCTATTATATAAAAACTTCGAAACACTTTTTTTTTTAATTATTGTTCGTCTATCGCTTACCTCTTTTATTTTTAATTATTGTTCGTCTATTCGCTTGTCTTTTTATGCATTAACAAAACTTTTACACAGCCTCAGAAAGAGAAACGGAATATTGAAAAAAATATAGATAGATTTCAGAAAAATGTAACATAATCATAACATATTATGTTCGCTAAATAAATCTCATGAAAAAATCATTGGACCTACAGCCACCGAAATTTGGAAAGGGCTTTATTTTGCTTAAATAGTAACAAATCAAGTATTTCTAACTGAAAAAGGCAAACAATAAAAAGTTTCATAAGCTTTACAAACCTAGATAGCGCTTTATCGTTGTTTGGAACCAATATTTTACCAATTATTTGATCCTCCGTATTTTTTAAAAGCTTAAATATAGAAATTTTAAGTAGATACGATGTTTAGCAAAAAATATAAGTTACTTTAGAAAAAATGTTTGTATTCTTTATTTAGGAACTATAGGGACTAATAAATTGAACATTGAATACCTTTTACACCTCTACAAAGTTTTGAAAACTAAGATATGAAAATTGAACCTCTAATATTATATTAACCACTTCTCAAGTGTCTCTTAACCTTTCACACCTTTCTCCACAGACAAAATTTTATTATTGATCATTTAATGTTGTTAATAGTCTAATGTGCGCTTTTAAAAACCTTTGATTTTAAACACTACCTTGATTTTGTGTTCACTTAAAAACACTTATTAGTATTTGAATTTTTGGAACATAGAAAAAAAAAAATCAAGTTAAATTTCCTATTCAAATTTCTTTTAAGTTAATACTCTTAGGTTTGTATTATGTTTATATAAATCAGAGTATTGAAAATACGTGAAATTATAACTGATGACTTATATATAAATAATTTGCATGTTTATAATAGAATAAAACTAAAAAACATTACTGAAAAAAGAAAATGAAACATTTTAAGATTTATAGTTACTAGAAATGAGTCTCAAGAACAATCCTAATTCAGAAGGAAGAACTTGCTCTAGTATATTATGTTGTAATAGTATTTTTATTAGAAATTCGGCCAAGGAATTTTTGTCGTAAATACTGACTATTCGAAATGATAAGCAGGAAAACACGCAAACGGTATAAAAGCTATTAAGCTGAAAGAAATAAATTCCTATATTGCTTCTAGAAAAATTACATTGAACCGCTTCTCTCAACAAGATCTTGACCGGAACAGAATTCACACATTAAAGTGCAAGAGTCCAAGTTACAAAATAAAATCAATAAATGACAGAATCACAAAAATAGGCATCCAACTCAGTTTAAAAGTAGACAAAAGGAAACTAATGTATTGATGATTGAATTAATTATCAAGGCTGCACGCAGTTACAGTATACATTAAGGGATGATGTATTTCAAATAAGATTAATCGGCAGACAAAAAACTACTGAGAACCCACGTTTTTCACAATTAACAATCGCTCCATCTAACAGAGTTAAAAGAACAGGCGGAAGATTATCTAACACATCATCTAAAAATTTTAAATAGATGATTCCAACAGCTGAAAAATCTTAGAAGAAAGTCCTTGCACTAAAAACAACAAATTACATTAAGAGAAAATAATATAAATTTTTTTTAATATTTAAATTGTGATGTACATTCTGATTAAACATTTACGATAATTACGACAGATACGAAAGACAGTGGTTACATAATAATACTGTAAATATAATTTTTAATATTAGTGCTACAACATCCAACTCAGTTTAAAAGTAGACTAAAGCTAAACTAATGTATTGATGAGTGAATTAATTATCAAGGCTGCACGCAGTTACAGTATACATTAAGGGTTGATGTATTTTAAATAAGATTAATCGGCAGACAAAAAACTACTGAGAACCCACGTCTTTCACAATTAACAATCGCTCCATCTAACAGAGTTAAAAGAACAGGCGGAAGATTATCTAACACATCATCTAAAAATTTTAAATAGATGATTCCAACAGCTGAAAAATCTTAGAAGAAAGTCCTTGCACTAAAAACAACAAATTACATTAAGAGAAAATAATATAAATTTTTTTTAATATTTAAATTGTGATGTACATTCTTAAACATTTACGATAATTACGACAGATACGAAAGACAGTGGTTACATAATAATACTGTAAATATAATTTTTAATATTAGTGCTACAACAGACAACCCCAAGTAAAACAGTCTGTTCAAAATATGAAGTTCTAGTAACCAAGTTATAAACCAAAAACTTGTTGTAATTTACAATTCAAAATTTAAAACATTTTTTATTTTAAATAATTATGCAAAAATCTATAGATTTGCATTCTAATAAATAATTTCGAAAGTTAGGGAACAACTCCATTTAATTTTGCTTTTTTTTGAGTTGACGCGAAAAATCCTTTATCACGAAAGATTATTACTACAATTTAATGTCATTATACGCTTATATTTTAATGTCATTTTACGCTTTTTAAGAATGAGTAGAAAGAAATAGATAGAAAAAAGACAGATAAAAATTAAGAAAAATATGAAGAAATATATGAAAAGTTAATTCTTTAAGAAAAAATCAGCTGTCTCCACCACAGGACCGACCGCCACTACACGAAAAGTACAATGCCTAAATTTATAGATTTTTTACATAATAATTTATGTATATCAAGCAAAATAACTTCAAATAATTTAACAACATTTTGTTTTATTAAATAACTGTAATAAGAAATAAAATTCATTCATACATCTATTTACATTATTATGTAATATACATGATTTTTTTTTTTATTCAAAAATATTAGAAGTAAAAAATAATAAAAACTGTAAACAAATACAAAATAAACATAAGATTAATATTGAATCGCTAACAAAAATTTTACCGTTTTAATTTTATATCATCAACAAAAGAATAATATGCATAGATATAAGTACATAATACATATGTATATAAATTTTTAGAGTATAAAAAAAAAACAAAAAAAAATTGTTCATAAAAATTCATATGGAGTGGCTATATATGGAGATATATGAAATTTTGACTTAGAAAAAAAATTTAATAAAAGTTAAAGTTAGTCGGATCAAAAAATGTTATATGCACAAGTTGTTGCTCTTTACTTATGTAACAACTTTTTCTTAATAATTTTTCTCACAAAATTTTTCTGTTACGAAATATTCGTAAAAAACTTAAAAAGTACACTTGTAAACTACCACTTGCGGTTGTCCGATTTGCTCCAAAAGCTTGTCAATCCAAGATATTTACGTCAAAACCTTAAATATGAAATTTCAAAAAATACCGTTCAGTCGTTTAAGCTGTACACGTGCCCACAGACAGGCATACACAAACACACACACACCCACAGACAGACATCATGCAAAAAAAAATTTTACAGCCTTCTCCACACCGGAGTAGTGCATATTTGGCAAAATCTCGGGTACAAATTTTTAGTATGAAAACAATACCCACCTTATACATTAATGTATGCGGTCGGTAAAAAGAACTATGAGGATATTAAAGTTTTTGGAAAATGTTGTCTTGTATCATATTGTATTATATATGTTATATGTATGTATTTTTAGCACATTTCCAAAAAAATTTTGAGAAAATGTGCCTATTAGTTTCACTCTGTCCGTCCGTCCGTCCGTCTGTTTACAAAACTTCTACACCGTTAAAGATAGAGAAAAAAAAATTTAACCATGGGTAGGTCTCATAAAATACTTAATTTTGTGGAACAACTTTTTCAGGTAGCCCCATCTATCAGGGAACTACAGCCCCTCAAACTTTGAAAAAGCCTTGTTTTTAAACGATAATATTTCAGGTTTCGCTTAATATTTTTTCAATTTGAAAACGCCATTCGAAAGGAAATTTGTTTGCCTTTATAAATCAATATCGAAATGATATATAGTTTATTAACTTAGTATTTAAATTTACCGTTATGTGAAAACCCAATATTGCATGATTTTTCTACCTTCTTAACTCGGACACGCTTTTAGATAGGGGCTTGCAATTTTAAGAATATAGATAGATAGCGGCAAGAAAAAATTTTAAGAATTAGTATAAGTTTGCTCAGAAAATTTTTTTCTACCATACCCTGTTTATCTGCTATTAGGACTAAAAAATTAAAAATTTACTATTTTTAAACACCTTTTAGGCACCTGTACACAGTTTTCTTCGTCAAGACAAAAAAATTAAAACTACAGCAATATATTTTTATGTGTTTTAATGGTCTTTTTTAATTGTATAGGGTTCCAAAGTTACAGCCTACCAAAATTGCGAAAAAGCCTCATTTTCAGAAGTATATATCTCAGGCTCTGCGTAGTAGTTTGACAATCTAAAAACACTAGAAGACCGGAAAGTTTCTTACCTCTATAAAACAATATCAAAATTAAGCAATATTTTGTAATTTACTATTTAAATTTAACGTTATGTTAAAACCAAATTTTGCATGATATTTCTTTTTTCATAACTCCGGCACTCTTTGAGATAGGAACCTAAACTTTTGAACAAGAAAGAATGTTTAGAATTAGTATAAGTTTCCTCAGAAAATTTATTGGTGGCGCCCCCTGTTTAAGAATTATTACGCCTCAAAAATTTGCTATTTTTAGACACCTGTAACTTAGGCACACGGAAAAATTTTTCTTCCGGGGCCTCAGTGGCCTAGTGAGTAAGAGCGTATACAATACGTTGTAAAGACCGAGGGAGTGTGGGTTCGGGTCCCACACACGTCATAAGAGCTATTTCCCCTTACGACATTTACAGCCACGACTGAACAGGAAAGGCTGTGTAAATTCCTGTCCACATTTATGTAGCAGAGAAATGCAATAAAAAAAAAAAATTTTCTTCTGCAAGACAAGAAAATTAAATGTTCAATAATATAATTTTACGTGTGTTAACGGGTTTTCTTAGTTATATAAGGTTCCGGACTTACAGCCCATCAAATTCCAGAAAAGTCCTATTTTCACATTTTTTCTTATATGAAATTTTCAAATTTTTGTACAAGTTACAATTCTAAACAGTTTGTATTGTCTTTTGGAAATGTGCGCTTTTAAAAACCGTTGGTTTGCATTCTACCTTGTTTATTTTGTGCATGTATTTATTTTCGTGTATCCTTTACATTTTTTTCTGGCATAAAAAACAAAATACATGATAAAACTTCGTCAGAAGTCTACAGTAAAAATCATTAAATATAATTTATGCCATTGAAAAGAAGTTTACAAGTTTTAAGTAAAGCATTCTGCTAACTTATTTCTCTTTGTTTTTGAATACAATGAAAAATATAAGGTACTATGATCTGCTTAAAAATCTAAAGATGGGTTTAAAGAAAAAAACATAGTTTTTATATACTTAAATTGTTTATCTAGACTTTTCTAAATGATAAACCTCCTATAAGAGTAGTTAAAGACAGCGATATATGTTATGTTACTCTTTTATATGTTAAATACTTCTTTTCAGAATAAGATGTAACTTTTCTATTCTTATTGCAGAAGAAATTTAGGTCAATTGGTACTGTAAGGATTCTAAATATTGTTCAAAAATTAAAGGCTGAAATAACAGATTTGCAGGACAAAATCTTTGCTTCAAATGTCAAAATTTCAACTAATGAATAGAAATAATTTTCCTTAGATTATTTTCAAAGATATTTCATAGAAAAGTAAAACCCGGTAAGCAAATTAATCAGAAAATTATATACTTCTTAATGACTAATTGCCCAATGCGTTCAATTGATTTTTTATCCAGGATTTTTCTTAAAAATAGTCTTCATCTTGCGCTGCTTTGAACAAGTCATCAATATATTGCTTTTGTCTGACCAATGACGAATGTTCATATTTTGCTTCCTGCCAATATTTATTTTGCTTTCGATTTTCCCTTGTACTATTAATTGTAGATTCAATCAATTGTATACATATCTGGAGCTTTCAAAATTTATACTTCTACTGCTTATAAGAAAACGATATGTCGAATTTCACAAATTTAATTTTAAAACGACTTTTAATAATTAACAGAAATTTCAAATACTTTTTCGTATATTATATAGTAACTACACACACCACCAATTTTTATTCTAACAGAAATCCTATACCTTTAAAAAATAAACATAAAAAAAAAATTTGTTATGTCTCGACAATAATGAATTATTTCCATAATAAGACCGAAATATGTAAGATTGTAAGATGAAGACGAACAACTATTTCTATATAATATGCATCCTTAAATTATAATTCAACTGCAATAAACCGACGCATTTCAACCATAATTTTTGATTTTTTTTTATTTTTTAAGTATTGAATTTTCATAAACCAGCTATTTATTTTCCTTTTGTTTTGCATTTTATTTTCTTACCAGTATTACCATATGTTGAAAAATATTTTACAGTTTTCTAAAACAAAAATCTTTTTATAAATTGTTGATAAATTAAGAAATTAAGAGTAAAACTAACCACCATATAAAACACCTAGGAAAACTGGATAAAAAAATCTTTTACAGGTAACTATACTGTAATTAATTCGAACATACGTCACTAATTCGTCACGGACGGTCACTACGAGGTCACAAGAGCTTTGAGCCTATAAAAATAATTTAAAATAAAGAGATATGCAATGTTTTGTGCAACTAAGTAAAGTAAAGAGACAGAAGGTGAAAACAGTACTACATGTGTTGTACCAATGCCTGGATTTAAAAATCCAAAGAAGAACAACCTCCAAGAAGAAAATCTAAAGAAGGAAAAGGATACTGGGAGAACTTCTCTGAAGGAAGTAGCTCGACCAAGCAAAAATTATTTTATTCTTCAATAGATTGGTTTCATGAGGTGCTGTAAATGACGAGAGCACCATCGAACAGGAAAGCACAGAGGATCTCAGCGGCTATTTATTAAGTTGAAGTTCTTACTTATGATCTGGATGGATTTCAAAGCAAATTCTTGATGATTTTAAAAATATATTGATTACATATGAAAACACTTTAACAAATTTTCTACTTTATTCCGCCAAATTTCATTATCATATAAAAAATATGAAACTGATTTTCTTTTTTTCTTTGCATACTATATTATATAGTTTAAAAAAAAAAAAAAATGCAACATTTTTATATCAAATACATGGTAAATTATCGGACAGTTTCTAAAAATTATTCTTGCTGCTGCTTTTTAATATTTTTTGTGGAAGCTTCATTATTGTAGAACTTTATGCATTAAAAAAAAAACTACATAGAAATTTTTCATGAAAACCCTACTTTAAAATTATTTGGTTTTATTATCTGTAGATTTGATAAGAATAAATCCCTCTTAATATATTTATTCTTTGGGTTATTTTGACTTCAATTGTCAAAAATTGTGTTAAAATGTTAAGTATATGCTACAATTAAGTAAAAGTTTAGCAGAATACTATTTAATGTCAGTAATTGGAACAAAACGACACGCAAGATTTTTTATTTCTAGAATTATTTTTAGGAATACGATAATCAAGTACTATTACAGAATTATGCCTCGGTTGTTATCAAATCTAAAGATAATAAAACTAAATATTTTTAAATGTGTTGTTTTCATTAAATGTCCTATGTAGTTTTATATTCTTGAAATTCTTTAAAAAAAACAGGGTAGTATATTAAAACAAAACCTTTTAAAGACGTTCCTTCCCAAAATGATAATTCTCAAATTTTTGTTGAAAAATTAAGAAATACTTTCTTCAATATTTTTTACGTCTAATACTTTCTTATACACTTAAAAATATTATATATTATATTTCAAGTTACGAAATGTTTAACAGACTCCAGGTTTGCAAGAGCCAAATTTTAAATTAAGTTCCATCATAGTTTGATAGACCCGTCATAGTATGATGTAAGTTATACTTATTCTAAAAGTACAACTTATTTCTTTTAAAGTTTAGAATTTATATCTTTAAGTAGATTTTTAGGAGATCATCCGTATTTTTCTCAATTGTTCTGCTCTAATTATACTATATATCAAACTTCTTTCTAAACCAATTAATAGAGTTTTATTATAACTACATATGTCTTCTAGCAAGGTTTTACTTCATTTTATTTCTTCAATTAAGTTACTATGTAAGTTTTTCTAACTTCTTATATCTGAACATCGGAATTACAAATAATAAACTACTAAAACCCAAATAAATTTAAAATATTTTGAAAATTTTTTCAATAACAGTAGCAAAAGGTTTAAACTTTAAATGTTCGTGAAACACGTGTACGTGTCTACCTTCGAATAAATTTATATTTTATCTGTTCTTTAATAGTCTTGACATTTACACAATTTTTATGTCTACAGTACATACACCTACAGAATCATTCCGTCTGCTTTTTAGCCTTTTTATTATTATTTTTTTAAATCAAAGGATTCTTTTTTTTACTATGTTCCGGTTGTATTTTCTAAAAAAGAAAAAATTTTTTTTTTTAATTTTTTTTAACAGCTAAAACAAAACATTGTACTGAATCAGAATTTAAATTGCTTAAAATTTTCCAACTTCTAGACTCCGTCTTTATTGTATCCAATGTATTTATAATATTTCCTTTTTATATAATTTGAAAAACAGAAAAGAAAAAATAAAAACATTAAAAACTCAAAGGTATACTACAATTTCTTATGACAAAAAGTAAGAAAAAAAAACACAGATTTGGGAGAAATAAGATAACGAGCATTAAAAGTTCTATTAACATTATTATAATATAATAGTGAAAAAAAATTTAAAAGGTTGTGAACAGAACGTTTTATAAAATTCCAAAATATGATTTTTTTTTATGAATTCCATTTTATCATTTCCAATCCTATGAGAATCATGATAGGGTATCCACTAAGTTGCTTATTTCTCATTTTTTACAAAGCTTCAATTGCCTTTTAATCATTATTTTCACTTGGCTGGTGATTACTGGAAAATTTATTAAATTGTTTAAATCAAATTTTTATTTGGTCCTATCCAATTCTATGATTTTCCATTTTTGACTAAGCTTCAGTTTCTTTTATCCCTAAACTATTAACCAAACTTTACATTTGTATCAAAGGTCCCAACCTAAAGTTTGATTCAAAAAGAGGGTGGTTTTAGTTAGTTAAAGTCCAACACTATCGCAAAGAATCACGTCCACTTCTTGAGAGTGACTTTGAAAATTTTTCACTGACCCTTGAAAAGAAAAAAGGAAAATATATATAATATAATATGATAAGAAAATAATGTTCAAATCCGAGATATCTCTACTGGAAGACCAGCCATTTAACCACTACATCATTAATGAAAGCATTTTATTTGTATTTAAAGCTTTTCTATTAAATACAAAGAAAAATGCTTAGCAAAAAATGTAAATCGTTTTATTTTTACAATTATTGTACATAATTTTTCACTTTATATTTTTTTAATTCTGCGTATTCTTATTTATATTTAAACTTTTTCATATTTTAATCGCTTTTCACCTTCACTTTCTTCCATTGCCCCTTTTCACTGTATAATTGTCTTCAAATCGAGGTTTAACTAAATGTTTTCTTCTTTATATTTCAACTTTTTCAAATTTTAATCACTTTTCACCTTCATTTTCTTCCATTGCCCCTTTCTACTATATTATTGCCTTAAAATCGACGTTTAACTAAATGTCGAAATGAAATAGCTGGAAGCATTAAACAAACTTGAAATATAATTCTATAAAGTTATTTTGAACAGTTTATTTATCCCTTCATAACTTGTCGCTCCATATCCCTCAATTTTTATCTAGCTTATTTATAATGGTTTTGATTTTTTGTTTTTCCGGTTTATTCGGTGTGAGTTAATACAACTGGATGGATATTATAAAAATGCAGTAACTGCGAATTCGAGTTACTCAATATCATATTGATGTTAATTAAATTTAAATATAATTTAGACGTGTTCAGAACTAACTGCTAAGTTCTTATATATCCCAATTATTTGAAATATTAATTATTTGATAAAAATTCATATTTTTACTCAGTTAAAATTAATAAATTCTACATTGGTTATTAGAAACTTAAATCTTCTTTTAAAAAATCAATAAAAATGGGAAGATAAGTCAACCTTAAAAAGATCATAAAAAGATCAAAGTATACATACTTCAATTGTCTATTTGATGCTCCCAACAAATATAAGTTATATCTAACTGTTATATTAGAGCTTCCAGTCACAAAGTTCAACACATATTTCCTTTTTGTAACTTACTTCATGTAATAAATGTGGGACTTCATAGCATGGGACTTGACATGGGATCATAAAAGATCCTAACAATTTTCTACAAAATATCCTAATATGACAAAATTGAATACATAACAAAAGAAAATAAAACAAATTAATAACAATTTTTTTTTTTTTGCTAAGCAAAATTATCAAAAGACTCCAAAACATCCATAATCTCCTTGGTAGTGTGAAATTTTTACTCACTAAAATCATCTCCTTAATAAGTAAACATAATAATGAGATAATAACGCACCTTTATCTGCAAACTGAGGAACAAAGAAGGAAAAGAAGCCGAAAGGACATGTTTATTATTTAAGGTGTTTGATTAAAAAAATTAAATTTTCATTTAATTAAATAAAATTAAAGCAATTAAAATAAAAAATTAAAAAATAGTTTGTAATTAACAAATGGCGTGACTACTTTATACAAAAGTTTATGCTAGTGAGTAGTGACTATCAAAATACAAAAACTATAAGTGATGCTGATGCAAATTAAATCCCCTTTTGTTTAGATTAGTATATTAATTGATGTTTTCAAACTTTTTTCTTAAATTCCAGTCTATATTGACTAAATTTCAGTTTACCTTAGAAATTATTCACTTAGGGGGTAATATTGAACAAAAACTAGGACAAATAACAAGAAACTGATAAAATTTGATAATACAAAATTGAAAACGAAATTCTAGAATTTTAAATCATGATGGAAATTTTTTTTTTTTTTTTCAAATACTTTCTTAAAATAAAAATTTAAAAACCAAACCCATGAAAATACATTGAATTTAAAACAAAATAATGAGAATTATAACAACATTAAAATATTTAAAAAAAAAACAAAAACATATTCTAGTACATGTCCAATAAAGATAAAGTCAAAAAGGAAATTTTTTAAATTTTAGTAAATTACTTAAATTAATATTTAAACTAAGTTCTGTTTTTCATCTTTAAAAAAATAACTTTAAAGATGTTTTTGTATAAAAGAAAACAAAAAATATATTTTCATGTTAGAAAATGTCTGTTTATCTAAAATATTTTTTACAAAAAAACAAAAGTTAAATTAAAATTTTTTAAGTTAACCGAATAAAATTTAACAGAAAACTTTTCACACCTTAATTAATTAATAATTAGAATTTTACTGAAATCTGGTAAAAATGTTTATATCCTATCCTGTTGATCCTGTTGATCCTGTTCGATTCCATTACCCTTTTATTCTGTGCATTTTGAAATAATGACCATTCAATAGAGCCACTTTAATTACACCGACATACACTTAGTATGTAGTATGTACAGACATGAAGCATGCTTGATGATCTAGTTTACATTTTTGAGGAAATATATTCATATTATATAAAAAACTGTTCTTGAACGAACGATTTCGAATAAATAATTGCTTCTAATGTTCGTATGCGCACACACAGAAAGAAAAAAATGAAGCAATTCTAAGAAAATTTTTCAAGCTTTATGAATATTTTTAAGTATTTTCAGAAAATTTTCTGCCTCAAAATTACATATTAATAAAATAGAACTCATATAAAAAGAATCATAATTTAAGTAGCAGGAGACAGGAAGTGAAAACGAGAGTATGACGGTAATTAACAAAATTCATAGGCACCTTCAGTCACTTTAAGTTTTAATTTAAAGCTTAAAATTTACTCTTAAAATTAACCGAATCCAACAGATTTATTATTAATAAGATTATTGTTAGTTAAAAAATTATTTTTTAATATAAATTAAACTTAATAAATCAGCAAGACTCGTCGACTTGCAAGAGTTTTTAGTGAATATCCAAACGTAGAAATGATCATCAAGCATCTTTTCATTTGTGTGAAATCCCATCGGTTTTTAAGAGAAAATATTTATATTACGTTTTTTAAAAGAATGATTTTTTTTGTCTCTTTTAAAATAATCCTAAAGGTTAAAGGTTAAATTAGGCTAATTGTAAAGCCCAAATTAAATTTGTATGTGAATTTATATTATAAACAGTGTAAAGTTAATTTTGTGACAGTACAAAGTACAGAAACAAAAAATGCATTTTTTCCAAATCATGATTTAAATTCTAACTTAAAAATAAAAAAAAAAAAAATTTTTTTTTTTTTTAACTTAAAATGTCCTTTTTAATTTTTCTAGAACATACATATATTATTCATTTTGATTTTGTATATACATATGTATATACATATGTATAAATATACAATTTTATATATATATTTTACACACTTTAATAGAATTGTAATAAATTTTTTATGAACTTTATATTGTCCTTCACGTATTCTTAAGGGCAAGAACATATTTTATATGGGACTTCTCAAAATAAAAATAAAAACATAAGTTTACTTTCCATTTTGATTTTATATAATATATATATAGAATATATACATATATATATATACAAATACATATAAACATAGGTACATGAAAGTTTGTTATTAAAAGCAAACATTCATACATAAAAAAATTTTATAGAGTAGGTCCTAGCTTTTTATATATTTATTAAACTTACATACTTATATATTGTACATACACATAACCAAAAAAAAAAACAACAAAAAAAGGTTTTCTTTAAGAGGGTCTAACCTAATAAAAAAATCATGAACAAAAATAAAGAAATCAAGTTATCTTAAGTTTTTAATATTTTACAGCAAACTTTAAAACTAAGGTACTTAGGTCCTTTTTTTTTTTTTTTTTTTTTTGATTTTTTTTTAAATTTAATATAAATAATATCATAATTATTATCATGAGTATTACAATCATTATTAACTATGATTAATTAAACTTATATTCCATCAAAATATAAAATAATAAAAATTTAATTCAAAATATGATTTCTTTCATTCCCTTTTTCTTTTTCTTTTGTAATAATTCTTTCCGTTTAAAAATTGCTATGACAGAGAAAAAAAAAAGCAATAAAAAGTTGTGATGCAACTTATTAAGAAGGAAACGGAAATACAAAATTTTCTGATCATTGAAAACACGTATTTGTTTGTGTTTTTTGTTTTTTTTTCCATTACACAAAGTAATTTCCAATTTTATCAATAATATTTTTATACATATGTCATACATGTCCTTTAAAAGGTTAAAATCTATACTTTCTTTGTTAAATGTGAAATGGTTGTTTTTTATTTAGTAAGCAATATTTTATAAGAAATATTATACATAAGACCAAATTTAAAGAATCAGCTTTAAAATGTAATGAAAATACAGTTTTAGGCGAACCCTTAATTTGCTTATTATAAGACTCACTTTTCCTAATTTTGTTTTTATCTTAACCCAATTAAAAATAATTTTGAATCCCGAAATAGACAATATTTACATTTTTCTACTTCTTTCGCTACATCCCATTATGGGATTTGACCTTCTTTACGACTCTGCTCCACTCATCTCTATCTTGAGCTACATTTTTTAAATTTTTTACAACTAATTTTCTTAAGTTACCTCGTACATTGTCTTGTACGCTGTCTGTCGTGGCCTTTCTCTTTCTCTACTCAGTTCCGGGTAGTGGTTGATATAATATTTACATAATAATGTCAAACATATTTTCTTTTATTATGCGGCAATTTTGTTATACTCAAAACTATCAAAATTAATGACTCTCGCTTTTGAATGTGGCTTCTGTGTGCATATCTGTTG
Source organism: Poecilobothrus nobilitatus (assembly GCA_947095535.1). Lineage (NCBI taxonomy): Eukaryota > Metazoa > Arthropoda > Insecta > Diptera > Dolichopodidae > Poecilobothrus > Poecilobothrus nobilitatus. The sequence goes on from OX352772.1 coordinate 60,640,253, forward strand.
AGTCACCTTTTTGCCACTGGTATTCGACTTATAATACCAAAATTAGTTTCAGACTGCTGACTAAAAAAAGTGGCCGGAAAAAGTGAGTAATTTTATAATAAGCATTGTTCGGAATTGAAACTTTAGTTTGTTAAAATTTATTTAAAATGTTCGCCAAAAAGTTCGGATTCAATAATTTGATAAAATCGCTTAAAAATTTCAATCTCTTTCAATTTTCAAAATGGTTGAATAATTCCGGTTAGGTAAAATTTTGCGGGTATTTTCGAGAATTACAGTTGCCGTTTTCATATACAAACATATTAACTTTACATACTACAAACTTGAACCAAATATTTTAAAATAAATGAAAAAAACTTGTTTTTGCACCAAATAATAGATGGCTCACAAATAGCTTAAAAGTTCTTACTTAACCGTATACAATAGTTATAAACGCATAATAAATGATTTTGTGAAATCAATAATGTAAGAAATTAATCCTATTTATAATTTAATTAAAATAGATTTATCTACTGATGTTTTTCCTCCTAAAATGAATGATACAATATAACATTTGGGGAAATGCTTATAACCCTATATTTACCACTGGTACGTTTTAAAACAACATAAACCGAGTACTGGAAAAAATAAGCATGATAAATATCTAAGACTTAAACATATTTTGAAATTTGTGTTCATTAATTTGATGTTAGGAATTTTATACTCGACTTCAAAATATTGCTGAATTTCTAACCTAAAAGGCTTGAGATTTAGACAGTTTTTCCACACTTCCAGCTAGCCGTTTATCTGAATAATAATTTAAGATTATAATTATAAATTTTAGAGAAGTATGCAAAATTACTGAAACCATCAATTGTGTCACCATTTTAAGCACAATTTACCTTTTTTTAAGCACAATTTTATTAAAACTCTTTCTTTACTATCCCTTTTCTTATTTACCCCCAAACATTTCAAGTTAACCAGAGCTTGTATTAGTGTGTACACATATTAATAAAAAAAATTAACATTTTTTTCTCAAATTGCTTCAATTCTTTAAGACTTTAAAAATTTCCATTTAATATGAACATTACGCTTAAACTAATATAATATACTTACATATTATATAATTAAAAGTATATTTAAGTCAATAATAAATATTGCCTTCATCATAAGCAACACTTAAATTCATTAACAAAATGAAAACAAAAAACACAAATAAATGAAAAAATTAAATTTCATTTTCCGAGACATTCAAATTAACCGGATTTGATTGAAAGTAACTGGAAACATTACCAATTCAAATTTTTCCTCACATACAACAGCAAAAAATTGAAACTAATGTTGACCAGATTGCCGCCTTCTTTTTATATATGTTTTTTTTTGTTTTTTTAGTGTATGGGAACGTCCATTTCATTAGTTGAAAAAAACAAAAATAGCAACAAACAAAATTTGCCCTTAAGTATTTCACAAAGGTCATCATATTTTGGGGTTTCATATTTCTTCCTTTTAAATTAATAATTTTCAATTCTTCTTCTCTTCTCTTTTTTATGCTTTTGTTTCCTTTTTCCTGTGTTTACCCTATCTTCCCATATTTATACATAAACGTATGAATGTGGTGAATATTTTGACGATTCGGCACAAAAATGAACAGAAAAATAAACAAAGTAAAAAAAAAAATACTTTTTAATAATGAATGTACACGTTTTTTTCAATACCTGTTCGGTTTTGGAAAAAAAAGAAAAAAATTTCATAATTATAAGTTTTGAAACTGTCTATCCATTCCGTCTTCTAATACGAATTTAGTATATACATTCTGTATTACTAATACAAAAGAACTTAAAACAGTTCTGAAAATCAAAAGTTTAATTAGAAAAATTCGTTTCTATCTGATCAAACCTTAATTACACTAACAGATTAAACAAATATATTGTCAGGGGTCATAACTAGTACTGATTACCCCATATTAATCGTTTTAGTTTTGGAAAATAGAATATATACGAAAAGTATTTCGACTACTGTAACTTGCCTTACTGTTTAAATAATTTTATATGTTTTTTTGTTAATTTATTATTATTGAAAAATACAACAGCAAAAAATAAAATACATAATATATATTTAAATATATAATGAAATATTGTCCAGATTTCAATTATTAAGTTTATGAAATGTTTCAAATATAATTAAAACTTCAAAATGCTTCCGAAATCATTAAATTTATTGGAAATTAATTGAGCATTTCAAAGGAAATAATATTTGATCCTGAAAGTATGCAATTTAATTTTTTTTTGTACTCTTTGATTTCTATATGAGGGTTCAAATGCTACACAAATATCAACTTTTATTATTTGAAAATATATCTTCTTTGTTCGCAACCATAGTTTTATATAATATAAAGCATAAAAATAATATTATTGTATAAATTAATAATAGCATTCAAACTATAATGGTTTTAGTAACTGATTTTTTAGTAATATTGCATTATCCTATATGATTTGTAATATGTATTAACATAAATAAGTATACACATATAAAATTCACAACTACAAATAGATGACGTTTTCTAATTATTAATTGCTTCGAGACAAATATAAAAATAAAACTCTTTCAAAAATGAGTGTATGAAAAAGATGAACAGTTGCAGTTATAAATATTCACAACTTAATTATACTATTTGACCAAACTACAATTTTAGTTAAATTGTAATAAATATATAATATTATTTTGTAAAACAAATATCATAAATTATTGTGGGAGTATATTGGCACTAATTAATTTTATGTTAGACTTTATTAAAAGGATATGTAAAGAACGTAATATCCAAAAGAGAGATCTATCTTCTGTAAATAGCCTACAGATAACTAAAATTCATACTTAAGATATCAAACAACTTTTTTAGATGCATTTTAAATGTTTTCTTATAGTACATAACCAATATATGAATGCTACCTAATTTAAATAAGCTATAATAAGTTAATTAAAATACTAATGACCGGTATAGTCACTAAAATAAAGTCTTCTTTTTAGTATGGTTTTCAAAAAAACACATTTGCAAAATTAAAATAATAAGTTTTGGGTAAAAAGTACATCAAGTAGCACTTTCTTCAATTTTAAGGTAATCCTATATTATTAAGAAAAGTTGTTAACAGAAATAGAAATATAATGTTGCAGCTTTAATTTTAATGAACATTACTTCAAAAAAATTTGGACAGCTGCCCAAGTTACAAGTATTTGTTGCAGAAAAAATTTGTTGTATAGAATGAAATTTTTTTGCGTTTTCTATCCGTAGTTAAAATTTCATTTCTCTATTTTAAACGGTCTAGAAATTTTGTAAACCTCCAGACAAACATACAAACGGACTGACAGACAGACGGACAGGGTTCAAAAGTGTTAGACTAATAATATTTAATTAAAATTTATTGGGATAAGCTATATAAGCTTCAAGCTATCGTACAATAATAATTTTTAGCCACCTAAGAAGAACAATTTTTAGCCACCTAAAGTCATCAATTTTTAACCATAATTTACTTGGGCCACCTGCCTTAAAAATAATATAAAGTAATGTCTTACACCCGTATCATCTTAGACTTATGATACGTACCAGTAAAATTTATCATTGAATTGGGATTCAACCTATGCAGCTTTGAATTGGACACAAACAGCTAAGTAATGTTTTTTGTGCCAAAAAAGAATTAAAAATAATAAAGTTCGAGATTAAATTTGGTGATAAATTTTGGGTATTAATTTTTTAATAAAGGGTATTAATTTAGTATTCAAAAGGGTAATTAATTAGTAATTTCAAAGGGTATTAATTTAGTATTCAGGGTTCAAAAGTGTTAGACTAATAATATTTAATTAAAATTTATTGGGATAAGCTATATAAGCTTCAAGCTATCGTACAATAATAATTTTTAGCCACCTAAGAAGAACAATTTTTAGCCACCTAAAGTCATCAATTTTTAACCATAATTTACTTGGGCCACCTGCCTTAAAAATAATATAAAGTAATGTCTTACACCCGTATCATCTTAGACTTATGATACGTACCAGTAAAATTTATCATTGAATTGGGATTCAACCTATGCAGCCTTGAATTGGACACAAACAGCTAAGTAATGTTTTTTGTGCCAAAAAAGAATTAAAAATAATAAAGTTCGAGATTAAATTTGGTGATAATTTTTGGGTATTAATTTAGTAATAAAATTTGGGTATTAACCACAAATTAAGGGTATTAATTCCAATTTACATTATAATTGATAAGCTTGATAGGTAAAGCTTTATATGGAAATTTCGCTTCATATTTACAATTTCTAATAACAATTATTACATAATTATGCACATGCATACATCATGTTATAAACAACGTTTTAAAAAAATAAAATAATACTAATAAATAAATAAAATCTTTTTAAATTAAATAAATTTTATACTTATTTTAACATATTAAGCTATAATTATTTTGTACTTTAGTTTTAATATTTCAGTACATTTTCTTAAAGAAAACAAAGATATTGAGAAGTGGCGGTTTTTACAGAACCAACTTATTTTGATCGATCGAACATAATTTGGACATGTATAAACAACAAGGACAAACATGTATGAATAAAAATTAAAATGTTGTTCTATAATCTATACATATATTAATAAGTTTTGTTTCTAGATATTGATTTATATTTTATATTTCAATATAAACCTTTAATGAATTTGCTATTATGTTAGTCTTAAATATTTCGGAACAATTGGATTTCAATTAGTTTTAATGGTGGAAATCGATATCAATCATTCTTAAGCCTTAAACATCCTTTTTCTTAACTTTTCCAATTATAGATATGGGGCAAGTAAAAAATGCATGAATTTTACTTGTCTCAACTAAAATAAATTCGACTATAAATTCCATTTAATTATAAATTCTATTTTTAAAACATGTCTCTGGAAGGACTCATTACTGTTAATCAAACTTTAATATATATTAGTCAAAAATCATAATTGACTAAATTATATTTTTCCCCTTGTATTCAATCACACTTTTTTTAAACAATAATCTCATACTTTTAAGTTTTATTCAAAAATAATATGAGGACTTTGTACATGTCCTCATATTCTTTTTGAATAAAACTTAAAATTGTATTAAAATGTGTGTAACGTTACATTATTTTTGTCCTAATAATAATTTAAAATAAATATGCATTCTTTATCTGCTTTTTACAGATAAATTTATACAATAACGTTAAAAAAAAAAATATAGAGTGAGTGAAGAATGAATGGATGGATGGTAAACTGTGTATGGTATAAAATCAAATTCCCTAAACAAAGTACTTAATTAACAATATTTATATACTATATGGACTTTTACCAAACAACAAAAACAATTTATTTGCATTTAAATTTATATTTTGTTTGTGTATGTGTGGGGTGATATGTTAATAGTCACCCCTTTCATTCTGTTTATTATTTAAATAATTACAGAAAAGAAAATAGTACACATTCCAACAAACATTATTATATTTTATATTTTAAGGGGTTGCTATATTTTATTAATTCAATTTAAAACAAGTTATTCTGTCAATGTTTGTATGTCTGTTTATATTATGTTAAGTTTGTCATAATCTTATTAATACGTTCTTCTGTAATAACTAATTACTTTTTCAGTTTTTCCGTTATATTTCAATTGAAACAGATCTAAAAAACAATGATTGATACTTTAAATATAGTTCTTTAACTTTGTAATAAAATTGCCTGTGATTAAAATTAAGTTAGGTTAGATTAGATCAAGTTAAGGTAAATCTTACTTTCTTAAAAGCAGACAATCAAACGAGATCTTTAATTTGTATAGTAAGTCAAAGCTATACTGTTGAAATAAAAGGTTGGTTAATTATTCTTTTCCTAAAGTTTCTACATAGTTGCCATATTAGTTTACAGTTTAATAATTTTTTTTCCATCGGGAAGTGTCGATCTTAAAAAGTGACAAAGGAAACCTAAGATCTCTTGGTAGTGTAGAGTTTTTACCCACTGATCCACCTCCCCTAGTAGCCAGTATAATACGATAGGCACACTAACTGCAAAATAGCATAATGTCTGAGGAATGGGGAAAGGAAAGGAAAAGGAATAACAAGGAGAATTTTGAATTTATTGCCGAATCAATTCGTTAACTTTTAAAAGTACTCTTAGTATCGATAATGATGAAGGATATCTAAAAACACCATTCATAATCAGTATATTGTTTGTAGAGTGAAAAATATAAAACTACCGCAATTCTATTCTATTAACATTTTGTTTTTTTTAATAATTTTAAATGCATACGTGTAGGCTATAATAAAGAGTTTTTTCATAACACATATGTTTAAGAGCATAAAATATGAGCATATTATAATTATGTGTTGAAATATAAATTTTTTTTTTTTTTTTGTTTAAGGTGGAGAGATTATAAAGTCTTATACGTGAATTGGTATGTACGTGTATGTAATAATCAAATTATTAAGAGGAAAACATGAAAGAAATGAAAATTAATAAAAAAAAATAATAATAAATTAACAAGAGACAAAATATTTTGATCTAGTCTAGTCAGGTCTTTTTTTTTTTTTTTACTTCGATATATTTAGATTTTAAATTCAATGCACAAAATATAAATATTCATAGTTAAGGTGTTTTATAACTATATATATATTATGAGTTTTCCTTTTATAAATGGAAAACAATTTTCATATATCCTATATATATATATCCTTATTTTCCGTTTTAAAAAGACTACGAAAACGGAAATTTAAATAAATTAATAAAGCTCTTTTTTTTTTTAATATGCAATTTTTGTTACATAATGTATAATTTCAATTGCATGCACATATTTTTATATATTCCTATTTATATAATTAATAATTATCTATGTAACAATGAAAACACAAAAAAAACGAGCAAAAGTGTATAGTTGAATGTGGCAACTAAAGGATACACATACGAAGCTAAGTCATACTGTAATCAGAAAATTTAATCATCTTTTACAAAATTTCATATATCTGATTTAATTATCTTCCATCCATTTTTTATAGATATCTTACGTAATTCAATACTAAAATATTATATATTATATATATTATATTATATTTATGTAAATATTATATTTATGTAAAAAAGTCAACTTCTTGTGGCATAATTTTAAATAACCAGCTTACATAAACACTCAGCAATGCGCATACAAAAAAGAAAGTTGTAAGGCAGCTAGTCGAATCTGCTGCTCTAGACGAACAACATTTTGCGGAGGGTCGTTGGCATGATACTTAAATTTTTTTCACAAAATTTCAGATAATCAGCTTTAATAGAAAATTGTATGGCAGCTATTCAGACCGATTTTGCTAGAGCTAAAATTTTACAGGAGTAATTGGCATAAACCTTGACTTATTTTCACATAATTTAGATATCTAACTTCAATAGACACTGAGTTATTTTCATATAAGAAAGAGAAATTGTATGACAGCTATACTTGAACTTTCCCATATCTAACTCGTCTTTTTTAAGATATCGCTAACGTAATGGCAAATTTATTATACCATGAGAATTATGTTCATACCGGTATAATAATGTATTTTCTTTTCATAAAAGAAATTTTTACGAAATATTTAAAATTAGAATAAGAGCTTAGAATTAGGTATTAATATAATTTCTAATTAATTAACACGTATTTATTTTTTTTGTTTTAACTTTGTTTTGGTAAACAAGACTTCTTTTTTAGTTTTTAGTTACTATGAAATTGTATTTCTTTAAAAAACTCATTTAAAGGTTTAGTTTAACTCAAAAGTTGTACATTTGTTGTACAGTTGATACCTTTTCTTTTTCTGTCTATATCAGTTTAGAAAACTACTATACCAGATTTTCAACATTTAATTCTAAAAACAATATTTTATACAGTACCTCCTTTTGTTACGACTTGACTTTAAAATTCTAAATTTTGTTATTAAATAATTACTTGGTTATGGCTTTATGAAATCGAGTTCTACAAAACTTAAAAATTTTTATTATAACTTATACCTATTAAATTAAAAATCAAAAATAAAAACATCAGTTAATTGAGCAAAAAGCAAATGCGAAATAATTTTATTATTATTTTGTAATCTTCTAGTACTGTCAAAGTTGAAATAAATTGACATTTCATAAATTGCCTTACTCCCAGTATAAAAAAAACTGGTTCTTTTTAAAAATAGAAAAACAAACGGTAATTTCAATTTGTTAAATTTTTTACGTGGATAAGTAAATAGCACAAATTTTGTAATTACAATTAGTGTCAATTAAATTTGTTTACCATTGATATTTAAAGTAAATTAGGTATAAAAATTGTTAATTTAATTAATTTTAAAACAAAAAATTTTAATATGGGTAGCGGAAAACATTGTACTCCTGAACAAAGAAAAATAATTTATTCACTTTACGAAAAAGGAAAAACATCGACAGAAATAAGTGAAATAATGAATAGATCTACAAAAATGGTATATAGCGCAATTCGTCTAGTTAAGAATAATCCAATTTATTTGAATCAGAATATAAATCGAGCGGGTACAAGGCGAAAAACTAATGCCTTAACCGATAGAGCTATAGTTCGAAAAAGCAAGCGAGATTCATTTAAGTCTTAAAATAAATTGAAAAGAAACGAGATCCATTTAAGAAATTCAAATAGAAATAATTGAAGAAATGGGCGTTGAAATATCTGCTTGGAGCGTCAGAAGAAGACTGAACGAAGCTCAGTTGTTTGGAAGCATTAGCAGAAAAAAGCCACTTATTTCCAGAAACAATATTAGACAGCACTTAAATTTTGCAAGAGAGCATATTAACAAATCTCTTTCTTTCTGGAAAAACATTTTCTGAAGTGATGAATCTAAGTTCAATAGGTTGGGAGCAAATGGAAAATCATTTGTTCATCGTCCAAAATGCCAAGAATTTAATCCCAAATACATTCAAAAAACAATTAAACATTTTGGTGGTAACATCAAAGTTTGGAGTGCATTTTTCTGGTATGGCATTGGACCTATTGTTCCGATCAATGGACAAATGGATCAGTTTCAGTATTTGGATATTTTAAGCAACCACATGGAGCCACATGCATTTGAATCTATGCCAGTTCGATGGGCTTTTATGCATGATAATGACCCATAACATACGGCTCGTCTAGTTAAGAACTTGCCTAAGCAGCAAAAAATAAACGTTTTAAACTGGCCAGCTCAAAGTCCGGACCTCAATCCCATAGAGGATTTACGGAATGATATGAAGGTCAAAATACAAGCACAAAACTTTCAAAACTTCGATGATTTGTGGTATGGTTCTCGAGAAGTTTGGTATTCTATTTCAACTGAAAGAATACAAAATTGAAAATATGCCTCGCAGGTTGCAAGCTGTAATTGACAATAGAGGGTATAGTACCAAATATTAATTAATAAAATTTAAATAATTTTAAATTTGTACTGAAAAACTGCCTTTTTTTCTTCCAGTATACTGTAAAACCAAATGAGTGCTATTTACTTGTTCAGAGAAAAATTTTATCAAATTGAAATTACAGTTTGTTCGTCTATTTTTAAAAAGAACCAGTTTTTTTTTTTACTGGGAAATGATAAGGCAATATATTTACTAATTCAAAATCAAATAATATTACAAGGTAATACAAATATTTGTAAAAATATATCAAAAAATTAAAAAAAAAAGTAAATGTGCTGTTTACTTGCCCATAGCTGTATAAATTATTTCAATAAAAATATTAAGTGTTGTGAAATGTTACCAAGTTTAACAAAATATCGCTAGATGAATACGAAATAATTTTAAAAAAAACCGAAACAGACTTTTTAACTTGCTAATACTTTTTATTGCAAAAATGTTCGAAAAAAGATTTTATTTTTGAAAGAAATAAAGATTTTAAGTTGCTTCGAAACATTTTTTTTCTTTTATGAATGCGAAAAATTTCGAATCTTTTGCTACTGTAAAAAATTTTCCAAATGTAAAATGTAACAAATAAAACTCAAATATTATATTTTGACAAGTGTGATACACTGTTTTGGCTTAAGAAGGTTTCATTAAGATGATAGATATCTTTTTAACAGATTTTTCCAAAAAAATACAAAAATGAATGTATTTTAGTTTCACTCCGTCCGTCCGTTAGTTTAATTCTATACTGTTTAAGATGAAGAAGCAGAGTTTTAACCATCATTAGGTCTCATAAAAGAATTAATTTTTTGAAGTTCTTATGTAGTCCCATTAACCCATTAAGGAACTAAAGTCTCTCAAAAATTTATAATATAAGTAATTGTAGATTTACAAATCTATTAGGATTAAGAGCTTTAAGATTAGGTCAATTATTAAAAATTTGCTACTTTTAGACATCTGTATAAATTAGTTTAAAGTAACGGTTTTTTTTTAATGGATTCCATTAATATTAAAAAAAGTGTTTTGATTTTTTATAATTTTTTCGTACTTAGATACTTTTAACAAGAAAAAAAAATTTAAATGCCGGAGTGCGATTCTAAATTCTAAAATGTTTTTATTGCCTCTTTAAATTGGGTGTTTTTAAAACCATACGTATGTAAAACGTAAAACTGATAACCTTCCACTTTTTAGTATGTCTCCAATATTAAAATTGTTATTTTACTAATATCTTTTTCTCCGCATTATAAAATGCCTCCGAAAAATTAAGTCTCCTAAATCCTAATATTCCTAAATAAATAATTTCATATTTCATCTTTAATAATAAAAATTATGTTAATTTTTTCAAAATTTAAATATCAAACAAATAACGAACTTATTTGAGGTCAATGTATAATAACATCACATCTTTAACGATATTTAACTTTTACAGGAAATAAAGTAAAATTTTCGCCAGACACAACAAAATACTTCAAAAAAAAAAAAAAAAAAGTTAATATTATTTTATTTGGAAAATCAAAGAAATTAAAAATAAAAGTTTTTCTCATATTATTATAATTTCTGAATATTTTAAAGACACATACCCATTTTTTTTTTTTTTTAATAATAAATCCAAACTATAGTTCATAGAAAAAGTATGGAATTACCATTCTAGTTTTAATAATTTCAATGATATATTTAAAAGTGAATTTTTAAATAGTAGTTGTCTAGTTTTCCATACATGCAATTTTATATCACTTAAAAAATAATAATAAATTTTAATGATACAGTTTATAATAACTGCTATACGTACTTCCAATTGTATTTCATTACTTTTACTGATATCTTCTTCTAGTGTATATTACTAACTTTAATCCCAATTATCCCCAAACGAATTTCTCAAGTAATCCTTCCCTCATCCTTTTCGTCAAAATCAAACTGTACTTTATAGTACCATGTATTAAAGGATCCATCCTAAAGTTTGGTTTCAAAAAGGATGGTTTTGGTAGGTTAAAGTCCAACACTACCCAAATGAACCTCATGCAGTTCCTGTGCGTGACTTTAATGTGTTAATTATGATGTCGAAACCTGAAAAACTTTAAAGCCAGTTCCAGCTTATAAATAATATGCATATAGCCTAAAATAAAAAACTTTTACCTTCTCATAAATTTAGTTTTACAATATTTTTTACAAAAGCTTTATTAATTCTTAAAAAGTTTTTTTAGCTTTTCATCTTATAACTCACAGACAGCAGATTAAATTTTTTTTGATAATTTTTCTTTCTATATGTTTTGTTTTATTTTTTTTCTCTATTATTATTATTATTATTATTAAACTTCCGTCAATTTATTTTGCAAATTTTGCATCATACAGAGAAACATATGAAATAAAAAAATAGTACTTAACTAAATAAAAATATGAAGTATATACAGGGTGTTCTAAAAGTTTATACAGAAAAGAGCACGCAGAATTTTTTTCTTCTTTTGATAATGAATCGGATACAAAATTTTAAAACAAAATGATAGTTTTTTAAAAAACTTAAATACAATCGTTCATAATTTTTCTATCATAAAATCAGAAAATATTCAAAAATAATTCGGGAAATACCCGACGTTTCCTGCTGCTAGTAAATATACAAGCAACAAAATTCTCAATTTAATCGAGTTTAGTTCAAAAAAATAATTGATACGATTAATAAGATAAAATACTTGTTAAATAAGTACATAAAAAATAAAGTTTAATGAACTTAAAGGCTAGATACTGGTTCATCTACTGGTTCATCAGTAGATAATCAAGGATGTGGATAACCCTAGATATGAGAGAAAGTGGTTCTAACCTTTCTTATTTAGTTTTTGATCTGCTACCGTATATAAATACATATTTAAAATTAAATATTAGAAAAATATAAAAATAAAATATATCAAACATCACAACATGTCCCTTTAGCACAACACTACCTATATATTGACTAATTTTCTAGCACAGAATTTTTCCTCTTCTAACATTTACCATCATAGATTTTTTCAACAGCGTTTTTAATAATAAAAAAAAATTTCACCTATTACCGATTTTCAGGAAGGCAATGTTATGATTAAATGATTTTATCTGCTCTTATGTTTAAATGATCTAATAACAACGAGTATAACAAGTTATTTTTACATTCTGAAAACATCAAAGAACATCAATTTTCTTCACCTTTATAACTTAAGCTATAAAAAATGGTGTTATTTATTCTTATTGAAAAATCAAAGGTACCGTCATGTGAAACTTAAATTTTTGAAAAATCCAAAACTAGAAAATTTAAATTTTGCGATTAAATTTTTTATAAACTATATTTTCGCTTAGACATCCTTAGATTGAGTTTCAATACTTCCCTTTACACCTAAGTTGCAACAATCAGTATTTTTTGCTTTAGGTACATTCACATCCAAGTTAGGTGACATAAACGATCACAAATTGAAAATTTTCTATTTTATTCAAACGTAACCTGAACAGTTGGGCTAATTTTTTAAAAGTAAAATGTAAAAATTAAAGTTCAATCATTATATAAATGTCTATATGTGTTAACGTTTTTTGTACATTTTTCAAAAAAAATTTTGTAAAATTTGTCTATTAATTTAACTCACTTTGTCCGTCCATTCACAAAACTTCTATACCGTTTAAAATAGAATAATAAAATTTTAACCGGGTCGCTTAAAAAATTTTTTTTTATTTCTACAAATCAATATCCAAATTATGCAATTTTATAAAATTTAGTATTAAAATGTACCGTTATATGAAACCTAATTTTGCAAGATTTTACTTTCCTCATATCTCAAACCGCAATGCTTTTAGACAGCGTCTTAAAATTTTAAGAGAAGTAAGAATTTTGAGAATTAACATAAGTTATACTTTAGAAAGTCTTTTGTACCATCCCCTGTTTAAGAGCTATTAATGGTGTAAGTCACAGTATTCTAAACTGTTAGTATTGTCTTTTGAAAATTGTGCTCTTTTAAAAAGCGTTGATTTTAATTCGGTCTTGTTTTTAAATTATACAGGATATTCTGAAAATTGAAGAAAGTCGTTAATCATCCTTTAAAAAAATCCTTTAAAAAAAACTTTGTATTAAATACAACTTTTTATTTCTACCTTTAATTTAATTTATAATAAAAAAAATTTAATAAAACAAAAACAAAAAAAATTAAGAATAATAATACCAAAATGTTAATTTTCTTTTTTCCTTTTTTTTTTTTTTAAATTTCATATGAAATTTTTAAAACTAAATTTTTTTAAGTTTGACACCTTGTATAAACATTTTTTTATAGTGTATCTTCTAGATAAACTGATAAAAAAAAGTTAATTTTTTCTTATTTTCAATAAGTGAAACAAAGCTTTGAAAATATTTCTATAAAAAAAAAAATAATATAGTGAAAAAAAGAACAAAAAAAGAAAAATTAAAAGGCACTGTATAATGAAAAGGATAGAATGATTTTTTTTTTTTGTTTTGTTTTTATATACTTTTAGTTGGAAAATGGCTTTTTTTTTCGTTATTTCAGTAGCAGATTTTTTCCAATAAAGTTATATGAAAGTAATTTGCATATCAATTGCCTTTTTATATAAAAACATTGAGTATATCGTATGTACATATATATATATATATATATTTATATACAAAATTTACATATTTATTTATATAAATTTTTATTTTACCTCTTCTGAATGCAGACAAATTAGATCTTTGTTGCAGAAATTTTTTTTCTTTTTTGGTTTTCTTTTTTTTTTTGTATTTTTTCTTAATAAATTTTTCATACTTATGGTATACAAAATTTACATGAAAACTTAAAGCTTTACTATATACATATAAAGAGTATCAAAGCCACTACACAATGATGATAAAAACCATATCTTTAGTGTGATATGTTGGGTAAAATGGTAATAAAAAATTATAGATAAAAAAAAAAAAAAGCAAAAAGAAAAACAATAAAATAATTTTCTATTTTTTCGTTCAATACTAACTTTATTTTATTTTTATTAATGTTCGTTACTTGTTTCATAAAAATGAATTTACACAATTTCCATATCTTATACAGAATATAGGAATGAAACAATTTACATACATTTTTCACATGTAGTTATAATATATGTATGTAAAAATATTGTGTGTAGGTACCTATAAAACTTTTATACTATGAAGGATTTCATTTTAAGTAACCGATTTTTATTTTTTATTCCAAAAGACCATCTTTTAGTTTTTGTATACTGATGTGTTAACAAAAGAATGCTAGATATACATTTTTATGTCGTGGCAATTAGGATGAATTTTTCAAAGGTTGTAATGGGAGTTAATTGTGCGGGCTGGTCGATATCCACTGAAGGCTGCTGAGTGGACATTCACAAAGGCTGCTAATGGAAAATATATATATTTTTTTAAGGTTTGATTAATCTACACCACGATCATCAACTCCAAATTAGCATCATTTTCGTAACTCATCTAACTAGCTTACACTAAGTATATGTCAAACATGTCACTCTGAATTTGGTGGACAAATCTGCATAGTTCAAAGTCCCATAACTAGGTTTCAAAAATAATAGCTTTTTTTATCGGTTTTTAATTAATTTTAAAATTTTACTTTTATATATAATCGTTTTTAGTGAGCATCTAATACACCCCTTCTTTTTTAACCATATGCACAGCATAACATCGATTATGTTATGCCGTTTTTCTTCGATAAAAGAAGGTATTACAAAAAAGCATTTAAATATTTTGTTTATTACAATATTTCTGTCTTTAACAGAATGATTGTTTTGTAGCTGTTAAAGAGAAACGCACTTTTCAATAGGTTATGTCATAATAAATTTTCTTTTTGACAAGTAGAGAATTCTATAATTTTTCATCCCTCAACTGAACTTTTTAATATTCCTCAACTGAACCTTTTAACATTCCTCAACTGAACCTTTTAAATTGTTTTATTAGATTTAATGATTTTCTTCAGCCGGACGCTATTGGAATATGGTTTCAGGATTATCTTCTATTCGTATTGCTTTTCTTGTTTTGTCTATGTCAAATTTGTCAAATCTTATATTTTATAAAAATGAAAACTAAACATTATTACTTTAGATAACAGGTTATCCATGCCTTGACATTCCTCGACATAAACTTAGTTAGTTAAAACATCTAAAATACCTCAAAATCAAATTGCTTGAGAGGCACATTCATATTAATACGATTGTTATATAAAGAATTTTCTTTTTAGTGATTTACCACATCTTAGAGATGTATGGCAAGCACCCTTATTGCAATAAAATGATTTTTGGCTCTTTTATTTTTTTCTCATCACCTGTTAGTAACCCGTTATTGCATAACATCGGGTTTTTTAGCAAATTATTACAAGCTCCTCTGCAAACACTTGTGTTAAAAATAAAATGTTTAGTATTAAAATAACATTGCAAGTAAAATGGTTTTTTTAGAATTTAAAAAATTAAAATTATTAAAAATTTTCTGGCAATGCTCTTACGTATTACAATACTGTCATCACATAAAAAAAAAAATATGAAACTAAAAATTGATTGCTAAAAATTAATATATTTTTTTATTGTCTAAATTGTTTTTACTTCATTTATGGTCTAGTTCTAGGCTTTTTATTTTAATACATTAATATTTACAAAAGCCTTTAAAGTACTAATCTAAGTACTAATATCTAAAAAAAATATTGATGGAGAAAAATGAAAGAAAAAGCAAATATTTATGTAAAACCAAATGTTTTTAAATGCGTACATTTTCAAAAAATCAATAGAAGTATTTTAGAATTATGTCTTACAATTGCAACAAACAAATTTGTAGTTTGCTTTAGAATATTTTATATAATAAAGTATTATCAAAAATCAAGAGACATTTTTTTTCAATATTAAGGAAATCTTATATAATTGAACGTCTTAGAATTAGAAAAACATTAAGCAGGACTGGAGTTATAATAACTTAAAAGTGAAGTCAAGCGAAGGTGTAGCTACATCGAAAAGTCAATGCACAACATTAATTTCTTAATGAGTTCCTATCCATGATTAAAACGAACAGAGGAACGAACGAATGAACAGAGAGAATTTATGAAGCTAATTTTTCCAAAAAAAAACATCAATATTCATTACAAATTTATTTCTTTTTATAAATAAAAAATCTTTTAATAAAACAAAAATAAAATGTTACATTGAAAATCATTTGAATAAAATGTTAGATTGATTTACATTTGATTGATCAATCAAATTTTAAATTTAAATGACACTTAACTTGCATTTAACTTGCAAAGTAGTACATTTAAACAAAAAAAATAGTATCTACCGTACCGTAATAATTTACATTATCAAATCACTGTTCTTTTTGTTTCCGAAAATGTCCAAATTATACTGCACTTAATATTGAAAATTTAAGCCTGGCAGTTTTTAGCAAAAATGAACTACCCATATCTAAATAAAACAAATATTATACTTGTATGCATGTTTCTCTAGTTTTAACAGATTGCTTACTTAGCTATGCAGTAAGTTATCCGTTTAGCTTACAAAGCTACCTAACACAAAACTACATCACAAATTTTAAATAGGGTTCTCGGTGGCCTAGTGGGTAAGAGCGTATAAAATATGCTGTAAACACCGAGGGAGTGTTGTTTCGAATCTTACACACGTCTTAAGAGTTATTCCCCCTTACGACATTTTCAGCCACGCCTGAACAGGAAAAACTGTGTAATTGTCCTTTCCACATTTATATGGCAGAGAAATGCATTAAAAAAAAAATAATAATTTTAAATCAGTTCACAAAAATAACAGAATGCAATTAGGTGTGATAGGACTCATAAATAAAGCTACTATGACTATAGACAGATTTATAAAAGTATCTATCCCTGAATAGAAATAAGGATTTTAAGTAACTTTTAATTTTAAACTTTGATTTAAAAATTTTGAGTTGGATACGAAATTCCAAAAATTTCTTGTATTTCTTGTGTAAAAATAATTTGTAGGCTCCCTATTTTTTTTGGTTGAGATCCGACCAAAACTTCGGGTAGCTCTTGAACAACTAGCTTTTGGATCTCAACATTTTTCATACAAAATTTTAATTTTTGACACAAAATTTCTGAATAACGAGAATTTATCGAGTTTTTTTTGTTTTGTTTTGTTTTTTCTTTTGTACTTTTGTATCTATATCAATAATAAAAATTGTTGAGAATGATTTGATGAGTAATAGAAAAAAAAAATTCCAATTTGCAAAATTCCAGTAATTCCAAAAAAAAAAACTTTAAGTTTCAAAATTGAAGAAAAAGAATTCCAAAACAAAAAATTCCACTAAAAAAATTTTACTTAAAATAAATTTCAAAATTCACAATTTAATGGGAAGCACTTTAAATAGTGCTAAAAATAACCGCTAAACAAATTATTGGGACTCTGATTTTGTAACCAATCATAAAATCGCTCCTAATATTTTTTTTAGATACATTTCAACAAGAAGTCATTTAAAATATTCGAGGCTACCACCCTTAAACCCCCGTAAACAAATTATTGAAACCATGATTTTGAAACTAACTATAAAATCTCCTTTAATTCAGAATGTCACATATACCTACATATATAACGAGGAAGAGTGCAGTAGAGTAGACTGTGTCAACTCTGGGATACCCGTATGAACGTAATATATCCTGTTTCTATAAAAGTTGATCATCTTTTAAAAACATTCAGAGTTTTAGTACCGAACTACAGAGATATATTTATGTAAATTGTGGAGTTGTATGATAGCTACCCGAATCTATTGCGCCTAGCTTCATTAAGTTCCAAGAAATGCAAAAAGCCTGAACCGGCTGCTTTAGACCATTCAAATTTTACAAAAGTTTTTGGCATGCAACTCGACTCTTTTTCACTAAATTTCAGATAGCTAGCTTCAATAGACACTGAATTATTTTCATTTAAAAAGAGAAGTTGTATGGCAACTATCCGAACCTGTCATATCATCACAACAAAATTTTACAGAAGTTGTTGCCATAAAACTCGATCATCATTTGCAAAATTTCAGATACCTAGATTGAATAGACACTGGGTTATTTCCATTTAAAGAAAGAAGTTGTATGGCAGCTACTCGAACCCAGCGGCTGAAAATGCTGGAGTTAAATAGCAAAACTAACAATTTTGTAAAAGTGACGTAAAAAAAATTGCAGCCTCCTAACTCCTTTATTTTTTGAGTTATCGTGCGGACGGACACTGAGTTCTTTCATTTAAAAAGAGATTTTGTATGGCAGCTACCCGAACCCGTCACACCACCACAACCAAATTTTGCAGAAGTTGTTGCCATAAAACTTGATCATCATTCGCAAAATTTCAGATACCTAGATTGAATAGACACTGGGTTATTTCCATTTAAAGAAAGAAGTTGTATGGCAGCTACTCGAACCCAGCGGCCGAAAATGCTGGAGTTAAATAGCAAAACTAACAATTTTGTAAAAGTGACGTAAAAAAAATTGCAGCCTCCTAACTTCTTTATTTTTTGAGTTATCGTGCGGACGGACACTGAGTTCTTTTCATTTAAAAAGAGATTTTGTATGGCAGCTACCCGAACCCGTCGCACCAGCACAACCAAATTTTGTAGAAGTTGTTGCCATAAAACTCGATCATCATTTGCAAAATTTCAGATACCTAGATTGAATAGACACTGGGTTATTTCCATTTAAAGAAAGAAGTTGTATGGCAGCTACTCGAACCCAGCGGCCGAAAATGCTGGAGTTAAATAGCAAAACTAACAATTTTGTAAGAGTGACGTAAAAAAAATTGCAGCCTCCTAACTCCTTTATTTTTTAAGTTATCGTGCGGACGGACACTGAGTTCTTTCATTTAAAAAGAGATTTTGTATGGCAGCTACCCGAACCCGTCACACCACCACAACCAAATTTTGCAGAAGTTGTTGCCATAAAACTTGATCATCATTCGCAAAATTTCAGATACCTAGATTGAACAGACACTGGGTTATTTCTATTTAAAGAAAGAAGTTGTATGGCAGCTACCCGAACGCGGGGACAGAAAATGCTGGAGTTAAATAGCAAAACTAACAATTTTACAATAGTGACGTAAAAAAATTTTCAGCCTCCTAGCTCCTCTATTTTTGGAGTTATCGTGCGGACGGACACTGAGTTCTTTTCATTTAAAAAGAGATTTTGTATGGCAGCTACCCGAACCCGTCACACCAGCACAACCAAATTTTGTAGAAGTTGTTGCCATAAAACTTGATCATCATTTGCAAAATTTCAGACGCCTAGCTTCATTAGGTTCCAAGAGGTGCAAGAAGTCTGAACCGGCTGCTCTAGACCAAACAAATTTTACAAAAGTTGTTGGCATATAACTCGACACTTCTTTACTAAATTTCAGATTCCTAGCTTCAATAAACACTGAGTTATTCTCATTTAACCGGGTAAGTTGTATGGCAGCTACCCGAACCCGCCGCACCACCACAACCAACTTTTACAAAAGTTGTTGCCATAAAACTTGATCATCATCTGCGAAATTTCAGACGCCTAGCTTCATTAGGTTCCAAGAGGTGCAAGAAGTCTGAACCGGCTGCTCTAGACCAACCAAATTTTACAAAAGTTGTTGGCATGTAACTCGACACCTCTTTACTAAATTTCAGATTCCTAGCTTCAATAAACACTGAGTTATTCTCATTTAAACGGAGAAGTTGTATGGCAGCTACCCGAACCCGCTGCACCAGCACAACCAAATTTTACAGAAGTTGTTGCCATAAAACTTGATCATCATTTGCAAAATTGCAGAAACCTAGCTTGAATAGATACTGAGTTATTTCTATATAAAGATAGAAGTTGTATGGCAGCTACTCGAACCCGCCGACCGAAAATGTTGGATTTAAATAGCAAAACTAACAATTTTGCAAAAATGACGTAAAAAAAATTTCAGCCCCCTAGCTCCTTTATTTTTTGAGTTATCGTGCGGACGGACGGACGGACGGACGGACGTACATGGCTTAATCGACTCAGAATTCGATTCTGAGCCGATCCATACCTTTGACACTATATCTAGCTCGACTCCTTTAAGGTGTCACAAACGTAATGGCAAATTTATTATACCCTTGAACATAGTTCATACGGGTATAAAAATATTCTGGAAAAAGGGTATAATTCTTTATCTAGAATTATGCGCTTCTTTATTCTGGAAAAAGCGTATAAATTTGAATTCAACTTTAAAAATCTTCCTAATTATTTTTTTACTAACATATTTTAAATATCAAAGTACTAAAAATAATTGAGACAGTCGTCCCCAAATCCTCGCTTTTATTTTCTTATAGTAGAGACTGATCTTCCACTAATCAAATTTTGAAGTTTGAAGTTTGAAAGCTTGTTAAAAAACTTTATCATCAATCCCAAAGAATATAATATATTTTCCGTTTGTGGACATTTTTTCAATATTTTCGAATTTTGCTTTTTGGAATTTTTGTTTTTCGAATTTCGAATAAAACTTGGTGTTTGTTTTAGAATTTGTTTTATTGGGATTAATTTTTCTTTTCATTGTTTGAAATTTTTTTTTTTTAATTATGACACCATTTGGAATTATGCCATTTAAAATTATCTGTTCTTTGACATTTCCAGAATGAAAAAAATTATTCAGTAGAATTTGAGCTCTGTTGCGAAAATATCAGTTGCGACTTTTTTTCATTATGAATTCTGTCAAAAATGTTATTATAGTTGGTACTTTTATAATACACTAACTATAATTTTAAGGACATTTTTAAAAAAAATTTTGAAAAAATGCGCCTATTAGTTTCACTCCGTCCGTCCGTTTGTCCGTCTGTTTTTGTTTAAATAATAATAAAGAAATAATATCGCAAAATTTGAGAAAGATTGAACCCGGCATCTATACGGAACTAAAGCCAAAATAGATTTGTTGAAATAAATAATTGTAGATTTATTGAAGAAATCTGAAAAAACGTAACTTCCTAGTACTATTTGGGGCAATTGCTAGTTTCTATTACAAAAGTATAATTTTTGAAATTACAATAAATACAATTCAATATTTTTATATTTTTTATTAATTTTTCAATTGTGTTTTACAAGCTCTATATAAAATTTGATTGTTTATATAAGTATTCATTTATTAGTTGCAATTAATTTCAACCCAATAACAAATAATAGTTGAATCATTTTAAAAATTCAGTCATCAAAATGTTTTTACTAGGTACTGTTTGGACTCGACCGTATAGACTCTCGAATAAAATGTTATCACTTAGTACATTACTAATTAAAAAAAAACAAATATAAATTAAATAATTCTTCATAAAAGTAACATGCTTAAGATCTCTCAAGTAAAACAATTAGTTTATGTTATTGCAAAGGTTTTATCTCATAGTAGACATGATAGAAAATTGGTTATGTATGTACATGATAAATTCTAAAATGTAGATGATAGACCTCCTAAATTTAGCAGAGAAATTGACAACATACAAATTGTGCAGCATTTTTTGCACTTATTCCATAGTCTATCCAGACAAAAATACCAGGTCAGTTTTTTGAATTTTAAAAAGTTTGGTCTGAAATTTAAGAATTTCTCATTTAGAACTTCTTCTTTCAAAGCAGCATCATTTATATAGGTTCTTCGACCACTGACTTACAGTCTAGTGATTACTAATGCGTTAAAAAAAAAACATTATTATTACCAAAATGAAAATTTACTTCATTAAAAATTTTTTGTTTAAACAAAAACTTCTCTTCTATATCCAATCGACAGTTCCTTAATTCGGTGGATTTACACATAAAATAGCTGCTTTTGCATATTCGACTTTCTATTTGTAAATGTCTGGTATTTTCCTTTTAAAATTTTCTAAAATTTGTTAAAGACGATTTTCGCAATGGTCTTCTTAACGAAAATCATCAAAATTGATTTATTCTTTGAATCATAATATTTAGTGTTATAACAAATAGCAAAGCTTTACAAAACTATAATCGGAACAGATCGGCAATCTTTAAAAGAAAAGGTAATTTCTGTACTCATAAAGCTAAGCAAAAAAAAATAAAACAAAAACAAACCCTTTAACTATTTCTTTTCCACTTGAATTTTTCATTTCCACAATAAACGATCCAAAAATAATAAGTTTATTGTTTTTTTCTTCCTTCTTTTGAATCACTTTTAACAAATAATTGTTTTTCCTTTCTTTATTTATATTTATATTGATAATTTAACGTTAAAATTTTTTAATTAAATATTCACTTTCATTTTTATCATTTTTTTTCTTTTTATTTTGTTTGTGTTTTTCTTTTTTTTTTTTTTTATTAAAATTTTCTCTCATTTTCCACGAAAAAAAATGAAAAAAGAACGACCATAGTATTAAAAGGAAAAATATTAAAATGCCATAAAATAAAATGCAATAGGCATTTATCGAGAAAGAAAAAAAAATATACAGAGGATAAATAAGGGAACTTATAATAAAATTCAAGATCCCTTAGGGGTCAAGATTTTCAAATTATTCTTTTTTTTTTTATTGCTACCGTTCTTTCTACATTCACATTCAACTTTCAATTCAGCGCTATTTTTTTTTTTTTTTTTTTATTATTAAAAAGATTAAAAGTAATAATGAGGGATAAAAAAAAAATGCTTCAACATGTCTACTTCAAAGTTAGAAACCAAAAAAAAAGAAAGAATTTTAACGAAGCACAGCTAAAAAAAAATTATCAAAAACAAGAGGATTCAACAATATTCTTTAACGAACACTAAACAGAAAACAGGTAAAAATTAAAGAAATGTTTACTGTTATTACAATTACAGTTATTCATTAAAAAATATTATTTGCTTGAATTTTTTCAAAATAGGACAATTATTACTGATTGATCCCTCACCAAAATTTACCCCTCTTACTCACTATAATTCCACATTTTTCTCACTTTCCCCTATTATTTCCATAACTTAAATCCTCATTCGTGAAAAGCTATAAATTTTCCTTGTAGACTTTTTCAAGTGAATAATAAATAATAATTATAGATTCGGGTAATATTGTTCTAAACTCAGTATCTGATATATTATGAATATAGTATTTAATGCAGGTTGAAACGTAATTTTGGCATATTATCTATCACAATCCTTATTAACAAAGGGGTAAAACTGAGTAAATCGAATGCGTAAAACTGAGTTTGAACTCAAATCTGGCTTTTTCAAACAAAAACTACTCTTGAACTTTTATTTTTGTTTGAAAAAGTGAGATTTGAGTTCAAGATCAGTTTTATGCATTTGACCGAAAATCCGTGACAGTAAATCACCCACATATAACAATGTTAATTTGTCGATGATTTAGGCTAATGAATCAAAGAATACAAATTTGTCTCTTTCTCGAAGGACAACAAAAGAAAGTCAACTTTAACTATTTTAAAAGAATTCCATAAAGTAACGTTTTATAGTTACACCATTAAGTAAATTTTCTAAATTACACGATGTACTTGTACGATGTACGATGTATCAGACTTGTTCATCTAATTCACCCCGTTATCAATTTTTCAAATTTTCAAATTCAACCGTATATTTAATTTAATATTAAAGCAAAGATAATAAATTTAGTATTAAAAGGAAGATCTTAATGAAAAGCAAGATCTGTTTTTTTTAATCTAGGATGGCATTAAACTGATACCTAAAATCATTTACTTGGGTAGTTTATTTTTACTTAATTTAAAATAAACTGCTCAATGCAAATTTTTACATATTCTGTCTTCACTGTAAACAATTTTCTCAGCTTCAAGTGTTCTAAGCTTAATTGCTAAAACTTCTAGAAAAACATCAAAAATCAAGCACACAACCTACTCCTTACAACCTAAACTACCTCTCAACCAACATTCTGAAATATAAAGGAAGAAATATATTCCAAAGGATGAAATTTTTCGAATTTAGAATAATTATAGAACAAACAACCAGACAATGAAAATAAAAAACAATGACTTATTTTTCTTTTTCTTTTTAGAAAAATCTTTAGGTACTAAACAGGAAAATTGAAAAACTGATAAAAAATAACAAAATATTAAATTGGTGACGTTGTCTTGTCACCCAAACTCATTTAACCTCTTCAAGTTATTTTACATTTTTTGTCATTTTATTTTAAAGGACCAACAAAAATCACAAATCAAAAAAAAAAAAGAAACAACAAAAGAGAGAAACAACGCGGAAAGGTAATATGATAAAAAAAAATTAATAAAATTTAAGGGAAAAAATAACAAAATAGAGAGCAGAGTTCATTTTCTAAAGTGAGGTGAATATTCATTATTTATCATAAATTAAGAACAAAAGAAACAACATAAAACGACACAAAAAAATGCTAAACAAATGCAAAAAAAAAATTTTTTACATGATGTCACAGACAAATAATGTAAAGTTTGGCAAATAGCTAAAAATTTATTAAAACGAGGAAGAGTGCAGTAGAGTAGACTGTGTCAACTCTGGGATACCCGTATGAACGTAATATATCCTGTTTCTATAAAACTTGATCATCTTTTAAAAACATTCAGATGTTTTAGTACCGAACTACAGAGATATATTTATGTAAATTGTGGAGTTGTATGATAGCTACCCGAATCTATTGCGCCTAGCTTCATTAAGTTCCAAGAAATGCAAAAAGCCTGAACCGGCTGCTTTAGACCAATCAAGTTTTACAAAAGTTTTTGGCATGCAACTCGACACTTTTTCACTAAATTTCAGATAGCTAGCTTCAATAGACACTGAGTTATTTTCATTTAAAAAGAGAAGTTGTATGGCAACTATCCGAACCTGTCATATCATCACAACCAAATTTTACAGAAGTTGTTGCCATAAAACTCGATCATCATTTGCAAAATTTCAGATACCTAGATTGAATAGACACTGGGTTATTTTCATTTAAAGAAAGAAGTTGTATAGCAGCTACTCAAACCCGGCGGCCGAAAATGCTGGAGTTAAGTAGCAAAACTAACAATTTTGCAAAAGTGACGTAAAAAAAATGTCAGCCTCCTAGTTCTTTTATTTTTTGAGTTATCGTGCGGACGGACACTGAGTTATTTTCATTTAAAAAAAGAAGTTGTATGGCAGCTATCCGGACCCGTCACACCACCACAACCAAATTTTGCAGAAGTTGTTGCCATAAAACTCGATCATCATTTGCAAAATTTCAGATACCTAGATTGAATAGACACTGGGTTATTTTCATTTAAAGAAAGAAGTTGTATGGCAGCTACTCGAACCCGGCGGCCGAAAATGCTGGAGCTAAATAGCAAAACTAACAATTTTGTAAAAGTGACGTAAAAAAAATTCAGCCTCCTAGCTCCTTTATTTTTTGAGTTATCGTGCGGACGGACACTGAGTTATTTTCATTTAAAAAGAGAAGTTGTATGGCAGCTATCCGAACCCGTCGCACTACCACAACCAAATTTTGCAGAAGTTGTTGCCATAAAACTTGATCATCATTTGCAAGATTTCAAACGCCTAGCTTCATTAGGTTCCAAGAGGTGCAAGAAGCCTGAACCGGCCGCTCTAGACCAACCAAATTTTACAAAAGTTGTTGGCATGTAACTCGACACCTCTTTACTAAATTTCAGATTCCTAGCTTCAATAAACACCGAGTTATTCTCGTTTAAACGGAGAAGTTGTATGGCAGCTACCCGAACCCGCCGCACCACCACAACCAAGTTTTACAAAAGTTGTTGCCATAAAACTTGATCATCATTTGCAAAATTTCAGACGCCTAGCTTCATTAGGTTCCAAGAGGTGCAAGAAGCCTGAACCGGCCGCTCTAGACCAACCAAATTTTACAAAAGTTGTTGGCATGTAACTCGACACCTCTTTACTAAATTTCAGATTCCTAGCTTCAATAAACACTGAGTTATTCTCATTTAAACGGAGAAGTTGTATGGCAGCTACCCGAACCCGCCGCACCAGCACAACCAAATTTTACAGAAGTTGTTGTCATAAAACTTGGTCATCATTTGCAAAATTTCAGAAACCTAGCTTGAATAGATACTGAGTTATTTTTATATAAAGATAGAAGTTGTATGGCAGCTACTCGAACCCGCCGACCGAAAATGTTGGATTTAAATAGCAAAACTAACAATTTTGCAAAAGTGACGTAAAAAAAATTTCAGCCCCTTAGCTCCTTTATTTTTTGAGTTATCGTGCGGACGGACGGACGGACGGACGTGCATGGCTTAATCGACTCAGAATTCGATTCTGAGCCGATCCATACCTTTGACACTATATCTAGCTCGACTCCTTTAAGGTGTCACAAACGTAATGGCAAATTTATTAAACCCTTGAACATAGTTCATACGGGTATAAAAAAAAAACTTTCCAAAAATCCTGGACTCTACTGCTAATGGCTATTGCACGAAAAACATGTCATCGAAAACTTTGAAAGTAATCATATTGCACGAACAAATTAAAGAAAACTTATAAATACTCTTGTTGTGTATCCTATTAAATATTGAGATACTCTATTATTTCACTCAATATCAAAAATTGCTTCCACAACTTAGGGAATACCTTGAAAATTTATATAGGGAATACCGAAAGTATTCTAATAAATTAATCAACATTAGAACTAACAAATTAATGGACACTTAAAACTATAAAATTATCTTTCAATCGTTCTCCTAAGCTTAATAAGGTGATTCAATCGGTTTAATCATGGCCTCCTTAATAGAAAGCTTCAGACACATTTAGAGCAATAACATCAGCTTTTTGATGAAACCTTCCACATTAGCATGCATACAATTTGTAATTTTTCTTTTTTTTGTTTAGTATATTCCCCTGCCACATTAATGTGACAAAAAAATTACACAGCTCTTTTTAGGCCTAGTAAATGTCGTATAGGGGAATTATTCTTACAACTTGTGTTTGATTCGAACTCACAAACCCTCGGGGTTTGCAACGTATTTTATACGCTCTTACTCACTAGGCCACTGAGGCCCCAGAACTTGCATTATTTTTGGATATTGGAGCTCTTCAACATAATATTTTTCTTCTTTTTCAAGCCTTAGTATTCAAATTTTCAAGGTTAGTATCATCGATTCTTTGTCAGAATTCCACTCTAACTTCGAGACTTTATTGTTAACCCTACAATTTTTTTTTTTCCGAAATTTTATTATAAAACTGCGCTATAATCCGATACTATATTTAAAATTTTTGAATATATTTTATATACCATTTATTATATTTATAAATATATAACAATATAATTTGTTTTTAAATTTTTATTCATATTATATTATATACATATAAAAACCAACTTGTATATACATAATAATAACATATATATATATGTACAATTATGTTAAGCAAAAAAAAAAAAAAGCAGAACATTTTTCGTTAAAAGATAAACAAAAATTTAAAATGCAAAAGAGGAGTTAATTGCTCCCACCCTAAATGAATATTCATGGACACGAAAGGACACATTTATTACTACTGGAAGCGATTGGGCTTCATTTTTTCTCATAATACATATAAACTACTATATACAAATATATCATACAAATAAAAATACAAGGTGTTCGACTGTATGAAAGAATGAAAGAAAAAAGATGCTAGAACAGTGCTAGAATGAAAGAAAAGAGATGCTAAAAAAAACGGTTATAAGAGCAAAATTTATTTGGTAAAGAAGTTATGGAGTCTATAGTCGAAGCTGATTACTGTTCGAAACTGTTCGATTGTAGGAATGAAAGAAAAGAGATGCTAGAAACGGTTATAAGAAAAAAATGAGTTTGGTAAAAAAAATAATGGAGTCTACAGTCGAAGCTGTTCGACTGTTGAAGATTGAAAGGAAAGAGATGCTTGAAACGGTGCTAAAATCAAAGAAAAGAGATGCTAGAAACCGATTTTTAAGACACATTTGCTTGATAATTGAGTTATGGAGTCTGTAGTCGAAGCTAATTAGCTTTCGAAGCGGTTCGACTGTACAAGAATGAAATAAAAGAGATGCTAGAAACAGTGCTAGAGTAAAAGGAAAGATATGCTAGAAATGGTTATAAGAAAAAAAATTGGCTTGGTAAAGAAGTTATAGAGTCTATTGTCGAAGCTGATTGTTTTGATAATATTTAGAGAAAAAACTTTCAAGACATAAATATTTCATTTCTTGCAATATTAAAGAACTTCAAATTTATTAAGAGATCATGTTAAGCTTTCATTATCTAAAATTAAGATATTCATCAAATTTTATGAAAACAATTTTTTTTTTATATTTAAAAATTATGACTTTTAACACTGTTATTTTTATCTTTTTGCCGCATTTTCGATCATTTTTGTTTTTTTTCGTGGGTACAGGGAACTGTAAAAAACCCTGTACCAAAATATACAGTAAAAAATTAATACCTTTATACGATAATTTGTTTTATTTTGTATAAAGGTAAAAAAAAATTTACTTGTACAAAACGCGGTTACAACAAAACAAAAATCTAACTTTAAACAAAAACAATTTTTTTTTTTTTTTTAGATGTATTTAGATTTGTTCAGAGAAAAAAATAACATTAAACCTCACAAGAATTCAAGGAACCAAAAAAACAAAAACTAAATATAAAAAAAAGTTTATTGAATAAAAATAACAAAAATTTAAAAATGCCCCATAATGAAAAATTTAGAATTTATGAAAAATTAATTTAACGCTGATCTAATATTTATGGAAAAGATTAACAAAAGTTTAAAGTGTTTAATGTTTAAAGTATTTAGTAATTTTAGCAACACTAGGGTGTGCCTTGAGTTTTAAACTGAAAAATGTTTCAAATCTCAAAAATCTATTCGTAGTTAAAACAAAAGAACATTTTAAGATTCGTATTTCAGTAGAACATTAACAAAAAATTTTTGAAAAAATTTACTTATTATTTTCACTCTGTCCGTCTGTCTGTCTCTTTATCTGTCAGTTTACAGTTTACAGATAGAGAATTCAAACGTTAACCATGGCCAGGTTTCATAAAATTAATGCTGACGAACAACCCTTTTACGTAGTCCCACTTTATAAATCAATATCAAAATTATACAATTTTTTTCAAATTTAGTATTTAAGTTTACCGTTATATGAAAAGAATATTTAACCAGTTTGATATTTCCACTTTCTTCATATCTATGTAATGGTTTTACGTATAGAATCTTGAAATTTTGAGAGAAGGAAGATTTTTTAAAATTAATATAAGTTATATTAGAAAATCCACTGAATTCACTGAAAATCCACTTCATAGAATCTAACTGTAAAATTTGGTACAACTTCGACAGGCTATTAGTTAGAATTTGAAATTTTGAGTTCTTAAGGGAGTTGTTTTAGAATTAGTATAACTATCCTCAGAAATAGTTTTGAAATTCCCCCTGTTTAACAGCTATTGGGAATAAAAAATATAAAATTTACAATTTCTAGACACCTGCAACTTAAACAGCCGAACAAATATTTTTAAAATAAAGTATCAAAACTCCAACATTATGATTTTACTTGTGTTAACACTTTTTCTTAACTATGAAGGATTACCTTAAAACTTAACGAAATATCTTTTCATATTTTTCATTATTTTCAATGTTTCATACATATAAAACTCGAAGAAACTTGCAAAGCACAATTCTAAAATGTTTTTATATTCTTTCGAAAAATGTACACATTTAGAAACCTTTAGTTAACATTCTGCTTTGTTTTTTATGTTTTTACTAGGGTCGATGGAAAATTTCAAAAAGTCATATAAAAGAATTGAACATGTTTCCTCCGGATAGTGATGAACTTTAATCAATCAAAATCATCCCTTGAGCATGAGACTTTAGGTTGAAATGTGTCAAACAAATTTACAGTTTCGTTTTAATGGATGTGGTAAGGATTCTTGTGGATATTGGTATTAGCATATTTGGGAATATGAAGGCAGGGTTGGAAAATTTGATGGAAGATTTTAAAAATAAATATTAATGATCCCATTAAGCTTTACTACATCGTACACACATAAGTTACTAACTTTGGGGAGTACATGAAATGGTATATGATTCCATGGTATATGGTTACATATAATTGTTTGTTCAAATTTTATTTGCAGAGGTCAACAATAAGCAACAAAGAGCAACAATATTTTCTATTACTTCATGATGATAATTTTTTTTATGCAGTACAATGCAAAGGCTTTATTTTATGCTTTTTCTACCAGTTAATTCATCTAGTACTATACTGTTTAGATTTTTCTTTAATGTAATTACCACGAAACAAAAATGAAGAATTATGTAAATACATATAATTGCTGTGTAAATAATAAGTTTATAAACTTTTTTAAAATAATAAATTTTCAATATTTTTAAATTTTTGACCAATGCTTAAATTTCGCTCTTTTATGTCATTGGACTCTGAGTAATTTCCTTTTGATTCTTTCTTCCTATAATTAACCCTTCAGTTTTAGTGACTTATAAAAAACCGTAATGATTTTTTAAAATACTTCAAATACACTTAAAGTACTTTAAAACATTAACTATAAAGCTTATATATATATATATTTTTTTTTTAAGGAAAGATTTTAAATACTTGATATTTATAATTTTGAATACTTCCGCTGAATAGAATCAAGTAAATATAATAAATTCAAAGAAGTGATTGCTACTTAAATTTAAACAAATCTTTAAAAAAAAATAATCTACAAAAATCTTACAATATAACGGATAATGCTGCTGACAGGTAAAAATTAATGAATCCAGTTTTTAATATATTTTATCTTAACTATATTACTTCTCTTTGTCTTTGTAGATACAATTAACATACCTACTTAAGATTTGAATAATTCAACGGTTATATATACATACGTTCATTTACAAAAATTATAAAAAAAATCTACACAAAAAAAAATTTAAATATTAAAACAATTGAATATTATCAAATTTTAAAGAATACAAGAAACAGAAGAAAAAAACACAGCCACGTGTCATAGTGGATAAAACAAAATTTTTAACACAAAATCATAAGTGTTGTCATCAGCAAAAATGTTGTTAAAAGTTAAAGGGTTCATTACTGTTAAACATTAAGAAAAAATCATAGATTAATTTAGTTAATTATTATAAAATGCGTGATAATTTAATCAAAAAAGGACACAAAAAAAAACAATTAGTAATAGTAGATACAACTCCTTATAATAAAGAATGATTTCATTCCTGTAAAAACGTAAACTAAAAATTATTATTTTTAAAAGTGTTTCCCTTATTTTTTGTCAATAATGAATTCATTTTAAGTAAAATTTTTACTTTATAGCTGGTATATAAAAAATATAATAAAGGATTGCAAATTTCGTTCTTCGAAATACAAAATTAAAGGGATTCATATAATTTTCAAAGCCAAATTTTTTAATAAATATTAAATATAAAATAGATTTGGTTCTATGCACATATTTGGGCCGGAGCATCTAAAACGGTATTGGGATTTCTCGATAAAGTTCAAAACAGAGCAATTTATATAATAAATGGTCCCAATGTCACATCTAGGGTGTCTCCATTTGATCTTCGGCCTCTAATAGAACCATTTACACTGTTTTATAGATATAGTAGGAGTTCTTGCTCTAACAAGATTAAAAATTTGATACCTTCTCTCAAAGCATTCCAAAGAAAAACAAGGAGAGCTTCTGCTGCCCACTCCTATTGAGTTTAAATTCCTGGATGGCATAGTTTGTTTATTTATAGTGGTTTGGCAAACGTGGATTCATCTCCCACCTCATGTGTTCCACAAAATTGGGGATGATTACAGCGTGCAAAGATTCCAGGTAAATATTGACAACTTTGTTCACAATATGCTTGCCAATTAGAAATCAATTTTCGTTCCCTAATTCAACTTAATTTCAGGCAGCACTTGATTACTAAAAGTCGTATAACCTATTGTTTGGTGAAAAAAAGGAAGGTGGTGCTTAGTGGGTTAAAGTCCCACAAACTTATAGAGGACTTGTGCTTGTTTCACTCCTCTATATGTCATCCGATGATTCCCACCTACCATCGCAAAAAAGAAAATCTGCTTATATATCCTTTGTAGATTTTTTTGTGACTTTATTCTTAACAAAAATATTGCATTTTTAGAACTTAAAAATATTACAGATATTACATTAGTGTTATGACTGTTAAATAATTGATTTTATTGATAGAGAATGCTCCTGAACATTACTTATTATGATTTTAAAGGGTTATATTTTCATTCATTAAGGGGTACAAGAGTATGTATCCATAAAATCACAAAGATTAGACTAAGCTTGACTTCTATTAATCATTATATTCCGTAACCTTTTGATTACTCGACTGTAGATATTGTATAAAATTATGAACTACCTCCATATAATATTAATTTTTAATTATTTATTAATTTTTAAGTATTTACAAAAGACTTCCGATTAAAAGGCCGGTATCTAAATCACTACACTATTGATCAGATAAATTTAAAAAATAACAAAATAAAAAGTTAATTTTGTAAGGATGTGTCCCTTGTGTTGAATAGAAATAGTATTGAAGGAGAAAACTGATATCAAATTTTGTTATGACGTTCGTCAATTTATTAGGACAAGTACTATTTTCAATATGCAGTAGTCTTCAAAAATTCTGTTTTTTTTATCATATATGTTTTTCTGTCATATTTTAAACAAATTCTATTGTAATATTATTTTAAGTAAAGTGTATTTAAAAGAAATTGATTTTATAATCTAAATCCTCCATAGAAATATTAACCAGTTTTCTTTATTAATTATAAGTACTTTAGAAGAGATTAGAAGAATAAATATCTGTTTTATAGGAAGTTTAGGTGTCTGATTTTCTATGCTTAAATATTTTTGATAACGATTCATATCTTTATGTCCGAAGGTTTTTAAATTTAATTTTTCTATACCGCCACATTCATCTTTTTTGTACAATATAGTTAGGTTTAAATGTAAGGTAGAATAAAAACCAACGGTTTTAAAAGGTGCACATTTTTCCAAAAAAAAAATATATAGATAGTTTAGAATATTGTAATTTGCACCAAAATTTGTAAATTTTCTTATACGAGTATAATAAAATTGTTAAAAAACCAAGAGACATTTTCTTCAATTTTAAAACAACCCAACATTATTAAGAAAAGCTGCTAATATATATAAAAGCATAATGTTGGATTTTTAATTTTTGATTTTTATTTGGCAAAATTTATATAGATGTCTGAGTTACAGGTGTCTAAGAATAGCAAATTCTAAATTTTTGAGCCCTAATAGCTCTTAAACAAGGAGTGGTAGGAAAACATTCTTAAGTAATTATTTCATTCTAATTCTGAAAGATCTAACTTGCGCCCAAATTTAAAGGCTCTATCTGAAAGCGTTGCGGAGATATGAAGGAAGCAAAATCTTGCGAAGTTTTACTTTTATATAACGGTAAATTTAAATACTAAATTAAAAAGAAACCGTATAATTTTGATATTTTTTTATAGAGATAAGAAAAGGTCCTGTTTTTTCGCGTCTTTAGTTTGAAAAAATATTTTGCGGAACCTAAGATATGTACATTTGAAAAAAGGGTTTTTTCCAAAATTTGAGAGGCTGTAGTTCCGTAACGGGTTCGGTTAGATTAAAACGTTCATTACAACATTAATTTTTTTTAAAAAACCTATGCACGGTAAAAATTTCACTGTTGTATCTTAAACGGGGTAGAAGTTCTGTAGACAGACGAACTGAGTGAAACTAATAGGCAAGTTTTTCAAAATTTTTCGTAAATGTGCTAAAAAGGAAAAGAAACTAGTTTTAAGGATATATTTAATTGCAATTTATTGAAATATTGTGTCTTATTGGCATAAGTAACTATTATTGTCATTTCTCAAAGAAGAAAAGACTTTTGTAAACTTTTTTACTATCTAATGTATAAAAATGAACTGAGGTATTAGAGTAACATATTATACAAAATGACATCTGTAAAGTATTAAGTAAAGTTTTAAAGAAACTATTTAATAAGAAAAAAAAAGAGAAAAAAATTCACTATAGAAAAAAGAAATTGGTGTGAAAAACAAATTTTGACAAACGAACGTGTAGATATAGATCATAACGTGGAGAAGTGGAGTAACGAAAAATGGTTCATAAGCGTTTTAAAGACAGATTTATAATGTTTGGAGTAATTATCTTAACTTTTATTAAATTAATTTTTTTGCTTTTCTTTTTTGTATAAGATAAGGGGGTATGGTCATGTGCGATTTTTAAGAACTAAACTCATCTCTCCCTTTAACCAGTATTATACGTTGAAATCCTTAACTATCAACGCAGTAAATTGGCTAGGACCTAGGGATAGAAAATGATAATTTATATTCTTTCGGTTTCTATTTTTTAGGTTTCATTTATTTTAAAGAATTATCAAAATTTAACAACCCTTCTCAATAGCCTTTCATTCGAGTTACAAAAACCCTGTGCAAAATTTAATCAATACACTTAAAATAGGACATTGAATAAACATTGGTTTTGTGGCTTGTACTCAAATTTTAAACAGTACAAAAAAAAATAGTGAAATAGTCCTTTAACGAGGGTACAATTCGAAAGATCCTAATATTTTGTAAGAGACCATAATTATTTTGTTCTTATTTCGCTTGGAATATATCTTCTCTATACTGAAGATTTTTTTCCGTCTACTTATGCATCTGTAACTCTCGGAAATTTTGCGGTTTTTTTTAATCCGTCGTTATTTTTTCTTTGCATTTTGATGTTAACCATCTTCTGAAGTATTTTTTGCCATAAAAATATTTATAGTTTGCGACCAGTGAATTTATATTCAATTTCTTTTTATATATTTCTGTACATTTGTTACAACATATTATCTAATATTAATTAGAAATCAGAATCGCTAAATTTATTATGTTATATATATAATATTAACTATATATATACAATTGTGTATAAAAAGGTATATTTAGAATTCATTTTAATACAAAATATTCTTCTTTTCTAAAAGACCACTTATGAGTTCATGCCTATTGACCTAACCGAAAATTTAATACGAAACTAAAATTTTGCTACAAAATACATATGTAGTTTTTCAGACCTTGCTAAAAAAAAGTGCGTTACTACATGAAAGCTTTACTTGCAGATGTGCTATTTTTTTCTTAGAGAGGTGGGAATCTTCCAAAGACATCAAGAATTTCCCCTTTCAAGTGTTAAATTCTTACTGACTAAACCAACCTCCTCAATATAATGGGATGAAACCCTTACCTGCTAATGCAGTATATTGACTAGAGAATAGGGATAGCAAAGGATAAGAAATAGAATGCGGAAACAGTAAATTGGGAGTGGGACTATAAGGAAACAATGAATTCGTCTATTCAAGGGCTGGCGATTTAACCATTACGCCATGAGTCAGATGATTTATCTCAAACCTTCATAAAAGTACAAAGTAATTGATATAATTTTTCCGATTTCTACAATCAATCTAGAATCTATTTCATGTTTATATAAACTGTAATCTCAGACATTCAGGCATATACGACGCAGGGAGAAATTCAAAACTTCTGAACCTTTACTTCATCCTCTCTAACTCAACTTTAAATCTCCTCTTCGATTTTTTGTTCATGATTTTAATATTTTACTGATTATACAATGTACAAGAGGACAAAAATAATTTCATAACAATTAATCTTCAACCTAACACATTTATTGGGACATTCTAGAATTAACTTTTACTCAACACTTTTATGTATACATTCTATAAATAAAAGTAATCTAAAACACTTTACACCTAACAATATACAAGAATCCAAACATTTATGAATTTTCCCTTACAAAAAGTAAAATAAATTTATTAGATATACAACAAAATAGAATCTATAGATTTAACCTCATTTCATTCATTTTTATATTGCTATATACAAAAACAAAATATTTTACAAAGAATTTAAATAGAACATAAATATAGAACAAAAAAAAAGGGAAACAGCCAAAAAATCAGAGAAAACAGTAAATCTTTTACTTTGAAGCTATAAATTTTTTGTTTTGTTTTATAGCAGGAAAAGAAACGTCAATAATTGATGGTAGAGAATAATGGTTAATGATATACCTACAAAGATTATCTGTAAAGGAAAAAGAAAAGGAAAAATGTTGTCCTAAAAAAAAAATAAAAAAAAAAAATGGGTAAAAGAAGTCTTTGACTTTTGACTAATAAGAGAAACCAATTTCTTTTTTTTTTTTTTAGTTTTTTGGTATATTGGTTTACAAAGTTGAGGGTTTTTCACCTTTTGTCCTCATTTTATTATGCTGATTTTAAAATTGTAGACGACCTCGTCATAAAAGATAATGAAATTACAAACATTTTTTTTTTTTTCTATCTATAAAATACTGAAAAAACCGACACATATAAGAAGGTTTTACTGGTTTTACTTTGTCTTTTTGCCCATATTCTTATTAAGGAAATCTCATAAATAATTCTTCATTTTAAAATTAATAGCTTTTAGTTAAAACAATGGAAATAATTAGGTTTAGGTTTTGTTTTTAAATACATGAAATAATTTTTAATGTGAAAATTTCAAACTGTTATTTATAAAATATACAAAGTAAATTTAATTAAAAACTTAAATAAATAAATGAATTAGTATTGAATAATATATTAATTGGTATTAAATGAAAATCCCCAGATTAACTTTTTGTGATTTAAGACTTTTTTAGTTCTATATAACCATATCCAAGCTTTGATCGGTAAAAAATTACAAGAAACAAGTTAAGTTTATCCTAACCAAAGGATCAAAAAATTTTATTGTAAAAGTTTTTAACACATTTGTAGTCTAAAGGTGGATTTTACCTTTGCGATTCTTCTCCCTACTGGATTTTTAATCAGCAAAACAAAAAAAGATAGTATATTAAAATTTTACATAAGAAAAAAAAGTAGATCAGTGGAAAAAATTTTTTAATAATTTTATATAAACGGAAACACTGACCTTAAACGTCAAAATTATTTGTTTACATTTTACTATTAAATTTTGGATTCTGAGTGAATAAAAAAGTTTTTATTTTAAAAAAATAAATTAAAAATTTGAAACGAATAGAAGAAGAAAAATATTAATAATAATTAATATATTATTTTGTGAGGGCCTCGATGGCCTAGTACGAGCGTATGATGTCACACACGTCGTAAGAATAATTCCCCCTTACGACATTTACAACCACGCCTGGAAAGGAATGGCTGTGTGATTCAAAAAAAGAAAGTCAAATTTGATTGTAAAATTTTGTAATAGCAGTGGTGAAAATATTCAACGATTTTCCAAAATTATCTAACATAATCTTCCAAATCACATCAAAATTTTCTAAATAATTTTACCAAATCAAATTAAAATATCCCTTATATTGAATATAAAACGATGTATTGTTATTTCTGACTAATATACTGGTATTCTCATAACAAATAATGCTATACTTATCGCTATCACCCTTTGATTTCCTGATTAAAAATCCCGAGAAATCGAATCTTGAAAGTTAGCAACCACCTTAAGATGAAAAGAAATATTGCAATATCAAAATATAAAATTCCGAAAAATAAATTTCAAATTTTTAAAAACATTTTAGAATTATTGAATTTTGAATTGAAATGGCAATTAAATTTATTTAAATTTAACATTACTTGTTATTTAAATAAATAAACAATTCGACACAGATCATATTCAGAGAATAAATTAAGAGTTGGTTGAGGATACCTTGTCTGTTCACGTACTAAAACAACATATAAACTGTCAAGTTTAATAGTGAAGAAAACTTTTTTGAATTGTTAAAGAAACGGTAAATTGCAAGTACAACTTGTAGGTTAACCAAAACTATGTGGCTGTTTGATCGACTTTTACATGAACAACAGTATCATCGTATCCTATACCCTTCAAAAACTTATAATAGCAACTTCTTTATATAGATTTATATTTGAAAATGCAAATGAACCTACACTCTAGTGATTACTTTTGCGTTAACTCAATACATTAAACAATTAAACTATGAAATGTACATGAGCATAATATTCTTAATATATAGTAGTATGCAAACCAAAAATCATTACAGAGATAAACGCAAAATTTTTCAGCTTTAATGAGTTTTAATTCATTAAACATCATTACTTTTTCGATCAACAAATCATGTTGTAAGAAAAATATTAATATTATTTTAAAGTAGAAGTTACTTCCATTCACAAAGAGAATCAATCATGTCATCTTAAAATTCTAATAAAGTAGAAATGAACACCCGTGGCTCTATCTTGTTCCTTCCGTTATTCTTCAATTTAGATGACTTTCAAATCATTAATTGATCGTATTCCGCATTTAGCACTTTCTAAGATAGCTTAGTACACTTTTAGGAGCCAACTATACATTCATTTTTCGCTTGTAACAATATTAAAAAATCCATACACTCAAGGTTAGGTTTACTTCCTGTATAGTCAGTAGGATATTTTTGAATTACAAAAATTATTAGTTATATTAACAATTTTTAAATAAATTTCTTCACTCCTGTAGGAATCAAAAATGTGCATTATGTTAATAATTTTTTTATAGGAAACAATTTTTATTACTAATATACAGAATTCATGATCTCACAAAATTATATTTTTCGTACTTTGTACATCAGGAAGTATATTTATATATAAAAATGTTATAATGTTCTTACTTAAAATTGTACAGTCCCCAAATATAAATACATTAATAATGTTCAAACTATATATCATAAAAAATTTATATTCTTAATCTTTTATAATTGTATGGCATTATGATTTTTATTAGATCGTAGCAACATTGCTTCTCAAAAATCAAAATTATCCTTAATTTATTTAAGATTTGTTTTTTGATTTTAGATAACCTGACACTATAAAAATTTTAATTTTTTTTTTTTTTTAGAAAAGTACAGTCCATATTATTAATACCTTAACACTTTTTACGATCTTATAATCGTAATATATATTAACTACATTACAGAATGTGTGAAAATTAAATGTTTTGAAATTTTAATTAATTTTAATTTTTAACGGATCTGTCATCAATATTAGTAAGTATATTGAGGAGCGCTCTTCATGGATGGAAGGTAATTGGGCCAAATGCTAATAATTATTTTATAAATTCAATTTTTTGATTTGACCTGACGGTAAGTGACAACCCAATGTCTTTAAACTGAAATACCGGCGAATTTGCAGCTGTGGAAATTTCTGACAATACATAATTTAGCAAAGTGTTCGAATTTTGTGTTTAGGATATGAGTATATTATATTAAGTATTATATTGTATTATAATACATTAACATTAAAATTAATTGCAAAATCTAAATCGGACTTTTCATATATTAAAAAATTGTATTACAAAAATTTCGGTAATTATCAACTTTATTACCGAATACCCCAATGCATCGCAATGTATAATATATTGAAACTTTGATTAATTGAAGATTTTCTGCTATAGATAACATTTTAGTAAAAGTTTCTACCTTTACATCTATCTTAAAAACATTATCTCTTCCAAAAGAATCATCCCTTAGAAATGAACCCTTCAATAAACCCTTTTAAAATTAATTATGGCCAAATTTCGATTTAAACAAAAATAAGGTTCCTCGGAGACCCAGTGAGTAAGACCGTATAAAATATGCTGTAAACACCGATGGAGTGTGGATTCGAATCCCACACACGTCGTAAGAGTTATTCCTTCTTACGACATTTACAGCCACGCCTGGTTGTGTAATTTCCTGTTCACATTCATGTGGCAGAGAAATGCATTAAAAAAAATTAAAAAAATAAAAATCAATTTAAATTGAAAAGTTAAATAAAAATAATTTAAATTTTGAATTTCTACCGACCCTGTCAAATAAAATTGATGGATATAAAAATTGTAAAAATTGTACCAAAAAGAAAAAATTTATAATAATTGTACTAAAAATAGCACAATTACTTTCTCTTTACCTTTTTTTTAACGTAACAACTCATTAGTGAGATTTTTTAAGTGTGTTTACCAAGTTTTAATAAATAAAATGATGAACCATTTAATATTCTATGATAATTAATATCATTATAATCATTATCATCATTTTAATCATTATCATTCCTATCATTCATTTCCATCAAAATAATGGTGATAAAATAAATGAAATATATATATATATATATAGTGAGACTATCAAAATCTCATTATTTTTGAAATGAAATAAATTTAAGGTACAGGTTATAAAATTGTAACTATAAGTAAATTAGATATATATATATATATATATACGTTTATAAATTTTTATCTGTAGATAAAAAGATAGTTTTATCAACGCCATTATGGAAAATATTATAATTATAGGTAGGCAAAAAACAAACCATATTTTTTTTTGTTTTCCTTTTACGTTTTTTGGTTGTTTTTCTTCTTTCATTTCAATATTGACATCGGTATTGTTTACTTTGTTGTTTTAGTGTTGAATACAAAAAGGAAGAAACTGAAAAAGTGAATGAAAGAGAAAGAAAAAGAAGAGAGTAAAAAGGATGCTTGTGTAAAATAAAATATCACTTGGCTGAAAAAGAATATTTTAATATATTCTACCTATTTCTTGTTATTAGGTTTTCTTTTTTTTTTTTGATTCTCTTGGTTTTAAAGTTTGATTATTTTCTGTATTTTCCTTTTTGTCAGTTAAAATAAATTTCCTTTTTTAGATACGAAATGCCAGTCCTTTTAATTTTCTAATAGTAGATAGTATAGTAATTAATTTGATAAAAATATTTTCATAATTTAAAATTATATTAATTGAAGTACGATATAATTTTTTTCATGTTATATGGGTAATAACTTGTTATTTTCTCTTCAAAACTAAAAGTAATGCTAAATGAATGGTGGTTAGAATTTGTAATTTTGATAATGATAATGCTAGTAATAAAGTATTTTGGGTAAAAATTTTAATCAAAAATACCATTAATATTAGAACAACTTCAATAAGAATTTATATTTCCTTAATTTTAAACGAAAATATTCTATATCCTCTTCTGAAATCATCATCAATTTTTCTTTTAATTTTTTGGTGATTTTAAAATCTGTTGATATATTTACTAAGATAGAGACTTATGACAATTACTGTGGCCCATGATCGAAATCCAAAATTTAAGTTATATGATGGCATTGGTAATTCAATTTCTATTTATAAATAACAATTATGAAAAATTAATGTTAATAATCCTTAAATAGGATTGGAAATAAAACGGGTCTGTCAAGGTAAAAAAAACCACTGATTAAATGACATATGAATTAAAACACATTATGAGAAAATCTAAAAATGAACTTACTGGATCTGTAAAGTAATTGATGCTACTCCAAGCCAGAATAGAAACACGTATGACGTCTGAAATTTGTTTTTGATTTTACGAATACTAATGTAATTAACAAATTTATCACTAATTTGATAATATAAAAATTTAGGTTCCTGAGAAGATAACTTACAATAAAAATAACAGCTTAAGGTGGTTTTAAAAATGAAATTCAATTATATAATTGAAACATTGTTTTAAAATTATAGTCAAACTTTTTAAAGAGGCACTGTCTTATTAGCACACGTGTCAGAAAGTCAGCACTTCCGTCATATAAATTTTTGAGAAGTTGCATAAAAAAAAAAAATAGGAAATGAAATCATTCGTTTATCTCTTTGTGTAAATGTCCATCTCTTACTATCAAAAAAAAAATTTTCTGAGCCATTTCTATTTTATTTATTTGTTTATTTATATTAATATTACATAATCTACCAAGACCATTATAGGTTTTTATACTATTATTAAATTATATACTAATATTATTTATTTTGTTTATATTATATACTATATATTTACATTATATTTAGTCGTAAGGGGGGTATGTAAAGAAAAAGCACTTACGAGTTGTGCAGGGATCGAACCCACACTCCTTCGGTTAATACGCAACACGCCTACCCACTAGGCTACCGAAGCCCCTGAGCCATTTCTACATCATTCAATACCTACCTAATGTATTTATAATAATTGCATACTTTTAGGGATTTATTAAATTTGTACCTGTAACATTTCAATAACATAAATTAATCAACTATTATTAACAAAATGTAAATAATATTTGATTTAAACTAAAAAGTATTTATTTGAACTACAGTAGGTTTCAAACTTACATTTCTCATTCAAATTATATAATCTTTCCATTATAAATACCTAAAGGATATGTAGGACACATCATCAAAATATAAAAAATACTCTTATTATTACAACGGAAAAAAAATTTGTCGAATTTTCTTTAATATTTGTTAAA
Organism: Poecilobothrus nobilitatus; assembly: GCA_947095535.1. Taxonomy (NCBI): domain Eukaryota; kingdom Metazoa; phylum Arthropoda; class Insecta; order Diptera; family Dolichopodidae; genus Poecilobothrus; species Poecilobothrus nobilitatus. The sequence continues at coordinate 60,682,767 of OX352772.1, forward strand.
TTTTCTATTTACCATTTTGGTTTGTCAATGAATTTTATTGTCTTTTGTGTTTAGTTTAGATTTTTTCTAAACCAAAATTTCATTTTTTAAGGAGTATTTTTTAGGATCTGTTTTATTATTTTATTTTTATTTTGTTTTTTTCTTTTCCTTATATGAAATTTAAGATTTTCTAAGATTTTAATAAGCTCTTTTGTGAATGGTACTTTTGTTTAATTTGTTTTTTTTTTTTTTTTTGTTTATCATTTTTTATATTAATTATTTTCGTATACATTTTTTTGTTTTGTTTTCTGTATTTGTATAACAGATTCTCTTTAAATATACAATATAGTTAGGATCATTGGTATCTCTTTAAAATAAAACAAAATAAAAAACTAATTTTAATATTGTCCCGAAAATAAAGTAAAACAACCAAAAAATTGTACTTCTTATGTTTTTTCTTCCTTTTTATTTTTATTATAATGGAAAATTTTCTCTGTTTTTGTTTACTTTGTCTTAAAATTAGTTTTTGATACCATTTTCTTTTTAACTTTTTTTTTTTCTTTTTATTTTTTCATTAGAATTGTTATTTTTAAATTTATTTTACTTTTTGTTTTTTTTTTATATCCAGAAAAAAAATTATATTTATAGATATAGAAAAGATTTTTACATTTTATCAAAAATACAAAAAAATACAAATAATGTCTAAAAAATTAATAATTTAATATCATAGAGTGGTTGTGGTTAATTCAATTCATTTAAAAATATTATGTAATTATATAATATATGAAATTTGGCACAATAATGATATGATACTGATAAAAAAAAATGACCCAAATTTTATCCTTTTGGGGTTATTATAAAAACATCTGGATGAACAAATTTATTTAACGCAGAAAAAATTTTAATTTTGAATGAAAAAAAATTTAGGAAAATCTGTAACACCAACCAAAAAAAAATATATAAATGCAAAATGAAATCCTCACATTCCTTATTTATATTCATTTCTTTTATTCATGATAAATTTCGGACTGGGTCTCAGTGGTCTAGTGGGTAAGAGCGTATAAAATACGTGGTAAACACCGACGGAGTGTGGGTTCGAATCCCACACACGTCGTAAGAGTAATTCCACCTTACGACATGTACAGCCACACCTGAACAGGAAAAAATGTGTAATTTTCTTGTTACATTTATGGGGCAGGGAAATGCACCAAAAAAAAAAAAAAAAATCGGACTTAATTATTGGTAAAAAAAATATAATATTATTTAAAAAATATAAAAATGTATGGGAATTCGATTGATATTTAAATGTATCGATAAATACCATGACTTGATTTTATCTATATTAATATTAAATCCATCAAGTAATCTTACATGGGTTTGTTTCGAAACGTCGCGCTTTAAAATATCGCGTATCAAAATCTCGTGTCTTAAAATTCGCGTTGTAAAACCAAATATTTTTCTTCATTAATTAAAGATTATATGAAATAAAACCAAAATGCACTTTTTTGGTTTTATTTCAATGTCATATTTGAAATAAATCCAAAATCATCAACTTTTTGTTTTCGGCTTTATTTCATTTTTAAAAAATAAATAAAGTCAAAATTAAAAAAAATAAACTCTAAAATATTTTTAGACTATATACTTTGATCAAATTTTAATTCGAAGTCTCTATTTTTAACTCTAAATTGTTTTCTAGTTATTTATTTTACATAATATATTACAACAACAAGTCATTTAATCCATTATATTTAGACTTTCTTTTTGACATTTTTTATTTTACCTTTTTTTTTTTTTTAACAAAAAGACTAACTACCAATAATACTTTTATTTTTTTAATTTCTACTTTTTTGCGAGATTTTTTATAAAATATCTCGAAAACGCAAGATTTTGAGATACGATATTTTGCCACGTGAGATTTAAAATGCGAGATGTCAAAAAAACAAGATTTCTAAAAGCACGTAATTTTGAGACACGAGATTTTAATTCGCAAAATTTTGATACGCTGCCGTTCCTTTTATACCTACTTAAAATTAGCAGCGTTAACTTTGCGAAGAAATGCGATTTGATTATGCAAATTTCAATTACTTTTTTAAATTTATACCATTATATTACTAGTTCAGTATAACCCATCATAAATGGCGGAAGTAATTTTATTTTCTTTTATTTAAGAAAGAAAAATATTTATTTACATTTTTATTATTCTTTAATTTAGAATTCAAGTACTTTTAAAATTTTCATTAAATACACAAAACTACTTCAACCTCTTAATTGTGAAATACTACTTATGGGTATTATCTTAATGATGGGTTTGTGTTTATTATTGTATTATTGAAGTTTGGTTTGTGTCTCCAATCGATTTAACAAATAACTAACGAACTGAAAACAAAATATATTACAAAAATTATTTGTGTCATTATTTTAATTCAGTATTTCTTGTACCGAAGGAAGTAACACAAGAAAAACATTTTTTAGAAATTATTATATATAAAATAAAAATCATTCAAAACAAAGAAATTGAATTAATATATAAATGAAATGATTGTCTATATAAGAAATTTTATTTTTTATCTTTATTTCTAAATTATTTTAACCTCAAATTAACTTACATGGCTCTAGATCTACTGTAAGTTGTATCTGCAAATCACTGCAATGTGGACAATTTAAGAAAGTTCTACTTAATATTCAATTTGAGGGTTTGTACAGCTACGTGACAGATAGCGTATTCTCAACGCTTAGTTCAAGCTTCGATCCATGTCTGTTACTCTAATACCCTTGAAACCAAATCAGGTTAATAGTGTTAGATAGTAAAAAACTTCCAAGTAAATAATCCTTTTAATTGACAACTCTCCTGAGTAATTCAGTATATAATCGGCGAAAGTTAATAAAAAGCGTTAAAAAACGTTAGATAATGAAAAGCAGAGCGTGTCATATTCCTGAAAATTTAAGTACTAAATTTAAAAGAATTCTACAATTTCTAAAAAAAAAAATCATGCCGAATTGTGTAATATCAGATTGAAAAAATTTAAAGCAGAGCATGAGAAAAAATAGAGCTTTTTCAAAGTTTGAGGGACTATAGCTCCGTAATAGATGGGGCTACATGAAAAAGTTGTTCTACAACATTAATTTTTGTATGAGACCTATCAATGGTAAATTTTTTTTTTTATCTTTAACAGTATAGAAGTTTTGTAAACAAACAGATGGACGGACGGACGGACAGAGTAAAACTAATAGGCACATTTTTTCAAAACTTTTTTTGGAAATGTGCTAAAAAGACGTGCTCGTTGGCATTGTTAGCAATACTATATTTGTTGAATTTATTAAATTGACTATCGTACACTATATTTGTTAAATTTGGTATATGTCGTAAGCTTAGATTTTTAAAATTCTTCAAAATTCAAATATATATTCAAATATATCCCATAATTTAAATGTAACTAATTAAAATATTATTCTTTTGAATTTTGAAGCAAAACAAAAATTATTTTTATCCACCTAATTCTAAAAATTACTTATAGAAGTTTTAAGAGAAAGAAACATTATTGAGTAAAAAAAATCCATTTCCATTATAATTCCTTCGTATCTACATATCACATGGAAGTTCTAAAGGCGATTTGTATGTACCATAAGTAAAATACTATGTATTGTTATATATATTACTACATAGTAAATTTTAATGCATAAATTTCAAATTTACATATCTATAGCTTCTATTCAATAATAACTATCTCTTGTCGTACCTTAATTTAACATGTAACTACATCTAATTAAAATGGTTTTGTTTTTCTTTTTTTTTTTTTTTCATTGTAATATTATTTAATTTAATTTTTTTCTATTGTATTTTAAGATTTACTTGTTTCATTAAAGTAATTTAGCATATAACATGATAAACTTTAGATTAGGTTATCAAACGCTATATAAGAAAACATTGTATAATTAAAACATACATACATACATTATTTTTATTAAGAATATAAATTGTATGTCATATTGTCTATCATTATATTTATTAGTATGTCCATTCTATTTATGTCTTAATTTATTTTTATGTTTAACTAATATAAAGTAACATTTTGTGCATTATACATTTTACACTTAAATAACAAGCAATTACATACATACATATAATATATAATTTATTATTATATTATGTATAACAATTTATATATTATGCAAATGTGCAAACAAAAATTCGCACAAACGGACATACATAAAGCTTAAAAAAAAAAAAAAAAAAATCATTACTGATTTGTTAACCAAGTTTTTCAATAACACAAAAATTTAAATTAATTTAGACGCCTTTTAAATATTTATATGTACATATGCAGTTGCAAACTACAGTGTAGTACAAAATAAATTAAATAAATTTTGTTTTTGTTCTCTAGATTGTTTATTTTATTTTTATTTATTTATTTAAAATTTTCCTGTCAAATACAATGTGACAGAAAAAAGTTCGCTGCTTTTGCCTTTAGATACCCTAAATAATGTTTTAAAGTTTTCTTTGAATCTAATAGCAGATTTATAGAGGATTTTCATAAACTTCAACTATTATGGCAAAAGTCGCGGAATAAATAGTTGGCAACAAACAAGCCAAAACTCCCTGGGGAATTTTAAACTTCTGTAAAACGGTTAAAGTTGCTTGGGGATTTATGACTTCATAACCTGAAATATTTATAACTCAGTATTAAAACAATCGATTTTTTGTAATTATTAATTTGAAGATGTTTTTGCTAAGATTTTACAATTGGATATGAAATCAGAATATTCCCTTCTTCTAGAATGCTAAGATTTTAGAGTTGAATACAAAATCAGGGTATTCAATTTATTCAAAATAAATAAAGAAATACTCTGGAAAAATACAACTCTGCAACTTTGATTTTGTAACCAACTTTAAAAATCTATCGTAATATAGAATCTCGCATAAACAAAACTAGGAACAATTTTAGAGTTAGATGGGAAATCAGAGTATATTCCTTTTTTCCAGATCAAATATAAATACTCTGTAAAAAGGGACAACCTTCATTTTGTTATACCAACTTTAAAATTCCTCCTAAGTTCTAATATAGAATATCACATGAACGAATATATAAATACATAATTTTATGTGGAATTATATATATTTTGTACGAGACTTTTGACTCAGTTATCGGAGTTATAGTCTTTCAGGGACTTTTACCTTATTTTTTGAATCATAAGTCCCCGAGGGATTTTTGACTCCGGCACTTTTGTCATATCGCCTTTATTTCTTGTTTTACGCAACAAATATTTGTTTTAAAAGCATTTCAAATTGAAAACATATGTTTTAAAGTTGATATAAGCCATTTATATGATCAAATTGCTTTATCTTATTTAGTAACTATTTTTGAAGATTTAAAACTTTTCTTCAATGGTTATTTTTTTTTATAAATTTTATTTTTAATACCATTTATTTATACTCATATGCGAAGGAAAGTACTAAACGTTTAATTTTGATAAATAAGTTAAGCACAATTGAGTCTGAAAAAATCATTCCAAGTATATTTACTGTGTGTTTTGTATAATCACATGAAAACTAACTCTGTTAAACTGATTTCTACAGGTTTTTCAAGTTTTCCCAATTTTAAACAAATCTAAATAATATTTTCTCAGAATAGCGAAAAATTGTATATTGACTTAAAAAAGTTAAATTATTAAAGTGATTAATTACCAAATTTATTTTTTTTTTTTAAGTTTTCATTTTCAAATATCCAAATACAGGAAGTATCCAAATGCAGTAAATGTTAATTTAAATCATTATTTTAAGAATATATTATGCATTAGAGTGTTTAATTTTATTTTGTTACTTTATAGTTTGTAGTACAACATTTTTTAAATCAAATTGTGCGAAAACTTATTTGTGAAACTTAAATTGAACCTCTTCGAATATGTGTCTAAGTGTGGTAAATTAAATACTTTTACATCTTTTTGGTTCCAAAGGAGCCCTTGTAGCCCTTTATATGTTGTATGAGGATTTCAATATTTATATCTGAAAGTCGTCATAAGGGATATCATTGAAAAGGTCTTGGCGAGCTCTTAAACTTTTTTTTGAGGACCAGTATTCTAGGACGCCCTGCTTTTTCCCTGAGACGGTTTATAAGCCCTTAATATAAAAGTATGCGGTATATTATCATGTGCAGTATCATTAAAAAGGTCTTGGCGAGCCTAGCAACTTTTGTTTGGGGAATCTGGCTCCAGAATGCCCTGATTGAGTCCAGAGGGTTTTATAAGCTCTTGATATAAAATCAGCTATATATTATCTAGTATGGGGTACCATTAAAAAGGTCTTGGCGAGCTTAAAAACTTTTGTTTGGGGACTCTGGTGTCTGAAGGCCCCGCTTGGGAAAACTTTTATAAGCCCTTGATATAAAATCATATTGATACCCTACATATGATCATGTGGGGTATCATTGAAAAGATCTTGGCGAGCTCTTCAACTTTAGTTTGGGGACCATTGTTCTAGCACGCTTTCCTTGGTTCCTGAAACTGTTTATAAGCCCTTAATATAAAATATAACGGAATATTGTCATGGGGGTATCATTAAAAAGATCTTGACCAGCTCTAAAACTTTTTTTTGTGGACCGTGGTTCAAGACCGTACTGTTGTAGGATGAGAGCGTTTATGATCCCTTACTATAAAAATCAGCGATACAATGCTTTTTCAACATGCGATTTAATCATCTGTTTGACGCTTGCAATACAAGCACATATTACTAGTATTATATAGATATGTATGTTATATGTATTTTTTTACTTTACCTTTTGTTACAAATTTCTTCACTTCAAATAAAAAAATCTTCATTCAAAAAAGTAAAAATTTCTTTACTTTAAGTAAAATATCTTTACTTTAAGAAAAACTTTCTTCACTTAAAGTAAAAATATCTTCAATTAAAGTAAAAAAAAAGGTATATATGCATTATTGTTTTTGATTTTTAACCGTCTTATTTTTTAAAAAGGTTAAATTATAAAAATTTTATTTTATTTTTAACAAAACTGTATATACCATATACAAATAAAATAAGATTAAAATAATTTTACAATAATAATTTTTACTTTTTATTGTAATTTTCTTTTAACTAACATTGACATTACAATATAACATCTATTCATTTTAATTGTATACAATGTTTCAATGGCGGATTATTTACATGTTATAGTATAGTAATATTTAAAATAAGATAACTTTTGAATGAATGAATATTTGTATCAACCACATATTCATAGAATTACATAGAAATGAAGTTCAAAATACCATAAATTTGGTAAACCTTATTTTCTTTCATTAAAATAAAACATACATACTTTTGCTTACTTGCTTATGTCATAAGATAACTGTTTTTTTTTTTTTTTTTTTTTTTAAATTAAACAAAATATATATATATATATATAATATATATATATAATAAAAAATTTATATATTATATAGATTAAAACCATGAAATTGATAATTCTCAAGCAAAAACTTGAAATGTCCATTTTAATCTATTCAGAAAAAAAAAAAGTCCTAAACATAATGTCATCATCTAAATCCAATGGAAATTTTAATCTTTTTATGTAAGAAATATGCATACCAGCAATTGTATCCAGCATAGATTTAAAAAACTTACATATCACATACATATTTATTCATAATAATATATTCACATTATATACATACATATGTATATTATCATTTCATAGAAATTAAACGTTAAAAACAATATTCTTCTTTGGTAAAACTGAAAACCTCAAATATTTAATGAAAAATGAAAAAAGCAAATACAAGTAGAATTTTTTATTTTTATGCAATTATAAAATTTTTACAATAGTTATAATAAAGTTATCTTTTCGTTTGGAAAGTAATCGGGAAAAAATTAATTTTAAATTGGAAAGATAAATTGGAGAAATCCGCAATTTCTTTCAAATACGCGATTTAGAAGAATCCGCACAAACTTTTTTTTTAAATGTTACATACATAAAGCCATTTTAAGTGCTCCTTTTGATGTTAGTCTTCCTATGCTATAGGTTTTAAAAACGTAAGAGAATATAGAATGAATTATTTTCTAGTGATTAAATTCATTGAAAACCATAATTGTGGTATCTTATCTTATTAATTAATTGCATTACCATTTCTTGTTAATTAAAAAACGTATTCCTTCTTCTTCTTCCTACAATTAGTATAGGTTGACATTTTTCCTTTTTGTTCCTTATCTACAAACTACCCTTATGATTACTACATAATATAATGGGTTGAATGCATAAAACTGAGCTTGAACTCAAATCTCACTTTTTCAAACAAAAACTACGAGTTCACGTTTAGATTTTATTTGAAAGAATGAGATTTGAGTTCAATCTCAGTTTTATGCATTCGACCCAATGTATCACTTGATAAATGCTACATCTGGTGATCAGCATACTTAACCTAATACGTTCATTATTATTCAATAACTAAGGATGTTTTATACTATACACGCATTACTATTTATCTTGGTTATGTGTTCATACAGTGGAGAATTAAAATTGAGTACATAATTGAGTGATTGAGTATTGAGTAAAAATATTTACTGTTTAATGAAACCGAAAAAAAGCCGTAAACAAAAAAGATATATGTATCGCTTTCAATAAATTTATTTTAATATGTAAGCGAAGTCATATATGTACTTTTTTCTCTAAAGTCAACTGAGTAAACTCCATTTTATATGCAGTTTGTCAACAGGTTTTTGTTTTATACATGTTGCCAATTTTAAATAAGAACTTAAGATGAAAAACTGATTTATATAATAATCGAAATAAGAGTATGAATTAATAAGCCAATGAAGAATATGATAAGAAATATTATTTCATTGATACAATTCATTGAATCTACTGAATTATTAAATGGAAGAGTTACAAAATACTGAGTTACAAATATAAAAATTATTCCATATTCAATTTAAAGTATACCTTATAGTTGTCAACACAAATTTAGGATTATCGTAACAAATTTATATTATAATTTTCTTTCTTAATTTAATCAGACAACTTTGATAGTGTAAAATTCCTTGATTTCGGTCATTGCATGTCCACGTTAATTTTAGAAATAAAACCAAAGTTAAAGAATTAATAAATAAAATTATTTTAAGTTTTTGGTGGTTTCATTGGAGTTTTTTTTTTTAATTGAATATTTTTGTTTATTATAAAATTAATTCAAAAGAAATGCACAACTATAAAATTACTGACTTTATTAATTACTCTTCATTTTGCTATGATATTTAAAATGAAAACATCTTAAAACTAGTTAAAAAAGTATATAACTTTTTGCAACTATTCTTCAACAATTAGATATGCTATCTCTTAAACATTTCCGATACGATTTAAACGTTTTTTTTTTAAATTGTATAATACATAAATTGTTACACTGATATATTTTAATTATATTTCCTGTGGAATCAGCAGATCTTTAAAAGACACCAAGAAAGTCAAAGTCTTCTACAATACCAAGTAAGATTTTTACTCACTAAAATCAGCTCACCAGATTGTAAGATTTTTACCCACTAAAATCACTTCACCCGATTAATGGGATAAGAATCCAAAATGTAATAACTCATAGGGAAAGGAATCGAAATTTAAGGAAAATCAAAGGGAGTATTGATAGAGAAATATCAATAGGTCATAGGAAAAATGAAAGTAAAATTTCCCTTTCAATTTTGGCAATTGGATTAAATCCATATTCTAGCATCAGATATAAATTAACTCTTTCATGGAATTTATATATATTATACGAATCAGCGAGCCCAATATGTGTTAATATAATGTGCTATACATTTACGATGTATGAACTATGAATAGGTTCCTATATTTCGAGATTCTAGTTTTAAAAAACTACATTATATAATTATGAGGTTAAGCTTCTCTATGTGTATGACGTTTGATTTGTTGAAACTAAATTTGTTGAAATTTTTTTTTTAATTTTAATTGGACATTAAACTTTTAATTTCACGACAGAGCTGTCCAAGAGATATTTATAGAAAACACAATTAAATACTGAATTTTGGTGATGACCTAAAGAAGAGAAGCATTTTGTTATTTCAGAATTATTAATGATTCTAATTACTCTTTCTTGTATTTTATTCAGATACTCAAGATTTTTAGTTTAAAAACTCGAATCGCCATTGTTCTAAAATTTATCTATAACAATATCTGAATATTATTAAAACAAGGATAGGAATAAAAATCATTATTAAACTACCAAGTATTCAGAAAATAGAAGCTGTGGTCACTAATATAACATGTGCATGTAACTAATAACAAATATATTGCTTTATAAACATGACTAAATTTCAGAATTGGCTGATTTATAATTTATTGTAGATTTTTTTGTAGTTTATAAAATTTTAACAAAAGGTTTATACTTTAGCATTAGAAAAGCCAGAAAACATTTATCAAATAATAACGTTTTAAACATATTCTATATATTCTTCTAAATTCCATTTAAATTTAAATAGAACTACTGAACCATTAATGACCAAAGTAAAATCTAAACTCTCAAATATCCAATTTTATTTTTTAAAGCACATTTGTTTTTCTTAAGGCATGGCACTTTAATAGAAACGTCAAAAATGCTCTGACAAAAGTTAGGTTTCCACTTAATATTTCTTATTATTTGTCCTTTTTATTGTCAATCAAAATACATACTCATTTAATATGTCAACATTAATATATTAGAAAAAAATATAATTAAATTTCAAATTATTTAAATTATGACAATGTAATAAATTTACAATTTCTCTAGAACATTTAAACAATAGGAATCATTAAACAAACTTTACCACTAAACACTATAACAAAACTGAACAGAAGGTATAAGAAAATAACTATAAAACGAAACAAAACCCCATTCACTCAAAACAAAAATCTCTACCTTTCATTAGTCCCCTTCTATCCAAAATTGTAAAATGTAAAATTTTTAATTAACAAACTAAAAATAAAAAACATTCAAATGATTTTTTCTTTTGAAGGGAATATCAAAATACTAAATAATGTTCTACACAAATCACAATGTAAAAATGCTTGCCAAAACGTAAACCTAAACTAAAATTACCACCTATAACTACACCAAAATATAACAACAAAATGCAAGAAAACACATTTTTATAACAACCACATTAAAAGTCTCATTTTTCATCTAACAGCTAATTTTCTCCTTGATATATGACACAAACTTTTATAAATAATATTTTGTTCAGGTTTGGTTTCTATAAATAGTATGGCTTCAACTTGCCTCATTTATATAATTTTATATAAAAATTAACAGTTTCGTGTACTTTGATAGGAAAGCGATTTCAAATCAACATTTCAATGGTTTTGAATGCATCTATAGCTTCTCCATTTTGGACTGCACTATTCAACAATCCTATAGGATTATTTAACAACAACAACTGTTTAATATTTAATAATAACAGTTAAACAACCCAACAGAGGTTCATATCCTATTATTAATTTTGCAACTTTTATAAATTGAATTGATAGATTTTTAACTCTTCTTAAGTAAAATCTATATAAATTTATAACAAAATATTTTCAAAGTTATTTAAATAGTTGATATTGTTAGAATAGGTTTAAATCCCAGTAAGGTTAAGGTAATCCAATATTAGTAATATATATCGCGAAAGGCGGTTATATTATATGAGAGAATTATGTCAGAATTTTGCTGCAACTTTTTTGATACTCGTCAGCACATATATTGAAACTCTACAACTCCAACTACTTTTATATTTGACATTTAGACATTTCTTTTAATTATTTAATTATTTAAAAAAAAATTATTCATTCTACAAAATTCAGGCGTAGGGTTTGAACCCAATCTCTCATTTGGAAACTAAAGAACACGAACAAAATAAATAAATATTTCTTGTATAAGATAATAGATGGCGCATAAATATAATATTTAGGTTTCATATTATAGTATGAAAACTTTAGTCCGAAGTAATCAAAGGATTAGTCAAAAGAATGATTAAAAGAACTGAAGCTCATTCAAATATGAATAATAAGTGATTTAGAGGATTCCCCAAAAAAAGTGTAGAGATTTTTCTTAAAGAAATGGAAAGCGAAAACAAAAACCAAAAAAAATTTGATTTTTCTGTATTACTTATAAGAATTTCAGTTACAAGAGCTACTAGAGATTAACAGAAAGTAAAATAAATTCTTCTAATTTATATAGGAGAAGAGATCATGGAATAAGGTTAAGATTTGCAACACAATGATTAAAAAACATATTAACGAAATTATTCAGAAACGTAACAATCTTTTTGTTCTTAAGCTTCTGTTCAGTTGAATATTGAGTAACAGAAACATTACAGTGACATGAAGTGACAGTTAAATACATTTCTTATTCCATAATTTTCTACAGAAGTCATTTAAAAAATAAACCGAACATTTAATATATATGTATATTAAAAAAAACTATAATATAACAAAATTTAGTAGTTCAATTCTAAGAAACCTCTCACCGAATATTAACAATCAGTAATGAAACCATACATCCTTAATTATTACTTATTGTACATATTATTACTCGAAAATAAAATATCAAAAATTTAAAAATACTAAAAATAATCATATACTCGTACATATATTCATATTATCTATTATCCTAATTTTAACAAAATAAAGTAAATATAATCTCAACACGATTTTATTCCGACTCTATTAAAAAACAAAAAATATTTTATTTACAAAATTAAATACATATACAGGGTGTTTCCGGCTCGATGGTCTTCCTTGAAATGGGTGACCGGGCATATCGAGACGAACAAAAAATTGTATTTGAGGAGAGGTCTATTCTGGACCCTTTTCGAGATATGAGGGGTTAAAGATTTTTTAGAGACTTTTTATAAAAAAATCTACAACTTTTGAACGACTTACTATAGAGAGAGAATATAAAAGTGTGTTATTTTCAATCGCTGTGTTATTTTCAATCACAATAGAAAAGTGTGTTATTTTCAAAGGTTTGTTAACATATTTTCTATGTTATAACACACTTTTCTATTCTTTATACTCAAAAACCGTTGGAGATAGAGCAGAAGTTATTAGGTACTAATTATTGGGCTTAAAAAGCTGTTTCAAAATATATAAAAAGTACCCCAAATACAGGGTGTTTCAAAAGAAAATTGAGTTTGAAACATATTTTCTTCATTTTAAATCATTTTAAACCTCCATAGCTTTGTAACTATTGGGGTTATGGAATCATTAGGGCATAAAAATTAAAGCTAACAACTTACTCTATAAAGCACATTTCTTTTTATCTCTCTATAGTAAGCCGTTCAAAAGTTGCAGATTTTTTTATGAAAAGTCTCTAAAAAATCTTTAACCCCTCATATCTCGAAAAAGGTCCAGAATAGACCCCCTCCTCCAATACATTTTTTTGTTCGTCTCGATATGCTCGATCACCCATTTCAAGGAAGACCATCGAGTCGGAAACACCCTGTATATGGGATATACTTTTAAGGTTAACAACAATATTGATCATCAAGCCAATTTACTTAATATTTTATTTTCATTATTAAATACTTTTCTTTTTATTTTATAATAAGATGGTCATAATCATAAATGTCCAAGATATATTCTGTATTATCTACCTAGAGTGCAGTACAACCATTCGTATTATGTAATATGAATTTAAAAGATGGTTTATTTTAGTGTTAAAAAATATATTTAATCGTGTATGATGTCAGGCTTATATAAACCAAAAAAAAAAAAACAGAAAGAAAAATGAAAGATAACATATGTTTTTTACAAAGTATAATCATCATAACCATGTTAGAATTCATACAATTATTCAAACCATTTTATTTTTTTTTTTTTCAAATTAAATTAAATGAAAAAATGTAACAAAAACAGTCATACAATTTGGTAGTCTAAATGCTACCAAGAAAAATTTTACATATCTTTAAAAACAGTGTAAAACATATAATTTTAAGAATTTCTTTTATTTCGAAGCCCGATAAGTTTCATCAAAAGAACTATAATTTTTACTGATCTGTTTTCTGATCTGATATAATTTTTACTGATCTGTTTTTCTGCCTAAAAATGGCATTAACAGGTTTTTGGAATTAACTTTATATAATAAGTTTTTTTTTTTTGGAATAATAATCTTTAATTTTAAAATTTTTCTCTTGGCTTTTTCTCCTTTACAAATACGGGATGTGAAACCGTTCCACTACATATGAACAGGTGATAGTTTAAAATTTGAATTTAAGTGTATTTGTTGTATTTAATCCCGTGTCTTAGATCTTTAGGTTCTAAATACATTATTATTAAATAAGTTTCTGAACTGGTTTCGATTGATTTCGATAATCATTATAATAACACAAACACACACACACATTATCCTGTTACTTATAAAATTATTGTCTAAGAAGAAAAAAGTTTTGATGGGTGTGGTTGATGGTTGGACTATACCTCTAAATTTGCGAAGTCAAAAAAAAAAATAATTTAAATTATTCTTAGAAAAACCTATTCGTTCTCAAAAAATTCACTAACAGTTTTTATACTCCTATTAACGTGTGTCGAAGAATATAATAAATTTGCCATTACGTTTGTGACACATTAAGGGAACCAAGCTAGATATAGACTCAAATGTATGAATCAGATAAGAATTGAATTATGAGTTGATTAAGTCATGTACGTCCGTCCCGTACGATAATTTAAAAAATAAAGCAGCTTGACTTCTAAAATTTTCGCTACGTCATTTTTGCAAAATTATTAGTTCAGCTAATTAAATGCTGCAAATTCAGCCACAAGTTCAAGTAGCTGCTATACAACTTCTTTCTTATATGGAATAAACTCAGTGTCTATTGAAGCAATGTATCTGAAATTTTGTGAAACAATGCCAAGGTGCATTCTATTAACTTCTGTAAAATGTGGTTGGGTCCGGGAAACTGGTTCGAGTAGCTTTCATACAACAGTAAAATTTAGATAAAAATATCTCGGTACTTAAGTAAAACATCTGAAATATAGCATATATTATATTCATACGGGTGTCCTAGATTTGATACACGTCTACTCTACTGTACTCGTTTTTATTTAATTACATATTTGACGTGCTAATATAATTGTACTAAAAAACACATGGTACTACTTTTTTTTGTCATCATTAGTTTAATTTAAATTTATTGACGCTTCAAATGTACGGTCACTGAACGAACATTTTGTAAAAAATTAAACTAATAAAATAAAAAGCTTTAATTAATAAAAAAAACAAAATTAACAGGTGAAAAGCTGCACTGTGAAGAGTAATAATAAGCGCAATTTGGTTGATTTCGTTTAACTTTTGTAGAAAATATTTTAATTTCAATGATTTACCAAAAAGTAAAATTACAAAAATTTTAAATGGCGACCATAACCGTACATTTCTGGTGATTTCTATAGAACAATTTTCGTCATATTTTTCGCAAACATTTTTCGTTTAGATTGTATCACAGGATTGATTGTCTGTATACCTATCTTATACCTAATACTTTTCAAAAATAAAAACAACTATAAGTATAGCCTAATATTATTTTTAATTTTACAACTTTAAATGTTATTCTAATTACATCTTTACATAATGGTACCTTTACGTTATATATAATCAATTTTAAAAGTATTGTACCTATATATTAAATTTTATAAATCATTTTTCATCATAAGTTTCTTGTATTCTTGAATAATTCAGATTTAGATTCAATTTTTTTTGAATCATGTGAGCAATACAATTTTATATTGCTGAATTACGTCGTTATTCATTGAAATTATACATGGTATCACAAGATATACAGGATTCAAGGTTGTAGAGCATGCACTAAATAGGTTACATTTTTTCAAATTTCCTTTTAAAATTGTTTTTTAAAACTTTGTTTTAATCTGTTACTCATTGAAGGTAACCAATATATTATACATTTAGAACTTCTACGTGATTTTAGGATATTAGAATAGGATATCGATTCAGGATTCGATTTTTCCTAGTAGTTAGAACTTTTTCACTTTTATTTATTTAAATCTAATCGACGACAAATGTAACATAAAGTATAAGCATAAATTTGAAGTGGTAATAAAGTAATTGAATATCTCATCAAAATGAATAGCAGTGGTGAAAGAGCAGTTTTCAACATTGTTCAATATTTAAAAGAATCTTAAAATGATATGTTCTTATTTTAAATATAATATTTTATATTCTCACTTATTTTATATATACATTCTATGCTTTATTAAACAATCATATATAAAAATTTTGTATTTCTTTTTTTTTTTATATATATGAAAAACAAAAAAAAAATATTTTTCGTAAACGTATGATGTTTTTATAATAGGTAATAAATATGTACTAAATAAATACAGATACATAATAATATCTATTTAGTATTTATATTCATAAAATATAAAAAGGTGAGAAACTCTAACCTATAATTATAATATTTTGTTACAATGAAAACACAAGAGGTAATTTTAAATATCCAAAATAAATATTAAATATATATATATATACATATCCATAAACAAGTATTATGATAGAATATTAATAATAAAAAATATGTAACAATTGTCAACATGAATGAAAAACTAAATAAAATTTAATTTAGTATTGAGCATGAGATAAACAAAAGGTCCTTCTATTATATAATACATATATTTTTACATATAATACATATATACATACATATACATATTATAATATATATTGCATATTATATATGTATGACTAAAGTACAATATAAAATAATTTAATATTCTTATATCGTATTTTTGATCCTATATATTGTACATGAATATGAATTCAATGTTTCCAAACCTCTCATTTATAATTTTCAACTTTTTATTTGGTGAATATATGATTATTTTTAGTTTGAATGAAATGATAATAGCATAGAACCTAATCAACTCTTTTATATTATACGTATTCTATTCTAGAACAGTATTATTTCTATTTTTTTTTTTTTTCTTTAATTTTTATTTTTCTTTTTTTTTTTTTGGGTTTTATAAAATTAAATTCTATAGTTTTCATCTATAGAAAATTTGAATTGAAAACCAATCGTCATATTAAAAATTCAAAAATTGGGAAAGTAAAGCGGATTCATTTTGGATGCTAATTTTATCAGCTGGAAATGAAATGCATTTTTATTTAAAGCCAATATTTTTTTTTTTTGAAAACCCTTTAACCACTATCAAAAATTTCATAAATAAAAAAAAAAAATTTTTTTTTAAATAGGTATAGTATTTTTTTTTTTTATTCTTCAGTCTATTGTCCCTTCTCTTCCTGTGTCCTTTTTTTTTTTTTTGATTTGTAGAATAGATCTGCTTTTTGATAATGAGAGAATCATTTACTTTAAAACGGAAATAGCATCGACCATCGATTTTAAACTAGTCAACCATCAATAAATAATATATATATATATATATATATATATACATATATAAAATGAAAAGTTAACAATTCTGATAGTATTTAATTTTTGGTGATTGTTTAAATATTATATATGTATATTTTTTTTTTTGTAGTTTTTATGTTAGATATTATTTGTATGTTTTATGAATTTCATTTATATTTCCGTGTAATTATGATTTGGGACTAAATTTTAAAAGAAAAAAAAAATAAAACAATCAAAAATTTCTGAAATAAAAAAAAAAAATTTTTTAAGCCTATTAGGTATATTTATACAAAAATGTACATTATGCATTCAAAAAAAAAAAAAAAGAAAAAATAAAGTATAGAAGTTTGAGACCGGAAATGAACTATCATTGATTTTAAAGTATACATAATACATATATACCTTTATAAATATTTCATACTATACCATTTCCGCTTCATATAATATTTTAAGCTGTATTTATCGGATTGACAATATTTTAGTACTTAGTATATATAGTTACAATATCTTCTACAATCATTATATTTATTAATTTCTGAAAACAATAAAAAATTGATAGATTTTTCATAACTAAATTTGTTGATATTCAAAATGATAGCATTAATAAAACTTTCCTCTACCCGGCATATAGACCCGGTATAAAGGAGAATGCTATAATATAAAAAAATGGAGTAGTTTTCTTTTGTACTTTGATTTCTCTTTACATACAGTATGATGAGGAAATAAATGAAACGTTGTGCCACAAGTATTAAATTATAATTAAATTATTAATTAATTTCTTTTCATTATATTATTATATAATTACATAATATATAATTGATATAAGAGGAGTTTGAATGCGAAACCTTTCTCCTGCTACCCTGAACTAATGACCCATTAATGAGATAAAAATGGAAAAGTATTGAAATTTAATATAAAAATGTCAGAATTATTTTTGAATATTTAATAGTAAATTATACCTATCGAAAAACATTAAAATTTTATATAAGGATTTTTCAGAGCTGTAGTTTCTAACACTTACAATTTTTGGGAATAAACAGCTCTTTTGGATATTATCTCTTTGATATAAGTATAGTCTTTTAAAATACTTTAAATTAATAGATCAGGGCCAACTAAAGATACTTAAAATGAATGGAAAATGGTCTTTTCTTGACTTTTTCCCATATTTCGATAGGCGGAAATAAAATCTATTAATTATAAAATCTAGCAATTCCGATCTTTATTCTAAATCTGAACTTATGCTAGCATTTATCCTACCGATTTTAAATTTTACAGTACATTTTTTCTTTAACTTTAATTTCCGAACAATTTTGAAATCATAATTAACAAAAATAAAGTTTTTTTCTTAACAAAAGCCATACGTTTACTGACACCAACTGTGGAACACTTCACTTTAAGAAGGAGTAACCTTTTTTTAAGAAGGCATTGCCAACAATTAAAATCTATACCAATACATTCACCTAGAACTAACAACCTATAAGATTATTTAAAGTTTTTTTTTTTATGGATTAGATATAATTTTTCATTTATATAAATTTCTCAATATTATTCTCAAGAATCTTTGGTTTTCTATTAAGTTTTTAAAGATTATTTAAAAATAATGTGCATATTTAAAACAGTCGTAAAGCATTAACTCATTGTTGGTTTAATTTTATGTACATATACGTTTAAACGTTTAATGCCGAAAAATTATGATAGTTAATAAAAATTTTTTGTGATTAATAGCAAACTTTTTATAAATTACGCTAATGAATAGATTAAAACGGCTTAATTTGTTTTATCAGAATAGAACAAGTAACATATTATGTTATGTTAACAGAATAAAACATATTTAGAACAAGTACATATTCATAGATACATAGCATAAGTATCATGATCTTCTATATCTTGATACAAGATGACATATCTCAATACTTGATAATCCACTTTTCAACATTTGCAAACAAATTTTCTGTTTCATTTGCTGGGGTACGTGTATCTCTTAAGATACATCTCTTAAGATCATCGCGCAATATTCTTTTTGGTTGTGTTGGATTTGAATAACTCAAATGCCACTCCCGTTTTAAAACAAACAAACAATAGGTTAGAACTCATATGTACTGTTTGATTTGAAGATTGGGAAAAATAGGAATAACGGAAAAATGCAAAATATGGAAAGTTAAACAGAAATAAAGAAATAAATTCTTGTACAAGATAATAGATGTTGTATTTCATAATCTTGTACAAAAACTATAGCTGAATAAATAATAATCGCTTATGAATATGAATGAATAATGATACAAGAAATTGAAGTTGAATATAATATAAGAGATTACAGTTAAAAGAGATTATAATTATTTATTTTCTTAAAATATTGGTAATATTTTTTTTTTAATATTGTTTATATACAAATGGATATTGTAATATTATCTAAAAAAAAAAAACTCGCCTAAAGTCAATAGTATTTTAAAGTCCCAAAAATGTTGCTGTAACTAAAACTGATGGAGTTCATTTATATTGATTTACTTATAAGAATTTATTGTAGCTGTGATGACAAATTCAAAGAATTTTAAGGATAATATTAAATGGTGCATCTTAAAATTCATCTTACATGTATATTACAAAAAAGGTAGAATGTAAACCAACGGTTTTTAAAAGCGCACATTTCCAAAACACAATACAAACTGTTTAGAATTGTGACTTTCACAAAAGTTTTAAAAATTTAAAAAATAAAAGTTAAGAAATTTTTTGTAATAAGAAAATATGTGAAAAAATGACTTTTTTTGAATTTTGAGGGGCTGTAAGTCCGGAGCCCTATATAACTAAGAAAAACCGTTAACACACGTAAAAATATATTACTGGAGCTTTAATTTTTATGTCTTGCCGAAGAAAAATATGTACAGGTGATTAAATTACAGTTGCCTAAAAAAGCAAATTTTAAATTTTGCAGCCCTAATACCTCTTAAACAGGGGGTGGTGCAAAAAAAATTTCTAAGGGAACTAATTCTAAAAGTTCTTTCTTGCCTCAAAATTGCAAGCCTCTATCTAAGCGTGCCAGAGTTATGAAAGTAGAAAAATCATGCAAAATTTGGTTTTTACATAACGGTAAATTTAAATACTAAATTTTAAAAAAATTGTATAATTTTGATATTAATTTACAAAGATAAAAAAAATACCTGTCGAATGACGTTTTCAGAGTGAAAAAATCTTAAGCAGGACATAAGATATATGCATTTAAAAATAGGGCTTTTTCAAAGTTTGAGGGGCTGTAGCACCGTAATGGATGGGGCTACATGAAAAAGTTATTTAGGTCTCACAAAATTTTTTTTTTATGAGACCTACCCATGGTTAAAATTTTTTTTCTCTATCTTTAACGGTATAGAAGTTTTGTAAACAGAAGGACGGACAGGGTGAAACTAATAAGCACATTTTTTCAAAATTTTTTTGGAAATGTGTTAAAAACCAGACTTTTCTTTTTTATTAATATATTTTGATTTGTTTCTGCCCATAAGTGTATAATATTGCCTTGAGAGGGTGGAAAAAAATTGAAGAGTCTTAAAACAAACATAAAATAAAAAAGTAAACCTTTCAAAGGATTTAATTTTTGGATTTTTCTCTGAAAATTTCCTTTAGCATATATTCTTTATTATCTCTTTTCATCCATTAAATAACCCATAAAAATGGACAAATTTTTAATTGGTTGAGTAAGGTCTATATAGATTATGAAGAGCATAATTTTAATCGTTAAATGAGATATTATGCGAATATCAATGGACATTATTAATTTACTTCTTTTTTTTTACTTTTAAAGGATTATTTTTGTATTTTTACGTTTTAAGGACTAAAAAACAAACAATAAAACATTTGTATTCTTTATTTTTTGGAAATTTCAATCATAATCATATGAAATTTATAATTTATTCTCTTTTTTTTTTGTTTTGTTTGTTACTGATAATTACCTAAATACAATATCCAGTAGATTAAATAAAAAAAAATAATTTCAATAGCCATAAGCAACAAAACAAAACAAAAACAAAAAAAAAAGAAACAATAATATTGTGTTGTCCCTTTTTTATTTAAAATTTCATATTATTGTCAAACTTATATACTTCAATTAAATGTTGATCCTTTAGATCTTTTATTTTATCTTTTGTTTATTTTTATTTAATTTTTGTTTTTATTTGCGAGAATGACAAGTTAATTAAAGTCCCATTTTTTTCACTTTGTTTCATTTCGCTTTTGATTCATTTTTATTTTATTTTATTTTTTTTTTGTATTTTGGTAATCATGTTTACTTTCAAAAAAGAGGATCAACATTCGTTAAACCTGTATTTTATGTTTCGCGCTATAAAACGAAACGCCTTCTTTTATGCTAAAATGCTAAAAAGATAAAAATATGAAGTACCAAAAAAAAACGGTTAACATGCGAATTTTAAAATTAACATTTAATGTCCTCTCCTATTGTAATTCTCTTTTTGTTATTGTATAGTATATATAGGTATACTAATTATTCACATATACAATATTTAAAGGGATGCCAGATCATTATAATTTTGATTTCCTAGAATTGCTTCAGTTTTTATTTATTCATAATTTTAATATTCTATGTAGTTTATTTTTTTTTAGTATAGATAACGTTTGGCTTTCAAAAAATTGATAAATTTTTGAAAGCCAAACGTTATTGCCGGAGTCCCTAATCTATATCTTTCTATTTCTTGGGTAGATTTGATATTATAGACTTTTATTGATTTATTGATCTACTGGGAATGCTTTTATAGTTTTATGTGTACTTCTAAATGGTTTTTATGCTTAATAGCATAAAACTGTACATCGATCGTAATATCTAAATCGAAATTTTGCATTTACCATTGTTCAAGTACGCTGTTATGTGTTCGTTTGAGACAACTCCTTAATAATTTAATTATATGGTTATTTTTTTTTCCTAAGAGTGGTAGGAATCTTCCAAAGACACCAAGAATTTCCCTTTTAGATACAGATTCAGATTCTTAATGACTAAACCCACCAACCCATTCAGCTAATATAATGAGATGAAACTTTTACCTGCTATTGCTAATTTATATTATATTGGTAATCTAAAGTTTCAATATATAAAAAAATACATTATCTATAAATAAAAATACATTTTATCTATATTTAAACTTTAGTTTGTTTATATGTGCTCTATTTCGATTACGTCATCTGAGATTGATATCTAATGTTCTTCCTATATAGATGTATCAACCCCATTAAATTTTAATACTTCTGAAGATTTTATTTCAATTTATTTTGTAAACATCTATACTTTTTCTCCTCCTCCTATAAAAAGCATTGGTTATACCTACAACATCATTCATTATTCATACTTAACTATGCTTCAGTTTTTGAAATCATTAGCTCCACTAAACCGTTAATTTCTTAGCTGTACTGTAGCTATTGTGTTTCCTGTAGACTATGATACACAAATGTTTATATTTGCCTTAACCACTACACCATTGACTCGATACATTTATACTTTAACAAAAATAAATCTTATGAAATTGAATTACGTAATTCTAAATTAATTATTTGAATTTATAATAAATATGGCAACCTTTTATAAATATTTTCGAAAAACCATGATATCAAAGGCATACAATCATACCAGTTTAAATTTAGATTGATACTTTGGTAAAAATTTTATTTTGACCGCATAACTTTTCATTGGTAAGAACTATTTATTGTTATTAAAAATAAGGTACTAGAAAATAAAATGATAGAAAGAGAGAAAAATATATCATTGTTTAAATTATATATTAATAACAATGTATATTTTTTCAATTATACATTAAATGTTTTTCAATATATATTCATTGCACAAACACACATATATGTATATGTGTATAAGGTGAAAAACATCATAAAGGATTGTCTGTAACAAAAAGAAATATTCTGATTTCGTTGTATTTTTTTTTTTTTTGGTATTACCCTAAAAAGAAAAACAACAACTTTTTAAAAACATCAACAATATTGCGTTAATTAAAATGCAACAAAAAAATATGTTTTTCAATCTCTTCTTCATTTTCTTTTATTATTGTTTTTATTTTTGTTGTTTTTCAAATTGTATGTTTTAACATATGATGTAAGAAGTCAGCTTGATCAAATGTTTTTAGCACTTATAATTGTCCTATTATACAATGAATTTATTCATATATGTACATATTATTTTAAACATATATGAAGTTATAATATAATATATATATATATATATATATACATATATAATAATCCTTTTTATATGTATACATATATACATAATAAACTATGAGTTGACAAAAGAATGTGCAATATTCATTCAACCATATAGTTTTCCAATTCAATGGATAGACTAATTGTTAAAATTTTCTTTCAAATGAATTTAAGTGTAGATATACGAAAATCAAAAAAAAAAAAAAAACAACAACAATAATAATAATAACTATAATAAAAAATAAACAACAATGATAACAACGAATAAAATATATATATATATGTACATACATTAATAAAATTGCAAATAATTTTCCTATAAATTAAAGTAAGAATTAAATAAAGAAAATTAGGGAAAATATGAAGGGTGAACGTGGAAATAATAATTATTTATTTTCCTTTTCTATTATTGTAAAAAAATCTTTAATTGCAATTATCTTATATCCGGACCTTCACCATAATAATAATAATAAATAGTTTAGGAAAGATTTTAATTTTCAATTAATTTTTATACCCGTACGATAAGTATCGGGTATAATAAAATTACTCCTCCGTTTGTAACACCTCGAAATGAGCGAGCTAGATATACCTTCAAATGTATGGATCGGATCAGAATCAAATTCTGAGTCGATTAAGCCATGTCCGTCCGTCCGTCCGTCAGTACGCTAACTTAAAAACTAAGAAAGCTAGAATCTTGAAATTTACACAAAATATTCTGGGAGCAATTTGTAAGTTCCCTATTTTTTTTGGTTGAGTTCCGACCAAAACTTGAGGTAGCTCCCGAACAACTACCTTTTAGATATCCACAATTTTTTTGAAATAGGGCCATGAAATTTTAACTGCTGATAGATATCAGAAAAATATTAATTTTATTTCAACATTAATTTTTCTGTAGGCCCACCCGTTAAGGAGCAACAACCCCCCAAAGTTCGAAAAATCTCTATATTTAAATTGTTATAACACAAGCTCTATAAGGTAATTCTTCAATCTGAAAATTCCAAACGATGGGTACTATTATGAGCTTTACAAACATGTATATAATAAATATATACTTAATTTACCGTTATGCGAAACTGAATTATTGCAAATCTTCCCCCTTCCATCTTCTTTAAGTTGGAAACTTGAAATTTTGACAGAAGTTAGATCTTTGAAAATAAGTATGAGTCATTTCAAATTTTTTTTGTATCACTCCACGTTTAGGACCTGTAAGGGGTCAAAAACTGAAAATTTCTTATTTTTAAACACCTGTAACTTGAACACCTGTTAAAATTTTTTTGAAGTAATACATAAAAATTAAAGCTTCAACATTATACTCTTATTTCTGTTAACAACTTTTTTTCAATAATATAGGGTTACTTTATAATTGACGAAAGTGTTACTTGATTTTTTCAAATTTTCTAACAAATTTTTTTAACGAATTTTTTGCATTTTGTTTTACTCGATAATTTGAAATTGTTGAGGATATGCGTAGTACAAAAAAATGTAAATAAATAAACAACATTAATATAATATAATATTTAAAATTATATTTACTATTTTGTAATTTAATATACATTTACCCCTTAGTATTAAATGGTACTATAGAATATTTGAAAAAGTTTTGGATTGATAATCGTTATGTGGAAGATTAGAATATGCTTTTGAAGAATGTTTAAACATATAGTTTGAATATATGTACAACCCATAGTTCTAAAAATTATAAAATTCACCCAATTTAAAATACTAAAATATTAAAAAAATAATATTATAAGCAAAGTGACAGGCTGTGAACATACTAACGGTTCGTACGGGTATCTAAGATTTGACAAAGGCAACTGTATTCTTTCTCGTTTTTTTTATTTTGATATTTTACAATTTTTTGATAAATTTTTTAAATGGCTGGGAAAATTGTATAACAATAATTTGAAATTTTAACATTTTAAAAAATGTTTACCAGAAAAATTAAATTATGTAACTTAAAAATGTTTTTATTAAACCTTCTTTCAAGGATTAAATTATAAAAAAAAATATTTTTCTAAACTGCATTTTTTTAATTTCCTTAAGCGATTGACTCAGTCATACTCTGAGTACTCATGTATATTAATATATATGTATCTATATAGTTTGGTCTTAATTTTTTTTATTTTTTCCAGTACCGCTAAGGGTGGTGGGAGTTTTTCAATGACACCAAAAATACCAGCTTGATAGTGACAAACTTTTACACTTTTACTTTTTACATTCAAACTTTGTATTGAAACGTTAAATTAAGAGAATAATGAATCCGCTATTATTATTATTATTTTTTATTATTATTATTATTGTTTTATTATTATTATTATTTTTATTATTATTATTATTATTATATTATTATTATTAATATTATTATTATTATTAATTATAGGTTATATATTATTACGATATGAAATTTGTCTCTGCGAACTAACACGAACTAATATGCGAACTAACACAAACTAATATGAGAACTAACACGAACTAATATGCGAACTAACGCGAACTGTATAATAAATTTTCCATTACGTTTGTGACAGTTTAGAGGAGTAGAGCTAGGTGTAGGCTCAAGTGTATGGATCGAATCATAATTGAAAAATTAGTCGGTTAAGCCACGTAAGTCCGTCTGTCCGTTTGTCCGCATGAAAACTCAAAAAATAAAGGAGCTGGTATTCTGAAATTTTTACTTCGTCACTTTTACAAAATTGTTAGCTTCGTTATTTAAATCCAGTAAGTTCGGCGTTCGGAATCGTTAGCTGCCATACAACTTCTTCCTTTATATGGAAATATCTCAGTGTCTATTGAAGATAGGTAACTGAAGTTTTGTGAAAAAATGTCAATGTCACAAATTGACACAGTCTACTCCACACTCTTCCTCGTTTTTCAATATAATAAGAACACATACCCTGCAGTTGCAATAAAAAGTTGCAAATGAAAAATAATATTAAAGTTAATCTAAACTAACAAACTAATAAATTAAAAATTCTGTTAAACTTTCGAACTCGATAACATCAACAACAGCTGTCATATAAACAAAAACAAAACAATAATTTAAAAATTATAAACAACTTTAGAGTAAATTCAAAAACCGTAACCGTTTGACATTCTCGAAAATGATAATGAAATAGTACATAATAATTTTGATAATTTCTTTATATATTCAATTTTTCATTAAATGTTAATGTTTAATATTCGAAACGAAAATTTTAAAAGGATTTTTTTGTGATCAATTTAATTTCAAGAAAATATTAGGAATGAAAAATCATAATAATATGCTAAAGTAATGTAATCAAGAGAAACACGTTTTACTTCCAAAATGATGTGATAACGAGTAAATCCTGTTTTATTTAATATGAAAAAATAAAAAAAAACATAAAATAAAAATAACAGGAAAACATTTAATCTTTCAATTTACCAAACAATAAAAGATTTAATTTCAAAAATGGACAGTTAATGTAATCAACTGCTGGAAAATTTTAAATAAAATTTTGAAAAAAAAAAAACGAAAAATACATACATATTAAATTTTTTTGTTTTTTTCTTTGTTCTGTTAAATAAGAACAGCGATTTTATTTTATTTTACCACTTCGTTAAATTTAACTACAAAAGATATTTTTTTCCATACAACAAAAAAGAAAAATGAAAAACAAAATAAATGACAAGTTCGTTTTATAATGGTTTAATGGGTGTTCAAAATGCACAAAATTGTTTTTATTTTTTTTGTTTTTTTTTTTGTCATCTGCAATTTTTACATTTTACTGTTACTAAAGCCATTTTATACAAAGAGTAACTGTTAATTTTAGTTTATTTTTTTTCTCTTTTACTATTTTAAATTAATTTTAATTTTGTTTTATAGATGTCTTTTGTATATATAATAGATAATATATATGTATATATACAGTATAATATATATGTGTACATTTATTTTTAGTTAAATAGTTGGACATTGTCATATCATCATGAGTTTTATTTTTACTTTTAAAGAGTTGAAACAGGTCGAATTAAGTCGAATTAATGTCTCTTATGGTGCATTGAACACAACAACATATTGAACTAAATGGGATATAAAATAAAATTTTAATTTTTTTACAATATACAGTGACGTTTAATATTAATGTAAGGAAATATTTAAACGTCTCGCTTAATTTAAAAATAAATGTAATACTTAAAAAGCTAGAAACAGCTTAGACTTAAAAAAAAAAATATTTAACAAAAATCATTAATGAAAATATTTGCACATTATCTTTTTTCACGGTTTTGCAAAATTAATCAAAATTTTCTGTAAAGATATAACTTAAGTTAAGATATTTTCGGCATTAAAGTTGAAGTTCTTATAGGTATTTACATGTAACAACGCCGTCCCCAAACTCTCTTCAATCAAATTCTTCAAACCCTGATTTTGAAACTATCTTAAAACCCTTTCTAATTATTCTTTTTACATATAATATATTTCAATAATAAAGCATTTTTAATTAGGCGAATTGAAGCGTCCAAACCACGACGAAACAAATTTTTTATTTTGCAATCATCAATAATAGAGCATTTAATTCTTCTTTTTTTTTACATTTTCGCTTTGGAAATGATAGAAAACGCGAGATTTTGAGACACGAGATTTAAAGGTGTGATATTTAAAAAAAAAACAAGATTTATAAAAGATCAATATTTCTAAATCTAAAAAATTTAATGATTATATAAAATAAGTGAATACATGTAAACTAACGTATATGTTACAGCAATTTTATTCAAACTTCTGTGCGTACCCCCCTTTCGGATCTATTTATTATATAGTTATAGATAATGATAAGCTATTCTAGACTTATGAAGTAGATAAGTAAAGTATTTAACGTTCAGGTAACGAAAACGTTTTCAATATAAAAAAAAAAAACTATTTCATCTCATTAAAATATCTCTTTATTGTTATCTAGTTGACAAATGTAAATCTAATCTGACTATGGTCAGTGATTTTGTAAGTGATTAAATTTTTTTTTGAAGGTACCTTCATTTAAAATGTGAATCCGTGCAATTATCCAAATTTCATAAAATAAAAGACTTAATATAATTTATACATTTTCAAAACGTTTTGATATGAAAGGCACTGTATATTGTTATCTTATTAAAAATCTATTGTCTAGTGAATGGTAATATATATGTACCAAAAACAAAAAAAAATAAGAATACAAATTGATAATAAAAAAATTAAAAACCCTCAAATCGCCTTAACAAAAGTGTAAAAGCTTGTAAGATTTAAAATTTAAAAATATATATATATATGTATGTATGTATTATAATAAAATGGTCACCTGCCACATGATATTGGTCTTTTTATTAGTATCATTTATACATTTAATATAAAGTGTAATAAACATTCATACATACATATTATGCAAAAGATTTTATTTAAATAAAATTTCATATGTAAAAAAAAAAAACAAAAAACAAAATAATGTCTCATATCATAACATATTAAAAAATCTAAATAAAGATTTTTACTTTCTTTTGCTATATAACAATTTGTTAACATCATATTAGAAAATTTGTTTGCCTTTTTGTTATCTTTAGCATAAAACAACATGCAACTAAGCCAATCAACTTTATAATTTTTCCTCAATAACAAATAATTGAATTAAATAAGTATATCTTCTTATAAGATATACAAATACTAATTTCAACATTAGACATTTGGACACATTTTATTAAAAAAATTCTTAAAAGTATAAAAGAAAAACCACAGATATAAAAAGTGCAAACTAAAGATGCTTATTTTAAAATTTTCTCTTTTCCTTATGTTAAAAAGGTAACCTTTTTTTGGCTACCTCTCTTTTATATATATTGACATTTATATAGGTATATATTAGTATACATATAATAATTTCAAATGGGTTTAAAGACTATAAGATGAAAATCAAATTATAAGTTGTTAAAATTTAAAATTATTTGAAACTAAATATTAAGTTAAAACAAGATAGAATGTAAACCAACGGTTTTTAAAAGTGCACATTTCCAAAAGACAATACAAACTATTTAAAATTGTGACTTGCACAAAAATTTAAAAATTTCATGTACTAAGAAAAAATGTGAAAATAAGACTCTTTTGCCATTTTTGATGGGCTGTAAGTCCAGAACCCTATATATAACTAAGAAAAATCGTTAAAACACATAAAAATATATTACTGAAGCTTAAATTTTTATATCTTGTCGAAGTAAGATGTATACAGGTGTTTAAAAATAGCAAATTTTCAATTTTTGAACCCTATTGGTGGTGGTACAAAAAAAATTTCTAGGGACTGTAGCTCTGTAATGGAGGAGGCTACATGAAAAAGTTGTTCCACAAAATTAATATTTTTATGAGACCTACTGATGGTTAACATTTGTTTTCTTTATCTTTAACGGTGTAGAAGTTTTGTAAACAGACGCACGGACGGACGGACAGTGTGAAACTAATAAGCACATTTTTTCAAAAATTTTTTGGAAATGTGCTAAAAATATGTTCATGACATTTTCTAAATTAGATGTTCTGTTTCCTACACAACTGACTTTTAATTTTTAAACATCACAAATATATATTTGTGCACCGACCTATGGACTAAAGCACAAAATCTTTTTATTTTATCTGTCTTTTCAATTTTTCTTCTAACAGAAACTTAAATTCACTTTCGTATTTTAAAATTTAATACTAATAGTAAATATATTAGATTCATATTTTTAAAATAATATTTTACTAATAGTAAATATGAGTCTAAACCTTTTAAAATAATATTTAGATTATCAAATATTTTGTATAATAACACATATGACAATTTTTAGCACATTTCCAAAAAAAATTTGAAAAATGTGCTTATTAGTTTCACTCTGTCCGTCCGTCCGTGCGTCTGTTTACAAAACTTCTACACCGTTAAAGATAGAGAAAAAAAATTTTAACCATGGGTAGATCTTATAAAAAAATTAATTTTGTGGAACAACTTTTTCATTAGCCCCATTCATTACGGTGCTACAGCCCCTCAAACTTTGAAAAAGCCCTATTTTAAAATGCGCTAAACATAACATTATCTGAAAACGTCATTCAACAGGTATTTTTTTTTTACCTTTGTAAATTAATATCAAAATAATACAATGTTTCTAAATTTAGTACCTATTTAAATTAATCGTTATGTGAAAACCATATTTTGTATGAAATTTCTTTCTTCATAACTCCGGCACGCCTTTAGATAGGAACCTGAAATTTTGAGACAAGAAAGAACTTTTGGAATTAGTATTAAAATTTTTTTAGAAATTTTTTTTGCACCACCCCCTGTTTAGAAGCTATTAGGGCTCAAAAATTGAAAATTTGCTATTTTTAAACACATGTAACTAAGGCACTTGTACACAGTTTTCTTCGGCAAGACATAAAAATTAAAGCTCCAGTAATCAGCTTAATTAGCTTAGTGTTAACGGTTTTTCTTAGTTATATAGGGTTCCGGACTTATAGCCCCTCAAAATTCCAGAAAAGTCCTCCTATTTTCACATTTTTTCAAATTTTTGTGCTAGTCACAATTCTAAACAGTTTGTGTTGTCTTTTAGAAATCTGCGCTTTTAAAAACCATTGGTTTACATTCTACCTAGTTTTATTTAATTTATAATAATATAACTTATATAAATATAACTTATTCTAACTGTAAGATTCGATTTTACTCTGAAACTGGTTTTGACATACCAAATAATAGCAGTTCGTGAAAAAAGAAGGTGATAGGTTAGGTTGAGACAAGCAACAAAATATTTCGATAAGCTGTCAGGAAGCTCTTATTAGAAATATTTTTAAAAGTTTTCGAAATGACAGTCTCCAATTTAAAACAAAAAATAAATTAACAAAAACTAGTAATATAATAACATTAAAAGCTGAAGAAAATTTAGAAAATTTAAAAATAATATAAATTAAATATGTTTATTGTCAGCACATGTTTAATAAAAACAATATTTTATAAATGTTATTCGCAAGAATTATAATTTTACAACTTATGTTTAATTTTTTATAGTTGTTTACTCCTAGCACTAATGCTACTTAACTTCAAACTTATTTTTAATTATAATAGCGCGACAGATGTCGCGATTTTAAAAGATTTTTTTAATTTTGGAAGTTTTAAAAGAAGGGATAAGTGTCATTTCTTTAAGCTTGGTATCCTACTAGTACTCACCCGCTAGGAAGAAAAATTTAAACGAAGAAATATTTTACCCCAGTAAAAACTTAACAGTTTCAAGAAAAATGTTTGACATTTATTTTTTACGTCATAGTAAAAGTGTGTTAATTTTATTTAATACAAAATCAAGAAGTATAAATTTAAATTATGACTCAACTTTTTAAAGATAAAAATTTTTCTTCCAGTTCTGAGACAGAATTAGACAATTAGAAATTTGTCTGGTTCTCACTGGATATATACATCATATGCATCTTTTCAATAATACCAAATATAATACAAACAAGAAAATGTTGGGTAAATCGTTATCTAAAGGAAAAGAATAGTGGAACTTATTTCCTTCCAAGTTTTGGCACATAGTATTTTATTTGCATAGTTACTGTTAGTTAAATCCCACAAAATATGCCTCACTTTAACTAAAGTAATAAGCAACTTTTTACTTCGTTGTTTATGGTAGCTACCTTCATATTTGTATTTTTCACAGTAGAATTATCTTCAACATTAATTTCTTTAATTTTCTCGAATTCCAAATAATTTTGAAAATTATAACTATAGTCCTCCTCACCTTCATTTATTTTGACATTCAAAATTCATGAATACAGCTCGAAACATGTCTGGTGAAAATGATATTTGCCAGAAAAATAAAAATTTATCTACCTAAGTAGATAAATCATAGGAAAAAAAATTGCAGCAGTACTTTGTACTTTCAACTAGTTGAAACACTTTTTTTTCTAGCAGCTGAATATTGAGCGGCGTATTACTTGCTGAAAAAATTTTTAGATTTGACAAATGAAATTAGTGATGAATGTAATGAATGAGAAAAATTTTGACAGAAATTCCATACAAAATTTTTTTTTCTAGCAGGTGAGTACTAGTTGCATATCAAGCTTTAAGAAAAACGTATGCTAACTACAAAAATTTACTTTTGAAAGAAAAAATATGGAAAGAAATTAAAACGCTTATATTATTTTAATTTAAATTGTAATTGTAAATTGTAATTATTGTTAATTTTGAAATTGAAATTATTATTATTGAAATTGGTAAGGTTGTTTTTTTGAAAATGAAACAATCATATTGAAAATATTATGATGGACTTTTTGTTAAATAATATTCGAAAAGATTTTGTTTCATTTTAAAAAGTTTGTCGTTCATTTTGAAAAGATTATGTTTCATATTTGAAAAGGTTGTGCTCATAGATATACCCCTAGATAGGCAATGAATAAAATATTTTCAGTAAATTTTGAGAAACGATTGAGTAAACCGTGCTTACATATATATTGCTTTAGTTTCCTCAGAAATATATAGTTTCATTTCTAATTTTCTTAAGAATTTGATCACTTATTTTGTTACTTTACAAGTACTTAAAATGTTTAATAACTTTAATTAAATTAAATTTTTATTTTTAAAACAAAAAAATAATAAGTAAAAAAAATAATTTTTAAAATACATATGCTTTTATCGAAACCGAATTCGCCCCCTAAAAAGTAGAAAATAAAATTGATTGCAAAACTTTAGCTTTTTGGACTGTTATAATATAAAAGTGAATTGCTAGTGCAAGCATTTTGGAATATAAAAGTAAATTGCTGGAATAAGGTTAAATAAAAATCTGGGAAATTTGAGGTTAGTGTTTCTTTTTTATTTAACGCCATACATATTCAATATGCAATAAAGAATGTTGACAACAAATATTCTGATTTGAATCCTAAACAAATGTTTTAAAACAAAATAATTTAGCAACATAAAAATATTGTACCTATATATTTTGTGTTTTGCTAAATCCTAATACAAAATACATGTGCACGTCAAGATTGATTGAACTAAATTATTATAGGAGGAAAGATCAAATAATATGTGTATATTATACATAAAATTTTATTAAAAAAATGTTGATGAATACAGTTAACAAAAAAAAAAAAACGTACCTACACGAATTGGATTCGAACCAAATTACTCTTACTTTCAAAACCTGTACGCTCTCCTCTGCACTATACAACACTTAAATATTTAATGAACATATTACGAACATAAAATCTTAATTTTTAACCATGCATATTCAATATGCATTAAAGAATGTTGACAGCAAATATTTTGATTTAAATACTAAACAAATGTTGTAAACAAAATATTTTAGCAACATACATAAAAATATACTATTATAGGAGAAAAGATCAAAAATATATTGCGTGTGTATTGTATGTATGAATTTAGAGATAAAAATTTAAGTTTCAAATTCATATATACAAAATATATACATATTTTATTCAAAAAATGTTGATGAATAGATAGTTAAAAAAAAAAAAAGTTGCATGTGAACTGGATTCGAACAACATGACCCCCACTTTTGAAACCTGTACACTTTCCTCTGCACCATACAACACTTATAAATGTTGCTAACAGATTACGAAGATAATAAAAAACGTGACAGAAATGACAAATAAATAAATAAATAAATAAATAAACCGACAGCGACGAGTTAATATAAAAGCATATAAAAAATACATCAATTATTAAGAAATATAAACACTTAAAATCTCTTAAAAGGAATGAGAAACTCCTTTATATTATTTTAATAAATATAAACAGCTGAGTGAACGAAATGTATATATATTATATGTATTATGTATTTTTTTGACTGAATACCTTAAGATATAGGAAAACATATATAAAGAAATGAAACGACTACACCTAACTTCCCATCTATTGGTAATACGAATCTATGGTTGTGCTTAACTTTAAAAAACATTATTTTTGAAGTGTAAATGGTATATATATATACATGCATATATATATTAAATATTCTTTATTATTATTAATTCAAGGAAACCAAGGAGTAATCAATTTGGATTTATTTAATTTACAAATTTGTTTCTTTATTTTCAGTGGTAAAATTAAATTTTAATATTTTTAAAATTCTGAAAAAGAACATTACTAAGTTTTTAACAATAAACATATCATAATAAAATGTTTAATTAATTTTGAATTAAATTCAATTACCATTTCTAAATTTAAAAATAATCATTTTCATTTAAAAATTATTTCAATAACATAAGGTAAAACATACATACATAAGTACACATTATAAATGCATTCAATATTAAAATAATAATGAATTCGTTTTTACACAAAATTTTTTAATTAAGAATTTTCAAATTTTATTTTTTTTTTTATTAAAATTTTATTTATTATTTGGTTTTTTACTTCCTCGTATTAAGTACAAGAAAAGTATTGAAATCGGGAAGAATAATCCAACTTGAGATTTTTATGAATTTTGACATTTTGGATTTCTGTCAGTACAATATTAGTATTTTGAATGAAATTAATGAAAAACATCACTCAGTTTTCTATCAAATTATATAGTACAGGTAAAACTAGGTAAACGAACTGCAAAATGGATAGTTATTAAATCCATGTATAATTTAAAAATAAAAACTGTAATGTAATTGTATAATAATAAAAAAATAATTTGAGTTTTTGCTAAAGAACATAATATAGAGACCTCGGTGGCTTAATATTTAAGAGGGTATAAAATGTAAACACTGAGGGAGTAGGGATTCAAATTCCACTCACATCGCAAGAATTATTCGCCCTTACGGTATTTAAAACTACGTCTGAAAAGGAAAAGCTGGACAGGGGAATAAACTAAAAAAAACATAATGTACGCGTACAGTTTGTGCTATAAAAAATTATTTCTTTTTTTTTTAATGCATTTATTTGCCACATAAATGTGGACAGAAAATTACACAACCTTTCCTGTTCAGGCAAAACTGTAAATGTCATAAAGGGGTATAACTTTTATGTATATGTGGGTTTAGAACCCACACTCCCTCGGTGTGTTTACAGCGTATTGTATACGCTCTTACCCACTAGACCACTAACGCCCCAAAATTAATTTGAAATTATTTTTAGACAGGTCCGATATTATAAAGCAAGAATATCCCATTTAATATTTATAGATAAGAAAACAACAGAATGACTTCGATTCTTTCGACTATTAGAAATGGTTGTAAAATGATCAAATTCTAATTCCGAATTTATTGCATTTAATAAAAAAACACTCTTTTTTTTTAAATACAATAAACATGCATAAACGATTCTTGCCATTTCATATGATTGTACGAGAAAGTTCAGGGGTAAAAAAACATTCCGTATTTATTTTTATTTAATTTAAATAATACAAAATTACATTAAATATTAAAAGGCGTTTAGAAAAATTCTGTTTTTGTATATTTGAAAAAAAAAAAATAGTAATCAAATATGGCTACTAACTTTAATATCTTTTCAGTTTTTCTTCTTTTTGTTTATTTTGTTATTTATTTTTTTTTTTTTTTGTGCTGTTGTTTGTAGCTAACCTTAAAGTTTTTTTATTAGAAAAGTTTTGTTATAAGTATTTTTTTTTTGTCTCGTTCAGGTGTATAGTTGTAGTCATAGATATGTAATATATATTATGAAAACTTATATTTGAATGACAGTTACATTTTATATTACACATCATTTATAAAATATAAAGATCAAAAATATAAAATATTATGTATTTATGTTTGATACAAAAAAAAAACTTCTGAAAAAAGAATTTTTTAAATAAAAATAAATAATAATAATAATATTTACCAAACGTTTAGAAGTCAATACATTTATTCGAATGTACAATTATTTAATTGTTTAATATCCTTTCTTTATGCTTTATGGTCACTGAACAAATTCAGTTGCAGTTTTATTTCTAAATGTTTTTTTCTTTTCTTATTCAGAAATTATTATTTGATAAAAATAATAATTCAGATGAAATGTATACAGAAAAATTCAGATTAAATGTATTTATGTACAAATAAAATTTAATGGCATCTGTTAGACAAGACGTAAAATGTATGACTAACCTCATTAAACTTTCATTTACCTTCCCACTTTCTTTTTCATAACAATATATGAAGCAAAAATTTTACATGAAGATACTATACTAGTTAAAATCCTGAAAACCTAAAAGCGAGAATATTATATAATTTTTTGTACCTTAGACATGACCATGACCATGACCAAAGAAGAAAACTTTGTCTTATACATTTTAGATCCTGAACGAAAGTCAATTAATATATTAAGTATTTTGTTGATTATTACATTTTGTTTACATTAAATTCTTTACATTAATTCTTTAAATGTTTAAGGCTTACTCATTTTCAGATAGCATCCTTTAAACAAGAATAAATAGTAAAATTACAATGTTAAAATCTTTTTCTTCAAAATATCTGTCAATTTTTCCTCTTCATCTCCCATAAACTCTCAATTTTCGAAACGCCATTTTATGAACATAATATCTTATATAATTATATCCTTGTATTTTAATTAATCTTTAAAGTATATTAGATTTGTATTAAAGTTTCAATTTTAAAGTTTAGTTTTAAAGAGATGGATGGTCTACTATACTACTACAAATGTCTAACTCGTTATGTTTTGCAGTTTTTGAGATTAAATATAACTTTAAAATGACTTTAAGAGTATGAATGAACTACGATTCAACTAAAACGTAAAATAGCTTCTGAGTATTCAATAGCAAATTCTTGATGACCAATTTAAAAATGAATGGAATAGTTGTAGTGTATCAGATCGAGATTAGATACTTCAAAGATTTTAGATTAGAAATTGTTATAATTTAACGAAGAATCATTAATATATTAAAACTTTCTTTTCTACTTTTACTTTATCTAAAGAAAATAATGTTTGAAATTTTTATAAGAACTGATATGTTCACAGAATAAAATCCGGTTTTCCTTAATTATACAACCATAATTATTTTTCATTTAGAATTCATAAAGAAAAATATTTTATTCTGTATTAAATTTATAGTTAACCCTTTAATATTATTACTTATCTTATAGAGGTTGGTGATTTCTATAAATATATTATAAATATAATATTTTATTATCTGAAATATCTCAGATTTTCTGGAAATAAAAATAAAAGAGACAGAACAAAATAAAAATAATAAATTTTCTATGTTTCTGCTGCCCCGTTGTAATGTAATCATTATAAAACTATAACCAAAGACTTATGATGATGATAATGATAACATTACATTACACCATTTTATCTATAAATAAACAGATAATAACTATATAAATAAATTGATAAATAGATAGATGAAGCTACTCTAGTAAGAAGAAGTGTTTAATCCTTGGATGGATAGATGGAAAAAAAATTAGTTTTTCACTTTTTCTTATTTAATTCTATTTTTTCTTTTTTTTTGTATTTGTCTTTACTTTTAATTTTTTGTTTTTGTTTTTAATATGAAAAAGACAGACAGATGAATAAAATTTTTAATAAGTTGCAACCGCATAACAGACAAAATAATAATTTAATACTTGTACTCAAAAAAAAAAAAAATAAAAAAACAAAAACAAAAACATAAAAAGAAAAGGTAAACCACAAAGCAGATTTTCATTTTCGTTTTGAAAAAGTTTTTCCTTCCTTAGTTTTGTTTTGTTTTTATTTTTTTAATTTTTCTATTTTCCGATTTTTCATTTCTAGTATACTTTTTGATTTTTCATCTATTTATCTTTTTTTTTTTTTTTGATTTTTAAGTTAAATGTTTAAATATGTATACATATATAATTACAGTACTGGAAATATAATAAAAGTCGATAAGTAGATTATTGATAATAGAAATCATCAATATGGATCTAATTATTATAATTTTTAAAATAGATACTTAGGTATCAAAAAACTTTTAATTATGAAATTAGAATTTCTTAAGATTTCATATTATTTCATAGGGCAGAAAAATATTGACTAATCCTTTTCGTCAGCTGACTGAAAATAACAATATAGGAGTAAGAGGGTTGGACTTTCCTAAAAACGAAATTCTTTACAACTTATAACAATATGAAAATAGAAAATATTGGTAAGGGGGCTGCAATAATCAAAATTACGTAACAATCCTGTATAATTCAAGTAAAATGTAATTCTATTCTAAGTTTTGATTAGTTTAAGTTTTGATTAAAATATGCAAACATTACTATAGAAAAAAAATTATGTTTGTGTTCTTTTGCAGTATATGTTACAGACGTAAGTTTTAGTTTTGTGTTATATTTAATACATTTTTTTTTTCCAAATTGTAATTTCGATCATTTTAAAAAAAAATACATATAAAATAGTTTGTACAAGTATAGATATAAATCCCTTTTCTCAGATATCTTCACATCTTTCGTAAAAACATACATTTCATCCCTTAGGAATTCTTGAAGAGAAATAATACTCCAATTTGGAGTATTTTATTGGAGTACTCAATACAAAGTGCTCAAATTTTAGCAATGCCATAAATGTGAGAATGATGTAGTTCTCAATTCATCATACATTCATCAATGCATCATACTCCAATTTGGGGTACTCAATACAAAGTCCTTTTTCTGTTTTGTGCAGATATATACTTCAGAAACTTTTAAACATTCAAAAGAGAAATTATAATTAGGATATCATAAGTTAGGTTAGTTATACTATTGCATTTTATTATAGATGAAATAATAAATCATTTTTTTCATTTTTAAAAAATTTACTTTTATTGCAACCAATGTTTAAAAATAAAACTCATATATTTGTTGTTATTTTTTAATAGAAATGATAACCAGCTACCTTTTTACTTAAACACTTTGCTTTGTTGTGAAACTCAGCTCCATTAGCCACT
This sequence comes from Poecilobothrus nobilitatus, assembly GCA_947095535.1. NCBI lineage: Eukaryota > Metazoa > Arthropoda > Insecta > Diptera > Dolichopodidae > Poecilobothrus > Poecilobothrus nobilitatus. Next base: position 60,722,149 of record OX352772.1, read on the forward strand.
GGTTAAAATGATTTCGTTTTTATAATTTTGCCCAAAACTGTATAGGTACATAATTATTTTTATATAAGTAAATAAATAAGTGGAAATGAAAATATTTTATTAAAGGGAAAATAAAAACAAATAGAAAAATATAAATATTTTAAGTAAAACATCACTGTTAAACTGAACTACTAACCATTGACATTAAAAGAAAAGACAGATAGAAGCAAATAAATATAAATTTCATATAAAAAATAATAATAACAAAATTTGTTCATTTATTGCATTTACTAATACACATTTACATTAATCATAACAAAAAAAAAACCTATAGTTTTTAGATTATATTTTTATTATTATTTTATTTGATGTTCTTTTTTTTTTTTTTATCCATTTTTATTATAAAATATAAAATCTAAAATCTTTTGAACTATTCTCAAGCGACTCAAGAATTGAGAAATTGAAGATTTATGAGCTTTTGCAGTAGTAATGACTTTGAATCAATCAAATAAAGAAAAATGATAATAAAATAAAATGAAATGAATAATAAAATAAATTCGGTATTTACCGTTATTATAATAACCGTTATTTAGTACCTAGTTTAGTTTTTAAAAAATGAAAAAAATAAAAACCCCTAAAAGTATGCAATAAGTTAATTTCACTAAATTTATATTATTGTAAACACAAAACGAATGAAGGGCTTCTGTGGTCGTGTGACTTATTAATTACAATTAAATTTTTTTTAATTGAAACAGACCTGAATTTTTGAAACTGAATCTTCCTTGCTACCAAATATATAAGATATATAATGCAAATGTATTCAATCTATAATGGCTTTAGTTGACAGTTTAGAAATATTGGGTTATACTATGTGATTTGTAATGTTAATATAAATAAAATAATAAATAAAAAAATATAAAACTGTGTGTCATAAGACTGTGGAAGAAAATTTCAAAAGTTCATGTTAGTCTTTAAATTCACAATCCAATTAATAAATGAAAATAACAATTCAGCAGTTAAGAGAGTTATTCTCAGTCGTTTATATCTATTGAACGTATTACTACTATTTTAGTTCGCAATTTTAAAGCAGATTCGTTAGTTAAATATTACAAATTTAAAAACATTTTCGGATCAATGGCCCACTTCCTCATAGCATAAAATAGAATTAATTATTCAAGTCTAGTAAAACTACAATTTTCAATTTCAGCTTTGTATTTTCGTTACCTACCTTACCTATAGGGTAAAAAATATAAGTAAACACACTAAATAAATTTGAATATTCCAATAATTTTACTACAATTTAGGACTAAAAATAAAAAATTAAAATTTTAATGGTTATTCATTATTAATTCCAAACATTACTTTTAAGCGAATCAAATAGCTGACGGTTTGATTATTGATGGACAGATTATTTAAAAAACGAATTAGTTAGAATACAATTACTATCTCATGTTTTGATCAGAGATGAAAACAAAATGAACATTAAAAATCAAAGAACTTGATTGAATATGACATAATTTAAAAGAAAAAAATGTTGAAAATTCTAGAAATATAAGAATATATACGAGATGGAAACTAATGGGAAAATAAAAATAATATTACTTTAAAAAAATGAATTCACCTACAGTAATCAGAATGATTGACAATTAATGTTGGATATTTTCATTATTTATTCTTATATGGGATTAAATTTTTATTTAGTTCTTATGCAATCCTTTTTTTCGGTTTTTTTTTTTTTTTAAATCTACAAACTTAATCTACTAATTTAGTTGAAAAATTTTTCTCTCTAATTTATTTTTAAATATATTTCACTTTTTAATGAAAAGTGACCAGCAGAACAAATTAAAGTAATTCTGCAATCGGCAGATTAAATTATAAAAAAGTAAATTATTTTTAGCGCATTTTTCAAATGCTGTCTGTTTACAAAACTTCTACACCTTTCAAGATATAACAATGCAATTTTAACTATTGATATATAGGTCTCATAAAAAATTAAAGTTTTAGAAGAACTTTTTTATGTAGCCCACCCATCACAAAGCTACAGCCTCTAACACTTTGAAAGGACTTCCTTTTAAATATGTACATCTCAATTTCAATTTAACAAGCTTTTTAATCTATAAACGTCATATGACGGACTTTTTTCTACCTTTAAAAATCAATATCAAAATTATACATTTTTTTTAAGTTCAGTATTTAAATTTACGGTTATGTGTGTTTTCTTCATATCCTCGCTTCTAGATGGAGCCTTGAAATTGAAGATCCTTGAGGAAAAGAAGATCTTGCTTAATTAGTAAAAGTTACCTAAGAACATTTTTTTGTACCTCTTTTTGAAGAACTATTAAGGGGCAAAAATTGAAAATATGCTATTTTAAGCACATGTGTAGATTTTCTAAAAGTAAGACATAAAAATTAAAGCTCCAATACTATACTTTTATTTATCTTAATAGCTTTTCTTAGTTGTATAGGAAATTCTAAGAAAAATTACCAATTTTGATGCGAGTCACAGTTAATCTTAACTTTTGTATTGTCTTTTGAAAAATGTGTGGCTTTAAAAACCACTGGTTTACATTCAGCCTTGTTTTTATGTATGTAAATCAAATAGCTATTTCTGTCAAACATTCTATTGTTCTTGAAATGTTTATCCATAATTAGATGTCAGCGATCACATTTCTGAAGCTCACCGTTTGAAGACCGGTTCATTGCCTGATATTTTTTAGCCACGATATTTCTTTATATCAAAACGAAATTTTCCCTTCCATTTTACCTTGTAAAATAAGTTGCTAAATATTATATTTGTTGTTGCACATTATATGATATATAGATAAGTTGTTCTTTTGCGCTTGATTGTTAATAAAAACTCACGATCACTGCTTATTCTACTTAGAATCTCATTATTGCTCATTCGTCGTTGTTCGAGCAAATTGATGCACTTTGATTCAACAAATGACGAATTTAAATATTAAAACCTCTAACCTAACCTCTAATAATTAAAATTTATATTAAAATACTATTAACTAAATTTAATATATGACTAAAGTTTTCAAAGTAGAAATTATAATTTTTACATAGTTGAAACTGCCATTTTAGCACATATGAAAATCATAAAGAAATTAGTTGTTCTAAAAATTATTTTCCTTGGCACATAACATAACATAATTTAGGATATTTATTACGTAGCACATGTGATATTATATGCATACTGACCATAATAATATCAAGTAAAATAAATATCAAAAATCTTAACTTATTATCGATTCAACAGATATCAAAATTTCTTATTTTTAGTAAAGGGTTAGCATCTTTAGGGCTGATGTGATAGTCGTATCAAAGGCTAGTAACTAAAATAATAATTTTGATTAACACAATTTAACGACACTCGAAAATGATAGCTAAGAAAGATTAACGCTTTATAAAATTACCAATATTTTTAGCACAAAAAAAAAGGGTATATTATTATTAATTTTACTATGTGAAACTCGTCTATTAATAAAACTTCTTAAACATTTGAAATAAAATAATGAAATTTTGTAGAATTCTTCAAACTACAATCATGGCATTTCGAGAGAGGTGAAATCAAACAAATGCATAAATGCATAAATAATTTAAAAAATGTTTCTATTTCCTCCATTTACAAACTATGAGGTTCTAATTAAAATAATTTATTAACTTAAAAAAACTACTGGAAATTTGATAGCTGGGAATTTTATTTACTCTTATATTCTTCAACTTACACGCAATCCAATTGTGAGAACACACAGGGTGGAATATGCTTCCACTCTGTGTGTTCCCTTCTTCCAATAATGTTCCATTCAACAATTTGCAACTATTCAAATAGAAACTTTTTTGGTTCATTTCAATGTAACCCTCTAACTCAACCTTATTACCCCATTTCCCTTCCATCTTTTCTTTTCAAAAGTAGTTGGGTTTTTAATATTGTAATAAATAATTATTTTTCAACAAATATAAATAAAGAAAAATTAATTTTTTTTTACACCTAGTTAAATTTTTTTTTTCAATATTTGACATCTCTTTTACATCTACACTTTAACAATATTTCCTCATTAAAATCCTAATCTAAATATAATGTATATAATAAAAGTACTCGGAAATAAAGTTAATGTTCACCTTCAATCAACATCTTATTGAATTTATCAACAATTTCCAAAACCAATTTTGACTTTATATAAAAAATAATATTTGAAACCCAACCTTTAAGTCATCACTTTTTGTACATAGTCCATGAAGTTTTATAGAAAATAAAAATTAAAAGAGTTAAATTTTGACATTGTTTGCATGATATATCAATTACAATGTTATACTAAATGCCAAATTATAATTTATACATACAATTAGTATATCAGAAACTACATATAAGAGTGCTTTTAAATAATTTGTACATTCAGAATATTTTGAATGCAAATAGAAATTTTCTAAAATATTATGTGATATCAGACCCCAGGTGAATATGAATTATTTTAAATAAATTCTCATCTATTCAAAAAAATAGTATTAAAATCTCATCAAATTATTTAAATTTAACTCATTTCCATTTTGTTTTTATAATCTGATGACTCAAAATGCTAGTAGAATAGTAAATAATATGATAGGTGATAACTGTATTTGCAATGATAATTTAACAGTTATGTACAAAATTAGTTGACATCAATGGTACTTTTAAATTTTTCTATACTAAAATATGATGAAATAAAATCAGGTAGTTGTCACTTTTAAAACGGATTGAGTACATGATTCATGACTACATAACTACATTATACACGTAACTTCTATAAGCCATAACGAACTTTGATATTTCATAGATTTTAGTATTTCTATTTTTGCGATAATAAAAGAAATTTTCTGAACTCTTTTGATTTTTAATAATTTAATTTTTTGTTATATTTTTATATTACTATTACTGTATTTTTAGCACATTTTCAAAAAAATTTCAAAAAATATGCTTATTAGTTTCATTCTGTTCGTCCGTCTGGGTGTTTACAAAACTTCTACACCGTTTGAAATAAAGCAATGAAATTTAACTACGGATAGGCATCGCCAAACAACTAATTTTGTGAAACAACTTTTTTTTGTAACCCCACCCGATACGGAGCTATAGCCCTAAAAAGAAGAAAGCCCTATATTTAAATTGTTATAACACAGGTTCTATAAGGCGATGGCTGGTTTTATAAATTTTATAAATATATTTAAAATAAATATGTGGCTTTGGCATGCGGATTCGATATACCGTTATATGAAAGGCAAATTTTTGCAAAAATTTGGACCCCTTCTATATTCTACACGGTTTAAGTTAGAAACTTGAAATTTTGAGAGGAGTTAGATCTTTGGAAATAAGTATGAGTTATTTCAGGAAATATTTTTGTGTTCCTTATTTTTAAACATCTGTAACTTGGGCACCTGTCCAAATTTTTTTGAAGTAATATACAAAAATTAATCATTATTATCATTATATTTTTGTTTGTGTTAATAATTTTTCTTAATAATATAGGGTTATCTTATAATTGACAAAAGTGTGATATGCTTTTTCTCAATTTTTTCTTACCAAAAAAAAAATCAAACAAATTTCTTTTTCAATATATCTACTCTTTACTCTATGCTTATTATGGAATATTTTTTAATTTTGGAAATGTGCGTTTTGAAAACCTTGGTTTTTTTCCCTTACATACTTGTTTATTTTGGTAACTGGTGATTTATCCATAATTTATACACTTATCCTTATTTTATTCTTCCGGAATTTTACTTAAAATTTGCCTTCAAAATAAAGATTAACGGTGATTGTCTTTGATTAACTTAAACTCTCCTCAGCCACGTCGTTTAGTGGCTGATGTGATATTTGTTCAGCAAGTTTTTCGTGATGGTATTACTTCCCCTTTTATTTGCGAACAAATGAGATATGGGAGGTATTAAGAAGAAAACGAAACAATTTAAGATCGATAAAACTTTTCAATATCTCACACCACTCTGTAGGCTATCGTAAATTTAAGCCTACTTCGCTTATATTAAGCGTGGACAACTTCTTAACTTATACTTCTTAACCAATAGAAGATTGCCTTTTCTCTTTTCGATTTTTAGTTTCTAACCATCTTTAACTGAATTAATTAAACACTGAACTTTATAATTTAATCATTTTTCTGCTGGTAATTACTGGCCTGGATATATTTAGAATTTACGAGTATTTTATAAAAATAATTCTGTTTTTCTCAGCAAATACAATGAAATATATTTAATGTTATTTTGATTCATAAAAGATATATTGAAAAATTATTGTTTTTTTTTTCAATTTCATTAGTTATGGCATTTGAGATATTTATTAAAGATATAAATTAAATTTATATTAATGTTAACTGCCCACAAACCAATGTTCAATGGTTGAATATAAAGCAAAATGTTTAAAATCGAATTTAGTTCAAAAAATTTGCTTAACAACGTTTTCTTTGCTATATTTAGCCGTGGCAAACTTATTTAAGTAAGTAAGTTTAACAAATTATAATATCTATAGGAAAAATAAAATAATATAATGATGAAATTCATCACTTGATTTTAAAATTATTTTAAAATGCATAGACAAACTAACATTTAAACAAATCCTATATCAATATATTTATATGATGCTAAACAAGCCGTTCTAAAAACTAATTAATCAAGAAAGTTGAATTACAAATATTCACTATTACCATTTACCTATAAGATAATAAATTTTGTCTGACATGGCACAATATACTTCCAGATATTTTTTTCTTATTTTATTTACACACGCCGGTAAGTCATAAAAAATTTATTTAAAAAAAATGGCAAGTGTATTGGTTATACCCAGGCTTTTAAAAATCCTCTTTCCATCTAAACGTTTATCTAAACCTCTATTGATCTGGTGTCTTAAATTAAAGTAAGCCAAAACATCTAAATATATTTTCACTTTGCCTAATCAAAAAATAAAATTTTATAATCCTTTTCTACCAAAGCTATCGAAATCAACTCTCCCCGTATATAGGGATACGTACTTGGCTATTGAACATAATGTACTAAAATGTTATTTATATGATTATTGACACATTACAATACAGAATAATTCCAATAATTCAAATTCCAAAACAATTCCAATCCACTAGCAATAAACAACACATATATAGAGGATGTGACAAGTTTCAATTACCTTGGCAGTATTCTTACCGCAAACGGAGGAGCAGAAGAAGACATTGAGAATCGTATAAAATTAGCAAAGATGGCATTCTGGAGACTTTGGCCAATCTGGAGACCACCACAGTTAACCAAAGGCACGAAAATAAGGATATATGAAGCCTGTGTGAAATCGATTCTACTCTACGGCAGTGAAACCTGGTTAATCAAAAACTCTTCAACAAATAAATTACAAGTATTTGAAAATAAATGCCTCCGAACAATTCAAAATATAAGAAGGCCTAGAAGAATATCAAATCAGGACGTACTAACTATCTCTAGACAAGAAACCATACTCTGCCAAATCAAGAGCAAGAAATGGAGATGGATAGGTCACACACTTCGGAAAGCGCCAGAGAATATTGCACGCCAGGCGCTCGACTGGAATCCACAGGGAAAAAGAAGTGTGGGTAGACCTAAAATAACATGGAGAAGGTCTGTGGCTAAAGAAATTGATAATAGCGGTAAAACATGGGCAGAAATCGAAAATTTGGCCCACAATCGAGTGCGATATAGAAGCTTTGTGGAAGCCCTATGCTCCCCCAGGGGGTAAAACAGGATAAAAAAAATACAGAATAATTTGGTGGTTACAAGCAAGAAATTTTTTTAATGCTCTCAACTGCTCTGAACTCAAGGAGAATAGGGCATCTATTATGTCATTTATTATTCATATTCTAATTAATTTCAGTTTCTAGACTCATTAATTTCATTTAGCCGTTCGTTACTCAGCTGTAGCTAATCTCGCCTAACTTAGCTAACTAGTAAAAATAGCCAATCCTATTTAAATAAAATAAACAATAACACCATGTTTTTACTAAAGAAATACATTATATAATGATCTAAAAATTTTATCTGATTAAAAAATAATAAATAAAAACTTAATAGAAAAATAAAAACACCCTTCTAATTCTTATTCAATAGGAGACTGTTATTAAATCCTATTTTAATAATATAGTTGTCTACAGACTACAATACATCTAATATTATATCCTGATTTAACCAATACATATCACCTACACAATAAAGTTTTATTCAATGTATATCTATACCAATCATCATATCAATATTTCAAATGCCATTTCAATAGAAGGTCATATAAACAATGTATTTACATAAATTTTCTAAATATCTTATTCAGATTCATAATAACAGGAAGTGCCTTTTTGTATTTTAAATAGTTAAATCAAATATACACATATACACACATCCTATGCATTATACAACAAATCGTATTAGTCTCAGTCTACTTTATCAAGCATATATATTTTGCATAATATACATACCGGGTTTTCCAATTTGAGTGATATGATTTCTTTAAAAAAAAAACACACTAATTGTTAAGGGAATTCAAATGTTTTTTATTTAATGTGAAATACAATCGATACAATTAAGTTCTAAATAAAACGTCATTCAAATGGCCTCCACGACTTCTTTTACAGGAACGAATTCGATGAACCCAATTTTCGAGCACTTTTTCTACTAAAACAAGTCGGATGTCATAACAAAACTATCGATTCTGATGCGAATAAAATCCACAAATTATTCATGAACAACCTAAATGACAGCCTGATGTGGTTTTTGGTCTGGTGGAATCATCGGTCCGCACTTCTTTCAAAATGCAGCTGGTAACACCGTTACTGTCACTGAAGAGCGGTATAGATCGATGATAACCAACTTTTTATGGCCGAAATTGGAAGAAGTTGATCTTGACAACATCTGGTTCCTACAAGACGGAGATACGTGCCACACAGCACGTGCAACAACCGAATTATTGCGAGAAAAGTTTGGAGATTCGATTATTTCAAGAAATTATGACATTGAATGGCCTCCAAGAAGTTGTGATTTAATACCATTAGACTATTTCTTGTGGAGTTATTTGAAGTCATTGGTCTTTAGCAATAAACCAGACTCTCTTTAAGGTTTAGAAGTCAATATTGAAAGTGCTATTCATGACATACGACTTGATTTAGTGCAAAAAGTGCTCGAAAATTGGGTTCATCGAATTCGTTCCTGCAAAAGAAGTCGTGGAAGTCATTTGAATGACGTTTTGTTCAGAACTTAATTGTATCGATTGTACTTCACATTAAATAAAAAATATTTGAATTTCCTTAACAATTAGTGTGTTTTTTTTTAAAGAAATCATATCACTCAGATTGGAAAATCCTATATATGTATATAAGAATAAAAAAAATATGGAATGCTGATAGCAATTTGACTTTCATTGATTATAATGATGAATGTAGACAGAATAAAGTTTAATCAAGATTTTAAAAAAATAAATGTAAATGCAACTATATATACATATTAAAATGACAGAATAACAAATTACAAAAGTCGTTTTATAGAAAGTAATTTCATTTAAAGACCCTTTGCCAAAAAAAATACATTTTACAAACAAAAAAATTGCAAATGATACACTTAGCAAAATTGAACATTTGAACAAAAGATCCATTTCATAAAACGACATATTACAAAACGGGCTCGGGCATTTAGTTAGCAAAAATTTTAGATTTGGTTGCACAATCAGGGTTTCAATAATTTGCTTAGTGGAAATTTTGGTAGCGGCAGGTCTCACTATTTTAAATTGCTCGATGTTAAAATATTTATGTAAAAAAAATTATTAGGAAAAGCTTTTACAGGTTACAAAATCTGGATTTCAATAAATTTTGGAGGGGTTTTTGGCGCGGCAACTTCCATTATATTAAATTTTTTGATGTTATGTATATAAACTAAATGTAATAATGAATATGTATCTAAACTAAATAAAAATTTGTATGTAAATATATAATTTCCTAAAATAATTCGGAAAAATTTAAGAGTTGTTTAAAAAATCAACGTTATACGTTTTTTGTAGAATTAATTATATTTTATTTCCGATCTTGTAATTGGATTTTTCAGAAATGAAAATTCAGGCGAACTGGTTAGCGGACAGAACTTCAACAATCTTTTCTTGTCCCGGCTGCCTATGCACTAAAAAATTTTACGTTGTTATTTCTTCTAATTTTATTCTATTTCTTTAGACGTTATTTCGCAGTGCTGTGAAATACTCTTTTTGTTGTATTCTGTTTTTTCAAATGAAAAATTTGCGAACTGGTGTTTTTGTTGTGAAAAAACTTTTGATGAAAGATTTTTTTTTTGCAATGTGTCTTTGGTGAAAGTGTCCCGTACTCTATTAAAATATAAACATAAGAAAGTAAAAAAGATAATAAATATAATAAGGTCATTGTTCCAGGAATTTTATCCAGGAACAGGAAAAATTTTTTATCATATTATAATTTTTAAATCGGATTTTATAAATTAATCAGTTTCAAAAAAAACAAAAAAAAATTAACACAATATTCAAAAACTTTATTTAAATTCAATTTTTTGTTAAATAATTAATTATGAAATAAATAATTTGAATATATATAGACATATATAAGTACGTATATATTATAAATCTACATAATGTACGTATATATATTATAAATCAGATTATGTATATACAAACATAAGTATATTTATATTAATTGGATTTGTAAATTTTATAAATATGAAAATTTATGCTGATTAAATTTTTAAGGAAGCTCTTAATAGATAATCAATTTAAAAATTACAAAGGTCAAAAACTATAAATCAAATGAAACGAATTTGATTCTGTTAATTGAATACTAAAAATATTATCAATATCAATAATAATAATTGCCATTATATTATATTTATTATAAATTATTATAAATTTTCAATGAACATTATTTATTTTATAAACAGAGTGCGCCTGTAATATCATTATTCCAGTAATTTTTTTTTTTTTGTGTAAGGAATCTTAGAGAGGAAATCTTCAGAAAACAGGCCCACATCCGAAAGGAAAACGGTCTTTACTCCTTGACTATAACATTGCATGTTATAGTCAAGTGTTTTTAAATAAATAAATAAATAAATAAATCTTTAGAAAGTACCAAGAAATCTTAAGCCCCTTGATTGTGTGGAATTTTTATTGACTGAGGTCACCGTCTCCTGGAGGTAGAATAGTGGAATAGTAAGGATGGTAATATATGAGGGCTCGAGAGTAAGGAAGGAAAATAAATGAGAAGAGATATATTTATTAGTATATATTTATTAGCATTAGTATTTGTATTGGAAAGAGAAAGAAACAGTCGACTTCATTCTTCAATTTGTGGTTTTTTCTTTTCCTTTAATTTTATTAAATGTCCTATAATGGTTTAAAAAGTAAAACTGACATTATATTTTAGAACCGATACTTTTTGTTTGACCCATGACTTTTTTCAACAAAATACAAAAATTATCACCTTTTTTGATGATCACATCCGGTTTTGAGAAATATAACTTTCAATCATTAAATTGATATTAATTTTGCTATCATGATGAATATAGCAATATTAGAAATTTTTTAAACCTTTATTTAAAATTCTTCACAATATTTATTCAAATAAAAGACGAAAAGAAAGAAGATTCATTAATACAAACTTGATTACATCCCATTTTTTAGTTTATTTAAAAATTTTATTTACCAACGTAAAGTTGCGTCCACTGTATATTTTATTAACATTCTAAAAGCTTTAGTTAACTTAACTTCACTTACTTAACTTTCATATATTAATGTTCAATAATTTTTATTTAACAATTGACACCTAATTTCAAATTTTTAATTGTAATTCATAATATTTAAATTTATAACCAATTTTTTGATTAAAACTGTCCATTTCTTTGTTTGTAAATTTTCTAAGAAACTAATGTCCTAGAACCTAATATGGAAATTAAAATGTTTTGAAAAATCAAATATTAATTTTATTTGAATTTTGATGATAGCAACACTATTGCAGTAAGTAGCCTAGGTGGCCTGGTGGATAAGAGCGTATAAAATACGATGTAAATACCGATGGAGTGTGGGTTTGAATGTCACACATGTCGTAAGAGTTATTGCTCCAAACGCCTGAAAAGAAAACTATTGAAGTAAAAATAAAAAGAAGTCTCACAGTTTCAAATGACAACGGCATCTTTAAAAACATATAACTTTCTCCTTATAATATTGAAGAAGACACAGATTTCAATGTCATTATGAGTGATAACTAATTATTTCTTCTTCTCTTTCCAATATTCTATTTAGAACGTGGTGACATTATAATATGATGAGTGTCTTTACATCTATTCGTATTATCTATATTTTAATAATTTTAAAAACTTTAAATTAGTTACTGATTAAAAATAAATATAGATAAATAACATCTAAATATATAGTAACATAGGTAAGTCTCAAATTTACGATAATGGAAACTCTTTTATATTCTCAGATTTATTATATGTCATCGAAGACACATATCATTATACGATTAAACCACTTATGAACGAAATAAAGCACCTAGAACAAAGAGTATTAAAGTTTAAATCATCAATTAATTAAAATTAATAAAAAACAAGTAACAGTAAGTCGATGCAACCGACTTATTTATATTTTAGAGACATCATCAGAACAGGGTAGAACACTCTTATATCAAATTTCAAGTTTTTATATTTATTAATTCCGAAGATATGCTTGTTTGGTCTTGGGAGTTGTGTGGCAGATACCCGAACAACCTTTCCAATTCATCTGAAATTTTAGGCAAATCAAGGATTCAGGAAACAACACCCCCGTATCAAATTTGCAGTTTCTTTCTTTATTAATTTCGAAAATATGCTTGTTCGGTTTTGGGAGTTGTGTGGGAGGTACCCGAACAACTCTTCCAATTCATCTCAAATTTTGGACAAATCAGGGATTCAGGAAACAACACCCTAGTACCAAATTTGAAGTTTCTGTCTTTATTAATTTCGAATATATGCTTGTTCGTATATATAATATATGCGTATTCGGTTTTGGGAGTTGTGTGGGAGGTACCCGAACAACCACTCCAATTCATCTCAAATTTTAAGGATATCAGGGATTCAGGAAAACACACCCTCGTACAAAATTTTAAGTTTCTATCTTTATTAATTTCAAAGATATGCGTATTCGGTTTTGAGAGTTGTATGGGAGGTGCCCGAAACCATGGTCCGATTTCACCCATTTGTAATCCCCGCCTTATTTTAGTCATTGTTAACCTTCAGTATAAATTTCATCAAGATAGTATCATTATTTTTTGAGTTATCGTGCGTACGGACGGACGGATATCGCTAAATCGACTCAGGAGGTGATCCTGATTCAGAATATATATACATGTCCATATCTAACTCGCTTCCTTTTGGTAGTTACAAACACCAAAGTTAATATACCCTATACTTTAAGTGTAGGATATAAAAAAAGAATCAAAACCTAAATAACTAACGTATATTTAATAGATTCATCAATTTTTTTTTTTTTGTAATATTATCCCTATAAGAGAAATAAAACTTAAATAGGATGTTCAAAAATATGACAATTTATAATTCATTTAAAATATATACATAATAAATTTCTTTAAGGAAATATACATATATAAAAATATATAAATTATCTTATATATATATATCGTATTATATAGATATAAATATTGAACATTTATCGAATCCTTTCAATCTTTCTTATTTTGAATTTTGATAAATTAATCAAGCAGAATATTTGATTATGACGAATATTTATATTAGAAAATCATTATTTAATTATAATTTAATTCTTAACATTTATTAGATTCATATGTTAATTATAATATTTAATATATATTTTATATATATATATATATATATATATATATATATACATTATATATATACATAGGTATTTAGTAATAAATTATACAATAAACGTGCATGGCAACGTTCGCAACAAAAAGAAATGATGATTTATTTATTGTGTATCTATACATTCATATATGAATTTAATTATATTAACTTCTGTCACCTTTACAATAACAATATTATTATGTAATTAAATTGAAATATTATAATTAATAAATGATCATTTTAAAAAAGTATAGTAATTATCCGGTATTGCTTTGGCAATTACTGCTAAAACGAAAATTCATTCAATTAACTATGAAACTAAAAAATACAGTCCTACCTCAACCAAAAAAATATTGTAACATATTTATAACAGCTTATAGGTAAGTACTTACTACATCTGGACAGAAGATTAATTTGACACGCTTTCATCTAAAAAAATCCAATTCCTGAATTATTAGAACTAAATTAATAGAATCATTGGAAAACAAAATTATCCTTGGCAAATGCATATATACTAAAGCCAACAAGGAGGTTCAGCAAAATTGTCATTACAATGGATCGTGGTACTTGCGTAACACAATAATTCCAAATAAATGTCCTTTTTCTAAATAATTTTCTAAATAATGTCCTTCAAATATTTCCTTTTAAAGAGGAAGTAAAAAATAATTTAACAATTAAGAAATAAACTCTAATAGGTAAGCCATTAATTAATGGTTTGTTCTCCAACAGAAACCAGTCACAAAATTTTAAACACAGGTTCATACGCGTACAAAATGCATAAACGATCTTACTTCATCTGAGTAGATAGATAATTTTGTAAGAGGAAGAAATGACTGAAGATCTTCTATCACATTTAAAGTTAGAAATCTCTGTCAATTTACTGAGTATTTAGATGTTATTTTAGCATTGTAATTAAATAGCAGATTTGTAACTAACAGACAAACGTATTGACAAACTATTTTCTATATTATAATAGATATTCAAAACGAATGTTAGGTAAATAAATAATAAGCTTTCAAACAAAGTATCCTATCACATTTATTTTGAAATCAAAATTAAATATGAATTTTATAATACATTTTGTACTTCCGGTTTCCTACTAATAACTATAATTATAACCAAATCTCCTCTTAATACATAATTAACTATGGTGTATACTCATGATCTTGTATGAAAAAATTGTCTATCTATTATTTGTTTTTTGTTTCATACATTCATTTTTAGCACATTTCTAAAAAAATTTTGATAAATTCTGTCCTCCTATTAGATTCACTCTGTCCTCCGTCTGTCTGTTTACAAAACTTCTACACCGTTAAAAATAGAGAAAAACGAGGAAGAATACAGTTGACTTTGTCAACTCTTAGATACCCGTACGAACCGTTAGTATGTTCACAGCCTGTCACTCTGCTTACAATATTATTTTTTTAATATTTTAGTATTTTAAAATAATTTGGGTGAATTTTATAATTTCTAGAACTATGGGTTGTACATATACAGTAAATATAATTTTAAATATTATATTATATTATATTTAAATATTCCATTGACAGAATAATTTCTTATAAGTACAATAAAATACATATGTGTATGTAAATACGGCGCTATATAATATACATCTATACTCTTATCATTCATTCACTAGTGACATATACGATATGTAAATAAACATTATATTATATAAGTATGTATGTATATCAATATCATATAAATAAAAATTCTTCAAGCAACCGTTATGTTGTATATTTATTTACATTTTTATGTACTGCGCATTATATCCTCAACAATTTCAAATTATCGAGTAAAACAAAATGGAAAAAATTCGTTTTAAAGAAATTTGTTAGAAAATTTGAAAAAATCAAGTAACACTTTCGTCAATTATAAAGTAACCCTATATTATTAATAAAAAAAGTTGTTAACAGAAATAAAAATATAATGTTGGAGCTTTAATTTTTGTGTATTACTTCAAAAAAATTTTAACAGGTGTTCAAGTTACAGGTGTTTAAAAATAGGAAATTTTCAGTTTTTGGACCCCTTACAGCTCCTAAACGGGGGGTGATACAAAAAAAATTTCTGAAATGACTCATACTAATTTTCAAAGATCTAACTTCTGTCAAAATTTCAAGTTTCCAACTTTAACCGTTTAGAAGATGGAAGGGTTAAAGGATTTTGCAAAATTTTAGTTTCGCATAACGGTAAATTAAGACACCGTATGCCAAAAATATATATTTATTGTATATATACTTTTAAAGCTAATGAAAGTAGTAATCGTTTGGCGTTTTCAAAATGAAGATATACCTTATACAACTTGTGCTATAACAATTTAAATATAGAGCTTTTTTGAACCTTTGGGGAGCTGTAGCTCCGTAACGGGTGGGGCTACAAAAAAAAGTTATTAAAAATAAAATTAATATTTTTGTGAGATCTATCAGTAGTTAAAATTTCATAGCTCTATTGCAAAAAAAATGTGGAGATCTAAAAGTTAGGTGTTCGAGAGCTACCCTAAGGCTTGCTCCAAACTCAACCAAAAAAAATAGGGAACCTACAAATTACTCCAAAAATATTTTGTGTAAATTTCAAGATTCTAGCTTTCTTAGTTTTTGAGTTAGCGTGCTGACGGACGGACGGACGGACGGACGGACATGGCTCAAAAGTCTTAGAATTTTTTTCTGATCCGATCCATACCTTTGAAGGTATATCTAGCTCGCTTATTTCGAGGTGTTACAAACGGAGGAGTAATTTTATTATACCCGATCCTATCGTACGGGTATAAAAATTTAACCATGGGCCTCATAAAAAAATTATTGTTGTATAACAAATTTTTCATATAGCCTCATCCATTACGGAACGGCTACAGCTCCTCAAATTTTGGAAAAGCCTTATATTCAAATGCGTATATCTCATGTTCTACTTAACAATACTTTTCTACTTTTTCAATCTGAAAACGCCATTCGTTAGAAATTTACCTTTGTAAATCAATATATACAATTTATACAATTTTTTTAAATTTAGTATTTAAATTTACCCTTATGTGGAAACCAAATTTTGCAAGATTTTTCTACCTTCATAACTGCGGCATGCTTTTAAATAGGGACTTCACATTTTAAGGTAAGAAAGAACTTTTAGAATCAGTATAAATTTCCTCAGAAAATTTTTTTGGACCCCCCGCTATTTATAAGCTATTAGAGCTCTAAAATAGAAAATACGCTATTTTCAAAACACCTATAACTTAGGCACCTGTACACATTTTTCTTAAAGGTTTCAAAATTTGCAAAAAAGCCATATTTTTAAATGTATATACCTCAGGCTCTGCATAGTAGTTTTACAATCTAAAAATGCTATAACCCCGGAAAGTTTCCTCAGAAAATTGTTTTGGATCGCCCCTTAAATGTAAGCTATTAGGGCTCAAAAATTTGCTTTTAGACACCTGTAACTTAGGCACCTGTACAAATTTTTCTTCGGCAAGACATAAAAATTAACGCTTAGGTAATATATTTTTACGTATGCTAACGGTTGTTTTTAGTTATAAAGGGTTGCGGCCTTACAGCCACTAATAATTGCAAAAAAAAATCTTATTTTCACATTTTTTCTTATGTGTATGAAAATGTCAAATTTTGGTGCAAGTCAAAATTCTAAACAGTTTGTATTATCTTTTGGAAATGTACGCTTTGAAAAACATTTGGTTTACATTCTACCTTGTTTTTTATATAATTTAATAACTTTTGATTAGTTTTGAATTGAATTTCTATGTGAATTGAATATGTATTCTGAGATTTCAAGTTTTTTTCCTTCATATTTCTCTTTAAAATATCTCAAGCCTCAACAAAAGTATTCATGATGTGAAGTGATCTAAGAAATTGCATGCTAAAGTTTTCAAAAAAGACCAAAGTACAAGAAAATATTGAGACACAATTCAACCCAACTTTAACGCTCCATTAATTCAATACAGTAATTGAAATGTCATGGGCTTTGGAACTGATTATATGTCTTGATTGCTAAAAAGTAGCATCAACGGCTGTAAAGGATTATATGTGTAGTTTGATTTCTAAAATGTCTTGAATATCATTGCATTTGCATCCAAAAATTGCAATATTTTTCTTCAAGTTTAAATTTTAATTTCGTATTTTTTTCTACTCGATAATTGATGCCGCTCATTATAACTTTAAAATTATAAAAACTTTAAATAAAAATGGGTCCTTCAGAAATTTATAAACAAAATAACACTAATAATTTGTAAATAATAACCAGTATTGAAGATAATTAAAGATGAGCCATGTCAGTTGAATTTGAGACGATACTTTAATTTTGTAATAATTTTTAAATAATTTAATATTATCTGAAATTAAACATCTTTTTTTATATTATAAAAGAACATATATATATTTTATGTATGTAAACATACATATATCAACCTTATTTATATATAATTAATACGGATGCGGATGCACTTATCCCTAATAGAAAAGCTACAAGTAATTTACGGTAAATTAAATTTATTTTTATTTCATTTCATTTTGTTTTTACTTTAATTAAATTAGTCCATCAATGAAGTGAAAATCCTGTTCAAACTCATCTCCATTTTAACGTATCCAAAACTGAAAAAAAAAAAAATTGATGAAAAATAATAAAATAAAAATTGTTTTTGATTTGTTTTTTTTTTTTTTGTTTTAAATTTGTTCCTTTTTATTGCTGTTTTTGATGGTTTTCTTTTTGTTGCGCAATGTATTGTGTGCAACATTTAATATTTATGCGGCAGGAAATACTTTCATCTTCTTTATATTCATATACAGAGTCGTACATAAAAATAAAAAACTATGTACATACAAGTTACCTGTCTGTGGAAGATCACGAAAAAAAGAATGCGTCTTTTTGTGAAAATGAAAATCAATAATGATAGATTATATAATAACTTTACAGCTAACAAAACCTAGATATAATTTCCACATTTTTATGTACGCTTTTTTTGTTAAATAGAAAAAAATATATGAAAACATGTCCTTCGTGAACTTAAAATTATTTGTATTTTGTTCTGCTTTTCCTCTCTCTGATTAATTTTTTTCTTCTTGATCTTGTAGAGTCAGACACCCTGTATAAATGCTATTCAATTGTATCATCAAAAATAATTGTACCTTTACGAGATATTTCATCAACAAAAAAAAAAGTATTAAATATTTAAAAAAAAGATTGTAAATGTAATTATTTGTTATGTAGGAACATATTTCGAACTCGAGACTTGCTTTTAATAAGTTTAAATAATTTATAAAAATAATTACTGAATCCTCGGAACTATATTGTAATATTAAATTAAAACCTTTTCTTTCTTAAAATTTCTTTTGATATACAATAAGATGTGTTCCCCAAAGTTGGTAATGTGTACGATTTACTTAAGTTTAAGAAGAACATTGACATCTTTCTTCAAAATATCCCTTCAAATTTTCCTATCTATCCCTCATAATCCCAAAATTCCTAATTGGCAATTTCCCCAATCATCCTTCCCACATACCTATTCCCAAAACCAAACTGTACACTTATATTGAAGATTCCATCCTAAAATTTTGTTTTAAAAGAGGGGTGATTTTAGTTGCTTGAAGTGCAACACTACCCTGAGGAAGCACGTGCAGTTCTTCTTGGTGACTTTCGAGTTTTCCACCAACCCTCGTAAAAGGGAAACTTATAAAATTTACTAGATAAAGTGTAGCAAGAAAAAATAAATGAATTAAAACTACTTTATCTATACCTAAACATTAATATATCAAGACTGAACAAATAAGATAATCTTTTTAGATTCTTAAAGTAAAGAGTTAAGATTTCTTTTTTATAAACTTGTCATTGAACATTTAAGACATATTATGGATCTAAATTTGTTAGTAGCAGACAGTAAATCTGGTTGCCATGCATATTTTTGCCTGTTTAGACCTTCACTACTGCATATTATATTATTTCTCATCTATTAAGATTTAGAATCAGTATTAAATATCGAAGCAGGCAACGTTTTAATATCACATATTCAAATATAATCCTTTCTAGAACAGCATACATATTAATTAAAAACTTCTTAAAATCTTTATAATCTTAATGGAAATCTTTACTCTTTCCTAAATTTTTATTTATTAAAATTTTGATCATGTTGATTATAATTTTTAATGTAATTAGAATTATTACATTACAAATTATAATCAACAACAAAATATTTTTCGGCAGATATTTTATCTGATAAAAAGCGCTACTAATTAATTATCCTGTAGTAAATCTTCCATCGATTTTTCTACCATTTCCGATTTTTAAAACAGATTTTCTTTTTAAGTTCCAAATACATATAGTTGAATAATGTCTATAAACCCAACAACAACATTTTTATTAAAAGTACAAAATCAAAACATTATTTTTTTGATTATTAAAATTAATAGTTAATAGTAATAAAACCAATTGGAAATTCTGAGTATCAAATTCTTCAGTCATTTTGACATTTAAAAATTATTTTGCAAATTAACATTTATCCTCAAAAAAAAATTTTCTTTGACAAAATAAAAAAAACCTTTACATCACATCACTTATTTTTCTATAAGTATGTATGTATGTATGCATTCTTTTAAAAGTTCAGAAATCCATAAACACAGACATATTTACATCCATATCTACATTATATTCGGATTAATTGTAAATACTGATTAAAATACAGAAAAACAAAAAAATTTTCTATATTCTCGACAATTTTTATCCCACAATATAGAACCAAAACTAATTTAAGTGGTAAAAATTCATTCACCAAAAATATATACATAAGTCTACATGCTTATGTATATATTATTATGATGCAAATGCAAAAATCAAATATGTTTGATGTATTATAAATGTATAAATTTATATTTTACGATATATCAAAATAAAAATTCATTGTTTTTTTTTTATTTTAAAGCTGTTCAATTAACGGAACATTGAAAAAAAAAATATTTTTTTTTTTTTTTGCAGACATCAGACTGCACTTCTTTCTTTTAATATTTAAAACCATAAGTATGCATACCAATATACAATACAAGTAAATATATGTATGTACATATAAATACATATCCAGTCAGATATTACAATATGTTTGTATGTATGTATGCAGTCGAAAAATATTCATGCATTTAATCTGAAGTTGATTTCAATTTACTATTGTTTTTAATATTTGAAAAAAAAAAAAAAATATGTTGAAATGAATGTCCAAATATTCTGTACTATCGTGCATATAACAGTAAATACGATACTGATATCGTATCATTTTAGTTTTTATTTTTTAAATTTATTTATTTATTTATAAATTTATTTTTTTTATTTTTTAATTCCAAAATCTCAACATAAAAACCGCATAAAAAATTGCAACTATTGAAATGTCATACAAAATACCAAAGTAAAAAAGATACCGAAGTAAAAGTGTCAAATAGATGATTTTAAAAATTTTAAAGGTTACTACAGAAGCATTTTATAACTACAAATAGAAGGTATTGCAATCATTTAAATATTCGCCTTTCAAATTTTGAAGAATTTCGATATGATAAACTTTAAAAGTGGAATTATGTTTCATTTATAGTACACTAAGTGACATGATGACAATTATATTGTAAATTTTTGTCAAATTTGATGTAAACGCCTCTCAATCTATGTCAATTTTTGTCAAAATCTATATTATCTCAAAATGGTTGTCAGTAAATAATTTACATTTTTAATAAAAAAAAAAAGAAGAATCTAGATAAAGAACGCATTTTGTAGCCCTTTAAGTTAATATTTTAAACAAGATAACAAATTCAGAATATCCAGTAATTTGTTTTTTTTTTTTTTTTAAGATCATCATCATCGATCATTCATGATAAAATGATTAAAAAAAATTAAAAATTACAGAAAAACAAAAAAAACCTTTTGTAAAGATGGGTGCATTTATTTCTGGTAAAAGGAAATTGATTAATACGTAAAGTAAATTAAGTTTGAAATGCGAACAAAATAATTGATACTAAGTTATGTGAACAAAACAAAAAATGGCAAAAATTACTTGATTTTAAATTTATAAAGTAAAAAAAACTAAAGAGTCCTTTGATTTTTCTGGTACTTAAATAAATTAAGAATAAAAAATAATAAATTGATAAATAAAATTTTTAAAGTGCCTACAATCAGTGTAAAAGGATTTTTTTTTTCATTTTAAATTAAAATTCTTAAATACAGAATTAAAAATAAAAAAATTATAAAAATTTTTTATTTTTTAATATAATTAACAAAATTTTAAGCGAGATAACTTTGTAAATATTTTTAATGGTAAAATCAAATTATTAAGATTATCAAGCAAGATTAAAGGTATTTTTTATTAGGTCTTATAAAAGGACTATTTTGATAAAATAGGATCCCATCTACAAAATCTGTAAATTGTAAGTTATGTTATCAATTAGAAATTCAGAAAAAGTGAATACTTAATATTTTTAGTACGATTCTAGTAACACTTTCCAAAAATTTTTAAAAAATGCATCAAAATAAGATTGGAGCTATTTCTTATGCCACATAATGTACTGCGAACACAGCAATTTCTGTTTAATAACAAACATTCAAGAACTCACCAAAATAATGAATTAAAAATATTTCTTAAAAGCAACTGAATTTGAAAACGAGGAAGAAATACGATATCAATATCATATAAATAATAATAAAAATTCTTCAAGCAACCGTTATGTTGTTTATTTATTTAAATTTTTTTGTACTACGCATTATATCCTCAACAATTTCAAATTATCGAGTAAAACAAAATGGAAAAAATTCGTTTTAAAGAAATTTGTTAGAAAATTTGAAAAAATCAAGTAACACTTTCGTCAATTATAAAGTAACCCTATATTATTAAAAAAAGTTGTTAACAGAAATAACAGTATAATGTTGAAGCTTTAATTTTTGTGTATTACTTCAAAAAAATTTTAACAGGTGTTCAAGTTACAGGTGTTTAAAAATAGGAAATTTTCAGTTTTTGACCCCTTACAGCTCCTAAACGGGGGGTGATATAAAAAAAATTTCTGAAATGACTCACACTTATTTTCAAAGATCTAACTTCTGTCAAAATTTCAAGTTTCCAACTTAAAGCGTTTAGAAGATAGAAGGATTAAAGGATTTTGCAAAATTTGAGTTTCGCATAACGGTAAATTAAGACACCATATGGCACAACTATATATTTATTGTATATATACTTTTAAAGCTAATAAAAGCAGTAATCGTTTGGCGTTCAAAATGAAGATATACCTTATACAACTTGTGTTATAACAATTTAAATATAGAGCTTTTTTGAACCTTTGGGGAGCTGTAGCTCCGTAACGGGTGGGGCTACAAAAAAAAGTTATTAAAAATAAAATTAATATTTTTGTGAGATCTAATTTCATAGCTCTATTTCAAAAAAAATGTAGGGATCTAAAAGTTAGGTGTTCGAGAGCTACCCTAAGTTTTGGTCCAAACTCAACCAAAAAAAATAGGGAATCTACAAATTACTTCCAGAATATTTTGTGTAAATTTCAAGATTCTAGCTTTCTTAGTTTTTGAGTTAGCGTGCTGACGAACGGAAGGAAGGACGGACGGACATGGCTCAAACGTCTTAGAATTTTTTTCTGATCCGATCCATACCTTTGAAGGTATATCTAGCTCGCTTATTTCGAGGTGTTAGAAACGGAGGAGTAATTTTATTATACCCGATCCTATCGTACGGGTATAAAAATCAGTCACCCTTGATATCGAAAAGATATTTCACATCTAGCTAGATCTAGAACTTCTCTATATAAACTTAAAGTATTCTTAATAGATAGAGAATTTAATGTAAAAAAATAATAAAAATAAATCATTACCTCAACAAATTACTTCAGAAGTACCTCGAGATTCATACCTATATCCCAACACTATAGAATATATTTTGAGTTAATAATACTAAAATATTGGAACTGTAAACTTAGTTTATAACACAGTCCTAATCTGTTCTTTGATATGTCCAAAGAAGATTTATTTTTAAAACGTAGGACAAAATTTTGCGGAACTATATAATTCTTTTACAAAGTGGAAAATTAAAATAAACTCAAGAAGCCATCTTTATTACCATGCTAAGAAAGATGTGCTTCTCTCCTAATAGGGATCTTAATTTAAGTAATAATATTATCTTTCTAGAGACAATATTAAATATTTTGGAAATTTCCTCGATCGAAAATTTAAATTCATATATAATTAATAAGTTGAATGCTTTAAATAAAACGTAATAGCCTCTGAAAGTGAAATGGTTGAGAAAATGCTCATATAACTACAAAACTATATTCCAACCCTTAATTTTTTATGCAAAACCAATTTGGAGTGACTCAGAACATTAAAATCAACATTAATTTACTTCAAATTAAAGAAAACTCTATTTTAAAAATCATTTATAATTTACCAAATACATTTTTATACCCTACCACATTAAGTATAGGGTATATTAACTTTGGTATGGTGTTTGTAACCACCAAAAGGAAGCAAGTTAGGTATAGACATTTATATATATTCTGAATCAGGATCACCTCCTGAGTCGATTTAGGGATGTGCCTCCGTCCATCCGTCCGTACGCACGATAACTCAAAAAATAATGATGCTATCTTAATGCAATTTATACTGTAGGTTAACAATGACTAAGGTAAGGCGGGGATTGTAAATGGGCGAAATCGGACCATGCGTTCGGGTACCTCCCATACAATTCCCAAAAGCGAATATGCATATCTTCGAAATTAATAAAGATAGAAACTTAAAATTTTGTACGAGGCTGTGTTTTCTTGAATCCCTGATATCCCTAAAATTTGAGATGAGTTGGAGTGGTTGTTCGGGTAGCTCCCATACAACTTTTAAAACCGAACAACAATATCTTCGAAATTAATAAAGATAAAAACTTCAAATTTAGTACTAGGGTGTTGTTTCCTGAATCCCTTATTTGTCCAACATTTGGGATGAATTGGAGGAGCTGTTCGAGTACCTCCCATACAACTCCCAAAACCGAACAAGCATATCTTCGAAATTAATAAAGATAGAAACTACAATTTTGATACCAGGGTGTTGTTTCCTGAATCCCTGATTTGCCTAAAATTTCAGATGAATTGGAATGGTTGTTCGGGTATCTCCCACACAACTCCCAAGACAGAACAAGCATATCTTCGAAATTAATAAATATAAAAACTTGAAATTTGATATAAGAGTATTCTACCCTGTTCTGATTATGTCTCTAAAATTTGAGATGAATTGGGGTGGTGGTCCGGGTGCCTTCACACACTTTCCAAGACCTTACAAGCATATTTTCGAATTTAATAAAGATAGAAACCTGAAATTTTGTATAAAGGTTGTAAAAGCATTAATTTTTTTAGCTTATATTAAATACCTAACTAAAATAACTTATGGATTTTTAATTTTATTTGAATTTTTTAGGTGTAGGGTATAAATAAGCGGTTGCATCGACTTACTGTTACATTTACTTGTTTTACCAAAAGATTGAACGAAATATTAAAACCAAAACTTTTAGGTGACAACACCAAGATACAAAAAAAAATTTTTTAAATGCGGATGTGACATCTCCTTAGACGAATTGATCTAAAATCATTTTTTTTTATTTTTAATTGTGGATGTAAATATTTTATTTTGTTATAAAACAA
The DNA here is from genome assembly GCA_947095535.1 of Poecilobothrus nobilitatus. NCBI lineage: Eukaryota > Metazoa > Arthropoda > Insecta > Diptera > Dolichopodidae > Poecilobothrus > Poecilobothrus nobilitatus. Next base: position 60,747,639 of record OX352772.1, read on the forward strand.
AATTTGAAAATTTGAGCTATACTTTGTCAATTAGTTGAAAACAAGATAAAGATTTTACACAAAATTACTATCAATAACGAATAAAAAGAATTTTTTTTTATAGTAACGTTAACAATTTTGGACATAATAAAGCAGAATAATCGGGATATTAAGCATTTATAATCGGTATTGAAATTACTGAGTTTGGTAAGTTTAAATAAATTCTATGAATTAATCTTGCCAATTATTCTTACAAGGACTTTTTCAATTAGAACTATAAATATTGTACCAGGGTCTATAAATATTGTATTTGTATTGTAATATAATCTGTATTACAGATATAATAAAACTACAGATACAATAACATATAGTTCCTATATAACCATAACTATTATTATATTATCCTATACTTTAACATATATACATATGTATTGCATTCTGTCTTGTAGCCTAATTTTAAATCATTTTATAAAGATAAATCAAATTATCTTCACATTTTCTTATAATTATAGGATATACACACTAAAGCCTTTTTTGTATCTATCGTGAACATTCTTGATATAATATAGTTTTAGATAATATTATGAAATATTATATATTTGATTTTTTTTCCATTTAAATATTTTCTTTTCATTTTTGAAATAAACAAGAAAATATTATTGACATTACTTCAAAATATATCTGTAAATCCAAAAATCAAATATAAAAAAAAGAACAGCGGTAATGTAAAATTATTTGGAAAATAATATTTTTTTTTTTTTTCTGGAAAAATAAAAATAAAAACTACCTGTACCCGGTTTTATTACAAATTTTGATATGCGTATTTAAATGTTCATATGTCTATTTTGTTTTATTTTATTTTGGTTCGTAACTGTATCATATAATATAAGAGCCATGCACCGCATATTATACACCAATCATGTTTTTAATTTATTTCAATTTACTTCATATTCTTATTGATTAAATGGCTGTCCGTATAATGTCATTTATTAAAGTTAAAATGGTAACAATATATCAGAGCCACAAATAAAAATTTTTATTGTAAATTTATAGAAAGAAATCAATTGATTCAGAATGAATCAGATTAGAAAATTTTAAAAATAATCATTATGCAAATTAAAATTAATACAATATTTTTACTATCCATAAATACGTTTATAAAATCTTTTTGATTTAATATCATTTAATTTAATTATAATAATAATTAAACTTTATTTTCTTAATAGATAAAAACCACTATTAATATTAATTTACACAAAAATTGTATACTTATAGGCGTTATTTTTGAATTTCTTTTACGCACAAAGAAGAAGCAAATTAAATAAGAAAATGAAGCTATGTTAGAGTGGTAACGGTAATACTTTTATGTGACAATTTAATTTTTTCCTCGTTTTTTGTTATGTTCATATAAAAATATTTTCACATACAGGGTAAAAGGTATTTCCTCGTCTTTGATCAATCAAGCGTTCAGACAAAAGAAAAAAAAAACAAATTTTGTGCTATAAAATTTATGAAAACTTTTAGTTATTGATGAAACTTGTATGTATATATATATATATATATTATATAAAACGTATAAGTACTAAGTACAGTGAGTATTTTAATAATAAGACCAAAATATGAGTGTGAGTATTGACTGTTTAAAAAGTAAATGAAATAAATGTCAAATATTTTTTTTTATCAACAAAACTAGATGGCTCAAAATATTTCTCAACCTAAATTTTAACACAAAGGTTAAAGACAATTTTAAATGTTGATTAATGATTGTTAATTTGTTTGTTTCTTTCAGATTTGTAATCTGTTAAAGCTCAATTTAGATATATGCATTAGAATAGAAATTAGCTTTTTCAGAAATTGTTTTTATTGAAAAATGCGTCAAATTTTTCGTTAAAAAATTGAATTATAATTTTATTTTAATTTTACGTCTAAAGAAGTTGTTTAAAGTTTAACATATTAAATAAATTTAGTTATTAATACTTAATTAATTTCTTAATACAAATATAAAAGTCTATAATACAATAAACCTATAGGAAACTTCTGTGTCGCAGTTTGTAAGCACGTGGCTCATTAACCGAAAAAATGTGCCAAGAGTTTTTCTGAACAAATCTCCCTTACCTATACAAATATAGTGAATATGAACAAAATAAATAATATTACAGTATAAATAAATAATGGTATTCGACCTATAATGGCTTAAAAGCCGATACTTTAATCACATTTGTATTATCCTATGTAAATACTTTGTAAATAAAAAAAATATAAATAAATAATGTTATTTTACATGATAGGTACATTGGTAGGATAAATATCACCAGAAAAAATGCTTTTCAAATTTGTACGATAGAAAATTCGTAAAAATGTTAGAACAATTATTGCATTTTACATTTTTATTCGTTTGTTTCCTAATGGGAATAACGAAAATCTGAAAAACAAACAGAGCTCTTGCTAATATAAAGAATTTGTAGAACTAGCACAAGTACATACTGCATTCAAAAAGAAAAGAAACTCTAAAATCACTGAAATCACTTCAATATTTGTAAATCATTAATTCACAAGAAATAGGACTAATCCATAACTATGCACATTATACATAATCCATGTTGAAAAAACTCAATTGATTATTTCTTATTTGCATTATCCAGCTAGTAAGTTGTAATTAATTACAAATGAATTCGAACCGGGAAAATCTCTCTAGGTTAGCTTACATTATAGACCATTACATGATTATTTCTTTATTTCTTGATTATTTGAACTTTTGCAAACTAAAAATTGTAAAACTTAAACACAAAATTAATATTGTCACTGTATTTATATATAAAATATAACAATAAAAAACAAAGAATAAAGCAAAAAAAAATAAAATTATAAAAGGAAAAACAATATTGAGAAAACGGAATCCTTCGAATCCGTTTTTTATTTTTTTTTTTTTGGAAATTCTGTTACAATAAAATAAATTTTTTTACTATCAAAATATACAAGAATTGCCAATGTGATAAAAATAAAAACAGTAAAAAATATATATTATATTTTTTGGAATTTTTTTTTAAAAATAAATACGCCAAAAACAAAAAAAAAACTCAAAGACAGAATATAAACGGAACTGAACACTTTAAGGATGGAAAATTTCATTTCAGCATTGCAATCTATTTAGGGATGAAAATCAATCTTTCGGCAGGAAATGAATAAATAATGGGAAAAAAAAATATGAATAATGCCTTCTATAGAAAAAAAAAAAAAAAAATTCACCCCGCCATATGAAAATTCACCTCATCATATTACATACATCATATTATTAAAGATAGGTATTATTATTACTTTATTCTTTTGTTCAACAAAATACAGCGTGTTAAATGAAGTATAGTTAAAAAAACAAAAAAAAAAAACAAAATTTTATAATGGTTTCCCTTAAAATTATTTATTAGCTTTTTTTTCAATTTGATTTAATTTTAATACAACTACAAAGTCATCAATAACAAAAAAAAAATTATATATTATTATGGCATTCATCTTAGAATTTTTCATATGATATATTGTATTTAAAATAAGTGGGGTGAATTTGTTACATATCTTCAATTAAATTAAAATCTCGAATACTGTATAGTGTACGCTATTAGAATTAAATAATGAAAACGGAAATAATTAAAATAAAAATGTTAATAACATAAAGAAAAGAAAAAACTTAAAGGAAATTTAAATTTTTTTACATACTTAACTCAAAGTAATATTTTACATACACACATCACAATAAAATAAAGCAAAATTTAAGTAAATCAGTCTATTGACCATTAAATAAGAAAATGGTAAATTTATTTGAATATATCTACATAACATATGGTTTCATTTATATATTTTTAACGATTATTAACATTATAATTTAATTCAAGTTAAATTTTAATTAAATCTTTAAATTTTAAATAATTTTTTTTTTTTTTAATTTTTAATAATAGCTCAAAATATTGTATCAGACGAATGGATAGACATATATTATATCAGCATCAGTTATATCTTTATTTAGAGAGCTATCGCTAACTGATTGTGTGATAATTTACAGATTGGTAAATGATGTTATTAATTTAAAGTTTAATAAATCTGGTAGAGTTGAGAGAAAAATCTCGTTAGAGCTATCTACATGTGTGTGAACACTCCTTAGAGCTCTACATCGACTCTACCAGAGATTATTTATTAGAAATTTCTCTACCGTGTAAACACTTTCAAATAGAAAAATTTTTGTGTCTATGATGACTTGAACACGTTTGTAGATCTGTATAGACTTTTTCGTAGATTTTCATGTAATTCTTGTATTTTTGCATATTATATTGTTATTTAAAGTATGTATGTATGTATGTTTCAATAAGTAATCAATGATCAATATTTTGCTATATAAACTTTTGCTCTTTTGAATATTTTGTTTAACTTTTCCTAGCAAAAAATTAAAATTTGAATGGGACATACGTAAACAAATTTTCCACGAATTTGGATCCTCAACCCTTAACTCATTTAATAAATTTTTATAGAATCTAACAGCATGTCTTATTTGCACTCATTCTCGTACCTAATATTTTCTGTTTTTATTTTTATGATTTCTTTTAAGAATTAAATAACAACGATAGCTGCAGCAGCGAACTTCTTTTAGAACTATTTGCAACAAACTAATTGGTAGAGAAACCTTTTTTTTCCGTATAGCTCTACTAATTTTTAATCTCCCGAATGTACTTAGCTTTATCTTATTTGTTTCATTAGCTAGATTTATTCAGTTAAGTACACAAGCGAGAGTAAAAATGGTAAAGTTGAGGGAAAAATCTCGGTAGAGCGATCTCTATATGTGTCTCTACATTGTCTACTGTAGAGCTGTACATTATCTCTAGAAGAGATTTTTTGTTAGAAATTTCTTTACCGTCTAAATACTTTCAAATAGAGAAATTTTTGCATATACGATGACTTAAAAAGTTTTTTCAATTTATTTCTTTTGATTTACTTTAAAAACCTTTTATAAGTAGAATTAAAGAGATAACAATGGATGAAGCAACGTAACGGAAAGAAATTGAACATGACAGAATAAAGTCAAGAAACTGTCCATTCACAGTCCAATCAATATTAACCGCTTCAAATTTTAATGTATTAAAAATTCGAATAAAAGGTTAAAGTTATTAAAAACAGATTTGGCAATATGTCAGAAAAAATAGACATAATACAAAGAGAATTTGATATTGAACACTTTAAGCCAATTACAGAACCTTTCTGCTGAATTTGGAAAAATTTGCATTGCTCGATAATCAAAAAGCGAAATTATTATCTTATCTTTTGCTTAAGAAAGAATTTCTGCATGTTTATAACAATTAGACTAGAACTTTTGGATGAGATTAAGGATTAGGAAAAAGAAAACCAACCCGCGGATTACAAATATACTTCTTATTTCCTTAGATACCTTTTATTGGTATTTTTGTTTGTGTACAAAAGCAAAAATTTGTGTACATACTTGCACAAAAAATAAAGCGAAACAAGCGAAACAAAATAAAAATGCTGAAAATAACAGTAAACAAACGTTTATCTAATAAATTCAAGCATTCAGTACAACAAAACTACATTATGAATTACATGCTGTACCCGAGGTTTTTTTTTAAAAACTTTTGTGCAGGAAATTATAAAAATGTTATAAGTGGCATCGATATTTTACATACCACTGTGCTGCGCTTGTAAAATATGAATGAGTTACATTACGTATACGATAATGCTTGTAAGAGTTAACCAATATTTAAAATAATCTATTTTTCAAATGAAAATTATACAATATAATTTCATAAGACACCTTGTATAAAAAAACAAAAAAAAACGCCTCAAGATAGGCTATAGCAATTAAATGTATGCAATTGTACTAGTAATAATATTCAAATATTTATAAAATTGTTGAAAAAAAAAACATTAAACATATTCGCGTTTACTTAATTTTATTTATTTTTTTTTGATAATTTTGAATTTTATTTTTTTTTTCATTCTTACGCTATTTGCATTCATATTCTCTTTTTCGAGTTAGCTTTATTCTTTATTTTTCATTTTTTTCTTTTTATTTTTTTTTTTTTTACACTGAAGACAAAATCTTTAATTTATTCTTTCAAAATATATATATATATATATATTTTTCAATTTTATTGAATGATGATATCTCGAGTGTATTTCAACTCAATTCAATATTTTTATTATAATAAAAAAAAATTATACAAGTACAACATAAGGTAACAATAATAAAAGGTATATAATAATATGTGATCGATCTAAAGAAATATTTTCACTTTTGGTATTTAATTTTTGTATCCATATTATGTTTTATATACATAATAATATTTGCAACGTAATATATATTATGTAATTGTTTTCTCGTTTATAAAAATTAAATTAAAAACTTAGGCATTATTTTTTTCATTTACGAACATCACTACACAGTCAGTTTTATTACTTGTTTACCTTATTCTAAATCAAATCTTTTAAACACTATGTGTTCCAAAAATTTCATTATTTTGTTCACATTTGTTTTTAAGAACTTAGCATTTAAAAACAAATTTTACAATATAATTCTTATACTGTATCAGACAACTGATATTCCTAAACTGATATTTCTCTAACTGATATTCTACTCTAACTGAACATAAACATAAATCAACTACCATTTTAAAAAATGTTTGCTCTGTTACTTGTTACAATAAATTATGTAAAAAAACGCAAAGTAAACTTTAAAAATAACAAAGTAACTAAAAAACTAAAACGAGGAAGAGTACAAGAGAGTAAATTGTGTCAACTCTGGGATAGCCGTATGAGCGTAATACATGCAGTTTCATTAAAACTTGATCATCTTTTTCAGATGACGAAATTATGGTTATATGAAAAAGGAGTTATATGGCAGCTCTCTGAACTGGTTGCTCCAGACCAACCACATTATCCAAAAGTTTTTGGCATGTAACTCGACACCTTTTAACAAAATTTCCGCTACCTGGCTTCAATAGACACTGTTATTTAGTTATTTTCATATAATGAACGAAGTTGCTTATTTGTTGAGTCATCGTGCGAACGGACGGTCGGACGGATAAACGTCAAGGCTTTATCGACTCAGTATTCGGTTTTTAGCCGATCCATACACTTGAGGCTATATCTAGCTCGACCTAAAAGGAGTCGGAGTCACAAACGTAATGACAAATTTATTATACACTTGAACATCTGTTCATACGAGTATAATAAAACCTTTAACTTCTTATACAAACTGCTCATTTCTGTTAATAAATTCATCAGAAAAATTCTAAAAATCTGAAGATGTTCTAAATCTGTATTTGGTTATCCAGAATTCAAAAAAAATTAAATAATCACAAGATTATTTTTAAAACACACACAATAAATAAATGATAGTTGTCCAAAGTTCAAATCAAAATACTGTTATTTCATATTCTAATAGTTAAAAAAAAAACTAAATTCAACAAAAAGGAAATATAGAAACGAAATGTATTTATCTATTGTCAACGTAAATAAAATCTTGATCGAAATCTATTTTCTTTCACAATAACATAATTTTCAATTGCAATAATTTTCAAGGAATTATTTTTATTGTGAAAATTTTAACCCGGCAGGTTGTGCAAAAAATACCGACAGCATCACTTGTGGTATAAGTTTACTAAATATTGAACAACTCAATAATCCACAGCGTCTAATTGAGAATGAGAAGTTTCTTGGTCTTCGTCCGAGGGCTTATCTACCAAAAAGTCAGTAAAAATTAAAGAGGTTAGATAAGCGGTCAGTGGTGAATAACTAAACTAACGTTTTCAACGTTAAATTTAGTCAATAGCACTTAGGTAGGTAGATCACGATGCTGCGTGAAGACCTCAATTAGCACTAGATTGCGCGATTTTAATACGACTATGCTCACGTGGCTTATGTTTTAAGATTGTTTACGGTTTTATATCCTACCCGAGGAGTTCAGATACGAAATCAATTCTTTGATTTTGTGTTCAGAGAGCTCACTGAGGTTGTGGTAGAACGGTGCTCCAGCTTCTCACTTTCGTTTGCTTCTTTGCAACTCCTTCAAGAAGTGTTGTTAGGGATTCCTATTTTGGACGTGTGTCTACATGCGTGCCTACTGTCCAGTAACCTGTGATGATTGCCACTAGCCTGGCGATGTCTATTCGTGATTTGGATATCAACTCATTTTATCTCCTTTTGTTGTTGGTGGGCCATAATGTTCTAGATATGGTGTAATTGCTCAGATTGCACCACCTCTGTTGCGATTTCGATATATACAAAGAAAGGATCTGTTCCTTTACGGTAATAATTGGACAACTGATTCTTTCAGGAGAGTTAATGTTCAGAGTGACTCCTTTCTTCGCTAGTTCGTCAGCTTTTTCGTTTCCTTCAATATTACTATGCCAGGAACCAACATGAAGGTTATATTTAGCTTTTCGTTTATCAGGCTAAGTCCCTCTTACTACCTAACAAACTTTAATGTCGTAATGTTCATGTTAATAGCCTTAATCGTGGATTGACTATCCACACAGATGGCGACCGTTGTGTAAAATTTCCGTTCAAAACTCGAGCAGCCTCTCTAACTGCTAGTATCTCTCTCTACCTGAAAGATTCTAGCTGTGTCGAGAAGTCTGTAGGATTTCGAAATATAGAGTTTTTCCGAGAAAATAGGAGTTAAGTTTAGTTAATAATGCAATAGGAAGACTGACTAATGTCACTACTAATATCTGTTACTGGTCAAAAAAAAATGAAGAAAGAAAAAATATATAAATAATAAGTTTGACGATAGTTATAAAAAACATGTTACGATAATTAAATTAGAATGCTATACAAATGAAGAGAAGTAACTAAAGAAGAAAACCAACTGAATTCCAAAAAGAAAAGGTATAAAACCTAAAGCAAAAAGATAGCAAGATATTAGCATAGAAAAATCTATAAATAAAATAAAAGAAATTAACTTAATATTAACAACCAAAAATCAAATCTTCTCCGGTTACAAAATACACTACAAGGCATAACGTGAAGAAGAAACATCAAAAAAAAAAATATTAATGTTGAAAAAGAAGGAGAATCTTTACAGAGAATTGATAAATCTTAGAAATAAATCGAAATTAAAATTAGATACCTATGAAAATAAATTGCCCAGATCAAATATTTTATTTGGACTTTTTGAAACTAGAACAAGACTATAATATATGTTTAGCTGGAGCTATGTTTTTATTAATTTCGAAAAAAAAATATTCCATATACAAAACGTTTGAAATTTTAACATTGTAAATAAATCTGAAATTAGTAAAGTTAAAAATAATCAATTTCATCCGCCCCACATCAGAGAGGAAAAGACCCATTAAATTTGTTTATAATATTGACTGTTATAAATAAAATCTTTCTAAATCTAAATCTATCTAAATCTGAAATGATAAATCTCATAAACATTATTTGAAAAACTTCATCATAGAATACCTAATAATGGATACTTTTATTCCTCATTAATGATTTAGTGCTTTCATATTGTAGTAAGCATTTTTATCCACAAGATACAACACTTAAAATAAATTAGAAAAAAAAAATTTTTTTTATTGAATACAGCGATGAAATACCTCTTCACAAAGTTTCTATCTCTGTTATTCTTTTACTATAGTATGATCTTACAATTGTCTAGATCAACTCTATTTTATATACCAAATTATTATTTTCAATATATTTATACAATATTTACCACATATTTTATGTTACCAAAAAGGTAGTAAGTAATATTATATTATATAATATTATATAATATGTACATATTAAAATATATTGAAAAAAATAAAAAAAATCCGAAATGTGTTGAATGTCAATTTTTATTTAAATATTGTATACTTTTACTTGTTCTAATATGTATGAGTTTTGAAAAGAAATTTAATGCTTCATTTTTTATTAATAGTAATATTGGATATAAATTTGAATATATTGTATTCGTTTATACTTAAGATTGAAAAAAAATACAAAAAGAATTTCTATATCAATATTGAATGATTTTTATAAAGAACAGTAAAATATTTTCTTTCACTTAATATTACTACATATTTTATTGAAAATTTAAAGGAATTTTTCTTTAAATAAAAAATAACAAAAAAAAAAACAAAGACAGTAACAAAAAGAAAATGTATTCAAAATAGAAGAAAATATTTTTTAAATCGAAATATGTATTTAAATATTGCTCGTTAATATATTCAAATCATAAAAAGGATTATTGACTAAGAAACATTTTATTAAAGAATGTTAATTTATATATTATACATTTTTTTTTTTTGTTACTTTTTTATTATAAAAAAAAATTTTCCTTCTGAATTCTTTAAAATGAATTGGATTCTATTGGAAAAAAAAAAACAAAAAAAAAAGAAATATATTGTACTAAAGATTATTAGATTTGAAATATTTTATAAAGTTTCTTCTTTTACGTGTTTTACATACACATCTTTTTAGATCTAAAGTTTACTACCACACTTTTACATTATATTTTACAATAATATTTTCCTTCCATAATTTTATATTAATTTGTTTTGTAGCAGTAAAAATTTCTTTTCTAATATTTTACGATAAACAAGTAATTCTTGTATTTTCTCATAGAGTCACATCATATTTCTGTAAACTCAAAAAAGTTAATAAAATCCTTATACTTTATAATGTAAAAGTTATTATCTTATAGTGTTTACTATTTATTAATTACTATTTACTGTACTTTACTGTATTTACTGTACTTTATTGTATTTATTGTACTTTTTTGTGTTTACTGAACTAACGGTAAACAAAAATTTCTAATATCTTCTCATACAGTCCTATCATATTTCAGTAAAATCAAAAATCATATTTAAATCTGTAAATCTTATAGTGTATACAATTTAGTATGATTACTATTTACTATATTTTACTTTATTCAATGCGCTTTAATCTATTTACTGCGCTTTACTGTATTTAATGAATTTACTGTATTTAGTGCACCTAAGAAGACTAACATTCTTTTAAACGTCTGTCCCAAATTTTCAATGAAATGGTTATTTTTCAATTTACGTACACGACGATCTCTTAAAACAAAAATAAAACAATCTAGAGCATATAGAAATATTTGAATTGTAAAAATCTGATAAAATATTTAATTTTTGGACAAAATAATCATTAGGGAAAGTTCCAAAATTTAAAACTCTAAATTCAATCTGGAAATTTTTTTTTTTTAACGTGGTAATGCTATAATTTCAAATCAAATGTCCAAAAATTCTATACGTAAAGCATATTGAAGAAATGAAAAATTTTTGGCGAAAAATATCGAAATTACTATAATTTTTTAATTTCTCAATTTATTACCTTTCAAAAAAGATTCGCGGATTTATATTATCTATAGATCAGAAATTATTATGTAAAACATATTGAAGATTCTGGACAAAAAGTAAAAATATCCTACAAAATTATTTTTTTTACGATAATTTTTTCCAAAAATTTTTTTTTGTTACAAAATTTTTTCCTTTAAAATTTGTATCTTCCTTGATTTTAATCCATATATTAGTATCTATTACAGATTTATAAATGTTCGAGATTTTTGTTCTTTCAGATACCAGGAGCTTCAATTTAACAAATTAAATATGTATATATTTTTATAGCCAATGAATCCACTTCACTATTACTATTAATATTATTACTATAGACCAATAATAGTCTTATATATAAATCACAAACGTTTTACAAATTTCAAATATTTTTTTCTTAAATTAGTCGTCAAAGTTTATAATAAGGCCTGAGCCTGAATAAATTTTTTAAATTTGACTCTAAACAAAATTAAAGAATCAAACCGAGGACAAATTATGTTAGTATATTATGTGTGTGTGTTATGGAAGGGTAATAAATATAAAATTAATAGTTCATTCGTATCAATTTATTAGTACTTTCAGAATATTCTATAACATGTACTTCCAGTCATTTGCTTTAAATTTTGCCAAAAATTGCATCCATACATTTTTCACCCTGTATATATCAATCCACTGTATTGGTCACTTCCATTGTATTGGTCAATTGATAACTAAAGCTTTGTATGAAAATAATGAATTAATCAAAAACGAATATTTAATTTTACTTTGAAATTTAATTAATTGGTTAAATCGCCAAACATCCTTCCTACATCCTTATCCAAAAAATCAAAGTACAAATTTATATTAAAGATTTATTTTAAGATTTAGTTTGAAAAGTGATAGTTTAAGATGGTTAAAGTTCAACACTATTTAGTCAAGATTCATGCAAGAGGTGACTTTTGATATTTTCCACTGTCCCTCCTAAAAGAGAAAAAGGAAGAACAAATTAGAATTTTAATTAGAAATATCTGTATTTAAATAACTTTTCAAGCTAAGAAATAAAACAAAAAACTATAAAAAAAAAAAGAAAGTTATCTACTATAAAAGCTGTACTCCTTTAAATTATTAAAGAAAGAATAAAAAATTTGTCAGCACTAAAAAAATCACTAAAAGTTCTTCAAACATCAAAATGACTTTTAATGTTTTCAACTACATTTTTTTTTTCTATAAAGAAACATTGAAACATTAGTGACAATATAAATTAACTTCTTAGGTCCTGTCATTGGTTAAAAACTAAAAAGAAAAATTTAGGCAAAAAATGAAAATCCAAATTGTAAAATAAGAAAATTTTCTTATATTCTAGACTAATATCTATTATATGAGTTTGGAGGGGTATAAGGATTACTTGATTTTTATTGACATCACATCTTCGCATTGGCACAGATAAGCCTGTTTAATCCAATAAAATTTTTCTTTTATTAACTTTTCTGTTTTTTTTTTTTTAGAATAAATATAAGAAGGGGTAATCTTTTGAGAAAACTTTAATATTTTATTATCTGTTATGCTATTGGTTAATATATACATATACATATCTTATATTTTTTTTTATTTATATTAATAATAAGGAAAAGAATAGAAAAGCTTTTGTCTTAATGTAAAACTTTATTTTTAATGGTTTTGTTTTTTTTTTTTTTAGTTCTTCTAAAAAAAACTTTTTCTTTATATATACATATCAAATACATATCAAATATAAGGAAGGATATTAAACCAAGGATATTTAAATACGTACATTTCCAAAATGATAATATAAAGAATTTTAAAATTTGGATAATTTTTGTATCATAATTTTGCAATTTTTATTAAATAACGAAAAATTAAGAGATACTTTTTCTAATTTTATAGAAATTCATTTAATTAGAAAAACTATTTTTGTTTTTTTTTGTATGTGAGTAGGTGGGAAGCATCTAAAGACGTGGTACGACGTTTAATGTTTGGACTTTGATTTTTACATCTCACTTAAAACATAAAAGTAGTTACAGTTTTTTTTCATTTTTGACCCTTTTTGTTTTTAATTATAAATTTTGATTTTTTATCGTTTACCATAACTAACATGTAGCGACTTAGAAGACTAAAGCTCCTTAAAAAGTAAGTCGACTACTAAACTTTTATTAATGAGATTTATGTATGGTTAAAAATGCATTTTAAATATTTGCATTTTATCATAAACAATATAAAAAAATTTTTAGCTAGTCGATTGTCAGATTAATATTTTCAATAGGTAACTAATATCTGACGTATATATAGTGGTTAATAAACGTGACTTTCATTCGAAAGGTCTCATCTCAAACCTCGGTCAAGTTATATATAATAGTAGTAATTTATATCGTAAAAGTTTCTATCATAAATTTTAATAATAGTCCTCATATATCTACTGCCAAGTAATCGACGGCTTAGTAATCTTACGGCTTAGTTTGGTGAAAATAATGTTTCAAAAAACTTATATAAGTAAATAAATATCAAGTTTCAAGAATTTGATATAAATAATATACTTCATAGTATGGATAACCTATAAAGTGGAACGGACAAACTACAAAAAAAAATGTAATAAACACATTTTTTCCAAAACTTTTTAAAATTATGCTTACAATTCCTTATTATAAAAATATTAAAAGGAGAATAATTTTAAAATAAAGGATCTATATAAAGGATAAATTTAAATCTCAAATAATTTTATAAGTTTAAAACAAAAATAATTATGACCGAAATTTATAAATTCGAAAAGGCCTAGGTACTAAAATATTAAGTTAATATATTAATAATTCTCTTCCGTTTAGTACGATAAAATTAAATCCGTAAATATACAATTAAAGGAAACTACAACTAATCAAGTTTAAATTCAATACAAATCTTTTCTATACTTATATTAATATAAACGAGTGCAAGGAATCCTTAATTTTTGTATATTTAACAGTAAATAGCCGCTGTGTATACTTAAGAAATTTAAATAAAATTTAAATAATTTAATGCATTTAATATTATTTAATTCTTCTAAAAGACAAAAATAAGTGTTCGTTAGTGATTACACATTGGAATGTAAAAAAACTGCTTTTTTTTTAATTCTCTAATGATGTTCAAGATACTGAACATATTAAATTTTAAATTTATTTTAACTTATTTTCATTTCAAAACGTTTAAAATATATTCTCTCAGCACAGTTTAAATATTTTATACTATATATACATCTAATATATATATATATATATGTATATTTAAATAATATTGTAAAAATTTACTAATAATGCTTCAACATATTTAAAATATAATTGCTCTTCTGATAGCTCAAATAACTGATAGATTTTAACTTAAGTATTAATATTATTTATATTTTGAAATCAACGATCTATATATATATATATATATATAGATATCAGAAAAATTATATAAGAAGATATTTTATATATATAGATCTATATATATATATATATATATATTATTGAAACATATTGATTAAACTTAGTAGACATCCATTAGAGATCAAATTTCTTAATTTCATTTTGTTTCTTGTTAACTTTTTCCTATATATACAAAACCATAAAAATCATCAATAGAAGAATAAAAGTGGTTTTATTACATATTATTATATTTCTATATAATATATAATGATTTATATGTGTATATTGATATTAAATGTGATAAAATGTATATCTATTAGAAAATTTTTATAGATAATAGCATATAATAGTTATATATATATATATGTATAGTAAATAGATAAAAGGATATGAACATCTCATTAAGATGCACGTGAAAGTTTTCTTTCATTTATTTCTATTTTTGGTTATTTTTTTTTATAATAGTATTGTTTGGTCGTCTTTAATATTATATAATTCGAAAACCAATCGAAAACAAGAAAATAAAAACAAAAAAAAAAACAAAAAGGTCTAAATGAAAATCATCATTATGTTGAGCAAAAAAAAAAAAAATACAAAAATCACTTTCAAAGGTTGTGTATCAATTTCATAACAAAATGTAATAATATATACATATGTATATATATGTACTTAAAAATTATTCATCATATATTATACATATATAATATACATATGTTTGTATATATGTATAATCTGGAAATAACTTTATGCTCCTTGAAATTACGACAATACTATGTTGGAATCTTTTTTATGAAGTTTATTATATTTTATCTTCTGTTAAATTGTTTATCTGTCTTTCACCATCATTTTGTATATCGACTACAGAGTTCATGATCTCAAGAAAAATATTTTTACATTATTAAACACTATAATGTTTTTTAAAAGGATCTACTAATTGAATGAATAAAGCTTAAAAAGAATACAATATTTTTATTTATTTTTAATTTTTTTTTTTTCTTCATATTGAAATAAATAGGAAAATTTACATTTCTTCTGACTACAATCATTTAAGTATAAATTATAATTGAATTTGCTTATATACGCTGATTCTTAAAATGAATTATAATTTTTGGAGATGGAAATGATTATTGATTTCAGTCAAATTTGAAATCAACTGATGAGAAAACAGAAAACTTGTCAAGAAATTATGTGTCAAAAAAAATCGTTTAGACTTTAGATAATACAATCGATATTGAAAATAATTCGATACTTTTCTTTTAATTTTTTTTATCGCTAGAAGCTGTTACATATTGATACTTGTTCATATTATTGCTGAAACCTTATCTTTTATACTATAATAATATCATATACCTTTTATAATAAAACTACAAAATAAAATATTTGATTATTATGTTTCACTTTGAATTCAATAAATCAATATAATATAATGATATATTTTTACCCAATAATTTTTGTTTTCATTTTCTCCTTTCTGCTTCCATTAACTAAGTCATTTATTATTCATATTTGACTAAGTTTCAGTTTCTGGAATTAACAGTTTTATTAAGCCGTTGATTACTCGACTTTACATTAGGTACTATAAAGCGGCAAATATTCTTATTTACGCGCCATCTATTATCTTATACAATATTGAAAAACCTTACCTACGATATGATATGATATGATACCTACCTTACGATATAATATTAATTATAGGATACTTATATGGATAGGATACTTATTTAATTATATTATATCAATATTCTATATATATGAAAAATTACTGCTATTTTTTATATGCTATAAAATCATATTCTTTTGAATGAAATCCCGGAGTCTTAACCACTGCAATATTGGGTCGTATGCATAAAACGGAGCTTGTACTCAAACCTCACTTTTCCAAACAAAAATGCAAGATCAAGGATAATTTTTGTATGAAAAATTGAGATTTGAGTTAAAGCTCAATTTTATGCATTCGACCCATTGTCTGGATGACGATACCATTACTACCATAATAATAATGTTAAGCATAACGTTTCAAATCCATGACTTCTACTACTACTAAAATTGTTTCTGTGCAGAAAGAACGTAAGAGAACCGGAGAAGACAAAAGGTATGAAATATTATGTTATTTGAGGAATCCAGCTGCTTATCCTGTAATATCCAATCCCCCTTTATCATCAGTTAAAAAAAAAAATATGCTGTAATAATTGTACTTAGTTAATTTATATCTAGTTCCTTGAAGAAAGTTTTTCTTAAAATCAATTCTTTCTTAAGAAAGAAACTATTTTAAATTCAATATATTACAGAAACGACATTTGAAGAAACGGCACTGAAGATGATTAGTTAAAATTTGTTATGTATTTTTATTTTTGTTTAATATTATGCAAATATAAATGTATTAGCAGTATCGATACTTTCACTTACATTTTAAGTATAAATACTCAACATGATTATAAACGACTATATGGTAATACAAGTAATTATCAATGTTATAGATATTATAGGTTAATACTTCTAACGCTACAAAAAGAATTTATAGAAAAAATTGTTTTTTTTTTTAAAGAAGGTGAGAATCTTCCAAAGACATCAAGAATTTCCCCTTAGTAATATCAGACTCTTACTGACTAACATAACTCCTTTTTCAGGCAATACAATGTGATGAAACCTCTAACTGCAAACGCAGTATATTGACTAGGAAGTACGGATAGGAGAAGATAAGACAAAGATGCGGAAACATTGAATTGAAAATGAGACGGCAAAGAAACAATCAATCCGTCTAATATTATTACTATATTTAGTGATCATTAACATTTGGCTTTAACATTAAGATTTAAAAATTCGTTTCCAAGTAGCGGAGTATATTTTATATCATATAAAGTAAACTTTACAAAACATTAAATAGACAAATTAATTTAAAAAAAAAATCAACTAATAATTAGGACTAATATTTAGGGATTATTTACATTTGTCCCAGTGTCTTCGGTTTTCTTACGATATTTTAACTATTTCAATCAATACAAATAACAAAATCACACAATTAATATATACTAATTAAAAAATATTTAATTAACTGTTATTTAATTAACGGTGAAATATTTATTTCGTTTTTTTAAACATAAACTATATATTCTCATTTACCCTTCTTAACTTTCATTAATTGTTATTTCTTTTGTTTTAGGTAGTTTTTTGACTTTTTCTAATTTCATTACATACATATATATCTATACAAAGATTTTATTTTCATAATTATTTTAAGAAAAGGGCTATACTACAATATTTTGTGGGTTATTTTTACGATATTATATTAGCTTTGTTATAATTAAACTACTATGTAACTATTGTAATCAAATATTTTAGTTAAAATCAAAGGTAATATAAAACATATGACTAACATTAATGGTTTTATTATATTTACCGTTATGTATAGAAAAAAAAAAAACAAAAAAAACGGTTCTAATGAACATAATAATATGGATATATAGAAAAAATATATTTTTATAAAAACTGTATCGGATATTGAAAACTAATTAAAGGTCGAAGCAAACAAAAATAAAAAAAAAATAAAACGAAAGTGTCACATTAATTCTAATTATTAAATGTAATATTAAGAAAGAAAAACAATAATAAAAATAGAAAGAGAAAGAAAAAATAAATTAAACAAATATCAAATAAAAAAACAAAGAAAAGAACAAAACATATTTTGAAAAGTAATTAGTGTTCTCATTTTAATGTATTATAACTGCTATTATTTTTTGTACTAAAATATTAAAAAACAAAAAAAAAAAAAAAAAATTGACAAAAATAAAACACAAAGGTAAGTTAAATAAAGAATAAGAATATTAGAAATTATAAATGTTATTATAAAAAGGAAAAAATATATAGAAAATATTGTATTACTAAATCTTTTAAAATATATATCAAATTCATGTGATTCATTTTAATAATAATAATCAAAGTGAAATCAGTTTTTGTTTTTTTTTTTCATCTATTAATATTTTTATCCTATTTCTACCAAAATTATCTTAGAATTGCTTGTGGGTCTAATCATATTTCTTTTGAAATGTGCCATTAATTAGCTCTCAAATTTTTTTTTAGAAATTCTTATAACTTGATAAATCTGTATAATTAACTAATTGCATAAAGTGTATATTACATATACATATGTAAATCTTAATATAATATAATCTTCTAATCTTCTAATATTTTACACATGTAGCTGCTGAATCGTTGTTTCATTGTCTTTTCTAAATTAAAAATATTTTTTAATATTTACTGATATTTTAAAAATTAAATAATTAAAAATATCGCCATAAATGATACACAAAATTTTTGTTTTTTATCTTTTTTTTTTTTTTTTCCTTAAGGGAAGTGGGAATCTTCCAAAGACACCAAGAATTTCCCCTTGGTAGTGTCAGATTCTTACTGACTAAACCCACCTCCCCCTTGAGCCAATATAGTGGGATGAAACCCTTACCTGCGAACGCAGTATATTGGCTAGGGAGTAGGGAGTAGTTTTTTATCTTTTTTTAATAGTTTACATATATACATATTTCAATTTTTAGAACGTTTTAACAATTAGCTATTTTTTTTTTTTTGTTTGAAATGAATATTTTGAAATTCAATTTCATAAAATTTATTAATTGGTAATAAAATTTTATTATTGCAATGCTAAGTTATTGGCGATATTTCTTGTTTCTCCATTTTCTGTCTATATATATATAAAAAAAGCTTTGGGGTTTACTAACACGTGAACATGCAACATATATAATGGCCCATGAGAGAAGCATGAATTTTCAAGGTTCAATCCACATATATTCATAGTCTGCCCTTCAGGTTTTTTAATTGTCTTTGCAAAGGCTAACCGAATGGGAAATTGCAAACGTTTAAAATGTATTTGTGAATCAAATGGTATAATTGGAATCCTCAATAATAACACATTTTCTCCTTTAAATTGTCCATTAATAATTGTGCCTTCAATGATGTTTTCCAAAAATTTTTTGATAACTAATCTGGTACTATTGCATAGCATTAGTAGTTTGAGATTGCGTAATAAAATTATTGGAGATCCAATTTTTAATCCTAAATGATGTGGTGGTATACCTGATTAAAAATTCAGTTGGATAACTCGTTCATTTTTATCGAAGACCTTATCAATTGATTTAAATATAAACAATTGTGTATTAATCATATTTTGTATAGTAAGATTAATGACATCAACGTCAATATTTTTTATTGGTAAGATAGCTCGCTCGCTTAACCATTGATGGTGTGAATAATTTACTTCAATTTTGGAAACACTTTTTGTATGAGTTCATTTTGTGTAGATACAATATTACAAACATTTTGTGGTAATTTAATATTTTGAGTGATTGGATTTATTGGCATTTTTCCATCACCAATTTCAAGTAATTGTTTTGAAAACTCTTCCGCTGTTGGATCATATTGTATTTGAAGGTGCATATTTTTTGTTAATTTGAATGTACCTGTGAACCTTTTGAAAATACTTATATACAGAATCAATAGGGTAGCCATAGCAGGTTAGATTGGAGCGTTTTGTGATGATTAGAGGATACGAAGATAGTTTTTGGTATAAAAAACACTTGAAGTTGTATGGCAGCTATGACTCCCTGTGAACCTTTTGAAAATACTTATATGCAGAATCAATAGCGTAGTTATAACCGGTTATCTTCGACTATTATATGGTGATTACAGGATCAAAAGATAGTTTTTGCTATAAAAAACACTTGAAGTTGTATGACTCCAGCGCCACCTACAAAAAAAATAAATCAAACGAAAACCATTAGGAGCACCAAATGAACATACGTTGTAAATATGACATTAATATGAGAATTGGTTTAGGAGTGTTGCGGTTTCACGCAAACGCACCAACGATTTTATATATTAAGAAACAAGATTAGCATTTTTATTTTTAAGCGTGATACGCAGATAAAACTTGAAAATTACTATTTAAATTAAACAATTATTACATTTTATTCAAACAACTAAACAATATGATCTCATTTTCAATAATACAACAACACGCTATATTCAAACTCCTAGATAAAAATGTACGCTAAAATAAACCATAAAAATTCATCATACTTTGTAAGATTTCAGATGCCTAGCTTCATTAACTTGCAAGATGTGCAAGCTACCTAAATCTGCTGCTTTAGTCCAACCAAATTTTACAGTAGTTGTTAATATAAGCCCGACATCTTTCCACGAAATTCCCGATATCTAGCTTCAATAAATACTGTGTTCTTTTCATTTAATAAAAGAAATTGCACAGCAGGTACCCGAACTTGTTGCACCAGCACAAACTAATTTTACAGATGTTGTTGTTGGTATGCAACTCGGCACCTTTTCGCAAAATTTCATATACCTAGCTTCAATAGATTAGTTTCAATAGATAGCGTTATTTCTATGAAAAAGTTGTATAAGAGCTACTCGAATCCTCCCACTGAAAATGTTGGATTTAAATAGCAAAACTAACAATTTTCTTAGCTCCTTTATTTTTTTGAATTATGTCGCGGATGGGCGGACAAACGTTCGTGGCTTAATCAACTCAGAATTTTATTCTGAGCGGATCCATACACTTGAGTCTATATCTAGCTGGACTCCTTTAAGGTATCACAAACGTAATGGGAAATTTTTTATACCCTTGAACATACGTTTAAACGGGGTTTAAAAAAATATGTAAATATACAATATACATACATTTATTGACATACTTAAATAAATATAAATTTCGATTATTTCTATATATAATACATAATATATTTATATATGTATACATGTAGTAAAAGTATATTAGAATCTTTTAATAAATTTTAATTATATACTTTGAAAATCTATATGCTTTTTTCGTAATTTTGTACATTCACATCCATATCCATACGTATATTAAATAAAAATTTTACATGTACCTAATATAATTATTTAAATATTGAAAATTTTATTACTATTTTATAATTATACTATAATTTTACTAATTTTATTAAATTACTATACTATGTATATTTTTAGTAGGTATGTGAAAAAGGATATTTACTCTAGTAATAGTAATTTATATTAAGGATATATTAAAAATAGTTACATATTAACACATATATATGTGTACATATATATAAGGATACATGGATTCATAAATAATCTAATTGCAAGTAATTATTAAATCTTAATGGATATAATATTGAGATAAGGCTACTGTAAAAATCATCAATATTTTATATTGTTAAAATAATTTTATACGGAGGATCCAAATTATAGGGAATATAATGCATAATTATTTATATACAGTCCATTAATTAAATTTAATTTTTATATTTATTGTAAGAAACAACACATAAATTAGTTTATTTAATCAAAAATTGAAACTATAACTAATTGACAGTCATGTTATGCATTCTAATCATAATAGAATGGACATTGATTTAAAATAAAATTACGAATGTATAACTATTACTAAAGATACTTCCAATAATATATGAAGTTTTAATTTTATTTTTATAAAAAACCAAAAATAAAAGACAATATAATATATTGTATTGTACTTCAACCTACTTTTGAATGAATATTGTTATAAAATAACTATTGTTTTATTAAAGTTAATTATTTTAAATACCATATTTATGTTTTGTTCGAAAATATTATAATATTTGATTTCTCATATAATTCACTTACACAATTTTTGTTAATTAAATAAATTTATTCTACAAGATAATTTAAATTTTCATACAATTTGATTAGCTACATGGACAAACTAAGACTTATTAGAAACATTTTGAGCTTTCAAAAATGCGAAATTAAATAATTAAATCAATTGTTGCAAGGTTGTTGTAGTCATTTAGTAAAAACACAGCCAGTTCTTTTCTCCTCTCCTTTATTTAAAAGCTAATCAAAATTATTTCCCTTTTTGTTCTTATCGGAGGTGAAAATCTTTAAAAGAAATCAAAAATTCATAGTCTTCCTATCGTAATGTTAGATTTTATTTATTAAATGCACCTCGTCTCGTCAGCAGAATAATGGTATAAAGATTCTAACTACTTGCCCAGTATAATATCCGAAGAGTTAAAAAAGAAAAAGGATGGGACGGTTTGTGAAACATATAATTTTAGGTAAATGTAACATAGGTAAGTAGGTATACATAGTTAAATGTGTTTATGCACTTTCTTTCCTCATGGTCTTTCTCACACCATGTCGAAATCATTATCAGAAACTTTAAACTGACAATGTATGATATAACTATAGATTTTCTAATAGAGTCCAGTTAGTACGCGAATATTTTTGAAAATTTTTAAGTACATATTTAAATTTTTTATACGGAATAAATTTAATTTTTTCCTAATTTCTAGATGTAACGACAAAAGAACTTCTGGTTATATAACAATAATTAAAAAAAAAAAAAATTTAAATCTTAACTTCTTGTAATTATGTTAGGAATATTCTATTTTGCTTATGTTTATTATGTTTTTTCTAAATCAAACAAATTATTCACTATATGCTGTATTTTAGACTTTTACCTGGAAATTCGTACCTGCATTAAAAAAGTTTGTAAGCAGATGATGTTCTAGACATAACTGATTAAACAGATTTAGATCTTCGCCTATATTTTTTGATTAAGTTTAATGTAAATTTCAATAATATAATCTCAGCTTGAAGATTCTGGGATATTTTCCTAATGACTTTCTGAGTCGAACATAAACATTTTATATATACCTACTAATAATTTTATAGAATTTGCATTGTCATACCCTTGTATTAGTATTAGTATAACAAAGACACATAAAGCTACAATTTTAATTTACAAACGCGTATTTTAGAACAAACAATTTTAATTTATGCTTATACACCACAGATACAAAATAAATTTTTAATAGTTATAAGATACTCATTACTATCTATTGTTAAAGAAAAGCATTTTAGCGAACTTTAAAAAAAATAATGAGAAATCAAGCGAGTATTAAATTATGTATATAGAAAGAATTTAAATATAAAGACTATTAACCAAACATTAATCATATTTCCTAATTCATTAGTCAGATTTAAAGCAAAAAATTGTTAGTTATGGTTATTATAATCTTACTTTAGGAAAGTTGAAAATTTATTATTGTTTTTATTTTGTGTAAGTACTACAATTTTTATAATTTAAATACGAAAGTAATATTTAAAAGCTGAATGAAATAACTTATAATTAAATAAGCTACCATTACTACTATCATAACTCCCAGAAATTATTTTATGTAATTAGAATTTATATCATTTCGTCAAATGTGTATTTTTCAAGTGTTATAACTCATCTTAATTGTTTGGATTTCATTAATTGTTCCTAAGTTTTAATTTTATTTTTAGAACCTTTATTTACCTACCTTTTTTTATTTTTTATATTTTTAGCACATGTCCAAACAAATTTTGAAAAAATGTGCCTATTAGCTTCATTCTTTCTGTTAGTCCATCCGTCCGTCTGTTTACAAAAGTTCTACATGTTAAAGATAAAAAATCAAATTCTAACTATGGGTAGGTTTCATAAAAAAATTAATTCTGTGGAAAACTTGTTCATGTAGCCTCAAACTTTGAAAAAACCCTATTTTTAAATGTGTATAAATATATGTGCTTAATATTTTTTCAATTTAAAAACGCCATTCGACAGAAATTTTTTTCGCCTTTATAAGTCAATATCAAATTATACAATTTTTTTCTCTTAAAATTGATAAAAGTGTCTCCTTATTTTTCACATTTTTTCTTATTATATGAAATTATAACAACATTTTTTTTTGTTTATTCCTCAGCTACATAAATCTGTGAAAATTACACAACTTTTCTTTCAGATGTGCTTGTAAATGTAAGGAAGAATTTATTCTTATAACGTGTGTGGAATTCGAAACCAAACTCCCTAGCTGATTTACAGGTGGTTTATAGTATTTTATACGCTCTTAGCCTATTGCACACTAGGCCATCAGGGCCCCCTTCTTTTCTTAAGATATTTTAGCTTAAAACAAAATCTTTCACACAAAAGTTTAGAAAAAAAATCTCGAACCAAATCTTGACAAGGTAAATGTCGAAAAAAAATGGCGGGGGAGCATCTATTAATTAGGTATTTTGACGTACATTGTTATTATGTAATTGTGTACATTAGTTCGACATAGTTCGGCTAAAAATTTAACATTTCAATTATTATTCAACAGGGGCCTACTATTACTTTGCTGTAACCTAACCAACCTTAGTTGATATATTATTTTATATTGTCATTAATAAACAATTTCATAATAAAATATGACATTAATTAAATTAGTAAAATTAGTTTAGGCAAATCAAAATATATTATACAATATTTGCGACTTATTTCATTTTTATGTTAAATATTATTATAATTATAAATTAATTTTATAATATTTAAAATGGATATCCCTTAAAATTTCGGGATTATCTATACTTTTTAAATAAGAATCAATTTTATTGCAGTTAAACGTTATTATGGATTTTTATTATACCCGTACGATAGGATCGGGTATAATAAAATTACTCCTCCGTTTGTAACACCTCGAAATAAAGGAGTTAGATATACCTTCAAAGGTATGTATCGGATCAGAATCAAATTCTGAGTCGACTAAGCCATGTCCGTCCGTCCGTCTGTCCGTCAGCACGCTAACTCAAAAACTAAGAAAGCTAGAATCTCGAAATTTACACAAAATATTCCTACAACAATTTGTAGGTTCCCTTTTTGTTTGGTTGAGTTCCGACCAAAACTTCGGGTAGCTCCCTAACAACTAACTTTTAGATCTCCACAATTTTTTTGTAATAGAGCCATGAAATTTTATGCTAATAATTTTTTTTCTGTAGCTCCACCCGTTAAGGAACTAAGCTTCCCAAAGCTCCCAAAAATCTCTATATTTAAATTGTTATAACACAAGCTCTATAAGGTATATCTTCAATCTGAAAATTCCAAAAGATAGGTGCAATTATGAACTTTACAAACATGTATATAATAAATACATACTTGTGCTATACGGTGTCTTAACTTACCGTTATGCGAAACTGAATTATTGCTAAATCTGTTAACCCTTCTATCTTCTAAACGGTTTAAGTTGGAAACTTGAAATTTTGACAGAAGTTAGATCTTTAAAAATAAGTACGAGTCTTATACTTATATATAAGTATAAGTATGATACTGATACTTATATATAAGTATAAGTATTTTTTTTGTATCACCACCCGTTTAGGAGCTGTAAGGGGTCAAAAACTGAAAATTTCCTATTTTTAAACACCTGTAACTTGAACACCTGTTAAAAATTTTTTTGAAATAATACATAAAAATTAAAGCTTCAACATTATACTCTTATTTCTGCTAACAATTTTTTTATTAATAATATAGGGTTACTTAATGATTGACGAAAGTGTTACTTGATTTTTTCAAATTTTCTAACAAATTCTTTTAACGAATTTTTTGCATTTTGTTTTACTCGATAATTTGAAATTGGTGAGGATATAATGCGTAGTACAAAAAAATGTAAATAAATAAACAACATAACGGTTGCTTGAAGAATTTTTATACCCGTATGAACTATGTTCAAGGGTATAATAAATTTGCCATTACGTTTATGACACCTTAAAGGAGTCGAGCTAGATATAGTGTCAAAGGTATGGATCGGCTCAGAATCGAATTCTGATTCGATTAAGCCATGTACGTCCGTCCGTCCGTCCGTCCGCACGATAACTCAAAAAATAAAGAAGCTAGGAGGCTGAAATTTTTTTTACGTCACTTTTGCACAATTGTTAGTTTTGCTATTTAAATCCAACATTTTTGGTCGGCGGGTTCGAGTATAGTACTTCTATCTTTATATAGAAATAACTCAGTATCTATTCAAGCTAGGTTTCTGAAATTTTGCAAATGTTGACCAAGTTTTATGACAACAACTTCTGTAAAATTTGGTTGTGCGGGTGCGGCGGGTTCGGGTAGCTGCCATACAACTTATCCGTTTAAATGAGAATAACTCAGTGTCTATTGAAGCTAGGAACCTCAAATTTAGCAAAGAGGTATCGAGTTACAGGCGAACAACTTTTGTAAAATTTGGTTGGTCTTGAGCAGCTAGTTCAAGCTTCTTGCACCTCTTGGAACTTAATGAAGCTAAGCGTCTGAAATCTTGCAAATGATAATCAAGTTTTATGGCAACAACTTTTGCAAAATTTGGTTGTGGTGGTGCGACGGGTTCGGGTAGCTGCCATACAACTTATCCGTTTAAATGAGAATAACTCAGTGTTTATTGAAGCTAGGAATCTGAAATTTATTAAAAAGATGTCGAGTTACATGTCAACAACTTTTGTAAAATTTGGTTGCGGTCTAGAGCAGCCAGTTCAAGCTTCTTGCACCTCTTGGAACTTAATGAAGATAAGCGTCTGAAATCTTGCAAATGATAATCAAGTTTTATGGCAACAACTTTTGCAAAATTTGGTTGTGCTGGTGCAACAGGTTCGGGTAGCTGCCATACAACTTCTCTTTTTAAATGAAAATATCTCAGTGTCCGTCCGCACGATAACTCAAAAAATAAAGGAGCTAGGAAGCTAAAATTTTTTTTACGTCACCTTTGCAAAATTGTTAGTTTTGCTATTTAACTACAGCATTTTCGGCCTCCGGATTCGAGTAGCTGCCATACAACTTCTTTCTTTAAATGGAAATAACCCAGTGTCTATTCAATCTAGGTATCTGAAATTTTGCGAATGATAATCAAGTTTTATAGCAACAACTTCTGCAAAATTTGGTTGTGATGGTGTGACGGGTTCGGGTAGCTGCCATACAACTTCTCTTTTTAAATGAAAATCACTCAGTGTCCGTCCGCACGATAACTCAAAAAATAAAGGAGCTAGGAGGCTGACATTTTTTGTACGTCTTTTTTGCAAAATTGTTAGTTTTGCTATTTAACTCCAGCATTTTCGGCCGCCGGGTTCGAGTAGCTGCCATACAACTCCTTTCTTTAAATGGAAATAACCCAGGGTCTATCAAATCTAGGTATCTGTAATTTTGCGAATGATGATCAAGTTTTATGGCAACAAATTCTGTAAAATTTGGTTTTGGTGGTGTGACGGGTTCGGGTAGCTGCCATACAACTTCTCTTTTTAAATGAAAATCACTCAGTGTCCGTCCGCACGATAACTCAAAAAATAAAGGAGCTAGAAGGCTGACATTTTGTATACGTCACTTTTGCAAAATTGTTAGTTTTGCTATTTAACTCCAGCATTTTCGGTCACCGGGTTCGAGTAGCTGCCATACAACTTCTTTCTTTAAATCGAAATAACCCACTGTCTATCCAATCTAGGTATCTCAAATTTTGCGAATGATGATCAAGTTTTATGCCAACAACTTCTGAAAAATTTGGTTGTGGTGGTGCTATGGGTTCGGATAGCTGCCATACAACTTCTCTTTTTAAATGAAAATAACTCAGTGTCCGTCCGCACGATAACTCAAAAAATAAAGGAGGTAGGAGGCTGAAATTTTTTTTACGTCACTATTACAAAATTGTTAGTTTTTCTATTTAACTCCAGCATTTTTGGCCGCCGGATTCGAGTAGCTGCCATACAACTTCTTTCTTTTAAATGGAAATAACCCAGTGTCTATTCAATCTAGGTATCTGAAATTTTGCGAATGATGATCAAGTTTTATGGCAACAACTTCGGCAAAATTTGGTTGTGGTGGTGCTACGGGTTCGGATAGCTGCCATACAACTTCTCTTTTTAAATGGAAATAACTAAGTGTCCGTCCACACGATAACTCAAAAAATAAAGGAGGTAGGATGCTGAAATTTTTTTTACGTCACTTTTACAAAATTGTTAGTTTTTCTATTTAACTCCAGCATTTTTGGCCGCCGGATTCGAGTAGCTGCCATACAACTTCTTTCTTTTAAATGGAAATAACCCAGTGTCTATTCAATCTAGGTATCTGAAATTTTGCGAATGATGATCAAGTTTTATGGCAACAACTTCTGCAAAATTTGGTTGTGGTGGCGCTACGGGTTCGGATAGCTGCCATACAACTTCTCTTTTTAAATGAAAATAACCCAGTCCGCACGATAAATCAAAAAATAAAGGAGCTAGGAGGCTGAAATTTTTTTACGTCACTTTTACAAAATCGTATGTTTTTCTATTTAACTACAGCATTTTTGGCCGCCGGGTTGAAGTAGCTGCCATACAACTTCTTTCTTTAAATGGAAATAACCCAGTGTCTATTCAATCTAGGTATCTGAAATATTGTTTATGGCAACAACTTCTGTAAAATTTGGTTGTGATGATATGACAGGTACAGATAGTTGCCATACAACTTCTCTTTTTAAATGAAAATAACTCAGTGTCTATTGAAGCTAGCTATCTGAAATTTAAAGTGTCGAGTTGCATGCCATAAACTTTTGTAAAATTTGATCGGTCTAAAGCAGCCGGTTCAGGCTTCTTTCATTTCTTGGAACTTAATGAAGCTAGGCGCAATAGATTCGTGTAGCTGTCATACAACTCCACAATTTACATAAATATATCTCTGTAGTTCGGTACTAAAACATCTGAATGTTTTTAAAAGATGATCAAGTTTTATAGAAACAGGATATATTACATTCATACGGGTATTCCAGAGTTGACACAGTCTACTCTACTGCACTCTTCCTCGTTATTTATATGATATTGATATACATAGATACTTATATAATATCATGTTTATTATTTACATATCGTATATGTCACTGATGAATGAATGATAGGAGTATAGATGTATATTATATAGCGCCGTATTTACATACATATATGTATTTGATTGTACTTATAAGAAATTATTCTATGAATGGAAATATTTTTAAAGAAATATTGCAATGTATGACGATATACTTATAATAATATAAATATACTATGTGCGCATTAATATAATATAATACTTAAAATTATATTTACTATTTTGTACTAAGTAAATTTAATATAAAATTAGATTAAATTAGTTAGTTAGTTAAAATTAAAATTTTATATTAAATTAGTATTAAATGGTACTATAGAATATTTGAAAAAGTTTTGGATTGATAATCGTTATGTGGAAGGTTAGAATCTGCTTTTGAAGAATGTATAAACATACCTATAGTTTGAATATATGTACAACCCATAATTCTAGAAATTATAAAATTCACCCAAATTATTTTAAAATACTAAAATATTAAAAAAATAATATTGTAAGCAGAATGACAGGCTGTGAACATACGGGTATCTAAGAGTTGACAAAGGCAACTGTATTCTTTCTCGTTTTTTTTATAATATTTGCCAGTGCTATAAATAAATATTAATAAAATTAATAATCAAAAAATAATGATAATTCAGAAAGCAATTTTAATATAATTAGGAACATTATGTTTTTTTTATTTTGTCATTTATTTTATTGGTAAAAAAAACCTTAACATCAATAGAAAAACTAAAATATTTCAAAAACAAAAACTTAATATTGTTTTATTAATACTTGGGAATTATTTAAAGTTTTATCGAAGAAAATATTTTTTTCTTTAACCAAGACAAGGACTGAAAACATCATACCAATGAAATATGAAAAGTTAAAAATCCATCAAATTTCTAATAAAAAAACAATATGAAAAAGTGATAAATTTAATGTTATTGTTTTCTTTATTTTTATTTTTCTTAAGAGAAAATTTTTTTTTAATTTAATTTTGTGATAACTATAAAAGTCATCTTTCGTCCTTTTTTTTTTTTGTATATATTTTGTATTTTTATATTATGACCTCTTAATGAAAATTTCATTATAGTTTTGTGTTATTAACACTTTAATTCCTTTTTTGTGTAACTTTTGACTTTTTATGATAAAAAGAGGAAAAAAGAAACTACATACCATTAGCATTGTAATCTTTTTAGCACATTAGTTTCACTCTGTCCGTCCGTCCGTCTGTTTACAAAACTTCTATACCGTTAAAGATAGAGAAAAAAAACTTTAACCATGGGTAGATCTTATAAAAAAATTTATTTTGTGGAGCAACTTTTTCATGTAGCCCCATCGATGAGGGAACTACAGCCCCTCAAACTTTGAAAAAACCCTATTATTAAACGCGTATATTTCAAGTGCGTTCCACTTAATATTTTTTCAATCTGAAAACGCCATTCGACTGGAATTTTATTTATATTTATAAAACAATATCAATATTATATATTGGTTTTAAATTTAGTATTTAAATTTGCCGTTATGTGAAAACCAAATTTTGCATGATTTTTCTACCTTCATACTCCGGTAAGCTTTAAGATAGGGACTTGGAATTTTGAGGCAAAAAAGAACTTTTGGAATTAGTATAAGTTTCCTCAGAAAATTTTTTCGTAGCACACCCTCTTTAGGAGTTATTACGCCTCAAAAATTGAAAATTTGCTATTTTTAGAAACCTGTAACTTAAGCACCTGTAAAAATTTTTCTTCGGCAAGACATGAAAATTAAAGGTTCAGTGATATATTTTTAGGTATGTTAACGGTTTTTCTTAGTTAACTATATAGGATTCCGGACTTACAGCCCCTCAAAATTCCAAAACAATCCTTTTTTCACGCTTTTTTCTTATTTACATGAAATTTTAAAATTTTTGTGGAAGTTACCATTTCTAAACAGTTTGTATTGTCTTTTGGAAATGTGCGCTTTTAAAAACCGTTGGTTTACATTCTACCTTGTTTTCTTTTTTTTTTGCTTAATGATAATTTTTGGATATCAAAGAATTTTTTAGAATTATATTTCCATAATTTCTCGAAACAAAAATATCGCATTTACTTCATGATCGTATAACTACTAAATAAATAACTTATAGATTAAAAACTAGAAACAAAAAATTAAAAATCAATAAGTCTTTTGGAAATAACTTTTGTTGTTGTTTGTTTTGTTCGAAAAATAACTTCGAAATATAACATTTCCTAAGGGAGGTAGGAATCTTCCAAAGATACCAAAAATTACACCTTTGTAGTGTCAGATTCCTACTGACTAACCCCCCCCCCCCTAACTTTACGCTTTACCTAACATTTTCCTGCAAATTATTACAATCTGTAAAATATGTATGTCCTACCTTAAATTTTAAATTTCCGCGGAAATTATTTTTTTTTCGATATTTTAATCTCTGGCATTTTAATCAAATTTTAATATCAAATTGAAGGATTTAAAAGATCCGATTGTAGTTATACATATAGATTCTTATTTTTATAGTGTTATATGATTCACCAAAAAAAAATAATTTATATTATTTTTATTTTTGTTGTTATTATTGTTGTTATTGTATATAAAACAACAGCTGTAAATGCAATTAAAAATACTAAAAAAAAAATAAAAAATAAAAAGAAATAGAACATATAAAAAGAAAACAAAACAAAAAGAAAAATATCTCTCTTTTTAATAAATTAGAACTTGCCATCAATAAAATTTATATCGACCCAAAAATATAAAATTATAGTTTCAAATTTATATATTTATTGAAGTATAGTGCATGTACATGTTATTATGTGTACATTAGCCATTAAATCTAAGAACATGCTGAAATAAAAAAAAAAGTTAATTGTTAACTATAGGAATCTTTGCATGTTAATTTTAAATCCTTAATTTTTTTTTTTTAGTCTTTTGCAGCCTGACCATAAACGAAGTAACAATTTTCTGGGGTGTTAACGTTAAGATACTCTGTACATTAAAATTAACTTTAATTACACAGGGTTTTCACTTAGGACTCACAAAGACTGTTCTTAAGCTTTAATATACAATGCTTCCTTCACACATCCTTATCTGACTCATCCTTATCCTTATCCGCAGTGGTTAAGTCGCCAACCTTTCAATCGAAGGGTTTTGGGTTCAAACCCCGGTCAGATCATAAATAAAAAATATGTAGTACTTTTATATCGTAATAATGTATATCGTATAATTAATAGTAGTAATAATAACATTAATAATATTAATAATAATAATAATAGTAATAGTAATAATAACAATAATTATAATAATAGTAATAATAATATTAGCTGCTACAGTGGGGCTATCTTTGGGTATATCATGCAAGTAAGGTGTTATATACTGCTGCACGTTGTAATCCACGGATGGCGCTGACTCTGTAGTAAAATAATAACAATAATAACAATAATAATAATAATAATAGTAATAATAATAATAGCTACTACAGTGGAGCTATCTTTGGTTATTTCATGCAAGTAAGGTGTTATATACTGCTCCACGTTGTAATCCACTGATGGCGCTGACTCTGTAGTAAAATAATAATAATATTAATAAGAATACTAATACCAATAATAGTAACCGCTACAGTGACAGTGGGGGCTGCCTTCAATAATTACCTCATATAGTTACTATATACTACTACTACATGTTGTAACTGTTGTTGACGGTTTTAGTCACTGTTAGCAAAATAGTAATAATAATAGGCGGATTCATTGTTTCCTTACAGTCCCACTCCCAATTCAATGTTTCCGTATCCATTTCCTATCCTTTCCTATACCTACTCCCTAGCCAATATACTGCGTTTGCAGATAAGGGTTTCATCCCATTATATTGGCTAAAGGGGGAGGTGGGTTTAGTCAGTAAAAATCTGACACTACCAAGGGGGACATTCTTGGTGTCTTTGGAAGATTCCCACCTCCCTTAGGAAAAAAAAAAAATCCTTTCTTAAACACATAAATACATTTATTAAATATTTTGTTGCACGGTAAATAATAATATAATAAGCCCAATGAATGTTTAAAGATTTTACCATAAAAAAATTAATAACGCCAGTTTCGAAATTTATCATTTGTTGGGGTTTTTGTCGTCTATTAGGTTTTTTGTCATTTGTCATATATTTGTTGTCATTTATTGTCATTTATTTTGTCATTTAAAGAATATAAATAAGAAAAATAAGTAGATATCATTTTAACACTTTAGATGACTTCAAACATAAAATTGAAAACTTTAAGAATAGTTTGGTCAGCAAAAAAAAACTTGTTTCTTGTGTTAAAAAATTCCTACTAAAAAATATTTTTCATTAAAAACAAACACAGTTACAAACTTACATTAATAAATATAAGTTACATGAGTTTATAGATTATTTTGTTTTTTTTATCATTTTGGAATTGTGGTAAATTACTTTTACTAACAACTTATTTTTACATGTGACTTTATATATATTTTATATATTAATATTGTAATATTATAATATAACATACCATAATATAAACTTTATCCATCCGTCTAAAGACTATCAAATTGTTTAAAAAGACATAAAAAAAAAAATACAACAAGACCCAATATACTATACTGAGTAAAAGAAAATGAGAATAAGAACTAAAATTAGTAGAATTGTGTTGACCAATTTCAATGATTCTATATTCTTCTTCAATGTAGATATAAGTATGTGCAAACTAAGTTCCAACAGATGGATAAATTTCGTATAAAATTTTATATTCTTTTTCTACTTTTTCCTTTTTACTTTCAAAAATAAATGGAAAAATACGCTTATTAAAGCTTCACTCTATCCGTAAGTTTGTTCATCTGTTTATAGAACTTCTACACCATTTAAGACGGATCAATGTATGATGCAGATACTTTGGTATATATAGTATACCATTTTCTAAATAACGTTTAAACAACAAAAATACTAAAATTTCAATAAAACCGGTTTTTTGTTAAACTGCTTGCTATTTTTACACATTTTTTCCCCAAAATATGGAGAATTTTTTTTATCTGCAATTTAAAAGAAAAACTTGTTTTCTACCATTTACTGTTAGCTAAAAACTTGCAAAAAACTTATTTAAAAAAACTTATTTTTCTGCCGCTAGATAGCAAGTTCGGCACTTATAACATACATATTCGGAACCGTGATGTCATGAAATACTGTTATAATGTGATCTTAATCTTAATAATATTAAAAGTTCGTTAAAGTTTAAAATATTAAAATAATATAAAAAGTATCCTGAAATTTTAACCATATCAAAAATTTATGTTATAGAACAACTTTTGTAGTCTTCACCCATTACGGAGCTCCATTACGGAGTTCCCTGAAAAAAACCTGTTTTCCAATGTTCATATCTCAAAATCTACTTAAAATTTTTTCAATCTAAAAACAACAAACGACAAGAAATTAATTATAAATTAATAGGGCTATACCTTTGAATAATCATCTCCCGTACAGTAATGGCTTAGTGAAATTAATGATTTCAGAAATTGAAGCTCAGTCTATAAAATAAATCATATAAAATGCCCTATGCTCCTTATAGGAGTAGAAAAGAAAAAGAAATATAGGGCTTAAAACTGAAGAAAGAATTTTTTCGTATAGATAAAAAATTCGATGAAAAATTACATATTTTAATGCAAAAATAGTCAGAACTTCACAAGGTTTTTAATTGCCTTTTTGTACGCCTTGTACGCTTGTACGCCTTTAAAAATCTTTAGTTTTATATAATGTTGTGTTTTTTTTTTTAATTTTCAATTTTCTAAATCTAAATAATAATTAGAGAAATAAATAAAATAGTATAAAAAATAAAGTGTTGTTAAAAGCTTTAATATATAATTTTTCAGACAGTCCCTTTTTCAAGAAATTTTTAATCATTTCATTTCTTAATATTACCTGATTTCGACATCTTTTCTCAATATTCCTTTATATTGAGTTATAAAGCCATTATCTGATATTTTAAAAATAAAAATTTATCTGTTCAGCCAAAAAATCGCACTACATTTCTTTAAAATAACAGAACTTTATTTTATTTAATAAAGTTCAGTTTTGATCAGGACGGTCTAATGTTCTATTCTTTGTTTGTAAAATCAACTATAACAAAATCATAATGCTTTTGCTGAAGTTGGGATGTAGTATTATATAGTATACCTACAAAATGGAGGGAAACCGTAACATAGAATCCATTAAATAATATCCATATGTATTTTTATAAAAGTTCCTTAATAATGTTTTTTTTTCCTTTATATTATATTTGTAGCAGATACTTCTTTCATAACTTGTCAATATTAAGGAAGAAGACGTTGTACTAACTCTCATTCTTTTTTCTAAACGTCGTTTATTGTTTTAATTTATTTTATCCCTTATAATTTAACTAATTTAATAAATTTATATTTGAAAATTTTTAAATATTCCCTTATTCAATCTATCCATATATAAGTTCGTCCGTCTTTTTACAAAACTTCTAAACCGTTAATAGAACGATGAAATTTGAACCACAAAGCCTTTTCAAAAAATAAATGTTGTAGTGTTTTGAATCTAGTAACGTCAGATCACATAACATTTTTAACCATACACAATTTGTTTTGGAATTTACTGTTTAAATTTACTGTTGTGAGACAATTTTGAAAAAATTTGCTTCCTTAATATCTCCGTAACACTTTTAGTTAGAATTTTGAAATTTTGCGAGAAGAAATATCTTTCAAAATTAGCATAAGTTACCTTAAAACATTTTTTTTTGTACCACCCTCTGAATTGAATTGAAAAAATTGTTATTTTTAGATAAATGTATAAATTTTTATTTTAAGTTAAACACCATTATATTTGTACATGTGTTAGCAGCTTTTCTTAATTATGTACGGTTTCTTTAAAATTGAAAAAAAATTTCTCTTCATTTTTCACAATTTTTTCTTATATATAAATTCTAAGAAAATTTACAAATTTTGGTGCATGTTACAATAATATTTTTTAAAGTTTTTTTATTGTCTTTATCATAATATGTACCTTAAAAACCTTTGGGATTACAAATTTTATTTTTAAATTTAATTATTTATTTTAAGATAAATATCTTATCATCTACCGATTTCAACTCTTAAAGATTAACAAAAAATTAAACTTATTAAGTACTATTTAAATAAATTGCAACATGGGGGCCTCGGTGACCTAGTGGGTAAGAGCGTACAAAATACGCTATAAACACCGAGGGAGTGTGGGTTCGAATCCCGCACACGTCGTAAGAGTTATTCCGCCTTACGACATTTACAGCCACGCCTGAACAGGAAAAGCTGTGCAATTTAATGCTCACATTTATGTGGCAGAAAAAAAATGCATTAAAAAAAAAAAAATTGCAACATTTTTAAACTTATTTCTAAATTTATTCAAGTTGGTTGTGCCGATTTGAAACCGAAAAGCAGAATACAAAACCTAATACAACCTCAATGGTCTCGAGCGCACTACTACGGCACTACGCTTAAGAGTTGTAATAATCTATAGAAGAATCGATATGAGAATCAAACTATCAATCAAGCAAACAAGCCAGAAATCTTCTGCAAAACGAATTTACTATTAAGCATCTATTGAAGCTATACGAAATTTTATCAAAAGAAATTATATGACGACTTCCAAAAAATTGGATTTTTTTTTATTTTTTTGCGAGGGTAGTTGGGAATCATCAAAAGGCACTATAAAGGAGTGAAAGGAGCATGAATCCTCTACTAGTGTGTGGGATTTTAACCCACTGAACACCATCTCCATTTTTTGACCAAACAATAGGTTATGCGATCTTCAGAACTTATGTACTGTCTGGTCAAAGGAAATCTAAACTCATTAATCTAAACTCTAAAACAGTATAGGTTCGAATATGTCATACAATTCCAATATATACGTATATGCATTCTACTAGAGTTAACATTTTATATAAATTAGGAAATTTTTTGTATAATAGATAAAAGTAATTAAAATCATGCATTTTAAATAACCTCCTTAAATACTTTTTACAATATAAAATATATTTTGAATATATAATTTATACTTTTCTGTTTAAAATTTCGTAATGATTCAATTAATATTAAAATATATTTAATTTTCAAATATATTAAAAAAAATATATATATATATATAAAATTTAATCAAATTGAAATTTAAAAATTAAAATCAAACAAAAAGCAATTAAATATTTTCATTTAATTTGGTGAAAATTATCAACAAGTGCATTTTAAAATAAACAAAAATGTATGATAATCTTGAACAATCTAGCTATACTATATTCACAGATGTATAAAATTACATTCAACAACAAAATATATAACTAAAAATGTATCTTTAATTAACAGAAATTTCATTTATTATCAAATAAACAATTAAAAATAAAATTTGAATTCTTGATTTTCATTTTATTTTGTGATTTTTTTTTTTTTTATTACCCCAAAAGTATATCACTCTAATAGAACAAGTAAATTTAATCAATTTTTTATTGATTAATCGAATAAATATTTTAATTAACTATTTGAAATTAAATTACATAGATATATAATCATATTATATATAAAAAAAATTTATAGATTATGTATATATGTTAATAAAATGAAAAAAAAAGAATTCATTTTTAATTTTGTATTAATGCCATATTTAATTAAAAATTTTTTCAAATTATATTCACCACAACATTTAAAAGTTAACAAGAGAATATAATATTGAAATTTTATATAATTAAATTAATTTAAAAATTTATTTTATTTTAAATATAAATATTTGAAAATATAAATTCTAGAATCCCGCACTATGAATTAAGTCCCAGCGAAATAAACCTCCCTTTAATATTATTTCACATTTAATATTGAGAAATAATACTCTACTGGGGCGTTTTTTTTTCATAGTTAATTGCGAAATAAAACTCTAAATAATAAGAAATAAAACAGTGGGGTGTTATTATTGAAACCCAAATTACAAATAATTGTAAAGGACTCTAAAGTCCTTCCTAATTATTTTTTTTTACATACAACAGTTTTAAAAAAAAATTTTTAAATTCGAGTTTAAACAATAGTTTTGTCGGAACAAAGCATATGCCATAATTAATTTCTTTTTTTACTTTTATATTATGTAAACTAATAAGAAATATTGTAATTAATTTAATTTTTAGCACGTTTTCAAAAAAATTTGAAAAAAATGTGCATCACCAAAAAACAAGATCCATGTGCTTATCCACAAGATCCATGTGCATTTTTAGCACATTTCCAAAAAAATTTGATAAAATGTGCTTATTAGTTTCACTTTGTCCGTCCGTCCGTCTGTTTACAAAAATTCTACACCGTTAAATATAGAGAAAAACAATTTTAACCATGGGTAGGTCTCATAAAAAAATTAATTTAGTGGAACAACTTTTTCATGTAGCCCCATCCATTACGGAGCTACAGCACCTCAAACTAATATTTTTAAATGCATATATCTCATGTTCTGCTTAATATTTTTTCAATCTGAAAACGCCATTCGACTGGAATTTTATTTATATTTATAAAACAATATCAATATTATATATTGGTTTTAAATTTAGTATTTAAATTTGCCGTTATGTGAAAACCAAATTTTGCATGATTTTTCTACCCTCATAACCCCGGAACGCTTTTAAATAGGGATTTGAAATTTTGAGAACAGAAAGAACTTTTAGAATTAGTACAAGTTTGCTCAGAAAATTTTTTAGACCACCCGCTGTTTATGAGCTATTAGAGCTCAAAAATTGAAAATTTGCTATTTTTAAACACCTGTACACATTATGGCCATTATAGGTATATCTTTTTCCATTCAAAAAAAAGTATTTCCCAATTAACTGTAAGTATTTTTTTTTTCAAATACAAGTGTTCCCATTAAAGTGCAAGTATTTTCTTTTCACATATAAGTTTTCCCTTTGAAGTGCAAGTATTTGTATTTTCGTAATTTATTTTTTGTAATTAATAATTAAGCACTCTGCAAGAGTCTTTCAAACGGGCTACTAAGGGCTTATAAACGCTTTCAGCGCCCAAGCAGGGCGACCTGAAAGCATAGTCCCGAAACAAAATTATAGAGCTCGCCATGATCTTTTCAATGATATCCCACATGAAGGCTTTCGGGTATAAATATTGAAATGCTCATACACTTTAAGCCCTAAATAAGGACTCCTTTGGAAGCTCCAATGTCAGATTTTTCTGGATGGTTAACACAAAACTCTATTCAATGCGTTTTACCGCAAGTCTCTAACACATCTAGAAAAGCTTCATCTCTTTTTAATACGAAGTGGTTTCACGCGTTTGTTAGAAGTAGCTTTATATTATATTATAATACCTACGTATATGTATGCATGTAACTTATATGATGTAAGTACATATGTATTCAATAAGGTCTTGAAAAGGTTAAGAGTCATTTGCAATCCCTAAAATAAATAACATGCATCAGCTTATGAGCTTAAAAAGAAAAATTTGTATTTGAAAAAGAAATTCTTGCACTTCAATGGGAAAACTTGCATTTGAAAAGGAAATCCTTCTTCTTAAATGAAAAAAGAATAATATACTATTATTAATTTATAAAGTAATATTATTTGTTGGCTTAATATGAGTTTATTTTTTCCTTTTTATGAATTTTATTTTTGCATAAGAATCAATAATATAGGCGATAAGCAAACAAACTCATAAAGAATATTTTGTTTTATTTATTGTTTGCAAAGCAATGATAAATATAATAGGGGTCTTCACATAAAAGTGCAAGCTCTTGCATCGGAGGATTTGAGAAAATTTTTAAGAGTTGTTGTTTCATGTATAAAAAAATTTTTCGTAAACTAAAATATCCTTAATGCTGTTGCATGTTTTATTTCCTCAAGCAAATTTGTTTATTATTTAATTTGACCTTTCTTTTTTAGAATTAATTTGGAGTTCGGTTTTAGAATTTATTGTGAGTGTATCAAATAAAAATAACACATTCGAGTAAATTATATCAAAAATTATATTTTATTTTTCAAAATAAAACTACATATTTATTCAAATAATAATACGATACAATACGATATAGATACGATAGGTACCAACTAATATTTTTTAAAAATACCAATCAACATTTCTGAAAAGATAACAGTAAATATTTATCTAAACCAATCAACATTTTTGTCTTCTGTAATTTTTTACATTATAATTTATATTTTCCATTGGGTCGGTCACGTAAAGTAAAATTTTTCGATTTTAATATTCTTGGATGGACTTTTAGGTGAAGACCCACAATATATATTTATTTATTTATTTATTTTTTTTTTTTTTAATTATTTATTTCTTCAATTATAACTAAACCTAAAAAATTACAAAAAAAATGGTTATATTTCACAAATTAAAATTATTAGCTTTAAAAATAGCAAACATTTTTGTTTTCGCTAATCTTAATCTAGTCTTAAATGAATTTATTTAAAAGAAGTCTTTTTGAATATTTATTTAACAATATAAGTTTTTTTTTTCCCTTGGAAAGTCATATAAAAAACCAAGGTTATTTCAAAAATTTTAAAAGTATAATTAAAACTTAATCCTAATAAAACAAACTTAACCTAATCCCCACCCCTTTTTCCTTTATGGGTTTTTTCCGAACTGTTAAATATTCTGGAAAAACCAACAAAGAAAAAAGTATTTCTAAAATTAAAATTAAAAAAAAGAAAAAAATTTTTTTTTGATATTTTGTATACTAATAAGTATCTTCTAACCATCAATAACTTCTGTTTAATGTTTTATCCCTTTCCGGAATATATACGTAATATTTTATGTTGATAGAACTCATGTCATTAGGATCATAACTAGTTTTTTTACACGTAGCCCTTCTATTATTGTGAAATAATATTGGGACGTATTGCTGATTCTGTATATAACCCTGCATGTCTAAGAATATAAAATGTTCCGGTGCGATGAACCCTGTATTTAACGATTTTTGAATATATTCATTGTTGTGATAATATATTCTTGAATTTAAGCTATTTTCTACAACTAGCAGTGACCCATTGAAATGTTTTCTAATAAGATTGATAATGAAATTATCAATACGGTACACTCTAGCTTGTCCGTAAATATATTTATTAGAATAGAAATGTAAATATTTGGTTTCAGATTTCCTAATTTTATTTATACATAATCTAATACATTTCCTCTCAAATTTCCGGAAAAGTTCCATTACACTACTATTTATGTTAAACCAAATAGGTGCCCCGTATATTAAAATTGATCTAATTAATGACTGATATACAATTATTTTAACTCTCGAATTAATTATTTTATTGTAAAATAACTTTTTTGCACATCATGAATTCTTTGTTTCCATTTGATATTGCCATTTTTACATGTTGAGAATAATAGTAATTAGTAAATAGTGCAAATGAATACCTAAATATTTCATAATACTTTTATTTGCTATTATATTGTTGATAGGATCTTTAATCGCAAAACTTCTCCATTTTTTTTATATTTTCGTTGCAGTGTGCGTAAGAATCTCTGAACAAAATCGACTCGCATTTATTATAATTGATTTTTAACAGCCAAATTTTACAATAATCTGCTGTAAGATTAAAACATTGAACATTGTTTTGGATTACGTCCACCTCTTTGGCTCCAGAGTCTAAAATCAAATCGTCAGCAAAAGTTATTACCTGCGATTCTATGTAAAAGCTTTAATAGTTCTATAATATAAATAGAGAATAAAATTGAGGAGTTTACCGTTCCCTGCAACAATCCAATGTTTAATTGGAAAGTTCTAGATATTCTTTGGTTGAATGAGACATGGAATTTATTATCTTTTATCATTTGGTCAGTTAGTTCTACTAAATTAATGGAAGATCTATATTTCATCACTTTATATATAAGTCCATCTATCCATACACTGTTGAATGCCTTCTCCAAATCAATCAAGCAGGCCCCAACTGCCCATTTTCTATTTATATTCCAGCAAATATCTGAAGTGAGTTTGGTTATGGCGTGAATCGCGCTGTGTTGGAAACGAATTCCGAACTGGTTCTCTGGGAGGATCTTGTTATTTCCTAGAAAGGTTGTGATTTTATCATAAATTAACATTTCAAAAATTTTACTGATATTCGGTAATAAACTAATGGGCCGGTAATTGTTTGGGTCATGAGGGTCTTTACCGGGCTTTTTAATAAATATAATTTTCGCTTCTTTCCAACTCTTTGGAGAATATGAGAGATTTAGGCAGTTGTTAAAAAGTATTACATATTGTTTAATAATATTAGGGCTGAGGTTCCTTAGAACAACATTAGGAATGTTATCGATACCGGAGTAGACTACAGATTATAAAAAATATAGCTATACATCGAAATTATTTTATTTTTAAACAGTTTGAACAAACTTACAAACGAACAATTACAGTAGAAATCATTAAAATAGTACAAATTAATTTTTAGATTTTTGTTTTCTTTCGCTTATTCAAAGATTAATTTTCAATACTTTTATAATAAAAAAAAAATCGTTAAAAATTTAATTTACTTACCTTTTCAGTTATTTTCATTTCAATTAAAAAATTTTTTTACCTGTTCAGAATTTAAAGACGCACTTCCTTATTTAATAAATCAA
Source organism: Poecilobothrus nobilitatus (assembly GCA_947095535.1). NCBI lineage: Eukaryota > Metazoa > Arthropoda > Insecta > Diptera > Dolichopodidae > Poecilobothrus > Poecilobothrus nobilitatus. Next base: position 60,790,577 of record OX352772.1, read on the forward strand.
ATGTTTAAGAACTCGTGCACCGAGTGCCTTATAGAAATTTTATTTATTTATACTAATATTACATTATCACAATAATGTAATAATAATAACGATCGGCTACTAAAGAAGACCATTATAAGTTGAATGAATACTATTATTAATTGAGATATATAATTATTTTGTATATATTTACACTATATTTGCTAGCAATGGTGATTTCGTTTCAATTAATAAAACTTACTACCTGTGCAGGATATGAACCCACACTCCCTCGATTAATAAACCACGTGCTTTACCACTAGACCAACGAAGCACCCCTGCAAATTATTTATTTATTTATATTAATATTAATATTACAAATCACATAGGATATTGCAATATTACAAAACCATCGACTACTAAGGCCATTACAGGTCGAATACTATTATTATTTATTTATTTATTTATATTAATATATTACATACATAAATGTAATGCAATATTATTGAACCATCGGCTACTAAGGCCATTATAGGTTTTTTATACTATTATTATATTATATACTAATATTATTTATTTTGTTTATATTATATACTATATATTTACATTATATTTGGTCGTAAGGTGGGTATGTAAAGAAAAAACACTTACGACCTGTGCAGGTGTCGAACCCACAGTTCTTCGTTTAATACACCACACGCCTACCCACTAGGCTACCGAAGCCCCTACTATTATTAAATTATACACTACAGTATTATTTATTTTGTTTATATTATATATTCTATAAGTATTTACGCTATATTTGGTAGCAAGGGGGATTTGTTTTCAATCAATAAAACTTGCTAACTGAGAGCTCGGGTTCGGTTCCCGACTAGGTACAATAATTATAATTTCAAAAAAAATATATATTCATATATCGCAATAAGTATGTATTATAAATACTTTATATATCATAATATCTCGTACACCCCACATTCCTACCATGAAACCGGAGCTATATAAATTCCTTGCTGTATATAAATAAATAAATAAATTTTGTAGCTTTCGATTATAAATTCTAATGGTTTTTGAGGTATTTAAAATTTCTATTTCCGTTTTAAACAAAATTAACTTAACTTTAATAATGCTAGTTCCTCTAAAATTGTAAATAAAATATCCAATCTACGTTAATTTCACACCTGCGTTTATTTAAAAATATATATATATATACATTTTTCATAAATTGAAGTTTAAATATATTTGTTGTTTTTTTTCTGTCTCTTAATTATAAAAGTTTTAATTGAGTTTTTTATTTTTCTTTAAAAAAAAAAATAAGATAAAAAATTAAACTTGAACATAATAATAGTAAAAAAAAAAAATTTTTGTGAATAACGTGTAAACTGTAAGAAACTGTGCGTTTTTATAACTGCTATATTTTTTTTTCTTTTTCTTTCATTACTCCGTGTTAGTTTTGATGCCATAAATTCTTATTTGATGAATTATATTCTAAAAAAGCAAAAACTTTTATAAAAAATAAAATTATAATTTTTTGTGATTTTTCATGCGGAAATTAAGTAGAAGAAAAATGTTCTCCTTGTGCAGTAATTTTGTTATATATTTCTTTTAACTTTTTAAACTTTTAACTGTTCCAATTTTGATTTCCTTTTCAATGTTATTTTTAGGTTTTACTCAAGGTGAAAATTTTAATAGAAAAATTACTTTAATATGCTATGCACTGATTACAAACAAACACGTTATGGAATTTGCCAAAAATTTAACATAATATTAAATAAAATACATAGTTTTATTATTTTAAAACATTCGTTGTAAATAAATCTTGAAAAAAAAAGGTATATAACTTTTACCAGGCATAAAATGTTAAACTTATGACATCAATCATCAAAATTTGTCATTGAATTGGGATTCGAACTATGATGCTTTTATTTGAATTCGAAAAAAATTTCAGTTTTGTCAAAATTTGAAATGTCAATTTTGGACGGAATCTGAAGAATAAAATGGCCGCTACGATGTTTGAAAAATATATATATAGTACCAATTTGAGCACCCATTAATAACAGTGAGAATGACAAGTAATATAAAGAAAATTGAATAAATAAAAATGTAACGGTTGCTTGAAGAACTTATTTAGACGATGTACTAGTATGATAATAAATTATGATATATTATGATAGTTATTATATATTATGTGTTAAAGATATAATATAATATATGTATTAATGATTCATATTGTATGTGTTATTTGTATGATATAAATATTAGTTATATCTGTACTCGATGTATATATTGTACGTATTTTGGGTACTAATAAAAAAAATTTAATGAATATAATATTTTTAAAGAAAAATTAAGATACATATATCGTGACGTGTGAATATTATAATAATTAATTAATATATATGTTCAATATAGGGACGTATGTTCTAGGATATAATAAATTAGCCATTACGCTTGTGACACCTAAAAGGAGTTGAGCTGGATATAGACTCAAGTGTATGGATCGGATCAGAATCGGATTCTGAGTCGATTAAATCATTTACGTCTGCTCGTTCGCCGGTCCTTGCGTCAAAAAATAAAGGGGTTATGATTCTGCAATTACGTCACTTTTGTAAAATTGTTAATTTCGCTATTTTAATTCAGCAAGTTCGGTCGGCGGGTTCGAGTATATGCAATACAACTTCTTTATTTTTATGAAAATAGGTATCTGAAATTTTGTGAAAAAATGTCGAGGTGCATGCTGACAATTTCTGTAAAATTTAGTTAAGTTAGAGCAGCAAGTTGAGCTAGCTTCCATCATCTTGAAATTTAATGAAGCTATAGACATCCTGAAATCTTACAAAAGATGATGAAATTTTATGGTAATAACTTCTGTAAAATGTTAGTTGGTTTGGGCAACAGATTCGAGTAGCTATGCTGACTCAGAATTCGATTCTGCGCAAGAATATAATATATACTTTGCCATATCAAAGGTCGTCTCCTTTATGGTATCACAAATATAATAGTAAATTTATTATACCAACTATACGTTCGTATAGGTCTAATAATGCCAAAGTAAAAACACTTTTATTTAATGATATTGAATTAAGTCCAAATTTAAGAAAAACAACATTTTATTTAAGAAAACCTTAAGCGCTTACTCAATGCAACTGTTCAGTATATTGATTTTCATATTAAATAATGAATTGAAATAATAAATGAAAGCTTTTCTAAAATTATACGCATAGTTTCGTTAAACACTAAATATAATTTGATGAAAATTATTTTTAATTGAAAACATTTCGGTTAAAATTTTAACAAAATGAGTAACTAAATGTGGGAGAAAAATTATATTACATTATTTTAAGTTTGTAAATGTTTATAATATATTTTTGTAAATTTTTAGTTATACATATAAAATATGACTATTACGTTACGTATTAAAATTTATTTCTTATTAATACAAGATAATCAATTTTTTCCCTATTTTGTTGTTACAAGTGTTTGTGGTCACACTTTAAAATGCAAAAAAAAAAACTAAAAAATTATCGCTTTCTTTATCTACAAATTTTTAAGCGTTTTTGCTCTTAAATAACAAATTTTAAATTAAAAGTAAACAAGGCATAATGTGAATTAAAAATTTTTAGTAGCGCTCATTTTCCAAAAAGACAATTAAAACAATTTAAAACAATTGTGACTTGAATGACAATTTCAAAGTTTTCTAGATTTTTATATGTATGAACAATTTTTTAAAAACTCAAGAGATATTTTCTTCCGTTTTAATGAAATTCTAAATAATTAAGAAAAGTGTTTTGTTTACACATTTAAAATCATAATATTATAATTTCAAGTTTTTGTATTAATTTGTAAAATTTTATAAATGTATCTAAATTACATATATTTGAATATAGCAAATTTTGGTACAAAAAGAATTTCTAAAGCAACTTATCCTAATTTTCTAAAATTTTTCCAATTTTTCTTCTCTCAAAATTCCAAGATTCTAACTAAAAACATATTGACATATGGTTTTGACATATTGCAGACATATTGCAAAAGAGAAAGGCAAAATTTAAAGGAAAATAACGGTAAATTTAAATACTAAATGGCAGAAAAATTAAATTTATTGACATTGATTGAAAAAGTTTTAAAAAAAGTCTTGTTGTTTGACATCTCTAGATTGAAAAAATATTAAGCATAACATATAAACATTTGAAATTAGAGGTTTTTCAAAGTTTGAGAAGCTGTCAATCAGTAATGGATGAGGTTACAAAAAAACTTGTTGTTATAACATTGATTTTTTTTTAAAACTCATCCCTAGTTAAAATTGCATTCTTCTATCGTAAATGGTGTAGAAGTTTTGTAAACAGATAAACAAACGGATGAACTAAGTGAGTCTAATAAACAAATTTTATAAATGAAATTTTTTTTAAAACCTTTTTTTGTAAAAAAACAGTTTCTGTGTTATTAATGACAAATATAAAATTAAAATTTTATTAAATACCTTACAGATACATTTAATTATAAAATTTTCTTGACTTTCATTTATTAAAATCGTTTATCTATCCTAATAGTTGGATTACAGTTTCCTAAATAAACAGTTATAAATTATTAGACTTTTTGTGTCTTCATTTTGATTACAACTAAATTTATTTCAAACCACTAACATAATGTTAACGTTAGCGAAAAGGACAAAGCAAAATATTAGACGTAATTCAGTTGGGCATTTCTGTCTGCTCATTTTATAGAAAACAAAATCATTTCATACGTAGTAAATGTTAATTAATAAAAAACATCCAAAATAAAAAATGTTCTACTATTTAAAAAAAAGAAAAAAACAATTTTTTTTTTTTAGTTTTTTTATTCATTCTGCAACTGATATTTAACCGATTTTTTTAAAAATATACAAACATTTTAAATGTTTATAATGAATCTGAAGAAACAATTTTATGAAAGAAGTTTTTATTTTTTTTTTCATCTTATTTTTTTTTTATTTTTTTCGACGTCTTCTTCTTCTTTTGGCAAATTGCAAGTATAATACCATTTTCCAGTTGCATCTTTCCATGATCTAAAGCTTACATATTTAGGTGTAAAATATTCCTTATAACTGTAAGCTATATATTCTTTATCAGCAACATATACAGTAAGTTTTGCTAAAATTAAATTAAAATTATTAAGTTTTATAAAATTTTACTTTTAAAACTAAAAACCTGCTGTAAGAATAATTTTAACTGATAATGGAACAAATGGATCTAAATTAACGCGTCCATGAACTTGTGATATTCTTTTTGATCTTATTTCTGAATAATGATTCTGGCCGGCTCCAAGCACTAATAAATTATTATAAAATTATGATTAAACGAATTAAATAATAATAATTAAAGAATTTTATTACCAATTTCATAGTGCTTAATTGAAATATTTGGATGTGGTGATAAATAAATATGTGCATCCTTTGTAGTCGTCACATAAAGTTGAAGTTTAATTAATTCATTTTCAGTTCGATTTGGTTCATTTAAATCGTTTAAATCAAAAAACTCATTATATTCCACATCACCAACAGTTATATCTTTGCATGCTTTTAACTGCTTAAAAGTAATTTCCTCACATATTGAAATTGAAAATTTAATTAATTGAAATATATAAAAAATTATTATTAATTTTGATCCCATTTTATTAAAAAGAAACTCAAATTTCAACTGAAATTTTATTTTATTAACTTTATATTTATAAATGTTAACAACCAAAAATAATTTTTAAAATAATATTATATTAAAGTGTGAACTACCGTACAAAACTAATTTACTAACTTTAATTTAATTCATTTTATTTTAAATTTAATCTATTTTAAACTTTCGCCACGAGCACTTAAAAATATATTCTTTTTTCCTATTTTCTTGTTAAATTATTTCTATTTTATAATTTTTTTTTTTTTTTTAAATTATAATTTTATTGTTAACTTTTTTTTTTTTGTACCATTGTTAAAAAAAAATAATAGACTAAAATATAAGTTGGTACACATTACACTTAAATAAATTATTAATAAAAATTTAATAAAAAAAAAAAATCAGCTGTCTCCACCACAGGACTGACCGCTATTAGACGAAGAGTATAATGCCAAAATTCATAAATTTTTTACATATTAATTTATATCAAAGCAAAATAACTTCTAATAGTTTAACAACATTTTTTTTTATTCAATAACAATCATAAGCAATGAATTAGGGTAAGTTCACATGAGATGCATGCATGCGGATGCAAATATTGGATTGGTTGAAAATATATATCGTATAAGCATACAAGATTCAAATTTGTTTTAACTTAATCCAAACGTAAAATCAAACGTCAAAAATTTTTAAAGTTAAATATTTTGAAATATTTTGAAGATGGTTATAAGGAAATAATTGTAATGGTTGCTATTGGTTTGCAGTTAATATTTTCATTTCAGGCCTCATTTCCTTCACAAATTACTTTAGAAGCTATTAATTAAATTTATATGTGTATTATTTATTAATACATATTTAGTATATTTAGTTTATATTAATTAAAATTTTTTCTTACATAAAATAACATTTTTCTCTGGTTTACCATTTTGTATTTTGTAAATAAAAAATGTTTTCATCAAATGTCAAAACAATATACACATACTAGCCTACTAGGTACTTTCAAATAAAATATTGAAAATAAAATGTCGCCGTTTTGCATCTCTTGAGCGAGTGGATGCATAATGAATGCAAAATATTCGTTGTAAACGAAAATGTAACCGAAATAATTTTTGCATCTGGATGCATGCAAAATATGTACATTCATTCGGATATCCAAACATATTATGTACCTACTTAAATGATTTTTTTTTTATTCAAAAATTTGAAAAATAAAAAATAATAAGACGTGTAAATAAATACAAAATAAACATAACATTAATATTGTATTTGCTAACACAAATTTTACAGTTTGAAGTTTGTGCAATCAACAAGAGAATAAATATGCATAGATAATTATATACCTACATATATGTAAATTTTTAATGATGAAAAAAAATTAAATAAAAGTTAAAGTTAGTCCAATCAAAAAATGTTCTATAGCAAAGGAGTTGCTCTTTACTTGATTTTCCACTTGATTTGATCGAAAAGCTTATCAATCCGAGATATTTACGTCAAAACTTTAAATATGAAATTTCAAACAATTCCGCTGGATCGTGTAAACTGTACACGTGCCCAAAAACAAACCCACACATACACACAGCCATCGCACTAAAATTTTTTTTAAGGCTTCTACGCACCATATTTGGAAAAATCTCAGGTACAAATTTTTAGTGTGAAAACAATTCCTACCTTACACATTAATGTATGCGGTCGGTAAAAATTAAATTATAAAAATAAAATAATATGTAAAAAAAATATTTTTTAAAATATGCTTTTATCGAAACCAAATTCGCCCCCTAAAAAGTAGAAAATAAAATTGATTGCAAAACTTTAGCTTTTTTGACTGTTATAATATAAAAGTGAATTGCTAGTGCAAGCATTTTGGACTGTTATAATATAAAAGTAAATTGCTGGAATAAAGTTAAATAAAAATCTAGGAAATTTGAGGTTAGTGTTTCTTTTTTATTCCAGCAATTTACTTTTATATTATAACAGTCCTAAATGCTTGCACTAGCAATTCACTTTTATATTATAACAGTCAAAAAAGCTAAAGTTTTGCAATCAATTTTATTTTCTACTTTTTAGGGGGCGAATTTGGTTTCGATAAAAGCATATTTTAAAAAATATTTTTTTTACATATTATTTTATTTTATACTTTTTAGTTTTAAATGAAAAACATAATTTGAATTTAAAAATATGGGATATTTTTTATTCATACATACATTAATTATTGTTTCTGATATAAAATACGTTTTATAATTTTATACCAAATGTTTAAGTAAATTAAGAGATGTTAAATCGATTCCATTACAGCAAGAGTAAAAATTTTTTATTCCAGTATGTAATTCATAAATAAAGAAAGTACCTCGCAGGGTAAAATATGTACCAAAATACTGTGATTATATAAATATTACAATCCAACAACATAACTCGAATGAAAATGATATACATAAATGTACTTTACTGTATATTTCTATAGTATACTATTAGTAGTATATCGTATATCCAAACAAACATCTAACCTTGAACACCTACCTACCTAATCGCTTAATAAGATCATGCAGTAAAAAATGTTGACAAATATTTTGATTTAAATTATAAACAAATGGAGCGGAACAAAATAATTTAGGAAATTATTTTAACATAATATTATGTGTATCCAGCCATTGGTGCAGTATAACATAACATAATTTATAATTTACACATAAACAATCAGTAACATACTAATTTTTATAAACTTATTTCCGTATTTGACGCACGGTTGACGCACGCATAAGAGAATGAGAGGTCTCGGGTTCGATTCCCGGCTGGGTACAATAATTATAAAATAAAAAAATAAAAAAATTCATATATCGCAATATGTAAATACTTTATAATATATCATTATATCACGTACACATTCCTACCAGGAAACAAGGGTTATAGCTACCACATTTATGTACCACGGTACCTGAATATAAATAAATAAATAAATATTATGTACATACGTACGTACATATTTACATACGTAGTTTTAATTTTTTGTGTTGACAAATCATAATGCGTAATAGATTTTTTGTTTGTAAATCATAATGCGTAATGCGCAAAAGCATAATTTTGTAATGATCTTTACTTTTTATATTCTTTTCTATGTACAAAAATAATATTATGTAGGTACATAAAATTTTATTTAAAAATATTGATGAATAGAGTTAAAAAAAAAAAAAAAAAAAATTATACATATATACGAATTGGATTCGAACCACAGTCCACACATTAACACTCACTTTCAAGACCTGTACACTTTCCTCTGCACCATATATGCATTAATTCAATATGCATTAAAGAATGTTGACAGCAAATATTTTGATTTAAATACTAAACAAATGTTGTAAACAAAATAACTTAGCAACATACATAAAAATATTATATGTATGGATTGTGTTTTGCTAATTATGCTAATACAAAACACCAGGAAAGATCAAAAATATAATGTGTATGTTTGTATGCATGAATAAGAGATAAAAATGTAAGTTTTAAATTGATATATACAAAAATGTATACATATTTTATTCAAAAAATGTTGATGAATAGATAGTTAAAAAAAAAAAATGTTGCATGTGAACTGGATTCGAACAACATGATCCACACTTTTGAAACCTCTACACTACCCTCTGCACCATACTACACTTACAAATGTTGCTAACAGATTACGAAGATAATAAAAAGCGTGACAGAATGACAAATAAATAAATAAATAAATAAATAAATAAATAAATAAATAAATAAACCGACAGCGACGAGTTAATATAAAAGCATATAAAATGAAAATAAATCAAAAAATGTATAAAAATTAAATATCAGGAAAAAAAAAATTTGATTCAATTTACTTACTTATTATCTGTATGTATGTAGGTACTTTTTGCAGGAAACCTTTTTTAAATTAGTAAAGTCGTGTAAAAATATGATTTATTATAAGATCTGTAATGACGTCGTCGAATTAAAAATATTAATATTACGTTTTACATTAAAGAGTTTATTCATTGTATTTAATTGCATCATCGACTTTTCCAACACCGTTACTCTAAAATTTGGTACAAAAAGAGGTGAAGACACAAGTCATAAAGGCCCTGATTTTTCTATAAATCACATATATGTGAAATCGTAGTGAAATCGTTTAAGGAAAAAAAATGTTTTTTGGATTGATGTATTTTAATTGGGTTACTATACAAGCCTGTATTTCATTTGGCTGTATTTTAATTTGCCTGTATTATTTTCATTCAATGCACTACTCCCATATCTGATAAACATTGCCTATATGATTAATCTTTTCATAATTTTATGAGCAACATTTATAAGCCATCATCAGTTCCGAATACTAATTATATGTACAATTTATAGGTCACCCCTGATATCTTGAAAATTAAAATATTGAAAGCCAAAATCTTGAAAGAGAAAATCTTCAAAACCAAAATCTTTTTGGGACAAAATTTTGAAAAAAAAATCTAGAAAAAAAAAACAATCTTTTTGGGACAAAATCTTGAAAACTAAAATCATGACAAAAACAAATGAATTGAATTTTTTGTTACATTCTTTTTTATTTTTAAATATAATACTAGAAAATCCCCTGTGCAATTGCACAATTTCTATAGATTCAAAAACATTTACGTTATCATACTGACTTCCTTACTACCTGAATTAAGGGAGAGATTATTACATGTATTTTTTTAGGTTAGGTATATAACTAAAATAACTTATGGATTTTTAATTTAATTTGAATTTTTTAGGTGTACGGTATAAATAAGTCGGTTGCATCGACTTACTGTTACTTTTACTTGTTTTTTTTTTGCTCGAAAAAAATTTGCTGAATTTATTTTATTTAAATGTACTTTGGAAGAGGTCTTTGGTATATTTAATAAAATATTCATGTCTCTCATAATGAAATTTCATAAATTTTCGGGGGCTTTTTTTTGTGACGGTCGTTTTCGACAGCTTTTTAATTTAATGGTCTAATTATAAATTAGTACAAAATTATGAATCTATTGTGAGAGAAGGCTTCTAAAATGATATTTTCTATGTTATTTTTTCTTTTTTTTTTAAGAAAAATATCCATTTCTATAATATTTAGTAAGTTTCTGATTTCTGTTATGAAATATAATTAGCTAAGTCTGCCGAATTTTATATTAATAAAAAAATTCGAATATTTTATGTTATATCAAAAATGCAGCTTAAAAAATCAAAATTCCAACCTAAATAAACAAAACTACTTTAAAGTCTGCTGCGAAGCTTCTACCGGCTTTTATAATAGTGAAAACAAAATCAAGAATAAAATCGGCCTATTATTTCTTTCTTATAAATATAAGGCTTACTATAAACTTTGCTCTTTTTACTTTCAAGTCTTTTAATTTTATTAAGAGTATTTTTATTTTTTTCAAAACAAAGAGTCATTTGAAAACTTCCAACAGGAGATTAATAATTTATTTTTAATTTACCGCTGCGACCAGTTCATAATGGATGTGGCAGTCAAATTTAAAATTAAAAATTTGCTTTAAATTTTGTATCGAAAGTACTTTTTAAAAAGTAAAAGTTTGTGTCTCTGATAAGACTTTTAGTCGAAGATTTGTGTCTCTGATCATTAAATTTTAAATTATTAAATAAATATACAGAAATATCATCATTCCCAGTTTAGTTTATATTCAGTGTGAGTGGTTTATTATAGATCTGGCCAACATCTTGTATGTATAATATTGTGTATATTATCAGAAATTCAATCATTAATTCCTGGTATTATTATATATATAATTTCTGGTATTATATTATCTGATCTGATTAATAAATCTTATTTTTTTCCATGCCTAACAATATTATTAATGGTCTAATAATAAATTAGTACAAAATTATGAATCTTTTGTCAGGGAAGGCTTCTAAAATGATATTTTCTATGTTAGTTTTTTTTTTTTTAAGAAAAATATCCATTTCTATAATATTTGGTAAGTTCCAGACTTCTGTTATGAAATATAATTATTTAAGTCTGCCGAATTTTATATTAATAAAAAAATTTCGAATATTTTATGCTATGTTTTATATTAAAAATCTAAATTTCAACCTAAATAAACAAAACTATTTTAAAGTCTGTTACGAAGCTTTTACCAGCTTTTATACTAATGAAAACAAAATCAAGAATAAAATCGGCCTATTATTTTTTTCTTATAAACATGAGACTTACTATAAACTTTGCTCTTTTCACTTTAAGGCGTTTTAATTTTATTAAGAGTACCTATTTTTATTTTTTTTTCCAAAACAAAGATTGAAAACGCCAACAGAAGATTAATAATTTATTTTTAATTTACCGCTGCGACCAGTTCATAATGGATGTGGTGGCCAAATTTAAAAATTAAAAATTTGCTGAATTTATTTTTATTGAAAATGTGTGTTTTTTAAGTATATACTTTTCCTTTTTTGACTGTACTCACTTTTAATGAACGGTTTGTGTCTCTGATAATACTTCCAGTGGAAAATTTGGTCTCTGGTAATAATATTTACTAAATTTATTTATATTTTTAATGAACGGTTTGTGTCTCTTGATAATACTTTGACTCAAAGATTTGTGTCTCTGGTAATAAAATTTTAACTTATTAAATAAATATACATAAATATTATCATTGCCAGTTTAGCTTACATTCAGTGTGAATGTTTTATTATAGATATAAAATATATTTTTTTACATGTTGGCAAGGTCTCGCCAACATCTTGTGTATTATATTATAGATTATGTAAGTATTCAAAAATACGAGATATCAAAAATCAATTTTGGTTTTGTTTATTTTATTATACAAAAACAAAAATATTATTAAAAAATTATAAATTATGAAACACCAATAAAATATTACATATTCTGTAATATTACAGAAGATTATACAAGTACATATTCTGGAAAAGGCGTATAACCCTGCTTTTTAATCCAACTCTAAAATTCCTCTTAATTCATAGAATCTCACATATACAATTCTGCAAAATACAGGCAAATGAAATACAGACAAATGAAATATAGTCAAATGAGTAAGAAATAAAGGCATATGACACGCCCCCATTTTAATTCCGTAATTTATGACAGCTTACCGGTCTAACATAGTAACACCTGTGATACATATTTTATAATTACATACTTTTATTTTCTTTTTTTGAAATATTTGAAATTATTTCATATTCTTTAACTTACGTATAGATATTTTGCAATAAAATTTGAATTGAACAGTTACAATGTGGATTTAGTAACAGTAAGTTTTTAATTTGAGCCATATTTAGGGATTATTAATTTTCTAATAATAATATACAGGGGCGTAACACATGGCAAAACACAGTTGACAAACATTTATTTCTCCTAAGTCCACTTATCAAAAAACTCACAACGCAAAAAATCAAGTAGCATATTTCTGGCTTAACAAATTTGCTATTCGCAAATATCCATTTTTCAAAAATTAAAAAAAATCATCTCTCTTTAGCAAAAACTTTGTGCATAGTAAAATTAGGGTGTTATGTAATACTTATGAAAATTTGTTGTTTTGTGTTGTCAACAACTAAAGTACTGTAAGTACTGACAGTCCTAAAATATTCTAGAATATGTATATTGTACGTACATAATATGCGAGATTCGAAATTAGTACGGATTTTATATTTGGTAACAAAATAAGGATTGCAATAAATTGTTTGGTAGGGATTTGGCAGCGGCAGCCCTAATTATTTTAAATACTTTGCTGTTAAAATACATATATACAAAATAATTCGGAAAGATTTTAAAATCAGGGTTTCAATAATTTGTTCAACGGGGATTATCAAAATAATTAGAAGAGATTTTAGTTGTTTTCTACTTTCAGGTTGGTTTTGTGGTATCACAATGGACCAAATACAGTCTAAGTGTGCCTTTTTGGCAGCCACCTTGACCTAACCTAACGTAGTTGGTTTCAAAATCAGGATTTCCTCTTTTTCCAGAATATGTATAAATAAGTACATATGAGATTTTGATTTAGGAGAGATTTTAGAGTTGTTTACAAATTCACGGTTATACGCCTTTTACAGAATATTTATACATTAGATTAAAGGATTTTGCAAAATTTGAGTTTCGCATAACGGTAAATTAATTCGTTATGCGAAACTGAATTATTGCAAAATCCTTTAACCCTCCCATCTTCTAAACGGTTTAAGTTGGAAACTTGAAATTTTGACAGAAGTTAGATCTTTGAAAATAAGTATGAGTCATTTCAGAAATTTGTACCACCCTCCGTTTAGGAGCTGTAAGGGGTCAAAAACTGAAAATTTCCTATTTTTAAACACCTGTAACTTGAACACCTGTTAAAATTTTTTTGAAGTAATACACAAAAATTAAAGCTCCAACATTATACTTTTATTTCTGTTAACAACTTTTTTTAATAATATAGGGTTACTTTATAATTGACGAAAGTGTTACTTGATTTTTTCAAATTTTCTAACAAATTTCTTTAACGAATTTTTTCCATTTTGTTTTACTCGATAATTTGAAATTGTTGAGGATATAATGCGTAGTACAAAAAAATGTAAATAAATAAACAACATAACGGTTACTTGAAGAATTTTTATTTATATGATATTGATATACCCACATAATTATATAATATCATGTTTATTTACATATCGTATATGTCACTGATGAATGAATGATAAGAGTATAGATGTATATTATATAGCGCCGTATGTGTATTTTATTGTACTTATAAGAAATTATTCTATGAATGGAAATATTTGTAAAGAAATATTGCAATGTATGGCGATATACTATAACAATATAAATATACTATGTACGCATTAATATAATATAATAATTAAAATTATATTTACTATTTTGTAATTTAACAAACATTTACCGCTTGGTATTAAATGGTACTATAGATTATTTGAAAAAGTTTTGGATTGATAATCGTTATGTGGAAGGTTAAAATCTGCTTTTGAAGAATGTATAAACATATAGTTTGAATATATGTATAACCCATAGTTCTAGAAATTATAAAATTCACCCAAATTATTTTAAAATACTAAAATATTAAGAAAATAATATTGTAAGCAAAGTGACAGACTGTGAACATACTAACGGTTCGTACGGGTATCTAAGAGTTGACAAAGGCAACTGTATTCTTTCTCGTTTTAGCATGATATCTGTTTGTGTGTGTGTGTGTGTCTGAGGACAAGTGTACAGCCTAAACCACCGAGATGATTTTTTTAAATTTCATATTTAAATATTTGGATTGATAAGATGGTAAGATAGAAATTAATTACATTTGTGTTAAAAATATCCACAATATTTATAGCAAAATATATTTGGGAACATATTTTCGAGGAAATTTATTGTAATTTTTTTGGATATTTTCAAATGTTTCATGAATATTTGTTTAGCTTTATCTCTTTCACACATATCTTAGCTACCTTTGCTCTAAAATTTTCGTGGGTATATCAATCTAATGAAAACTTTACTCATCATCCTCAACAATTTTAATTATCGATAGATACAAAAGTAAAAAAAAAACTAAAAATTGAAAATAATCGTTAGAAAAATTTGTTAAAAAATGGGAAAAAATCAACTCACACTTTCGTCAATTTTAAGGTAACCCTATATTATTAAGTAGACTTGTTTACAGAAATAGAAATACAATGTTGGAGATTTAATTTTTCTATATATTACTTTAAAAAAAATTGGGTAGGTGTTTAAAAATAGGGAATTTTCAATTTTCGACCCCTTACAGCTCCTAAACAGGAGGCGGCATAAAAATTTTTTCTGTAATGAGTCATACTTATGTTCAAAGGTCTAACTCCTCCCAAAATTTAAGTTTCTAGAAAACTAGAAACCGTTTGGAAGATAGAACGAGTCGAGAATTTTGCAAAAATTGAGTTTCGCATAACCGTAAATTAAAATATCGTATAGCAAAAGCATAAACAACTTTAATATACCCAAGACTATCCTACGGGTATAAATATTAGTTTAAGGTAAGTTGTACCAATCTGAAACAATTCAAAATAATGAAACAATCCAAACATCACCAAACAACAGTAATAATAAATGGTTTAACGTATGTATATACCAAAAAGGATTTTTGAGGAATGAAAATTGTAATCAAAGCAAATCACCTACCATTTTTTTTTATAAAATATTACAAATAATTTATTTTCAAACAAATCCAATAAGACCATTTAAACATACGAGGGGAAAAGTTAACAACCGCTTATTAAATATCAAATTTCACTTAAAAATTTATTTAAAATTTATTTCATAATATCACAGAATAAATAGTGATTTCACATTTTGCTAAGTTTCTCAGAAACAAAAATTATGTACAGTCGCTAATTAATAATTGAATTTATTTTCTTCTTGCTCTTAGAACAATGTTTTAAATTAATACAAAATAAATTAAATTTTAGCTTTAAGAATTAATAGTTTTGATCGTAATTATTTTTTATGTTTATTTTTCTTTTATGAATATCGAAGAAATATGAAATATCATAAATGTCAAAAAGGCAGTCATCTAAATAAAAATAACCATTTTCAGAAATAACCTATGACTATAAAATAGCATAGTACAAAAATCCCTCGTATCATAGGAATCGGAAGCCGGAGTACAAGAGTAAAGAAATACTATAGAGTTGCTTCAAATAGGGTAAAGCCAGTATACAATTGAACAACCTGAGCAAATCTTATTTGGACGAAAAATGTTTACTCTACAAAAAAAAGTGACACTATTCGTCATTGCAAAATTTCTGTGGTGCCCCAAGTATCATGATGCCCTAAACACGTACTTAGTTTGCTTATAGATTAATCCACCACTGCTCATAGGTCAGCAGCACCTAAAAGGTAAATACTAACTCAAACAGTTTTAACTCTCCAAATTCTTCTATTTTAACTTCCTTAAATCGTCTTTCTTCTAAATATGTATTATGTACTTATATTTTAATTTATGTAATATATGTAATCTATTAGTTAATAATTTTTTTTAAACTTGTTGATCTAAGCATTATAAATAAATAAATAAATTCTTCACCAAAAATAAAAAGTCAAAATGATATGAAAGATGTATTATTGATATAACAAATTCTATGGCTACAAAAAAGAGACTTAAAATGACTGGAAAACTAACCTTTAATTAAATAATTACATTCTGAAACTTTTTTTGTTTTTACCCCATTTGCAAAATTCATGGAGCTAAATTGAGCACTTTTGGAGATGTAAAAAACAAAAATCTCTTTATTATACCCTATACTTTAGGTGTATATTAACTTTGGTATGGAGTTTTGTAACCACCAAAAGGAAGCGAGTTAGATATGGACATGTATATATATTCTGAATCAGGATCACCTCTTGAGTTGAGTTAACCATGTCCGTCCGTTCGCACGATAACTCAAAAACTAGTAAAGCTATCTTGATGAAGTTTATATAGTAGGTTATTAATTACGAACGGAAGACTAAATATGAATCTGATCAAAATCGGTCCATGGGTTCTTATTCTGGAAGCTTCCGAATGATTCCGGAGCAAACGAGATTATCTCCAAAATCAACAAATATAGAACCTTTAAATTTGGTACAATGATGTTCCTTCATATTTTATTTATATCTCTGAAATTTGAGAGGATTTGGTTCATGGGTTCGGGTTTTGGAAGCTTCCGGACGAGTGCCAGAACAAACCAGTAAATCTCCAAAACCAACAAAGATAGAACCTTTAAATTTGGTACAATGGTGTTCTGGCATGTTTTCTTTATGTCGCTGAGATGGATTTGATGAATTGGAGTGGCAACCTGACATACGCCTTCCAAGGGCTAACAAGCATATCTTAGAAATTTATAAAGATAAAAACTTGAAATTTTCTACAAGGGTGTCAAGCATATCACAAGAGGATGCCTCTTTTACGTTGCTGTAATTTGAGTTGAATAAGACAGAAAAGGGAAGAAGTTCAAGCAGCTGACAAAAACAGGTGTAATTCAGGTATAGGGTATTAATAAATCGCTTGCATCGACTTACTGTTACATTTACTTGTTTTTATATTATTAAAACCTAATATACATATATATGTAGCTGTAAGTTAAAATAACACTAGATTCTATAGATAAGTTAAAAAAATTTTTTTTTAACTTTTTTATTTGTTCTATAATTTTACATTTATTATTAATTATCCCGTTTTTTTAAAATATTTATGAACATTTTGAAATTTAATTACACTGAAAATACCATTTTCCAATAAAATCTCCAAATGATCTGAAACTTATATAATTAACTGGAAAAGGATCAGTGTCAGTGTAACTTATATATTCCTTATTAGAAATATATACGTTAAGTTCTCCATCTTAAGCAATTAAAAGTAATTAAATTTAATAAATTTTTAATTATTAAATTTGAAAAAAAAACAAATAGTAACCTTTTAAAATAACTCCAATTGGTATTGGTATAAATGGATCTAAATTAAGTTTTCCTTTCCTGTCCGCAACTCTAGTTGGGCCATAAGTTAATCTTATTTGTGACATCGTATTATTCCAACCTCCAAGCACTAGTATAACATTATAAAATTAACATTGAACAAACAAAATAAATTTTTAAAAGGTATTTTACCAATATGATACCCTTTAATTTTAGAACTAGTGGTAGGATCAGTTGATAATAAAATATCTGCATCGGCTAGAGTAGATACATAAAAGCGAAATTTCATTTGATTTTCTTCTGTATTTTTTTCCATTAAATCGGTAGCGTTAAAAAAACTTTTAAAATTGTTATCAAAAGTAAATAAATTTTTACAATTTTGTAACTGCTTATAAGTAAGATCCTCACATATTGAAACTGAAAATTTAATTAATTGCAATATATAAAAAATTATTATTAATTTTGATCCCATTTTATTAAAAAGAAACTCGAATTTCAACTGAAATTTTATTTTATTAACTTTATATTTATAAATGTTAACAACCAAACATAATTTTTAAAATAATGTTATATTAAAGTGTGAACTACCGTACAAAACTAATTTACTAACTTTAAATTAATTCATTATACCCGTACGATAAGGATCGGGTATATTAAAATTGCTCCTCCGTTTGTAACACCTCGAAATAAGCTAGCTAGATATACCTTCAAAGGTATGGATCGGATCAGAATCAAATTCTAAGTCGATTAACCTTTGTCCGTCCGTCCGTCTGTCCGTCAGCAAGATAACTCAAAAACTAAAAAAGCTAGAGTCTTGAAATTTACACAAAATATTCTTAGATCAATTTGTAGGTTCCCTATTTTTTTTGTTTGAGATCCTATCAAAACTTCGAATAGCTCTCGAACACCTAACTTATAGATCCCCACATTTTTTTTTGAAATAGAGCCATGAAATTTTAACTGATGATAGATATCATAAAAATATTAATTTTATGAAGGTACGGAGTTAGTGGAGCTACTCGTTACGGAGCTACAGCCTCCTAAAGTTCGAAAAAGCTCTATGTTTAAATTGTTATAACACAAGTTGTGTAAAGTATATCTTCAATTTGAAAACACCAAACGATTACTGCTTTTATTAGCTTTAAAAATATACATACAATAAATATATACTTGTGCCATACGGTGTCTTAATTTACCGTTATGCGAAACTCTTATTTTGCCTAATTCTTCTATCTTTCAAACGGTTTAAGTCAGAAACTTGACATTTTGAGAGGAGTTAGGTTTCTAAAAATAAGTATGAGTCATTTCAAAAAATATTTTTGTATCGCCCTCCGTTTCGGAGCTGTATGGGGTCAAAAACTAAAAAATTCCTTATTTTTGAACACCTGTAATTTGAACACCTGTCCAAATTTCGAAATAATATACAAAAATTAAAGCTCCAACATTATATTTTTATTTCTGTTAACAACTTTTCTCAATAATATAGGGTTACCTTAAAATTGACGAAAGTGTGACATCATTTTTCTAAATTTTTCTAACAAATTTTTTTAAAGATTTTTTTGCATTTTTTTTTTACTCAATAATTTGAAATTGTTGAGGATGATGTGTAGTACAAAAAAAATTAAATAAATAAAAAATATAACGGTTGTTTGAAGAATTTATATTTATATGATATTAGTATACATACTTATATAACTCATGTTTATTTACATATCGTATATGTCACTGATGAGTGAATGATATATAATACATATGTATAGTATAAATTATTATACATTTGCCACTTAGTATTGAATGGTACTATAGCATATTTGGAAAAGTTTTGGATTGATAATCGTTATGTGAAAGGTAAAGAAGGCTATGAACATATAAACGGTGCGTATCTGACAGTTGACAAAGGCAACTGTATTCTTCCTCGTTGTATTATAAATTTAATCTATTTTAATTTTCAAACTTTCGCCACGGGCATTTAAAAATATGAAAGGTAAACAGTTTCTACTACCTATTTCCTTGTTAACTTATTTCAATTTTATGATTTTTTTTAAATTATAATTTTATTATTAAGTTTTTTTTATACCCTATACCTGAATAATTCGAACTAAATTAAAAATCTATTAATTTTTTGGCAGCTTTTTAAATCGTTTCCTTTCCTTTCTTATTCAACTCGAATTTAAGGAATGTAAAAGAGTCATGATTTAACACCCTTGTAAAAAATTTCAAATTTCTATCTTTATTAATGTCGAAGATATGCTTGTTAAGCCTTGGCGTATGTCAGCTACCCGACCCGCCATTTCAATTCATCTCAAATTTCTTTAGGTGTAGGGTATAATAATAAACTAAAATATTTATGTATTACAGTTAAATAAATTAATATTATAATCAAATTAATAAAAAATTTAATATTCTTAATAAAAAAAAAATTAAATTATAAAAATGAAATCAAAAGATGTATAAAAAGTAAATTTAAAAAAAAACAATATTTTTATTCAATTTAATATATACTTTTTGCCGGAAACACTTTTTTTTTAATTAGTGAATCAATGTAAAAATATGACGTTTTAACATAAATTTTAGTTTTTCATTTTAAAAAATTATCGCAGATGTCAAAGAGTGTAAGCATAACATTCTTAATTTAATATTAAATTAATTTTATATTACCGAGCAGGATACGAAGATTTGTTACGAGATTACTTAAAGTTACTATTTTAAAACAGTAAAAGTTTATTGTTTACTTTTCTTATATGTATAAGTAGGTATACTCAAGTTTAACTTTTACGCAACAGAAAAGCATTGAATATAAATATATCAGAAAAATTTAGATGAAGCAGTACAATTTTAACAATGAATATATTATATTTAATATATTTTTTAAATTTAAATTTTAAAAATATACGAAAGTTTTTAAAATTTTTCAAATTTATGCTTTCAGATAACGCAAAATTTAGTTAAATACACGAAACAAACACTAATTCACACTTTTCTTTAACACTGAGAAAAATAAAAATAACATTAATTTTAAAGGTCTAGACTCGAGCTATTTAGAAATAAAACTGCTAAAACATCTCAAAAATTGTAAACAAAATTAAGTTTTGCATGCAGATTAAAAACAAAACAAATCAATTGAAAACAATTTTGATCTTCCAATTTTTATCGTTCACACTACAGCTAGCTGCATAATAAATGATATAAAAAAACGAGAAAGAATACAGTTGCCTTTGTCAACTCTTTGTCAACCCGTACGAACCGTTAGTATGTTCACAGCCTGTCAGTTTGCTTACAATATCATTTTTTTAATATTTTAGTATTTTAAAATAATTTGGGTGAATTTTACAATTTCTAGAACTATGGGTTGTACATATATTCAAACTATATGTTTATACGTTCTTCAAAAGCAGATTCTAACCTTCCACATAACGATTATCAATCGAAAACTTTTTCAAATATTCTATAGTACCATTTAATACTAAGCGGTAAATGTATATTAAATTACAAAATAGTAAATATAATTTTAAATATTAAGGGTATTCACCAGTTGGTGCAAAATTGCAAATTTTTTTTGCACCGTAGCACATATTTGTACCAACTCGTGAGCAACCCTAGCATGAATTTTTATTGAACTGTCAAATATCGTTGATGTGCTTGTTTTGTTTACATAAAAATTTAATATGCTTACCAAAAATTTCAGATATTTGTATATCGTAACTATCAGTTTACTAATATTTCGCGAGGTGGTGGTGTATTATTTGCCGTATGTAATAATTTACCTAGTGTACCTATAATTACTAATACTTTTCAATCATTTGAACATCAATTTATTAAAATTAATTTAGGTACGAGTAATTTATACCTAGGTATTGTTTATTTCCTTCCGAAGACAATTCCTCTTATTCTGAATTTTATAGTGTATATCATAATATCATTTTAAATATGAATGAGGAGGACTCGATTTTCGTCTTTGGCAATTTCAATCGCTCGGCTCTTTCTTTTGTTGTTGATGATTCTGACGATTTGTTATTACCAATTAATTTCCAGGACGAGATTGATTTCGGTCTTATTAGTGAGTTTTATGGCAATGATTTACAGCAGATTATTAGTTACCCCAACAACAATAATAAATGGTTAGATCTTGCATTTTCAAATGCATATGATAGAGTGCTGGTAAAGCTCGCTGATGATGCAGATAACCTTTTTACTAACACTAATCATCATAACGCAATCATCTTTGAGTTCTCTACTTTCATTCCACTCTCGAGTAAAACTTACAATAATGAAATTGTATATGATTTCCGAAATACTGACTACCAAAGCATTATTAATGCTTTATCATCTACTAACTGGGAGAAACTGTTAGCACAACAGGATATCAACTCAATAAACTCTATCTTTTATTTAAAAATTTTTGAAATTATAAATGTTTTTGTACCTAAAATCCGTAAGAAAAACGAAACAACGGAACCATGGTTAGATAGATAACTTAGGACTTTGCGTAACCAGCGCAATAAAATATACAAGAAAATTAAACACACAATAGCACCAAACGATAACTTATTGAATTCGTACAAACTACTTTCAAATGAATTCAAACTGAAAGCTCATACAGCCTACGAAAACTATGTCATTAGTATAGGCAACAAATTAATTAGTGATGCAGAAAAATTTTTCGAATTTGTCAACATAAAACGATAAATATTCGGCTACCCTAATTCAATGTCCAAGGACAATACTTTTTCCTCTTGCCCGAAAACAATTTGTAACTTTTTTTCCGACAGTTTTCAAAAAGTTTATCGTTTAAAAGAACAATTTGATATCTCTGCTATTATTTTATCTAATAGTCCAAATTTGTTAATTACAGATCTGTATCTGTCCGAAAGGGACATTTATGATGCTATTATGAGCCTTGGCACAAAGAAGGGTGCCTGACCTGACCTAATCCCTCCACTCTTCTTATATAGCTGTGCTCATTATCTAATTACTCCTCTTCATTTCAATTTAAATAAATCGCTTTCGAATGGTGTTTTTCCACATGTGTGGAAATCCTCTCATTTAACTGCCATCTACAAAAAGGGTGAAAGATCATCAGTAGAAAACGATCGAATTATAGCCATCCTATCTACCATTCCAAAATTATTCGAAAAAATTCTTGTTGATAAAATTACTCCTGTAAATGCCATAAATGCCAAACTTAACGAACAACAACAAGGTTTCAGAAAAGGTCGTTCCACTACAACGAACCTTATGTTATATACATCTGAAATCCTGAATATAATGAAGAAAGGATATCATGTTGATGCAATTTACACTGATTTTAGCAAAGCATTCGATCGTGTAGATCATTACACTTTGCTAAACAAACTTACAACTTTTGGTATATCGGATTCTTTTCTTGCATGGCTTAACTCTTATTTATCAGAAAGGACACAAAACGTTAAATAACTATCAAGGTATATTGTCCAATATAATCGATGTTACTTCTGGTTTACCTCAAGGTAGCCATTTAGGGCCACTTTTATTAAATATATTTATTTCCGATCTTTCAGTATATTTGGGTGCCATACCGCACATAGCGTTTGCTGACGACCTAAAAATATATCAAGTCGTAAATGACAGTTCTGATGTAGCTTTACTTCAATCAAGCTTATCATCATTGCATGATTGTTGTACAACCAACAAATTAGAGCTCAATATATAGAAATGCAAGGTTATCAGTTTTACCCGTAAACGTTCTTCTTTACTGTATGACTACAGAATAGATAATCTAATACTTGAAAGGGTTTTTAGTATTACTGATCTTGGAATTCTACTTGATAATAAACTTACTTTTAATCTGCACTATGACCACTTAATTTCAAGAGCAAATAAAATGTTAGGTTTTATTAAGAGAAGAGCTAAAGAATTTAGTGACTTAGCTGTGACAAAAACTCTATATTGTTCGCTAGTTCGTTCTATATTAGAATACGGTAGCATTATATGGAATCCAGCTTTTCAGGTTCATTCTACCAAAATTGAATCAGATCAAAAACAGTTTCTTCTATTTGCATTAAGAAACCAATATAACCCTTCAGACTTTTTAAATCTTCCTAGCTACACAACAAGACTTAAATTCTTAAACATGCTGCCCTTGTCCTCACGTAGACAAATATTTTTATCATGTGTTACTTTTGACATTCTAAATAATAATATTGCTATACAATCACTTAATTACAAATTTAGATTTAATGATAGAATTAGACAAACAAGATACACGAAATTTTTGGTGGAATATAAACACAGTACAGAATACGGAAGAAATGAACCGATAAACAGTTGTTGTATTACATTCAATAAAATCATTTATCTCTATTCTTCAACAATTTCCAGAAATACCTTCAAAAACACTTTACATCAACACTTTTTCAATTTACTGACCTCAGACAATTAATTCTAACCAATTCATAAATATACTTTTCATAAATTTATTCAAATGTATAATTTTTTTTTTTTGTATTAATTTTCACAAAAAAGTTTTTGTAATTTAATTTCATAATTATGTTCGTACATTCATAGTTCTAGATTTAGTATTTAAAGACTATTTTGATTATGTCATCAAGTTTTATTTTAATTTTTTTTTCTTTTTAGTAGTACTGTTTATTGTTTATATACTTACATATCATTAAGAATTATAAAGGTTACTTAAGAATTTAAGTTTTTACTTCTGTCAAAATTTGAAGTTTCCAACTTAAACCGTTTAGAAGATAGAAGGGTTAAAGGATTTTGCAATAATTCAGTTTCGCATAACGGTAAATTAAGACACCGTATAGCACAAGTATATATTTATTATATACATGTTTGTAAAGCTTATAATAGCACCTATCGTTTGAAATTTTCAGATTGAAGATATACCTTATAGAGCTTGTGTTTTAATAAAAATTAATATATTCATAAAATTAATATTTTTATGATATCTATCAGCAGTTAAAATTTCATGACTCTTTTTCAAAAAAATTGTGGAGATCTAAAAGTTAGTTGTTCGGGAGCTACCCGAAGTTTTGGTCAAAACTCAACCAAACAAAATAGGGAACCTACAAATTGTTGTAGGAATATTTTGTGTAAATTTCGAGATTCTAGCTTTCTTAGTTTTTGAGTTAGCGTGCTGACGGACGGACATGGCTTAATCGACTCAGAATTTGATTCTGATCCGATCCATACCGTTGAAGGTATATTTAGCTCGCTTATTTCGAGGTGTTACAAACGAAGGAGTAATTTTATTATACCCGATACTTATCATACGGGTATAATAATGATAATGTTGCAAAAAATAGATACAGTAGAATCTTTTGACTATAAAAATTCTAATAATATTAAATACTTATATGAAATGTTAAGATTAATTGTGAAACAATCAGTCGAATGGAAAAGTCCTCACCACATTGTACATTCATCGACTTTGAAAGAGCTTTCAACACAATTAATTGAAATGCTATTAAGCTGTTCTTAAGAAAAATGGGGTTCTTGCAAAAGTAATTTGTGTAATCAAATCGCTTTACAATTAATTAAAAAACAATGGTGTAACATAATGATGCGTTAAGTCTCTAAGTTTGGTAACTCTCCAACAAGCTCTATATACAAGATTAGAGACAATTTTATTAAAACATGTATAAGTATAATGCATTATAGTATTATAATACATACATAGTACTTATAACAATAGTTTGAAAACTAAAACTAGAACAGGTTTAGGTTAAGATAGATAGATCTAGGTTAGAGTAATTTTAAGTTTTAACGAGGAAGAATACAGTTGCCTTTGTCAACTCTTAGATACCCGTACGAACTGTTAGTATGTTCACAGCCTGTCACTCTGCTTACAATCTTATTTTTTTAATATTTTAGTATTTTAAAATAATTTGGGTGAATTTTACAATTTCTAGAACTATGGGTTGTACATATATTCAAACTACATGTTTATACGTTCTTCAAAAGCAGATTCTAACCTTCCACATAACGATTATCAATCCAAAACTTTTTCAAATATTCTATAGTACCATTTAATACTAAGCGGTAAATGTATATTAAATTTACTTAGAACAAAATAGTAAATATAATTTTAAATATTATATTATATTATATTTAAATATTCCATTGACAGAATAATTTCTATAAGTACAATAAAATACATATATGTATGTATGTAAATACGGCGCTATATAATATACATCTATACTCTTATCATTCATTCATCAGTGACATATACGATATGTAAATAAACATGATATTATATAAGTATGTATGTATATCAATATCATATAAATAAAAATTCTTCAAACAACCGTTATGTTTGTACTACGCATTATATCTTCAACAATTTCAAATTATCGAGTAAAACAAAATGCAAAAAATTCGTTAAAGAAATTTGTTAGAAAATTTGAAAAAATCAAGTAACACTGTCGTCAATTATAAAGTAACCCTATATTATTAAAAAGAAATTGTTAATAGAAATAAGAGTATAATGTTGAAGCTTTAATTTTTGTGTATTACTTCAAAAAAATTTTAACAGGTGTTCAAGTTACAGGTGTTTAAAAATAGGAAATTTTCAGTTTTTGACCCCTTACAGCTCCTAAACGGGGGGTGATACAAATTTCTGAAATGACTCATACTTATTTTCAAAGATCTAACTTCTGTCAAAATTTCAAGTTTCCAACTTAAACCGTTTAGAAGATAGAAGGGTTAAAGAATTTTGCAAAATTTTAGTGTCGTATAACGGTAAATTAAGACACCGTATGCCACAAATATATATTTATTGTATATATACTTTTAAAGCTAATAAAAGTAGTAATCGTTTGGCATTTTCAAAATTAAGATATACCTTATACAACTTGTGCTATAACAATTTAAATATAGAGATTTTTTGAATCTTTGGGGAGCTGTAGCTCCGTAACGGGTGGGGCTACAAAAAAAGTTATTAAATATAAAATTAATATATTTGTGAGGTCTATTATATGTTAAATTTTCATAGCTCTATTTCAAAAAAAATGTGGGGATTTAAAAGTGTTCGAGAGCTACCCTAAGTTTTGGTCCAAACTCAACCAAAAAAAATAGGGAACCTACAAATTACTCCCAGAATATTTTGTGTAAATTTCAAGATTCTAGCTTTCTTAGTTTTTGAGTTAGCGTGCTAACGGACGGACGGACATGGCTCAATCGTCTTAGAATTTTTTTCTGATCCGATCCATATATTTGAAGGTATATCTAGCTCGCTTATTTCGAGGTGTTACAAACGGACGAGTAATTTTATTATACCCGATCCTATCGTACGGGTATAAACAGCTGACTTAGACAAATGTAAAATTTTCCATATTATTTTCATTTTTGACGTTTACATGTACAAACTTGTTTTAGTTTTATGGTTTACTTCTTGCAAAAAATTTTTAAATTTAGAACAAATAACACGAATAACATTTATTAAAAACTTATATTATGGTTCCCTCTTTAATCATTTTATCAATAACGAGGAAGAGTGCAGTAGAGTAGACTGTGTCAACTCTGGGATACCCGTATGAACGTAATATATCCTGTTTCTATAACACTTAATCATCTTTTAAAAACATTCAGATGTTTTAGTACCGAACTACAGAGATATATTTATGTAAATTGTGAAGTTGTATGACTGCTACCTGAATCCATTGCGCCTAGCTTCATTAAGTTCCAAGAGGTACAAGAAGTCTGAACCGGCTGCTCTAGACCAACCAAATTTTACAAAAGTTGTTGGCCTATAACTCGACACCTCTTTACTAAATTTCAGGTTCCTAGCTTCAATAGACACTGAGTTATTCTCATTTAAACCGATAAGTTGTATGGCAGCTACCCGAACCCGTCGCGCCACCACAACCAAATTTTGCAAAAGTGGTTGCCATAAAACTTGATCATCATTTGCAAGATTTCAGACGCCTAGCTTCATTAAGTTCCAAGAGGTGCAAGAAGCCTGAACCGGCTGCTCTAGACCAACCAAATTTAAAAAAGTTGTTGGCCTATAACTCGACACCTCTTTACTAAATTGCAGGTTCCTAGCTTCAATAGACACTGAGTTATTCTCATTTAAACGGATAAGTTATATGGCAGCTACCCGAACCCGCCGCACCACCACAACAAAATTTTACAGAAGTTGTTGCCATAAAACTTGATCATCATTTGCAAAATTTCAGAAACCTGGCTTGAATAGATACTGAGTTATTTCTATATAAAGATAGAAGTTGTATGGCAGCTACTCGAACCCGCCGACCGAAAATGTTGGATTTAAATAGCAAAACTAACAATTTTGCAAAAGTGCCGTAAAAAAAATTTCAGCCTCCTAGCTCCTTTATTTTTTGAGTTATAGTGCGGACGGACGGAAGTACATGGCTTAATCGACTCAGAATTCGATTCTGAGCCGATCCATACCTTTGACACTATATCTAGCTCGACTCCTTTAAAACAAACGTAACGTAATGGCAAATTTATTATACCCTTGTACATAGTTCATACGGGTATAAAAATTACAAAATAAGATTATGTGTTTAATAATTTAATATTTTACAACAATAATCTTATATCCTATATTATATTCCACTAGGCAGGTTATTATTAACATTATGGTTATTGGCTACTGATAACAAGTACACCGATGGATTTCGGTGCGTATCGATTTCGGCTTCCTGTTTAAAATATTTAACGCCAGATTAAAAAACTTTATTAGCAAAACAATAGGATTTGATACAAATCAATAAGGGTTCCACTAAAAATGAAATACGGAGATGACGACTACAGAGGTGATCTGTTATATCATGGTGGAATGAAAAACAAGCAATCTATGTAATAGCAGTTTTCATTGAACTACAAAAAAACGTTCAAAAAAGTAAACCATATCATACGCACAACAAAACTAGAAGACATAGGAATAAGAGGTATCGCAAATAACTACTTTAATAAAAACACTACTTAAAGGTTGAAAAGATAACAACATGAGCAACCTTATTATTATGAATTTTGGTGTTCCACATACAGAATATGATGAAAGCGAAACTCAATGGAAAATAAATTATATTGCATATGAAAACTGTCTGCTATATAATAAAGTTATATAATAGAGAAGGTGGCATACTCTTCTAAACAGAACACTACCATAGTGCATATAATAGAAATTGCGACAGGAAAATACATATACCAAATACAAAAATAGAATACATATAGAAATATGCGGTTATACATACCTACGATACAAGATCCTCTAACTTGTTCATCTTTTTTGATATAAAATATGAATACATAAGGAAAAATCTTTTGCCTTCATCGATTTCTTCAATGTGTTAACCAGCTGAAATAGATAATCAAACTACAATTAATAAATTTATCAAGGAGCTAAAAAAATATACTTTAACGCTGTTTGGAGCACATCAATCAAGATATAAAGCTTTTTCCAACTTCAGATGTTTGATTTTTTTAATTTTGTGGTTACTAGCTTTAAATTTAATTTGAAAATGTTTTTATTTTTCTTTTGTGCATTCCCCTGCCCCATAAATGTGACAATGAAACAACACAGCCTTTCCTTTTCAGGCGTGGCTGAAAATGTCGTAAGGGGGAGTTATTCTTACGACGCGTGTGGGATTCGAACGCGCACTTTCTCTAAACATCGAAATATTTTATATGCTCTTACCCACTAGGCCACCGAGGCCGCTATTTCTGAATGAGGCCTCTAATTTGAATACTAAATTAATTTTGTTATGTATTTATAAATATTTTCACAATACTCACAAATATTTATTTTCCTTATAATATCTAACACTGTAAATATTTTTGGTTTTATTACAACAAACGAGTTACTATAAGTATATAATATGTATGGATATCTTTCAGATTGCTGTCAAAAGTAACATGCTGTTTTACAAATAAATTCAGCTTTTAGGAACTTATATTTTTGAAAATTATTTAAATGTGAAACAGGAGTTCCATAAGATTAAAATTGTAATTGTAAATGTTTCTAAGGATGATTGATAAAATAAAATAAATAAAAACTTTGATTTGAAATTTTTGATTATATAAAATATAAATATCTAAATCATAAATTAAAACATCAGTTGCCGCAGACATTTAAAAATTCAGAATCTTGAAAAATTGAAAAGATATCATGGAACAGTAAACTATTTAATATACTTTCAAGCCTCCGTTCTCTCAAATACCAAAATTCCAAAACTTTCAATTTTAGCAAATGTAAGATCAAGATTAACAGGTCTTGATAATTATTAAGAATAATGCTTTCAATACATTTTTATACGTACATTTAAAATAAAATAAAAATTTAACAACTTTTTTAAAATAACGTTTTCAATATTATTAATAAATTTAAAGAAACAATATTCTGAAAGAAGAACTCTAATTTTATTTTAAGATCTTTATAATTCTAAAAGTTGCAACTATAAAACCATTTTGCAGTGGCATCTGACGATGTTCCTAAGCTTACATAATTAACTGAAAAAGATTCCTTATAATTGTATCTTATATATTCCCTATTACCAACGAATACTATAACTTTTCCATCTAAAATAATTTAAAATTTTTATAAAACTTTACTTAATATAAGCCTGTAAAAACTTGTAACCTTTTCTTAGAATAACTTCAACTGATATTGGAACAAATGAATCTAATTCACGTAGTCCACGAAAGCGTTGCGTTTTTGTTCCTCTTATTTCTGAAAAACTATTGGAACCGGCTGCAATCACTAATAATTCATTACAAAAATTAATAATTAAACAAACTAAATAACTAATAAAAAGGTTTTATTACCAATTTTATAATAATTAAGTGAAATATCTGGTGATTGTGATAAATAAATATGTGCATCCTTCGTAGTCGACACATAAAGTTGAAGTAAAATCTTTTCATTATCTTCTCGATATTCTTCATTTAAATCGCTTACATTAAAAAAAATTTTATTTTGCCCATTATTAACTGTTATTTCTTTACATGTTTTTAACTGCTTAAATGTAATATCTTCACAAAATGAAACTGAAAATTTAATTAATTGAAAAATATAAAAAATTATTAATAATTTTGTTCCCATTTTATTGAAAGAAACTGAAATGAACTCAAACTTCAAATGAAATTTCACTTAAATTACCCTATATATATATATTTATATATATATATATATAGATAGATATATGTTAACAACCAAAAAAAATTATAATGTAAAGTACCATACAAAATCTAATTTAAAATTTACCCCATCGAATGTAGTGTGAAGTACCATACAAAAATCTAAATTGAACTCTACCCCATCGAAATGATTGTCTTATTTTAATATTTTGTATAAAGCGTTCTATACACTAAGTGAACATGTTGTCAATTTTATTTTGTAATCAATTAACAATCATTTAATCTAACATTGTCCAAATTAATATAGACTGACAGAAACTTACAGATTTTATTATCTAATTGATTTTTTTGATACTCATATTAATAGGTAATAAAAAACTAAATAAATTATTTCATTATAAATTTTGTTCTATTTTTAATTTTCGCAAAAAATTTTAAAATTTTAAAGGTAAACAGTTTCTTTTACATATTTACCTGTAAAACTATTTTTATGTTATGCTATATCTTCAATTATAATTTTATCGTTAAGTTTTTTTTGTTCCCTTGTTAAAAAAAAAAATAATAAAATAATATGTATTACAATTAAATAAAATACCAAATTAATAAACAAATAAATTTTCTTACAAAAAAAAAACAAATAAATTATAAAAATAATTAAACTTAAATAACTAAAAAAATCTATAAAAATTATATTAAAAAAAAAACATTGTCATACAATTTTTTCGAATCGAAAAATTATTCGATTTAGCTTTGCCCAACGGTCCATCACACAATATACCCACTTAAACTAAAAAAACTAAAGTTTTGAAATTAACACAAAAAATTTTTGAAACAATTTCTAGGTTCGCTATTGTTTTTGATTAAACTAGCTATCCCCTAGCTTTCGAATAACTAACTTTCGCAAGTTTAAAATTTTCCACGCAACATATTTAAATTGTTCCTCCGTTTGTAATGTAACACCTCAAAATAAACAAACTAGATATAAACTCAAGTGTAACGATCAGATCAGAATCGAAAAGTGAGCCGATTAACCTTTGTCTGTCCGTTCATCAGCACGATAACTCAATAACTCAGAAAACTAGAGTCTTGAAATTAACAAAAATTGAAAAAACACAAAATATTTTAAAAATATAAAATTTCGGAAATGTTTCGTTCTGTAATACTACCGAAACTTTTCAGTAAGAAAGTAGTATTGATATACTTAGATAATTCTTAATTTTAATTTTCAACAAGTCTTATTACTTATAAGAAAATTTCAGAAAATCTTAAATAAGACAAGTTGCAAAAATTGGTAAAACTCAAATATAAATTAAAGCATTGCTATGTAATATGTATATATTTATCAGACTGGTATACTCAAAAATTTGAATAAATATAATATCGAAATTATATATAAACCATATGAGAATATACTTTTCAAAAGATATTATTTCTGGCACGGCTTAGACTAAATTTAATTTACCAATATGGAAGAGCAAAATATAATCTATAAATATTAAGAGCCGCATTAAAAATTTTTAACTTTTTCATTCATAATTTTAAAAAATTAAAAATGATTACAAGAAAAATTTTGCTATTTTCATACTTCCATTTAAGTTCTATCAGAACATTAGAAAAGTTTTATTAATCGTAGTTATAATATATACTATGAGTGTTGTAATGGGTTTTCGAAAAAAAAAATAGATTTCGCTGAAATTCATTTTCTAGACGTTTTTAACAGTGTATAATCCAAAAAAAAATGTCCTCGTCCGCAAAAACTTGTTATCAGCATAACTCCTGTAATTCTTATCCGATTAGAATACAATTTGGTATAGAGGTTAGTGCTTTGATTCCCATGTTAGAAACGTTGAGGTCGGAAACTGTAGTGGAACGCCCTTATAATGTTCTAATAAAATATGGTTTGTTCTAAAAAAACAACGTGGTTAGACAAAAAAAAAATCTCGTATTTCAATCAAATTTGGTATTCGGGTTGGTCTTACACTCCTGCATCAGGACACAAAATTTGAAATCCGTAGCTTCAGTGGGTCCACCTTAAAATATCCAAATACGAATATTATTTGATATGTTCTAAAGCAGAGATGGCCAACAAATCGATCATCTCAAAGTATTTGAAATTTATGTTCCCATTTCTATAGTAAAAACATAACATTAAGAAAAATTTTTTTGAAATTCTAAAACAAATTTATGTTTTAACTGAAATTCGACATTTATAATTTGAAAAGAATTGAAAATTTAACAGAATTTCCGCTAAATTTGAATCTCATTAGTTTTAAGTTTTTATCGAAGTTGGAAACGAAGTGGAAAAATACATAAAATAATTATTACTGGCATTTAGTTTACATTTTAATCTAAGTAGGCTTTGTATATTTATGTTTACATGGTAGTTTTGTTAAAAAATATAACACATTTGAATTTGTGTGCTATTTTCATACAGTTTAAATTTCCACTGATAGTAAATCGATCATTAAGTGTTAATCAGTAATAAAGTAAATTCTATAATTATTTTAAACCACTTTTATTATGAGTGAAGTAAAGAAAGTGAAAACTTATAATTTTAATGAAGAATGGGAGCTTGCTTATTTCCTATTAATCATGAAAGGAAAATGCTGTTGTCTAATATGCAAAAAGTGTGTAGCATTACCCAAAAAGGGAAATTTGAGAACGGCATTTCATGTCGGTTCATGGTAAATATCAAACAGGTTAACCAGTTAATACTGCAATTAGAAAACAAATGTTGAGCGCGCTTAAATCAGTACTATCAGACCAACAAGATATGTTCAAGAAACCTATTTTACGATCAGAGGCTGTAACTATCGCTTCATTTAAAGCGAATTATATTATAGCAAAAAAATGTAAGTCTTTCTCTGATGGTGAGTTTTTGAAATAAGCGTTCTCAGAAATATCAGACACGCTTTTTGATGATTTAAAAATAAAACTGAAATTAAAACTGCTGTTCAGAATTTACAGCTTTCCAGAAATACTGTAATGCGCCGAGTTGAGAAGATGAGTGAAAATTTCAGAGAACAAATGGATGCAGATGTTAATAAGTGTGTATGTTTTTCTTTGCAAATTGATGAATGACAGATGTAAGTAATACAGCCCAATTATTCGTATGGTATTTGATAATTTTACTAGTAAGAAAGAGCTACTGGGCAAGTTTTCTTAGAAAACGACAACCAGAGCTGTCGATATTTCGCAGCGTTTGAAGAATTTATTAATAAATTTAAAATACCAATCTTTAAGCTGGTATCCATTACAACCGATGGAGCCAAATCAATGACTGGTCATATTAAAGGATTTATCGCACTGTGCAAGAAATCTGACGATTTTCTTGATTTTTTGAGCTATAATTGCATAATCCAGCAACAATTATTAACAAGCAAAAGATTGAATACAAAAAAAATTATGGAACTTGATGACGGACAACCTGATTTATTGTTGCACACTGATGTGAGATGGCTAAGCCGCAGTAAAACTTTGCAGAGATTTCGCGATCTGCTGAGTGAAATTATAAATTTTCTTCAAAAGATTATGAATACCAGCAGTTGCATAATGAAAACAGGCTATCTGATTTAGCTTTCTTAGCAGATTTTACAAGCATATTACTTTAAATTTAAAATTGCAGGGGAAAAATAAGACGTTATGTGACATGATCAGTATTGTTAATGCATTTAAAAATGAATCTGCGATGTTCATTATTGATCTTCAAGAGCCAATTTTAACTACTTTGCGAATCTGAAGGGTCATTTGACAAAATAACCTAATTCCACTTGCAATATTGAAAAGTACAGAGTAGTGAAAATGTTATGGAAGATTTTGACGTCAGATTCATTGATTTTAGAAAAGTCGAAGATGTTGATCAGTATCTTTCGCTTCCATTTAGATCTGATTTAAATTCAAAATCTATTGCGGAAAAAGTTGCTGGAATTTTCCACTTTGAAAAAGATGTCATTCCAAAAGAAATTTTGACATTGCATGCCGATGTATTTCTTAAAGCCAGAGCGTCAGAAGTAAAATTTTGGGAGTACGTTTGTCGGAAGAAGTATTCAAACATAAAAAAATGCTGTGAATACATCCATTCATGTTTTGAATACACTTATTTATGTGATAAATACACTGGAATTTTCCGCCTTTTCTTATTAAAGGAGACAAAAACGAAACATCGTTCCTATCTTACAGACTTGCACACAGCAAATTCATTAAGATTGTCTTTGTCAAATAACACTCCTAAGTTTGAAAAATTGGTAGAGGGTATGATTACACAAGTATCACATTAAAATGATAATTTTAAATTCGTTCTATTTCTGTTCACTTTCTCATTATTTAATATTTAATTAAGTTATTTATTTTGTTTTTACTTTCTTATATTAATTTAATAATGTTTTTTTAATTAGAATTTCTTAATTTGTCAAAAAAAAAATGAATTTAATGAAATGAAAGTTCTGTATGTGAATCAATTATTTTATTTTATAACTTTATTTATTTATTCGTTTTTTTTTTGGCTTGGTTTTTTTTTTTTTCTCCAAGATCTAGTATTTATTTTATAATGCAAAGTCGATCGCAAATTAAAAAAACAAGTTGGCCACCCTCGTTCTAGAGACATAGTAATTGTTATACGATTTGAATGAAATTTGGTATAAACTAGTCTTGCGATATATTTGATGCTAAAATTATTTGAGGCTGGAAACTTAAGTGGGTCCCTACTACTATTGGGGCTCTAAATTAAAATTGTGATAAAATCAAGGAATTGTAAGATAAACTCTTTAAACTTGAAAATTAGGTAGAGTATGTTAAAGGCTTCTATTTTTTACTGCCCCTCCTGCCCCTCCACCAGGGACTTCTTTTTTGCAAGAAAATAATACCTTGTATTAAATCTCTATTATTAATTTAATCAATAACGAATAATGGTAAGTAGTTTATAAAGATGAGTTTGAATTCTAATTGAAAAAGCCGCTAACCTAAGGGTAGCCCAAAACTTGTAGTATATTTTTTTATGTTTTAGTTCAAACAGCATTACAAAAATAAAAGAAAATTGTGCGTACTTAAATTTATTTTAAAAACTTTACTTTATAACTTATAAAAATATAAATAGAACGGCTGTAAAATATATTACGAGTTTTTGGCTAGCCTTAGGTTAGCAACGTGTTTTTTTTTAAAGTAATTTTTCAAAATTTTTTGTTTATAAGGTAAAGTTTATGTTAGCACACGAAAAAAATACAATAATTGTAGAACAAATTATTGAAATAAAAAAAAATTTAATTTTTAAAGAAAAGTTATCTACTTGTAAACATTAAATAACCTAAAACCCAAATTTGTTTTTTTAAACTAAAAAAAAAATACTCTAATTTATAAGCAAAATATGTCAGCATCAATTAATAAAAGAATATGCAACCACTGCAAAATTAACTTTAAAGGACAAGTAAAGAAAATACAATGTGATGGCAGCTGCAAATACTGGTACCATATTTCATGTACAGGAGTTAATAATGAAGAGCACAAAAAGTACATAGAAGCAGAAGAAAGTTACTGGTTCTGGGGAAAATGCAAAAAAGAGCGACAACAAAGAATGACGCAAATAAAATTGATATAATTCTATCAAAGTTATCCTATCAAGCATTTAATGGAAATAAATACCAAGCTAAAAAATCTAACAACTTAGCTAAACAGAATCTAGTACTGAAATTGGAAAATCAACAACTTCGGGAAAAGATAAGCCAAAACTCAAAAGATATTTCTTATAAGCAGGCAAAGGTACAAAACACTCTTGAAATAGAAAAAAAAGTTAAATACTTGGAATCGATGCTGGATAAACGAGAACGAATTACGAATAAAAAAGATATAGTTATTTCGGGTCTACCTCAAAAAAATTTAGATATAAAAAGCATAATAAAAATTTCCATAATAAAAATTAATTGTGAGGAAGTTCAACGAAGGTGATACGAAGACGATATTGAAAAAATTTCGTAAGTAGAAAAATCAACAACAGCGGGTAAAAAATTTAAACAATACATCATACGCTTTCATGATGGAGTTAAAAGGAATAACATTCGGAAGGAAACGTATTCGGTTATTTTCAGCCAAGACCTAAGTAAACAGGCCAAGAACTGAAAACACATGAATGTAGTTGTGAGAGAATTGCAATCGATTCTCACGTATTGCGAGTATGAATAATTTAATAATTGATGTGAGTCTCGATTATAGCCATATAAGCGTGTACGAAATTTTAAAGAATGAAAGTAGTCTCGACGTACACTATTACGATATTGAGGTAATTTATCTTAAGAAGCTTTTAAAATAAAAAATTTAAAAGAAGACAATTTTTTAAATGCATATTTATGAATTAAAATATTATATTTTAAAATATCTTTCTTTAATGAATTATGTAAAAAAGATGCGATTTTAATTTTTTCTTTGGATCAAATTGAATAAAGTAAATGGTTTTTGTGTTATTTCAAGATTTATAGTCAGCCCCCTATTTTTTTCCATAAGACTGCGTGTAAATTTGTTAAAAGATGGCCCCTTATTAAGCTTTTACTCTCTGCACTTCATGGCCTGATAATTGATGTGAGTCTCGTTTTCAGCACAATTTGAACTTGTAGACGAAGGTAACAGAGAAATTTTTTTTCAAAACCAATCAAAGCTGGAGAAACAGATTTATTTTGAAGCAAATTCTTTTGAAGCAGATTCTTTTAACTTTAAATTTTAACTTTAAAAAAACTTCAACATTAACAAAATTTTTACATATTTTTAGTAAAAATTAATAATGCAAATTAACTTAAATTAACTATATGGAATCGATTTTTTTAAATTATTTTTGCATCTATTATACATATTTTGTACCTTGTGTATTTTTTATTTTGCTTTTTAATTTTTTTAATTCTTGCTTTTGTTTACTAATATTAATAATTTTAGCCTATTGACAGTTTTAACTATATGTATTATATTTATCCTGCAATTTTTATATTTATACTTTACATATTTTTTTACATATTCATACATATGTATATAGATACAATTACTTTTTTTTTGTAAATTAATTTTGACAACTTTGATTATATTTATTATATTTTTGTATTTACACTTTACATATTTATATTTATTTATTTACATACATACATATGTACAATAAATAATACATAATATATATAGACAATTAAATCTTTTTTTACAAATTTATTTTGATAACTTTAAGTTTATTTTTGACATTAATTTTATAATTTTTATTTTTACACTTTACATTTTTAATTGTATTTATATAATCAATTTAATTTCTTTTTTTACAAATTTAATTTTAACATTAAGTATATTTCTTACATTAATATTATTACAATTTTTTTATCTACACTTTATTTATTTAATTACATATATGTATGTATTTATATACATAAATACAAATCATGATCGGTACATGTACGCTTTCAAACCACGGCGATGAAATAGCTGACTAACAAAAAATTGGCATTACTTTTTATCTATGCAGAACAATGCAAAAATAAGGAAAACAAAAAAATTATTTATCACATTAATTTTAAAACCAATGTCTGTTTTTAAAGATCTTCATTTCATCAATATGTTTTCTATTTTTGATGTTTTCTTTTATTTTTTGTGTTGTTAGTATTTAATAAAAAAAATATATATAAAAGGAATCAGTTGATTACAATATGTAAGAAATAGTCTGAGGGTAGATTTTTATGCAGAATTGCCAGATAATGAGATAAACCTTCATATTGTAAACAATTTTAGTATTTTATATTTAAATATTCGAAGCTTAAGAAATAAACTCTGTGAGTTAGAATGTTTAGTTAGCAACTTCAAATTTGAAATTTATATAATTGTTTTGCCAGAAATCTGGTTAAGACAATCTGAAAATATTTTCTTTAACTTACCAAATTTCAATGCCTATTTTTCAAATAGAAAAGAACCATATGGTGGATGTGCAATATATATACAAAACAAACTTGCGAGTTCTTCAGACATTAAAAATTATACTAATATGCTTCTTTCAAATAGATATGTAGTAAATATAATTTCTAAAATAAAAAAAAAACATTTTTTGTCAAATTAAAATGTCAATTATACTATTTATTTCAATTATACTATTTATTTGTACTAAAAAAATTAGCTGTTCTTTTTTAATATTGTACTTAGTACATAATATAACGATTGATTAAATTTCACAATGGAGATAATTCGCGAACTTTCTAGTTTAAATCGAGAATCGAATTTAAAATAAGCTTGAAATAAAATTGCAAATTGTACTAATAGAATATTCTGAAATTACAAAGTTTGAAAAGTACTGATTAGTTATTATATTGTCAAAAGTGAAGGTTTTGTAACACTTTGTAAACTAAAACTTTTACACTTTGTAAAATAAAATAAAAAAACGAATTATTAAAATAGCTAGAAAAATATAATAATAAAATAAAATAAACCAAAATATGATAGACGACTGGGTCGACTTCTTGACTGTTGACTGTAATGTTTTGCATTTAGTTGCTACTAATGTGAAGAATAAAATAATATTATATAAAATAAAATAAATTTAAATAAAATTAAATATACAATTAAATAATATTAAATAAAATTAAATTAAATAAAACTAAATGAAGTTAAATAAATTTCAATAAAATAAATTAAAATAAAACTAAATAAAATTAAATAAAATAAAATCTACTATATGTATATTATACAAATACATATTCTATATATAATATGTCTACTATATATTTATGGCTACATGCTGCCCATACAACGTGGACTAGGTTAAAAACTTGGTACGCGGACTTGATAAGTTGTATCGTGTATGGGCAAGTTGTAAAACCATTTTGATGGTTGAAAAATTGGTTGGAAGAATATCAAAAAATTTTAATTTTTATGGGCGGAGTCTTTGGTTTGTAGTTGAGTTCTATCGTGTATGGACAAGTTAAACGTCATTAACAACTTAACAACTTAAATGTCATTTTAAATTGAGATTTTTTGAGAAAATAATAAAAATATAAAGTACATAATTACAACATTTGGATGATATGTTGGATAAGTGTGTGGTATGATTCTTAAACCTGTCCGCGTACCAAGTTTACAACCTAGCCCGCCGTGTATGGGCAGCATATTATTATATAATTACTTCTTCTATATAATATTTTTATAGAATCAATATTGTTGATAGTAAAACACATAATAGCAGATATTCTCAATTTCACAATTTATATTCATTTACTTTCCATTACACAAAATTTTAATTATTATTTTAGAAATTGACTACTTAAATTATACATTATCCAATATAATATTCAAAATTCATATTAATTTTAAAACACATGAATCTACTTATGTATGTATTTACTAGTCAAAACCTTATACATAACACACAAAATGTTAAACAATAATTTAGAAATTTTTACCGACCGCATACATTAATGTATAAGGTAGGTGTAGGTATTGTTTTCATACTAAAAATTTGTACCCAAGATTTTCGCAAAAATACACTACTCTGGTGTGGAGAAGGCTGTAAAAAAATGTTCAGCATGATGTCCGTCTGTGTGTGTGTGTGTGTGGGTGGGTGCGTGCGTGGGTGTGTGGGTGGGCGTGTGGGTATGTCTGTGGGCACGTGTACAGCTTAAACGACTGAGCAGAATTTTTTGAAATTTCATATTTAACGTTTTGACGTAAATATCTCGGATTGATAAGCTTTTGGAGCAAATCGGACAATCGCAAGTGGTAGTTTACAAGTGTACCTTTTAAGTTTTTTACAAATATTTCGTAACAGAAAAATTTTGTGAGAAAAATTATTAAGAAAAAGTTGTTACACAAGTAAAGAGGAACAACTTTGCCATAGAACATTTTTTGATCCGACTAACTTTAACTTTTATTTAATTATTTTCCTAAGTCCAAATTTCATACGTAACACTCCATATGAATTTATATGAACAATTTTTTTTTGTTTTTTTTTATATCTCTAAAAAATTTTATACTAGTGTACTTTTTAAGTTTTTTACGAATATTTCGTAACAGAAAAATTTTGTGAGAAAAATTATTAAGAAAAAGTTGTTACACAAGTAAAGAGGAACAACTTTGCCATAGAACATTTTTTGATCCGACTAACTTTAACTTTTATTTAATTTTTTTTCTAAGTCCAAATTTCATACGTATTCAATTCAAAAGTCCAAATTTCATACGTAAGTCCAATACTCCATATGAATTTATATGAACAATTTTTTTTTGTTTTTTTTTATATCTCTAAAAATTTATAGATATAAGTACATATGTATGTACTTATATCTATGCCAATGCATATTATTCATTTGTTGATGACATAAAATTAAAACCGTAAAATTTTTGTTAGCAGATTTAATATTAATCTTATGTTTGTTTTGTATTTGTTTTGTATTTGTTTACAGTTTTTATTATTTTTTACTTTTAACATTATTTTTTGAATGAAAAAAAAATCATGTATCTACATTACAATAATAATAATAATAAATGGATGTATGAATGAATGTACATATATTTTTACGATTTCATTGCATATAATTATTTTTATTGAATAAAACAAAATGTTATTAAATTATTAGAAGTTATTTTGCTTTGATATAAATTATTATGTAAAAAATCTATAAATTTTGGCATTGTACTTTTTGTGTAGTGGCGGTCGGTCCTGTGGTGGAGACAGCTGATTTTTTTTTTGTAATCACTTACTTTTGGTTTGGTTTCTTTTTAAATACGCACAATTTAATAATTTAATCTTTAAATTTATTTATTTTAATTTTTATATTCTTATTATTACACTTCTTTTCACACTAATATTTTTTTTTTATCATCTTTTTTTTTTTATTATTTTTTATAATAATTTTATTTTTTACTAAAAATTCACATTGCTATTGTTCACTACAAGTAGATAACTTCACTTTTACTATAAAAACGCTTTTTGCTACATTACGATCTTCGAAAACAAAATAAGAACAAGTTTCTTCTTTGAAACAGCTGAACAAATCCATTTTGTTTCCAATTATTATTGGCTGTAATCAGAATGTTTACAAATCAGGGGTTTTTGTCTTCGATTAGTTATTATTATTACATATTTTCGATACTTTTTTTTATGACTGTGGTTAATTAATTTCTTTAAATTTAAAGTCTCTTTAACAATAATTAAGATCGTAAATATTAAAGGTTTTTTCAAAAACAAATCTGTCATATATTATTTTAATTTTATATTAATACTTTAATGATAATGGTTCATAATAACATAAATATGAAAGATCTTTTAAAAATAAATCACGACATTCAATTTAATTTTGATGAAGCAAATTCTGAATGTAAAAACAATTTTAATATTATTTTTTTAAATATCCAGAGTTTGAGAAATAAGTTGTATAATTTAGAAACATTAATTGAAACTTTCAAATTCAGCATCCACGTTCTAACAGAAATTTGGTTACATAATGCTGAAAATAATTTCTTTAACATTCAGGACTTTAATACTTATTTTTCTAATAGAGAGAGGGCTTATGGAAGTGTTGCCATCTACGTTCATAAGAAGATTAGTAACTATCAAACTAGAATAGTTTTCTAGTTTGTAACAGAAAATGAGAAGACTTTGCAACTAGGATTAGTAGAGATTCAAGAACAATCATATTATCGAAATTTTTGAAAACGAATATTTCTTTCATATCTTAGACACTTTTCTCTCTGAACATCAAATGATCTTTTTAAGTATAAAACAGTTTCCAGTAACAAACAAAATTAATTCTTATAAAACTGTTTTCACCTACGAAAATATTTCCCACAATAATATCTGGAATAATCTTGACTCTTACGAAAATTTTGATGATTTAGTAAATAGTCTAAAACAAATTATTAATGTAAACACGCAAATTGTCGTAGTAAAAAATAGGGGAAAAAAAAAATATTGGATTACTGATGAAATATTGAAAGAAATGAAATTAAGAGACTTTTTTTTCAAATATAAGAAAAAATATCCAGATAATATCCATGTTACCACATTATTTAACAAGTATAAATTGAGGGTTAAAAAATTAATAATGGAGGCAAAAAAAAATTACTTTTCTAACGAAATTAATAGCAATTGAAATGCAGATCAAATAAGAATAAAATCTTCGTCAATTAGATTCAATAAACATGATACTGTTTACAACACTACGTTTAAATCCTACAATAAATTACAAAAAGAAATCACAAAGTTATCTAAAGTTAAAAACCAGGTAAAAGAATTATATATGGATCAAATATAAAAAATTAAAGTAATTTAAATTTACAACTACACTATTTTCTTTGCATTGTTTTGTTATTGTTATTGATTAACGTGTTTGTAAATAAATTTTGTGAACTCATATAAATAGTTATTAGTTTTTAAGAAAAATTGCAATGATATTTTGTGATTAAATTCTTAGTATATAAAACCCTATACGAGCAAATGAGCTCTTTTGGGATGAAATAATAAATAAATCAATAATTTTGATTTATTTCCTACGAATGTTGAAGAAGTATACGCTGTTATAAAATCATTAAACTCTGCATCAGCAACCGTATATGATAACATTTCGACAAAATTTCTAAAAAAAATGCACCGAAATTTTGACGACAGTTGTAGTCAAATTTATTAATAAAGCGTTTCAAACCCAAATCTATCCGGATTATCTGAAAAC
Source organism: Poecilobothrus nobilitatus (assembly GCA_947095535.1). Lineage (NCBI taxonomy): Eukaryota > Metazoa > Arthropoda > Insecta > Diptera > Dolichopodidae > Poecilobothrus > Poecilobothrus nobilitatus. The sequence goes on from OX352772.1 coordinate 60,834,319, forward strand.
TGCCATAGTAATAGCCGTTTTTAAAAATGAGATGACCACAGATTGTTCAAACTATCGCCCGATATCCCTACTGACTACTTTTTCCAAAATGTTTGAAAAAGTAATTAAAATAAGATTAAGATCCCTACTGACTGCTTTTTCCAAAATGTTTCAAAAAGTAATTAAAATAAGATTAGATTATTTCTTTAGTAGTAATTCTATTCTAAGCGAGAAGTAATATGGCTTTCAGGAAAAATCGAACATTGCGGCTCCTAGTTTATGTCTGAACGATTTCATTTCAAAAAATATTGATAGCGGTAGATTTGTCAGTTGTGTCTTTCTTGACAATAAAAAAGCTTTTGACTGCGTGGATCACGGCATTCTATTATTAAAACTTTCTAAATTGAATTCTACTCCATAATCGCGTTCAAATGGTTAGAATTAACAATGCTTTTAGCACTGGAAAAATTATAAGTAAAGCGGTACCACAGGGCTCAATATTAGCGCCATTCTTATTCAAACTGTACTATAGATGATTATAGATGATGTGATCTATAATACAAACTGTATTATAGATCACTCATCTAAACCTAAAGGGCGAACTACAGTTATTTTCCGACGATACTGACCTAAATATGCCGATAGATCTGAAGGGGCAATATTTACATCTATTCGACATGATCTCCAATTAATCGAATAATGGTTAAATAATCATCGGCTTATTCTAAATTAAAAAAAAACGAAAATTGTTACGTTTGTAAATAAATCATTAAATCTTGAAAACCTTTTTCCGTACAAAAATTAATATTTAGAAATTGTTAAGATATTTAATTATCTTGGTCTAGTCTTAGATAGTAGATCTAATTGGAACTACCACATAGAAAAAGTGATGAAAAATATTACCCATATATTTATTCTGAGAAGACTAAGCAATTTTTTAACAGATAACGCTATTTTACAATCTATCCCCTTTATATAAAATCACATATTTGTTATCTAAATCCTATTTACAGTATAGCTCCACAAATTTACTTAAACAAACTGGATATAATTCACAAAAAATGTCTAAAAATTGCTCAAGGTTTAACTATCCTTCACCCTACAGAACATCTGTACACAGATAAATATATCTACTTAACAAACATTATTAATTTGGAGCTTCATGCAACCGCATTCAAAATTGTTAATAACCAGACAAAACACAGTTTCCTATTAAATAGAATAGTAGAAATTCATAATCATGGGACTAGGAATAAATCAAAATTTTATCTATCACTCTTTAGAACTAGACATCAAAAAAACAATTGTTTGTATAATTGCCTAAAAGCTTATAACGACTTGCCAGAAGAATTAAAACTAATCCTTGATGTCAAACTATTCAAAAGTAAAGTTAGAATAATTGTGCTAGGAATTTAAATCTATCAATCAATAGTACTATAAATTATAATCCATAATATAAAAATACTATATAATGATATAAATAATAATATCATAGTCATATAGTTAATACGCATTATTAATACTGAATGTGTGTGTACATGAGAATAAGTATTTATATTACCTATATTATAAAGGGTCTTTCAAATTGAAGTTTCAAAAGTAAATAATTAAAAGACATAGAATTTGAATTGAAACTGGAAAAGTTTTTATTTATTTTTGATGTACATTTATTGTGTATTTATACTCTGAAGATGGTTGTATGACACGTAGCCCCTCTTGTTGAAACCACATGTGCTCAGTATCAATATATTCCAGTTTTGGCCATAAACCAATTGTGATCATGTCGCGATATCTGGTACCGTTAACGGTTATGGCTCCTCCAGCATCATTTTCGAAAAAGTACGGACCAATCACACCACCAGACCACAATGCACACCAAATAGTAAATAAATAAAATAAACTTGAATAACATTAAATAAAACTAAATTAAATTAAATTAAATTAAATAAAATAAACTTAAATAAAACTAAATAAAATTAAATTAAATTAAATAAAAATAAATTAAATTAAATTAAATAAAACTAAATAAAAATAAATAAAATTAAATTAAATAAAACTAAATAAAATTAAATAAAATTAAATTAAATAAAACCAACTAAAATTAAATTAAATTAAATAAAATAAATAAACTGTTAGAAATCAAAGTTAATTTTTACGTACCACATAATTTATTATGGTGGTACACCACTGATGTACAAAATTATTACTGTCTTAAAATATTAGAATTTAGAATATTGTAAAACTTGTTTTTAACCATTTTTTATTTTTGTATTTTAGTACGTACTTTCACATTACGGAATGCACATAATTAATTATTGTTAAAAGAAATAAAATCATTGAAGTTTGAATAATAAGAATAAATACATGTGTTTTTAATTTTGTAATTGCTAATAGGTTATGGGCCCAGGAGGAATTTCATTTTTGTAAAGACTACAATTAATTATAGACAGTATAATTTTTTTTTGTGAAATTAAAAAAAAAAATAATATTATTATGAACAACGAACTGCAAGAGTTGATCCTTTAAATAAGGAAAATTTCGACACGTGGAAGCTGCAGATGGAAGCATTGTTAATTAAAAATGATACCTGGGGATACGTGAGCAACGAAAATAAAAAACCAGAGGAAACAGAAGAAGAAAAATTTAATAAATGGAAAAAAAAGGATAATAAGGCAAAATCCGACCTTATACTGTGCATTAGTCCAAGTGAATTAAAGCAAATAAAACATTGTCAAACATCAAATGATATTTGGAAAAAATTGCATGAAATATACCAATCCAAGGGACCAGCTAGGAAAGCATCATTATTAAAAAAAATAATCACCCAATAATGATTTTCTATCTATAACTTTATTATATAGTTTGCCGGAAAGCTTTGAAAATTTCAGATGCGCAATTGAATCATGTGATGATTTACCTAAGCCAGAAACATTAAAAATCAAAATTATAGAAGAATTTGATGCGAGAAGAGCAAGAGAATTTACAGAAGGAGAAAATGCAATGTATATTAATAAGAAAAATAATAGAAAAAACTGGTGGAAATCACAAAAAACTAGTGTAAAAACAAGTAATGAACCATTTTTTAAATTTAAGTGTCACCGATGTAAAAACGTGGGTCATAAAGCATATGAATGCCAAAATAAAAAATCGAATTGGGAAAAAAATGAATATTCAAAAATATGTATGGAAAATTTAAACACTGAATTTGCGTTAGCACATACTGAAATGAATGAGATAGGCAAGAATGGTGATTGGTGCTTAGATAGTAGATGTACGTCACATATGACATCAAGTTTGGAAGATTTTAATATTTTTAAAGAAGTGGAGAAATCTGGCAAATGGTATCACTACTAAAATAGAAGGAATAGGTGAAATGAAAATTGCCACAACAAACGGTAAGAATTTTCAAAATTTAAAATTAGAACGCGTAATGCTTGTTCCAGACCTGAAAACAAACCTCATGTCAGTGTCTAAAATTACGGATAAGGGTTGCAAAGTAATATTTAATAAAACATCAGCAACTATTATTGGACCTGACGAAAATATATTATTTATTGCGGAAAGATATGGAGATTTGTATTATGTTAAAGAACGACAATTAGCAAATTTTAGTTCCAGTAATCCAAAAAATTCAATTGATGAATGGTATCAAAAACTTGGCCATTTAAATATTAATAAATATGGCGAAAAATGAAAGAGTACTTGATCTTAAAATTAGCTGAAATAAAAGTTTTTTTGTGAAACATGAGTTACATAATATTTATTATGTTGACATAATGTAGCATGATACATCATGTTGACACAACTTAATATAATGTTGCATTGTATTGTGTTGGCATAATATTATAGTAGCTCATTCACCTTTTTTTGTTTTAAACATTTTTATATTTTAACAATAACATTTTTATATTTTATATTTTAACAAAAAAATAAAACAACATTATTTTTTGATGATCTTAGCACTAAGTTAATTTAAGCATATTAATATATAAGTATAACTTTGTCAAATAAAATTCAGTCTTAAGACCGTTTTCAAACTGTAAAGTTGAAAATTTAAAAATAAAATTTAAATACAAATTTAAATTTCTGCGTTTAATTTTTACAAAAATTAAAACTCATAATTGGCGCAGTCGTTTTATCATCTTTGCTATCCAAAGATAGTAAATCTTGTGATACGAACCGTAAATTGAAATATTTAAATACATATTTAATAATAAGAATTCAGTATGGTTGCACCAACGTTAAAAGATTTACGAAAAGTTACAGTATGTCAATTAAAATCACAATTTGAAGGATTAAGTACTGCAAAATTGCATCCTGCTCAAAATGGTGAAGTAAATCCATTATCAGATAAAAAACAATTGAGCAAGAAATGGGAAATTTATATTTCATCAATGGCATTGCCAATGTTAAGTGGAGCAAATTAAAACAGAAACTCCAGAGAAAAATCCGTTGCCGACCAACGAAATTATTGAAGAATAAATAAGGTATCAATTTTTTTAGAATAAACATGGTTTTATTTAAAACTTTTAAAATAATATACATAATCATTTTTTTTCTAAACATTTTTTTAATTTTAACTTAAAAGAAAATAAAATCTATTTTTTAATTATGTTATAAATTAGTTTTATATAAATGAAATTTATATATTTATAAATATATGAAATAAATATGTGATTTGCCGAAAACTTGGGCAAACCAATAATTATTAGATAAAAGAAATATTGTTGAAAACTTTTTGCATATAGAATATATGTAAATCAAATTTTATTATTATTGGCTGTAAAAATAAAAATTTTATTATTTGTATAAATATTCTATACATCATTTTAGAATTAAATTTTTCCTTTGAAATAGATCTTAAGATATATTTCAATGCTTTGAATAATTTAATAAATTATCCTATTTTTTAAATAAAAAGTTTAATTTAATCCAAAGCCTTATTCTGAAGAATAAAGCAAAAACATGTTCAAAGTATAAAAAGCCAAAATATAAATTCGACGTAACTCTTAAGAGAACGTCTTTTACAAAATTTATTTTCAACATTATTGCTTTACTCTAAGCTTAAAAAACAAAAAAAAAATCAAAATAAATATTATGTAACTCTTAAGAGAACATAATTTAATTTTAAAGCAAAAATATAAAATTTAAATTCATATTTATTACAAGTACAATTTTTTTTGTTCTATAAGAAAAAAAAATATGATTAATTAAAAAAAAAAAAAAAAAAATATGTATTAGGTAATACGTATATAATACATAATGTAGGTATAAGTATGTAATTGCAAAAATATAAAACAAAAAAAAAAAAAAAATAATTTAAACAATAAAGAATATTGCACTTGGTTTGAAAACTAAAATAAAATTATGTATGTTGCTATATTAAAAGTAACAAATTGAAATTTAAAACCAAAAAAAAAAAATTTTAATTATATAATAAATAAATGAAAAAAAAATATAAGTGTATTATTTAAGTCAATTTTTATACTTTGTAATATTTATTAGATCTATTAGATTTGTATATTTATTACTAAGTTATATGAATTCAAAAATGTATAATATTGAAAAAATTAAGAATAAAAATTAAGTAAAATTTTTATAATGATGTTCCCTATCTTTGAATTGTAAGAATGTTAATATAAATAATCATAATTTGAACTCAGGAGAGTTCCAAACTTAAGAGGGGAGGAGTTACATAATATTATGTTGACATAATGTAGCATGATACATCATGTTGACACAACTTAATATAATGTTGCATTGTATTGTGTTGGCATAATATTATAGTAGCTCATTCACCTTTTTTTGTTTTAAACATTTTTATATTTTAACAATAACATTTTTATATTTTATATTTTAACAAAAAAATAAAACAACATTATTTTTTGATGATCTTAGCACTAAGTTAATTTAAGCATATTAATATATAAGTATAACTTTGTCAAATAAAATTCAGTCTTAAGACCGTTTTCAAACTGTAAAGTTGAAAATTTAAAAATAAAATTTAAATACAAATTTAAATTTCTGCGTTTAATTTTTACAAAAATTAAAACTCATAATTCATGTATAAAGGCAAAGCATACTGAAACTTCTTACCCCAAAAGTGAAAATATCAGAACAACAGATTTACTGGAAATAGTTCACAGCGATGTTTTTGGACCATTTAGAACCATTTAGAACCATTTAAATCAAAAAGTGAAGTTTTTAAGGTTTTCAAGGAATACAAAGTTTGGATCGAAACTCAAACCAACCGAAAAATTAAGTACCTTCAAACTGATAATGGCACCGAGTATTGTAATCAGGAATTTGCCCAACGTAAAGGTGTAGAGTATAATGAAACATTCGCACCAGTTATAAGAATGAGTTCTATAAGGTTTTTAATGGGTTTAGCCGTTCAAAATAAATGGAAAGTATATCAAATGGATGTAGTGGCAGCTTATCTTCATGGAAAAAGTATATATGGGAATACCAGAATTATTCAAAGAAAATATGGCGAAGATTTCGAAAGCTGAAGGACTTAAAAAAATTCGAAGTAAAGCAAAATCCTGGATAAAGAACCTAAATGAAGAAAAGTCTGTGTGTCTATTGAAGAAATCCTTATACGGTTTAAAACAGTCAGGTAGACAATGGCATTTTAAATTAGAAAAAGAATTAAAGAAACTCGGATTAAATAAAACATGTTCAGAACCATGTATATATGTTAAAAAATTTCAAGAAAACACAATCGTTATTTTCAAACACAATCGTTATTTATGCGGACTATTTTCAAACAACGAACTTTGGATACAAGAGATAAAATATGAACTCACAACAAAATTTGAAATGAAAGATTTAGGTCCTGTTCGCAACTGTTTAGGAATTGAATTTAGGAAGAGCTCAGACAATAAATAAATTCCTAGGAATCAAAAAGAATACGCAAATCAATTACGCCAATGGACCAATGTAAGCCAATGACAACACACCTGAATGTAAACCAAAAATTGCAAAAGGAAATGGGAAGTTCTTGTGAAGCAGAATATCCTTATTAAAATCTTATCGGATCGTTAATGTACTTAGCAGTTTCAACTCAACCAGATCTGGCTTTTGGTAAGTATGTTAAGTCAATTTAATAACTGTCATTCTCAGGCCCATTGGATAGCAGGAAAAAGAGTGTTGAGATACCTCAAAAGCACAATTAATCATGGTTTGATTTTTAAACAAGATAAAGAAGAGTTAATTGGTTATGCTGGAAATGGATTCAGATTGGGGATCTTCGATTGATGATCGTAAATCATACACTGGGTATGCTTTTAAAATATCAGGAGCAAGTATTAGCTGGGAGTCACGTAAACAAAGAACGATGGTACTATCCAGCACAGAAGCTGAATATATGGCGCTAAGTGCAGCTACTAAAGAGACCTTGTTTCTTAAAAAGATGTTCACTGAATTTGGAGAGCCAGAGTCTAAATTAAAAATTTTCGTTGATAATTTGCGCGCGCAGTAATTGGCGAAAAATACTATTTTCCATAGTCGAACAAAATATATAGATGTGAGACATCATTTTATACGAGATGCAGTTGCCGAGGGAAAAATTGAAATAGCCTTTATGCCTACCGAAATTATGCCAGCAGATTTTTTAGTAAAGGATCTTCCGGCGCCAAAATATCAAAGTTGCAGATCAGCTCTTGGATTAGTAGAATTTGATGAACCAACTAAAATTTACTTTGAGAGGGGGTGTTAGAAATCAAAGTTAATTTTTACGTACCATATAGTTTATTATGGTAATACACCACTGATGTACAAAATTATTACTGTCTTTAAAATATTAGAATTTAGAATATTGTAAAACTTGTTTTTAACCATTTTTTATTTTTGTATTTTAGTATGTACTTTCACATTACGGAATGCACATAATTAATTATTGTTAAAAGAAATAAAATCATTGAAGTTTGAATAATAAGAACAAATACATGTGTTTTTAATTTTCTAATTGCTAATATTAACTTAAATAAAATTAAATAAAACTAAATTAAATTAAATAAAATAAAATAAACTTAAATAAAATTAAATAAAACTAAATAAAATTAAATTAAATAAAATTAAATAAAACTAAATAAAATTAAATTAAATTAAATAATATAAATTAAACTTAAATAAAATTAAATAAAACTAAATAAAATTAAATAAAAATTACTTGGGTCTTGTAGTTGATAATAGATTAAGATGGTGTGAGCACATTGACCATGTTATAAAAAAAATTTGTCCATATGTTTTTATTTTAAAAAGGATGCGAAACTTCTTCTCCGATATCGCCTTGTACAGCATCTATTCATCGTATATTCTTTCTCACTTAACTTATTTGAACCCTGTGTGGAGTAGTGGATCAATTTTCATAATAAATAAATTAAATATTTTAAATAAAAAGGCAATTAAAACAATGAATGTTAATTAGTTTTAATAATTTAAAAATTATAATGTAGTCAATATCGCAATTAAAATTACTATTAAAATTAAAATTACATCTAGAATAAATTTCAAATTAAAATTAAAAATAAATTTAATGTCAAATAAAAATATATTTCATTAAATTTAAATAAGAATCAATAAGAATATAATAATAATAAATTCATATATTGTTTAATCTATACGACCACACAGCTCATGCTAAGGTCTTTAAAATTTTATTATAATCATTATATATACTTAATTAATTCATTGCAAATTTCATATTGCTAATAAAGAAAAAAAATAAATAAATAAAATTAAATTAAATAAAATAAAAAAACTTAAATAAGATTAAATAAAACTAAATTAAATTAAATTAAATAAAATTAAATAAAATTAAATAAAACTAAATAAAATTAAATAATACTAAATAAAAAGTTGTGACTATAACGCTTTTATCGTGTTATTTAATGAATTTAAGCTATTGTCCGATAACCTTTATTCAAATTATGTGCAGAGTATGTCTTTAAATATCAAATCTAACCCTAAATTTTTTTGGAATTTTGTGAACCCTAAATGAAAATGTGATCAATATCCCACTTTTATGAACTATAATAATAATAGTAGCTATGATTCCACAATTATTTCCGAATGGTTTCGTGATTTTTTTTCAGCAAGCTATTCCCCATCGTTTCAATCCAGATTCAGTTAATTTTTCCTATTTAAATAATTTTCCTAAAATAACGCTTAAATATTACTATTGATGCTAATTTGGTACTATATTATGTGAATAAATTGGATGATAATTCTAGTCCCGGAACTGATGGTTTTCCCAATTTATTTTTAAAAAATTGTTCTATGTTTTTAGCGGACCCACTTTCTAAGTTATTTAATCTTTCTTTATCTTCAGAAATCTTTCCATCACTTTGGAAAATGGCTCTTATTAAGCCAACCATAAAAAAACCTCAAAAATGACGTTATCAATTATCGACAGATCGCAAAATTATCTTCTATTCTTAAAATTTTTGAATTAATAGAATTCGATTCTATATATGATCATTTCACTAGCCTTTTATCACCCAATCAACATAGCTTTGTAAAAAGTAAATCTACAGTCACCCATCTTGTGGAATCCACAGCTACATTTCTGAAACATATGGAGGATGGTTTTCAAACGGATGTAATTTACACCGACTTCAGTAAAGCATTCGATTTACTTTCTCATAATATTATTATTTTAAAATTGCAGAACCTGGAGTTTCCACTATATTTTATTAATTGGATCTATTCTTATCTTTCTGATCGTTAGCTACCGTGTTTCTTTTAGACCTTCAATTTCTTCTCAATTTAAATCTCCTACATGTGTTCCTCAAGGTAGCCACCTTGGACCGCTTTTGTTTATTATTGCAATCAACGATGCCACTTCCGTAATTCAACATTGCGATATTAGAATTTATGCTGATGATATGAAGATTTTCAAGAAAATTACTTCCTTCGACGATTCGAATGCATTACAATCTGACCTTAATTGTTTTTATAATTGGTGTAATATCAACAACCTTCAACTAAATATTACTAAATGTGCTCATATTACTTTTACTCGGCGTTCTAATTCCAATTTCATATAACTATTCCTTTAACCTTCAAACTATCCCTAATGTTAATTCTGTAACAGACTTGGGTGTATTTTTTGATAGTATTCTTTTCATGCTCATTATACATATATATTCGTTTAAATATAACGCTATGCTCAGTTTTATTAAACGATGGGCTAGAGTGTTTGATGATCTTTATGTTTTTAAATCTCTTAACACTTGCTTAGTTCGTCCTCATTTAGAATATGCCAGCCAGGTGTGGAGTCCATTTTATAAAACCCATATATTCAGAATGAAATCTGTTCAAAAAAAATTTCTTAGATATGCCCTACGTCATCTCCCTTGGAAAGATCTAAGATCTTATACTCTACCTCCGTATGAACGTAGACTAAACCTTTTACATATGTGTACGCTTGAAAAACGTCGTAACGTCGCAGACTTATTATTCTTGACAGAATTGGTAAAAGGAAATATTTTATCTACACAATTATTAGCAAACTTTTGTACAAATACTAAGCTAAGATCGGTTAACCTCTTTAATTTGAATTTTCACCGCACTAATTAAAGTTTGACCCACTTAATAGAATGATGTCTCTATGCAACTTAAACAAATCCCAAATTAACTTTCAACTAACCAAAGAATCTTTAAAAAGAGATTTATATTCATGTCATTGAAACTGCATTATCGAGATATTTTTTTTTTATATCAGTCGATGGTTAATTTTGATTTGTAATTTCATGCATTTTATTAATAATAACTATGACTTTCTTTTTTTAAAGAAGGATATTTCCTCTTAATTACAAACTACTGCTTCTTCTAATACTGCTACTACTTGTACTGCTACTACTAGAACTACTTCTATTTGTACTACTACTATTAGTACTGCTACTACTAGTACTACCACTACTAGTACTGTTACTATTAGTACTGCTACTATTGGTACTAACACTATTAGTACTGCTACTACTAGTACTGCTACTACTAATACTGCTACTACTGGTACTGCAACAACATTACAAATAACTACTTCATTGTCTATATCACCGGAAGAGGCTTATGCACCAGAAACAGCAAACAATTTTACAATTTTAACGTCCTTTTTTTAACTTGGATACAATTTTAACGTCCGATCCCGCAACGTGGCCTGAAAGATTTGAAGACGGAGAAAGAATATTTTTAAGAATAAAGGTCCTCCAAGATAATGAGGGTCGCAGGTTTACTTCAAAGAATTATAAAAGAAAGCTTAACAACGGCGAAGAATTTTTTAGGGATTGGCTTGTTTATTCTACTACCAAGAATGCTTTCTACTGTTTTTGTAAATTTTCAATATAAAAACAATGATCTTTATCTAAGGATGGATACGCAAATTGGAAACATGTTAGTGATACATTAACATCTCATGAAACGTCAAAAGACCACGAAGAAGCTAAAATAAATCATGGTATGAACTTGCTTATAGGCTTAAAGCATAAACAATAGACGCAGAGTCTCAGAGAATCATCAATTCTGAAATAAGCCATTGGAATGATATTATTATGCGTATTGTTTCTATTATTAAAATGTTAGGAAAAAGCAACTTAGCATTTCAAGGTAAAACTGATAAACTGTATCAAAACAATAATGACACTTTTTAAAATTAATCGAGTTTTTGGCCGAGTTTGATTCCGTTATGAAAGAACATGTACGTAGGGTTTTGAGAAAAAAAGGAAAATTGACCTGACCGGGGTTTGAACTCAAGACCCTTCGATTGAAAGGTTGGCAACTTAACCACTGCGAGTCAGATAAATGTCAGATAAATGTTAAGATTTGAGTCAGATTATGTTTATGTTGTGTTTTTTCACAAAGCTTAAAAAATGTTTTCTAGATGTAAAAAAAATAAAACACCAATTTTTTCAAATAACTCAAATTCAATTACTTATGTCTTCATTTTATTATAAAAAGCTCTATTATTAATTATATCTATTAATTATATCAATTTTAATTTACAATTCTAATTATTTCTTTTCTGTACTTGTTCAAACTGCGCTAATTAGTAATTAAAAATACATAAAATTTGGGTTTATATAAACTTGAGTTAAACGATTCCGGAACTCAAGTAGTGTATATAAAAAATTAAAATCAACGGTAGTGTATATAAAAAATTAAAATCAAATATGTATATAAAAAAAATATAAAATTGTGAATTAAATTATTTTAGTCAATGGAGCTGACATCTTGTGTTACAAAATGAAAACAATTATAATTTGACTGACAAGTGACAGTATTCATTTTACAAAATTTACATTTCAAATTCAAAGCCAAACAAACAATTGGTAAGTATAAAGAACTTTTATTTTTACTAAAACAAATAATTTAATATTCTAATTTTTAGATGATGATCATGATGCGCCGCAGACGGATGACCTGACCCACAGAAGATCACCAGACAAATACAAATGTTGATTCACAAAAAAAAATGTGATGCTTCGTCGCTTTCCTTCCTTTGCTCTGCTTGCAAGATGAACAAGCCAACTTCAATTGAACACGTTGTATTTATTTTTATTTTATTTTTAAATGTTTTAGTACATGAAATAAATTTATAAAACGACTAAAGTCTAGACGATGTAGATTTTTGATGGCCCTATTAATAATGGTTTCTATCCTTTTTTTGAGATTGGCAGAGCATTGCGACCATATAGTAGTGTTATATCTTATATTTGATACTGTATAAGTATGAAAAACTACAGGTTGATGATGAAATTGTTTCCCTTTAGCCAGTTGATGAGTTTGCGAAAGTGTTTTGTTATCTTGCGCTCTAAATCATCTCTGTTTGTGGAATGATATATCAATCTAGTGTCATCAGCAAAGATTGTGTATTCGCCTTTCAATTTGGCATGTCTAATGTTGTTGATATAAATTAAGTATAATACCGGTCCAAGTATTAGATTTCCAATTGATAGCTGTAGCTCTTCGCTAGTGACTTCATTAACCCTAGTCTTAACTATTTTTTTTAGCTAGGTGTGCTGAAAAAGTTCAAGTGCCACACCTCTTAAACTAGTTCTTGTATATCGGCCAATATTTTATGGTTGACCGCGTCGAACACTTTGTAGGTCAATGAAAATTACCGCTGTATAAATTTTTTTGTCTAGATAGGAATTGATTCTTGATATGGAGTTATTGAAGGCTGATTCAGTTCCACTGTTTGTGTTTGAAACCCAAATTGCTTTGTATCAAATACTATTGTTTTGACAATGTGAGCCCTTAGGTTGGGAGTAGCGAGATTCGATGGTAGTATAGCTGGATCATTTACGCTCTCTGATTTTTGTATGGGTATGATTGTTGATACTTTTAAAATATCAGGAAATTTGCCATTTTCCATATACATATTTACTAGTTTAGTATTTACTATTTTACCAATTATTATTTTTATATCTCCACCATACGCTGTAAAAATAAAAGTTGGGAATAACCGCTAAAGTATATTTTGTGACCAATACCATACCATATAAAATAGTATTTGTAAAAACAGCTAAAGAGAATTTTGGCTCTTAAATACTGAATGCTATTTATATTTTGCAGCTAAAAGATATTTTACAAAATTTTGCCGTTCGTTCAAATTTAATTTTATTTCGCTAATATTGAAAAATTTTCCCATAATTTTTAAATTTCTTTTACACAAATTTGCAAAAATCAGCTTTCGCGATTGTACCTTATTGCCACTGATATTAAAATTCAAATCCGCAAAATTTCAAAGTCATACTCATAATTTTAAAACAAAATTATAAACAAATTTCTTGTTGTATTTTTGATAATCTAGTTGTAATAAATTATATTTATGTATATAAAAAAAAATAAACTGAAATATTTTCTTAATAGCTTTCGTAATACAATGTACATCGACATCCAGTCATCTATAAAAATGTAAGTACAAACAGTTTAGTTACTGAATTTCAATCAAGTTACTAAAGCTAAGGGAAGTTAATTTTAGAAAGACAGTAAATGTTAATAGGTATCGTATCATCCCAATAAAAAAATGTTTTATTATTTTTATTTTCCATCTTTTCCACTTTAAAATTTTTCTTTTCTGTAATTCAAATTAATTTAATTTTTTTTTTTGGTTTTATATTTGTATTTCTAAATCGTCTTACCTAAAATCGCAAGGAAATCATTTAAAGTTTCATGATTTCTTATAGTTGCTGCTAAGTACATAACACATTTATCTTTCATATAATTAAAAATATAATTAATTGTATTTGAGAGAGGTGTAAAAATTGAGTTATCATAAACTACATCAGCGGCTAATATCACATTTGGAGAAGCAATATTTTCGATTTTTAAATTTTCAACTTCTTCCCAAGGTAATAAAAATGTTGAAAAAGTACATTGTTTTTTAGAAAAGTATTTTGTACCAATATCATTTATAGATTCTTCTAAATTTGTAAAATTTTTTTTTAAGTTTTGATTTAATAAATCAATTACTTTTATACTTCCATCTGTTATAAAAACTTCTCTAGGATTACAACATTTTATCACCGTAAGACTAGAAAGTCCTGTACCAGCACCAAGCTCTAAAACAGTCTTATCATTAACTATCATTGGATTGTTTATTATCCAATTTGATAAAGCTAATGAAGCTTGCCAACTACATAGACCAGTTGTACCCTCAGCTACAAAACTTTTCGATTCATATAAACTTAAACATTTTTCATATTTAGAAATAACATAGTGTTTATGTGCTAGTTTTTCATCATCAATTGGTTTACTTTTTAAGTCACAATATGCTTCATAAATCCGATCATTTATTTCAATATTGTTATTTTCAAAATATTCTATTAGACGTTTCAAAAATATTATTTGATAACTACTACTCAATGAAAGTTTCTTGTTTAATTCATTATCAATTGTATTGTCTAAAAGTTCACCCTGTTGATCCCATGTGATATTTTGTAAATTCTAAAAAAAAAAAATTACGTACATTTTTTACATACATAATTCGATTCATTAAGTAAGGTTAATTGTTTTTCTATAATCAATTAATTACTTTAAATTCAATAAGGTTCACATTTAAACACGACAAAAATTGAAGTTTTAATATTTCAAAATACTTTGGAATATCAATCATTTTATTTATAAAAACTCTAATTTATTAAAAATATGTATTTATGTATATGGAATTCAACTTGTTTACTTTTTCTATTTGCATTTTGCATATATATTTCTGACAATCAACAAAAAAAAATCTAGTTGTCAAAAATGTCAAAATCTCAATTGAGTGAGATCTTTAAATAAATGTAGTGGAATGTAGTAAATATACAGCTAACGGCTAGATAGATAAAGATTTTTTTACTTTTGATTCTTAAATTAAAAAAATACCAAATCATTTATTTGAATAATGTAAAAAAAATCTAAATTTTAATAGCTTATATTTTTAATATAGAAAAATTAATTGTAAAATAGTAAATAATAATTACAATGACCAACGTTCTTTTTATTGCTTAAAAATAAATAAATAAAATACATTTAAAATATAAATAAAGATTTAAATAACATAAAATGATTTAACTATCATAAATTTTGAAGTTTTTTTATTTTATGTATAACATTTCAATTTTCATTTCATTTTAAAAATTTTACTAAACATATATTTCCAATCAAAATAATATTGACATTTAAATTAATACATATCTAATTTGCAATCCACATTCCACATTTTTGGATATAAAGTATATTAAAAACACTACCTTAAATTAAAACACATTTTTTGCAAATTATATATTTATTTTATTTTGACAATAAATTTGCCCACAATTTTTTTTTATTGTTCAAAAGCGTAGGTTTTATGGAATAATTTTGAACAAAAAGCAATAGTTTACAAAACAAATGAAATGTTTACCAAATTTAGTAAATATATTTAATTAAATTGCATTATAGCAATTGTGTCATAGAAAAAAAAGAGGTTTACCTTGAAGTTGTAATTTTACCAAAATAAAATTCTGAACAAATAGGAAAACATTTCAATTTAAAATTAGATCTTGAGTAATGAGTGCAAATTAAATAATTATTGATTAATCTTATTTATTATTTTTATTTTGGTTATACAAAACAAAAAAAAAAATTAAATTTCCTTTGTACAAGAATTCAAATTTAAAAACAAATAAATATCAACAAAAACTTAAAATAATGGTAAATTCAAATTTATTCAATTATTCCTTAAAGCTTTTTTTTTTTTAATTTTATAGTATTAGTTGTTTAAAATAATCTTATCTTAAAAATATATATATAATATAAAAAATTTTATAATTTATATGTACAAACACAAATAGAGTTCATCAATTATTACTAGAAACGAAGCTCAAAAAGCAAAAATTCAAACGCGGGCGACAGTCAAAGCTAGACAACCAAATACTGCATTACTTGAAGCTAAAAAACGTGGAAAATTATTAAAAATGATGGAGTCTGAAACAGAGCAAACAACAACTATTAAAGATATATATCAAAAAGTAATTATAATTAATATATTAATTTACACAAATTTTTATTTTATTGAAAACTTATTTAATTATTATTTTTTATTTTAGGCTCTTGATTCTAAAAATGTTATTCGTTTAGATACTGGTCTTATCTATGATGAGATAATGACAAAACATAAATGTTTATGGGATGAAAATCATCCAGAAAAGCCAGAACGACTTACAAGAATTATAGAAAGGTAAATAGATTTAATTTATAATAATAAATTTTGAAAAATAAATATATATTTTGATATCTATTACATGACGTACTATGAAAACTACGTTCTTAAACATATTAATTTAATCGCAATCAAAGTAAAATTTTGATTAGATAATCTATTTTTTCAAATTCCTGTAACCTTACACAAAAATAAATTTCGTCTTTATATGCAAATTTTTATTTAACAAAAATTTGCATTTTATGCATGTATTAAATGCATTTTAATTTAATTAAAAAAAAAACTTAAAAATTCAACAATAAATTTTTGAATACAATAACATTGTTAAAAAAAACTACGAAATTTATTTATTCTAAATTAAATGATATTTTTTAATAGAATTGAAAGTGAATTAATATTAATTTTGCATTATATTTCTTTAAAAAATTGAATTAATTAAAAGATTAGATAAAAAAAATAAAGTAAAAAATATATGTATATAGTCGTTGTGTTATGTAATTTGTTTTTTTTAAAGATTATTTTAATTAATTTATTAGTAATTATAATTTTTTTTTAAATTTTAAAATAAAGAGTTATTAGAAAAATATGTATCTTCCTTTTGTTATGTTTAGATGTAAAGAATTAAAATTAATTGAACGTTGCCAACAATATCCATCAAGAAAGGCTACAAAAGAAGAAATTTTATTAAAACATTCTGAAGAACATTATGAAAAATTAAAATTGTGCTCGCAGTTTAAAAGTGAAGCAGAACTGGAAGATTTAAGTTCTCATTTTGATTCGATTTATTTACATCCTGTAAGTTAAAAATATATAATTTCAAATACAATTTTTGTTTTTCAATTTTAAATTGAAATTTTTAGTCAACATTTGAGTTATCACTTTTGGCAACTGGTTCAACAATTGATCTTGTTAATAAAATTGTTAAAGGTAAAGTACAAAATGGTATGGCAATTATTAGACCACCCGGTCATCATGCAATGAAGGCTGAATTTAATGGGTAATTTATGAAATATATATTTTTATCAAAATGTACTTACTTATTTTGTTTTTCTTTTCTCGTATAACAAGCTATTGTTTTTTCAATAACGTTGCAATAGCGGCACAATATGCTTTAGATAAATTAAACTTAAAACGAATTCTAATTATTGACTGGGATATTCATCATGGACAAGGTACACAAAGATTATTTTATGATGATCCAAGGTATACTTTAATAAAAAAATAAAAATGTATTTCTAATCATTTAATTTTTATTTTAATATTTAGAGTTTTATATTTTTCTGTACATCGTTTTGATTATGGTACATTTTGGCCAAATTTAAAAGATTCTAATTTTGATTTTATTGGAAATGGAGAAGGTTTAGGTTATAACTTTAATTTACCATTAAATGATAAAGGTATGCAAAATGGTGATTATATGGCAATATTTCAACAAATATTAATTCCGGTTGCAGTTGAAGTAAGTGCACCGTTTATTGAAATGTTAAAAATATTATTTTTCTCTTAAATTAGTTTCAGCCGGAATTGATTATTGTTTCTGCTGGTTATGATGCCGCTTTGGGCTGTCCAGAGGTATTATAAACCTTAATGCTATAATATATCAAAAAATTTAAATTACATACATTTTCAATTTTAGGGTGAAATGGAGATAACCCCAGCATTTTATAGTCATTTACTTAATCCTTTATTATGTTTAGCTCAGTCTCGAGTAGCTGTGATATTAGAAGGCGGTTATTGCCTTGAATCATTGTCAGAAGGTGCGGCATTAACTTTACGAACACTTTTGGGAGATCCATGTCCAATTGTAACTAAAATAGATGTACCTTGTGAATTAGTACAAGAATCAATTTTAAATTGCATTTATTCTCATCGTCCATATTGGAAATGTTTGCAAATTCAAAATACATATACGCTTGAAGATTTGAATAATTGTAATCCTCAACCAGATTTACATAAAGTTACAACTTTATTTAAATGGAATGAACCAATTCCGGAAAAATATCCAACTAGAGGATGTTATCCAATTCAAGATCATTCAATAGAACGTTCATTTGAAAGTAGATTAAGACAATTAAAATTAGGTAATTACAAGCATATTTGTTGATTAAGTGTATTAATTTATTACCAAATGATTTTGCTAAAAATAGGAAAGTAATTGTTTTATTTTTTTATAGCTACAAAATTGTCATCCCCCAAAGTACGTGTATGCTATGTTTATGATGATTTAATGAGGGAGCATTCAAATAATTTTGAAAAAGATCATGTTGAACAACCAGATCGCATTAAATTTATATATGATAGGCATAATGAATATGGATTATTTAAAAGAATGGAGAAATTAAAATCAAGATATGCTACAATTGATGAATTGTGTTTAGCTCATACAAAATCATACGTTAATGCGATTAGAGCAACTGAGAAAGAAGAAGATTTACAAAATTTGGGAAATTCTTACAACTCAGTCTATTTTCACCCTAAAACTTTTGAATGTGCCAAATTGGCAGCTGGATCTGTATTACAGGTTGTTGATAATGTATTAAATGGTAATGCAAGAAGTGGTGTTTGCATTGTTAGACCACCAGGACATCATGCTGAAAATGATCATCCACATGGTTTTTGTATTTTTAATAATGTTTCAATAGCAGCACAATATGCTGTTAGTGTACATGGTTTAAAAAGGTAAATTTTCATATTATATAATATACCATAAATTATATTAAAAACACAAATCATATATAATTATTTTATTTCTCTTGTAGAGTTCTTATAGTTGATTGGGATGTTCATCATGGCAATGGCACACAACATATATTTGATTCCAATTCTAAAGTCTTATATATTAGTGTTCATCGTTATGACAATGCAACGTTCTTCCCAAAAAGTACTGATGCTAATTATACAGAAATAGGACAAGGTTCTGGAATTGGTTTTAATATTAATATACCATGGAATAAAGTATAAATAACTTACTTTTCTTATTAATTTAAAGATATTATTTTATATATTTTTTTTTAAATATTTAGAAAGGAATGGGTGACTTTGAATATTCATTAGTATTTCAAAATATTATAATGCCTATTGCTTATGAATTTGATCCAGAATTAATATTAGTATCAGCGGGATTTGATGCTGCTATTGGAGATCCTTTAGGTGGTTGTAAAGTTTCACCTGAAGCATATGGATGTTTTACACATTGGTTATCATCTTTAGCTAATGGAAGAATTATTTTATGCTTAGAAGGTGGTTATAATGTCAATTCAATTTCGTATGCTATGGTAATGTGTTCAAAAGCATTATTAGGTGATCCATTACCAATGTTAACAATAAATCAAAATAAAACAGTTGCATATACGAGTTGCATTGAAACTATACAAAATGTTATATCAGTACATAGTAAATATTGGAAAAGATTAAAATTTAACAAAAAATTACCACCATCACAAAATGCAAATAAAATAAAAGATATTGAAAAATTAATGAGTGATATTAAAATTGATAATGCAAATAATATTGATGATCAACAACCTGGATCAAGTAAAGAAATTGAAAAGACAAAAACCTTAACAGATTTTCTATTGGAAAATCATAATGTAAGAATTTTTTTTTTTTGTTTTAAATTATCTATATAAGTTGTTTATGAATTATGTTTTTTCATTTTTAATTTTTCATGTTCAATTCAAAAAATATAAATAAATGTTAAAAATTAAATATTTTAGGCATTACAAAATGAGGAAATGTTTGCTGTTATACCATTAAAATATTGTTCACATTTAGAATTATTAAATACTGGAGATCTTCCAGAAAGTAAGATGTTTTTTTGATTAAAATAAGTATTTTTGTTACTTTATGTCCCAATGGTTTGTTTTTTTTTTTTTTTTTTTTTTAACTGCTTATAACTATTCCAATTACAATAATATTTGATTAGAATAGTTGCCAAAAATTAAGGCACTAAATGAATATGCAATAAATCCAATAATTGATTTTTTAAATTATTTTAACACATTGCAAACCGACGTTTTTACTGAACAACTGAAATGGATTTGTTCTATAATGTGTTAAATTGATTAATTTTGGTTGATGTGCTTTTGTTTTTTTTTTTTATATTAAATATAATAATACATATTTAATTTTAATTAAATAAATAATTTTATATATTTACAGTAATTGATACCAAAGCACCATGTGAAAATTGTCAATCAGTACAAGAAAATTGGATATGTTTACATTGTTATAAAATTTTTTGTGGACGTTATATTAATGAACATATGTTATTTCATCATTTAGAAACAGAACATCCATTAGCATTAAGTTTTTCTGATTTATCTGTATGGTGTTATATATGTGAATCATATATTGATAATTCAATGTTATATAAATATAAAAATTTAGCACATCAAAATAAATTTAATGAAGATTTAGTATGGTCATATGGTAATGAAAATGATTTAATTTATTTAAATGATGAAGATAACTGATATTTACTGAATTTTATATTATTTTTATTTTTTGTTATATATATATGGAATAATGATTTTCCTATACTATTATTTAATTATTAAAAAAAAAAAAAAAAATGAAAAAATAATCTAATAATAATTAAAAAAAAAAATTTTAAAGGTGGT